>CM059603.1:76510000-77760000 GCA_030412105.1 Cyclura pinguis | reverse complement strand
TGGCCTTTGTCACTTAAGCTGAATTGCTACAGAAGATGCTTTCAAACAGGTGAAAGCTGTTAATTTTTTAATTGATATTTTTAGTCTCTTTTATGTTTTGATTGTATTAGTTTGATTTGATTTTATCATTGCTCTGAGTACCATTTGATGGGACAAATAAATCTAGTCAATCAAACTTTTGTGATTTTGTGACAGTATCAGTGCTATGCATTTAAAGTGTGACCTACCTTTTTCACTTTTGTGTTCCTAATAGTAAAATTCCTCACAGTGTAGTAGGCAAGAACCTGAATGCTCTTCTGTGTGACTAAAAAGTTTCCATATTCTTCACTACCATCTGCTGGCCAGTACTGGTCACATTTTCTCTAAAAATAAAGAAATAAATATTTGTAAACATTTAAAATAATGCTTTATATAGCATAGTAACAAATAGCCTTTGTTCTTGCTTTGTATCTGAGTACATATGTGGTTGTGTGAGAAGAGAATTTCCACTTATAAAGTACCTGTACAAACTGGATATTTTCAAAGAATCAGTTATTGTGTACATTTTATTTATTTTTCTATTAAAAACAACAACAAGAGAATGAGTATTTGGGATGCTGGACAAGACAGTATCCTTTTAAATCGGAAATAAAAATGACAATGACGCGTCAAAAACTAATAAAGTATCTTTCACATAATGCAATCATAGAGTCCTAAGAGATCTAAGTAGCGGGCAGTATTTCTGAGAATTTCCCCACATCATTACATTAAAGTTCTTGCAATATAGAAATTTTCCTATTTATGCTGCCAAGGAAACCGAGTAACTTCTCGCCCACGATGGGTATATGAGACAAAATTAAATAAGTGAAGATCCAAAGAATGCACTGCACATACTTGAGACACTTTAGCATGTCTGAAACTGAAACTGAATTCCTCCTTTTTTGACAGTCCCACAGCAGGCCTCTTTTGCTTTTTAAACAAGTACACTGAATGGTACCTTGTACAGAACACGGAATCTGTCATTCAAATCCTGGCCATGAGGTTCAACTATAGACAATGTGGTCCTTTCTGTGTTCTTTGCTACTATGACAACACAACCATAAATATAACTGGTTTAATAAACATAGGGGTACAGAGATAACTGAGAGCCAGTGTGGTATAGTGGTTTGAGCTTCGAACTATGTCTCTAGAGACAAGGGTTTGAATCTTCACCCGCAACTTAGCCATGGAAACCCACTACGTGACCTTGGACAAATCATACTCTCTCAGTCTCAGAGGAAGGTAAAGGCTAACCCCCTCTAAACAAATCTTGCCAAGAAAATGCTGTGAAGGTTCACTTCACGTTTGCCATAAGTTGAAATGACTTAAAGGCACATAACAACAACAGAGATAACTGAACAACAGAGATAACTGACTACAGAAGTGGCAGTGAATAAAATGACCAGACTGGACATTTGCATCCCATTAGGAAGCAAATACCAGCTTTAGTCAAATAACTTTTGCCCTGACATGACAGGGAGAATAAGAATTTGACTTTCTTCCTCACCTGCTGCTTAGCTTCCTTGTAGCTCCTACTAGTATAACAAATAATTGGCATGCTAACTGCATTTCCACAATTGTGCCACCTAGTACCTTGCCTCTCAGTACCATTCTGCAGAAAGCCAGTATGGTACATTGGTTTGAACACTGGACTGCAACCTGGAGACCAGGTTTCAATACCCCACTCGGCCATGGAAACACACTGAGTGATCGTGGGCAAGTCACACACTCTCAGTCCCAGGCCATTTCCGCAGTCAGCCCCGCCCGGAACTGCAAACCCCAGGATTCCATAGGATGTTGAATATGGAATCAAAGTGCTATAACAGTCTAGTGCAGAAATGGCCCCAGAAAACCCTCTGATAGTTTTACCTTAGGAGGAGCACCATAAGTTGAAATGACTTGAAGGCACAGAACCACCACCACCACCACCACCATTATGCAGAATCTTCAGAGCAGTCTGACAGTGCAATCCTAGGTATACTTACTGAGAGATCCGTCTCACTTCTAAAATAAGCTTTTATTCCAACAAGCCTTTATTCCAAAGGAAAATACACACAGTTTTGTAGCCTTTAGGATATTTAGAATACTTTGAATCAGAGCTCTCCAGAAGAAAATTCTACATACCTCTCAAAACTATAAGCCCAAAGACTCCATAGGACAGAGCTATGGTAGCTGAAATGGTTTTAAACTGCTATCATTGTGTAATATATATACATTCTCATCAGACTCACTGAGAAGGAAATTTATATACATAAAAGAAAATATGTAATATGATTATACCCTTCCTTTCTCAACAAGGTTAGTTATCATTACAATGACTTCTACATTATGTTCCCAAATCATTCTCCAGAAATCTTCTGCTGTTGATTTTAGAGGCCCTTGAGCAGCAATATAAGCTTTTGGTCTGTTGTAGCCCTACATTAAACAAACAGAAGAAACATACCAATTAATAAATGACAAAGGTTCGCAAAATATGGTTCATCCATTAAGACTGAGATACTAAAAAAAATCTTCTACCAGAATATTCAACTCTGAGGGACTAATGCCTGTAACATGATTTTCAGACTGCAATAGTTTGAACTCATTTTCAGATCCACTGCTCCACTTGCACTCCGTAATAGTAAACAGCTAGAATTTTATGATTTTCCACCAGGATGGAGGAACATACAAAGCTTGTCCTAAGATCACAGATCTTCCAACAGCATGGATCAACATATATAGTATGCTATGTATGATAGGTTCCATGCAACAACAGTTTCATTGAACAAAGCAGACCTAATTCAGCACATATAAAAAAGTATTCAGATGGGCTAGTGGGAATGTTTTAAAGTCAAACAGTATGCCACTAGTGGCGAATGAAGTTTGGTTCTCCTACTCTGATATTAAACACAATGGACAAGATCTTGACTGGAAGATGTAACTATGATGACACAGCTATGAGTTGTCTCCCGATCTGACTCCCTAAAATACACCTTAAAAGCCAGTCAGCCAAACCAATCAAAGGAGTTTTGCAGTGCTGGTTAGTGGGGCACTGAAGGATGACATGTCCATCCCTTCCAGGCAGCAAGCTGCAGTGCAACAAGACCCTGACACAAGAGTCCCCGCTGCTGCCTCTTATGTCACAGTTTGTTGGCAGGAAGGAGATGGAACATGACCCTTCAGTACCCACTTTCCAGCACCAAACTTTCCATTGGTGCAGCTGCATGTCTTTTAAGGTGGCTTTTAGGAGCAGTTTTGATTGGAGCATGTAGCTGTAATCCCAAATGTGAATACCAAAATTTACAAACCATGTCTAGTTTATAACAGTGTAATTAATGAACAAGATGCCATTTATTTTCAAATAAGTACTATTTGCTTGTAGAAAAGGATAATACAAATTTAAAAAATAAAAGAGCAAAATATTTAGAAAAGAAGAAGGAACGGGTTCTATGGCAGTCGGCAATAGACCAGGTAAAAGGCACAGGTACTGATGTTGTATTGTTCCTCCCACCACCTGCCATTGTCTGGTAGCTCTTTTTGTTGTGAAGCCCTGGACTTCAGCCTAAATCCACTCTAGCTGATCAATGATTGGCATGCTGTATGTAAGAGTTCTCAGAGTTGAAATTCAAAAAAGTAACGTCTCCAAGGTCTGCCTTTGGCACTCTGATATTGGGTTCCTAGACATGCCATTTTGCATGGAATACCTTAAATCTGGGGTCTGAAATATAATTTTTTTAATCTAGTGAGAGCAGGTTGCATTCACAACAGCCTAGCAAGTGTTTGGTATGCAGCAAAATCACCTCAAAATAAATACCAAATGCCAAGATCGATCTGTTGAGAATATGGCTGGTCCCACTCTTCCTGCTTTCAGCTCTTTTGGTCCAGGTAACAGAAGTGAGTGACATATGTGGCAGACTTGTACAAAGCCTGCCTCAAGTCTGACACAAAAAGTGCCCATTATAAGTGTTCCAGGTTCCCACAAGATTGGAGATCTTGAGTTGGCCTGACAACTGGGAGGATTATTCCACGTGGCTGTGTGGGAAACTGGGCACCCCTATTCTGATACACTCTGAGATATTAAAACATTATATGCTGTATTAAGAATTCTCTGCTCACAGAATAATTTGGAGCTAATGTTTAATATTAACCATCTTCCAAGATTAATGCAAGGATATAACTGAATAACCATACACAGAGGCATGTGTTTCTTGAAGAAAGAGTAGAACAAATATATAAAGTACATAATAAAACCTCCAAGTAGCCTCTTCACAAATACGTACTACATACGTATACTCCCTACCTGTATACTGACTTTATCAATTCCATTTCACTTGTGACTTGATAGACCCTGATTGTACTTCCTTTCCTCCCTCTCTCACAGCTTTGCATTGTTGTTCTCTTCAGGTTACTGCTATTTCTAGTGCTAGAAAAATGTCCTCTCATCTACCACAGTTAAGCAAAACTCATGTTCTACAGATTGCTAAGACAAATTCTAGCCCAGACTAGACAGATAAAAATGGGGTGGGAGGGGAGAAGGAGAGCGGAACAGAAAGGATTACTTACATCAACATAATTGGCATTTATGTAGTCAGTAACCTTTCCATCCTTGTCTGCAAGTTGTGCAAGTTTAACCCTACTGTGATCATCTGTATTGGATGGAGGAAAAAAAGGTTACAATGAAGACATAATTTGAGTAACAACAGTGATTTTTCATTCTTTGAAAGTTGAAATCCAACGTTGTAAGTTGAAATATAAATATTTAAAATGATTCCCTCCCCACATGCAAATAGTCTTGCTTGTTCGGCAAGGACAGCAAGATGCAAGCACCTTACTTCAATTACACTGGTAATGAAATCTCTGCGCTAGATACCAATGTACTCCTAAGCAAAATTCAAGATGTAAGTAATACTAGTAATACTAACTGCCAATGTACTCCTAAGCTCTACATTTCTCAGCACCCAGATACTTGATGTACCACCTGCCCTAATATCAACCAACCTGGGATGTAAAATTAGGGATGCTCTACTGATGGTGTTCTTGAGAAATACAGCCCATGAAGTAACCACACGTGGCACTGCATTCTTGGTGGTAGCAACCGAAGTGCTGAATCATATCACAGATGGATTGATTCAATAAAGGAAGGAACAGCTCTGAGTATGAATAATCTGGGAAGAGTTGTTGATGACTGGGGCACATGGGGTTGTGTCAGTCAGAGGGTGTCATAGGTCAAAGCTGACTTGACAGCAAGTAACAACAAGAAAGAAATCTAGCTGTTTTGCATTTTACCACTATTTAGACAGTAACTTACAACATACTTGTGCTGGTTTTTGGAATACACATGTGGAACTCCACATCTGCAGGTTTGACATTCATGGATTTGATTATTTGCGAGTTTCTCCAACTCCTGGCCTCCCACTTCAGGTGCTTCTTTTTTGGGAGAGAACCTTCTCTCTTGGGGGCTCCAATCAGGCTGCATAGCCATTTAAAAACCCACCTCTGGTCCTCCTCTTCCTCTACCAGTCTCTGCCTGGCCAGCTAAGGATGACTCTCTGCCCATCAAACCCTGTACCCATGCCCCATACTCACTGAAGGAAGGAGAAGGGCAAGGGAGAGGAAGTACAGGACCACCATGCCAACCATCTCCTTTCCCTGACCTGGTTTAGACCCTGGACACCCACTCTCCCCACCTACACCTCAGCCTCCTTCCCAGAGAAACACAATTTTTTTGTTATTTGCGAATTTTTCACTTTTGCGAGGGTCTTGTGTCCCTAACCCTAGCGAATGTGGAGGGCCAAGTGTATAAGCCCATGTACCATTTGTTTTAGTGCTGGTGGTTTTATTGTATTTCATTATATATGATTGAGTCCAGAAGTACAGTTCTAATTGTTTTATTTTTACATTTTTTAAAAAATACAGGTTGGGAGCCACATTGTAAGGAAAGGTAGGATATAAATCAAATGAAATCAAACAGATAAACAAATAAATCAATGCAGCTGCTTCTTTGGACTGTCCAGGTGGTTCTAAATTAGAGCAAACGTGTAAACTCCAACCATAAACGCCAGCAAAAATATGTGAATACTTACAAGCAACAATATTTATGTATCTATTCTTATTCTTGTTGTCTGGATGATTAGAACTGTCTGATGTAATACCCAGATCTATTGTGCAGTTCTGGATTTCCTGAAAACAGAAAACACACATTCGCTGCTGCAGATACGTATATATATATGTACATGGCCCTCTTCCCATTAAATGTCCCTTACATCTTGCAATTACATATTTTTATAAATGTATATGTATGTTGAAATAATTCCTTACCTGGTAAAACTCTTTCAGTGTCTAATGAAGGAATGAATGCAAAAAAAGTAAAAATAAATCAAATTCCACAGCACATAACAAATGAGTAAATGTTTATATATTACAAATACAATGGAAATCAAGTATGGTTATGAGAGAAATATAAACACATATACATATTGATAATAGAACATAGCTGGATATTTCTGATATACAGCATGCACATCAAAGAAATTCAGTTCGAAATATAATTTAGTGGTTCAAGATGTAATTCAAGTTCTATTGAAATCAGTGGTAAAACACTCATAGATTATAATGTACCAGGATGGCTAATTCAACACACAAGGCACTAAAAAAATTCTGTTCATTTCAATATTCTATTCAGTATTCTAGTCCACAGACCATGATCTGCAGATACGAATGGATTTGCATTACAAATAAAAATATTAAAACAACAACTCATCTCATGAAAATCATGCAAAGATTCAGTCGTGCACAGGACAGTTTGAAAATATGAATTGCAAATGAAGACACATTATGTGTCCATGGTATGAGACACAGAGATTAAGCATTTAATGGGAATACTCCTAATTTTTTCAAGAATTAATATCAATCCTATACATTTATCACTTCTTAATCACAGGAGTTATTTCATTCATTTACACTGTGTGCCTGTTCTGGTATCAAATGTACAGTTTGAAATATAAGCAAAGCCTTACAAACATCAATATTCCTTACATGTTCTGAATTTTCTATTCTGAATTTGGCAAATTACACTGTAACATTCAACCACTACATTTTGACCAAGCAGATCAAACACTGTTTAGCAGAAGTATACTATCTATACTTGGAGCAAGTTCAGATATTGTACACAAGTGGAGATAAAAGATGACTGGCTTTCATATTCCATTTTCATAGGTCCTGTACAATGGGAATTCAGTATTTCCTGTAGTGAGATGCATACATTTGAGATGCATATCATAGAGCATTTACGTCTCAGTGAAGGAGAAATACAGAAGTTCCACTTCATACATTGCACAGGAAGTACAAAAAGAGATTTTGGAAAGTTCCTTGCACTTGTTTTATTAGTTCTTCAGTGTATTGCCTGCTACTGCCCCTTAGTTACTGGGGATCTGAAGATCTCAAGTTTGTTGTCAAGTTGTACAAAGTGTAATTCACAGCCACTGAAAGTCTGGATTTTTTTTTAATTTTCACTCTCAAATATGATAAACCCATGTTCTGAAGAACTCTGAGATCACAGACTATTTAGATGGTGAACTTTGTCACACTTCTACTACCAGGGAATCTGTTCTTGGTTTTATGGCTGCTCCTTATGCAACTGCTTAATGTTGTATGGGAGCGTGCACAGTACCAAACTTCTTTTGGGAACATAGTCTAGCAAATGGATGGTTCCCATACAACCTACAGCAGCTGTGGTGGAACAGCTGTAAAATAGAGAATGCCTCCACACTAACAGATTCACCAGATCCCGACTGTCCATATGATACAATTCATGCTTGTAGGTATCTTTTATATAAATGTTTTTATATTTTCCCCCATCACACTATTTAGGTTAACCAACTTAGCACCAATGTATTTTTAAATACTAAATAGGGTTGAGTGTTGTTAATATCCAGATGACAGACCACCAGGTAATATCAGGTGTCCCCAGGTAAGGACTAGGAAAGAACTTCTGAAACCTTAGAGGGCTGTTGCCGGTCAGAGATGACAATACTGGACTAAATGTACCAGTGTTCTACCTCAATAGAAATCAGCTTCCTCCAACCACATGCCATTTCTACTAATGCATCTAAGATTTTAACATCTAGGAATACTCAGCAATACTTTCAAAGTCTATTTCAGTCTTCCATTTTAATGGGATAATATTCCATACCTCAAATTCTTCAGCAAATCCATTACTAGCATGTAAATCTGCAACATGTTTCGGGAAATGCTTTGTTGGGATTGCTCCAACATCATCTTAATGATGAATTTTTGGGGGAGGGGGGTAGAGAGAGAGAGAAAGAGAGAAAGAAGTAACCATTAATTATGAAAAACATATATTTCATCAAAGGTAGTATACAAAGTGCAATAGAAAGCTAACACAATAAAAACAATAAACCAAATCAACTACAAGAATAAGAAAGGCAGAAATACCTAAAACAAGTTTCTCACACCTACCATCATAAGCAAAATAGTTTAAATCCTGGGGGCAAGATATAGGACCAAACCTGCCACTGAAGAGGATACACTGGCATATGACACTTGCCATATCATAACCTGCACCAATGATCCTCAGAAAATTGTCTTGCTTAATGATCCAAAACAGACAGTGGCCATGATCTTATATCACAAATGTATTTATGAAGGTGTAGCTATGTGTTATGTCCTGACCAACTCCACAAACGTACCTTAAGGGCCAGTAGTCACACTAAGCAACGGAGGTCTATTCTGCTGGCTATCAGAGTGCTATACGAGGATGTTTCCAGTCCTCTCCTTGCAGTCAGCTGCAATGTGATGAGGACTTATTTCTGATTGTCGCACCACAGCTAGCTGGTGGCAGGGATTGCAAATGGTATCTTCTAGCATCCTGATCACCAGAAGAACAGACCTCCATTATTTGATGTGGCGGCTGGCTGTGAAGGTAGGTTTGAGTGTGTTGGGGGTAGAATTTATGATCGTGGCAATAATGTAAACATGATTACTGAATAATTATGAATAGGTAGGTCTAGCTTTTTGTTGCTGTTTTGTGCCAACTTAAAGCAAATCTATCATGAGGTTTTCTTGGAAAGATATGTCTGGGGAGGGTTGCCTTTGCTTTCCCAAGGCTGAGAGAATATGGCTAGCCCATGGTCATCCAGTGGGTTTCTACAGCTAAGCAAGGATTTGTAAAAATGCTATTGAATTGGTATTGGTATGTTTGATTTCACACCTTTGGAACGACTCTGGGATTACATTGTTCATTTGGGCTAAAAGCTTATCATACACAGCATTTGGGACTGCCCACCTTTACCTCCTCCAAGGCATCTCTGCCCATTTTCCTAGTTTGGCATGCATATATGCATGCATGCACACATGCACACCAAAATATAAATTAAAACAGTCTTATGTTTAAAAAGTCTCTTTTTTGTAGGGGGAGGGGTAAAGCCACATAAGCAAAATTCCAACAATCTCAGAAAGCTGGCTATCTTTCTTTACAGCCAACAAGGCTCAACGAGTTCCTTCCAGAGATCCTGCATACTAACCTGGCTGCCTTAACCCCTCCACCAACAGGATTCTTGCTATGGCTGCAAAGACATGCATACACAAAGGGGATGTGAGAGTGAAACCTGGCCTGGCTGCCAGCCTAGAAAGGAAGCATAAGAGGGGCATAGTGCATCCTTTGGAGTTGTTATTTCCCATCAGGGGAAGGAAATGTTCCCATAGAAGGTAAAGTAGAAGGAAACTGGGGGCATGGAAAGGTAGGAAAGATTGCAAGGAAGGGCAGCTAGTACACAATGCATTAAATAATCGTGAAAAACCGCTGTGTTCTGTACTAACTTGACTAGGAAATCTCCTTCAAGAGAACCAAAAAATGACTGCTTCACCATAGCAATATAGTACAGTTCATTTTCCCTTTGTGGTGTAAAAAAAAAAGGAACAGCTGTAGGAAAATATCAGGAAAGGGTAACAAGGGCTCTTTCATAACTGACAGTGAGGTAAACTGAAACTTTGTGTTACAAAGAATCCAGTTGGGAAACGTTGGGACTAAAAGCAATTGTACTACATTTGGAGGGGAACACAGGAGGCCAGAATGCAGACCTTCAGAAATGTAAGATGAGGGCTCAAGAAAGAAGTGAAAAATTCACAACTAACATACCCCAGCACAGGAAAGCAGAAACACACCAGTGGGCCAGCAGCAAAACATCCCAGCACATTTCTACTGAACAGATTTTATTTTATTATTTTTATTTTATTTTTTGAGGAATGAAGACAAAAACCCAAACCCTGTATATTGGGGTGTCCAGGGAGAGGAGAAGATAGAATTTTTAATTCTTGGAAAACAAATTACAACCCACAAACATTTCCATAAGTGGAACAAAGCACACTTCTGGATGCCTGTAAAAAATTAATCAGAGAGTAATTGCTTCTAGATGGCAGAAGATGTCCCAAGATAATATTTATTTAACTGATTATTTATGCCCTGCATGTGAGCTTTGTGGAGGCATCTGGCTCACCACTACTAGAAACTGGATACTGAACTTGATGGACTTCCATTTTGCTTCAGTCGGTCGATCTCTTCCTTCCTTCTTATTACACAGGGAAATTTCAAAAGTAGTTTAAAATCATGAGAAAACACACAATCTGCATAAGGAATTGTTATTTATATCAACAGATGTTTAATCATTTAAGATATCTAACATTTAATAAGCTTCAGTCATAAAAAAAACTGTTAATTTGTTTTGAGATTCATCTGTTCCTATTTTTTTTTAACTTGGATGGACTTGAATACACAAAGGGAATTAACTATTCAAGCCCACAAGAACTGTACAAATAAATAACACTACCCTCACTCCCTGACAAAAGAACCTTGCAGTAAAATGTGTTTTCCAATCAAAACAGGTTTCAATCTGACACATACTTCTGAGAAAACACAGAAGACTTCATTGTTTGAGAAAGAGACAAAAGCAGTAACAGCTATACTAGACCCACTGAGACTAATAGTTTTATGATCCATTTGATTCAGAGGACGTGGTCAAGGATACACATTTTGGTTTCAAATGTGAACAAAAATAAAATGAAGATATAAAGACCAACCAATGACGGTTGGGTGCCTGTCCTAATCGGAAGAAGAGGTTTCACTTGAACAAGCTGTTCAGCGTTACATAAAAAAGAACTTAAATGTCACTGATTAAATAAACAAGGCCAGAGAAGAGCTTTGCAGCAACTCTTTCTACTTTTCTAAAAAAAATACAGAGGTGAAAGAATAGGTAGAAGAATAGGCTAAAAATGAGGATAAGTTCCAAGCTTCTGTCCTTTGTCTGTAGCTATACTTGTGTGACTAAAAAGTGTGGAAGAGCCATATTCTAGTTCTTGGTTGCCCGGGCCAGGAGACAGTCTGACTCTCCAGGTTGATAAATGAAGAAGCTTGCTTAAATATTGAAAGTGGACTCCTCATATGTGGCTTTTTCCTAACTAAATTCTCTTGCTTTGCTGTCTCTGCCTCCTGTGTCTGCCTCCTGTGACCCTGGAAATAATCTTTTGTAGAGCATTTCTATTTCTTGTTTGCAAAGTTCAAAGATTTTCTTCCTGTTTTGAACTTTCAGATTCATACAGAAATGGAAAGCTTTGGTGACCCTTGGTCCTGTAAACCCTGAATGCAGTTTTAAAGCTGATTAAAATATGAAAATTTGTCACTTCTGCACTATACTGTTATAGTGCTATTTTCCCATTTTCAACATCCTATGGAATCCTGAGGTTTGCAGTTTAGAGAGGGGCATTTGGAATTCTCAGCCAGAGAGCTCTTTGGCCTCAGTAAACTACAAACCCCAGAATTTCAAAGGATGTTGAAAGCAAAATAATAGCACTATAACAGTGTAGGGTGGAAATGGCCTAAGCTTTTGAAAAGCAAGTTCTATTTTGTTTATAGGTACTACAAAAGTCCAGTGGAGAATCCCAGCAGCAGAAGCAATGGGCAGAGAGGGAGTTGCCATTTTCTCAGCTCTCCCTTCTCTGCTCCTTCCTTTGTGTATTCCAGAAGTGGACGAGATCTGGGCAGTGCTATAGCAGGCCACAAGGAGAACTGGTGAAGTTACTTTACCACTTTTTCTGAGGTTCTTTTTGGCACATTGTCATTAGGAAGAACAAATGTATAATTCCTACCTAGGAAAACACCCCCCCCCCCCGCCAAATACTACTGTTTAAGTTAGAGTGTTTCTAAACCTTTCCTCTTTGCCTGTTTCCCAATGAAAATCATCTCTCCTGTTTAGTTTGGACTTTGATGTTGAATGTAGATTCAAATCCTTGCTTATTTATGAAGCTGAGCTCTTCAATTTATGAAACTCATTGGTTTAAAAGCATGTCTTGCCAAGTTTTTGAACAGAAACTGAAAAAAGGCCAAAAAAAAGATAAATAATAAATCCACTTATTCCCCTTCAGGATCACACAAATCTAACATGGCTAGATCTGTTTTGGCTTAAATAAATTATAAATTTATTAAAATTTATAAATAGCAATTTATAATATCTATATTGTAAGTACCTTATATTGTTTGAAAGTCAGGCCCTTTCCACATGTGGGGGGGGAAACGGGCGAAAATGCCCCAAAATGGAGCTTACCGGCAGCCGGGTAAGTCCGTTGCGACGCGGAGCAGCGCGAGCTCGCTGCTCCGCAGTCCTCCGGCGTCCCAAATGGCGGCTTCTGGTTGGTGGAGGCTCTCCACCAACTGGAGAAGCTCGCCAGCTGGAAGCCCGCCCCCGGCAGATCTGCAGGCACGCACTTGCGCGCGCCTGCAAATCCGCGTCGGAGCCGGGCAACGGAGCGGCGTGGGGCTGCGTGCTCCATGCTTTTTAAAAACCTCAAAAAAGAGGTTTTTAAAAAACACGCAGCACAGCTAGTTCCGGCCGCTCCTGAGTGGATTGTGGTGTGGAACTACAAAAAGCAGTCCACGCCAGTCCACTCTACGGTGTAGAAGACCTCCATGAGAGGTCGCTCTGCACCGTTACAGAAGCCCGGTGTGGAAATGGCCTCAGTCTAACCATTTTAGTTCAGCTGAACTCAAACTGTTAATATACACTGAAATAATGCGAGAGACAATAAGACAACTGTTTACATCAGTGCAGTGGGATGTAAGAGCAACTAATGGCTGTGCATAGGGTGGTGTGCTCTTGGATGTTCAGTACAGGCTCTTACATAAGGTTCTACAGAGAGCAGAGCATAAAAATCCAAACCACATATCGAATCTCTGTTTGCTATCATGCTTCCCCTTGCACAGCAACTTGCTGTATGACTGGCTCTGGTTGTTCACATAGTCATCTCAATCTACCTCTTTTCTGCATATGCCTTATAATTAGGAGCAATACTGACATGAAAGGTCTTCATTAGTTCTTTTTAATTACAGAAACAATAATTAATATGCTATCATTTAAAAAAAAACTGGCAATAAGTTCACAAAAAAAAATTGTAAGCAAATTACCTGATACAGGGAAGACTGGTGCTGGGGGAATGGATATTACCCGAGGTGATGTGTTATCTTCTAAATAAAAGTGTGCTGTTTGGAAGCATTTCCTAAATGAAAGAAAGAAACACAAATTATTTCACCTGAATACACAATAGTCACATGTAACAGTTATGACATACTTTCTTACAACTGTATCTAAGACATGTTTTCTTAAAGTCACAGTTTAAAAATTTACCTACACAGGTCTTCTTAGACAACATGACAGTGAAAGTAATAATACAGAGGGCATGCTGCATCCAATGCTGAGCTTATTTGAGTCTCACTGATTTCAACGGGAAACACACACACAAATGCATAACTCATCCATGAACATCAGTGATACCATGGCTGTAGCACATCATTACAGTTCATGATTTTATAACAACAATTTTAATTCAAAATTCCTACACTGAATATTCAGGGGTTTTATTTCTTTTTACCTGAAAAGGAGGCAGAAGATGTAGCAGGCATCTGTCATTGCGGAATACTGAAGGCACAAAGGTAACTGAGACGCTACTTTTTGTGTCATTCTACATATAAGTAGTATCAAAATGATTGTCCTGATCATATTCAATGGATCGTCAATTGTGCTTCATCATGTTCTAGCCAACAGTCCTAGACTGCATTTCAATCATCTTTTTATACTACATTGAGTAACTTCTTTCCCCAGAGACAATGTAATTGAAGGGAAACGCAGTTGATTGTGAATAAAACCATGTGAAAGCTCACAATAACACAACTAGCATTCAAGGGGGAAAGTTTGGTTAAGCACCAACCAGAACACAGAAATCTCATCCTACTAAGTTGTTTTAATATGAAGAGAGTAATACATAACATTGACTAATCAAAGGAGTTAGAGTTTGTGAAAAAAGCGTATCGCTATTTGAATCTTCTTTCATACTCCAGATGTGGAAATAATAGAAATGACATCTGGTAAGAGACTATGATAAACAATTCAAAAGAGGGTAATAATCAACCATAGCTTTAAACAATGATCAATCTCCTCAATTTAAAAAAAAAAATCAATCTGCAGAGAATTAAGTCTGATAATTATATGGGTCATTTGCTTAGTTTGAAGTATTTTTCACAATTGGTTAACTTTAAAATGAGATGGCTGCATCAGGAAAAAGACTAGCATAAATTCAAATGTATTAAATGCTGTTTTACAGCAACCAGGCCTAAATATCCTTGCTTCCTTCTCCATATTATGGAGCCTACTGGCCTAGTCACAAGTGAACCACGCTGAAATGCTAAGCTGCTATACCTCTACAGGTTTCAATAGTGGAATATATATCTGGTTAAAAGAATAAAAGTATCCTGAATATATTAATAGCATGGCTCAGATGAAATGTTCTACATCTGACTCTTGCTCCAATAATCTCAGTTTAATTCTTGTCAACAGACTTTGGGCCATAGCAAAAAGGATATAATCTGAAAAATGGCTGGCCTGCTAAAACCCCCAATTACATAGTTTTTCTCCTCAAGAAAATAATACTTTGTAGAACTATTATTTGCTGTGCAGAAAATGCTGTTTCCTTCTCAGAAAGTGCTATAGTTGGCAGACTTATTCTATAAAATTTGCACAGGGTTGATCTGCATAGAAAACCACATTTTCCACACAAAACAACCACATGTGAATTTTGCTCAGAGTAAACCCTGACCTGCAAAGATTATTGTCAGGCCATTTCTGCCCTATACTGTTATAGTGCTATTATTCCACTTTCAACATCCTGTGGAATCCTGGGGTTTGCAGTTAAGGGAGGGGTATTTAGAATTCTGAGCCAGAGAGCTCTTTGGCCTCAGTAAACTACAAACTCCAGAATTCCACAGGATGTTGAAAGTGGAATATCAGCACTATAACAGAGTAGGGCTGAAATGGCCTCAATCCACAGTTTTTCTCTTCAAGGTTTTCTTGACACTCAAAAAACACATTTTTGAACCATTTAAAAAAATATTTTCAAATATTCTTTTCATCCCTAAATTACAGGTAGATATACACAATCAGGGAAGCTACAGTCCAAAGCTTGCAAGACTTGCAGGGTTGTTGTTGATGGGGTATCTTGTGCAGCTGTCATTTGTAGGGTCATCGTAAGTTCAAGCTAACATTTGATGGCAACTAAACAATAACAAGTGGAGTTCTACTGTTTTTTCCAATTATGAAATCAGTACCACATTTATTTATGTGGTCCCCCAGTATGCAGGAGATGTTAGTTACTTTACTATGAAAGTCAGAGAAGAAGACATCCAGACATGTTTAAACTCCCATGGCTGTCCAGGCCAGGGAGGGTCACATAACCTAAAAGTCTGTTTTAACCAACTGAAACCCCTGGTTTCTCCCTCATTTCCTTCCACAGTCAAACATAAGACAGGTCATACTCAGGAAGAAAGAAAATAGAAAGAAGGAGCAACCTACTGACTAAACAGTGACTAACAAGACACGTGCAATATCAGAAAGAGTCAAATTAAGAAGCAGACTGAAACTATGTTTGGACACCATCATCATGCAGAGTGGGTCTGCATGTCTATTTTTTGCTGATCCAGAGTGGACCTTTACAGTAAGTAAGAAATGTCTCACCTTCAGACCACAGGAAGGAGGAAACAACTAGGAATGGGACTTACTAATGCTAACTTACAGGGAGGGCAAAAATCACCCAGGTGTCTGCATCTATTAGAGACCCACCCACTGTGACGCCTTCCCACCAAACACCTACTCGAGGTATACCTGTTTCACTAAGAGCATTAATGGAAAGAATCACGGCGTGCACACATAATTATAGAGTGAGCAGTTACCCTGTTGCAAATCCTTCCTGTCAAATGCCACTTCAGCTGACACATACTGGTCCAGTGTGTAATACCCAGTGAAAACTGACGGGTTAGACCATTTGACCACTTTGCCAAGTTTCAGAGAACGTATTAGTTGAAAGAGCTGCTGAAGTGGCTGTTACCTTTATTTGGAATGTGACATTACAAACAGAGGGCTGGGATTTAAGAACTATGGAAAAACTGGCTTCCTCTACACAGTGACAGAGTTTGGAGTGTGTGGTGGGGGTGGGGCGACAGCGCAAGGGGTGTGGCTATGGGCCAAGATGCCCCAAAAACAATGCCACCCCAGAGTGAATTGCCCCACCCCCACCCCCACATCCCTACGTGACTGCAGCTACCTGGCTAAGGTGAAGGCAGTAACCTTCTTCCCTGGTGAAGTATATATAAATTTTAAGTACCCTGCACACTCTTCTGAAAGGATGACAAGAGAAAAATGAGGAAATATGGATTCTGAATGGTCCAGATATACACAGGTATGTGATGATAAAATATGTTTCTAGTTCATTCAAATTGACATTTGCTGGTATTTGCCTTTTCAGGGTATTTGGTAATAACCTATTCCTGGGCAAACTGGGAGAAAGACAAGCATTACCTTACTCTGTGCCTTCACTGCCTTTACCTTTTGCCTTCTGTACCACCTGACAAATGTCATCCACATAGCATTGATTCAGTAACTGGAGGCCCAATAGGTCCTACTCTACACTGCACCTTGTTTAATGCCAGTCATGTAGCTGAAGCTAATTTGGATCTGGATATAACTACCTGATTAATAGGCCTCTTAATAGCATAAGCAAGGGACACCTGTACTGCTAGTGGCACTGGATTCAAGTACTGGGTTGTCTTTGACCATGTGGAAACCACTGTGACTACAAAGCTCTCATCCCTTCCAGTTCTGTGACACACTTGTTATCACAGATGTTGCCAAGAAGGCTTATTTCACACTGAAAGGCAGGGAAAAATTGCATTCCATGTCTTCTGCACATATTCTATTGAACCTAGGCCCCTGGCATGGAGACAGGAGAGGAGCAGGACTGCAATGACGCTTCTGCAAGATGTTGTCGTGGTCTCATCCTTCTCCAGTTGCCAATCAGCGTGATCATGGAGTAAATCATTGACAGGTTTTCCCCATCAATGACTCCTGATTGCATGACAGTCCCACACTTACTTGCCCTGCAGACAACATTATCAAGTGCTTATATTAGCTATATAAGACTCACTCTTTGCAAATAAAAAATAGCACTTAAGGTAGCTAACAACATCACTAAAACAAATTAAGCTATAAAAGTATCAAAATCAATATGCACCCAATACCATCCTCTTGTCAGTGCATAAAATCCAGCAAACACTGCAGTAGCAATGACAACTAAAGCTTTACCAGGTAAATTTCAATCATTTGGTAAATTATAAGTAAGCAAGCATTTCTTGTAGACACCAATGAGTCAGCAGTGAGATGTAGAACACTGCACTAATGGCAATTAGCAGTGAACTTCTGGATTAGAACACACTATATAATCTCACAACATCTGCATAAAGTAGAAAAGGGAAAGAAAGAGTTTCTTCCTCCCATGATCAAGAAAAGCTGCAGTGACTTCTCTCCACAAGTTTCTTGCCAAGGGTGTCTGTCTGAGTGCTGTTCTATATCTGCTTTGGAAATACTTTTTACTTATAATGCTTGGGGCAATCAAGTAACTATCTGAAGATTTGATGGTCAACCATGAAATAACGCCCTCCCATAGGTGAAACACCTCAGCTCCAAGGCAAAGTACTTTGGTTAATCCGTAGTATGGCATAACTGGAAGGTAACCCAAGGAACTCTCACCCAAGCCAAAGACCTTATAAGTAAGCATCCGAATCCCAGGTTTGCTCAAAGGAAGCCTCCTTTCCTAGCCTCTGAGACAAAGGGTCCTAAAAAGGGAGTTCCAGAGCCCTACTCTACACCAAAAGGGTGCCCAAAGGTGATCACTGAAGTCTTATAGTCTCACTCTGGTACCTGCCAAAGGAAAACCTAAAGGCACCACCCAGGGCCAATTGTCCAAATCCCAGCGGACACAGTGGATGGGATAGAGCAAGAAAAAAAAATCAGGTTAAAAGGAGAAAAATTCCTATCTGGCCCCAAGGAGACAAGACTGATCTCATACTGCACTGAGGGTGGGAAGGTAGGTCACGCAATGAAAGTCAAAGAGAGCATGTAAAGTGGCAATCAGGTTTAAATTGCCTCTTGTTCTGCCCCTGTCATATGCTGTGATCTGGTCCAAGCACCAATCACACTGGTCTCTATCATGGAGACCATCAAATAGTCACTTTTCCTCACAGTTTCATTTGCTGTGCAGTTCCATTAAGTATTCGCTTCAGGAGATATGTGATCAATAAACTGATGCAGGGTTGGAAGACAACTTGGTTTTTTTAAATAAAAGTAATGATTTTCAAACAATAACCCAGGTAGTTCAATTATTCAATTAAAATTGATAGGATCCTATAATCTCTCCTCTTAAGTGGCTGTCCAAGGGTCAAAAAGAAACACAGTTGGCCCTTCACATTTGCTAGAGTTAGGGGCACAGGACCCTTGCAAAAGTGGAAAAATTGCAAATATCAAAATGGGTGTATGGCAGTGGGAGGGGGGCTGAGGCATGGTGGGGAATGGACACCTAGGGCTCAAATCAGCTCAGGGGAAGCAGAGGGAAGAGGGACGGGTCAGCAGGGTGGCCCTATACTTCCTCTCTGTCACTCATTTCCTTCCTTGGGTACGTGGGACATCATTAGAGGGCTTGCAGTGCTGAGAAATTGAGCTGTGGGCTATCCTTAGCTGGCCAGGCAGTGGCTGGTGGAGGAAGAGGAGGAACAGAGGTGGGTTTTTAAAGGGCTGTGAGGCCTGACTGGAGCTGCCAAGAGGGAAGATTTCCCCAGAAAAGAAGCACCTGAGGTGGGACGGGGGGGGGGGGCAGGGGTTGAAGAAACTTGCAAATAATCAAATCCGTGAAAGTCAAACCCACAAACGTGGAGGGCCAACTCTACAAAAGGGCTTGGTAGTCTTCTATTAGTTGGGGAATGCAAAATGAAGCTTTCTGTTTGCTTCATCCTCCTTGTTTGCTTTTCCAAAAATAAATACTGTTAAAGAAAAAGGGAGTAGGGAATCTACTGAGGGCTAGAAAAGTTGTTGTTGTTGTTGTTGTTGTGTGCCTTCAAATTATTTCCAACTTACAGAGAGCCTAAGGCTACTGTATCACAGGGTTTTCTGGAGCTGAGAGTGTGTGACACACCCCAGGTCACTCAGTGGGTTTCAATGGCAAGCAGGGAATCAAACCTTGGTGTCCAGAGTTGTAGTCCAACACTCAAATCACCACACTATGGTAGCTCTTTAAAGCGCTGCACCCCAGTTGAATTTCTCCCATTTTTTCCAGACCCATTTTGAAAGTTCCCATAAATTTCAGAAATGCTCATTTTGTAGGAGCAGTTAGAACAGGGATGTAGTTACAAAAACTCCAAGGATTCACCAGTATTTAAATATTATATATCCAACTTTCTGTACCTAATAAGACCTTGCCTATTATTCCAACATAATGAAACATTTTACTTCATAATGTCTAAGGACTCTCTCTCTCTCTTCTCCTTTCTCTCTATTATTATTATTATCATGCCAAGCTACTAGGGTTGTAGATATTTCTGATACTCTAGCATATTCTAGTGATCAAACCTAGGAGGACTTCTCATTTGAGAATTCATCTTTAAACCTAATTTATTAATTCTGTTCCTTAGAAGGTAAAGTATTGTTTCAATGCACTGGGAATGAAATCTGACAGCAGTGGCATTTGAGTATTCCCACTGGAGTGCAAGTCATAAAATTCTCTTGGTTGGCCTCAATGATGAGTTATACAACTCCACTTGGATATTTCTGCAATATGTCTAAATAAAGGACTCAGGAGGGTAAACAGCTTGGATAAAATAGGTTGTAGACAGGAGCACAAATAGTTTTAAAAATTCAATAGTTAAAGAAACAAGCCTCTAGTGCAAATGTGAGATAATATGCAGCATTCACGTTCTTTCAGGGAAATGAGAATATCTGGGCTAAATTAAAAATTTATTATAATAATATAGATAATAAAATTATATAAACATTACATGATTATACGTATTTTATAAACATTATAGAATTATGTTATATAGAGTCTGTACTGTGCATTCTTGTGATGTTGTATACAGCATGCAGTGTGTGAATCTGCTCACAGTAACCTGGAAAGACTTTATATGCAAGCTAAAAATGATTGAGAGCAGTTTACAGTATAGATAAATTGGTTATATTTTATACTGTAAAATTCAAAGATAAAAGTACTTTAAATACATATTAATGACTCAATGCTTCAAGATGAGGATGAGATTTCCAAACATTCCTCTAATTTTGATAGAAAACTGTTTAAAAAACTGAACAATAATTATATATTAAGTTGTGATAGTACAGAGCTGTATAAAAAATGTTAGTGACCTCTTCTGGTCAATACAGTTTATCTTTCAGATTAACAAGAAGAGAGAGCTACAATATCTGTTTTGTAGCTCACTGAAAAGACAAGGAAGATTAAGCATCATGTAAAAAACATCTAAAGGATATTAACATTAATGGGATATTTATTTTATTTTAAAAATCAAGGTTACCAAACTATGTGCTTATATTTTCAGGAAAGAAAAACAAAATGAACACAATGTCATCTGAAACGAACAAGGATCAGAACACATGTAGGATTACTAAAACTACACCACGCAATCCTGGTCTTAAACTGTATGGCAGTATTTTGTAAATAGGGAAGATTTCAAATACTATTTAGCCTCAAGATAAAACCTTTTGGAAGATGAATGTGAACAGTCATGTAGAATGCTACAAAGCTACAAGAGAAGCTTGTCAACAAAATGATGGTTAGCTATAAATCCTCTCAGTAAAATCCAGAACAATTGTCCAGGAAATGTAAAGTAAAAGTAAGATGTATTGCTCTTGGAATGCTTCTTTTTTTATGTGGTAGCTTACACATGTAGGGATGCACAGACAGTTTATGACTACTCGCCGCTGAAATGTGTGAACAAACTTCATTAACAAGATATATTCAAATGAGATCAGGTTATTTGTAAGCACAATCTGTGGTGTTAAATCTGTGACAGTTCATTCACATCTACAAGTTATCACTTGATGATGAAATGGTAAAGTCATGGGCATGCATATATAAACTAGCTCTAACCCTAAGTGAAACATTTTATTATTTTTAAAAAATGAGAGGTAGAAAGGCTATAGCAACAATATATTTCTTTAGCATAATAGAACCTCATTTTGCTTCAAGACTGTCAAAAGCACAGTCACATAGGAAATACAAATAGTTCAGCACAACTTTTAATCCTGTTGCTTCTTACCCAGCAAGCACTAGATAAGGAGAGGTTACAGTGTCAGCAGGATATAAGATCACTCTCTTTAGTTGGCTCCAGTTTTGATGTGGGCATGTAAAACTCACAATGGTTGCCTCTCCTCCACATTATAGGTTTATTAGATAGAAACAACCTGGTCTGAGAAGCTAACCCTCATGTTAAATTTCCTATACTTTCTGGGAGCACCCAAGGTAGCAGTGTCAGGTGCATCTGAGCATTACAGAAAACTGATATTGGTGATCAGCTTCCCTGATCTGGAAAATAACTCTGTCAGTTTCCAATCAGGTACCAGGTGGACAGGAGAGTCAAACAGTAGTTACACTCATGTCCTGCTGGCAGGCATTCCATAGACAACTGATCAGCCACAATGTGAACAGAATGCTGGATTAGATAGGCTTTCAGTCTGATCTACTAGAGTTCTTCAGTTGCCAGAATCATCTATGCTGAATTCAATACATGATACAAAGCAATGACTGGGCACAAGATCACATTTAATACATGTCTGCTTATCTTGCACAATGCACAAATTTCCTCGGATTTAATGATCTTATCCAATTTGCATATGCACATGGTTGTAACCTGTTTTGATTTGTTAATGTTTTAAAATGAAAGTCAGTTGTTATTGCTTCATCTTCTAAATTGTTTTAAATGGTTTAAAATGAGTCTATTGCATGACACCCTGACATATAGGGGCGGGACAGAAATATTTGAAGATTATTATTATTAAGTGTTGCTTTACTCGAACCACGAATCCAACTGTTAGCCCTAATCAGAGCACAACCACTGAATCAAAGAAACTTATTGTTAACTCACTGATTCAGTAGTGTACTTTAGCCGGGCATAACAATTGGATTTAGGCCTATGTGTTCTGCTGTCACATGTATAAAAGACACTAAGTCATCATAATCATTATCATCATCATCATCATCACCATCGACATCTTAAAAAAACTTACCTCCAGTATATAAGTATACCAACAAGAATCACTAGACAGATGAAAGTCAGTGCTGATACGACCACAAGAGGTATAACTGTCTTCTGTTCTGGGAGGCCAATACGCGACTGAAGGCTACTATTACTTGCCTCTGTAGTCAGAGAAAATTGAAACAACTTATATTTAAACTTTGGTAAAAAAGCACAGCATAATTGGCCACGATTTCAGAGTCCTAGGTACTCTCACTTACCGTTCTAATTCTTTTAGCAAACACTGCAATATATATTTGCAAACCAGTTTAAAGAAAATAAGCAGACAGATGGCAAAGCAGAAGACAAAAGCTTAGGCTTCTAAGCACTGTAGAAGTGCAGAATTTCATTTTGTAGCTACTCACAATTATCTTTTTGAGTAATAACATTAGAATAAAGGAGAAGTTTCATTCAGTTTTATGTTAGTAAGTAAGAAACATTTCCAGTATATTGAACAGTATATAGTGATGCACATAAATATTTGTTTTAATCTAATATTTTAACTTAGACATTATTTTATTGATCATAAGTGGAAAGACATTCTAAAGAGGATAAATTTTAAATTATAAACGTTCTTCTCTGTTATTTATGTACAAGATAACATGATTAACAGCTATCTTTCCCATTTTCAAGAAAACCTGATCTATGCAAGTCAAATTTTAACATATCGTATGAGTCTTGAACATGCTCTTCTTGGAAAATCAAGAAATTCTGCCCTTCCTCTCCTCTGCTCCCATTGAGTTAACTGAATGCAGACTAGTTTTGCATTTTGAACTCAGTTTGCACCAATGGAAATAAGGGCAAAAGTGGAAGGAAGAAAGAGAAACTTGAACATTTTAAAAGCAGCTGAAGAATGGGGATGACAGAAGTTTAATCAAGACTGTCCTTGACCAATCTGGATAGTAAGAGGGTATGATGAACTGTAAAGTACATACAAGATAACAAGAACAGGTCTGAGTGCAAAAGAATCAGTATAAATGATCAAATTTTAAGCTATTTACAGTTTAATCTTACACAGGCTTAAAGATGAGAAAAGGGTTGGAAAAACACTGAAAAAATTTCCTTAAAAAAACTCCTGTTTTGTTTTGTTTGGAACCTTTTTTAATTAGAAAACTAGGAAAAAATAGATAATGGAATATTTTCTTTTGGAATAAACAAAATGCTTAAGGTATTTACTTCCCCAAATGTATTACTAAAAATATGCAAGTGGAAGGCTTTTACGTAAGACTGTGTACAGAATATCATTATAATTCCTGCCTTTGGTTTCCTTCTCCCAGTCCTTTTCATGGGAATGAATACTTTATGTCTGCTTGAAACCATAAAGGTGACACAATATATTTCTTGTTTTACTATGGCTGATATTTTCTGATTTTGCCTTCTCCTCCTGAACTGGCAAAACCAAAGAGGTTCTTCAGAATCTTGTGGCTCCATTTTCATGAAAAATAACAAATTTTTAAAAATTTGAATTTTTTTAAAAAATAAGCTGTACTGTACATTACCAACCATGATAATTTATGCCAAAACAACTTATACAATAAGACATTTCATGTTGGTAAAGTAACAGAGATGTTCAATCTGTACAGGGTATTAAATCATATTTTCCCCTTTTTTTCTGAAAATTTCAAGCTTTTTTTTTCTTTAAAAAGAGGGGGATGTTTTCCTATGGTTTCAAAATTTCTGGAAATGTTATATGTCTATATAGGACCACACACAAGGAAGGAAAATTGCTTTCAATGGGGCATACTCCAAAGTATGTATAGATTGGAGGCTAATAACATTTAGGTTTTGTTACTTTCAGAAACATGCACCTTGTTCATATTTTACATCTGCCTTGTAGGAACCCAGATGTGCATGTACTGAGTTGTATCCAACTGTGCCCATATGCCAGTGAACACTGTTGCCAAATGAGTTCTGTAGCATGTCTGCATGTGCATTCAAGTTGTCTGTCAACTTATGGCAGCCCCATGAATTTCATAGGGTTTTCTTAGGCAAGGAATACTCAGAGGCGGTTTTGCCAGTTCCTCAAGAATACAGTGTTCAGCACCTGGTATCCCATCCAAGCACTAACTAGGGCTGACCCTCCTTTGCTTCCAAGATCAGATGGGATCTGGTGCCTTCTGGGTATACAGACAACTTACGGTCTCCTAAATCCTCAACATGGGGATTAGATGACATTTGGGAGAAGATCTGGAGGCCAGGGAATGGGGTTTGGGGGAAAAGAGAGGGAAGAGAGTTCTATAGTGCTGGATAAAACTCATTAGGACCGCTCTGCATAAATGAGGGACTGCTCCTTTCACTTCAGATCACGAAAAACTTCTCATACATCATATGTGTGAGCATGTAGAATTCTCCAAACACAGAGGTGAGCATGGGTGGTCTCAGTGAAAGAGGCAGCTCAAGATATTTAAATGGACAGGAATCAGGAGGTCTCACTTTAACCTAATCTTCTCCTCACCATGTTACACACATGTGAAAAATATACAGAACATGGGGAGTATTGAAAGTATATATACAGATATACAGATGACCAGCAAGTTGTTCTATATCTGAAAAGGAACATAATTGTCAAAAGAAGCCAGAAAGCGAGGCATGTACATTTGGGCTTTCATACATGCATTGGAAGCCAACACATTCATAAGCTTCTTAAAATATACATTTGCTCTAATTCCAAGTATATACACTTACTTCAGTAATGTTCTATTTACTCTGATACCTATAATATAACATTTAACACACGAAACATGACTTTTACAGGGGAAAGAAAACTGTTGAGTATTCACATAGTCATTTTCTAGGGCACAGGCATCACTTGTAGAAATAATTAACAAGACAAAAAATTATGGTATTGCTACATCAAAAGATTAAGACAGTGGCATACTGGACTTTGCTGTTTACTAAACAGGCTGGTTTACACTTCTGAACTAGCATTAGGACAGTCCCAATTAGACAGTGGGAAGTGTGGCATTCTTGTACCCAGCTGAGAGAACGGCCCATCTGCAGCAGCAAGGGCTCTGGGAGGCAGGAGAATGGGAGCTTTTCAGCCCTGTCCTTTTTTAATCTTTGGTCTCAGTTGGTTTTAGCAAGCGCATGGAGTTGTGTGTCCTTTCCTGCCTAAATTAAACACTGGCTGGAGTGCCTCCCTATCTCATCACACTGAAGGAGTCTGGTTAGGTTGGCGCTGGTATGATTAGCTGGTAGGGTTTATTGAGGTAGGTTTTGGCATGAAGGATTTATTAAGGAACACTTTTTATTTTTACTCTGGTGAGCACCACAAAGCATTTTGTGGGGGGGAGGGGTATGCCTTCATTTCTGCTCCTCCAGAAGATTATGGCTATAAGGGAAGGGTTCCCTTGGGGTATACTCTGGATAACCTATATAGTCATAGGTCCTATATGAAGCTAATGCAAGCAAGTGGTTGTTATTGTTGTCAGCTTTCAAGCATTTCTGACTTATGACAACTCTAAGGAAGGCATGATGTAGTTTCATGTGATTTTCTGGGCAGAATTTGTTCAGAGGAGGTTTGTCCTTGCCTTCCTTTGAGGCTGAGAGAGTGTGACTTGCCTAAGGTCACCCAGTAGGTTTCCATGGCTGAGTAGGGTTCAAATCCTCATCTCTCAGTGTCCTAGCCTGACACTCAGACCACTACAACACATTGGCTTGCTCTTAAGTGTGACTTCTGCTTAGCATTTAAATGGGTACTGACCCTTTTCCCCAAGAAATGAAGATTAATTTCACTCATTTGTCGTCAGCCTACTTTATCCCACACTGATGGAAAGAATTTAATTAAACAGGTTTGCGGATTCCATTTTGTAATTAAATAATTCACACATTTAGATCCAATAGCTGATTCTCATCTCTTATTTATTGGGAATAGGGACAATAACTTATGAGCCACCTCTATTTTACCATGGCCATGAAAAACTAGATAGCCTCAGGATTCAATAAATCTATGCTCTATGGGTATAGCAATATGGGTGTTTGAGGGTTTCCCTACTTTAAGAAATACCAACGATAATGCACATGAAGTCTTTTTCAAACTTACAGAACAGATGCTATAACAAGAATACATATTCTATATTGTCAAAGAATGACAAGAAAAATATAAGCCAGACCATAAATTCACACATATCAACATAACGAAAAATTTAATTCCTGCCCTTGGCAGGGAGGGATTCATAGAATTTATGTATTAATATTCAACTTTTATTGCTGTCATAAGAAAAGGAGAATAAAATGAGTTAATATGTATTTCTGTTGACTAGCAAAAAATCTTTTGATGGAAAGCATTCATTTTTAATTGCTGTTATGATAAAAGCAAAATAAGGCACATGTCAAGAGGAAATAATTTTCATTGAAGGGTCCTAATGAGAATGAGTCATAGACACTCAATTACTAATTTCCCAAGCAATATGATATACAGCCCTTTTGAAGTACCTCTTTAGAGCTTCTCAGTGTTAATGGCAAATGAAATATCGTACTGTTAACTTATTAGCAAACTAGAAATGACATAATTCATAACATTTTGTTTTAAAAAACCACAGCCTTGTGCTTGCTTCAGCAGCACATATACTAAAATTGGAAAAAACCACAGCCTTATGTTTTTCTTCTACACTCAGGACACGTAGGGAGTGACCGCAACAAGAAACAATAGCTGAGCGGTAGTGATACTGGAGATATTAACAGGGCTTTCCCATCAGTGAAAAGATGTGATCCAATAATGATGGAAATACAGTGCAACAATGGGAGAGTCACAATGTTGTACGATAAGGAAGGGTCAAACATGGAAATGAGCTAGTACAATTGCACAACAAACCTATTGTGTGATAAAGTACATAGTACGTAAACCTGCCTATTTTTAACCTATGCAGCACAATATGGCTTCACTGAAGAAAGCAAACAGGCACAACAGTAATGGAAGAAAATAAAGTATATGCCTCAGATCCTTTAAGATATTGGTGATTAAAATGACTGAAATACAAATACAAGGCTATGCCTTGAGGAGGTTTCAGCATTCTTTCCAGATATCAGTTCTTTTCTGAATGTGAAACATAAAATATTTAGCTGGGTAACATTGCCCTCTACAGGCAATGAAAATATAGAAAAATGGAGAAGATATGTATGTATCAGATATTATATTGATTATATTTCATATTAGGCAATCAGAAATATAACTTATGATGCAATAGTTGTCAATGCTATGTGTTGTTTTATTATCAGATGTCCATTACAGATTAGGAAATATCTGTAACCACAAAATTATTATATCAGAAACTTCCACTACATCTGCCTCAGAAGGAGAGGATAACTTTGCCTTTCCTAGAACTGTCTCCTCTGTGGCCATTCTACTTAACAATATAGTAGCAGTTTTGTAACGGAAAGAACTAGTACTTAACTTCGTACCTCCCAATTCCTTCTTTAACCCTTGAATATCTATTAGTAAGTCTTTGGGCAGTGAAATTCTTGCTCTCTAATCTCTAGACAGGAATCATAATGATAAAGGCTGTAATCTTGCTTCAGTTACTTAGTTTAGGATAATTAACTATGGATCTTTTTTTGGCCTGACCCCTCCCTGCCAAACCTGGTAGAAATATCATTCACCTGCACTCCAATAGCTGTCAGAATTAACCTTTTTCTCCCTATGCAGCTGATACCTGGTAAAATATGTTTGGGAGGGATTTAAGATCATAGCAATAATGACACAATCATGCTTAAGTAGTGATCCTGAATATAAAACAGTTATGAATGAGTAAATCTAGGCAACTGTTTCATATTCACAATCACTATTTAGTCATGATTGTGACACTATTGCCATGATCATAGCTCTCTCTCAAATCTACTTTACCAGGCATCAGCTGCATGAGGAGAAGGAGATTCATTCTGCTGGATGGGTGAATCATGCTTCTGTTAGGTTTGGTGAGTTGGGCCAGGAGAAGTTACTAAGTATACCTATCTGACGCTTAGTTATCAGATGTACTTAATTACAATATCCCTCCCCAGAGCACTTTGTGGGGAACTGTATTTCTGCATAAGGGCAAAGCTTTTTACAAATAGCCCTCTATATTTGCTAGGGTTACGGGCAAAGGCTCCTCAGAAAAGTGGAATAATTGCAAATATCAAAATGGGTGTAGGTGTGTGGGAAGGTAGCATGGTGTGGAGAATGGCTATGCAGGGTCCAAACCGGATCAGGGAAAGAGAGGGTCACCACAGTACTTCTCTCTCTTGTCCATCTCCTTCCTCAGGTGTGAAGAGCATCAAGAAAAGGTTTGTGGTGCTGAGAAATTGTGGTGTGAGCAGTTTTTTGCTGGCCAGGGAGCAGCTGGTGGCGGTGGTGGAGGAGGAGAAGGAGGATCAGAGGTCAGTTTTTAAAAAACTGTGCAGCCTGACTGGACCCACCAAGAGGGAAAGTTCTCCCAGAAAAGAAGCGTCTGGGGAGAGGGGAGGGGTTGAATAAACTCACAAATAATCAAATCTGTGAAAGCAGGAGGGCTGACTATTCTTTCTCCAAATTACCATTTCTAGCTTTCCTGTGGAAAATAAATGGCAATAAAAGCAGGATACAATTGATTGTTGTTCAAAATATGTGCTTAGAATTTCTAAAAATGGCCCAGTATTGTTTCTTCACTCACATCAGTTGTTACACAACGGGACAAATAAAACTACTGATTTGAGTTGAAATGAATATACAATACTTGGAACTTCACAAACTCAAAAGATTTTGCAAGCTTTTCATATTCACAGAAGGAAAAAAATCTTATTATCATCATTAACTATTTTATGAAGATAACGATAATATTAATGATGGTAGATGCATTAAGCGTAATAAAACTAAAATGACATTTCTCTAGCTAGGATTAGACTAATGAAATAACTTTTACCTTACTTGAAGAACATACAACAAAATTTAACTATCATAAGCCTAACAGAAGTATACTGAGCAGTGTAATTTTATGCATATCTACTTAGGAGGAACTCTCACTGAGTTCAATAAGAATGACTCCCAAGTAAATGTTGACTCCCAGCATCAAATGGTGACTCTCTGCAGTTATCTCTTAGGCCCGAGGGCTGGAAATGTCTAAGATCAGGAGTTGACCACAGTCCAAGTTGGAAAAGAACAATGTATCAAAAAAGTGGGACAAACTTCCTCTGACTGGATTATGGGATGCCTACAGTCATTGTCTTTAGAATACAGCTGAACATCATGAGAATTAAGCTTGAATGCATATAAATGTATTCTTAGACTGTGAAGAGCACCTTTACTGTTTCATAACTGAGAGCACACTGCAAATTTTAAATCTAGCATGCAGATTTAAATATGGTGCTACACAGATAAAAAAAACCTGCTGGTTTCCCCTCTTTTCCCTATTTTATCATGCTTGTTACTGAAATACATATGCTAGTTCCTACAGTTCCCATAAATATTCTTGCTGAGGCATTCACACACAATACCTTTCATACACAATTGCAGAAGATGCTTCTGTTAAGCAGTTATACAATATATGGCCATAACTAACCTGCCTCAGAAATGTTGAATACTGATGAGTGACCACTAGTCATGGATGCTACTGATGACTGTTGTGATCCAGAAGTTAATTCTGAGTTACCTGCTCCAACTACCCCCTCAGAGTCACGGTCATTAACATCAGAAAAACTGAAATCTGTTGAAGTCTCATTATCATTAATACTATCTGAGGTACTTTGACCTGAACCACTCTCTTCATCACTTGTAAAAGCTGCCCATGATTTAGATTCTGTTGTCTTTTTCAGTGGACCTCTAAAAGTCTGGATTTGGTTATTCAATATGGCTGGATCACTGCGTTTCTTAGTCTTCATGTTTGAAGCCACAATTGGGACTGATGTATATTTCAGCTGGTCCATCTCACTGGTAACTGTATGATGTGATAAAGCAGTTATTGTTTTCTTCTCTTCTTTTTCTTCAGGTGTTTCAAAACGTGACTTTGTAATTAGGGTATACGGATTGTTTTTCCTGTCTACCTGTTTATCTGGCTCATCTACCTCCTCCTGAGTCTCTCTATGGGAAAGACATGTGTGACAACCATTCACAGGTAAGCCACTATCATACTCATCATAATCTTCATCAACAATAGAGGACCACAAATCAGTTACAGAACTGGCTGTTGTAGAAACCTTAGTGGGAACTAATAAAGTTTTTAAAATTTTACTGCCTTTGGTGCTAGGAGAATCAACTGTAGCAGAAGTGTGCAAAGCTGGCATGCTTATAAAGGTATGCTGAATAGAATCAGAAATTATTTCAGGCACAGGAACTGTAATATCAACAATATTAGTACTTGCAGAAGAAGTGAGAAACACATCCTTTTGAGAAACACTTGGAAGACTATGGCTATTAGCAGATGTAGCTATATTTGGTAATGTATCAGTTGGCAAGACAGAGATAGCCATTGTATTCATCACTTTCAAAGAAAAGGCACTTTTATTTTCTACACTGGTTGACTGATATGACACATCATTACTGTACAATGAGGGAGCATCCTGGTGTATGTCTTCACTGTTAAGCAATCTGGGTGGACTGTATTCATCACTGATATAGGCAAGAGTTAAACTTCCTTGCAAATTTGTGAGGCTACTGGTAGTGTATGATGTACTTACAGAAGATGGTGCTGATGTAGAATATGTCATTTTGTGTAATATTCGATCAAATACAGAACTACCATTATTAGGCCTCTTTCTTTTTTCAGTCAATATTGGATCCCTAGGATCAGTTACAGATGATCTATGCTGGGTACCATCATCAGAAGACTGAAAGGAAGTTTGCAGCAATGCATTATTACTTAATGTAGCTGTAGCCTCATAAAAATACTGCTGGGTGGAAGGATGCAATATTTTGCTAGAAGCAGGGGTAAGAGAAGCCGGCTGAGAGACTGCACTAAGCAGAGGCTTAAGCAAAGTGTCATCAAAGGCTGGTGTTGTAACATGCAAAGGCTGAAGGGGAACATGACTCTCTGAGCGTTTACTAGCATCATAATCAAATACATTAGTAACAGGAAAAGCAACAGAAACTGGAAGGACTCCCTTTGCACTAGAAACAGCAATGAGGATTTCTTGTAAAGCTGCATCCTGTTTAGCAATCTCATCATTAGAAACTGCTGTTGTAAGTTCAGTCATTTCAATTTCAGCAAGAGAAGCCATTTCACTGAAAGAAGAAATTTGCAGTTCTTTGTCATATTCATCTATTACACCATTTTTGGGGGGCATCTCAACATCACCAGTGAACCCAGGTATGCTGCTTATCAATTCACCTGAAGAATCATGAGAAGAAGTTTTAAGCACTGACAAAGTATCTGTGTCAGGCAAAAGGAACTCACTACCAGAATATGCTTCAGACCAATCCATTTCACTAGAAAGAGAGCTAGTAGGCTGCAGCAAAGTATCAGCTTGCGAGATTGCAGAAGGTTTATGCATTGGCACATTGCTATAGCTGCTACATAACGGACCCTGGTGAGATGCGCCAAGAGACTCATGCATAAATTCTGAAGGATAACAGGAAGCAGCAACAGTTTCGAGAGAGCCCACATTACTAGATAAAGCATAAGTAAGTTCAGACATTGTAGACAGTGCATGCATATTTAAACCACCGCTGGATGGTTCAACTTGAGACAAGTGAGTTCTATCACGACCAAATATCAACGTCTCTGAAGCTGCACCGACTGTCTGATGTGATGTCACATCAGAAGACTGAGTGAGGCTTGACTGCATTAATATGCCACCCTCTGCCAGTGTCAAAGGAGCATGCAGGGACACCTTATCATTCTCAACAGCTGGAGTAGCTTGTGGAAATGTTTGTGAAACCATATACAGATGGTGAAACACTTTACTACTGGAGGAAGCAGAGGAAAATGGAAGCAAAGGCACATCATCATAGGAAGACAAGGTGGATTCAAATGACACACCAACACTGGGAAATACAGGCGTAGCATGCAAGATCACATCACTACGTGATGCAGCAGGGAAAGTGTTGAGCATCTGAGTGTCAGACAATAAAGGGGTGACTAGAAGAAACACTTCACTACTGTAGGAAGGTTGAAGTGGTATCTCACCATTATACACTGGTTGTGTTGTCTGAGAAAGTACCTCAGTGGCAGAAGAAGCAGAACCACGTTCTTCAGAATTTGAAGAGACAGAGTAAGACGACAACTCAGTAGGGGAGAAAGCAAAGGTAGAAGATTGTGGCAATTCTATATCCACAGCCGAAGAATCTTGTGACACCGGTGGACTACTGGGAAAAGGTATTGTTGTAGGATTTGGGGAACTAATGTGAAAAAGCTGCTTACTATCCAATGGAAGAGAGGTAACATTTGTGCCATTGTGAAACCACAAATTTCCATTGGCTGCAAGCACTTTCTCTGTAGAATCTTCAACACTTGAAGGTGTTACATCTTCTGACAGAATTTTAATATAGTCTTGAGATAGATCATCATGCATTTTTTCTGGGCTTCCTGAACTAAAGATGCTTTCTTGGCCTGTCTCCACAGTAACTAACCATGAAGAAGAGGTGGTACGAATAGAACCCCAAGAGTCATCGGTGTCTGGACCAGGCTTAAAAGCAGACACCTCTATATCATCTTCAATACCATCAGCAGCTGATGCTCTTGTCTCATTGTCAGAAAAAGCATGGGCATACTCTTCCTCATTACCTTTGGTGGAGCTGCTTGCTGGAAGAAGAACTGCGGTTGCTGTTTGAGATTCAACAGAATCATCCTCTTCTTTCTTTGGTACTTCAGTAATAGGCTGAGAAGTTGAATAAAAAATTGTTTTGGATTGGTCGTTTGTTCCATGAGAATCTTCCTCTCTTGCTAAGTATCTGTGTGTTCCTGCTTCATTGAATTTTGTCCCCATTCTCTCCTGACTGTAGCTAGATGTAGTAAACTGGAACTCCTTTTTCCTTATTTGGTTTGTCACACTATCAATGCTGGAAATTACTGCAGCTTCTTCACCCACCCCTGCCCTCGCTTCTTCCATTTCATCTTCCTCCTTTGAAAACAACAAAACATACACAGAACATTGTCAATGTCCTCTCAGATGATATCCAAGGGAAAAAAAGGAAGATACATTATACTAAAATGCTAAATTTCTGATAAATTATGGTTGTAAAATTCTCCTATGTTATGGCAGAAATTAAAAATCCCACAAATTACTGCAGAAAAATGGTAATTAAAGTGTACATTTTTAATATTAACTCCAAATTAATAATTAGCATTAAATAGCAATTTGCCCAAACCCCCTACATATCACTTAACCCAATGGCTTGTGGGAGAATAGAAATCATGGTTACTACAGAGAATTGTCACAACTATAATTCTTCTGCACCCCCAATATTATTTTTGCATGCAAATGCACATAATGCAGTTAGCATTTTGTTCAATGCTGGAGAACCTAGGCAAGACCAGATTAAGAGAGCTTATACTTTCTGTAGCATAAAACTATAAGGAACTCTGGCCCTATTGGCTATGGTATAGAGAAAGTAATTTTTCTAAACTTGAGTCTAGACATGTTTATGGAATGACATCCTCATAACAATAAGAATTATATATTCAAGAGAAACATAAAGACAACTAAACTCTGAGAATTTGCATACAAAGCTGGACTAGAGATGGGCAGGTCCTTAAAATAACAAGTTCATTTTTGTCTTGTTAGGCTAATGATACTGAATTTGTACTTGCCACTCAATTTTGTGTATGGAGGCTATGGTGTTTGCTGCTCATCTCAATGTGTATATGTTCACCACCTTCTTCTACGTCTATGTATAGTAATCTTTCCTCCATCTTTCTTTACAGCCTCTTGTTATATCTATTAGCAATCTTTTTCCTTTTTGTTTATTGATTTCTGAGTGCTGCAGCACTGGTTAATGATCAGAGTATGCAAGGGGCTTTACATGAGAAAAAAAATCAACCAGCTGGCAGGGAAAAGGAGGTGGAAACAATTATGTGTGGGCAAGCAACACCAAAATGTGATCATGTTGACAGAGTTATTTATGAGGAAGAATACCATGAGTTAGGACAGGCCACAGCAGTCTGCTTTTGCCTCAGCCTGCTTGAAAGAGCAAGATTCTGCCCCTCCTTTGCCCCCTACAAGTTGAGTGCAGACTCCTTTAGCACCCTGAACTCGGTTTGCAGTAAACGAAGTAAGACGAAAATAAAGAGGAATAGTGGAAAGAGGAAAGAGTATCTGAGACATTTTAAAAAAGTGTAAAAGTGTGAAAAAAGTGGGATGACAGGACTGAGTCTGTCTGCACCAAATTGGAACATTTGAAGGGTAAGGTTGGAACCTGCTAAGGTTCAAACAGTACTTCTCTGCTAATCAGGCTAGTGAAACATTTGTGTGCATGTATGGATAAAATGGCACAGCACTGCAACTAGAATGCAAAACTAGGTCAAAAATACTCTGGGCTTTTGAGAAAAAGAAGAAAGCCCTTTCAATTACACCTGCCGTTATTATCTAAGAGGACTCACATCACAGAAAAAACACAGAACAGATATAATTTCAGACAGTAAGAAGTTAGAGAGACTCTATGGACAAACTCTGTGCATCTTCTTTCCCTTGTTAATGGCTGTACGAGCAACTGCAGTCAAGGGTTCCAAGCCTCTGGAAATAGTAGTGAATGAAGCAGAGCAGGGTATGGAAACTTGAATAGTAAGAAACACAGAACTGCAGCTACACATCTTCTGTAATGGTTTCATTCAAGTAAGCTGCTTCAGCGCTCTTACATCAGTATGAAGCCCACTGTGATAGGAAGTAAGTTATATGTGCTTAAAAATAGCTTCTTTTAAATTCCTCAGAGTAATTTTTTTAAAGAGTACTGTGAGCTGAGCCAACCTTGTGATTGTAGCATCCAGAAATATAACATATGATTTAATTTATGTTTAAAAATCAAAAGCATACAGCGTTAATATTCTGTTAAATTCAAGGAGCATATGTTATAATTGTACAAGTGAAGCACATATTGAAACAATACCTCATAATCTTCAGGCATTCCAGGAAAGTCAATTTCTATAAAATAAAATAAAAACAGGTACTATGAAAACTAATATTGTAATCTCACCCAGGCATTCCACTTTCTAAGAAATATCACCATAAATTCCATGAAAGCTTTAAATATGCTTAGAAGTTTTTACAGTTTGTGGTGGGTGACTGAGTATGATTCTATGCCCGGGTTTTAGACAAAGTTATTTCTGGGATGTTAATTTAAGAGGAATGTTAATCTGAGGTATCTTGGGGAAAAGCAAGGAAATGATGATTAATGGACAGGGGAGAAAAAAAACACTGTTCATCAGCAAGACATCTATAAGGTCACAATTTTATGGTGTTTTCTAATAACATTCTAATAACATTGTGCTTTAGTGTTGAAAGTCCTATGAGTAAGCATCAGTGGTGAAAACTGTCACCAAGTCTCCTGTCATGTTTTGCTGATAAGTAACTGGGGCTGGGCTGGAGGATCAGGGGAATTGCAGCTTCAACACTGACAGAAAGATTTAATCTTCTGCTCCATGCAGCTTCTTTAAGTCCCACCTCCATTATTGCTAGCTGCAGAAGGAAGTGAGATAAAAACAATATGTGTATGTACCTTTTTCTACCCTACATGGCTACTAGTAGGTCTTTCAGAGGATGTTTGTATGCATAGGTGTGTGTGAGAAAGACTCAGCTCTGGAAAATAGCTAAACTTAAGACTTTGGGACTCTTTATTTAGCAGGCTAATCTCACTCCTCTCTGATGGCCTATCATCCTATTGTGAAGACCTTCATTTTCTGGTGAGAAATTGACTTGCCAAACTGAAAGTATTCGTACTTAGTCCCTATAGTGAAATATTAGTATATGTACTTTATTATTATACGATCTTGTTTCAAGATATCGTGGTTCTTTTTTCTTTTTTGCTGATTGTTTTCAATTTTTTTTTTCTTATCAGTTGACCTAAATATTGTTGTTTTATAAATGGAAAGGTGGGCTGTAAACATATAAATAAGCCAAAGATTAATACTAAACAATGATGCTGCGGGAAATTTTACTTCATTTTCACCCTGCCTATTCTTATGTAAAGGAAAGCTGTTAGGAATTCCAGTAATAATTCATCTTTATAACATTTAGTTTGCTTCTTGTGAAACAGTGAAAACACCTTCACTTGTAGACAACAGACACTTCCAAAAAAATGTCAGGCCTACCAAGACTGTAGACCTCTATTTGTCAGTCTCACTGCAGTTCCACCAAATAATTAATATAACTATATCAGGTCTATTCTAGAATAAGTAGGTTAAGGAGTTTAAAGATCAAATAAAGATCCATGGTATATTAATAAATATGAGAAGGTAAATGGGTATTTTATAGTAGAGTGGTCAACCATAGAAAGTCTGAGGGCTAATTTTGTTCACCTGGAATCATCCAGTAGGCCACACAGACTGCCAAAAATGTGAAAAAATGAAAAACATGGAAGTGGCTGGAGGTCGTCTTCTGCTTTTGAGTACTTGTTTTTTTATAAAATGTTAAACAGTGCACAGGGTCTCTGCAACCTATTTAAAAAGTATATTGTGCTCCTGGAAGTTCCCAGAAGTGGCAATTCACCCCTTTTTGGGGGTGCATGTGTGTAAAAAAAAAAAAAAAGATAGTTTGTGGACTCTGGAGATAGGATGCCTACACGCAGCTCCAGGGCAGTACTCTACACACTGTTGCTTAAAAAAATATGTATACAGAAATATGCTTCTTCTGCTTAAATACTGAGGTGGAAAGGTGTTGGTGGAGAGAAAATAGATGGAGGCAATGGTATAAACATATGGAAGGATTAACAAGACAATTCTGATAAAATTGTGTGAATAAAGCAGTGGCATTGCACGGTAAGATCCTGAACAGGAAGCACCTTAACATGTAATAAAGCAATTTGGAAGCAGAAACGTAATCACATCTAATATAAGCAAGATTTTATTTTATTTTTAAAAGGCGTCTTACCTGTTAGTTTCAGAAGTATAGGAGGCTAGAGAAAAAACAGTGATGATATTCCCTGGCTTCTCAATGACTTTTAATGAAAATTTAAGATGCTGTGAAAACACTTAACACTGTAGATCCATAAGATATATTTCAAAAGATATTTCAAACAACTTTTCTTTTAATTAAAAAGAAGGATGATCATCATTATTATAAAATATTGGTTTCAAATCTATTTGATTGGGTTTTCATCCTTTCTAGGTTTTGTCTATTTATTTATTTATTTATTTATTTTAATACTCAATTTAGTTTCAGACTTCAGGCAGAACAAATCCTTTGCTCCAAAGGAATAGTACAGATGAATGTTTTTTTTTTAAAAAAAAGTCTATAAATGAATCAACAAGTTTCCATCTATATTTACACATCTGTTCAGAAAGATACAATGTGATTACAGCAATCCATATCTACAGATTCTGTATCCACAGATTCAACCAACCACAGCTTGAAAATATTAAAAGAAAAAATCCAAAAAGCAAACTTTGATTTTGCCATTTTATATTAGGGATACCTTTTGTTGAACACATTGTGCAACTGATGGTTTATCTGCCAATGTACTTCTGTATTATCCTATTGTGCAATGGGGAATGGACAGTGACTATTTCTGCAGTGAATGAAATGCTACACTGAAGGCACTGACAAACAATTATGTATCATCCAAAAATGTGCAATTGCATGGCTGGAATCCTGCTGGTTAGTTCGAATTAGAGTTGATCCATTGATTCAATAGCTGAATGGCAAGTAAAAATAGATAAATCCAATAGTGGAACTGAATGTACTCAACCATGAACTGAACATATCTGTTGTGCAGCGAACATAAAAGTTCCACTCCATGTGTAAGAAAATTTACAAATGTGTATGACTGTAACAAGGTTCTGGCCATTATATGTAGCATGAACATGTTACTTCCAAGTTCTGGTCATCTATTAGCAACCAATGAAAGAGGCTGCACTAGAAGCAAAGAAAGGAAGCAAGGCTGTCGTCAGTTCTACTCTGAAACCACCTTTATCAGACACTATCTTTTCTACAACGAGTTCCCATAGCTGCTCCACTAGGTTACAGTGGGACAGAGACTGGGAGAGATATGTAAAAAGGGCATTCTCCAGCAGTTAACCTAGGAGACCAGCAATTTTGGTTCTCTCTCTATGTGAATTTGTTTGTGAAAATGATGAGTGTGACAACTTCTGGCTACAGAATAATATTTACATTACACCAGTGATAGCTAATGGCTCTAATGCAGCAGGGCACTGAATCAACTCCAGGTTTTAGTTGGAAATTCAAAGGACCTATCCAAGGTCCTGACTTATTGAGGAGACAAGGTTCAGCACTCCTTTACAATCTAGACAATACCCCTGAACAGATTCACTGCCCCTCTGATATGGGAGCCATCAGCTGCCCACTGGTTCTCAATGTAAGAATTATATTAAGAAATAAAGCCACGGTTTTCTTGTTTTCTGTTTGCTTTTCCCACCCACCCCTTTTTTTTTTGGTTAGGCGTTTTCAGTTTGTCAGTCTCAAAACTGAAACTGTCTTATGTCTGGGAGCATTTCCAATTAAACAGTGAGGTATAAGTGCTTTAAGCAAGAAGACAAGCAAACAAATAATAAAAAAAGAAAGCATTTATTTATTATTTACTTCAAAAATAAATAATGATATAAAGTCTGAAACACTCTCATTTTGGCATTCTGCTTTCCTGAAAGCCACCTAACCCAGCTAATATCTCAATACTTACGACTGAAAAATAAATGTTTGCTCAGAGTACAAATGAGGGCCTCCTTTAAATGCAGACAAATGAAACAGCTGACCACAGTCCTTCTTTCTCTAATTCACAATGTGTAAACAAATGTGAAGAGGACTTCACTATAGCTACAGAAACAAGTAATCATGATAGAAAATCAAAACACATCCTTCTTCCAAGAAGAAATTTAATCATAAAAAATAAGTGTCACATTAAACCTGAAAATACCCAGCACAGTCTTTGGCACAATCCTTTGTTCCCATACCCTATTTGTATCTATTTCCCTTCCCTTCTTCTTTTCCTTCCCCATGTCTAACTAGACTGCAGGTTCCTCAGAGCAGGGACCTCTCCACTTGTACTCTGCAAAGTGCTAAGCATAATTATGGTGCTGTACGAATTTAAATGCTACGCAAATAAAATATGTAAAATATGGAATATGGTGAAATAACAGAAACCCATCCAAGCCTTGGATTGATTAAAATCATGCCTGGTGTTCAAGGGGCCAAGCCGTTCTTCATCCTTTTAGATTTCCCTGCTGTCTCATTCCATTTTCCATAAGCTATAAAAAGATAGGCACTTGCAATCTGTGGTTATATAGTTTTGATGCATGATACATCTGGTGAAGTTATTAGGACAGAGAGGATTGTAACCACAATGTAGATATTAAGTGAGAGTACAGAGGGAAGTAAGATGACTGCTGCTTCTTATGTGGATGAGCCACTGGTGTATAATAGGAACACATAAGGAAGTTATAAAATTTCTGCTACTTCCACATACACAATTAAATCAATTTGGGGTAACACGCAGGCTATGGCTATTCAGAAGGCTGTGAGGAATGAGGGAGGTAGCCTTGATTAGAATGAGGAAGGAGAGCGCCATGTACTTTTTTATCAGAAATGGAAAAAAAACAACAACCCTGCATATCCTAATAGTTTGGCCAGAAAACAGTTTCACACATCAGGATATCCATTCAGGAAGCCATGTGGATAAATATAAGCTGGAGACAACTAATGTAATCAAGCAGGAATGTGCAGCAGGTAACTCCAGGAAGGAAGTAATCAACACAGACGTCATACAATGTAGTAAAACATATAATACACCAGAGCCCAGAAAACCCAGTATTAGTGTTGACTAGGGATGGAGGGATGGAAAGAATATTACAAAATATTCCAAAAATGGTAGAAAAACACATTTTTTCAATTGTCAAGAAATCCTGATGTGAAGAATTGTGGACTGATGAGAATCTTCACAATTTTGACACTTTTTCTGTACAGATCACATGTGGTTGTTTTTCACAGAAAACAACATTTTCTGGACAGAAAACAGCATTTTCTTCACGGAAGGTAGTACTTCTATAAGAATTTTTTTGTGTGCACAAAAAGCTGATTCCTGCTCAGAAAATGCTGTAATTGGAGGTTTATCCTGACCAAAAATTGTACATAGTTGACTTGCACAGAAATCAGAATTTTCTATGCAGGAAGCAGCAGCTTCTGTACAGAAAACAATATTTCTGCATAACAACCACCTGCAAATTTCACACAGAGTAAGTCCCAAGTTGCGAATAGGCTTGAAAAACCACATGATTTGTGAAAACTCTCACAGCAGGAAGAATACTGCTAAAATTACTTACTGCTTCCTTCAAGAAGAAACTTAGTGAAGAATTATATCCATAGTGCTGATGCGTTAAAAATGCTAGATCAGCGAAGTAATATATTATTAGTAAAATGTAAAGAAAGATGTATGAAATTAATTTGTTTGTTGATTTTTCAAAATTACTGAACAGGCCAGATGTTGCAACTATTAATAGTTATACAAAATAGCAGACTAGAAATTTAATAATTAAAAAAATATAATGTATAGTTCTTGAACTATTTAACAAATTAGCAGTAACTTTAACAAATCATTTCCAAGATCTGGTGTACATACAATGATTTCATCTATTCAATATTATTATTTTGTATTGCACAGCCAATACAATGCCACAGAGTATTCCAGAAGTTCTTAAACTCTGCCATAATAAGCTTCTCTAATCTAATACATTGCCTGCTTGAAACCTGTACAATTTTTAAAAAAGATAAATAACTGGGTAAAGCTAACTTCCATGCTTGGAGCAAAGAATATCATATACACAGAAAATGGGAAGGCAGAAATATTAGGAAAAAAATGGGGAAACGGGTAAGAAAAGAATCTGTGTCCCTCTGTATGAAGCAATATTTATACCTTAACAACTGTTCTAATTTTAATAAAGATGGATAGACATGATTTACAATACAATCTATCTTCACTAATTAGCAATATGTCTATTCAAGGAGATTTATCCCAAGTGACTGTATATTGGAGTGTACTTTCTAAGAAAGAAGGTTACGTGTAGTAACAACACTTACTTCAAATTAAGTGTTTTAGAAGAAAGGAGAAGTAATATGAAAGTCAGTTACAATCCAGAAATCACAAACCACAAAATTAGATTATGTTGATTTTGAAAGATTTTGATTTTGAAACAACTAATATCACATCTTTCATAGTAAGGTGAGAAAATAGAGCTCCTAAATTTTAAAAATGTAATTTGTTAGTTCTGATTTTTGCAGTACAACATTAAGAAGCAAGGGAATTCCATCACCACATGTGCACTGAGATCACATTTTAAAAGAAGCACCATGCAATGAGACTTCAAAAATCAATAGAATCATATTTGGTAATTACTTCTTATACTTTAGTGTACCTTTATTTAATATAAAATAATTTAGTAGTGTTTATCTAATTCCTCCTCACAGAATATAGGGTAAAACAGACTGGTTCATGATTGAGCAGAAATTTGAATTTATAATTCATTAATCACATAATTTAATTCAGGAATGGAATGATGTCAAAACCAGAGTCGCTATAATTCTAATTTAAAATAATAATATACTCTTTGTAGATATTTTGAAGTGTAAGATTACCTGTCTTAGTTAAAAGCAAAATGCAGACCTTTCAAATGATCTATATTGATACTGAAATCCCATTGCACTGCATTTTCAGCTGGTTTGCAAATAAAAGATTGCTGTGAAGTGTCAACTAAAAATTACCTTTGTGAACTTACCTGGATCATCTAAAGGCATGTCAACAATCACTTGATCACTGTACTTTCCATAGAGACCATTAGCACAAATAGCAACTATTTGAAGAACGTAGCTTGTATTAGGCAAGAGATTGTTCAATATGGCCCCCTGAAACAATAATGCCCAGTCATTACTTTATGGTTCATAAAAAGTTTTCATTTTATTTATTAAAATTCTAAGGTTTCTCATGAGAAAAAGCAATGCGTGCTTAAATGCAAATTTGACTGTCACAGTGGGGCTTATTTCCATTTTTTTTTTAAAGTGCTATTTTAAATATTTCTATTAGTAATAGCAATACTACATATAGGAAACAATTTAAAAAGTTGAACATATATTTATTTCGCATTGGGGTACAGCTGTTGTGATGCAATGCTCTATGAGAACTCCACAAACATATACAAAGCATACTCCATACATTGCAATGCTGGGAAAACTGTATATACTAGTGACCCATAGCCCAAAGGTGGACAGGATGTAGAGGTAGACTGTAGGATATGAGGTCTTCTATGTATGAACCAGGAGCCACTAGTATCTGTACCCATATTGCACTGAGGCCGTGAAGCTTTTTCAACATCCCACTAAAGCAGCTCTTGCTTATGTGATCTCTCAACTGCAGCCTTCATATTGTTATTGACTATCAGAATTATTCAATTGGGGTGGATGACTGTTAACATAGCCACATTTATTCAATTGCATTCTGTCTGTCCAAAATATTTGTGCAGGTTTTAGCATTAGAGCTTCCAAGTGGAGGCCACCCTAAAGTGCAAACTACTACACAAAGAGCATTTAAAAGATTGTATCCACTCATGATTTATTTAAACCCAACAGTCTCAAGTAAAGAACCATTAACTTCAGGAAACTCGCAGAAGGCCTATTTCCAGTCTCTCTCTCTCTCATCTGCAACCCTCAAGAAGCCTCTCAAGAAGGTCAGGGAGCACTCCTGAGTAATGTGGCATGAGACACGTGGGACTGCTCAGAGGAAGCAGTAAAAGGAAACTTTGCATCCATTATCGTATTTGCTGGTGTATAAAATGCACCAGTGTATAAGACACACCCCATTTATACACCAGCAAATACTATTTGCCAGCATATAAGATGTACTGGTATATAAGATGCACCCCATTTTCAAACAGTATTCCTCAGGAAAAAAAGTGAGTCTTACATGCCAGCAAATAGGGTAATTTTGGGTTAACATATTAACATCTTATGATGCAGGTACAATTTGGGAATTAATCTATGCTTATCCAGCAACCCCATGCCTCATCTCCTACTCGAGAAGTCTGGGGAAGTCCACGTGGCGGTAGGGAGAGACAGTGAACAGGAAACTTGTTTTTGGTGAAACACCAAAAATTAAATCAAAATAAAATAAAGTAGAATACTACTAACATCAAACTATATTTGAGAATGATTGGACTCATTCACTTCATCTGTCTGCTCCATTCATATTTAAAGCAGAATGTGGAGCCATTATCCTTTAACAGCACAAAGAATGCAGAAGAAAGGAAAACTGAATCCTTAACCCTCATACCCTTTAACTTTTCCTCAGTCTGTGGCTGCAGCTAATTTACTGTAATCATGATCACTTTTTGTATTAGAGCTAGAAGAGAGAAAAGTGACTGGAGCAAATAAGGGCAGGGAGTTGAAGGATCTGAGAAGGTTTATTATTCCTCTCCATGAAACTTTTTTATTGTTGAAGATACGTGAATGGGATAGACATGTGGATAATCACACACTCATGCTTCATGTATCCCAAAGTTTGGTATAAAAGGGATTCAGTGCACTAGTTATGTAAATATCATGTGGACAATTAAAGTTAAAAGAACTAGTGTGGTATAGTGGTTTGAATTCAGGGAGACTGGTGCTTAAATCCACACTCTGCCATGGAAACTCACTGGGTCACCTGGCAAGTCACTCTCAGGCTTAGAGGAAGGAAATAGCAAACCTCCTCTGAGTAAATCTTGCCAAGAAAATCCTATGTAAGGATCTCCCTAAGTTGGAATCAACTTGAAGGCATATAACAACAATATATTAAAAGTTACAACTGATTAAAATGCTTGCCACTGTTGGCAATCTTTTTACCATTATTATCATGCTGTTACTCTGTTATGATCTGAACCCAATTGCTAGTGCCAACTGCAGTAGGGCTATTGAATCAACTGCTGAACAGCAAGTCAACACTTATGTCAATGCCATTAATTCAGCTGATCCACTCTAGTGTGGACTAGCAATTGGATTTAGGCCTATCCTTATCATGTGTCTTATATTCTTATCACGGATATAACCCGGCATACACTACTTAAATAATATCTACTGTTAATAATTTTTTTAAAAAATGTAAATATTTCAAAGAGAACAATACAACACAAGGAGCATAGTATAATTATTAGCGTTATCAAAAATTGAGAAAGTTCAGCCCCCCAGAACAAGTATTTGTAAGTGTTTTAGTTTCTCTGCTTTTTAGAAAACCTTTAAAGTTGTCAGTTACCAAGTCCTGATACCCATCTGTTAGAAATTCATGCTTTTTCTGGTCTTCTCCTTCTAACTGTTGGTAAAAAACAGCAAACCTCTCAATCATTGTGTCATACACAACTCGTGGTCTTTCCCAAGTAACTAGAAGGCTGGTATAGTTCTTTGGATCAGCTTGAACATTTTCTGGTTCCAAGCTGCAAACTTGAAAACAAAAAACAAATTCATAGTCATTATGGGCAAAAACAATTCATGGATGAGACAGTAGTACCTTAAAAATAAAGCTCACAGAATGTCTCTCTCCCATAAGACTAGCCCAATTTCCTCCAGGTTTAACAGCTGAAATTACAGAATGCATACTATCAAATCAAATGCCAGCCTTGCCTTCCACCTTAAACCATACGGCCCAGCTGATGTTGTTGGAAGGCAAATCCCAACAGGTTAAGGTCAGCATAGCCACAGGTATAGGATTATGGAAATTTACTCCCTCGAGATACAGGTGATGTCCAGACTGTCTAAAAGCTCTGTCTCCCATATGAGCCTGTCTGATTCTTTAAATCTGTGGTGATGATCTTTTCCTTGACTTCACCACTCTCCTAGGCTCATCCGGTTGAGGACATGGGAGAGAGCCTTCTCAGTAACTGCTCCTGGGTCTAGAAAGGTCCTTTCAAGGGAGGGTTGGTTGCCTCCCTCTGCTTTTTTTCTCTCTGTAGGCAAAGGCCTTCTTATTAACAAAAGCTTTCAGCTTTTAACTGTGGGGCAAAAACATGTTCAATGGGTTGCCTGTATTTTTTCAATGTATTAATATGTGTTGAATGTATTTTCAATTGTTGTTAAATCAATCTTTTAACTGGATCTGTTGTTTAATGCTTTTTTAAAGTTTGTACTATATATTGTTTTAGCTATTCTATTTTAATGTATATTGTAAACCACTTTGGGTCCCACATTGAGAGAAAGGCAGAATACACTTGGCCACACCTGACCAAAGCTTTGGACTGTTCATTTGTATATTTGTTGAAAAAAATGCACTGGATTTCAGTTTTTGTATTCATCTGTTTGTTTGTTGCCTTTTTAATTAAAGGAAACAAACAGGTATTCTTGTCTGATACAAAAAGTCTCTAGGCATTGAGGTGATGACTATGTTTTTTAGATGATAAGGTGAAGCAATCAACACATGAAATGCTCAGTTCTGCTCCTGTTTCAAATATTCTCCAGGATATTGAATTTAGAAAGAAAAATTGCCTTAAAATATTGAGATAGGCTACACAGCAAGCTGTGGAAACTGTAGCTCTCCAGGTGCTGTTGGGCTCCAGTTCCTCCAGCTCAAGCTAGCCTGTAACACAATGATGGTACTGCAAGTTCATTAATATCAAGGAGGTCATGGGTTCTCCATCCCTAGGCTATGGAATGGTTCACATGCTCAAACATCCAGTGGCCATTAACACAGGGGTTGATCTAATGTTACAACTGTTTGCACATAATTCCCTACCATGTAGAACCTATGAATTTCATCATGTTGCCTCAAAACAAACACAAAATAACTTATTTTCAGGGATACAATGAAAATCAAAGATTTTCCTCAGAGGAAGACTACATGCATGCAATGCCATTTGAAGATGCCCCTGTATAATGAACTTGGAGAAGTAAAATGCAGAAACATGAGAAAATAAATTGGCTTTAAGCTAGATGAGAATTTTAAGCCACCACCTAAAAATCTCCCATGTCAACCAACGTTCATTTATATGGTATGTATCTAGATTTTGCTTTCATCATCTAACAATCTGCTTCTATAACACAAGAGGGCACTCAAGGCTTAGTATTGTTTTTTTTGTACTAAAACTGCATGATACAGTAGACAATTTAAAGACCTTTCCCCCTGTTATATTGCAGCAACAGCAGATAAAAATTTAATGAAACAATCTTATTTAACTTGTAGCCCATTTAAAGTCTCTTTCAAAACAAAACATGAAAACCTATCACAATGTCAGTTTCCATCTACTAGATGAGGTTATATACATGTTTATTATATTTACTCTGATACCCTGAGGTGTATCCGTCAGGGAAAACAAAACTAGCTCAATTGTGTTATACTGAGCCAATAATCCTTAATATTTGAAACTGCAGTGGATTGAATGAAAAACACCATCCTCAATATAAAGAAACATTTAGTGTTTTCCTTTGTCTGCTTATAATGATCCAGAGAAAATAGATTTTGGTGTTGTAGGCTGCAATCCAGTACATAATAACCTGGGAAGAAATACCCTAGGATTCAAAGAGACTTATTTCTGTATAAGACTGCATTGTTAACATCCTTCCATTTTGGAAGACATTTGTGCATTGGAGGCTATGGCCATGCAACAGTGACATTGTCACCGTATTGTCACATTGTCACCATTGTCACCACTGGGATGAATCAGAGGAGTTTTTGTTGTTGTTGGAAAACGGTGTTCGACAAATAAGAAAAGTTAGCACAAAACAGAGGACAGAAAGCAGAAGCAGATTTGCAGTGCTGTGGGTTCAAATCCCCCTTTGGTCATGAAGCATTCTTTCAGCCTAACGCCTACCTCACAGGGAAGATGTGGAGATAAAATGGAGCTGACCACACACAGAATGCCTAATGTAAATTCAAGGAAGAGCAGAACACATTACTGACTAGAGGTCATAACAGTAAATCTGCATTTAAGTTTTTAAAATCAACAGCCTTCATATCTCCCAATATTGCAACATAGGCTCATAACAATGAAATCAAACAAACTAGTGAAGCCTCTTAATTGGGGTTCTCTCTCTCTTTTGTTTGTTTGCTTGTTTGTTTTGAGTATGATGATCTGCTTACTTTGGACTTGATAATCAACTACACCTAATATATTTACAGTCTGAATCTTACCAAACTCAAGATCAATATTTTACTGATCTTAATAGTTGTGGATCTTAAGGTGTGGTTGCAGTCCTATGCAGACAGACCTGGAATAAGCATTACCTATCAGCATATCATATCGTTCTGATAGTTAAGGGTGGAGACCTTAACTAAATTCAGCCTGAGAGCGGAATTTGGTTTCATAAAGGTTCTTGGGAACTGCATTCCAGTAGTGGGCAGGACTCAAAATTAAAAGGATGGGGCCAAAAACGCCAGGATGTTTTTACTTTAAGGTTCTGACTACCAGTGACTAAGCCCTGGGAGAGGAATTTCAACACACCAAGACCTGGGAAACCACCAAACAAAGGTGTCATGAAGAAGAAACATAACTATTTGGGGAACACAGAAAGACAGATTGGGACCCCAGGGAGAAGGGATACAGGGTCTAACGTTCCTGACTTCGCTATTTGTTCTTGTGCTTCAAATCACTTCTGGCTTAAGGTGAGCCTAAGGGAAACCTATCATGGGATTATCTTGGCAAGATTCATTCAGAGGGGGTCTGCCTTTGTTCTCCTCTGAGGATGAGAGAATGTGACTTGCCCAAGGTCACCCAGTGGATGTCCATGGGCAAACAGGGATTTATACCCTGGTCTCCAGAATCCTAGTCCAATGCTCAAACCACTGCCCCATGTCGCCTGCTCTACATGTGTGGGGGGATATCCATTCCCTATCAAACAGCATTGCTTCTACTTCCAAGCTCAAATTGATTTTCTTTCTGATAAGGAAAATGGGATTGTTTTAAAATGCAGATCACATATTTGGCAAATATCAAAACTCATGACTAATTGTAGATGCAATCCTTGGCACATTTACTTAGGAAGACATTCTTTCTCCAGTGGAAATTACTCCCTACTCATTGTACACACGTTTCCTGTTTCACCAATCCAAACTCTCCAGCATGAACATGAAACTCATACTGTAAACAGAGGCCATCTCAGTCTAACTGATATCAGAGAAAGGTTTGCCCCCAACAATAAAGGGTGGACTAGGGAGCTCTGTTTTCAGGGATTTGGATGCCCTGCATGGAACACAAAGTGATGGCAATAGATGTTTCCCATTCTTCTTATTTCTTTCAAGTACGGGATGGAAGATTACAGAACGTCCAACCATGGAAAGAAGTATAAGACATCTTGGCATCAGGGGACAGAAGTGTTGCAAGAATTTCACTTTGGAGATTAAAATAACTGTGGAAATACATGCAATAACATCACATTACACAGTCATTCTTCAAAAAACATTCATTTTTGTGGTAGCCTTGCTTGGGAACATAGACCTATGATCCTGATCTATGTCAATGATCAGTTCCATGTGGGTCCCTGCTGGATGACTGTTGGAGAAAGTCTTTCTGTGATGGTATGGGAATTCATAAGTATTTAGATTTAAACCAGATGAATATGTATGTCTCCCTTGTCTCTCAAAATTCTTATTCTTCTGAGTCACCTTCCAACTTTTTAGCTTAATGCATGCCACCTGGCAAGCAACAGTCCAAACAGATGTTGGGAATCCAGAAACAATTCAGGGGATAACAGCAGTCCCAAATGAATATGCAGGTATGGAACAGAACTAAGGAGGTAAACCAAATCGCTGTGGTGAGAACTTTCAGACTAGGTACTCTGCCAGCAATTAGGGCATCAGGAAATAGAAAAGTGCAATAGTAGGATCTATATTACAATAGAACTGACAGCACGGGTGAGAAAGTAAATGGTTAAACTTAAACCTTAATAAAATAAACTCAAATTGGAATAAAAAACAATATATTTCAATACCTGCAAATCCAATTTCAAGAAATAATGTGCTGAAATAAAATACTGTAACACAAGATTTTCTTCTCATGTGTAATCTTATCCTTAAGTAGTGTGAAAAGGAGGAAGGGAGTGGGAAAAAAAGAAGGTAGCAGCACCTTTAAGACTAACTGGTTTTTATTTTAGCATGAGTTTTTTTGGATATAAACCCACCATCTTCAGATGAGGTTCAGACCTACTTCTTTGAAATCTACTACATAAGTAGTGTAGCAACTGTGTACACGTGCACAGAATCACAGAATCTTGTTGGAAGAGACCATAGAGCCATCCAGTCCAACCCCCTGCAAAGCAGGAACACCCTCAAAGCACTCCCGACAGATGGCCATCCAGCCTCTGCTTAAAAACCTCCAAAGAAGGAGACTCCACCACACTCCGAGGCAGCGTATTCCACTGCTGTATAGCTCTGATTGTCAGGAAGTTCTTCTTGAGGTTCAGGTGGAATCTCCTTCCCTACAGCTTGAATCCATTGCTCCTTGTCCTAGTCTCTGGGAAAGCAGAAAACAAGCCACTTCCTCCTCAACATGACATCCCTTCAAATATTTAAACATAGCTATCATGTCCCCTCTTAACCTTCTCTTCTGCAGACTAAGCATACCCAGCTCCCTAAGCTGTTCTTCATAGAGCATGGTTTCCAGACCCTTCACCATTTGGTCGCTCTCCTCTGGACATGCTCCAGCTTGTCGATATCCTTCTTGAATTGAGGTGCCCAGAACTGGACACAGTATTCCAAATGAGGTCTAACCAAAGCAGAATAGAGTGGTACCACGAACTCCCTTGATCTAGACACCATACTCCTATTGATGCAACCAAGAATCTCATTGGCTTTCTTGGCTGCCATATCACACTGCTGACTCATGTTCAGTTTGTAAGCTACCAAGACTCTTAGGTCCCTTTCACACGTACTGTTATCCAGCCACGTGTTCCCCATCCTATATTTGTGCATTCCATTTTTTCTGCCTTGCATTTCTCTCTGTTGAAATTCATTTTGTTAGCTTTGGCCCAGCTCTCCAATCTGTCAAAGTCATTTTGAATTTTGATCCTGTCCTCTGATGTATTAGCAACCTCTCCCAATTTGGTGTCATCTGCAAATTTGATCAGCATGTCCTCTAATCCTTTATCCAAGTCATTGATGAAGATGTTAAATAGCATAGGGTCTAGGACAGAACTTTGTGGCACCCCACTAGTCACTTCTCTTCAGGATGAAAAGCAGCCATTGGTGAGCACCCTTTGGGTTCGGTTGGTCAACCAATTACAAATCCACCTAACAGTAGCACTGTCCAGCCCGCATTTTACTAGCTTCTTTGCAAGAATGTCATGGGGAACTTTGTCAGTGCACATTTGAATCAGAGCCAATATCTTGCTAAGACATAAATAGTGGGATGTGTAGGTGTAGAATGGGAGGAAGGGGCACAGAGAAGTGCCTAGCTCTGTACTAAATCCATAGCTCTCAAAAGATATACCTAAGAGCTGAAGTCTGTGGTGCTCCAGTGGGGGCAATCCATTTTGGGAAGACATGGGAGAGGGCCTTCTCTATGGGCTATGGAATACCTACCCTGAGAGTACTGACTGATGCATTTCTGGTGCCAGGTCAAAACATGGCTTTTTATGAAACCTTTTATTAGACCTTGGGGTCTGACTTTACCAAATTTGCACACATGCTGTGGTCAGCATTATCTGGAATTGTTTAAAATGGTTTTAAGATCATCTTTTTTTCAGATGATTTTACTGTATTTTCAGTCTTTTAAAATTATTGTTATTGTTATTTATTGCTTCAAATTTCTTTCATTGTATACTGCCCTGAGATCTTTGGATATAGGACAGGCTTTGAGTTATGAGGCTGGATATACAACAAGGTTCCTGTAATACTAATCCTTGACAGATTGTAGAGCAGGACAAGGTGCCATAAAGTTCTATGAAGTAGGACAAGGACATTCTGTTCTCCCTCACCTTAAAAATGCCAACAGTCAGCCACAGCTGTCCCTTCCCAATACGGCTATTTCCCCAGTGGACAGTGGGAGCAGAGAGCATGGAGAAGCGTCCAGTTCATATTCTTGTCACTGAATGTTCCCCTCCCCTTGCTCACTGGGTAAAGCAACAGCTGTGCTGGGAAGGTTTGGCTGCAGTTGAAAGTTTAGGTTTGGAAGGTGAAGGAAGACATGTTCCTTTATCCCACTTGACAGACCTTTATAGTATCTCATCCTGCTCCACAATCTTAAAGTTACCAGAGTGTCATCTAGAATCCACCCTTGGAAATCTAGATGAGATATAAATATTTTAATAAATGAATAAAGAAACATCTTTCTCCTAGGAACAATTCATTGTGGTCAAAATCATGCTAAAATCTGTCAAGTCTGCAAAATTAAAGAAATAAATACCTGCTTCATGAATTTCTTCCTGTCCAGTATACGAGGAAAACACCTGGCCAGAAAACTTCAGCTGCTGCTCTCTAAAATTATTTTGCAGGTAGTCCATTAGCATCACATAACCAGACTGTTGCATGGTGAGGACATCACAAAATACTGATAGCTGGAAAAATTACAGTTAATGCAATCAGATAGGGAATTTCCTTTAGAAATACTAAGCATCAGCAAAAGGAATTTCTAGGGTGGCACATTTCCTGAAGTGAAATTTGCCAGAAAGTGAAGTATAAACGTACAGAAGTTCTCTGAAGAACTGTTGGGAATCCCAGAGTCCTCTCAGCCCAGCCACTAGAAATAGTCCAAGGTTTTCCTGCTAGAGGTTCTGGGGAATCCTCATAGGAGGAGCAGTGAAACTACACAGCTATACTGCATCTACTGTGCTTCCAACATCCCAAAGGAGTAGAATAAGATATTAGCATTCAAAATAGTTACTAAACTACAGCAGGATATGAGGTCATTAACATATTATTTCAAGCAAGAAAATAATTAATTTATGACCCAACAGCAATACAGCATGGTATAGCATGGGAAGATTGGTTTAAGATTGCCAGAATTGGTTTAAGATTGCCACATGACAACAGATGCTGGCATCCTGTTGGTTAATCCCAACTAAAGTATACCTGTTCGATCAATTGTTGATTGGGGATTCAGCATACATGTAACTCCCATTGATTTAATGAATTTACTTGAGTTAGGACTGACAACAGCATTCAGGTCCATCTCTTTAAAGTCTGATATTTTATCAAATAGAAATATAGTCTGCTCCAAAGTCCAAAAACTCATAGTCATAATGGAATGGTTTAGGGTTTTTTTGTGCACCTAAGAACAACTAATTATTCATACATCTCTACTGTAATTTAAGTGTACAAATCCACATGCTTGATCACAGAGGCAGTGAACTTAGCGTGTTATCTAATGGATCAAAACTAAAAACTGTAATTAGCTTTGGATATGACCCATCAACTATTTCAGGTACATCCTAATTCAAACACTTCAAATTTCTGCATTTTTAAAATCTAAAATTCACTTTTATTACCCAGTTTTAACCAAACTTGCTATTTAGACTTATCCCAAACATTTTTGGTGGATCAATTTGCAATATTCCTTTTTTCCCCCCAGAAAAACTGCTAATTTTCTTTCCATTTTGTGAAACAAATTTTAAAGGTATTAGATGTTACTAGTCAAATGTTAACAATTTTATGATTACAATATATCTCAAGAATAATATGTTAATAAAAATAGTATAAGTAATACTTTTAATTAAAGAAATAGTTACCTTGTGCAAAACAAAGTAAATCAATTATAAGCAAAATCATCAATATCAACATGACCAACACTGCTTTAATTTCCTACTAGTAAATAAAATCACCTGATTTTCTGAAATGTTAACAGTGTCTTTGAATACAATCCATTCAACTGTCTCTGAGCAGGGGGGAGTTGATAAAGATCCATTGTATGTGTAATATTTGTTTGTTGAATTTGGTAAAAGGTTTGACAAGATGAAAGGCTCCAGTTCACTTTTTTTCCCTGCAAAATATAAATTATAAGTGAACAGAGATGATGTTCCTAAAACCAGACTGTACTGAAAGAAGGTAAAATATGAACTATTTATCTAAGTTTTTATTCCTCAGTGAAACCAACTAAAAGTGGATCCCATAAAATCCCACTCAATTGTAAGCAATTCATCTTATGTTGATGAAACTACAATCTAAACTAAACAAAAACTCAAACATTAAAATAACAATTTAAAAAGCCCCAAGCATTACACACACACACACACACACACACACACACAAAACAATCTTGAAATAAAGAACTCTTCAAGTTTTGTTGAAGACCACTTAGGGACAGATCTTTTTTTTTTTACAAACATGGGGCCATGATAAAAAATGTCATAAATGCCTGCTAATCTGTGCTCATGGAAGTCCTCTTAGCAGAATTTTTTTTCATTCCAGGGAGGCTATTTAGAAACTGTCTGTTGATTGGAGATGGTTTTAGTTTAAATGTAAAGTAGCACATTGAAACTTAATCCAGGTAGCACAGTGATGCTCTCGGTTAGTAAGACAGGCCTGGGAAATGTGGTTTAGTCTGAGTTGGACAGGGTAGCACTTGCCTTGAAAAAAGCAAGAATGCCAAGGCTGTTGCCAGGGTGCCTTTGGCAAACTGAGCCTGGTACTCCAACTACAACCATTCTTAAAGAATGAAGATATGATCAGGCAGGTATGTCTTGCAACACAGCCTACATATCACTTTTTTAAAAAAAAGTTTGGAAACTAGAATTGATTCAAAATGCAATAGCTTAATTGCTAATAAAGACATGTGACTTCCTTGGTGAAAAAAGGAACCTGGTACAGTATAATGATCAATCGATCTTACGTGACTGTTGATTTACCAGTTTTCATTGATTCAGTGTTTCCAATGTTTTGCCATACATGTCCCAGTTTTCATCTGTGAAATGTTGGAGAGTACGTCATAGCCACCATGTACACTTGGGTTTCACTGGGCCATTTTGGTTTTTTCCCCACCTTAGCCTCCCCCTCCCTGATTCCTCAAACCTACTGAAATCTCCCTCTTGGTGTGAATGCAATCCAACTGTACACTATTTTCACTACATAAAGACTTACATTCATGCCTTGACTTCAGAAATGGAAGACATGGTAGATAAACTGATACATTCAGAGGTACTGAATTTGTAACCTGAATAACAGATGTAGGGGATAAACTTAGATTCAGATTGAAGATTCTTGGAAGCACTCTAGACCCAAAAAATGTTATTTTTTTGATAATCCCAGAATTTGCTAGCCAGGAGGGCTACCGGCAATGCTGGCTAAAGAATCCTGTGAATTACAGTCCAAAAAAGCAAGTCTTCCAGACTCAACTTCTTTTGAAAAGTGATGCTGGACTAGATCTGTTCATCATCTAATCTCAAGACTGGAAATCATGTGTTAATATTCATTATGGTGTTTACTTTTGTCATTACAAATGAGAATGTTACATCAGAATGTAAGCATCTTTTTTCCAAATAGAATCTAATGTGATTTTAGAAGACATTTCCCAGGGAACCAATATTGGGGGCATCTTCCTTAGCTACACTGTCTTCCCCCCTTGCCATCTTCTCTGCTATCTTGAAGTTCTTCACTGAATGGCAGATGGTTGCAAGTGGTAAGCATAACAGGTGGGGAAACAACTGCCAGAAGAGAAAGAGAAACAGGAAAAGGAAATCTGTGGTGGACAGTGCATAGTACAGCCTGTGCATAGAGGAAGAAAGGAAGCTGCAGAATATCTGTGTGTGAGAGAGGGAGTGGAATGCAGAGAAAAAGTGAGATGAGAAAGGGTTTTTTGGACAAAGATGTGGATGGAGAGAAAGAGAGAGATGGGAGCTGATTTGTAAGACACACCCACATCACAGAGACGGAGAAGGAAAAGGAGCACTGAAGTTCCAGAATAATGTATGGATTCAGAGGACATGCCGTCTTCAGCAAGGCTGTCTTCACCTAGGTTGCATTTGCTTTTCATACAATAAAGAAAGCCTATTTGGGGCTTTTATTGAAGCTATGAATGTGTTGTGCCTTTCTTTTCAGTTTTGTCCCAGAATTTATTTCTCTTTTCCCTTTCAGAGAGTCCCTCCTGAGAAACAAAAGCAATTCATGAGGTCATGGAAAGGAGAAGCAGACAGAGAAACAGAGATGAACAGCAGCAAAGAAATGCCCCCCCAGGGAAGCAGCAGGCACAGAATAATGCCAATATAATTGCTGAATGTCTGTTTCTCTTAGATATTCCTGAAAGAATTCTTCTCGTTGTATGTGTGTCTTACAGTAACAACAACAATAATAATAATAAATAAAAAACAACCTCTCATACATGATTTTAATTAAGATTTTTATTCTCAGGTACTGTTGATGGGGGTGGACCTGGCTTTGCATCATATTTATAGTTAAAATTTATATTTCTTGCATACTTGCTCTGTCTTTTGTTTTAATTTCACCCATTCTCTTTTGGTGGCTGTGAGGCTAAAAAAAGTTGCTTTTTTTGTCTGCTTTTTTAAAAACAATCTCTCCACAGCTCAAAACAGGGAGAAGAGTGGGATAGGAAAAGGTGAAATAATGGCTGGCCCTGTTCGTTGAGATGTCACATCCTTCCGCAGTGGTATACGACTTAGTTACATCCCATTTGAACTACTGTAATGTACTCTACTAGAGGCTGCTTTTGAAAAGTGTTCAGAAACTTCAGCTGGTCCAAAGAGGGGCAGCCTGACTGTTAACTGGGGCAGGTTACAGAGACTATACTAGGCCCCTATTGAAACAACTCCACTGGCTCACAGTTTGTTTCCGATCACAGTTCAAAATGCTGTTTATGACCCATAAAGCCCTATACAGTTCAGCTCCAGGCTATGTGGAAGACTGTATCTCCCTCTATAAGCCTGTCCTGGGATCATCAGGAGAGGCTCTTCTTTCAGTCTATTGCCACCACAAACAAGAGTAGACATTCTCAGTGGCTGCCCCTAACAGAATGGGCTAGGGGATGCTATGCTGTTTTAACCGAACTGTTTTTAATAGCTTCTTTTTTTTTAATCACATTTTATTCTTTTAACTTATGGTTTGAATTATTTTAATACTGTGAATAATTTAACATTCACTTTTTGGATTTTTCTAATTTGTATTTTTTTATATATATTGTGAGCTGCTTTGAGTCCAAAGCATAAAGGATAAAATCAGGAAACAAATAAATATAATAATACATAATGACAACAACAGCAGCAGGTTAGACTTAACAGAAATAAAATAAAATAAAATAAATGTCACCCTTAAAATTTAAATGTAATTAATATATAATTTAAATATTTTAAATACATTTTAAAAGGTCATTTTTAGGGTAAATGTAAGACAGTGGCACCTTTTCACTAACTTTCCTGTAGCTAGTCTGAGCCACAAGACCTCTTTTTATAATAAATTTAAATATTCTGTAAAATCAAATTGTGATTCTAAAAATGATTCTAAAATGATTCTAAAAATCATTATGGCTCCTTAAAAACTGTCATGTTGGACAGTGGCAGTGGGTGACTCTGTTATCAGTGGGATGACGAATATGCTCTGGGCTTTAATGAGAACTGTCCAAGGCGCTGAATCTATTTTGAAGACATCTCCCTTAGAGTTCAAAAAACTGGAATGGATTTACCACATCTCTGACATTAAGAACAGTAGCCACCAATGATATTGGATAGAATCTTCCTTATAATTTGTATCACTATACATTGTGGTACATATGAGTTATCAGTAACAGTGCATAAATTAGCTTCTTAATGGGGTCCCTGAGCCCATAACGGTCTCCAGTTCTTACAGATGGTGATGCGAGAATTCACCACTGGCTAGAGGCAGATAAGGTGGCAGAATTTACCCACCTGCCCTGGCTTCTGTTTCAGTGCTTGATTCTGCCACACTCTTATGCTCACAACAGGACATAGCATCCCCTTCCCCAGAAAAACACTGCTATTTTCTACTTCCTCTCTCTTATAACTGCAGGCAAAAAGAACTATTGCCAGGAGAACAGCTGCAGTTATCTTTATTCTCAATGCCAAGGACTAGCTAGGTGGTATTGCAACAAGAAGGGTACAATAGCCTCAGGGCTCTTTCCATATCATGACTCAAAGACGATCTGATTCTTCAGCTAGTCTCTTGTTGGAAGAGAAAGCCACAACAAGAGCAGAGGGAGTTTAGTACAGGTGTTCCCTCATTAGGGGAACATGTGATCTGGCCATCTGTTTCATTTCAAGGCCATAGCCATTATTTTTGTTTCATCTTCCTTCTGTTCTGATCATGTATATATCCCTTTGTATCCACAGTGTTTGCAATAATCTGCTTGTGAGATATATTAACATTTTGATATTAACCACTCAGGTTCTCTCCCACGTGATCATATTAGCCATATTTTCATGTTATGGCAAGCCTCCTGGAGTATCAAACCATGATGTACATATTGATGCAAGTATACTGTTCAGTCTCATTTTCGTTTTCCCTCTTCATGAGCAGGTTAAAAACAACAATGCCAGAATTAAATATTGCCCTCGCCATACATCTGAACCAAGAGTTATAGTTAATTTGTCATAAAGGAGTCTGAATTTACAACTCAACTTTATAACCAGAATCCTGTGATATACTACACTGGCATAATGGTTCATCAAGCTGGTATAGTGGTCATTTTTCACTGTTATGCTGTATCAGCAGTTGAAGTTTGGGAGAGAGAGAAAGACTTCTTCCTCTTTTCAGAGAAAGCCACCAGCACCTAGGCAAGCCTACTTCCCCAGTCCCTGGTTTCCAGGTGAGTCCTTGGAGGAAAAGATGTCCTGAAACTAAACATGCTCTGAGAATGTTGCCTCACAAAATCACAGGGAATTTTAGTTCTTAGGCATTGTTCCTGGAGAGCCTTTTGCTTCACTGATTCATCTGGAAGCCAGGTATTGAAGAAATAGGCTGCTTTGGAGCTGGCAACTGTCTCTTCAGATAGCAGCAGAGAAGATTTTCTCTGTTTGACCCCAGCTGTTGCTCCATCCTGCCCCCGACACAGATGAATTTACGACAGTCCACAGTGTCTTGACCCAAACTGTAGTTAAAAGCTGGCTTCTGCTTCTGGCTTGTGTTGGGGCAATAAAATATAGTCCCAGGTTTGAATGTATAGATTAATAAAAGGAACCATTCACTTTATGAATCTGGAATGTAAACGTGAATGTAACAATGTCTTATACAACTCTATGCCATTTGCTTTTAGTTCATTGACAGTTCTGGAATAAAGTGAATAATGACATGTTCCAGTATTAGTTTTCCTAATTTAAAACAACATAAACGATTTGAATTAAGTATTTTATTTTTTCAGCCTAGGAGACTGACAAAGTATAGCAATACACACAAATAATTTTGTTGTAGATTTATAAAGCAATTATTCTGAAAACTCCCTTAAGAGGAAGTCAAGGAAAGAATGTTGATCAAAAGAACAGAATTTTCAGGTTCAGAGCAGTGGAAACAGATTCTGTCATCCTCACACGTGGCCCGTGTAAAATTTTAAGCATCTGAGGATATTCTATGTGCGTATCACTACAATATTGGAAGCAGACATGGATAAGCAATGAAATTAAGTGTAGATTCAGATGAATGAATTCCCCATGTTGAACTAAGGAGTAGAGTTTTTTCAGGCAGTGAACAGGGGTTTTCCACAAATGACTTCTAAATCAGTTACCACTCTTTTTTTTTTCCTTTTGTAGGTATATTTATGAAACAAAGGTTGTAAGAATTGGAGTAAATTCTCTCTTTTTTTGGTTTGAACATATTGTACCCAGAGTTTATACATTCATGTCACTAGAGCTTTAATATATTCAAACTGGTACCTGTAGAGATGGTTTTCCATGTTACATCACAAACTTACCAAAACGACTAACACTGGCCACACCATCAATAATTGAATTATAATCCACATTATCTTCCAGACCAACCTGTTGGAAAAATGTTGCATAATTTATTCTTGAGATCAACATTTTATTGTTTTGCTAATTCCCCAACTAAAAAGAAGCATTTTGTATCAGTATTTTACTTTATGCCAAACATGGCAACAGATAAGGCTTATTTACTTGTGCAAAATTAATTAGCAATAATATATGCATACAGTACTATCATTATCTTAGAATCATAGAATCATAGAAATGTAGAGTTGGAAGAGACCACACAGGCCATCCAGTCCACCCCCTGCCATGCAGGAACACCCTCAAAGCACTCCCGACAGATGGCCATCTAGCCTCTGCTTAAAAACCTCCAAAGAAGGAGACTCCACCACACTCCAAGGCAGCATATTCCACTGCCGGACAGCCCTGACTGTCAGGAAGTTCTTCCTGAGGTTCAGGTGGAATCTCCTTTCCTGCAGTTTGAATCCATTGCTCCTTGTCCTGGTCTCTGGAGCGGCAGAAAACAAGCCCTCTCCCTCCTCTACATGGCATCCCTTCAAAGATTTAAACATAGCTATCATGTCCCCTCTTAACCTTCTCTTCTGCAGACTGAACATACCCAGCTCTCTAAGTCTATCCTCATAGGGCTTGGCTTCCAGGCCCTTCACCATTTTGGTCGCCCTCCTCTGGACCTGCTCCAGCTTGACCATGTCCTTCTTGAACTGGGGTGCCCAGAACTGGACACAGGATTCAAGATGAGGTCTAACCAAAGCAGAGTAGAGTGGTACCAGTACCTCCCTCGATCTAGACACCATACTCCTATTGATGCAGCCGAGAATTGCATTGGCTTTCTTGGCTGCCGCATCACATTGCTGACTCATGTTCAGCTTGTGATCTATTAAGACTCCTAGATCCCTTTCACACGTACTGCCATCCAGCCAGGTGTCCCCCATCCTATATTTCTGTATTCCATTTTTTCTACCTAAGTGTAGGACCTTACACTTCTCTCTGTTGAATTTCATTTTATTAGCCTTGGCCCAGCTCTCCAATCTGTCCAGGTCATTTTGAATTTTGATCCTGTCCTCTGGCGTATTAGCAACCCCTCCCAATTTGGTGTCATCTGCAAATTTGATGAGCATGCCCTCTATTCCTTCATCCAAGTCGTTGACGAAGATATTGAACAGCACTGGGCCCAGGACAGAACCCTGTGGCACCCCGCTAGTCACTTCTCTCCAGGATGAAAAGCAGCCATTGGTGAGCACCCTTTGGGAACGGTCAGTCAACCAGTTACAGATCCACCTGACGGTAGCCCTGTCCAGCCCACGTTTTACTACCTTCTTTGCAAGAATGTCATGGGGAACTTTGTCAAAGGCCTTACTGAAATCGAGATATGCTACATCCACAGCATTCCCTTCATCTATCAAGCTAGTAACTCTATCATAAAAAGAAATAAGATTAGTCTGGCATGACTTATTTTTGAGAAATCCATGTTGACTTCTCGTGATTACCGATTAAAGATTCCATCTTTAAGATGGAATTGACTGTATTTTGATGTTAAAATGTCAATATGCATAAGCAAGGATTACCTCAAATAAAATAGATAACACTCTTAATTTTCCATTCCCTTCAAGTGCCTTATCAATATCTGCAAACCGATTTGGATCATAACAGTAGATTTGCATCTGTAAACAGAATAATATTAACAGGTGAGTTTTCTCTCAGATTATATCAATAAAATTCTTGGAAAAGAATTTGTTGAATATGCACATTATTTTCCATATGAGCATTTGCTTCCAAGATGAACTTCAGAACCTGCAAACATTGTCATGTCCCTTTCTAAATTGTACATATATTACTTAGAAATATAACCCAGATTGTGGCTCTATTCTCAAATTTTTCAAAATGAGACCAGACTTCAATGCAGTCTATTTCAGTGTAGTCTGGGTAAGGAGAGTGGTGAATGCCTTACTGCAGCAAGGAAAGTTTCCAGCATGCCTAAAAGAGGCTATGGTGAAGCCATTATGAAAAAAAGCCCTCCTTGGATCCCACCATTTTGAATAATTATTGACCATTTTCCAATATTCCATTTTTGGGCAAGGTCTGGATGAAATGGATTATCTAGAGCCATTTCAATTTGGCTGGTTGGGGGACAGAGACAGTTTTGGTTGGCTTGGTGTATGACCTATGCAGGGAACTAGATAAGGGAAGCATTTCACTGTGGTGAATTTCCAGGAAACTCTGCATGAATACAATAATAATATAGCTCAAAGAAGATACTAGTTCCTGGTATATGGGGGAAAAAAATCGTTCTGCCAGATTAGATGTCTTGAGAAGCATTGTCCTAAGCCACTCAATCAATTTTGGCAGCTGAGACAGAAAAGTTCACAAGGAACTCTCCTTCTTCCTGGTAGTGAAAGACTACTCACAATAAATTTAATGACTGTCTCCAGATGGGGAGAAATGGTCTCTGGAAGTACTGAGAGTTTCCAGTTTTTGTTGTTGTTGTTTTGATTATGCTTATTAATGAGTTACAACCAGTCTTTTTCTTGAAATATGCTACATTCCTTCTTTCTCTTCCTCCTTCCACTAATCATGTGTCACATCCAGTGCAACATTTAAGAAATTTCAGAAATTGATTTTCACCAATCTTCTCTGAGACTCTTCTTCTTCTCCTCCTCCTCCTCCTCCTCCTTCTGTAATCATGGTCAATTGCTTTTGCAATATTATACTAATTAAGCATTAGGACCATTTTCTGCTAGCATTCTTCTCTCCCTCACTTGATTGATGCTGAATCTGTGTCTTAGAAACAACAGAGGTCTTTACTGGTAGTGGCCATTTTAGCTAGTTCAGAGAATGTAGAAACACACAAGAACAGATACATTTCATTTTAGAAAGTAATGGGTCAATTTAAACTGATCTGGGAAGTGGAAATGAAGAGTCGAGATATCCCAGGAAATACTCCGAAATAAAGAAAACTTCATGTGGATCTCCAAAATAAAGCTGGTTGTGTAGGAATAAATCCTGGAACTTCCAGAAGCCTTTTTTTCCCAACTGGAAGCACTATAAGCCTTTGCTCGCCTTTAATAACACCCCCAAATCTGCTGTCTGAGGCCATTTTCCCAGTATGCCTAACGGAAGAGCTGGTCCTGAAAGTTCATGTGTGCATTTTTGGCTTTATACCTAGAAGGGATTAATGAATCTGAAGCGTGTCATTGATTCTGAATGACTGAGACAGTTTCACAGAGATTATCTATTATCCAATCTGGCTGTAAAAGTTGTCCCATCTGATTGTATGATCAACACTGAAACTTTAAAAACATGAAGATGACATAGCAAAAGGAGTTGGTAGAGAAAACAGGGTTTAGAACTGAGAAAAAGGTAAAATATTTAGCTATTACAATGACAAATATCAACTGAATGTTGTTCCAAAGTAACAATGTGAGGGTGTGAAGGAAATTAAAAAGAATATGCAGAAACAGGAGAATTTAAAACTGTCTTTCTTGCAGAGAATTTCACAGATAAAAATGAATGTGTTACCTAGAATGTTGTTATTATTCTAGACAATACTGGTCTGGACAAAAGAATTACAATTTAAACATTAGCAGAAGGATATATTCAAGTTTATTTGACAAAGGAAAGGTCCTAGAGTAAAAATCAAAATATTGCAAGATGCAAAGCAAAGCTTTAATTTGAAAATGTATTTTGCTGCCTGTTGTTTGGTATGATGATGCTGAAAAGATTACTGGAACCAGAAGGTCATGACCTGAGGTTTGGTCACCATGGATATTTATGGTATGAGAAAGTTAAACTGAATGTAGATTTTAATCATCATTATGTGAGACATGTCATATTGACGATATAGAATAAATATAAATCCAGTGTATATCAGAAAATGACCGTATGGGCCTCAGCCCAAGAAGCTTTTTATAGAAAAGAAACAACAGATAAAGATAAATGGCTAAGATATCAACACTGTCTGGAGAACCAGTAAGGAAAAAACATAATGAAAAGAAAAGAGGAGTTATTAGAGAAAGGTTATGGCTTTCAATTTTTACAATTTACAGTTGTCTGAAAGATTTAAGAGGGATGAACAATGTATGATTTTGAACAAAATAAGACAGAGTTTGAATTGCAACTATGCACTAAGAACAAAAAATTGGTAAAATGTATACACTTCTGTTAAAATTTGATATGGAAGATGAAAAAGTAAAAGACTGTATCATAAGATGGGTTCAAAATTTTAGATAATATTCACATAGAACAATGGGATGTGGTCAAATGGTTTAAAATTACAACATGTTATGACCTTAAAGAGAATTTTTATGAAATGATGCATCATTGGTATATGACACCTGATACATTGTTTAAGATGTATAATGGAACTGCAAAAACCTGTGGGAAACATGAGAAACAAGAAGGGACATTTTACCATATGTGGCAGGTTTGTGAAAACACCAAAAAATATTGGGTGGAAATACATATGTTGAATCAGAGAATTTTGGAGATTTAGTTACAGTTAAAACTGGAATTGTTCCTTCTGGGACTGATAGATGAACATTTTGACAGAAACTATGAGAGAATATTCCAATATATGATTACAGCAGCAAGACCACAGTATGCCCAGGGATGGAAGAACAATACTCTACCTATTAAGAAAGATTTGTTCTTAAAAGTGAATGAGTTAGCAGAAGTGTATAAATTGTCTACTCTGATTAGAATAAAATCATTAGCAACTTTTGTGAAAAGCTGGAAGTTCCAATAGACTTTGAGAAAAAAGGGTAAAATGATAATCATCAGTTTTTAATATTAGTTTGTACTGATTATTAGAAGAGGTATAATATCCAGTTTATAAAGAAAGAGATGGGACTACAGGATACATCTGTATAACCACAGAAAAGATAGTTGGCAGTCACTGTTAGAAAGATTTGTAATTTATGTGCTAATATGTTTGCTTTCTTTTTTTTGTATTTTTCCACTGTATATGTGTTCATGTCTGAATTGTGAGTTAATTAGTATCTAGCTATTTTGTTAGCTATTTTGTTAGTAGTTGTTCACTGTCTCTTACAGAGGAGTTCTAGTGTAATTTTAATATATGTAATTTTTCATATTTTTTTTAAAAAGCCTTCTTAGATTACAGAATGACAAGAGAAATATCCTAAACTCTGGAAACATGGAAACCTATGAAAAATTGTGAACATTTTCTTAAGCTTGACAAAGCGAAAATAAATAAACCTGTAAACATAAGTGTACATATTATAAATATCTTCAGTTGTCATAGTATATAGGTAGTAAACATTTGAATTGCATCTACATATGAGTGCACAAATATCATATTTCTATTATCTTATAAGTAAACCTGTGCACTCCAGTACATATTTGATGAATGTCTTCAGTCATTACTGTATGTAGTTACTACACATTTTAACTGCATCTATACACATGAAAGTGTTCACATAATCACATCACAAATACAAGATGCAGACTTGTGAGTCCTGCAAAATCATTTTGTTCTCCTGCATGACTTTTTTCTACCATCTTTACCCAATGAAGTAACTTCAAAATGTAGAATAATGATTTTATTTAACAAAAGTATAAAAAATATGTAATTTGTATCTTGTATCCTGAATTGTGTCTATGGGTTGGTTTACTAAAAGAGATCTAACTCAACCATAATCAGGAAAATTCTAACCTGATTTTTGGATCTGTCTGTCATCTTATATGGGGACCTGACTTTAAAGTACATTATCTAAATTAGATTCTGCTGGTATGCTTGTCTATCACACTTAAATTTATCAACATACCTGATAGCATGGGATCTATCTGAAGAGATCACCAAACCTTACCAACACATGAATGGGGCTTCTCCATTCACACAGGAGACGGTTAGAACAGATCTCAAAGTGAGAGACTTGGAACTTAAATTTTATGGCCTGCTTTTTACAGCCTTTGTCCTGTTGTTTTACTGCTTCTCTTTTGCTTTCTGAATTTTGTAACTGTGTGAACACTCTCTTTAAGACTGTAAACAACAAGAAGCAGACCTGAAGACTTATGACTCTAAAAACATCACTTTTGTTCTCCTGAATGATTTTTCTACCTTCTCTGCCTGATGGAAAAGCCAGTGAGTTTTGAAAGCTAGTGCATCTTTTGCATCTTCTGGTTACCCTAATAATGGCATCACCAAAGTACATTTTAGATTTTGTTTCATGGTCAACAGTCACCCCTGCATTCACATAATAATGGTATTTCTAATAATTTGTAAAGTCAATGACTTAAAATTTAATGCTTCCAGTCGCATGGCGGGCGCGAGTGGCAGCTCGGAATGAAGCTGCGCAATGGCGCAGCTCCGAGCAGCCACCCGCTGGATTCCAGCCGCTTCTTTTGTCATGCAGAAGCGGCTGAACACCCCTCCGGTACAAGGGGTGCGGAACGGGTCCAAAGGGGACCCCATAACTGGTGTTTGGCTCTACCCGGCTGGGGGAGCGGAAAGCGCCAGGGGGTCGAAGGACCATGACGGAGCCAGCAGAATCGTCGCTTGAGTGGCACAAGCGCCGCCGTCGACTTTGAATCAAGAAATCAAGAAACAAGTAAGGAATAAATAAGAAAACATGTAACCTGTTCCGGTCTTCATTTTGAAAATATCGCAACAGAATTTGGCTTGCAACGGAACGCAGGAGCGAAGGAATGGAGGGACCCAGAGGAAATGTGAGTGCGTCATGGCTGAGAGTTCATCTTAAAGGGGAAGCTGAATTTAAAGAAAGGGCTATGAGGCTTTTCTGCTTTCTCACGAGGACTGAAGTTATTATTGTTAAAAAGGCTTTTGATTCGTAACTTGGACTTACAGTTTAAAATGCCAAACAATTAAACAGTTGATATTGCCTTAAGGGAAAAGATTGGACTGTACAAGATTTAATAATCTCCATTTGGACACTGAATTCTCTATATTTCTTTATTTTAATCTTCTGGTTGAACTGAGACGACTGGGTTTTTGGCTTTCTAACTCTGGATTTTGGACTTTAGAAGAATACCTGGGAGCTTAAATTATCGAATTGTGCGTTTTGTTTTGTTTTTTCTCTCTAACTCCTGTTGTGTGACTCTAATTGTCTGACTTTTTTTTGGACTCCGGATTGTTGAGACTGACGAGACTGTGCTGTGTCATTTAAGCAAAACATCCTCATTCCCATGGATGGAGCAGCTTGGAATTTAAGCGACTATGAGAATACATGGAATCTTCAGAAATAAACTCCGGGCAGCAAAGTCCAAGATGGGAGGGGGGAACAGAAGATGGATATAGGCACAGGGCTCTAAATCTGACAAGTGGTAATTTACCTCAGCAATGTCAATTAAGCTTATGTATTTGACTGATATATTTTCATTAATATAAACATTGTGATATTGTCAAAGGGTTGAAAGGGGTATTGAGATTGATAAGCTTATGATGGAAGCCATTCAAGTAAATACCCTCACTCCAATGGACGGAGCAGCTTGGAATTTAAGCGACTATGAGAATACAGAGAATCTTCAGAAATAAACTCCGGGCAGCAAAGTCCAAGGTGGGAGGGGGGAATAGCAGGTGGATATAGGCATAGGGCTTTGAACTCGATAAGCAGTAATATTTCAGCAATGTTAATTAAGCTTAAGTGTTTTATTGCCATATTTCTATAAACATCAATATTGGGATTTTTTAATGGGGGGGAACCTGTGATGGAAATTGTTCAAGTAAAATACCCTCACCCTCAGGGACAGAGCAGCTTGGAATATAAGCGACTAAGAGAATACAGAGAGCTATCAGAAATGTATTTCCGGGCTGCAAAGTGCCAGATGAGAGAGGGGAACGGGAACTGCATTTAACCACAGGGCCCTGAATTATATAAGTAGATTTGTATTTTGGTAATGTCAATTAAGCCTACAATTGATTGACATATCGATACATTGTTATGAATATGAACATTATGATATTGTTGAAGGGTTGAAGGGGGTAGGAAGGGACTCAGGAGTAGAAGTGAGAAATAAGACATCTTAATATAATGGAATCCAGGGTAAGAAGATGAGTGTTTGTTGCAGTAATAATAGCTCAGACTCCCAGATATACATTGACAGACATATTTCAGAACTGTAAGACTTTAGGTGATAAGAAAACATATTGGAATATGATAATTTGAGAGAAGCAGAATTGAGTGATAGCTGGGAATTGACAAGATAGAATGACTGTATTATGATTGGGTAGGAGAGGGAAATGCATGTCCAAACAGTTGAGACAATCATTGTACTGTGATACATACATGTAACAAGTGGAGTGAATTGTGGGAAGTGAAGACCAGACCAGAGTGGAAGATCAAAAACAATGCATGTAGAACTACAACTTAAAGAATTTTTCTTTTATTTGTGAAAATTTAATAAAATTAATTTAAAAAAAATGACTTAAAATTTAATATATTTCTTTACCTCAAGAGGATATTTTTGTCCATCTATACTATGTTCAGATCCATCATGAGATATATTGCATTTTCCCCAGTGAAATGTTATCTTGCTTGCTTTAAATATACCTTCTAAGCCTCCTCCAGTCACAAAATATTCATTTATAAGCTTAATTTCCACTAAAGAGAGAGGAAAAAAGGAGTTGTTATTAATCATTCTTAAGTTACAAAAACAACAGCTATCTTGAGATTAATACACAGTAGCACTAGAGTAAGAGCAATTATCTTAAAACTGACAATAGAAACCATATCTCTTCATTGTGGGTGACATTTAGTATAAGTTAAACTTTGCTCCTACTGAAACTCTCACTAACTTCAAAGGTATCTATGTTGAACTAACATAGGCTGGATCTAGTTCAATTAATACTGTAGACTGATGCTACCAAGGACTGGAAATATTACAAGACCTTTGAGCAACGGACAGGGTCGAGTAATTCTTTGCCACAGTTACAAAATCATTTGGTTGCTGTCAACTACGTGATGGGATGAAGCAAGATTGCAGAGCATCCTAAGATGAGGTTCAAGCAATCAGTGGTGGAGTCACTTGCATCCTGTTTCTTCCTCATTGCCTCCAAAAGGGCCCTGTGCAATGTTTAGAGCAGAAGAGGGCAAAGTGTGGCTTGTGGCCCGTTTGCAGCTCCCCCAGGGGGTAAAAAATTGCAATATTTTTTCAATCCCCCCCCCATCTCTCTAGGTGATGGGAAGGGCATTTCTACCATGTTTAGAGGCCTTATGGGATATCCAGTGGTCAAACAACATTTTTAAATTTTTTTCTCCAAAAGCCCTCAGGGGGTTTGGGGCATTTCAACCATGTTTTGGACTCACTCTGGGCCCCTTTAGAACCAAAAAAGGCCTTTTTTGAAACAGGAATTAAACAGGAAATGATTTCTTCCCAATTACCATTGCTAAAAATGGCCCTTTTCTAGCACTACCTGAAATATTTTATTCCAATGTTTTAATTCTGAGACACACTGGAATGAAAATATCTCCTTCTCTCCTCCTCCTCTACAACAAATAAAGAGATAGATAGACAGACAGACAGATATAGATTCTTAGAGTTATGGTATCATAGTGCATTAGTGAAAAGACACTAACAACAACAACAACAACAACAACAACTCTAAGGCCATTTCTGCACTACACTGTTATAGTGCTATTATTCCACTTTCAATATCCTATGGAATTCTGGGGTTTGCAGTTTAAAGAGAGGCATTTAAAATTCTCAGCCAGAGAGCATTTTGGCCTTAGGAAACTACAAACCTCAGAATTCGACAGGATGTTGAAAGTGGAATAATAGCACTATAACAGTGTAGTGCAGAAATCGCCTAAGAAAAAGATTGAAAAAGAAGAGAAAAATGGTCCTTCAAACTGTAGAATAACCTCAGCAAAGCACACTCCCATTTGAAAAAGACCCTTGGAAGAACTCTAATGTAAATCTAAGAAATTTCTTCAAACAACCCTGCAAAAGCATGAGATAAGTAGGAATGGAGGCTACAATAACTGGTAAAGAACAGAAAAAATCCAAGGATCTGTATCATGCCAACCCACACTTCTTTGGACAAACCTAGAATCATAGAATCATAGAATCACAGAATGATAGAAATGTAGAGTTGGAAGAGACCACACGGGCCATCCAGTCCAACCCCCTGCCATGCAGGAACACCCTCAAAGCATTCCCGACAGATGGCCATCCAGCCTCTGCTTAAAAACCTCCAAAGAAGGAGACTCCACCACACTCCGAGGCAGCATATTCCACTGCCGGACAGCCCTGACTGTCAGGAAGTTCCTCCTGAGATTCAGGTGGAATCTCCTTTCCTGCAGCTTGAATCCATTGCTCCTTGTTCTGGTCTCTGGAGCAGCAGAAAACAAGCCCTCTCCTTCCTCTACATGGCATCCCTTCAAATATTTAAACATGGTTATCATGTTTAATAGGGGCCCAGTGACCCCAACCACATATCTCCCACCCCAGATAAGTTGAGGGAAATCATATTTAGATCAGGACCCTAGTATGTGCTGCCAAAAATGTAGCCATTTGATGGACCACTGTTTCAATATTTGGCAAGTAAATTGTAAGTATGCTCTCCTTAAATGAGACTGAAAACAACAGGCAGCAGAGTAAGGGTTAAAGCTTTCTATGCAAGGCTTCAGATAACGATTGCACTTAGTCTGAAGTAAAGATGTAAAAAACTGCAGAGCTCACAGTATGACTACTTGCATGAAAAGTAAGATACCTTTAATATAAACTACATAAAACCTCTTCAACCAGCATATTTATACAATCTATTATTTCTTTCAAAATTTCCAAATGCCATCATTTCATACACATACATTTCCATGAGACAATGCATTATGAGAGGAAAGAAGGGGCTGCTTAAGATCTGAAAAGGAACATAGCTATTTGAAATAACATTCATGTGCATTTAAGAAATTTTGTTGCTGGGATCCAAAGAAAGATTTCTGGTGCACCTAATAGTTTTGATATGCTCAGCAGAACTTCTGAATTCTCTCCTTTGATCAACAGACACAATGTCATTCTATAAGCTGTTTTAGAAACATCCCTTTGTTTCCAAGTGATGCTAATTCAGCAAAGGAAAAACTGTTTGAGAAACAAGCCAAAGCACACCCACCCAGTAAAGAGATTAGTTTAGTTCTTTTCACACAGGACTGTGGGTTCTTTATAAGACCTTAAAGAAGACTCACAGTTTTTCTTGGCCTCAGGATATATGTCAACCCCTCCCCCATCAAGTACTAGATAAGCAAGATTCAGATATTCTCCAAATTCAGAAGCTCAATCAAATTATAGTGGTGTATTCCATTCATAATTCCATTTGCATGGCTTACCAGCAGTCTTCCACAGGCCCAGTTTTTGCTGGCTGCAGCTGAATAATTAAACTGACGCCTCATCTTTACAATCCTACGTGTGAGTGATTGCTCAATAATAATTTCTCCAATGTAAATGTTTTTTTAAACTGATCTTTGAAAATACAAGCTGTATAATTGTGTAAACACCAGCACTGAAGGCATAATTAATTATTATAATTATTATGTGTAAAATACCCAAATCTTTACTTTCAGTAAGTGTGCACTATTGGATTCTAGTAATTATGGGATTTCTGAGGGTATTTTTACAATGTCTTCCTTTTCCCTTTGAGTCCTATTGACTTGATGCTTGACTGCTATTGCCAGCTGTCTTCCCCATAATTGCACAACCGCTTACTTCAAGAAGATGAAAAAAAGGAAAGAAAACAAATCAGGAGATTTAATATCCAGAAGCACCCATTTCTCATACAAAATGAATTCACCTGTATGAAAATTAAGTAACTCAAAATGTGGGATATGAATTTTGTACCTGTTTTGCCTGTGTTGTAGATTAAAGTATCTTCTGACGTTTCTTTTTCCCAGCCTTGGAATTTCAGTTCCTTAAGATTCACATTTACTTGAGTTAGATCCTCATCAATATTAATAGGTGATTGTTTAGCACCATTGCATGCTGGATATCTTTTCCCCCAGCTTGTTTGATTTAATGCTCCTAAACATTAAAAAAACAAAACAAAACAGGTAAGCAACATGAATAAACGTAGGTAGAGTGTTTAATTTTACACAGAAGCAACAAATCATGTAATATTAATGCCCATGCAGGAGGGTGTACTTCTTTAAAAGCTGGTCTCCACATCCATCACCCCCCCACAGCTGTTTAAGATGTTTTCAGTGGAGGTTTATGACAGTCTCATGGGGGATAACTGAGAAGAATGTTCTATCACTTCAAAAAGCTCCCTCTTTGAGCAAAGCTATCAGGAAGACAGCTTTGTCCTAGCCTTCTCCTTGACATTCTAGTTTTGCATGTGTTGGGATTGTGACAACCTGACACTCCTTAGCCCCGAATTACAAGATTTTGCCCTGCTTGACATTACTGGCTTTCATTTAAAAAGGGCAAAACTCTCAGTCTTCACCATCTTATTGGTCTACATCTCATAGAATGTTTTGCCACTATTTTTCCAAACCTTTGACAGCTTTTTCTTATTAAAGTACAAGATGATAGTTTCCTGGGAGATTCACCTAGATATTATTTTGAGAATATGTTGCTATGCAGCAGATTCATATTCCTGCTTTCTTCTCTTTGATAACATGTATTTGGGCCACACTGGCTAGGTATCTGCTACTGATGCATAGGATGTGGCTTTGGAGGACTATTTTTATTTATGGTATTTAATATCTAATCATTCTGAGGGATCTCCAAGGCATTTCACACACACACACACACACACACACACACATACACACAGAGCAATAAAAAAAACCCATGACTACAAGATAAACTATCAAATTTAGCAGCAGTGGAAAAAAAACACATTCAAACATTAACCCATCAGCAAGTCAAAATTAGTCCATCTCAATGGATTTCCTTAGAACTTGATTTTCACTGATCACTGAAATGTGAGCATTGATAGAAGCAGGTAGGTCTCCTTTATAGCCAAAATCCACAGTTCTGCTGCTATAATTGAAAAGGGTTCATTTCTTTTGCTTGTCCATCATATTTCTACAATTAGGAAACACATAAGAGGATTTTATATTGACCAGTGCACCACCTTAGACTGTATGTAGAGCAGAGGAAAAAATAATTTATTCCATAGTTTGAACATGGCACACTGATCATTGAGTTGGCATCCAAGCCCCTCCAGACAGTCCCATTAGCCAAAAGAGAGAGGTTTTTAAACAAATCACAAAAGGAGATGTTCTTGGAAGCCTCTAAGAACAAGGGGTTCCCTTGAAAACAAGGTCCAGTTCCCTCCATGGCTTTTTTTTGGGGGGGGGGAATCGTGCAGCCCACAGAGGGCCCATGGCCCTAAGCCCAGCCCACTGTGGCAATCATGTTGCCTAGATTGCCAGGCACAACCTAGAGTATCTTTGCCCTGTCTCTATTAAGCTTCAGCTTGTTAACTCTATCCACTCTTGAAATGATTTTGGGGTCACCCTCCCAAAGGGTTTCTGTGACCTGACACACACACAACAAACATGCAGAAAATTGTCTGGAGTGCCTGTAAAAGAACACCACTTTGGGGGCATTTCCCTGGAAGAAGTAGGCTTGCAGTGTGTGTATTCATGTGTCGTGTATCGGTGTACATGCACTCATAGACTTAACTTTGTCACTTGAGGCCCAAGTGATTACCAATAACAATGTACAGTGTTCTTGTTTACTGGAATGTGTTCCATGAGTGGCTGTTTTGAAGATGGTCCAGAAACTTCAATTAGATCAGAATAGAGCATTAAAATAGGTTTCTGGGCCCAATGCAAAGCATTAGTGTCAATATTTAAAACACTAAACGGCTTAGGGCCAATTTATCAGTATGTTGCGTGTACATATGTGCCTTCAAGTTGCCTGTCAGCTTACGGCAACCCAATGAACGTCATATGGTTTTCTTAGGCAAGAAGGACTGACAGATGGTTTTACCAGTTCCTTCTGAAATATAGCCTTTACAGTACCTGGCATCCATTGGCAGGCTCCCATCCAAGTACTAGCCAGGGCCTAGCTTCCAAAATCAGACAGGATCTCACACCTCTAGGATATTTAGAGAACCAGTATGTTCCTGCATGATATTAAGTTCATCTTCGGTGGGTTTTCTCTGGGTGCAGCCATCCAGAATGCTGCCATGAGTGAAAACCAAGGAAAAAGGCATGCCAGCAGTGAGTATGCCCTCCTAAGTTAGATCCAGCTGGCATCTTTGCTAATAGCATTTACAGACCAGTTTAACACCTTCTTCTGGCAAGCATGCAGACCATGTTTTTTACTCTTGTTTGTACTGACTCCTATCATTCTTAAAACTCTCAGTGATTTCAACTGATTTATTTGCATTTTTGTAATAAAATCAGTGTTATTACTATCTGTATTGTTTTTTGTATTTATAGACTGGAGCATTTGCCAGTTGAACAATTGATAACAATCTTAATAATGAGTAATACTTCCCACCCCTGCCCCGAAATATAGCAGTTTAATATCATAGGCAGATGGAAACAGCAAATCTGTTATTATAAAAGAAGCCAAAAACACATCTAGACGGCATTACCCTCCAACAATACCAAATGCATACATAAGACTATAAAAATTTTGGTAACTTAGGATCTCATTGATACTAAAGGAATTTAATAATGCATCCTTAATACATGATATCAGCAGTTGTATGCTGTGTTAACATTTAGAAATTCAGGAAAAGAAGAGATATATGATAGTGAAATCATGTCTATGTGCCCCAGTACTGTTTTTCAAATTGCTGTAATTCAACAGAAATCTTGATCACAAGAATAATAGTTGAAAGTAAAGTCGAACGCTTTCACGGCCAGAATCCATAGGTTGTTGTGGGTTTTCTGGGTTTTGAGGCTGTGTTGTATTACTATTTTCTCCTCTGAGCAGGAGAAAATACTAATAGAACATGGCCTCAAAACCTGGAAAACCCATAACAATCTATAGTTAGAAGTGTTTCAAGAACCCAGTGGAGCTATGAATTATGAGGTGTAGCTTTGCTTATCTTAGAGGTCACCAAATGTAATTTTGTTCTTATTAAAAATTCAGTCTAAAAAGTCTAAACATCACAAGACAATCTGCTAAAGACATAGTTTATACAGTCCCATATCATTTGTTGTTGTTCAATCAATTGCCACAGGAATTATAAGAGCTTCCACACATTTCATTACCTTTTCCCTTTATCCTCCAAAGAAAAATAAGACCATCTTTCATTAATTAAAGATTGTAGATCACTCTGAACAGACAACCTGAACTTTTTGCTGAATGACAGAAATACGGCGGTGACCTATAAAGTGGTTTTACTTCAAATGCATGCAGCAGCTAAGATTCAATCCCAACTTTTGGATAAATAGTGTTTAGACTGTAGAGGTGATTACTACTGAGTGTTTTAACTGTTTCTTTTTATGGCAGTGGACTGACTCTCTCTCTCTCTCTGTGTGTGTGTGTACACACGCTTTCAAGTTGCCTGTCAACTTATGGCAGTCCCGTGAATTTAATAGGCTAGGAACATTTGGAGGTGGTTTTGCCAGTTTCTTCCTCTGAAATATATCCTACAGCACCTGGTATTCATTGGTGATCCCCCATCCAAGTACTAACCAGGGCTGACCAAAATCAGACAGGATCTCTTGCTTTTAGGGTAAAAGGCCCTTGGACTAACCGTAGATTTGGATTTTTGAAAAATATATTTAAGATGTCATAAAACTGTTCTTAATATATAGTAAAAAAAATAATGGTTGAGTGAATTGCCAATTTAGCCATTAGAACCATGATTAAAGGAACATCTTAAATGTCACTAGCATATTCATTACAAATTTGCAGAAAGCCAGAAAAGAATCACTGTATTTGCCAGTGTATAAGACACACTTTTTTTCCCTTAAAAATGCCTTCTGAAAATGGAGTGCATCTTATACACTGGTGCATTTTATACTCTGGCAAATACAGGTAACTCTTGCCAGGGAGTTGCCAGGCCTAAATGTATACGAAAGCAAGGGGAGCGACAGGAGTGCTAGAGCGAGTGCTCCTTTCACCTCTCCTTCCTGTTGTTTTGCCTGTGTGGGTAAAATTCCCCACTGAGGCAAAATGCATAGGAAAGGTGGGGGGTTGTCATTTTGCCTGAGTGGAGAGTTTCGCCCTCCTGTCTTTCCTATGCATTTTGCCTTGCTGGGGAGTTCTCCCCACCCAGGCAAAATGACAGAAAGAAGGGGTGAAAGGAAGGCTAGCTAGCACCATTGCTCTTTTCACCCCCCTGCTTTTCCTATGCATTTTGCCTCGGCGGGGAGTTCTTCGCACCAGGTAAAACAGAAGGGGTGGCTGGGGGGAATCCTGCCAAGGCAAAATGGGAGCGGGATGGGGGAAACCTTGCACAACCCCTCCTTTCACTCCTCCCCCCTTTCCTATGCATTTTGCCTCTACTAGGTACTAAAAATTTTTTCCTAAAAAATACAGTCTGAAAATAGGATACATCTTATACACCAGTGCATCTAATATGCCAACAAATACAGTATATGTTGCCACTGCACCATCTATTTCAAGTACCAACTCCACTGTATGCCCTACATTTTAGCTACTAGAATTGTACAAAATAAAGCAATTCTGAACTAAAGCTTTATAGTAGTATCTTAACAGCCAAGATTTCCCCATTCCCCCAACCATGGTCAATATTGTTAAACATTCTTATCCAGATACCAATTTTTGATTGCTTTTTCTATTCCCACTGTCCCATCCACAGAACTCCCTGAAGCAAGTCACTTCATCCTGCTGCATGTCTGAGTTAGCCTTTACTGAACCACAATGAACCCTTCAAATGAAAAGTATCTGCTAAATTGACAGTGTTTTTTTCTGCATCCATTATTCCATGTTCCATACTGCAGTGTAGGAACAGTACACTATGGGGAACACACAGGTAAGCAGTTACAGCTTTTCTTGTGAATACTGCAGAGCTTTGGATGGTGTGAACCTACAGATGATGCTTGACTGTAACTCTCATAATCCTCTCCATTTGCTATGTGAGCTAGGTCTGCTGGGAGATGCTATATGACAAAACCTAGGGGGCCACATGTTTCTCACCACTGGAGTAAAGACTAGTGACTGACATATGAGGAGAAGTGAAACTAAAAACCATATCTAGAAAAGAGGGGAGAAACCAGTCTTTTAGATGAACTTTTAGCCCCCAGACCTCACCATCAAGTTTTACTATACACAGTTTTACAATACAGATTTTTAACATAAGATTCCTCCCATGGTGACGAATGGGAAAAGCACAAAATCTACTGTTGCCCAGGAAGATATGAAAGAATAGTTATGCATACTGCCATCAAAATTCAGGAATGATAAAACAAACAAACAAACAAACAAAAATTTCGGAGTGCTACTCATGAAAGTGCTAAGACCTCCAGCTATAATAAATTAGTTAAGTGGTAGATATGCAAGGAAACATTAACAGGAATTGGAAAATATTCAGAAAAAGATTGTTTCTACCTGTCACAGTACTTGAAAGAACTGAGGATCTAAATATACAAAGTATGATATTATTCCTGAAGTTTTAAGTAGCACATAGAACAGCATTTCTATGTAATGCAGAAGTAGTAATGAATAAAATTTAAGTGTTCTGCTGACATTTAATGCAAATCCTTTCTTGAACAGAAGCACACTAATCATACTAATGATGAGTTCTGGATATGTGCTTTTGAACAATTAAAACTAAAAATTGAGAGAAATCAGGATTGTTAAATTTTATCTACTAGACAGAACAACAAATAATCAAAGCAAATCTATTGATGTGTAGATATACTTGTTGTCATTTTGCACAGATCAGTTCAATTTATGCTCATTGGCACAATTTTATATATGTCTAGCAAAACCCCCATTGAGTTCCATAGTTAATCCCAGGTCAGTGGACACAGCACCCCAACCTATCCTGCTGTTTACAAACCTGATTAAAGGCTGACAGTCATGATAATGATGGAATAAATTGACAAGTTACATTACCATTTGTCAGTTATATGCTACTATCATAAATATTGTTTAGAGTATAATTTCTAAAGAAAATAAAGTACCATCAGTTTGACCAAGATCAATGTGAGACAGGACAACCCTGTGTATATTTACTCAGAAATGAAACCCATTTAACACAATTCATCCACGTAAAACTGCAACCTGATTCAGATGACCTGCTTGGGTAAGGAAGTACAGCAACATCAGTGGTATACCAAGGGTGGGGCAATGGGAGCAACCCTCTTGGATGCAAGCAATAATGTGCATAAAAGGGAGACTTCCAGGCCAGAGGGGGGAGGTTAGAACACAATACTCCAGGTATTCTTTCATCACAAAGGGGGTTGAGGGAGGGAAGACCAGGGAGTCTAGCTAGGGCAGGAGAATGAGGCTCTTTTTCCAATTGGGCTCAGGGGCAGACTGTGCCAAGGCTGCAATGGGAGGGCAGGGGGAGGTGCCACTGCTGGAACAGGAGGGGTCTTGAGCAACATCCAGCAACAAGCTGAGCGGTGGAGCCCCTCTTGCTGGCATCATCCTCTCACACGGCAAGAGTCTGTGCTGCCTCGTCTTCTGATATTTGTTTCCTCTGCTCAGGCTTCTGCTGTTGGTTGTTATCTTCCACTGAATCTGCCTCAGATTCAGAATCTTCCTTCTTACTGTCAGGGTCTCCAAGGCAGGGTATGACACTTGTCTAGTGCAAGTTAGCAAAGTGGATCTGGCTCTCAGCTATTCTAGAAAGGATTTTAATTTTTCAAAATAATTTAAAATGAATTTTAAACCATAGCAAAAAGATGCATACTGCAGTTGTAGGATATCAGTAATTCTGATGTTTCTCTTACACATGTTGTGTAAGATGTCCCAACCATGCCAAAGTGAGTTGGCTTCATAATTATGAATCTCTTATTCTTAAAAGGAGCTGGGCAATGGTTGGGGTCTCTGTGAAGGAAAATACATTCGCTCCATCCTCCTCTGAAAACTATTGGAGCCCTTGAGAATGCAGATGAGGGCAGTGTCTAGATGAGAGTAAAATATCTGCCTGCACTCTTGTTTGCTTGTTTCTTTAAAAAATAACCTCATGCACTGAGATGGGATATTTTAGTCTCCTAGTCATGTTTTGTTAAATAATCCATGAAGAGCTAGGTCTACAATGGAAACATTCTGCAGCAGTATTGCCTGAACTGTTGCAAATAATGTTGCCAGATTTCAGCCATTTGACATGAAAGATACAAAAAAACAGAACAAAACAAAAACCCAGGACAAAGTTTTTTAAAAAAAAAACGTTTATGATTTCCTAAAAATAACAATATAGTGATAAAAAATGTGCTAAACACATACACTATCAAATAAAATCACCTATAAATAAATGCATCTATACATTCATCCACCAATATGCAATGTGTACTAGTTATATATAACTTTATAATAGTTATATTCCTATAATATATTAGGACAAAAAATGACCCAACAATTCTATTTTTTGTTTGTTTTTGCACCATTGGAACTCTTTTTGGCACCATGCAATGTAATGAAATGTGACAAAAATGTCCTACAGGGTTTTTTTTTAACAAGCTAAAATACAGGGTAGCAGAAATAACATACCCTTGAACTGTCCTGATTTGGCAGGGACAGTCCCTGTTAATCCTTCATGGTTCCACTTCTTCAGCTGTTTTAAAAATGTCCCAGTTTCTCTCTCCTCCTATTCCTTTCCCCCTTTCCTTCCAATTTACTTCAACTGTTGCCAACTAAGTTCAAAGTGCAAAAGTAATTTGTGCCCAATTAACTCAGCAGCGGGGAAGAGATGAGGGACAGAGTCTTGATGTTCCCAGCAGGTTCAGGCTAGAGCAAACTGCTGCATCCTCTTCTAGCTTGTGAGTTTTTCCTCTTTAATAACTTTTGCCATCTTGATCACACTGCCACATGTGTCTCACTTTTCCTGTGTAATATGTTGGAGGATATGAAATAATGTATCCTGCTTGTTAGAATTTTGGCCCAATCAGATGCTAATGGATTTGTATTATAATACTTAATTGTTTCAAATAATATCAATATATTCTCTTGGAGAAACTGCATGAAGCAATAGAGATCAAATAATAATTTCTTCCAGCTCAGAAATCCATTCTTTTCCAGAATTCAAGAGACCTATCTCTTCTAGTCAAGTGGCACGACTCAGGAGATAGGGAAGAAAGCAAACTTCCTTTTCTTTTTTTTGCCAGAACGTTTCAGTTTTTCCATTTTTAAAAGCTAAAATGAAATACAGGTTAGTCTGATTTTCTTAGTCTGATCAATTGCATACTTCTTGCCTGTTTCTTTATTCTTCATTCTTAGAAATTCATAGGAATCCTGATGAAGCAACACAGAACTCTGAACAACCCAAGGACTTGTCTCTCTTTTTTTTTCTCCTTAGCTAATAATTGCTGAGACTTGCAGTATGGTGTGGGAAGAGTATATTAGAACACTACAAATACCAAAGTCAATGTCCTGGTGGGAAAATATAATCATGCCTGGGTTTTTTTTCTTTTCAATGATAATAAACAATTTTTGATAACAGAGAATGGAAAAAATAGTAGGTAATATATTAATATGAAGCATATTTAAATATTCAGGAATGACATATTACTCATTACTGAAGTCTTCACTTCCACAAACAGGTATGAAATAATGTCCAATGAAAGAAAGTAAATGTTTGACAAAGACCCTCAGGATTAAAATCACATTTCCTATTTCCATTCAGAAAAAATATAGACTCTATACAGAAGTTCTTTTTCATCTTCTGTAGTTTCTGTAGTAAACTAAGTATTTCTACATTTTCCATCATAGGAGTTACTATGCTGATTCCATAAAGTAAGATAAGGTAGACAGAGATGTTACTTTTTATTAGACATCAATTTGAAAAAGCCCCAGCAATCATCATTATCTTAATGTTTTAAAGAGCAGGAAATTAATTCAATTTCTCTGATCCTGCCTTTTGCTATATAATAAAACTTATTTTGAGATAACTGTAGTATTCCAAACTATAGTGTCACTACTAACTCTAATCCAAATTCCTTACATTCACACTATAAAATGCTTTGGATTAACTGAAAGTGCTAATTCTTTACATCTGCTCGTTCAGAAAAATGATTACATGGATAACATTGCTTTAAATATCTTACAAATAGAAATACCTTACAGATATAGATTCATACTTTTCTGCACAGAAGAAAAATGCTCTTATCTCTCATACTATTTTTGAGAAATTTCACTGACAGTTGTTGCTAAACCTCATAGACTGAATGAATGGACCCAATTACTCTGCTTAACGAAAAATGAGTTTTGTTTGCTTGTTTTTTCCATTTTACACTTACTGTTCTTGGTTTATTCACCCATCTTTTTTTTTTTTACCCAAATACATGGTAAACTGGAATACAATATGAAAGATTAAAGCTTTGCTAAATGCACTTTTTTTTCCTTCTCGGAACTAAATTTAGATTCTATTATGTATTTCTCTCACACATTTCTTGTTAAAATAGCTCCTTAAGAATTGTGACCATATTTTCAATAGCAGTGTACTAGATTCATTATACTGAAAACATGTTCTATAGTGCTGAATTTCATGGTTTCAAACCTTCTACTGAATAGGATTTTGCTCTGTCTTAACTCGATAAGACTATATAAAATGATTTAGCGGCTACTTTGTAAATCACCATTCCTCTAACATTCCTTCATCAACAAATTCATTGACTCATACTTCCACGAGATATTTCAACAAGAGTTTTTAAAATGTTCCTTTTTTAATAGGTAGTTTTAAAATTTCTTCCAAAATTAAAGAAATATTGTTGGCATTTGGGTTATCCAGATATATGAGGGATGAAGAGCGCGTGGACTACCAGGTGTTGGACTGAAACACCCATCAACCCACCAGCACAACCAAGGGTAAAGGACAATTTGAGAGGGAGTCCAAAAGCATCTGGATGTTATCTATCCTTGTAAAAGACTTAAACTTTGTTTGGCACAGTGGTTCTTAACCCGGGGTCTGTGGGCCCCTGGGTGTCTCTGAAGCCCTTCACAGGGGGTCTATGAAGCCCTGCTCCTGGACACCAACAGGAGCGGCAGCAGCATTTCCCTGCCAATGGCTGGCTCTTCTCAGAAAGAAGAGGAAAAGAGGGGAGAGAACATGCTTGCATGCTCAGCTTGGCCTTGCTCTTCAAGAAGACAGGGAGATAGAACTCAACATTTCAGGTCAAGTGAAAGAGTTCAAGCGGAGACAGATTCGTCACCTACAAACAAGAATCACCTGGCGAGCACTGGCTTTTTACCTTCCTTCTGCCTCTGCTCTCTCACTTTCACCTTCCCTCCTTCCCTACCTTCTCTGGGCTTCTCATAGATGTGAGTGATCTGAGTAACACGCTAATTTTTCATTTTGGAAGGGTGCTGCTGCTGCTGCATGGGACGCCCTGTTTTATTGCCTCTTCTATGCAGTGGCAGAAGTGTGGGCACTGACGGAAATAGTGGCCAGCAAACGAGGAAGCAGTTTTGGCACCCACCCACCCCATTGCCATCTCTCTGATGATAGGGACCTAGCAGCAGGCATGTGCATGCACCCAAACTGTTACCTCATTTGATGAGCAACTGTAAACAATATTTTAATATTTAAATCTAAAATTATTTGAATATTTAAATCCAAATTTAAATAACTAAATCTTGAACTACATCATGGAGGTTCCTGGCAAAAATTATGTTTACAGGTGTCCTTGGTAAAAAAAGGTTAGGAGCCACTGTCTTAACACATTTTTGCAAGCTTCATGGGATTGGGCTAAGTATAGATCTCTTTCCGCATAATTTGTCTTTTTAGATTGTATCCAAGCCCACCTGCAACAAAATAAGTTCTGAACTGCTAGCCATGGCCTACTTTTTTCTTTCTGTCTCCACTATGCTCACCAACTCCTGCTGCTATTTGCAGAATTTGTGTTGATCCATTAATATAAAACATTTTGTCAGTTTCATCTTTATCTCTGAGATTTGAAACATGGATTCATTTCTATTAAAGCAATTCAAACCCAGAAGCTGTAGACTCTTCAGTGAGAGAATTAGGGAGAATTAATGCATATATCCCCTCACTTTTATTATTAAAATTAATGTACTAGAAGCTAATTTTGCTTCTGGCATATTAAGCAAATATTTTTTTAAAAAAAACAACTAGAATATATGTTCTGTTTAAATGGAATGGAAATTTCCTTCAGGTTCTCACAAAGGAAAAGGACTAGACACAAAAGCCTTACTGCATTTCCTGACTATACCAGCATATGGATGGCATGGTGGCTTGTCACACAATCTGCAGCAAGAGAAGAACAGTTTAATAGTGGAAAGGTACAACTGAAAATGCCTGGAAAATCTTCTATTACACAATTTGAGCATTGGAGAGGCCTCTGGGAATACATGGTAGTTAGGGAGGGACCTAAAATCTCAATACTACCACAAAAAGCACATTTCAGAACATTGGACCTATGCTTACACCAGCACTAATTTGATTGGGATTTCATATCCTAAACTGAACCAGGACTCACCCATCATACAATATTCTATTTCAAGACCCCTGAACCAAAGCACTGAAATGGGAATGTCCTCCTCCATTCTCTTTTCCTCTTTTATCCTCTTCCTTTTACAGGGAGCTTGGATAGAAATGTATCAGTTTTTCAAGGCATACATCTGTATCTATGTCCCTCCGAAGTCAAACTTCTAGAATGTTCAAATTTTAATTCATTCTGCTTCAGAGAAGCCTTCTTTCAAAATTCTCCCAAATTGTCAGAATCAGACAGATGCAATTCAGGATTCACCTGACGTACATTCCATTATATATTTCTAGATTTTTTTTAAAAAAAAAATCATAATAATCTGGGTTTTTTTAAAGAAATATTGGCTGGATTGAGACTTATCCATACCTAGACAAAACCTAATCAAATCAAGTATAGTGAATCTCCTTGTAGTATGATTAAATTTGGATCCAACTCTATTTCTATTCAGTGAAGGATTAACTCAGGTTTCTAACTACATTGCTTCCTGTTAGATATTTTGTAACTGTAGAATTCCATAGAAAGCCACCCTGACATAGTAGTTTGAGCACTGGTTTATCTCTCTGGAGACCAGTGGTCAAATCCTGCTCAGCTATGTAAAAACACTGGGTGATGTTGGGCAAGTCACACTGTTTCAGCCTCAAAGGAAGGCAAAAGTAAACCCCTTCTGAACGAATCTTGACAAGAAAACCCTGTGACGGATTCACCTTAGGGTCTCTAGAAGTCAGAAACAACTTGAAGATGCGTAACAACAACAAGAATTCCATACATTACAGTTCAACAGCTTTGAAGCCAAAGGACTCATCACCTTATGCTATGAGTTACATTTGGTAAACATTAATTGCAAATATACTTTGATACATCAAGGTATACATACATCCTCTTACAGTAGTCTGCACACTTGCAGTGTAGTGCAATATGTGATTGCCTTAACTCCAAGTCTATCTTGGAGAAGTCAACCCTCATTTTAAAATTCAAACTGGAATTTTCCCATGAAAAACATCCTCCCTCCTGCTGACAAGGAACAGTCTCCTTGATGTGTTTGGGAGAACAATCAAAACTCATCTAAATTGTTCACTCTACTAAATGGAAGCCCTGCAAAACTGGTTCATACTGGTATAACTTCCATTATAAGGTAACGTGCACTGGCTGGAGATGCTGAGAAATCCCATCTGGATTTGAAAGAGATCAAATGGCTCCTCAGACTACTTGGGAATCATTACCAATACTCAGAGGTTATATTCTAATCTAAACTTTGGAACTCCAGAATATAACATTAAGGCATTCTTAGCCCCTCCCAGAAGGCATCCCTAGCCCCTCCCAGAAGGCATCCCCCTGTATCCAAGTGACAGCCTCCAAGTTAGGAAAGGGTTAACTACACGGTGGGGGGAGGGAGAGAGATTCAGAGAGAGAGAGAGAGAGAGAGAGAGAGAGAGAGAGAAGACTTGGAGAGGTCTGCTTCCTCTAAGGCCCTCTTCACATGGCATTTTCCATGCAAAGGAGGTCCTGGAGCGTCGTGCGATTGTGAGGAGCAATCCACATGATGCACTCACAATCGCATGTCGCTCCAGGGTCCGGTAGGTGTGCACCTTTTCATTTTTGGTTAGAAGCCAAAAATGGTGCATGATTGCACATTGCTCCCAGGCCCCGCGTGCACTTACCTGGCATGTGGAGCCTCCAAAGCCGTGCTGGTTGCGCTTCCTGCCCCAGCGCAGCCTGGGAAACTCCCAGGCTGCACTGCGGAAGGAAGAGGTTGGGCTCTTGCGTGAGCAGTCAGCTTGTGCGGAGCCAAAGGACCCCTGACGCGAAAGCCTCTCGCTGGAGGCTGCTCACGCGACCCGTACACCCCAGCGCCGGAAGATGATAAGGTGCGGAAAGGGTCTAAGAGAAGGAAAGAGCCTGCTTACAGCCCCAGATTTGCAGACCTGCACCCCAGATATAAAAGGCTGAAAGAGGGAGCCTGGAAGAATGCCAGGCGAGAGACCTCATGGAGATAGACCAGAAAGAACCTGGAAGGATCACAGAGAATCTCGCAGGTGAAGAAAATGCTGTCTTGATCTTCAGCCACCCAGCCAACTGGACTCTTCTTCCCACTGGAAGGTGAGAGAATCCATGAGTGTGTCTTAGTCTGCAGTCCCTTAAGTTTCGCTGCACATCTTTAGCCCCCCTGGTCACGAGTAGGCCTTTTAGCGCTTGTGCCATTCTCCCCCTCTTTTCTTTTGAGAAACAGTTTGCGTTGAACACAGAATGTTCTGTTGGGTTCTGCTGCTGTGTTTTACTCTCTTTTTTATAAAGAAATGCTTGTGTTTCAAAATTAGCTTGTCTTCAACTTGATGTTTTTTCTTTTCTTGTTTTTGGAGCTACACTGGTTAATTGTCCGTTTATAAAATCTATAGCCTGTAAGGTCCTGCAGAGTGAATGTTAGGACCCAGGGAGGCTTCTCCCCAAACCAGTAAATCCAGTGCACAGCTGTCATCACACTTATTAGAAAGACAAAACCCCCATCTTTTACATAGGTAAACTGAAAAAGAATGCTTGTTTAATTTTAAATTGAACATAACAAAACTAAATCAAATACAACTAAAAAGGGTAAAATACAGTCTTTCACTGGCATTTTTTTTTCAGTTTTCTTAGAATATGTAAGAAGAAGCTACTAAAATATGTACTAAGAGGGAACAGAATTAGTTTGAAATAAAGAGCAGTGCTGAAAACAATTTTTTTTTTGGCAGTGTAATAACCCCTCTGGTATATTTTATGTGGTAGGAGGAATGATACAGTGTACATTTAAGAAATGTGATTAGTATGTGGTTCCCTATACAGAATTAACTTGACAGGCAATGGTACGTTATCAGTGCCTTTTGTTCTCATTGCTTTGCTGGGGTTATGATTTCAAAGAGGGTCATTGGTTTGCAAGCCCAGAATCTATTTAGATTATTTAGAAGTCTTACAATGTTTTCATTAGAATAATGGATAGTGACAAGTGCTTACTAACTTGTTTTGTGATTTAACAACTGTGGACAACTGAAAACATATTTTAACTGCTCTTTCAGAATATTTGGGAAAAATAAAATGCATCACTGATTTGATGAACAGAGTTTTACTTCTGTATCCACTTGGCTTTGCTCCCAAGAGGGATTGATTAGGAGTGCTCTCATAGTCCCATATAATGAATGTAATAAAATAAAAATAAAAAGATTTGTAACAGTATATGTTACTGGTTAATTGTAAAACAAGTCCCTTACTAAGAAAATGTTAAAGTGGATATCAGGTCCAATTAAACAAAATGGCAAACATGTCAGCAGTCCATGCATGACTTTTTTTTTAAATAGCAAGCACAAAACTGAGCACATGAACTGGATAAAGGCCAGAGCATGGAAAAAAGAGAGAGTTTACTTCTTTGTCTTTGCCATTTTTTCCAGTCAGAACTATTCCCTCCTTTGTGTCATATACACCAGAAGCCTTCTACTGGTGACAATGGAAGCTTTCTTCCACAGCAAATTGCCAAAGAAAATTACCACACCAATGTTACATTTAAGTTGGCCACAGAGTATACATCATTCCAGCATTCAATTATATTTCTTTCAGTTAACATATAATAAAACTGATTTGCATATTTTGAAGAATATGATAAAACATACTGGAGGATATTTATGACCAAGCTCTCCTGCTTTTGTTTTTATCTTCAGTGCAGCTCTCTTAGGGAGGGAGATTTCACTTTTTCTTCCAATGTCATTTTCTTGATCTAAACATCTGCCTCCATCCTCAAGCTGCTTTAGTTATGGCATTAGTCTTTCTCACATCCCCCAAGAAAATAACAGAATCTGAGAAAGGATTGATTTAAATCAGGCAAAAGGATTTATAAAATCATTTTTGTCTTGCCTGTGAATACTACAAGAGGTCACAAAGTTGCTCACAATCAGAACTGAAAAACATACATATGTGTGTGTGTATGTGTGTGTGTGTGTGTGTGTGAAAGTAAGATAGATAGAAAGTAAGATATAGTTACTAAAACAATCTATAAGGGGGGTGGTGGCTTAAATTAACCCAAAGGCTCAGTTTTAAAAAAAAATGAAACAAGGCTGAAAAGAAAGAAGCACTGGATCTTTAGAGAATTAGGGTTTGCAGATTTAAATATATTAAATATTGAAGTAATTTAACATATTTGTATTAGTTTTCTCAGTGAATTTCAAGGTAGCCGTCTGGAGGATGGAAGTGAGGGGGTCTTGACCAAAAGGTCCTGTTCCGGTTTCTAGATACCAGGCTGATTCCCGCACTACACTGTTATAACGCTATTATTCCACTTTCAACATCTTGTGGAATCCTGGGATTTGCAGTTTAGAGAGGGTATTTAGACTTCTCAGCCAGAGAGCTCTTTGGCCTCAGTAAACTACAAACCCCAGAAATCTTCAGGATGTTGAAAATGGAACAATAACACTATAACAGTATAGTGCAGAAATGGTTCAGGTTTTCTAAAAGCAATGCCCAACAGTCAAACCGTTCATGGCTTTCTAGGAAGTCATTTGTGCCCAGAAATTAATCAGTAACCAATTCAGATATTTTTTTTTAAAAAAAAGAGCTGTAAGTCAGAAAAAGTGAGTCCCCAACACCAAAGTGATGGTCACATTTCAGAACAGCACAGTATTTCACAATACTTTTCAGAAGCTAACAATATGGCATGCATTGGAACAATCTAATCTCTCTTATGCAACTTTGGTTGCATTCTTACCCTTTCCAGCTAAGTTGACAGATGATGCTGTTGTGATTGAGAAGCAACTGACTGTGCATGGGGCCGAGCCAGTGAGTGGGACAGATGATGCCTCTGAGATTGAGGACCAACTGACTGTGCTAAGGACTGGGCCAATGAGTGAGCAAGTCAGCCTGCAAACATCCCCTGCACTGGAAGATCAAACAGAGACCGAGTTGCCCCAGCCAGCTCATGTCGGAGAAGGAATCAGCAGTGATGCAGAAGAATGGCAGCCACCTATGCCCATCAGCCCTCAATCACGAAGAAGGTTGAAATGGGCTGCTCAGAGGGAGGCTGCATGGACTAGGCTGAGGAAACAATAACAAGCAGCACCTGCTCACAGTGGCTATTTAAATCTGCTGATGTGGCTGCTCTTTGCTCACAGCAAATTACGAGCAAGCCTTCATGACCTTCGTGTCTCCTGCTCCCTGAAACCCTCCAGATGGATTTCTGCCTCCTGAACCTTTGGACTGGACCTTGACCTGGCTCGGCTTGTGTTTTCCTGGTGTTTGGTATATTTGGACTCTCCCTGAAAATATTCCTGACCTCCCTCCTCCCTTGCTGGCTGCGGCTTGGCAGGGAGAGATTCCTGACACTAAAGATGCAACCAAAACTATGTACTATTGGCCACAATTTTTTTTAGACAATTTAGGAACAAATCCAGGTCGGAAAATGCACTCAGACTGCAAGTGTTGTCCTCAAGTGGCGCATAAGGCCACCTAGAACACCAAACCCTGGACTGGCTTCCAACAGTAAATTTTCTGGGGTTCTTAGCCTATGACACCTCATCCATTCACTGCACTCATGCATTTCTGCATTCCATGGAATGAGACAGAAAACAGAGACCAATGTCATCAGCACATTAATGACATACAATGTAAAATCTTCTAGAAGACTTTTCCCAGCAGTTTGATGCCTTTCTTGAACAACTCAAGAAAAAAAGGGGTTGAACTGCCGTTATCCCCCTGGCATCACTTTTAAAGGCTAATACTACCTCCAGAACTATTTATATTTGTTCTTGCTATTTTTAGTTGTTATGTTTTAACTGTTTTTAATTTCATTGTTTAATTGTATTTTAAATGTTGATATGATGTAAATTTATTTAGATGTATCTGTTTTAACTTTTGTAATCTGTCTTGAATACTGGAGAGAGAATAAGGTGCAATATAAGTAAAGTGGGAACATATCTGCCAACATTTCACTGATGACACCTGTGGCCAAAGAACATCAGAGTGTGGTTAAGATAGCAAGTTATTAATCAGGAAGAACATACAAGCTAGGGGAGGCTGGAGCAGCTTCCTTTTATCTGAGCCAACTAGGAAAGGCAAGATTCCCTTCTTCTTCTCTTCTCCCCTCTTTTAAGTTAACTGACTGCAAACTACTTTTGCACTTTGAATTCAATTCACAGTAACTGAAGTAAACTGAGGACAAAGGCGGAAAGTAGGAAGAACAGGGAGAAACTGGGATATTTTAAAAGTAGCTGAAAAAATGGGACAAAAGAAGATGAATTGAGAGCATCCTCTTCAAATCAGGACAGATGGAGTGCATGTGGGATAGCTCAGGCTGGCCTCCTCTTGCTCTCTTTCCACCAGCAGACAAAGATATCTTTATTTAAACTGGCTTTTGGTGATCAATAATTGTTGCAGAAGGCTCTTTTAATTGGTCCACTTTCTGTATTTTATTTCCATAGCTGATGTTTTTATACAGTTTAAATTAGTGTTGTTTTAATAGGACAGTGTCTCTCCACCTGCCCCCTCCATGGGGAGTAACACATCATAGGTTTTCCACTTCATCAGCCTTCAAGGAGGTACTAAGACAAAAGATCAAGTAAAGCAGTTTATTTGCTCCAATGCTTAACAATAAACATAAGCTCCTCCAGTACTCAACTTTAGGTTGCATGGGGACCCACTGATGGTTCCAAGGTAAGCTGGTTCAGCATTTCTCCTGGGTCTTTTCTCCCTCTCCCTCTTTCTGGTCAAGACTGTACTCCCTGGAGGTACAAATGAGTTGTTCCTCCCATCTCTGTCTTGGCCTTCTTCCATCAGTGTCCTCCTCTCTATTCATAACACTCCTTCTACAGACTGAATGCTTCTACTTACTAAAATCTCCTTCCTCATGGCTACAGTGCTGCTTTTTATAGTTGTCCCACCCCACTGTCTGTTGAGATTCTACTGTCTCCCTAGTGCTTCTTAATTGCCATCTGCCTTCTCTTTATTACTGTTCACTCATGAGACTTTCCTCAGTTTGGGAAAAACAGCAATGGGCGTAGGTAGCATAGCAGTCCCCAATACTCTCTCACAGATTGTTTATTCAATTGTTTTAAACAGCTTTTTACCATAATCATTCTGTTCTAGCTATATTTCATTTTTAATTGGTGCTGTGAGCTTTCTTCAGTCCCACATTGGGAGAAAGATGGGATAGAAATAAATAAATAAATAAATAAATAAATAATGAGGAAAAGACCAAAAATGTTAGAGAGCTGAAGATGATCCCATCCTGAGCCAAAAAACAAGAGACTACGGAGAAGTCCTTGAAACCTTCTGTCATTCTTGTAAACAGAATATTAAAAAAAGATAAATTTCCATAGTAACAAGGCATTGCATCTGTGTGAGATTCAGAGATGCAAAAAGCATATTTCTCTGTTACTATGCAAACAGCATTACATACAGCATACAAAGGTAATGTTTATGTTTTGTTTAAACAAAATTCTTATCTCTTCTTGTTTAAGTTCTTTTGCTTGCCTAAAATGCTTTTTGTTGATGAGACTTGATGTTTATGGGACTGGCTTGTAAAAACTATTACAACTATTGATAAACTGGGTGAAGTTATACCATGTTAGCAAGTGAACATTTGGAGAAAATGCAGAAAATACTTCATATTATCATCTGGATTCTAGTGTGTCCCCATGCTTAATTGCAGGTGAACTTCCAGCCATTCACACTAAGAATTACGAACTGCTGACCATGAAAGTCCCAAGAAAAACACTAATGTTGCAGCTCAGAAGAACAACACTAAAACAGAAATAAAACCAAACTTTTCACAAATTACCCAGTCATCAAGTTTCACCTGGTAACCAAAATATTTCAGTTTTCACAATAGTAGATGGTAGTCACATCAAACATGCTGAAGCAAAATCGTGGATATTGCAAATGACCAGAAAGACTTGACAATCCAGGAGGGCCATAAAGTCTCTGGATTTTTCAAGAAGGCATCTACGTGCATTGGAAAAAACCAAATTGTGATGAAAATCAAACAGAGCAATGAGAAGAAGCTAGAAAGATCCATATCACAGTTAATCACAAATCCTACAAGCAAAAAGGAAGTTTATTTTCTTCAAGGCAATCACACTAATAAATAATGATGCCATGTCACAGACATAAGCTATATAGAAACTACAAAGGTAGCATCCCAAAATTGCTGATGCTGTAGAAATCTTTCCCAGTGCCCTGGAGTAAGTGGCAAGTTGAACACTTAGAAGAAAAACAGTGGGCTTTTTGCTAAATCAATCTGCTGAGAAAAATATGAACCACCAATGCCAATTTACCTGCTAAAGTATAAACAAGAAAATAAAAATTATGTAAATAGAAGGAATGTTCCCAAAGATTTTTTTCTTACATTATTTAATTATAAATTATAAATCAAAATTGTTTGATATACAATGCTCTACTTTTCTGGTAGTGTGGACAGAAAGATGCACCAGAAACACAATGGGTATATTGATAAAGACACTCATTTGCTACATTATTACATGTGCATATCAACTATCATTGATTTATACCTCTAGAAAAGGTAACTATACTATTAGGTATACTGAAAAGAAAATGTGAAATATTTTGATAAGATTGTTAGACTTTGACTGGAAGACCTGGACTCAAATTCCCATTCATCCAAGATGCTTCCTTATTGAATACGTAATTGAACTCCTGTGATGCTCATACTGAATAACTTGGTGAATACCATAAGAGTTGTTTCTAATGGCCTAACGATGGCTGTACAAAAAATCAGACTATACATTACAAATCATCAGAGCAGAATGGAGTTTCAATATGCCCTAGAGATAGTATTATAAACCAGGCCTTTGATTACTGAAAGAAATAATTGAATTTCTCTGGGGCAAAAATTAAAATTCCACATTAAAATGCATGTGGATGAACTTAATTATAACAGGCAAGACTGGGTTCAGGAGACATCTTAAACCAAATGAAGAGCATTGCTCTTTCCCTCACAAATTCTTTTCAATGATCATACGATTCCTAAGGCACCTATGCAATGTTTCTTTTTTAAAATTACAGAATTCCGATATTAACATTTTTAAAAATTACAGGAGAAAAATACCCCTAAAAAAATGCTTAAAAAGCATGAAAACAAACACATGTATATTCATCAGAACATTATAAAATGTAACATTCATTTGGGTACGCCATGTTCCTAAATACAAAAAAGGTGCCTTGCGTATTTTAGTGAATTTCTGATGTTGTATTACTCTCTTCCCATGTGAGTACTGCTCTCTTCTCATGGGAAGTATGTTACCCTGTGTACTGGGGGTCCCGGGAGGGACACCAAAATGTGCTCAACTAAAGGTGGGGAAAATTAGCTCAGAGCACTGCTTAGCATTACGAGAGGCAGGGTAACTTAGCGAGATCTTGAACCCTATGTCTACAGGGTCGGGTCGAGTCAAGGAGAACACAGAAGTTGAAATAATGAACGATGTTTATTAAATACAAGCAAAACAGTGCATGCGACTCATTCATACAAGATAACTAAAGAAAATAAAGGTTGGAGTGGTATAGAGGGATTTTTAGAGGGATTGCTGGTTTGGGTGATACTTCACCTGTCCTGAAGCCCAGAAAAATAGAGAGCGAAGCTGGGGTGCGATGTAGCTCAGCACGTGGAGCTGAGGGGAGGCTCGCCAAGCAAAGCGGCAGCAAGGCGGGATGAAACTCGGGAGCGATCCGAGGAAGGTCTCGGAATCAAGGGTTTTTATAAAGAGAATTGTGACTGCAAGCTATGCCGTACTTGGGGGAAAACAATAGATTTGGAGTTGGGGACAAAGCGTCCGAAAGGTCAGAATCTGAATGATTGAGTTATCGTAGCGGTTCTCAATAGAGTAGCCAGTATGCAAACGCAGAGTACTTGGATATTGCATAGTTTACCCATCAAGCTGCCATCGTGGGGCAGACGCTCTTTTGTAAGTGGCATGCATACTTAATTAGAGTACTTGCCTGGAGGTCTCCTAAAGCAGTGAGTCAGCTATTTCTGGCCTGCCTGTATTGTAGTTTGAATATTACGGCTATTAACGGCCGAGCTTGTTTACGTGCTTGTCCGGTGGCCTCGCAGGCACGTGGAAAGGAATAGAGAAGTGCAGCCCAATTGTGATATCAAGGGATATCTTTTAATATTCCCAAAGCTCGGACTAGCCAGGGCAGTAACAAGTAAATGAAATCAAAGAAGTATGACCAGAAGGAATGTAATTGTTCACACTGTGCTTTAAGCTGCTAAGCAAAATTTCACATATGATTAAAATGAACACATTCTATAGCAATTCACTGCCATGCATTTACGTCTTTTCTTTGGACCATAACCACAGTATGTTGATCCTGGGCAAACACCATACCTCTTTTAGGGGGCATATGTAGAAGTGTATGGGCTATACTTACTGTAAATCAAATCTTAAACATTACCAGTTTGATAATAATCTTGAAGCCTGATTTTCTACTTATGAAAGAAGCTATTCCTCACCCATAATCAAAGTCATACATACTTTCTTTTTACACCACTCGGAGATCACATAATCTGGTGCAGGATAAAAATAGTTTAATAATAATATAATTGATAGAAGTTTACTTTTGTGAATTTACTCATCCAATTTGTAAGATATTATTTTGATAGCTATAATGATTCTTTTACAAAACAACTGTAAAAGCACACTCAAAAGCACAATTAATGAGGGTAAGTGAAAAAATGTGTATTTCTTAACACGAAACAGGAAAACTCCAGAGCTTTTTATCTGGAGTTTATCTGGAGTTTTATCTGCTGAGCTGGCTTAATTGAGAATTTAATCATTTATGAATGATTAACGAGAGAAGTCCATTCCCATGAATATCACCCAAGGAAAGAGAGGAAAGACGCCAGTAGGTGCTATAGAAGACATGAGGACAGCTGGAAAGGTTCTCTACATGCTCTGTGCAACCTGGAGGGAAATCTTATTCTTTTACAAATGCATGTTGATATCCTGTGCAAGGCCTGTCTACAAGAATTATCAGAGATTTCATCTCCTGTGTTTGCATGCAGGAAAAAGGAAAGGCAGGTAGGTAAAGATATATGTTATGTCATACGTTATTTGAGCAATACTAGAAATATTTGGGACCAATCATCCTTGAATTCCATGACATTTACTTACTTCTTTTGAAGCTGTTTTTCAAGAAGTGAACATTTCCAGCAACAGTGAAAATAAAGTATAAGTCTCTGCAGATAATAACATGCTGCTTTGGTCTATTGCTATGGCCTTTATGCGAAAGTTAGCAACGTGAGGAACCATAATGGACCCCAGTGTGAGGGAGACAAAGTTTACTTGCTTTCTGCAAGTGAGGAAGGAGGATAAGAATCAAAGTATACATAGCTGAAACCAAGGTGGTTTTTTTTTTTGCTTTTTCCAAGAAGCCTTTCAAAATGATAAATTTTGTGGAGATCCTTTAATTCCTTGCTGGTAACTTGTAAAAGGAGTCTTTTAAATATATTTTTGGGGAAAAATCTATATATTTTTGTAAAAAGTATCAATTGGTTGTTGAAAATGGTTTTGTAAAAATGCCACATGGGTATTTAAAGTAATTTGAACTTCCAGACATAACATATGAATTCAAGATTAAACCGGAATGATGTTATTGTTCCTAAGAAATGCTGTGAAATTGCCAGAAATATTATACAAGGGAATCTTTAATGGAATTTTAAGAAATTTGATTCCTATGAATTCCATGTTGTAGATTGTCCATGCACACCACCATAGATTTCCAATTTTCTGAACAATTCTTCCTTCTTTGTATTTTCAAATGCAAACATAAATATTTACAGTTCTCTAGTTTTATAAATTTACGCCCAAGTTTTGAAAATAATGGTCAAGATCCTGTATTGTGAGATGTAACCATGATGATGAAGCTCCACTGTTGCAGTTATGCCTGACAAGAACACCCCTCTAACCTCTTCCTTCTCAGCCTAACAGCACCTCAACCTAAGGATTTCTGAGGTGCTACAGATCAGGGTCTTGGGAAATGATGTCTGTGGCACTCTTCTAGTCATGAGTGAGAAGAGGCAGCTGCAGAGACCCCTTGGCATCCTGCAGCAACTGCTTGTCTCCATGCATGCTGTGACAGGGAGAGAGAGCACTGAAGGTATCATTTCCCAGTGCTCTGATCTATAAGAAGCTCTCCAGCTAGGGCCCTTTTTGCGTGGCATTTGCCATGCAAAAGGGCCCCTTGAGCCTCGTGCGATTGTGAGGAGTGATCTGCACGACGCACTCACAATTGCACGACGCTCCAGGGTAGGGCAGGCACTGCTCACACACTTTTTCATTTTCCGCTTTCAGCCAAAAATGGTGTGCGATTGTGCATTGCTCCAGGGCCCCGCGCGCACTTGCCACGCGTGCGGAGCCTCCGGAGCCGCAGTGGTCACGCTTCCTGCCCCAGTGCAGCCTGGGAAACTCCCAGGCTGCACTGTGGAAGGAAGAGGCAGGGCTCTCGCGTTGCCTGCTCGGGAGCGGGCAGCTCGTGCGGAGCTGAAGCAGTGGGGATGCGGGAGCCTCTTGCTGGAGGCTGCTTGCGCGATCCCCGCACTCCAGCACCAAAAAAAAGTAAGGTGCGGAAAGGGCCTAGGTGTTGCCAAGCTGAAAATGTAGGTTTTGAAGATCATGTTCAGCCATTAACAAATGTAAACATAAACCCTCAGGAGTTACAAAATCATAGCTCCAGCTTACATTCTCATAGCTACTGACAAGAATGCAAGAGCCCATCCATTTTTAAACTGTCCTCCTTTTCCTGAACACTGTAGCCAAGGGAGGAGCTCAACGGGAATCTAGCACATTTTAACTGGAAAACTGAATCAATATATTTCATTAACTCCTTAAAAAGAAAAATAAAGTGACAGAAAATTGAATAACAGCTATATTAGTGACTGATTAAGCACAAACCACTCTTGCTTGAGTGTCTGCTGACAGAGCTTTTAAAGACCATAATTGTGTAAACAGAGTTTTTGTAAGACTTTTCATGAGCACCTGAGTACTATGAGTCTAGTTAGACAGCTGATTCAACTCCAGCAGTTTCTTCACTGATCTTCCATAAAGAATCTTGCCTGGGAAAGGAAGAATTTTAGCCTTTTCTTTCTTGTTCAAAGACAGATTATCTTCAGGACACTTTTTAGGGTGCGGGGCATCTGAGAGGGAAAACACTCAACCAACCACAAAACAAAATCCATTTTTTCCAAGAGCTGAATAAGCATATCTTTTCATGAACACTCCCTGATCTTCTAATACTTCTAATATTCAGTCTATGTGGGAGTACTCTTTAAGCAGTTATTTCATTTCGCTTTGTCCATCAAAGGAATAAACCTATTTTATTTCACAAAATATTATGAAATACTACAGAAATGAACTTACCTGAATAGGACCAGTCAACCTCTTCAAGAGATTTCCGCTGTTGTCTGAAGTATCCAGAAACAAGTTCTAAAAATAAACATGCAATAATAAAAATGTCAGTTTCAACTATTATAAAGGATAATAAACTGACTGCCATCAGTGTCAATGCATTAACTTTGCTGGGTATTTTATTAGTGCAATGTAAAAACAGAAACTATGTGTCCCTTGGTTCTTCTAGGTTTCTCCTTAGATATCAATGTAGGTAGTTAATTTGAGTCATTCCACAGCCAGTCCCCATCACTCAGCCCTCATTTCCATATTTTTAGCCTCCACCTTGCCTATTGCCCCTTCAGACTGAAAATTCCTCCTCTAAGAAGTTCTCTGAACAAGGCAGATGAACTGCCAATGGGATTACTGACCGGGCAGGACACTTTCGCAAGTAGATACAATACAGGATCAAACTGTTTAGCGGTCTAGTATGTTATGGATTATTTGCCACGGTGGGCACTGATTAGAACTACAATAAGGACAGGGAGGCTGGGGTACACAAAAAGGACTCAAAATGGAGGTTTCTCTTTAGCTGTCTTGTGGAACTAGACTCATTGTTCAAATAGAGATTACACGGTTGTATGTGTGGAACTGACACAGCTTGATACTTCTGAAACTATGAAAAACATTTCCATGGATTTGTGGACATCACTTTAGTTAAACAAGGAGTAAAAGGAAAGCAAAGATAATTAAGAGACCATTCTATGGACATATAAATTATGACAGTAGCCTTACCTATCTGTCCAATCATCATCACATGCAGACTTACTTTTAATGCTCCTAGCATATTTATAGAAAGTTCACAATGAATGTGTATTTGGCAGCAAGGAGTTTTACAAAAATAAATGTCACAAGAACACAGGAGGGCCAAAAACTGAAGTGATTATAAGGTATTAGCAATCAAAAGCAATTTTCCAGGCTTCATAACGCAGTCAGCCCTCCACATCTGTGGGTTTGACTTTCATAGATTTGATTATTTGCGAGTTTCTTCAACCCCTACCCCCCCTCAAAGCACTTCTTTTCTGGGAGAATCTTCCCTCTCCCCTTCTTCCCTCTCCTATCAGGTCTTTGAAAAACTGTCTCTGGTCTTCCTCCTCCTCCACCACCAGCAGCAGCTGCCTGGTCAGCCAAGGATGTATTGCAGCCTGATTTCTCAGCACCACAAATCCTCTCCCAATGCCCCATACAGACCCAAGGAAGGAGATGAGCAAGAAAGATGAAATATAGGTCTCCCAGGCTGACCCACCCCCTTTCCTGTTCCTTAACCTGGTTTGGACCCTGGGTGCCCACTTTCCCTACCATGCCTTGGCCCTTTTCCCACAGACACATAGAGACATTTTTATATATGTGCTTTTTTCCACCTTTACAGGGGTCCATTGCCCCTATCCTTAGTGAATGTGGAGGGCAAACCTACTATAAGGTGATGAAGCAATGATTGGATACTTCTCCTGTATGCCTTTCTTCTTGTTTCTGTGATTCCATTGTGCATCAGCTATGAAGTGTAAATCCACTGTTACCTCTAAACCACTTAACAGATAATGTCAATTGACAAACATTAGACTAGATACAATGTTAGTTTCAGCTCAGTTAGATCTGTAGAAATCAATGGAACTTCTAGAAGAAACCTTAAATTATGAAGTACTGGACAATTTCTGAATAGGGCAAGTATCTTCTCTGAACAGCGTGTACATTCCCAACTTTTTAAAAACCAAAAAACAGGGTATGATAGTTAAACATTCTTTTTTTCACTGGTTAAGCTAGGATGGTGTCTTCAAACCAGAAGGGATAACTGAAAGGTAAATGTAAGAGAAGTAAACATTGGACAGCCCTGGGAGTCAGGCATTGGTAGCTTGTAGGCTTCAATCTCAGTGGAGCAATTCAGTCTGCTCTGGGTTTAGTCTAAAAGGTGGTAAATCTTATAGCCCCCCAAGAGGCCTATGGATAGTTCCACTATGTAAAGTTCCACTTTAAATTGTTCCTATAAATTTCATACAAAAACTCAGACCAGATTCACTGTCCCAGTGAAACATAGTCCACCAGCTACCACTGGAAAGGATAGCAGCAAGTAGGCAGATGGTGGAGCTTCATGCCATAGACCTGAAGGCATGAGGAAAATGCAGTGAAAGAAGTAACAGTTATAGCGGAGTACTGGATCTACAAGGGAGGGTAAAGACAGGAAACTGGAAGTCAGACAAAGATTTATAGAAAGGACAGGATCCTGAGGAAATCAGAGATGCAGGAAAAAGGTTAAGATGCTATAATACTGCAAGATGTTTGGGAGAAAGGTAACTTTCCCAACCTGTGCTTTAATTTTCCAGAAATTACATTCATAGTATTAATTACTATACACATTAGTCCTAAAGGTATCTACATCTGTGTTGTGTGCTGGCACAGTTTCAATGGCATCTTCTACTTGGCAAATGGGGCAAATTCATCCTGCTAAATGCCTGTCAGTCATAATCCCATTACGAAAGGTTACCAGCAAATGCTGAATAAATTGGGTCATTAATCTAAGTAATGAATATCTCCAGGAGAAAGACACAAAACTGAAAAGAGCAAGTTATCTGCATACCTATGTGATATTTATGAAGTGTGTGACTATGTAGTTATGTATTAGTGACTTCAGTCACTAATTCAAAGTAATTGCATGAAAACAATGATGAGAGTTTCATAAACTGAAATATCATTAGTATGCTGGCTATATATTGAAGGCACCAGAAATATGGCATGTAAGACTGAGTAGGAGTCATATTAACATTTGATTCCCTTCCCCTTTTATATAGCAGCTAAAGATGTTTGCAGCTAAAGAGAGGTACTGCCTCCCACCCAATAGCTGACCATTCCTCCTTTTTCCTTTATGCACAGTTCTCCAATAATTGCTTCAATGTGTTTTTTTTTACTTTCACCTTTACTTTTTAGAGTTCTGTAATTTCTTGTTACATTTAATATATTTTTAATAAGTCTTCTTAATACAAAATTATGTTTAAAAAACAAATCAATTTGTAATATATTTTAGCAACATTCATTCTAAGTGTCTTTATTTTTCTAAATAAATCAATATCAAATCAAAAAAGACAGATACAAAACAGCTCCAGAATAAACCTGATAAATGCAGTATTGAATATAACCAAATGTTGTGTTTCTGCATATTCTGTTAGGAATCAGCTGGTTAAAACTTCTTAGCAATCACATCAGCACTGGCTGGCATTAACAATTCTCTCCCCTGAAAACATTTTTGTTTTTATTACTGTGAGTACGTAACTTGGAATATTCTTGTACCAGCAGTTTGCACTGTTTACTTTCTAATTGTAGAAGCCAGTCTGTGACTGTAATAAAGTTATGATTTATGAGTACTGAATATACAACAGATTAGGACAAAGCTTGACAAGCATGTCTGGTATTGAGAAATGAATAGACTAATTTGACCAGCTTCTTCTTATCCCCCCCCCCCCCATTGTACAGTATTTTCTGTCCAGATAATTAGAGGGATGTTTTGGAATCTTTTTGAATTCAACCCTCTTTTAGAAAGTGGGTGAGACTAGGTATCTTTTTTCCAGACAATATTCTGTTAAAAAACATTGGACTTTAAAAAAAAATCAAACAACAAAGCTTGCTTCTTTCATTAATGCCTGCTAACAAGTTAAGAATAAAGAAAAGAAAGAAAAGACAGGGAGAACAAGATAGCCCATCTTCCTTCTAAAACCAGAATTGCTTAAATAAAGCTGTAGCTCTGTTGCCTACTGGGATTTAAGCATTCAGAATAAAGTGCACTAGTGTGTAAATATTTATTTTTGAATTTTAAATGTTTTACAAACAGTGTTCCCTTCCTCCATCCACAATTAATTGAGTCAGTATAATCAGCTATCACAGTCCTACACATCTTCCATCTAACCTGTTATATCAAGTCCAGACAGTTCTCATAGGTTTCTTTCCAAATTATGAATCAAAAGGTCAAAAGTTACTGTTTCAAAACTCCAGCAGCAGCAATCCATGTGCTGAAGCATAACTTATAGTGTGGTGAAGAAATGGTAGCCCAATTTCTCTTCCTAAGTCAGCCAGTTGGATGGAATCACAATCCAACTGTTCTGTTTTACAGGTGCATTCCAAATATGACAGGAAATTGGACAGGACAGTAGGAGGTTCAATAGTGAATCTCTCTTTTTATACTATTATTTTCCCAGTCACTTCAGTTTCCTACAAATGAGTTCCAGTTTTTATTTTTAATAGGTATTGCATTTATTGTACCAGATGAAATCCTGCCCCAACAAATTCTTACTGCATTTTATTCACGAAGACTGAAAGTCCTCTGTTTCTACAATTATCCTAAAAGTGGTAATAGCAAGCTCCTCTATATCCAGGGTGTGGTCTTGAAGTGCTGTTGCAAATATAGCAAAATGATACCACCCCAAAACAAAGGAGACATACCAAGACTTGGGGAGAACCCAAAATTTGCAGAAATATCCTTCACAGCCAGTCAGGACTGAGAGCACTCCACGGCCATGGAATGCTGATTGACTCTTACTGGGGGAGGGTGAGCAAACTGGGCAGGGAGGATGGTAAGGAGAATGGAGTCTCCTGGAGGATTTTGTATGGCTCACCAATTGGTTATCTCTCTCCCTACCTACTGGTGTCAATTCATGCAGGAAAAAATGTTTTGCTGGGGAAAGCAGAATCAGACCCACTAATTTTGTGTCCCCTGCACAACCTCCACACATTCACTTAAACTAGGAACATTTCCCATTTCCCTTCAGATGAAGGGAATTGCTGAATTAGGGTTTCTACCTTTTCTTATAAATTCTGAATAAGCCAAAAGGGCACAAGTTCACTTATATACCCAACAGAAAGTTTTCATAATGCAATAATATACTATAAGTGAGTGTACTCTTTGCCAGTTAATTGTAGAAGAATCTGGACCTTGGGCCAACTCAAGACATTTTTCTGCCTGAGGCAAAACACTTCCACACCAGCCACCCAATTGAATTACTTAGTACTTAAAGCAAACCAAGGCATATTTGGCATCTGAAACAAAATAAAAATAAAAATCCTCTATCCTACAAAAATTGGAAGAGTTTAATTCAGCAAAGGTTTCATCTTACATTCCCACTACATTCAGTTTCTTTAAATGAAAAAAAAAATGAATCTAGTTACAGATACAAAAAAGACAATGATTTGGGGATACTTCACTCTCCCCAGTACAGTAATCAATTTAGTATTAATACTTATAAATTGTGTAAAAAAAATGTCTGGAAAAAACCTCCACAGGTTTTTGTTCCTAATACATGTATTAAAAAGCTGGACCATAAAGAATCTATTCAAAACAAACCCATTCGTACTATATATATTTACATATCTTTAAAGAAGTTGTCCTCAAATTTTATATCAGTTTGTGCTTGGTACCACTGAGAATACTACCATTTGGTAGTACTATAAAAATAATGTTTTATAAAACCCTCAAATTGGGAGTGGGGCATCATGAAGGGATGGTGTTCTCCAAGGTTCCACAGGAGACCAGTGTTGCAGTTGTTGCTTTATTGTGTAGAACCAGATTAACTGAAAGACTGCCCACGCCAATCTGATTTTGGACATTTCCGTACTACACTCTTATAGCGCGATTATTCCACTTTCAACATCCTATGGAATCCTGGGGTTTGCAGTTTAGGCCCCTCCCTAAACTGCAAACCTCAGGATTCCATAGGAAGTTGAAAGCGGAATAATCGTGCTATAAGAGTGTAGTGAGGAAATGGCCTCTATCTGTGCCCTAGATACTTCTCTGCTTTCTGGAATACCACTATGTCTGATCAAGTTAGCAAGTACTAGGGACTTTTCAGCTGAGGTCTCACACTTCTAGAATTCCATCCTATGATACCCTCTTGGTTTCTTCTCTTTTTGCTTTTGAGTGGTCTCTAAAGTTTTTATTAATCTACTGCCAAGGCAGGGGGAGCGCATCAACAGCCACACCACCTTTGTCCTTCAAATTTGTGCTGACATTTTTTAACTTCATCTCCAAACAGCAAAAAGTGCTCCCAAAGTCCCTCATCGATTCTACTGGCCATGTTGCTGCTTGGGGGCTGTTTGATCCCTTCTTCACATGTTTCAGGAACAGATGGCCTTTATTTCCAAACGCAGAGTCAGCTCACATTTGAAACAAAGCTCTGGGCTTTTAAAAAATGGTGAAAAATTGGCAGTAGATGCACCAAATGGCCTTGGACCCCACTTTTACTACCCTAATCAAATTGCAACCTGGGGAGCCCACTTTTGCTACTCCAATTTAATTGCTATTTTTAATCTGATGCTTTTATTGTGTTTCCTCAATTTTGTTTTCTTTCTGATATAAATTATCCTGTGAGGGCTTGCCCTAAAAAAGCAAAAAGAAATATGTTCAAAGCATGAGGTTGTTGAATCAATTATGATAAACATATATTTCCCTGATCTATGCTGCTTGAAAGCTCATAAGACAGGCCATTATTCTCAGCTTTATGACTTCAACTACACTGTATTATATCCTAGTGACAGAATCTGAGATTATGGTCTATTTTGTAAGACTATCCTTTTGCACCTGCACTTTTTTTTTGTTGTCCATTTCTATACAGTTACTGTGCTTGTTAGTGACAACTCAATGTATCAGCCTTAAACAAACACCAGTTAGTATTACAGTTTCAAAACAAAGTCAAATTAAGTGACCCAAATTTTGGAGTTGATGTTTATAAAGCTAAATGAAAACAATGTTTTAAGAGACCTAAATTTATTAAAGACCCTACTAATTCTACAAGAATGATAAAAATCTAAAAGAGGCTCCAGAAAACCAGAATAGACATGTGACTTGAAGTTAAAGATCTTGCTGAAACACAACTGAACACTATCAAAACTCAGATCATTATACTAAGGGACAGGTGTAGAGACAGCCATCACAGACACGGAACCTTAGCTGTAGGTGCTACCTATCTAACCTTTTAACTAACACAACATTTATCCATTTTTACAGCTTCTCTTACTGACACAGTGTGAAGAGTCTCATTTTGTCTGTTGAACCAAATAAGAGAAGTCATGACCTTTTTTGAGTTGTCATCTTGTACTCTATTTAGCCCTCTGTTTAAAGAGGAAACCCTTTAACACTGACACTCTGTTACACGCTACAGATTAGCTAACTGTACACAGAAAGGTCATGCCATGTAATACTAAGCTCTCCACGTACCATAGCTAAATGGAAATAGGTCATAGTTCTTTCTCAGACTTTCTGAAACTTTTATTACAGAAGATGTAGCCATTAAAATGTTGTATGTGACAGCCATTTAAATCTGCAAGATCCCTATGAATTCACCTGCATTCCTAGGGGGTGAGGCGAAGAGATGCTACCAGGCATATATATCCCATAGTCCAGCTAAGCTATAGAGCATCCATTTTACTAATGTTGAAATTACACCAAGGAACCCAGTAAAGTGTTATGATGCAGAGTTTATAGCTTCTCAATCAAACTTTTCATACTGTCTTTAAGAGCAATGGTTTCTAAAATATCTGCCATTGGTAACAGCAGGCAATTGTGAAATCTAAGGGCTCTGAATCCATAAATACAATGACAGAGTTCAGAAGCATTTTAATTAATGCTGTTTTTTTTCTCACAGAAGTCTCATTTTAATACTGTAATATTATTTATGCTACATTTTGAGAAATCTTAGTTGCTTACTATTTGCTGAAATACATAGGGAAATATTCACAAACAGTGCAGAACAATTGCACCTTTTTAATCTGTAAGATAGTTTTTATTGCTCTATTGGACACTGAAATTTTGAATAATTGAACAGGGAGGTCACAAAGTAGAGCAGAAATCTGGATTTTCTTCACACTTGTCATGCCATGCCAGGTCAGAATCATGACATTACAGAGGTGCCTCAGTTAGACTATAATAAACAAGGTGAAATGGAGGACTCCATTTTACAAGCATGTAATATAAGTACACTTTTGCATTTGTATCAGAGAGGCACAGAAAGTTTGGTTTTGCAAGCATTGTGCATACTATCATTCTCAAGTCCACTTTATCCAACTTGTTTGGAATGCTACAGCAGTAGCTGTGATGAACACCCAAAACATTAGTAGTATAGGAATGAATCTGGTCCTTTTTTTTTCTTTACAGTAAAAATAGAGAATCCGATGTCCCTATGGATTTCCATTCCTTATCCCCACCAGATATTTTAATTATCTTACTTAGCTTGCCAGTAAGAACAGGTTTTTTGGTGGCAGGCATATTGCAGTATTGAGCTGATGAAACACTATTCAGATTACAAAAGTTCTAATAAGTAGTTAATAAGTAAGGGGTTTTTTTACCATAAGATGTGGCTACTTTTGCAGTGTCTGAAACAGAAGTCCTTAGTGAATAATACTTAGCTCTGATTACCTTTATTATATGAATACAAAGCATGTCTTAATTGCTTTCCATGAAAACAACCACTTCTTTTCATGGGTTAATGCCATTGTAACTTTCTGTACACACTGAACAGATTGCCATGGACACAGATTCAGAACTCAACCATTCACACCATTCTACAGAATAAACAAAATATTTTGCAAGCTTACTGCTTCAGGTACGACTTCCACATTATTTACTTCTTCTGTCTCTGAAGATATTATAGTTACAGTATTTTTCTATGGTCCATAACACATTTTTGTCAGCAGTAACATCTCATTGTACTAGCACTATATTTCTAAAATTAATAAAAATAGATGGAAAAATCATTAAATTATGATATTTAAGAAATTCTAATTAACAGAATGTTACTTTTGTCATGTATCTGAGCTGACAAAGCTCCAGAGTTGCCACTTTAGCAGCCAAATGCTGGTAAGAGTAGTAAAACATGCACAATGCTGGGCAAAATAATAAAGTGGGCAATTGCCTAAAGCATTGGTGGGATCAGTTTGGGGTATGACAGCCCTGGATGCAAGCTTGCATGCCTGCCAATAATGGAGTAAAGATGGGGTAAAGATAGCTCATTCTACAACACAATGATATATATGCAATTAAATTTGAAGGTACAGTGGGCCCTTGGTATCCTCTAGGGTTTGGCTCAAGGATATCCTGTGGATACCAAAATCCATGGATGTTCAAGTGCCATTATGCACAATGGTATAGTTAAATGGTGATCTTTATATAAAATGGTGAACAACTCAAAGGTTTGCTTTTCAGATTTGTTTTAACATTTTTGAGCTGTTGAATCTGTGGATACAGAATCCGTGGATAAGGAAAGCCAACTATATGTCTATACGGAGTGAGAGCCAGTGTGGTATGGTGGTCTGAGCACCGGACTATGACCCTGGAGACCAGGACTCAATTCCCTGCCCAGCCAAGGAAACCCACTGTGTGACCTTGGGCATGCCACGCACTCTCTGCCCCAGAAAACCCATGATACCATTGCCCTAGGGTTGCCATTAAGTTGAACATGACTTGAAGTCATACAACAACAACAATAACCCGGAGTCCAAAATTTATTTTAGGTGCTTTCCATCTAATACTGTCAGCCTACCACATTCACCAGGGTTAGAGGCACAGGATCCTTGCAAAAATTTCAAATATCAAAATGTGTGTACGTGGCTGTAGGAAGGGGGACAAGGCACTGTTGAGTGGGAAGGTTCCCCCAGGGAACAAATGCCTGAGGTGGGGGTCAGGGGGTGGGGAAACTCGCAAATAATCAAATTCATGAAAGTCAAACCCACAAATATGGAGGGTCAAGTGTATTATCATATCGTCCTTCTTGCTCATTTCACATTCAGAATTCACCTCTCTGACCTTGTTCAACAATTTTGTTGGTTTTGAAGCTTCCTTACCACGCGGCATGCACTATTTGCATTATCACAAAACAGGCATCTTGTTTATTTCTCAACCAAAGCAGTCAGGGCTTGTTTTTCCACTGAAGTCATTTCCCCTTTGACTAAGCTCATAAAAGCATCTCCTTTTCCCATCTGGAATCTACTTTTGTAGCATATAAAGCTAATTATGGTGCTAACGTATTTGCCTTTGATCCCAAAGGCTTGAAATTTACTAGGTTTGGGGTTAATTACTATTTTCCATAATAAGCTTTGAAAAATCTCCATAAGTCAAGGGCAGATCATGTAACATTTCTAATCATATGCCCCCAAAGAAAAAGAATTCACAACACAAAATCCCCCACTAATTAACATGAAAAGCAAAAGAAATATAAAACATAAATAAACACATTTCTTCACTGAACACTCTCCTTCAAAAGGGTTTCCTCTTGAGGAATTTTGTGTTTTTTTGAATGTGACTTTTTGTAGACACCACACTTGAGTTAATCTTTTTAATAAATATGCTTCCAATTTAACTTCTTGCTTTTCATATCTCTTCTTACTGTATTTTAACAAGTGAAGGGCATTCCTCTACTTCTGAATGGCCTTACTTCCTGAAACATCTTAATATAGAATTTATTTAGTTACATTTAATTTTCTCTTTTCCTTCAAGTAGCTAGTGATAATTCACATCATTCACTTCCATAATTTTTCACAACAATCCTGCGATGTAAGATAGTGTTGAGAGTATGTGGCTTGTCTAAGGTTATATATTAAGGTTTAATACCTTGGATTTAATTTAATTTCTCAAGAAGTTTCTGCACTGTACATCTGGAAAAATGTTTAGGTACCAGATGTAACAGTACAGAGATTTCCTGAGGAATTCAGTGTCCTCTGCCTATGAAAGGGGCAGTTAGCCTCACACAAGACAGAATTTGCCTGGATTTCACTGGAAATTACTTTGCTGCTACTAATGGATTTGAAATTTTATTACCTGTGTTTATTGCCCTTTGTCCCACATCTCTGCCTGCCCTGGTACTTCTCCACACCAGCCTGACAACAGAAATAACATCTGAAACAAAATGTAGGGCTGTGACTCTGACATCATCACATTTCATCTCCTGTATGGGTTGCTCGCTTGCTCGCTTTATTTATTTATTTATTTATTTATTTATTTATTTATGCATGCATGCATGCATGCATGCATGCATGCTTTTCAGTCGGTCCAATAATGGATGTTTTGTGGATTTTGGATTTTATTGTATTTTGCTACATGGCCAATACAGCTACCCCTGAAAATTTTAAGCTTTGTGGCTGACTGAAGTTGAGAAACTGGACTTCTCCAGCTGCAGGCCAGCACTGGCTCTTATTTCATAAAATGGTATTAGTACAAAACATACAGATTTATTATAAGCATCACAGTTCCAAAGACAGCCACTATAAAATTATTTATATACATTCTTAAGAGCGCTTATCTGTATGTCAGAGGCTTTTCTCAGCCTGCCACAGTCAGAATGACTTTTCTCCATCTTTCACACTTCACATCCGTTCTCTGCATTGAAAGCATTCTTTTCTTGACTCCTTTCCTCTTTCTTTTTTTCATCTCATTTATAGCCCTCAGGGAGTAAGCTCTGCCTGTGAAATTATCTTTCTCCTTCACACTGTCTAGCTGTGGTTAACCTTTTCCTAACACTCACATGGAGGTATAGCGGATGCCAGCACTGTGCCAGAGATTCAGTAAATATTAATCAGAAATGATAGAAGGGCTAAACATTAAGGAAAGCAAAAGAGGGCAAAGCAATCTTGATCAGAACTTGACATCTTTTGCAAAGCATTTTTGTAACAGCTTCTTGCCCCTACCTCTCTTTCTTCCTAATAACTGAAAAAAAGTTTGCATTTATTAAGTCTGTGCTATGTAACATGCCACAAGATTCTTTCTTACTTAGGTAACTCATTTCCCATCCTTTGATATTAGTGTATTACTTTATTTAAATATATACTTCTATTCTACCCTCCTACTCCCATCCTACCCTATCTATACAATACCTTGCAAGACTATATTCACTTTCCTCAGAAAATACCTTGGGGTATTACAACACCCAGAAACAACCAGCCTGCATGGTCAGGGGCCATGCTAGGTAAGTGTTTCTCAGAGTTGCAGTCCCCAAAAAGTAATGGATCCCACTGAATTCAGTGGAACTTACTTCTGAGTAGACATTACAGGACTGCTTTCCAAATATTTATCTATTCTAATCACTTATAATAAAATAATACAAACAAAAATTGTAATACTCTCTGAACACAGAATGCACAAAACAAAAACAAAAAACCTGATTTATAAACTAAAACACTATCTACAGTAGCATGAAGTTTCAAAAATTTATATCACGGTGGCTAACAATACAGGCGGTAGAAGCCAATTTTCCACCCCAACATACTCCATGAGTCGCACAATCCAATGAGTACAACAGAATTCCTCTGTTTCTCTCAGTTTCCCCTCCAAAACGCTTCTATTTAATCTAGTTTCCCATCCAAAAGGAAGTTCTGTGACATATATAGGATGAGCAGGGATTCTGTGGTCGGGATGCCTTTTTTTTTTTGGTATATCTATATGTCATAGGTGGGGAGGCTTCTAGCTTCATTGTCAGTAAAAAATCACCTGAAAAGCATGCTGAAGAATACTTAATTTTTGTTGTTGTTGTTGTTGAGTTTGGGGCCTGGAGAGAGACCTCAGGGTGCCAAAAGTGGGGTCCAGTGACTTTGTGCAGTCGAGGGGTTGCACTTTCCCATCCGTAATTCATATGGTCTTGATATTAATATATACTGACTCCAGTGTATATTGCAACAAAAAGAGGATTTATAGATATTCCCATCACCAAAGGTGGATATGAAATAAATAAATAAATAAATAAGCAAGCAAGCAAGCTATATAGATAGCTGCAGTTAATGGCTGGAATCCTGCTCGAGGCTTCCACTGACATGAACCAGAGTTACACAGTATACATAGTTTTTAGTGCATTGCAGAAGGCACCAGCACTTCCTTTTGCAATGCCCTCACTCTCAGTGTAGAAGAGAAGTTGAGAGTCTTTCTGGCACTGCTTCATTCCCACCAGACTGGCTGTATGTACATGCCTCTGTAAGTTCCAGCTGTACATGAAGATCCAAGGAAGAAGGAGCAGTGTCGTACTCAAATTGGAGACTAGTCCTTCTCTGGTCATTCAAGAGCAGCCAGAATGCATGTAAATGCATATATCAGTACCTCAGGGATGGAACTTTGCTGGAGACACCCCCCCCCCGGTACTATTACACAAGTGGGCAAGAAGCAAGGAACAAGGAGCAACCTGTCTCCTCTGAACAACTGGCATAAGTATGCTGGCAGAGACCCATGTCAGTGAAAGCAGATTTCCACCAGATTGTTCCTAGAACGTGTAACGTCTGAGGGGGAGAGGGCTATGAAAAATGTAAATGTACTGATTGCAACACACGATAGAAAGACATACCGGGGGATGGAAACCTCCAGTGCCATCAAAATTACTGGAACAGTAATTTGAAAATATTTGTAAATGAGAATATTTGTAAATATTCTTTACAAATGTACTATTCATTTCTTGCATTCTTACTTTCAAAGAAAACTGCCATGAATGCCTCGCATTTCTGATGACTTAAGGAGGCAAAGGAAGGGTAAAGGAAGACGTATTTCCATAAAAATGTCTGAAAACCCCCAGAACATATTATTTTTATGTAGCTCTAATCAACCACAGCCAGAAGGTCAACCAGCTCATGTCCAAATGCATGTCAAAGGTCATTTCCGCATTAGTATTTTAAAATGGTGCAGAGCGACCTCCAACGGAGGTCTTCTGCACCACAGAGTGGACTGGGGTGGACTACTTTTTGTAGTTCCACACCTCAATCCACGCAGGAGAGACCGGAACTGGTTGCTCGGCGTGTTTTTTAAAAACCTCTTTTTCGAGATTTTTAAAAATCACAGAGCGGGCAACCCCGTGCCACTCCGTCGCCCGGCTCCAGAGCAGATTTGCAGGTGCGCACAAGCCTGCAGATCTGCCTGGGGCGGGCTTCAGGCTGGCGAGCTTCTCCGATTGGTGGAAAGCCTCCACCAACCGGAAGCCGCCATTTGGGACGCTGGAGGACTGCGGAGCAGCAAACTCGCACTGCTCCTCATGGCGACGGACTCGCTCGGCTGCTGGTAAGCTCTGTTTTCGGGCGTTTTGGGTGTTTCCCGCCCCACATGCGGAAAGGGCCAAAGTGTTTCTATCATCACTGTTCTTTCATAAATAAATACCAGCAGAAGGCCACTTTCATTCTTAGGATGAACTGTCCTCCAAGTAGGGCATACTGATAGAATCAGGACAGAATGGCACAAAACACTGGAAATTATGAGGCTACTGGAACTATATGCCAATGCTGCACATGAACAACATGGGACAATGGCTTGGGGTTTTATGGACAGACTTATTTTGAGTATCAGCAATGCAAAGCCTATGCTCTTACTGTGCTTGCAAAAAACTAAGGCCATTTCTGCACTACACTGTTATAGTGCTATTATTCCACTTTCAACATCCTATAGAATCCTGGGGTTTGCAGTTTAGGGAGGGGCATTTAGAATTCTCATCCAGAGAGCTCTTTGGTGTCAGTAAACTACAAACCCCAGAATTCCTCAGGATGTCGAAAGAGGAATAATAGCACTATAACAGGGTAGTACAGAAACGGCCTACGGTGCTTCTGACTTGGTAATAAAATATGGTTTAAGAGAGTGTCAGATCTGCATGCCCAATATTACAAAGACCGACTTCATTAGGTCATTGATTTGGTTGTCAAAAGTATGTCACGTAATAAAGCAATGTACTTTTCATGCAAAGTAATTTTCAGCAGTGAAAAAAAAATACTTAGGTAGAGCAGGAAATTAGTATGAAGCTTTTTGATGTCTAAAGGGCAGCTTATAATAATATAACAAAGTAAAGAGCAGGCTTTTAAAAAAAATACTTACTGGGTTATTAACTGTTATAATTTACCACCTAATGGCTTTTTTAAAGGAAATAAATCTTTGATCTGGCAACTAATAAATATAAATTAGAAGAGATTCTTTTGTGTATTTGTGCTGCAAAAGAAAGAAAGAAAGATGGCCTGAACCCAAAGACAGTCCAATATCCCATTGGATCAGCAGCCAATCAATCCTGAAAAAAAATCTTTAAGGCCTTAAGTAATAAAAATTAGAAAGAATCTAAATAAGAGACTAGAAGGGAAGAGGAGCAAACAATTTGAACTTCATCTTGCCAACTTGGCTCTCCAGATTTTGAACTGCAATCCTCATTAACTTTAGCCAACATTGAAGGATGATAGAAACCGAAGTCCAAAAACACCCAGAGGTTCATAATTGCCTGAATCTGCACTGAACAGTGGTAAACATCTCTGTTTACTAGTGACATTTCACAGTTAAATTAACATAACTGTGAACAGTTAAATTAACATAACATAATCACCCAAGTCCCACAATTTTCCACTGTCCCTACTGAATAGCTGACCTTCTTTGGAATGATATGGTCAGCATTTTATGCATCACTAGACACCTATGAGTTCGAGTAATACTGTATTTGCTGGCGTATAAGACTCACTTTTTCCCCGAAAAATACTGTTTGAAAATGGGGTGCGTCTTTATGCCAGTGTGTCTTATACACCAGCAAATAGTATTTGCAAGCGTGTACATTGGTTGCATCTTATATGTCAGCAAATATGGTACTTGGTCATACTTTGAGAAGATCTACTAAAATCTATTAAGTTGAATGGGTCGACTCTTAGGCCATTTCTGCACTACACTGTTCCAGTGCTATTATTCCATTTTCAACTTCCTAAGGAATCCTGGGGTTTTCAGTTTAAGGAAGGACATTTAGAATCCTCAGCCAGAGAGCTCTTTGGCCTCAGTAAACTACAAACCCCAGAATTCTACAGGACGTTGAAAGTGGAATAATAGCACTATAACAGTGTAGTGTGGAAAAGCCCTGAGTAAAAATAAAGCTGGATCCAAATACTGCAATAAACCAAGTGTGAGAATCATATGGCTCTCCAGAGGTTGCTGGATTGTACTTTCCACCAGTCCTAGCCAGTATAGCCAGTGGGAATTAAAGCTGTGAGTTGCAGTGCGACATCTAAACAACTTCATGATTCTCACCCATGCAATAGACATTCATACTTCTGATTTTTGAATAGTTTTATAAAATAAAAAACATAGGAAGTTACATTTTCATATGTCACAGCACTTTATGAATGAGGAAAGTTGCATCTCTATTTTCTACACACTTATCACAGGTACACTAAGTCTGAGCTGTACTGTGTCTGGTCACCCAAATACTACGCATGGTAACAGTTTATCTTTCAGAGCAAAAATGGTCACTTTACATACAGAAAAGCAGAGTTATTCTTCTTCATGGTCCAGCAGCTGCTACACTTTATGAACACTGTAGTTCACTGTTCTGCCCTACAGCACAGTCAATGCCTCTTGGAAGACCAGCTAGGCTACAGCAACTGTAAACAGCACCCAGTGGAAGTGCTGCAAATTAGTGCCATAGTTACATAAGTAAGGCTTTCAAGAGGGCAGCATATGTTCATTCCTGTGGATGATGAGCCCTCTTCCTGACACATAGGAACACTTTCTGTTCCTCGTGCTACTTCCTGGGGGTTTTGCTAAAAGCTACACAATTCCCAGGAAGGCATCTTGAATGGACATCATCTCAATTTATGCAGAAATAATAACTGCGTATTACAGAAGACTAAAGAAACAGCAAAGTATGCCACCAGAACAGTAAAAGAAGCAGTGGAAGCATCTCTGTAAGAAGGAAGCTTGTAGAATTCTGAAGTAATTTCTGAGCATGAGAAGTCATTAATCTTAACCCTAACTGTTTTTCTGAATAGTCATAAATGTGCATTTCAAACTCAGCCCTATTCCTAGGTTCCAAGTTAGGACTAAAAATAAATTAAACTTCCCTGTACCAATCTTCAAACAGCTTTACTAAATAACTTTTATTACTTTTACATGGCAAATAAAAAGGAGGAAGAGAGAGGGAGGATTGAAAGAAAAAGGAAATGCAGCAGCACATTTCCCATAAGACTAATGGGTTTGTATTTTAGCATGAGCTTCCATGGATATAAACCCTCTTCTTCAGATGCAGTACAGAGTGATATTAAAGCAATAAATTTGCTCACCAAAACCCAGCTTCCCTGGGTTCAAAACAATAGCAACAACTCTTGTATTACTATACGTAGTATGCCATGAAACTATTGTCTTTGTTCATACCTCTGCTAATGGATTGGAATTTGTGAATTCAATTCAGCTGTTTCTCTTTTCTAGTCTTCCTTTGTAATTTCCACAATATCAGAGGTATATTCACCTGCTCTTCCTCCAACATGATGTATGCCATCCTGGGCCAGCTATGATGTTTCTCTTTCTTTTTCTTTTGTAATTTCCTTGTAATCTCTTCTTTTGTAATTTCTTCTTTTGCAATTTCCTTGCCTGTAAATCCCTTAATGTATGTCCAGAAAGGCTGAAATATTTTGCAACTGGTTTTGGGTGTTGCTATTTCTAATGTCAGATTTCTGTCCATTTATCCTTTTGTATAGAGATTGTCCTGTTTGTCCAATGTAGAGTGTAGAGGGGCACTGGAGGATGAGCAGTTAACTGTACCTCAAATGTTGTGGAAATTACAAAGGAAGACCAGAAAGGGAAACAACTGAACTGATTTATATTTACAATTTCCAATCCATTTATGCTGCCGAGAGACTTACACAGCTACTTCTCTGACATCTTTTCAAAATAAAAGCTTTGATTCAACAGGTTTTACACCTGCCTGCATTGCACCGAAATGAACGTAAAAGGATCAGACGTGAGGCACACGTGTGTATGTAACACCTGTAAGTAATATAGCAGGAATGGGGAATGCTGTTAGATGTGACCACCATCACCCTGCATTATTGGCTCTGATATGATAGATTTGTTTATTTAGCACACAGATCATTTATCATTTCCAAGAAGAAGGGGTGACAAGGACATCTAACCATAGAAAAAAATTAAAGCTGTGTAAAATTTCTACTCGATCACAGTAAAAGTCAGATTAGCAATTTTCCAAACCCCACTGTACCAATTTTTCAAACCACAGTTAAAAATATTGCAACTTTCTGGGTAATTTTGGCACTACTGCCAAAGGTTGTTACAGCTGGTAGTAGCTGTGGTCCAACAACATCTTGATCTATACTTTATCCACACTGAGCTAGGTCACTTAGCAGCTACATAGGAAGCAGCTCACTGCTGCAATGAGAGCACAATCAAGTTTCCTATGCAACATATATCATCTCTCCAGTGTTATTAATCTGGAGAAATAAAAATCCAAAAGAGCAGACTGGCTCTGCGTCTAATCACAATATTGTTTCCTCAAGCTTACTAGACTGAGAAATGTTATACTATTAAGTACAGATATTTATATTCAGTTGTTCACAGGACACTAACTTTCTTTGGGCATCCTCTATTGGTGCCCAATTAACACATATGAAGGGGAATGCAACAGTTGCCCTCAGTCACCAGTTCTACTATCTAACATGATGGATGTGAAAAGAAGAGATGGTATCTAAAGAAGAGAGTCTCCTGTATCCATTCATTTGCATGAAGAGTTCAAGAGATACAGGAGCTCTCTTCTTCAGACCATTACCCCCCACATGTAGAAGGCAACAGAGAAGGTGGCTGCAGCTGTTGTGCCCCATTTCTTCAATGGAAAGGGGGGCTAATGCACTATCTTTCCTCATTGTTCATTCAGCTCTGATGGTGAATGCCTGAAAAAGGTCAGGATATACTTTATATATACTAGGTACAGATTTTGTCAATTTTATAAATGGTTGCATTAACTTAAAGAAGTGTGGACTTGAATATTTTTTTAAATCAATCTCCCATTTTCAACAGACAGACCATCAACTTGATTCAGAGTATCTACTGTCCATTCCTCAGGCCCTGAAAGCAGATACTGTAGTTGTCATTATGGTCACTATTTTAAACATAATTGTTTTGGTTTCTTCTTTCTCCAAAGACATTAAATATTTATTTCAAGTGCTTTTGGAAAGCATCTAATACTACAAACCCCTGTTCTGCAGTGCAAAATACTCTCCATGCATCTACCTCATCATTCTCCACATCCCCAGTGGTGCACAAGCCAGTAACATAAGGATCAGCATGAACCTTTAACATTAAACATTCCTCTTTCACTATTTACCAAGACTACATCCCTATAACTCTAAAGGCAATTATAAGTGACACTTATACCACAAAAGTGACCACCTGATAAGTTACAATAATAATAGCAGTTTGTAACTAGTTATTTCCACTCGCTGGTGCTAAAAAGCTTGATTAACATATCCACTGTTCGAAATAATTAGAGTCAGTTATCGATTATAAGCACAAAAAACAAACTAATATTGAGGCCAATTTCCATATTCTGGCCTTGATCAGGACATAGATGTCCATTGAACTGGCCAAGGCAGGTGATGGCAGCTGCTGGCTTCTATGTCGGTAGAATGGTGAAACTGCTAGGCACTTTAGTCAAAACTTCAAAGAAATTATTCAAAGTGCTGAACCCTAAGTCCAAAATAGGTTCAGCACCTTGGATAGCACATTCAGAGTTCAAACGGACATAAAGAACCACTAGCAGTCAATCACTGTAGGAAAGAACCTTGATAACTGACTTCCTCTTCTTATGAAACCAAGGCTCAAGTCTTCTATGATGGAAGAAGAAAAAAAAGCAGGGGTTTTTTTTGCAAGTATCTACATCCTACCTTTATAAAATCAATTCCATATGATGACTCCATCAAGTAACCTTGATGTTAGTGATATAGAAGATTTTATATTCACTGAAAGTATATGCCATACTTTTAGGTTCACCTGAATCACACCCCAGTTCTATTACTGAAATAGACACACAGTCCTAAAGAACTCCAGCTGCAAGATATTGTGAACATTTGAATATTTTTTTGGATATAAAATTTGTGCATATTTAGGTTCCCAGGAGAAAGTACAGGATGCATTTAAAAACCTTTCCCACAGTCATATTTCCCTTGGGGGTTCTGCCTAGGAGATGACACCATGATTCAGAGAAATCTCTAGCAGATTGTGCGCTGCTGTCACACTGCCATGAAGTAGGGGGAAACCAGAGCTTTCCATGTGTAGATAATAAAGAATACTGGCTCATTGCAGAACATTTCACTGCCAGATTCATACAATACAAATCCAGCAGCTGACAGTATAATTTAGAAAAAGCACAGACCCACTAAGAATTAAATAGTAGCACCCTGAAATCTTTTTGTGCAGACCTACGGGTCATGAATGGAGAAAGAGACTAATTCCTAAGCTAAACTTATTTGTATGAACACTTGAATGAATTCCATTGAATCTATTCTGTGTTCAAATGTTTGTATTGCTGACTACTGAAGTTTGTTTCCTTCCTCTGATCAACGGATGCCAAAGACTTTAAGTAGTCACAAGGAAAATGGTAATGCACTGGTGGAGAAAAATAACTATACAAAAGCTAAGTATTCCTGTTTTTCTGTTCTCTTCATATTTAGGAGGCAACAAGTTATACTGGGGCAGACATACATTCCCACCTCCCTACAACATTTACCTCACAGCACTATAATATGACAAGCTGCACTTTCCAAAACTCCTTCATCTGTTAAAAGCTGCTTAAAAACAAAACAAAACTAGAAGAGCTACATCCTCCTTTACAATTGGTCACTCAAAGTTCATAGTTCATAATTTTGATTTCATAGTACCTTTTGTCTCATCATAGGGTTTTCAAGGTAAAAGGCTTCAGGCGTATTTTACCATTACCTTCTTCTGCACAGTACTAGGTCTTCTAGAGTTAGCTGGAGTGCTACTGATATCTCAGAGAGATCCACTGCCAGTGTGTCAGCCACCATTACCACTACTGCTGCTAACAAGTAGCTGTTTAGAACATTTAGTCTGGCTTCTCAGAGAAATCCTGTCTGCTCTGACCAGCAGCAGTGCTGTCATCAACACAGCCTCTTCCCTCACAGCAGCATGAAATCCCACCCACACAGAAACACAGACCACACTAGAAGGAAGCCACAGCAATGAGTGTGCAAGATGTGAGCAGACTAGTTGACGACTGGAGATCTTGGAGGTATGACATTTAGAGGGTCATCATCGGTTGACATCAACGTGATGTCTACTAGGGACTGTGACAGAAGTGTGAACCACACCAAGTGTGAACCACACCAATTACAATTTAGTGCCTCAACCATCTCTGGGGAAATGTTGTGACTAGACAGTTTCATTTATTTCTTACTACAGTTTTATCCCATCCTTCCCTCTAAAGAGGTCTAGCAGCCAGGTGGGTATCTTTTACGTTCCTCCTTTTGATCTTCAAAACAGCTCTGTTAGACAGTAGGCCATAAAAATGTTTCTGGACAATGACTACCAGTAAATTTCATGTCTGATCACAGATTTGAACCCAGTTCTCTGGTCTAGTCCAGCACTCAAAGTACTACACACCATTGGTTTAAACAGATTTTTAACAACAAAAAATCTGTTAAAATTTTTTTAAACAAAAAAAATACATTAATTATCTAGGCAAAAGGATTTAAAACTCCGTACAGCAGATGTTCACAAAATAAGCCACCCAGACATTGCTGAGTTACAATTCCCATAATAGGACCCATCAGATGGCTGAGGATAATGGAGTTGTCTGGACACCCATACTTGAGAACCACTGTTTTACAGAGTAGTGATTTTCAAAAAAATATATTTCCTTGTTCCCTAAGCAGGTCTCCCGGGTGCATCTCTGTATGGCAGCTATACAACAGTCAGACCTAGGATGAAGAATGGTAAGGATCCACTACCTTTTCATCCTAGTCAATCCTCATTTCTTCTAGGCTCTACTATTAGGCAGACTGGAGCAATCACCTCCAGTGGCAGGGCTGAAGGGCAGTAGTGGTGAGATTTCCAGTCATTCCTCTGTATACTTTGACCACTATGCATACCCTAAATTAACCTGATACTTCTTGTATAGGTAAGAAACAATAGCAAGTAATCAGTGCTGTAATAGGTTTCAGCTGCTAGTATAATCAGCTTCCATAAAAAGTATAGATGGGGAACCATTTTGTCATTTGCCTCAGACAGGACTGCCCTATTTTTAATAACTTTATGGTGAAGTTCACATTCAATAGATGAAGTTTTCCTCATTTCTTTATATACTGGGAAAGCTAAACATTTCAGATGTTTTACCTATAGGCAGCAACTAAAAACCAGAAGGACTCTCCAGAAGAGGCAGAATCATACTCTCCAACATTTCAACAGATGAAAATTAGGATATGTTAGCTGAGCAACATCAGACTGTGGTCAAAAGGGTGTGACCAGGCAAAAAGTATTGTTTATGAGAAAGTTATTTATGAGACAGTACAGAAATCTACTATTTTGAGCAAAGAAATACTGGCATTTAGGTACTGAGTTTAGGAAAGACTGGGGTGGGTGGGGAATCTGTAAATACAACACTGTATGTGTGCATGTGTGCATCTCTGAGCAAAGCACAATTAGTAATAAATATAACGCATTAATCTAAAATCAAAATGACCTTGTAGACCTGCTCAAAATCTCATATCCACTGTATGAAATCTGTGTTCACACTTGAATTCTCTATTCAAAGCACATTATTGTTGTTGTGCACCTTCAAGTCATTTTCAATTTACTATGAACCTAAAGTTAACTTATCATGTGGGTTTTGTTTTTGCTTTTTTTGGCAAGATTTGTTCAGAAAGGGTTTGCCGTTGCCTTCCTGTGAAGCTAAGAGAATGTGATTTACCCAAGGTAACCCAGTGTGTTCAGACCCTCATCTCAAAGTACATTATATATCAGGTCAAATCTCAGCTTCCCCATAATATAACATGTGATCACTTTGGGCCAGTTATAGCTTCTCAGCCAAGATTATTTCACAAGGTGAAAATGGGGTGGGAGGAAATAATGTGATTAGTTTTAGTTCCAAGAGAGAAATGGAAGATGAGTAGTTGTTGAGAAATGAATTAAGAATGAGATAAGAAAGATAAAGTTTGAAAAAATAAGATTGCCATATAGAAATAATGCACTCTAATAGCCTTTAAAAATTTCTCAGTTTACACTTTTGGAAACATTTACCATGAAACAACTCCCCCGGGACTTTCCTGTGGGTGGATATGGACACAATAGCACTATTAATGTAAACTGAACTTTGCTCTGCAGGAAAAAAAAACCCCTCAAAATAAGAAGACAGTAAAATCTTTCCCAATATACTACCTCTAGAAGTTATGCTTTGCTTCCTGTGGCACTGTGCATCCTGATTAAGCCTTCAAATATAAAGTTTATACAAATCTCAAGAACAAATAAAAATCATAACTGAAGGGAGTGGAAATTTTTCAAATCAAGAATGCTTCTCTGCAATATTTATTCAATTTTAGGGAAATAAGAAGTGGGGAACACAATCTGCGTGTTGTGGGAGACCAAGAAAGCACCTGGTGCACAGTGCCAGCAGTGCTATAATTCAAACAGAATCTCCCCTAGGTGCCTTTTAATTAAAAGTGCCTTTTAATTGCCTGTGATCTCCCTTTCCTTTTGCTTACCTCAGGAAGCAATGTGGAGTCACACAGAGCACCACGTTCTGTTCGAAAAGCAGGAGAGGTTGCAGTAGTTTGACTTTGCCTGAGTCTAATAGGATGACAAGATACCACTCCTTCCTTTCTTCTTCCTCTTGCTGAATTAACTGAATGCAAACTACAGTGGCCCCTCAACTTTTGTGAGGGTTTGGGGCACAGAACCCTCACGAAAGTAAAAAAAACTGTGAATAACTCCCCCCATCAAAGTGAGTGCCCCCTCTTATTCCCTTCCAGGGCTCCCCTCCATTCACTTGCAGTTTGCTGCCTTGCAGGTGCCCAGGTGATAAGCAAGTGAATGGGAGGGGGCAGCACCACAACCAGAGAAGGCATGTCCACAGAGCTACCCCCTCCCATTTGCTTGCCTTTTGCCAAGGTCCGTAGAAGGAAGATATGTGCACCTGGGCAAAAGTCAAGGGAATGGGAGCGGGGCAATGGGAGGGAGGCCAGCAAGCACCTCACTAATAATCAAGTTTGGGAAGATCAAACCCGCAAATGTGGAGGGAGGACTGTACTTCTGCATTCTGAATTCAGTTTGTTGCAAATGAAATAAACTAAGCACAAAGGGGGGAAGGGGATGGATGAGAAAGAAACCAGGGCAGTTTAAAAACAGATAAGAAACTGGGACAGCAAAGGATTAACTGGGAACATCATTGCCAACTTAGCACTAGAGTGTAGATGTAAGGGGAAATGACCCTGAAAAAGCTGCATGTCTGTGCATGTGTATGTGTGTGCACATATGTAAGAATATAACTTACATGGAGAGTATCAGAACCTATGTGCATGGAAAAAATAGTTACTTACTGTGAGAAAATGGATAAACTACTAACTGCAGAAGTGAGTTAAAACAAAGCATAGATCAGCCAGCATTCTGTGTTTGCAATGCCATGGACACAAAAACAATGGCTTAGAATTTGCCTGTGAATTAACCAAATACTCATCTGAAGTAAAAGGGAAAAAGAAATTGTGTCTGCCTCTTCTAAGGAATGTTCAAGTGCCCCAAGCGTGTAAGTCTGATGGCTTCCTTCCATTCAGTTTCAGAATGAGCTTCAAAGCTTTTTAATTTACGGTGTTCCAGAGGTCCACTGGATACTCCTTATTAGGCAATGTCTGCCTTAAGACTTAATGGCTTAAAGGAAACCATTACAATAAAAGTCCAATTAAGACTTTCCACTGAATGCTAGAATACTAAAATTTGCTGACACTGCAACCAAAGGAACAGAAAATTAGTCACATTAAAGGATATGTCTAATGATATGCCAAGAAAATTTACATATGCTAATGGCTGTGTACAAAATTCTATCAATGAGAGAACATAGAAACTGCACATTGTTCATTAAGATACATCTGGAACCATTCACTTGAAAATAACATTCTGTAAACGTTACATTAGAAAGAAGGAAACTAGAACTTCAAAAACGTTGCAGTAATTTCACGTCTCTCACTTCTTTAATGTAGTTCAAGCAATGCAATTATTATTTTGCTGTAAAAAAAAAATCAGACCTATAGAAACACCACCTAAACAGAAATGCTTTGATTTACATCAATTTAATTTCATATTTGTTCTTGGAAGTACCAATAACTGCCTGTTAGCATAACAGGCTACTGATTCTCATTTCCACAAGGTCTGGGATTCTGTTCCTTTACTTGCTGCCTCACTGCTTAACAGGTTGCCTGTCTGAACAGAGGGAGGTAGATTTGAATGCAGCATTCAGAATTCATGCTGAGATCACCTTGTCTAGAGCAACTTAGAACTTTTGTAACTACCATGGCAACCATCAGGCTGTCTCAAATGTAACAGCCAAAACTGGAGATACAGCTGAACATGCATAAAAGATGGTTGCTTTATTTGTAAAAAAGCCCAAGAAAATGTGGCTTCTGTACTCTTAGGGTCTTCTTCAGCAGACTTCTGCCAAATTCTCTGTGGAAGCAAAGATGGCAGTGGTAAAAAGAAGTACATTGTATTAGCTTATGCTGGTATGCTAGCTCTGACCTTTGTCTCAGGCCATTTCTGCTATTATTCCACTTTCAACATCCTATGGAATCTTGGGGTGTGCAGTTTAGGGAGGGGCCTTTGAAAGTGGAATAATAGCACTGTAACAGGCTAATGTGGAAATGGCCTCAGTTGACTAAACCTTAGTGATACCCAGGCTGGAATCTTGTAAAGGGCTCTGTGCGGGGCTGCATTTGAAGACTTCTGAAAACTTCATCTGGTCCAAAATACAACTAGCTAGTTGGTGGTGAAGTCAGATTGATTAAATCATCTGACACCAATATTGCAAAAAAGGCTTCAGTAAAAAAACTGGGGAAAAAACTAGGTTTTTTTCTGAAATTTTCCGGGTATTTTTCAGGCCTTCACATCTCTGTGTGTACCACATTTCTTAATCTCTTCTCTCAGAGTCGCCATATTGTTCTCTCATTGCCTCATACTGTACTGTCTTTGTGCTCCAGCTTTATAATCTGTTCTCTTTCTGTTTCCTCACTACACATAGGGTTCTATTTCTGTCCATGACTTCTGCTCAATAACTTTATTTGATAAACAAGCAAAACACATAACACACTCACCCCTCGTGGATCTCACACTAAGAATTTTTAGAATTTTTTTTCTAAATATGATATGATAGCAAATCCGAGTTTCCAAGTATAGGGAACTATACACGCCCCCATATTCTCATTTCAATAACTGACTGCCTATTTTGGTCAGAGGTTAGAATAGATGCACTGGACTTCATAATAATTTAATGGTTATGTCTTATCACTTTTTAGCTTTCATTGGTATTCTAATATCACATTCCAAATAGTTGACTTTTGGAAACTGGCTGGTTCATTGCTTACTGCACTTCTACTCTATGTTTTTAAATTACTGTTTTAAATTCTATAGACAGTTTAATACTATTTTATTCTTATTTTGGGTATATTTGTAACCACAAGTGATTTTACTTTTTTAAAGTCTTGTAAGCCACCTTGAGTCCAGTCTTGAGTTATAGTGAAAATGATTAACTGATTCTAATATTATAATTAATTTGTTTTTTAATATGGACAGTGTATTGTGCTTTCATTGAAACTTCTTCAATTTCCTAGCCTTGAGAGAGAGGTAGGTTATAAATGTAATCATAGACCCGCTTCCTAGCTAGAGTCACTGAGATTGTGTCTGTATGTGACTTTTAACTCAACTTTAGACTTATCGTGATCCCATAAATTTCATAGGGTTTTCTTAGGCAAGGAACAGTCAGAAGTGGTTTTATCCATTCCTTCTTCTGAAATCTAGCCAGAGCAACTCCCATCCAAGTATTAACCAAGCCTGACCCTGCTTAGTTTCCAAGATCAGCCAGGATCTGGTGTTTTTAGCATATTTAGGTTCCCATGTGGTACATTTGTCCATACATATATTTTATTGTCCTGTCCCAATACTTAGGAATCAAGCACATCTCATCATTCACACCATACTTGCTTACAGTACCTGAAGCTGAAGCCAAGGATAGGAATTATAAATGAAAACTACATTTAGACAAAGGTTTTATTGTGAGATTGCTCTGCCTTTAACATGGAATTTTACATATCATCTTTCATTTGTAGCTTTTGTATGTTTACCCATTTTTCCCAATCTCTCTCTCTCTCTCTCTCTCTCTCTCACACACACACACACACACACAAATACATACATACAAAACACTGAGTATAGAATTATGGACTAGTGACACAATATTATCAATTAGTAGCACTGGGAGCTGTCCATCTGGAAGCAGCCAAACCCTCTACTAAAATGGTATGTAACACAGCTGGATTTGGACAAAGGAAGAGAGTGTTTGGTTATGAGTCCTGAAATACTGAGTTTCCTTATTCTGTATCTGGCTCATTACACTTACTGTGTGCAGGGGGTGAGAATTTCAATTATTCTAGCTATAGAGGAAGCTGATCTGTGATTACATTTGGTGCATTTAGGGGAGTAATGGAGGTAAGGTTGGATTCCCTGGTGAGAGAAGGCAGATGCCCTACATGAAGAAGTTGTCCTTACAACAGGAGGAAACCCAGGTGAAAGATGGCCTGCCTCAGAACTGCTTTTACTTGTAAATCCCCTTTATGTAGACTTTATGAGTTCCCGAAAGTACTAAATATGTGATAATCTTTTCTGCTGCTCTTACGTTGATGGAAATTATGCATTCACAATTTTTATTACCTTATTATCATGTTAGTACTTTGTTAAACTTAAGATGGTTTTGATATTGGTATATGATCCAGCAGTAGACAATTTAGTTCTATAAATGTGTGCACTCATGTTTTGTTTTACTGTCTTTGTAAGCAGTTTTGCATGTAATTATGGAGCAGCAGAGCATAAATTAGCTTGATAATACCTGGTTCAGTCTTCAGAGAGAATGGGAAAAGAAATGAGGAGGGGATTTTTTTTTTCCTTATAGAAATGGAAAGGAGGTTAGATTGAAAGTCCTGTTTAAGCATGTGCTCAGCATGAACATCCTAAAGGGAGATGGAAAACTTTGGCTATTCAGTGGTGAGACAAAGATACTCTGCACATGATTACAGATAGCCTTCTGTCTCAATTCTAAGAGTTTATACCAACTGCTTGGCTGAACTGTATCAGGTACTGGTATAAAATAAGACAGGGAAACAGAAGAAAATAGAGAATGAAATCTTAGCTGTTATACAAAAGTGCAGTAATAACAATAATAACCTACTCTTGCAAAGCAAAAGATCGTCTGGCAGATACAAATGAAGAACAAATTCCAGAGTGGACAGGAATAGAACATATGATTTCTTCAATTTGCTGACCAGTATAAAGAAGCTGATGGAGACAGGATACATTTTCTATCTTTAAGTTCTTATTATTATTTCCAAGGAATGGGGAAGACTTTATTTATCTCCAGCTAGGATAGGGAACTGAAGATCTTTCTGATCTTTTTGCATTGCATATCAGATTTTCCCATGGGATATTCTGGTTGTTGGTTGTCAACCAACAACATTTGAAGGACCGTAACTTGCCCACCCACGACTTACAGTTTGATTTTCAGTGACTGTATCTAGTTTGGGCTTCATCAGGAGCCCACTGGACACAAGGTGAGCCTCAGCCAGTACAGGTACTGTGCAGGGCTAGTGTTGCAGGACCTGGAACAGCTCCAAGCTGATCACTTTCTCTGGAAAAGTACACTAGTTAACTAAGGTCTTTTCAGATGTACTTCCCATAAAAATGCCACTGGATCTGGTTTTCCTCTAACAACTGAATAACCTTAAATCCTCCTACCTAAAGGCTAGCACACAGTCATTTGTCAGTTTCCATCTTATGCACTATATGTTATGGTAAGCTGGCGCTGGGGAATATGAGACCCTATTATGGAAATATCAGCCTGGTCTCTCAGCAAATCTAGTTCAGGAAGTGCTGTCTCTGAATGTCCTGGGTTGGAGATATCTGTCAGATTTAAGTGTTAGGACCTGTGTTCAGTACCTCTGTGGAATGCTCATTGGACGGCCACTTACACATTGCTGAAGAAGAAGAAAAGGGTAGCCAAAAAGGAAGACAAAATGAAGGCACAGAGTGGCATGTTTACATATGGCATACAAAGAAATGAAAATTTAGACATCATCTCTATCATTTAAATATATCTCACTATAGTGGCGGGGGAGCCAGCATGGTATGGAGATTTGAGCATCAGATTACAACCCTGGAGACCAGAGTTTGATTCCCTGCTCAGCCACGGAAACCCATTTAGTGACCTTGGTTGTGCTGCACACTCTCAGCCCCAGAATACCCCATAACAGCTTTGGCTTAGGGTCACCATAAGTTGGAAATGACTTGAAGGCACACAACAACAACAACAACAACAACATAGGGGAGACTGGACAAGCTGAGCTGCATTCCTTCTCAGTCTGCTGTTCAGGTACACTGCTAACTGTTGATGGCTAGTCCAGTAGAATTATAGTACCAGAATAGCTACCTGTGTATAGCTGAAGTTGTAGCTGTGATGATATACAAAGTGGTATATGCCATTATGTAAGATATTTACTTCCAAGAGAAACCCCTTTGCTGAATTTATCAAGACCATCAATTTATTTCCTGTGGTTTGAATTGACATAACAAGTAACAATCTTGGTTTATCAACATGCTTGTTTTATTATCAACAGTGTCATGTAAATTGTTATTATGATTGTTAAAATTATATTTAAATTTTAACATACTAGTTGCTGTCTCACTTTTTTTAAAATTATTTTCCTCACTTCATATTGAGATATTTTTATCTATATGCATATGAATATACCTGCCAACTTAGGATAACATTCACATAGCTGATGAAGTGGACACCAGTTTCAGGATGCTCAGCTCCATCCATTTTCTGCTGTATTGCCAACTTTACATGATTTTCCTAAACCTAGTGATACCACACCACTCTGTTACACAATAATTTACATTAGATCCAAGTTGGGCACAGTTGAACATAATCCAACTTTGCACTGGTACAACAGTCACCACACCCCATAATGCTTCTCAGCTAGGATGGTAAACCACAGTCTTACATCTTACATTAGTCATGCCAGACTAATCTTATCTCTTTCTATGATAGAGTTACTAGCTTGATAGATGAAGGGAATGCTGTGGATGTAGCGTATCTCGATTTCAGTAAGGCCTTTGACAAAGTTCCCCATGACATTCTTGCAAAGAAGCTAGTAAAATGTGGGCTGGACAGAGCTACTGTCAGGTGGATCTTTAACCGGTTGACTGACCATTCCCAAAGGGTGCTCACCAATGGCTGCTTTTCATCCTGGAGAGAAGTGACTAGCGGGGTGCCACAGGGTTCTGTCCTGGGCCCAGTGCTGTTCAATATTTTCATCAATGACTTGGATGAAGGAATAGAGGGCATGCTCATCAAATTTGCAGATGACACTAAACTGGGAGGGGTTGCTAATACACCAGAGGACAGGATCAAAATTCAAAATGACCTGGTCAAACTGGAGAGCTGGGCCAAGGCTAATAAAATGAAATTCAACAGAGAGAAGTGTAAGGTCCTACACTTAGGTAGAAAAAATGGAATGCAGAAATACAGGATGGGGGACACGTGGCTGGATGGCAGTACGTGTGAAAGGGATCTAGGAGTCTTAATAGACCACAAGCTGAACATGAGTCAGCAGTGTGATGTGGCAACCAAGAAAGCCAACGCAATTCTCGGCTGCATCAATAGGGGTATGGTGTCTAGATCAAGGGAGGTACTGGTACCACTCTACTCTGCTTTGGTTAGACCTCATCTTGAATACTGTGTCCAGTTCTGGGCACCCCAATTCAAGAAGGACATGGTCAAGCTGGAGCAGGTCCAGAGGAGGGCGACCAAAAGGGTAAAGGGCCTGGAAGCCATGCCCTATGAGGACAGACTTAGAGAGCTGGGTATGTTCAGTCTGCAGAAGAGAAGGTTAAGAGGGGACATGATAGCCATGTTTAAATATTTGAAGGGATGCCATGTAGAGGAGGGAGAGGGCTTGTTTTCTGCCACTCCAGAGACCAGGACAAGTAGCAATGGATTCAAGCTGCAGGAAAGGAGATTCCACCTGAACCTCAGGAAGAACTTCCTGACAGTCGGGGCTGTCCGGCAGTGGAATATGCTGCCTCGGAGTGTAGTGGAGTCTCCTTCCTTGAAGGTTTTTAAGCAGAGGCTGGATGGCCATCTGTCGGGAGTACTTTGAGGGTGTTCCTGCATGGCAGGGGGTTGGACTGGATGGCCCGTGTGGTCTCTTCCAACTCTACATTTCTATGATTCTATGATTCTATGATCTTGCTTAAGATTGTGATTTTACTCTAGAAAGCATTTTGAGTTTCAGATACACTGCCATGAAAAAGTTTAGATCATTGTCGACCTTTGCACCTGTGTTTTTTAAAGTAGTGGACTTCAAACTAGTAGTATTTTGTACCAAGGCAAAGATCATGGCAACTGCCAGAAAGAACTTTGTTGAGGTTTTAGGCTGTATTCTCATACACAGTTACTTGAGAGTAAGTGCCATTTAATTCAGATTTTGAGGGAGATATTGTGAAACTTTGGAAATTATGATAAGCATCACATATGACTTAAAATAAAGTGCCACTGAAATAAGTATCAAGTCTATACCTGTTACTTTCTGCTCATAATTTGGCTGAACAAAGAAGTTGCTCAATGCATGGCAATTCTAATATCTAGGACAGGAACGATGACAATTTCCATCATTCCACACCACTGACAATGCTCACTGGGGCTGATGGGATTTACTGTCCAACATTATCTGGAGGTCCACATACTACACAGCTCTGATCTAAGGTGACTTACCACATGGATTGCTACTGCTTTGTGATCAGTGGTAGATGCACCCAGAATGGAATGGTAGAACCCACAGCAAATTATCAAGGGCAAGGGTGCCATCGTAGCAGTTCAGCTTCTCAGAACTGGAGTAGTGATTATTAGAATAAGCTCTGAGCTAGTGAAAGAACTCGGTATAACTTTCATTCAACACAAACCCAACAGATAGACCTAGGCAAGCTGTGCTCTCTTAGCCTAAAGTACTCTCTTCATACTGTGGGGATAATACTGAACAACTTAATGGGCTGAGTATCACTGACATAATGTATTTGAAATGCTCTGAGTATGCATAGAAAGTGCTGCATGACAATTATTATATTATTACTACCACTATCAGAAGTCATAAAATTCTGTGGGTGCTGGGCAAATTCTCTACTTCTGGTTAATCACTCCACATCGCATCTGAATAATCTTATGTAGCGTAGCTATCACATGGGGGAACATGTGATATTCACAGCATCTCTTTTCATGTTTAGGAATGGTGTAAACCAGTCTAAATTCAATTCCTGGCATCCTAATTTATGCCTTTAACTCCAACCTGATTGGTTCATTGTTTGAATGTGTGTTCACATGACAATAGCACTGGCATAATAACCTGGATACGCACAGCTATTTTCATGCATTTTCTTCTGCATAAGATGCTGGTCCTTCCATTATAGTCTTAAAATAAACAGCAGAACTGAACAGCAGTTATAGAAACACATGTTGTTGTTGTGTATCTTCAAGTTGTTTCTTACAGCAACCCAACAGCAAACTTTTTATGGGGTTTTCCCAGCAAGATATGTCCAGAGGCAGTTTGTATTTGCATTCCTCCAAGGCTGAGAAAGTATGATTTGCCCAAGGTTAGCCAGTAGCTTTCTGTGCTGAGTGAGGATCCTAACCCTGGTCTCCCAGAGTACTAGTCCAGCACTCAAACTGCTATGCTACACTGGCTCTGTAGAAATGTAACTGCATACTAATTAAACAAATAAATCTCTGGCAGCCACAGATGAGAGGTAGGTTGAAAACCTTCCATAAGAGGACTTTAGGATTTTTAGTGGAGGTCAACAGATGAAGAGAGAGTATTCTGGTGCTTATATGATTTCTGGGTGGGAAAGGAGAACTTTAAATATTGTTTCTGTTTCAACATTTATCTTATTAGCCCTCTGAAACTGATTTGAGAACCTTCAAAGAACAATCATTTGTATCAAGCAAGCAATAAGGAAAAGAGCATATATGCCCCACAAACTTTCAGAGATTAAAGCACTACATACTTTCTTTGGAAGAAAGGCCTATATTTCACTATTTACTGTGATGATTAAATTACTGGTATTTACTTCTAAGCTTCAAAGACTTCTTCTTGTTGAATTGTTTTTTTGTGATATATTTGAACAGTAACCTGTTGTAACGAGTGAAAGGGTTTATAAGGATAGTGACCATACGAGTCCAAAGATGTATCCTACTGGGAACGCCCACAACCGGCACATGAAGCTATAAGAATAAATCCCTCAGCTGTGATACTGAATTTCCGGAATCAATGGAGACTTCCAGACTTGAAAGAAAACTTTAGAAACACTGTTTCAAGAAGAATTGAAAGTGTCAGCGAAAAAGTGAACCTTCTCACCCTTAAATTCCTAATTAGAACAGCCACAGTGGGAACTGACCATTTAAATGACAAGTCCAAAAAAAAAGGGAAGGAAAACAAGACTTGTTAAGATGACAGCATTCAAACTAATTATTTCTGAGTAATCGTACAGTCTCCAGTAAAACTAAGTCAGACACAAAGACATCAAGTACTATTTAAGCCTAGTTTAGTCCAACTGCAATAAATGTACTTAAACTGTCTCAAATTCAACATTTTGGTACAGCTATGTTGTGCATTGAACTACAAGTGATTTAAACATTTTCAAGAATGTTTTCAGATGAGAATAAAAAATACTGTATCAGTTAATTAAATTATGGTCATCATCGCTTTTGGCTTTTTTTTTTTCATAATGCAACAGATTTATTTAATAGGAGTAAATAACTCTGCTTCACTGAAGACTGGAGATTGCCTCATAAAAAATTATCACAATATTGTGACAACTAGGCTGCTATGCACAATTACCTACATGCTACTTACATTAAAAGCTGTTGTGGGTTTTGATAACATTTCAGGTCTTTGGCTTCAAATAAACTACACGGGTCTGCAGAGCTCACCAAGTTATGAAAATATTCTTTGACATTAATCCTTTCAATCCAAAATCTAAACTATTTGTGGATACAACCTATTGTGCCATTTATATCATTCTTGACCTTTTGTTCACCCCTGGCTCAAACTAGACTTTCCCTTTTATTTTTATTTGTTCTTAATTCACTATACATGCTGCAATAGTTTTGGTTAAGAAAATTAAACATGGAAAATTAAACATGGAAATTATTATTAAGCTGCAGCTGTTGTTGCCAGTCATAAATGTGAAACAGGCAGTGCTTTCAGGAGATAGAGACTAAGCAGTGGCAGAAGACCAATGGGTGTGCAGACACTCACAAATCTCTTCCCACAGCACAGCTAGACACAAAGATAAGTACAAGAGTGAGACCACATACAAATGTACTACTGTGTAAGCAAAGCAAATCATGTTACTGTATATTAAAACAAGCAACATTACAGTAATACAACATGAACTAAGTCTACAGTGGGAGGTGGGAGAGAGTATATAGCTATTCACAACGATACCCAGTGGCAAGTGGCGGCTTCCATATCAGTGAGATGGGTTATACTCCAGACTTAAGGTACTCTATTTGCTGGTGTATAAGATGCACCCATGTATAGGACGCACCCCATTTATACACTGGCAAATACTATTTTCCAACGTATAAGACACAGCGGTGTATAAGACACACCCCATTTTCAAACAGTCTTTTTTGGGGGAAAAGTGAGTCTTATATGCCAGCAAATACAGTAGATATCCAAAGTGCTGAACCCCAGTTAGCTTCAGCATATTGTACAAGTTTGGACTAAAACCTCGAATAGATTCTCCACCCCACTGACATAGAAGCACCCAGCTGCCATTGATGATACGAACCACAAGATCCATCATCATGACATATATTTTGGATGCTAGGATTATTGAATAATTTGTATGTTCCTATGTGCACAAATACCAAAAAAGGAAGAAAAAAAACTTTGGTTTTGCAACTGAAATTTGAAAGCAGGAAAGAAAAACAAGGTTATTCCAAATGTGAATATAGCAGAGGAAATAGTCATAGATAACAAGCCTCTCAGCCTGTAAGACACCTCCAAATCAACACTGATAATTGATAGTCTATTATCTGGTAGAGTGTATTCATGCACAAGAATTATTACATAATTGAGCAAACAAGTAGTGTGGCTCTGTAAGATAAGCAAATCACTAACATTTAGACTAAATAATTTATTTTCCTTTAGTTCATATATGAGAATGATGATTCAGAGGGATACAACCAAGTAACAGCTAATGTCACATCTAATAAATGAATTAAATTTTTGTTCTCATTCACCTCATTGGTGTACCCCCTTCGCATATTGAGCTTGTCAAGGTGGCATTCACACATTGTTGCTAGTGTGTACTTTCAAGTAATTTCCAAGTTATGATGACTCTAAAGTATAAACCTATCATGGGGTTTTCTTGGAACAATTTGTTCACAGGGGCGTTGCCATTCCCTTCCTCTGAGGCTGAGAATGTGTGACTTGCTCAAAGCCACCCAGCAGATTTCTATGGCCAGTGAAAGGATTAAAACCCTAGTGTCCCAGTGCCCCAGTCCAAGGCTTAAACCACTACATCACACATTACAAATTAGCATTTCCTTTCTAAAAATAGGTTTTGAAAATCTAAAGCTACAAAAATCAGGATCTGTCTTACGCAACAAAAGTTTATAATATAGAAGTACCCCAAAAGCAGGAACATTTAAAAATCCTCAAGAAATGCCCCTGCAAACGTATGTAATTTAACACAAAGCAGATTACTTGCAACCATTTTACCAATTATGAAAATGTCTATTATTAAGAAACAAGCAAACTCCAGCTGTTACTGAGTTTATCAATGCCAATAATAAACTATTTCTGCTATGACAAATATTTAGACACATGTTTACTGGTGCTCTGGATGGGACGATCATTTTACTATTAAAACATTCTGTTTCAATATTAAAACATTTACTATTTGCATTTACATTTACATTTGCCAAGAATTAAGGTAAAATATATAATAGTAATTACCATAGAACTAAGAATGCTGTTACATTACTCATGTCATTTCATTGTAACCTCTACTGAACCTTTAGTTCATCTTTATTAACAAACTAAGCCTTTCTAGCAGTCTTCAAAATGTAAATTTTCAAAATTCAAAATTAATTTTACATGTTCAATAAATCATATTATAATGAAATTTCTTGCAAAGAACAAGTATGACATTAGTCTTCATGGTTAACAAAGGTTTAATGTCCTAAAAGCAGCACCACCTATTGGATAAAAATATAGGTTAATATCTACTTTATCTGTTGAAAAACTGGGAGTTGGGTATAAATGACTGCACCAAATCTTTATTCTCACTCACAGTAGTAGAAACAATATGTTCTCTCTTTGGCAGATGCTAGTAATGTAACAGCCATGATTGTATGTCACATACTAATAAGAAACTCGTATTTTGCTTGGTAATTGGTGTTTGTCACAGGGGCATTTAGACTGTTTAACACAACATCATTGGTTTAACTCAGAATCCTCTTTTAAAGTGCTAGCAAATTAAACAGAAGGTACAGGCATTCTATACGAAAGTGAACACATTCAATATTAATTTGATTATGTAAGCCGCACTGACAAGAAAAAAAAAATCAGATCTGAACAAGTGTGTCCTGAATCGAGTGAATTGATTAGTAAGACTACGATTTTCTTGTTACACATAGAAATCTATTCCACGCCATTAGTCTGAGGAATCCCCTCGCCCCTTGGACTGCGTCCCCGCCTCTGCCATCCTACCCCTGACCCTGCAGAAGCCAAGTGCCACCGCCATTCATCTCAATGGAAAGCGCCATCCTATGAGCGGCTTGGGGTAGCACCCAGCGCTAACTGCCTGAACACGTAGTGCAATCTAACACCCCGCACAGGCAGGTCGATGCCTGTTGGACTGTAGGCAGTTTCTCATTCTCTGACTCCCTCTCTCTGGTCATGTGCACAGAGACTCAGAGGAGTGTTTCATCCCGCCCGGGGTGGAGGAGGAAACAGAACGGCTGAAAGGCTAACCCCCGCGCCCGTGTGCGCCATCCCCTGCTTCCTCTCACAAGGCTTTGCATGCTTTCTCAGCTCCCTCCGTTCACAGAAACGCAACGGAATTGCTCCTCCACTGACCAAGGCGGGCTGCTGAATGAGGCGCTCCCGCTTTTCCAGATCAAAGTGTCTCCCACTAGGGAGGGGGGGAAACAGATGCACCCCAACTGAGGGGGGGGGAAGCGGGGAGGAGCCGCCTTGCCTGATTTCGAGGCAAGTCCCTAATATTCGAAGAGGCTCCCCTCAGCTCAGAACATCGCCCTCTTTCCTTGAGGAAAATAACAGGTGCCCCTTTCTGGCCACAGCGGGTCCCCCGGCGCGCGCGCGCACGGACGACAGAACCCCTGGCCCTGAGGCGACGCGTCCCTCCGTGTCTCCCTCACGTCTGGTTTCTTCCAGGCGCCAGAAGTTTTCTTCTGACAAACGCAGGATCGGGGGGGGGACGACGCAACGGGGAGGGAGGATATTCCTATCCTTAAAGCTGACAACCGAAATAAACACTTTCATGGCGCGCAAGTCCGGCGGCGGGTGGGGACGGCAAAGTTGCCTGAACCCCACGCCACCCGCACACTCACCTATTCGGCAGAGGCAGGAGAGCTGGATGGAAGCGAGGAGCAACTGCCGAAGGACTAGCATTTCCAAACCGGCTCGGGTTTTCCCCCCCTTTGCTCCGATTCTGCTTGTTTTCTCTATTCCCCGAGCGAGCGCGCTTCCTCTCACCAGGAGAACGGCTCTTCTTCCTCCGGGGAAACTCGGAAAGGCTTTCGTAGGAAGCCAGGGACGGGGGGGTGGGGGTGGGGAAAAGAAGAAGGAAAATAATTCCTTTAGCAGGAGGAACCTGCGCGAGAAGCTGGCAGGAGCTCCCTCCAGGAACGCATCTCGGAGAGACTTTCCCCAGCTGCCTCAGCCCCGAATTCGCTCCCTGAGCGAAGGAACGCTCGCGCCGTCGAGGAGCCCCGCACGCGCGCGCGCGCACACATACGCAAGGGCGCGCGCGGGCGCCGGGCGGGGGAATGAGGAGAAGGAATCGGCGCCGCGAGCGGAGAAAAGCGCGCCGCTGGGGGGGGGGCGGCGGTGGAGAGCGCGCGCCTCCCCGAGGCTCTCTCCAGAGGCGCGCGCGGGCGCGCGGTTCAGAAGGCGAAGCTGGGAGAAGGGAGGGAGAAGGAAAGAGGGGAGAGAATGTCCGGGCGCGGGGAGGGGGAGGGAAGCGATATTAAGGGTGGAGGTGGGAGGGCCCCGCGCGCAAGGGGGAGGGAGTCGTCAAGAGAGCTGTGAAGGCGCGTCTTCAGTCGATGCAGCCAAAGCATCCTTCGCTCTCCTTTGCTGCTGCTGCTCCTTAAGGTTTCTGCTGCACGTTTCATGCCCTCTGTCCCCCGAAGGAAGCGGGGAAAAGAAGCAGACAGGAGAGTCTTGGAGCTTGTCGTGCGTTAAGTCGTTTGATGCTGCCTTCTTCCTCTTTACGGAGGTTTAAGGGGTGTATGTGTGAGAACAATGACAGTGGGGGCATGCTACTGAATCACACACACACACACACACACACACACACACGCGGAGTGCCATGTGTATTCTGCAGGAGAAAAGAAACATCGACTCACTGTCAATGGCAACGCAGGGAGGGGGTGTGATCATTTGTTGTGCCACAAAATTGGTGGTGACAATAAACGCAAGTCGAGATTCCCATTGAGTGGTGGGTTTGAGGGTTACCGGGAAAAAAGGATGTAGATGGTGAAGGGAGCCTCTGAGTGCTTTCCTAAAAAGCCCACCATGCAGATCCCAGTTTTACCATCAGCCAACATGAGGTGGGGGAAAGGTGAAGGGGAGCAGATATTCTCCCCCACCCCTTTTTAATAAAATGCTAAGCTGCTTTTCATAAGCACTCTCCTTCCATAGTGGGGAAATGCTTCTGAAAAGGACTCTGTGTGGACTCTGTGATGGGGTTAAAAAGAAAACCATAATGCTGGTTCACCCAGATCCTGATAATGTGTGACTTGAGAGCAAGCAGGCTGCCTTAAGCATGTATCTGCCACCCAAGATCCTTTTTATCTGGAGATGCAAGGGACTAAATATCCGAAAGGCACCAGATCCTATCTGATCTTGGTAGCTCAGGAGGGTTAGCCCTGGTTAGTACTTGGATAGGAGACTGCAAACAAATGCCCGGTTCTGTAGGCTGTTTTGGAGCAAGGAAATGGCAAAATCACCTCTGAATATTCCTTGGTTAAGAAAAACCTATGAAATTAATAGGGTCACCATAGGTCAACAAGCAATTTGAAGAGACACACACACATACTCAGAAACACACACGGGACTAAACTGCACAGTGACTGTATGCTTGAGCTATAGCCCTGTGTCAATATGAGATGGAGACTAAACTTTTCCAACCAGTCCTGATTTATCACTTAGACATCATGTTAAACCATGATTTGCATTAACTGTAGATTAGAATTGAAAGTTTGAGCTTCCAAACGTTCTACGGGCAATCAAATTTGGAGTCTATGTTCAGCTTTAACCAGAAATGGGACAGCTGTGAGTGTTCTCTATCCCTGCAGATCTGGAGTGGTTCCTGTTGAAATTTTTAGCCATTGTTCTGCATTGTTGAGTTGATTTTGTGTTGGCTTCACACACAATGTTGTTCTATGTTCATAATCTTCCTTTGTTTATCTGTGCATCTTCTGTATTTCCCCTGGCGACAGAAATCTGTTAAGGAAGAAAAGATGAAAAAAAATATACATCTTCTTCAGACTGGTAACATGAAAAGCCCTCCATCTGGAAATGTCATGGATTTGAGGGAGGGATTTTGACCTCAGTTGCCAAGGAGTGGAAGAGTATATTCACTTACAGTGCTGGTTTTAGGGTGTTGGCCTGTTCCAGGAAAAGTGTACCTTCCTTTCCTAGGGACATGCCATTTTTACAATACTTCATGGTTGATAACCATCTTAATGGGTGGGTTCCCTTGCTCCTTATTGCTACAGTGTGAAATAATAGTATAAAATAACAACCACAACTATTTGCAGCATCACTGCTTTTAGGATGAAGGGCCTCTGGACTAAAGGGTGTGACCTGACCTCTGGCCATGCAACAAGTTTGCACAGCTCCCATACACTTACTTATTTACATAATTAATTAACATTTCGCCTTTTTCCCAGCACAAGATTCAAGGCAAATTACAAGTGGGACCCTTGAGTCCCAAGAATTGTGAGAAAGCAGCACATCCTAAGGAAGCCTTAGCTCTTATTCTGGCATGATCTTCTATGCTTCATGTACATACACAAAGACAGTCCTACTGACTGCTGTGTGTTTCACAGTCTTCATTATCTCAAAATTAAAAAGGAGGGAAGGTGATTGGCTAAGGAAGTGGAATAAACTAATAGAAATAATTAAAGAAAAGAAGGGGTACAAAATGATAAAAGATACAATTAATACAATTCTCCACATAAAAGAAAAGGGGTTTTAAATAAAAGTTGACTTTGTTCATGGGAGGTGTGGGTGAGAGACAGAGGGAGGAAAAGGTTATAGCAGTAAAATATTTTTTTGGAAAATTAATTTATTGGTTGTGGGTGAAGCATTGATGTTTTATTATTAATTGTTGGAATTTTTCTTTGTATGTATATCAGTATTAATCACTCCAAAATGAAATCAAAATTATAAATAAAAAAATAAAAAAGGAGAGCCCCTTGGTAGCTGTAAGAAACATGACAGAATAAAATGAGCAAGGATGTACCTTAGTTTTGTTTTCAAGAGGTGAAAATTGAATTAGATGTCTATTGCCACACTTGTCCTATAGAACAAGAAACATAGTAAATAATAAGTGATACAGTAGCTTTTACTGGAACCATTTCTCCTGTTGTCAGATTAAGCAAATTTTGAATCACACAAAAAGAGCACTCAAGAAGGCTGACTATATGATGTCAGAACAAAAACAGCAGAGGGTTCATCCAGACTACCAATTTGATTTACGTTGTACCACACAATATAATGCCCATTTTTGCCACTTCCCTGCCCAAATGCTCTCTTGACTTTAAAAAAATCTGCAATGAAAGAGCAGTAATTTTGGTTTATTCGCAGACATCATGCTTGTGACAGTAAGATGTGTTGTTGTCATTCCTGTTTGCGTCCCAGATGTGTTGAAGACCTCATATAATTTTCTTTCTCCTCAGTGTCTCCTTAATGTTTTAAAAAATGTTTTACATCTTTAGAATTTTAATGTTATCAATACAAACTTTTAAAAAAATATTCTAGAACTTTAGCATCACTACACTGTTGAAAACTGTCTAAAGTGGCATCACTGTGTTGCTCTTTGGGGTGAAATTGTCTACAGAAATAAACAATGACTGAGAATATTTTACAAAGTGCAGCCAAAAGGCTAATAGCAATAGCAATAGCACGTGTATTTCTATGCCACTTATCAGATAAGTGCTTTCTAAGCTGTTTACAATGTGTTAGCTAATTGCCCCCAACAAGCTGGATACTCATTTTACCGACCTGCAGAAGGATGGAAGGCTGAGTCAACCTGGAGCCTGGCAGGATTGAACTCACAACCTTGTGGCTGCAGTACTGGCATTTAACCACTGTGGTTAAGCAGGATTAAGCAATGAAGAGCACAAATGAAAATGAAATCCAGTCAAAAGACATCCAGTGAAAGTGACCATGATATTCAGCTTCCATCTGCTGCTAAACTGGCACAGACAAGTTAGATCTGTTTGGATTGCTTTAGATCAGCTCCTCCTGCATTCCCTTTTTCTACATCAATAGTACTCAACTGTGTACCTTCATGTGCTGTTGGACTGGTATTCTCATCAGCTTCAGCCACTACAATCAATTGTGGTAGAATGTCAGGGCTGTAGTCTATATACAGCTGGAGAGAAAAAATTGCCCTCTTCCAGTATGCGTGATTCATGGTAAAGACAGAATAGGGCATCACGATCTGCCTCCCAACAGGTACAGAGTTGTAATTCAGGGGGAAAAAAATAGTTTGACACCTTATACACCAACTGGCTTACTATGGCATCATGACACATTTATTGTTGTTTCTTTCTGTCAGGTTGAATTAATGACCCCTGAAACATGATGAACAGCACTGCTCAGGTCATGCAGACTCAGGGCTGTGGCTTTCTTGATCAAGTCCTTCCACCTGTAATGCAGTCTTCCTCTTCCTCTACTGCCTTCCACCTTACCATGTATTATTATTTTTTCATGTCCTCTCCTGATATGTCTAATTAACAATAGTCTTATCTGGGCTTCTAGGAAGAGTTAAAGCTTAATTTACTCCGAACTCATCCATTTGCATTTTTGGCAGTTCATGCTACCAGTAGACCTCTCCTCCAGCACCATATTTCAGATGAGTTGAATCTCTTCCTATCAGCTTTCTTCACTGTCCAGCTTTCACAGCCATACATACAGGCTGGAAATATGGTGGTATGGACAATCCTGATTTTAGTATTCAATGATACATCTTCACGTTTGAGGGTCCTGCTTAGTTCCTTCATAGGTGCCCTTACAAGTCCTAGTTTTCTTTTGATTTTTTGACTCAATATCCATTTTAATTTACAAAGTCTCAATCATGACACATATTCATCCCATACTAAACCAGTCTTCATATGGACATAACACTTCCTACATTGTTTTTCTAGATATTCCTACATGCTAGATTGAGCTCTTGGAGAAAAAATGAAATATCAATGTAATGATCAAACAGAATATCAGAATAAAGGCAGCAGTTCAAGTTCTCAGTTCAGTGTGGTATTCTTTGTCTTCTTCAAGACAGTGAATAAGCTGAAACAAGAAATGTGTGACCCTTTGACTGAATGGTCTTCTATTAACTCCCATAAGTACTGACCATTGCCCATGTGGGCTGAGTTCATAGGAGCTACAGTCCAACAATATCTGGAGCTGGAGATAGAATCCTACAATATCCAATATCATCAGGAAAAAATACTCATCCTTAGGCGACAAGCTGCTCTTGCCTATACATTCTTTTTCTGTTCATACAATTGTTTAGCTTCACCATACCTTCAGTGGGTTATCTGAACCAATGTGTAAAATGAACTGTTATTTCAGCTTTCAAATGGTTTCTTGCCCCTGTGGATCTGAAAGTAGTTTGGTAGGTGAGTGCCTGTATGCTGTAGGAAGAATTTGGCATTTTCTGTCTTCTAAATACTGCATAATATGCATAATCAGAAAAAAGCCAAATTCTTCCTAAACTGAACTGAAAAATGTCAATGTCTAAGTCCTGAATTTCTCTATGACTCAATGGATGAGCCACACCTCCCAAGAAAGTATAAAAAAGTAAAATTAAGTAAAATAAAAATGCAGGTAATGGTATTCAGCTAGCTAAACAAATCTATAGCAGCTTTCATCTCTAGTAGGAGCAGGGCTTTTTTAAAATGAAATGGATCTTAATTTTCCACACAAATCCAAGAATACTTTGCATTGCTTCAAGGATTGCTCACAAGAATATACTGGAGACATACTGGGAAAAATCCATTTCTTCCAGCTACCTGTGGGTATCTTGTGGTCCTGGCAGAGAGTATAGGTTCACTCTATACAAAGAGAGACTGCACCTGGTGATTTTGAGAACTGTAGCTAAGCTCAGATGGAGCAGAGAAGACTGAGGAGGAAGATAGGTGATGTCACCCAATCAGAAAGTCCTGTTTCTCCAGTCCTGTGAGCCTTTGCTCTACTACACCTCTGTAAGTGCTCTGGGCCTTGGTTCTAGCAGAAAGGTGACATATAAATCAAATAATAAAATTTATAACTATCTCATGCTGGAGCTGCCAGTGGGGATCATATTTACCGACATTATTGTAAATGTATGTGTGATTGATTTAGTGTCACAATTAAGACTGGAGGTCAGTTAGCATAAGGAGAAAAGTGAAAGATTCTCCAGTGTTCCAGGCAAAACAGGGTGTGAGAGAGACAGGAAAGTGGTATCATATTAGTTAAGCTCTCTTCAGTGATAATCTCATAATCTCTTTATGTGGAGAACACCTCATTCTCCATTTTAAGCTCCTTTTCCAACCAAGAGAAAGAGGAACCACTTACATCTTGTTTTAGTTATTTATTTATTTTACATTCTGCCTTTCTCCCAGCATGAGATCCAAGGTGGCTTACAACAAATTAAAACAAAGTATAGCTAAAACCTTAGTATTCAAAAGTTTAAAAAAATAAATAAATGTTCTATTAAAATCACAAAGTGAAATCAGTTTAAAGCACATTTAAAACATAGTAATAAAAGATAAAAGTGCACTGCACTTAAAGATCCTTCTGGTATATGGGTTAAGAGCTGAAAGGTCTGTTTACATGAAAAGCTCCTTGCCTGCCAGTGGAGAGAGAGCAGAAAGACAGCCAATTGAATCTCCTATGAGATGGAGTTCCACAGCCTAGGAAAAGCCCCCAAGAAGACTCTTTCCCATGTTCTCATCAAATGTGCCACTATTAGTGGTAGAACTGAGAAAAAGCCCTCTCCCAAAGATCTTGAAAGTCAGGCAAGTTCATATAGGGAGATGCAGTTTTTCAGATGCTTTGGACCTGAGATGTATAAGGCTTCAAGGGTCATAAGCAGCACTTTGAATTCTGCCTGGAAATGGACTAGTAGTCACTTAAATTGTTCCAATAAGGTACATGTATCCTATAACCAGCCCTGACCATTAACCTGGTTGTGGCATTTTGAACTTGCTGAAATTTCCAAATAGTGTTGCTACTCCACTGGAAAACCCTGTCCTGGGGTCTACAATTTTGATATTAAATATGATTTCATGTGCCTGAGAGGTCACCTGGATGAGCGCGTAGGCAGCAACGGTTGAACGATTGAAAACCAGGTCAGGCCAGTAAAATCCCCAGTCATGTAGCCCCAGGAGACTTCAAGCTGTGCAAACCCACAGTAAACAAAGGGTCCTCAGCCACTGAGGAGCCAACTTGAGGGGATTAGCATGTTTGCTCCAAGTTGAGTAAAATCCTATCAGGCAAGGACCATTTACATGAAGTCACACCACAACCCAATGCAGCCGAAGATCCTGAGACTTTGGCAACACCTTGTAATCTCATCATGCAAAGGAAGTTACCATTGTGGAGCTTCTTTCTAGTTGCAACACTCATTGTTCTCCCCGGGAAAGGATTAGCCCTCCAGGTACAAATAGTCTACAGTTTTTGGGACCCTACAAATAGTCCCAGTTTTTGAGCGGTTCTTTGGATCACTCCCGGTCATCCCAGCTGACCATTTCTCTGTCCGTTGAGTAATCCCCTCAGCCCTCTCTGTGCTGAGCTCCACTTCTCTGCCGGTTTTCCTGGACCAAGGGCTTCAGGAAAAGGTGCAGTATTACCCCAGCTACAACCCCTTCAATATTCCCCCTATCCAGTTTCCTCTCTTTTGCTTCTTAATAGGTCTTGAGTGAGTGTGTGAGTGATTGTGTTGATGCATGAGACTTTCATTCAATAAAATCATTTATTAGACATTTTCATTTGGTTTTTGGCTTGGCCTGACCCCATCAAAACTGGGTAAAAAGACCCCGCTTGGTTACCCTGCCTCTTGCATTGCTATTGCTCGTGCTCTGGCTAGTTTCCATTCCCCATCACATGGAGCACATTAAGGCATCCTCCCCCAAGGGACCCCAGAAACCAGGGTAACAGATTCCAAAGGCAGTCTTACTTAGAATTTGTTACAGTAATCCAAATGGGATGTAATCAAGGCACCCTCACTATACCTGACATCTCCAGGAAAGGGTGTACTAGTTTTAGATGTGCAAAAACCTCCTGGCCACCACTGAGATGTGGGCATCCTGGCTCAGATTTGAGTCCAGCAGTATGCCCAAGCTGTGAACCTGCGATTTCAGGAAGAGTGTTACCTCATCCAGGACCACCGCAATCTCTCTTCCTTGACTTGTCTTTCAGCTGACCAGGGACACCTCTCTCTTGTCTCAGCATACAGGTGGTACTGACCCTAATACTCTGGATAACCTCTCCCAGGGGTTTCACATAGACATTAAATAATTTCGGGGGGGGGGCAAAAGTGAGCTCTGGGGGACTCCACAGGTCCATGGCCAGGGCGTCAAACAAACATTCCCAAGCATCACCTTCTGAGTTCTCATCTCCAGGAAGGACTGGAAACACTGTTAAGCCGAGAGGATGACCCAGAAGGATACCATGGTGTATGGTGCTGAGAAAAACTGCTCAGAGGTCCAGCAGAACCAACCATTTCCGGTTTATGTCATCTGTCAGTGTGGCCAAAGCTATTTCTGTTCCACATCTAGGCCTGAAGTGGGATTGAAATGCACCTAGATCATAGTCTCCTCTAGGGATGCCTGGAGATGAGAGGTCATCACACACTATTGAACTTTCCCCAAAAAAAGGCATATTGGAGATTAGCTGATAATTCTCCAATGTCGTGGATTTCACAGAGCCAGTGTTGTGGGCTTTTATTTTCGCAGCTTCAGTACAACCTCTTTCAGCAGGATGGAAGCCTGCCTTGACACGGGGGAGAATTTGCTATTCTATGTACCAATTCAGCCAGATCCCCTCTGGCTGCTTTCTACAAGCCAGAAAAAGCATAGGTCCTGTATTCATGTAGTGGCTGTTACCTCTACAAGGTTCCTAACTACATCCTCAAACTGAAATGTATCCAATAACACAGGTCAAGCACGAGCCAAGGTAACACCCCCCCTGGATCTATATTAACTATAGCATTCAGGTCAGGGAGGAGCTGAGCAATTTTGTCTCAGTTTTGTTTTGTACTCCATGTTTTGATTCTTACTCAGCTTTAAACAATGACAACTTGAATTTTCTTAAAAGGGATAGCTCATCTTCAAAGGCCAGCTTACTAGACTAGAAGTGATTCTAATAAAGAGTTTCACTGATTTCAGTTTCCAAAGGCTGATATCTTAGATGATGTTAGAGAAACTGCAAAAAATAAAAAGCAGAACAATAAGGACACAAGACAGTGGAACATCATAGCCTACATTTAGTATTTTAGATGATAAGGAAATTTGCAAGTGTTTCATACAGTGGATTGAAGCTGTGCTAAATGACCCACATTTGTAACAATTAAAAAGAGTTCCTTCTCCTTTCTGTTTTCATCTCAGAGTAAAGGCTTGTTCCCATGGCAGCCACAAGAAAAGCCAGCTGATGCTGATTTACTACCATGTCAGTTCCTAGTAAAATGGTCCTGTGCATCCTGATGAAATCTGTAGAATTTAGTCCACACCAGACTGGGGTACATCATTACAATGCTTAGGAAGTGTCTTAGCTTGTACTTAGCTTTCTTATACTAGACAGATGAAGCTAGCTTGGAAGTGAGCTAGACTGGCTCCCTAAACACACAGACACACACACAGCACCAACTCCAGAGCAGATACTGTGAATATCATATATACATAGTGAATTCCTTTATCACATATTTGGTCTAAATTCAAGTTCATGTGTACACAGTGACCTTGCAACAGGAAAAGGATGTGTGCATAGTTTCTAGGTTGGCCGTAGCTCCAGAAGTGGTTTAATGAAATCTTTGGGGGTTTGCTAAAATTCTGAGGTACTCTGACTGATTGCCTTCTATACCAGTGGTGGTTGGAAATGTTGCTTTTTTTGGACTACATCTTCTAGAGTCTTTTGCTAGCTGAGGCGTTCTGGAAGCTGTAGTGAAAATAAAAAGCCAAGCTCTGGTCTGTTCCTCATGATTGCAAAGATAAGGCTGAAAGCCTGCTTCAGGATTTTAATGGGAGAAGGAATAACAGCACATAGTCTTGATTATCACACTTGAATGAAAGATGCTTAGGGTCAAACTTGTCCTGATGTGAAAGTGGGTATTCTCTGCAATTAGCAGGAAAAATGGTCTTGAAATTAAGTGTTTCTCTTCAGTTGAAAAATCACAAAACAAAGCAAACTAATTTGCAAGATTCAGGAGATAAGCAAACCTCATTTTAGGACAAACAGAAGTCTTTTACCATTTGAAATACATCCTAAGCATGTCGTCTTGATCATATGCTTTGTTTGGGTGAGGGTAGTCACATCCTGTGTGAATTAATGTCTGTCCTGAAAATACTACATCAAAAGTGAAAAATGCGTGTTTGAATAATTTCCACTAAGCTTAGAATACAGCCCTAGCAGTCCAGGAAGCACATCCCAGGTACAGCAGAATAAATTGGAAATCTCTGTTGAAGAGTATCAGCAGAGGTCAAGCCTTAGCCAGGAAAGTTCACTCTTGGATCTCCTTTCCAAGCGATATCCTGCCTCCATCAGATATTTTCTTGGTCACTTTCTTCTGAGGTTGGATGCAGAAATGGATGGGAGTGAGAAGACAGGGGTATACTAGATCTAGGATGGGAAAAGTACAGCCTAGGACCACATGCAGTCCTCACTACTATTTCTTTGCCCATCAATTCCAGACTTATCTTAAGCACAAAAGATGAATTCATGCTCCTAGAAGGTCTCTGAAGTGAAAAAATTTCCTTTTTAAAATTGGTTGTAGCAGCCCCCTGCACTGAAAATAGTTATTTTTCAAAATTAAAGTGGACTTCAAACTATTACCAATTTATTTGGTTTTCTGGCAGTTAAGGTTGTCCACAGTGAATACAAGGGGCAGCAAGTTGGTCCCCAGAGCTGCCAAAGTGGCCTAGCCCTACACTAGAGCTACAGTTTTCCAAGCCCCTCAACCATGCTCTCAAGAGAAATGAAAATGTGGGAGCACCTTAGAGTGCATCTAACATGTATTTTTGTTGCAAGCAAAAGATAAGTTCTCTCTCTTGTCTGTTGTATCCACAAACACACTCATAAGGAGTCTGCCAACACCCCTTTTCTGCTGGCAAGAATCTGGAAAGACTTTGAATAAGAGTTTCCAAGATTGGAGGAGTCTATATTTCAAGGTTCTCACCACCTGGTTTCTCCCTTAGGCCCCTCACACTACATAATTATATCATTATGATGGCATTTTAATGCTGTGGACTCCTGGGATTTGTAGTTTAGGGAGGAACAGTTAGAATTTTTAGCCAGAGACTGTCTAGTGTCTCACCAAACTGCAGATCCCAGGATTGTGTAGGATGCTGCCACAGCAGTTAAAGTGGTAACATAGTTCTACAATTGTGCATTGTGAAAACACCCCAAGACTGTTTTGTCTGTGCTTCCTTTGGTACTTTCATCCAGTGCTCATGGGCAGCACTGCACTGTATCTAGAGGATGGGGAGCAGAAGCCGTAAGCACTCTTGTTTTACTGCTGTGTTAAAAGTATGTTGAAAGGAACTGCAAAGGCATTGATATGAACATGCAATGTGATGAAAACAGTTGTTACAAGAACAGTTGTTATGGGGGCATGGACATATTAGCTCAAAGAAGAAACCTGCAAGAGGGGGGTAACCTAGCAGGATTTTTACACCAGTGTTTACTGGTACTTATGCAGGAACACCAGCCAGAGATTCAAAAATATTTTCTTTATTGGGGGGATTAACAATCACATGCACATAAGATCCAAGCAGTCTCGCAGTCACACAAAGCTATCTGAAGGAAAAGGGAGGGGAAAATGGACAGCGAGAGGTTAGGGTCAAGTGGGTGATATTTACCTATCTTGCAGAGAAGAGCTGCAGTGATCTGGCTCAGACTAAGAGTCCAAGGGTAGTACAAGAACAGGAATTGCAGCAGTAGAGTGATGGCCTGTGTCCAGAGTACTATGAGCTATCTGGCTCAGAGCCGGTGTTCAAATACTCTGTTTCCACCCTGAGGGGAAATGTTCTCTGGCAGAGTAGACAATGGGCTTTAGCATTAGGTGACAAAGGACTGATGGGAATCGTGATAGCTCCTTAATGGTGGGACAGGTGAGAAAATAAAGGGGAGTTTTGTTGGACAAAGGAAGAGGGTTGAAGACAATCAGTTGCTCTGTGAAGGCAGTTTCGGGCACTATTGTTTCTAAAGGTTGAGTGGTTGAGAGATGTTTGCAAGTCCATTATTACCAGAGCTTCTCTAACTATGACCTGGCCATGCCCCAAGGTCCTATCTGTCCTACTTTTGCATCACATATGTTTAGCCAGTCCTCTCTCACCAGAATGGTGTTGCAGCCGTAGCAGTGTATAAGTTATATCTTACGTCAATTAAATGATATTTGTCGATTAAACAATATCATGGAGTGGGGGAGTACAGCCCGGTAACATAGTTGCTGAGTTTCAGTTGATGTTTCTTCCCCTCACTTCCTTCTTCTTTCCCTCCATCCCTCCCTTACTTCTTCTTGCCTTTCTCATAAAATTATATTTCTCATGGTTATGAATAAAAGATTGAAATTATAAGGCTCTCATGACTGTCTGCAATTTATGACTTGTAGTTAGTTTTACTGTGAGCTGTTTTGGTATCCCTTGGTATACAAAGTTAGTATAAAAATCATTTAAACAAAATAATCCTAAATTGTTTGGCCAAAGTTGTGAGTTATTCTGATAGGAAACATATTGTTTTGTTTTTTTCCCTGAGGGGGAAGAAGTTATCCAAGAAGCTGTCACTTCTGTTTAGCAATTTGATCACACTTAAACAACAGACTGCGGGTCTGTTTGATACCACATTGTCAGCATTTCTCACATTTTTTTTTCATTTGGAGCCCCCTCCCTGCATGCGTGCCCAAAGATACTTTCTTAACAAAAGAATTGTCCTGGATGACAGTTGTCATCAGCCATTTCCACATGATGACGCTGTCCTGTATTGTCCCATGGCAATCCCAGCAGCGCTTCTGTCAGGATGGGAGCGTGTCCCTTACGCACCCCTATGCATCCAGGCAGCTGCCTGCAGAAGGGAGCACGAGGGACACGCTCCTTCCTTCCACACTGCAGCCAGACTTCTTCCTATGATGCAGTGGAGAAGGAAGCACGTGGTCGTACTTCTGGCCCTTCTGCATGGCTGGCAGTGCTGAAAGCCTCATGCAATCAGGAGCCACTGATGGAGTTTTCCCGTCAATGATAAATCCTGCAATTGCACTGGCTGGGAGTGCTAGAAGGGCGGGACCATGATGACATCATTTGAAAGTGTCGTCGAGATCCTGCTTCTCTTGTGTCCTCATGTCAAGAGGGTGCTATCCTGCGGAAAAGACCACATATATATGTGTGTGTGTGTGTGTGTGTGTGTGTGTGAGAGAGAGAGAGAGAGAGAGAGAGAGAGAGAGAGAGAGAGAGAGAGACTAGTTGATTATAAAACTTCTCCCAGTAGCCTGATTCGAGGAATATCAACAAAGACACATTTGATTTCTTCCTAAAAGTAACACCTCAGGAACCCACTGGATGCTAAAGCTATGATTCAAGGAAGTTTGATGAGCAACAAGAGTAAGACTTGTGGAAAGATATAATATGATCAATAGACAAGACAAGCAGTAGACAAGACAAGATAACTTTCTGTCTCAGTGCTCTGCCTGGCATGAAAACAAGGAAGGCAGGTAGCTATGCAGCAGAGCTGAATAATGCGGAAACAGTGTGTTCAAAGCAGAAGAATGGATGCATAGGAGCTGACCTGCTGTTTCAGGGGAAGTAATTTTACTGCTGTTCCTCCTACATCTGTGTTACCGCCATTTCTAGCCTGAGCTTGTGGGATATTAAGATATCATTTGATATCAATAATTTGGCCTTCTTCACCCATTCCTCTCCACGTGCTTGCAAGGCCACCGGAAAAGCACGCACACAGGCGTGGCCGACAATAGCCGAACCATTCACATCCCGATCTCGGCAGACCAGTCATTGCCGAATGCAGCTTCAGGAGACCTCAAGGCAAGTACCACATTATGTATCCATGCTACTTACAAAAAGATCCCCTGCCCCGCGCAGGCAGCTTGATGAGCGGACTATACAACTCTCAAGCACTCTGCGTTTGCATACTGGCTACTCTATTGACAGTCTGGCTATAACTCAATCATCTAAAGTACTCACCTTTCAGAGGCTTTGTCTCCAGCCCCAAACTCATTGTTTTCCTCAAGTACGTGCTAGCCTGCGGCCACAATTCTCCCTATAAGAACCCCTGACTTTAAGCGCTTCCTCAGATCGCTCTTGGCTTCCATCCTGCCTTGCTGTCGCTTTGTCCAGCAAGCCTTCCCCTCAGCCCCACATGCTGAGAATCCACGCTCCCCAGCTTCTTTGCTATACCGGGCTTCAGGACAGATATAGTATTTCCCATACCAAACTTCCTCTAAAAATCCCACTATCCGCTTCTACCTTTATTTCTATAGCTTCTTGTGTGAGTGTGTTGCATACACTTGTGTGATTGTATTTCAATAAAATAATTATTAATTTCAGCATCTGCCTCATCCTTGACTCGGCCTGACCCCGTAGACATAGAGTTCAAGATCTTGCTACGTTACCCTGCCTCTCGCATTGCAAACTTGTGCTCTGTTCTAATTCCCTCCCCATTGTTGTGAGCACATTTAGGTGTCCCTCCCGAGACCCCCAGAAATCAGGGTAACGTCTGCTCTCAGTGGAACAGAGGCTCTGCCAGTACTGGACTGTAGTTTGGCATCAACATAAATATGAGACACAAGATTGAAAGACAGCCATTGAAGAACAGTTAATCCACTTGCAGATGGATGAAAAATGTCTGAAGATAAGATAACACCTGCACTGGAAATTCTCCCAATTAAAATATACCTCAAAACTGAGAGCTTGTGTCTTATCATCTCCCCGATTATGAAATAATACAATCAAGAAATAATTTAAAATATTTTAGGTTAGAACACTTCTAAGTTAATATTATATTGTTTCATGATATGGCTTTACCATAGAGTGACAATAAGGTTTACCAGTATGTTGAATTAACTTTGCTTTTTATTTTAAATCAGTTTGATCTCAGTATGTGTGCCTCTTATAATTCCCTTGTATGCCTTGTAATGTTCTATTGTTAAAGCTAACGAATCCAAAGACTTTGGGTGACATGCATAATGGCATTGTGGCTGGACACTCAGGAGGATCTTTAAATAGCAGGCTAGGCAGAATTTGGGACTGCCTGTGGTAGACAATAGGATTTGTTCTTTGGCAAATCCCATTGGTATAAGACTCTGCAAAAAATGCTGAAGTTGGTATAATTCCTTTGCTCAACACAACTCAACTGAGAATGCTGCCAAGAAAATAAGATATGTGGTCCATCTCATTAGGAGCAAAAAAGAAAGGGAACTGGAAACAATCCACATCTGGTACAGAAAATCCAGATAAACAGTTTCATCTGTACAAGTGCATCCAGGGCGCAACAGGTGTCAAACATGGATCTGGCAAGGGCCAATTAGTCTGGCCGCCTGTATTAATATATTAATCCCGTCAAAATACATTTATAAATGTCTTCTAAGTATTGGAGAATGGGCTTTGAAGATCATCAGAACTGGAGACATGTGGTTTTGAAGTCTATTATAGCCATGCGCGTACATAGTGGCAGTCTTATATAACGGCCCAGATAGAAAGTAGAAGGATGGAGGGATGACCAGGAACAGAAGGATTTCTTTCCCAGAGCCCCCTCGACTCCTCCCAATTATTTTTTTACAATTAGGCTATTTTCATCCTCCAACCCCTCCAAACTATTCAAAACTGCTGCTGCAAAATGCAGTGGTTTGGCCTGAACAGTCTCCCTAGATCCCTCCAGACCCTTTTAAAACTTCTGAAAACTAAAAACATTGGCCAAATATTGGCCAAAACCAAAACGAGCAGTGGCATAAATTCCAGGCATCAGGTGGCCAATGTAGTCCTCCAGAAGGTGTAGAGCAAAAAAATAACCCTTTACCTTCCACAGTTGCCTGTTACTATTTGAAATCCAATTGCTAGTCTGATGCACTGAATCAACAGAACTTAAGTGTTGATTTTATCATTCACTAATTGATTCCATGTATATACTTTGGAGTCGCTGTGGCTTGTGATGCTGGGGGACTTCAACATCCATACCCTGTCAGGAGTGGTTCAGGAATTCATGTCCACCATGACAACCATGGAGCTGTCTCATGTGGTATCTTCCCCCACTCATGCTGCTGGGCACACTATAGACCTAGTTTTCTGTATGGGAATGTGTGTGATGATGGTGATTTGGGAATGGAGGAGCTTTCCACTGTTCTGTTGTCATGGACACATCATTTCTTGGTCATGTTTAGATTTTCTGGAACTCAGAACTTCAGCAGGATGGGGGAATACATTAGGATGGTCCACCCCAGCAGGCTTATGGATCCAGATGGATTCCTGATGGCTTTTGGAGAGTTTCCTGTTGCCTTGCCAGACAATCCTTTTGAAGACTTGGTTGTTCTCTAGAGTAGTGAAATGACCAGGGATGGCCTCTGCTTATCCAGTGTTGATGCTCTTCTCATGAAGTGGGGCTAAATGAACCCCCTAGTTTTCTAAGAAGCTGGCAGCAATGAAACAAATGTGATGGAAATTAGAGCAACAGTGGCAGAAAACTCAGAGCAAGTCTAAGCAAGTCTATGATTGGACAGTAAATGTAGCACCCATACAGTGTGTGTGTGTGTGTGTGTGTGTGTGTGTGTGTGTGTAAATTGCATCCTCACAGAACTGCCCAGGAGAGCTGTTTTGAGTGGTCATGGATCTGTTAGAATCTGGTCCAAAGGAGAATTTAAACCACTGTGAAGAATTTGCCCACCATTTCACAAATAAAATTATTTGGATTTGCTATGACTTGAATGCCAGAATTGATACATATCTGTTGAATGCAACCTTGGCCCCTACATGTCCAGTGTTGATGGATAAATTTCAGTTTGTGCCGTCTGAGGATGTGTGCAGGATCCTTGGAGAGGTGAGAGCTACCACATGTGCCCTCCTAGTCTCTTTAACAGAAATGCTTTAGTCTGTACCTTATATTATTTTCTTGTTATCTGTATTACAGCTGCTTAAATTGTTATATTATAATCATTATTCTGAGTACTATCGCATATTTTATATTACTCATGGTTTTATAATTATTTATTGCTTTTTTTCACCATCCTGTCTATCATTTCAATACATTTTAAGCTTGCTTAACTTTTGAGTTTGCTACTGGTTCAAAGCTCATTCTCCCTGCTCATTGGAGCTAATACCAAGAGTAGTATACAAAAAGAATCCAGATTTTTCACCTCTTATCTGGAGAAAGAATAAGAAGTGACAAATGAGATGGCTTCATTTTTTTTTTTTAAAAAAAGTACCGATAGTCACTGCCAACAGAAACCTAAATTTTTCATGCATCGCATTAACCAAACAACACAGGCACGATTCCAGGGCCACTCCCATGGTCTTTAAATAACCCTGCCAATTTAAGACAATTTTGTTTAAAATTCTTACAAACAGCTATCTGTGATGTACAAAAATACTTCAAGCAGCATCCTGTTTTCTCACCCGCCATAATTATGATAGCACTCCGTAATTTCAATGTATTTATATCATACAGCAGTATATCCATGCAATCTGTCTCAAAATTTTAATTAGGGCTGCCAGTGTGTGGGTTGCATATTACCAGTTACACAGTGTTAAAATAAGACTGGCAACATTGCCCAGGTACCATTTGTTATGTGGGAGGAGAAACCAATTCACGGGATCCAGAGAGTTATGCTGAAGTCAACAGCAACATGAGCTAGCCTGCAAACAATTCAGCTAATTTTGTTTCCCTCATTTTCACTTTTCTGACTGTATTTCCTTGAACATTTCTTGCATCTGTTTCTTTCTGCTAATGCCATTCAACCTTGCATTTGGGCATAAAAGAATTACCTTCAACCTACTGCACAATTTATACAGACCAGAGTGAGGTGAATGGCATTTTGCAAACTGCCAGATTGTATTCAGTTTTATTTATACTGTGGGGCAAATATATTAACACAGCATAGGTGTGTTGTTTTGACTGCTGTACAGCACTGAGGCACCATATCTGTAGATAAGGCCATTTCCGCACTAGACTGTTATAGTGCTATTATTCCACTTTCAACATTCTGTGGAATCCTGGGGTTTGCCCCTCCCTAAACTGCAAACCCCAGGATTCCATAGAATGTTGAAAGTGGAATAATAGCACTATAACAGTCAAGTGTGGAAATGGCCTGAGTGCTGACCAACACATGGACTGCCTACAAACCCCCCACCCCACCCCCTTGCCAACACCATTTTTTCAGGCTTCTTGTTTCCCAGAAGAACTGTGCACCCCCAGGGGCTGGTAAGAGCCCAGTCTGGCTGGGAAACAAGGCAAATGTTCACTGTATATCATGCTTGCTTTTGAAATTGTGCTGGTTTTTTTTTAAGCAGTGGAAATAGCATCAATGGTGCCATGCTGATTGGCTGCGGGAGGAGGATGTACCCCTTACCCACAGGAAGCTGCCATCCTTGCTGCAGAGTTTCAGTTTTTCTAGCTCTGTATTGTTTTCTGACATAAATATGATACTTGCAAACACTGTCTTGTGCAGCTACAGCCAGAGCTGTTGTTTATTTAAGTGCAAGTTTTCCTGCACTGCCCAGTGGCAGACAGACTCCTTTTGCTAAATTAATAGTCCTATTCCATGCACAATTACTTGGGAATAAACCACAATAACTGTATAGCAGAGGTGGGCAATATCTGACCCCTCCAACCAATGTTGGACTGGAAAATGCCGTCATCCTTCACCAATGTGATGAACAATATGAACAGCTACCATCTCTGTTAGCTGGGTTCATATCGATCATACTTCTGGCACTGAATGCAATGGGAAATCTGCATACAAATCTCTCTCATTAAAATCAATAGTCCTTATAAGTGAGTTGTTGGGATCGATAGCCTCACCCCCCCCCCCGCGCTGCTGCCACTGTCATCATGTAGGATTCAGCTGAGAGAAACCTCCAGTGGTTTCAATGAAGCTTGAAGTCCTCTGCATTTCTCTGAGGTATAAGTTCTTCAAGCAAAATATCTTTTGGCTTCAACTGCTTCTTTCAGGAGATTACAAAAATAAAGATGAGCATGCAGTAGATGGATGGGGACGTGAAAGATGTTTAAAAAGTTATGCACTATGTGAAGAAAGCTGATAAAGTTACCCACAGAAGAGACAAAAGTGCTTCTTTCACACAATGTATAATTACTATCATAAACTGCAGTGATGACCACCAGTTTATTTAAAGGAAAATCAGAAAAATTCGGGTTAGGATAACAGCCATCAGTGTTTACATATTATCCACTTGTCTAGGTTGTATTTTCATTACACGGTTATAGAAGTTTGCTAGAAGTTTGATACTACTGTGAGTTCCTCTTACACAATCCTGGGGTTTGCAATTTGATGAAATATTTAGAAGTCTCTTTCGGGCAGCTTTTGTGATACAGTTCAGGGAACTGGATTACAGCTTCCCAGCAGAGAATCCTAAGCACTTCATCAAAGTACAAATCCAAGGATTTCATAAAATGAAGCCATGGTAGTTGGAGCACTATCAGACTACTGTAACTATGTAAGGCCCTGCTTTGGAGGTCCCTGATATTAGTATAGTTTGGATGGGCACTATACCTAATTGGCATAATATTGGATTGGCAACTATTAATTGGCTCTGATATCAGAATCAGACCTGAAAGGTGACGGAGAGGTTAAACCGAGCGAGGGAAGGAATTTGACTGTAAACATAAGAAGGATAGGTCAACTTGAAACTTCCTCCAGGTAAGACTGAGACATTAGTCAGGCAAATACACACCGTTCTTTTACCGCCATGGCGAGCCCGAGCTTGTGGGATATAAAGATATCTTTTGATATCAATGATTCAGCCTCACATACCCATTCCTCTCCACGTGCTTGCGAGGCCACCGGACAAGCACGCACACAGGCTCAGCCGATAATCGCTGTAATATTCCAAACAAATACAGGCAGGCCAGAAATAGCCGACTCACAGCTTCAGGAGACCTCAGGGCGAGTACCTCAATTATGTATGCACGCAACTTTCAAAAGATTCTCTGCCCCGCGCTGGCAGCTTGATAATCGAACTATACAGCGTTCAAGCACTCTGCGTTTGCATACTGGCTACTCTATTGACAATTTCGCTATAACTCAATCATTCAAATTCTGACCTTTCGGAGGCTTTGTCTCCAGCCCCAAACTCATTGTTTTCCCCAAGTACGAACTAGCCTGCGATCACAATTTTCCCTATAAAAACCCCTGACTTTGAGCACTTCCTTGGATCGCTCTTGGCTTCCATCCCGCCTTGCTGTCGCTTTGTCCAGCGAGCCTTCCCCTCAGCTCCACGTGCTGAGATCCACATTCCCCGGCTCCTCCGCTTCCAACTGGGCTTCAGGACAGGTATAGTATTACCCAAATCAACAACTCCTCTAAAAATCCCTCTATCCCACTCCCACCTTTATTTCTTTAGTATCTGTGTGAGTGCGCGGCATACACTGTTTGATTGTATTTTTAATAAAACAACATTTATTATTTCAACTTCTGCGTGCTCCTTGACTTGGCCTGACCCCGTAAACACAGGGTTCAAAATCTTGCTGCGTTACCCTGCCTCTCGCATTGCTAGCCTGTGCTCTTGACTAATTTCCTCAACTCATATAATTGAGAGTGCATTTAGGTGTCCCTCTCGGGACCCCCAGAAATCAGGGTAACAGTTCCTGTGGATAATAGGCTTAAAGAGAAATGGAATTTTCCAGGGAACCCAACTGTAAGAAGCCCACCAGGACACTGACTGACAGATATCCATCCCTTGTACACCTGGATTCCTTCCTCTTTCCTCACAGCACTCACAATAGGCAGCTATTACAACACCCATCATCTATTTGTCAATCAAGCTCTAAGCCCATCAACAGGCAAAAGACCCATTGTCCACAACAGATTCCCTTTGTCTTGCATCTGGAACCTTCACTGTCACAGGCTATTTTCAGGGTATAAACACCCTGATTTCAGGATGCCCAGTGCAGTTTCTTGAAGGTCTACCCATCACTCTGTCCATCTGGCTCCTGAATGAGAACTGTCCTTAGGTCCTACCTAAGCCAAAACACATTTCTGCTCTTCACTACTCTTCTGGACTGGTAATTATAAATCCTCTCAAACCCCTCAGCCTCTCTATAATTTTTCCTCCCTTTCTCTTTCAGTTAGCTTTTGTGTGAATGTGTGATTGTGGATATTTTGTGTACATGCATGAGTGAATTCCCCTCAATAAAACACTGTGATTGAACATTTTCCCTGGGTTTTCATGTGGTTTCACGCCGTAAAAACTCGGTTAAAGATCTCACTGTGTTGCCCTATCCTCAGTTCTGCCAAAGCCAGTACTCTGCTAATTTCCCCAACCTTTGCATTTGGAGTGAACCAGGCTGTCCCCCAGGGACCCCCAGAAGTCAGGGTAACAACTATGTCGTACCAATATAGTCGTGATGAGTATATGTTTTTTCTAGCTATCTAGTATCAGTGGTGGTATGCTCCTATTTAGCAGTTGCTGGAACTATGAGCGGGGGAATGCAGTTACACACATGTGCTGGTGGACTTCTCATAGGCAACTGGTGGACTACTATGTGAGCAGAATGTAATCCCAGATAGACTTTGGTCTGATCCAGTGGGGCTCTTCATATGTTCTTATCTCCTGAGTGACAACTGAGTTTCCTTCTTTACTGTTGAACGAGTCCAGCAGAAGGTCCCAGAGGACACAGATCCTGTGGTTTAATTTCTTCTATGAAGAATCCAATGATTACTAAAAAAAATCACTTGGATAGTCTCTCTGGGTTCATTCATTCATGAGTTGCTGAAGTATGTGGACTGCTGGCGATGAAAAGAACTTCCAGGTCTCAGCCCATGTGAGCTTCCGCAATTATTTTGCATGTCAATCCTTGCTTTTAGATACACAGTGATGTGTTTCTGATATATCATCTTTATTAAGTAAACAAATAAAATAAAACATATTATATTAAGCATTACATTATGTTATTCCTCTATTCATTGCTCCCTCCACCTCCCCCGTTCAAATCACTTCCCATTTTCATTCAACTATAAGTGTTTAACAACTTGTTACAATTAACTCCTGTCTACTCTATCTTATTACTACTTCTTTTTGTATACTTTAATTACAATTTCATTGTCAAACTTCAGATCCTATAGTTGCAGTATCCTCAGTCCTTTTTCTTACATGAAATATGGAAGGCTTCCAAGATTTCAAAAAAGATTTTATTGAGTTCTCTTTCATGTATGTAGATTTATTTGTTTCCTCATTGTTTCTTTACTATGTGAACAGAGCCCACTTTTTACACAGCCACCTTTTATTCTGTTACTGCCCAGTCTGTATTCCAAATCTGGGTGGTAGTTTGCTTGTGTATGATCTGTGTTTTCGGTTGAAAAGTCCTTAACAGCTGCTGATCTTGATTGGACATGACAATAGTGTTATCTAGAACATTGGTTAGAAACTGAGCTGTACAGCTATCAGAGTCATTAGTGGGCTAGACCATGCTCTAGTTCTACAAGAATGCCATTCTAGCCAAAAGGCTCTGACTCGTATTGCCTCTTGGAAAGAACCAGTGGGTTGTGTGCCATGAATACTAAAGTTACTTTCTAGATATAAAACAACAGCTACTCAGAAAAACAAAAGCTTTCTAAGGAAGGGGAAGGAAAAGCAAGGACAAAGAAAGGGAAAGGGAGAATAAGTGTTCATCAGTAATGTGAAATGTCCACTTCCCTTTATCCTTGCAATTTGTTTGCAGATATTAAAGCAGCAATCCCACACACAGATCTACAAATAGGTCTCATTTAACTCAATGCGACTTGCTTTTGAGTGACATACATAGGTTGTACTGTAACTTTATATTTATGTGTTAATATGCTATACTACTTAACTTACTCTACACCTATTTACCAAGATTTAAAATCTATTTTGTTGTTTTTACTAATGCTTACTTTCTGTGACTGCTCTTACTCCAAAGCATGCCTTCATCTTTTGTGAATCTAAGAGACAGGCAAAACGACAGAACACAGATTGTATGCTACAAGCACAATAAACATAAAGGTATTAAAAAATGGCAAGAGGGAAAAGGAGAGCATTTAATTTGGCATAAGGTTTTAATTCCAATACCTCTCCCTGGAGAATCCAACTGCATTGTGTGGCCTCAAATGTTTAATGAATATTTCAAGAGAACACCAGAAGCTGTGCAAAACATATCTTCCATCTGACAGGAGTATATTTTATATAAACTTCTAATGATCCTATGCCAAAGCTGCCTTAGTGGATGATTCTGTACCTTTTTTTCTAATAATAAGCCACATGTTTATAAATCGTAGTATCATCTTTACTGTCAGAAAAAGTGAATGGAAGTTTTACCATGTTATTCTACTAAATTAAACACATCATATTAGAGATTTTAAAATCTCACCATTCTTCTAAACAAGGTTGTTGCTGTTGTTGTTAATTGACTTCAGGTCCACTTTGGTTTACTGCAACCCTATGACTGAGAGATCTCCATGCCACCCTGTTATCAATAGCCTGCTCAGATCTTCCAGACTCAGGGCCTTTTCGCATGGCATTTTCAATGCAAAAGGGTCCCCTGAGTGTTGCGCACATATGAGGAGCAGTCCACACGATGCACTCACATTTGCGCGATGCTCCAGGGCCTGGCAGGGACCGCTCACGCATTTTTTCATTTTCATTTTCATTTGCAAAAGGAAGAGGCGGGGCTCTCACATGAGCAGGAAGCTCATGCAGAGCCGAAGAAGCAGGGAAGCAAGAGCCTCTCTCCGGAGGCTGCTCACGTGAGCACCGCACCCCAGCGCTGAAAATAGGTGAGTTGTGGAAAGGGCCTCAGAACTGTGGCTCCCTTGACAGAGTCTATCCACTGAACCTAGGTCAAGACCAGGAAAATCCCCAGTCACGTTTCCCAAGGAGACCTCAGCCTGGACAGGTCTGCATGAACAAAGGGTCCTCAGCCACAAATAGCCAACGTGAAGGGATTACTAGGTTTTCCCCAGGTTGAGCAACTCCAACTTTGCAGAATGCTACGATGGTGAGGGTGAGGTCCATTTACATGAACCAATCATTCAAACCATCAAGTTGCTATTGTGTGGCATTTTTCCTTTTATTTTGGCCATTGTTCTTCTCAGGTGAGGGCCTGCCCTTGATGTACATTCTGCCCTATAAGTAGTCCCCATTTTGGAAAGTCTCCTCAGATGCTATGCTAGCAGACTGGCACTCTGTTAGTCGAGTGATCCCCTCAGCCACCTCTCTTTGCTGAGCTCTGTCCTTCTTGCCACTTCCTGGACTGAAGACTTCTGGATACGTGCAGTATCACCACCTTTATACTGTCTCTGCTATATCCCCTATCAATTTTCACCTCCTTCCCTTCTCAATAGGCCTTGTGTGCATGAGTGAGTAAGTGTGTTGGTGCATAATAAATAACACATTTATTAATAAAATCCATTTATTGGTACGATTGTCTGGTTTTTTGCTTGGTCTGACCCCATAAAAATTGGGTACAAGATCCTGCCGGGTTACTCTGCCCCTTGTTTTGCTATAGCCAGTGCTCCGCTAATTTCCCCAGTCTTTGCATTTTCAGAGCTAATCAAGGCATTCCCCAGGGGACCCCCAGAAGTCAGGGTAACACACCCCTTCCTAAACTGCAAATTCCAGGATTCCATAGCAGGTTGGAAGCAGAATAATAGCACTATAACAGTATAGTGCAGTAAAGCCCTCAGTTTAGTCATCTTGGCTTCTAGGAAAACTTCAGACTTGATTTGCTCTTGGACCCATTTATTTGTCTTTTTAGCACTCGAAGGTGTCTGCAGATCTCTCCTCCAGCACCACACTTCAAATAAGCTAATTTTCTTCTTATAAGCCTTCATTACTATCCAGCTTTCACGAACGTACATAGAAATCAGAAAAACAATGGCGTTAACAGTCCCAATTTTGCTCTTCGATGATGTTTCTTTACACTTCAGGATCTTGTCTACTTTTTTCTTAGCTTCCCTTCTAAATCCTAGTCTTTTTCTGCTTTCTTGACTGCCTTCTCCATTCTGATAAATGACTGAGCCAAGGTATAGAAAATCTTGAACTCTTTCAGTGTCTTCATCATCTGCTTTAAAGTTATGTAAACTTTCATCCGTGCTCATTATTTTTGCAACTTTGTACAAGAGCCATTTTCCTGCAGGGACAGCCCATTATCTCACAGAAATCTCTTATTTTGCCCCTTCCCAGCTCTTGATTCACCGGGTGAAATGGGGTTAAAAACAGAGTGCTTTGTTTCCATGGCTGAGTTGAAATATCCTGAAAGAGACAGGGAGCAGCTCTCTGGAAAACTGGAGTCTCTTCATGAATTCCTTTTTCCATCTGGGGAAATATCAGAAACCAAAAGCTAACATATAAACAGTTCTTATCAGTGATGTTGTGTGGACTACAGTTTGCATTTACTACAAATATTATAGCTTGCGACGGACTACAATATTCACCTGCCCTGTCTGAATATCTTTGATCCACAGTCTTTATGTAATTACCATTTCTCAGACATAAATGGAAGTCTATTCTACATTTGATCTTTTCAACAAAAGATTGTCAATGGGATAGTCTCTATTATTAACTCTGCCTATGACAGAGGTTATCCCTATTGCCCCATACACTGCTGAAGTAACTTTCCAAGTTATGCTTTATCTTCCTTCTTCTAATGGATCCCTTCTTCTTTACCTTCACCCTTTGCTCCTGCCCCCTCCTTTCTTTTCAGCTCACTTGACTGTTCCAACCCCCCCTTCCATTCAAACCACCCTTTTTGCATTCATTTCTGCTTTCCATGTCCCCACTTGTTCTTTCTCCACCATGCCTGCTGCTTCTTCAGGTTCAGTACTTCTCACTAGAGGCTTCCCCTCCCTTTTTTTGTTGTTGTTGGTCCTGTCTTGATTTGAATAATCACTCTCCTTTGTGCCACTGAACATCTGCATAGATTCTCCCAACCTCCTGCTTGCTTAAAAGCTAGGGTTTCTCCAAAGACCATATTGCTGTAGCATGGAGGAAAGACCCTGTGAAGCTCAGTGACCCCTTCCTAATCAGAAGAGCACCATGGGGCCACTCATTTGTCCATTCCAGCAGAACATGAACGTCATTAGAGTATTTGAATTAGGAAATGTGTTACCTAAGATGCCAAACTTCATGGTTATTGCTGTTGATAGGAAGTTACATAATAAGCTGAGCAGCATGGATTGTGGCAGGATATAAGCATCACATAACATGCTATTGAAATGAAACCTAGACATACAAGTAAATGTTTCCTAGTTAAAGTTAAGCTTGCATACCACAAGCCATTGAAACCAATAGGATTTATGCCAATTGTGTAACTATATCAATGTATTTCTATGGGATTTTGGATTCCCTTAAGACAGCGTAAACATTTAGTCATAAAAACATGCTAAAAGTAATTTTTTTAAAAAAAATCTTTATTTTCTCTTGATTATTTTGATGTTATTATGTTTCTGTAGAAATACTACCCAATTGTGTGTGCATGGAGCATTCTGAGGCCATTTCTGCACTACACTATTCTAGTGCTATTATTCCACTTTCAACATCCTGTGGAATCCTGGAGTTTGCAGTTTAGGGAGGGGCATTTAGAATTCTCAGCCAGAGAGTTCTTTGGTCTCAGTAAACTACAAACCCCGGAATTCTACAGGATGTTCAAAGTGAAATAATATCACTATAAAAGTGTAGGGCAGAAATGGCCTTAGTGTCAGGAAGGTAATGGCAAAGCTCTTTTGAACAATTCTTGCCAAGAAAACCCTATCAGAGGGTTGCCATAAGTTAGAAATGACTTGAAGGCACACAACAATAACAAAAGGTCAGTTGAAATCCAGGACCAGAAACCAATTGTGCTACTTCTTGAGCATGAACAGCTTCCTCAAAGGCAAGTGGGAGACCCAGAGCTTGGAATCAATTCATTTATTAAGTTAAGTTATTAACTTACTGAATTCCTCTAATGTTTTCACCTAACTTCCTAGATTTTCTAATTAACAGAAGTTAAATTACTGTTCAGTAAATTACTGAACACTTTGAGGAGGGTTGTAAGGTTGGATCTTAGAGCGAAAAGATAAATCTATAAAAATGCATTTCCTTAAAGCGCAAATCCTAACTTCAGTTAAAATGACACTCCTGAGTAAATAGGAGAGGACTTTTCCTTCAGCTTCTTATAAGCCCATTTTTCTCCAATGAGTCACCAGACAAATTCTTATGCCTGCTAAGAAAATATACACAGTGGCCCCTCTACTTTTGCAAGAGTTTGGGGTGCAGAACCTTTGAGAAAGTGGAAAAAAACAGGAACAATCCTCCCTGCACTCCCCCACCCTATCCCTGCTGGGGTTCCCCTCATTCCCTTGCCTTTTGCCCCCATGTGCATTCTCTGTGCCCCCATTCCTTTCTCCTCCTATTCCCTTGCCTTTTACCCAGGTCCAGAGAAGGAAGGAAGGCACGCACAGTGGGGCAAAAGACAAAGGAATAGGAGGAAGAGAATGAGGGGAGAAGGCAAGCACATGCCTTGCAAGTAATCAAATTCACAAACCCGCAAATATGGAGGAAGGATTATATTGCTTCCTGTGCACACTTCAGCCAGTTGAGTTTTTAGTCCTGGATTCATGTATTCAAAACGAATGATTGCAAATATGGCTTTATTTCATTAGCCTCACAAATACAAGGTTAAGTGATTGAAAGATGTACCAAGGTAAGATAAGTGAAGAAAAATAATGGGGTTGTTATATGTGTGATCTTTTAAATTAGAGGTGCCTTAGGGTACTTGACTCCTACATGCAAAACATGTGTTCTATCTTTGCAGAGCATGATTGGGGCACACGGATTGGGAGTAAGGAAGCAGAAAGGGTTCAGTTCTGCAGAAAAATGTTTTGCATTCACTTAGCGGCTCTTGAACCATTTCTGAATCAGTAACTTGACTTCTGTGATCACAGGGGGGCATTTGCTGTGCAGCAAAATGTCTTGAGCTGGTCTTGACATTCACCTGCCATGGTTGTGTCATGGAGATATGGCTGCTGTACTTGGAATTTGGGCAAGTTACTTTTTTTGACCATAGTGCAACTTTAGAGTGGCCCGGCTGAGAACCAAACGCAACCAAATAACGAGCAACACCTGCTGAAAGTCCATCTTCTACACAACCATTAAAAGTATAGGAGCCCTCTCTGGTTATCACTCTGAGAACCTGAGTGGCCATGCTGACTATGGGATTCTGGGAGTTGTAATCCAAAAGGATCCCCCCTCCCCCCAGTTCTTATATGGCTGTATTTCAGGAAAGGGTCCTGAACCTCTGAGGTTCAAAGAAAGCACAGGCATTCCTCAGTTAATAAAGTCCCTGACAAAGATGCTTCTTTTTACATATTTTTCCATGTCTTCTGTCTAGTTGCATTTTTTTTAGCTGTATTGGCATTGGGAGGCATTGGGATGGTGAAGGAGGGACATTTCAACACATCGAACTAGCGGTTTTTGTGTGCAATATAGGAACCTCTTCCTCTTTTTTCTATGTTATTTCTATCTCTGGTACCAGTTTTTCTATTAATGAAGTGATGCCTATGAACATTTTTACTTCACTAACAGAAATATACTTGTAACTTAAGTTGCTTCAGTTTGGGGATGCCATCTCTTGTCTAACCTGTCTAAGAGACAATCTAGGTAAGAAAAAAATCTCTGAAAGTCCCAGGTTTTGAACCTGTATAAACTGATTTTAATTTTGGAGATCCATGTTTTTTTTTCACCCCCAGGTTTCCGGGGAAACCCCAGACATTATCAAGGAATTTTAATTTCTATTGCTCAGGTAAGTTTAAATTAATCAAGTTTTTTCCAAAATGAAATATTTCTCTGCTTGGTAGTCTGTTTATATTATTCTTAAACTAAGATGGCTGCCACCAGTAAACACATCCATAGTTTCCAGGACACAAATTCATCCAAGATCAAGCAAAGGAAAGAGGAATGTTTGCACCAAAACAAAATGATCCTAATGTTTAACTAATGTAATGCTGCTACATCACTTCAACACTTTAAATATAGCTTCTGAATAAGAATAAAAAAGGCTCAGTGGAAAGTGGTAAAAATCAGTTTCTGAAATGTTGTATGATGTAGGTATCACCCTTGATTGATGGGAGTGGGAGGAAGAAGATCACAAAGGGGGGAATATTTATTTTTAATTACAATGTATTTATGATACAAATATATTACACAACATAACATACCTAAAACTACACATCTACGCAATTACACAGCTCATCCATAATCCCCACAACTAAAAACCATTTAAAAATAAAAAAAAAGGAGAAGCCCAAAAAGGAGAACACAATTATAACTAACACATCTTCTATAAAATTGGTTTCCAACTCCTCCAAAGTAGATTATACGGCCTAATTACTAATTGAAATTTCTGTAAATCAGCTCTCATCACAAAAATAACTTCCACTACTAAATTTGTCATATATTAATAATCAAATCCAATAGTTAGCACATTATTCTTTTCCTAAAAAACAGATTAACAGATCCTAGTCTTTCACAAATGTTGCCAATTTTCTCTTATAAAAAATGTTAATTTGTCCATTCTTACTAAGTCCATTAACTTCACCAACCAATCTTCTTTGGAGTTTCATTACTCTTCCATTTTATTTTATTTCTTTGAGAGTGGGGGATAGTTCAAGAAAGACAGAGAAACAAAAAGAAAGAAAGAAACTCAAGAAAGAGTTTATCTTTGTCTTGATACTTCCAGGGACATTTTCCTCTCTGAATGAGCCTTAAGTTTCGGTAATCATAACCTAATATACTTCTAAGTGCTTCAGCATTACTCTGACTAGAGGGAAAACTTTTAGATTGCAGAACTGCCCTTTTAATTGAAGTCAATGGGAAAGCTTGCCAGCTTTCATGCTCTTGGTAGAATACTACATGGTATAATTTCCTACCAAGCAAACACATGAACATTGACTTTCCATGGGAGCCACAATAGCCCTGAATGGGAAAAAGCTGGCACAAAAATAGTGAAGAATGCCAATTCAGGAGACGAGTGTGAAAGCGAGGATTGCTTCCATGCCTGAAAAGTGTGTATTACAAAACTGGCACTTCCTTGGCCATTCAAGCATTTAGGAACTGATGCTGGCAGAGCTACAGGGATAATCTGTGTGTGAGGGGCACTGTTCACTAACAATGTCTCCAGTATACATGGCAGCAGCATAGTTTTGCATGACAGCAGATTTTTCTACTCTCATTTTTCTTCAACAACTGGCATTTCCTTTCAATGAGACCCTCTTTGGATCTGCTTTATATTAGAAACTAGGTCATTCAATACTGCCTGTTAATTTTGTTCAAGTATTCCTGCTGTCATTATCTCCTTAGTTGCCAAGGCCACAAAACAAAGGGATTGGTGCAATGTACTTCCAGAATATATTTTTTGATACTGACAAAGTTTATCTTCAATGAAACTGGCAACTATTTGCCAGAGACTTAAAGAACATTAAGTGTATCTCAGTTTCAAGTCTTTACTGAAATTACAGCTCCCTTTTCTTTTAGTTTTTCCTTCTGTGTGCCCCCTTGATAAGTTTTGTGAATTGTCTATACTAAACGTATTTCTTAATTTTGGGACTGGATTATTGATTTGGGCTGGGTTTGAACAACAAACAAACAACATATAAAAATCAATAGTGGATCTGACTAAAGGCCTCTTTAAGGCTTTATCATGCAATGCAGGTACAACTTCTACAGTAGTAGAAGGACAATAGATGGGACTTACACATGAAATCATTTCTCTTCTGTTCTGTTTTTTCAGTGGAAGACCATTTAAAAAGTGTTTCTTCATTCTCTCTCTCTGTCTCTCTCTGTCTCTCTCTCTCACACACATACCTCTGTTAATGACCTCCTTTGCAAAAGAAACACTTTCCTAATGGTCTCCCACTGGGAGAACAACAGAAGAGGAAAAAGGTAATGTGATAAGTCCTTCAAATGTGCTATTATCCTGCTGTAATTACTATTTACTTGCTTTGTGTGATAAAGCCCTTGGTCCAATTTTCTGTTTGCACTCTGGTTGGTCAGTTATCTATGCCAAGCCTATCAGAAGAACATAAATGCTACTTATGTTCATTGCATGTCTTGGAGTGCCAAAAGCAAAGAAAAGCTGTCTGAGATGTAAAGGCTGGCATCTCTGGTGAACTCTGCTTCAGAAAGACTTTGATTTCATGGATGCCACGATAGAATTTTGCAGCTGTATGAACCCACAGTAGTAAGGCCAATGTGTCCCTGAAGATGAAATATTGGACACAAGATTGCAAGAGAGCCATTGCAGAATGGGTCATATATTGCAGATGGGCTACTGAAGGATATCTGAAGATATGACAATGGCAGCACTAGAAAGTTCCCCTCAATTAAAAAATAGTGGCATCTCCGCTTTTGTGATGGTTCAGGGTGCAGCTCAGTCTCTTAATTTGCCGAACGCCACACTATTGCCTTGATTCCCAAACAAGAACTGTCCTTAGGTGCCCACCTAAGCCAAATCACCTCTTTCTTTGCTTCTTTCCAGACTGATAATTATCACCTGAACCCTAAAATTCCTCTATCCAAACTTTCCTCCCTTTTCCTTCAGTTAGTCCTTGTGTGAGTTAGTGAGTGCTTGAATCTTTTTTGTGTGTGTGTGTGTGTGTGTGTGTGTGTGAATTTCTTAATAAAACACATTTTTAGTTTACATTCTGGATTCTCTGGTTGGTTCTTTCCTGCATGACCCCGTAAACATTGATGGAAAGATCTTGTTAAGTTATCTCCCCCCAGGCCTCCTAATTTTGAGCTAATTAAATCCCCTGTGTCATGTGGAGGTACTGGAATTACGGGCAGACCCCTAAGTCATCCACATTTTGGGGTAACAGGTTCGCCTCATCTGTCCAAGCAACTTGTTCACATCACCATGTTGAAAAAACTGAAACTCATCCATCAAAGCTGGACAAGTACATACCTCATTTATATTAGTTTGCTTGTCTAGGATCAAAGTCCTGGATCATATAGCTCTCCCAGCCACTGGACTGGCATTAAGCAACAGCATTTCATAGTCTGATGGGTTTCTACTACAGTAGCCAGGAATGTGTCAGTTGAATGATGAACCAGAAGGAGGAACAGCATGAGATGTCTCTTGCCCCTTCTCCTCCATTGGCTTGTCCTACCTTCACCACCATGCCTCCCTTTGCCCATTATGACCAAAATTTGCAGCACACCTTATATATTCAGTGCACATATTTAGCTGACCAGAAATATAGAAGAAACTATCATAGGCCCAAACCACTCCCAGTACTTAGCTGAAACTGGCCTCATGGGATTCTACTCAATAGGTTCTCCATTTTCTTACTTTAGAGAGCAAGGATACTGTTCTGACTTCCCAAGGCCAATGCATAGGAGCTTGTCTTGCTCCACTGCCCATTCCATCTGAATTCAGTAAGCAAAGCAGGACTTTGTTGCACGCCAGGCTGTGACCCAGGCTAAGAGCCACAGGGCAAGAGCCCTTATGCCCTCACTCATCAGCCTGCACCAAGAGGCTCGCACTTCTAGTAAGATGCCTGCCTCAACAATAGCTGCAGGGAGGAGGAACAAAACATAGTCTCAGGAACTCAGGCATCTCCAATTTCAGCTTCCACCAAAGCACCCAGATTTCCTCAGTCCCTCTGGCAAAATGCCTGCCTTAATAATACCTGCAGGATAGGCACTATTCCCCATTTTATAGTCATATATTGCTTTTCACTATCTGGTCTATCATTCCAAAACATTTTAAATTTGCTTCATTTTTGAGGGTACTGTTGGTTCAAAGATCATTCTCCTTGTTCAGTGGAACTATAGGCCAAGAGTAGTATAGAAAAATAAACTGGAATCTTCATAGATAACATGAGTTGCCTTTTTAAAAATGCCAAATGTTTTCTGAGACAGCTGAAGACCAACAACTGTGCAAGGGAATGGATGGCCTGGAAAGCAATGCCAAATTAATACAACCACCACTTCTTTGTGCCACCAAGAAGCAGGAGAAGACCAACTCTTACATCACTTATGGGTAGCAGTAGCACCAGAGTTTGGAAAAGTTATCCTTTGGACTATAGCTCCTACGATCCTCCACCAGGATAGTCAGTGGTCTGTCAGCTGGAAGATTCTGGAATTTGTAGTCCAAAAGGTAACTTTTCCATTCTCTGGTAGAGACATACAGGGAGTTGCTGGTTATGTGCTGTGCCTACTCATGTCTCGTCAAGATGCCACATCTTGTTGGCATAACCTGTGCCACATCAACATATTGGCATATCAACATGGCAACTCAAATTTCATCCTGACTATTGTTGCTACCATCAAAATGAGAACAAACATATATTTTCTTTATATATATGGCTTAGCACACAGCAGGCATTCCTAGGCTTAGGGTAGTTATGCTGAGCAGATTAGGTTCATGTGGTCATAGTCTTTCTTCAGTTCAATGGAAATATATTGTATTTCTAGCAGCAATTTCTAAATTTCTATTTTTTGCATATTATGCAAATCTCTGTCTTTTCAAAGATTCATTTTCATTTTTTTAAAAAAATGATATATGTGGTCAGCCTAGCACTTGCTAATACACTCACTGTACAATTCTGTATATGTTCATGTAGAAATCAATCCCACTCTTTTCAGTGGGGCTATCTCCCTACTAACTGTGTTTAGCAATTTCACCTTCAGCCATATTTTCCATTAATGCTTTCCCTATATGTTTGTCCAAAGGAAAAACAAATGTTCAACCTTTATACATAAAGTATGTCTATCAAATGAAAAGAAATAAAAAGGAGAAATTGATTGTATGAATAGAATTCTCATATGATATGATGGAAGGAAGAAAATCCAACTGTTATCTTTTTTCTGCATTCCTAATAAAAGACTCTCTTTTTTCCCCCAGTGGCAAATAAGACAAATTCAGAACAGAGTTATTTGGAAAAGTTACTTTTGTGACTATAACTGCTGGAATCTCCCAGCCAACATGATAGAAAGGATTCCTACAGTTGTAGTACAAAAAAATATCTTTCCAAAGCTCTGAGTCACTTGTGTCTTGCAAATTTATGTTGGTTTGAAATGTAAGGTGATATGGCATCCATCCTTCCTATGGAAATGCCTTCAGTAGGAGTATGATTTACTTATTATTTTAAAGACACAAATTGCTGATAACAACAAAATAAGTAATTTTGTTCTGCTGGATGAATCAGAAAGCTTTCTAGGAAATAACCTTGCCATTTACTTGGCATAAGCCTCCTGATGTCTTGGCCTCTTCTAGGAGAGTGTCGGTAAGGCCAGTAGGGAAGGAAGGAGGGTGGCTATGTAATACTTAAGGAGCTTTTCCCATGGCAACTGATATGCCTATTATATCTTTTCAATTACACCGTAGCCAAAATGTGGGTCATTTAAGCAGAGGCATCAGGGCTGTTGCATGAATAATAAATGTCAGAAAGCTTTTGAAGTGTCTCTGGGTGCCCCTCAGTGTTAACGACTTTTTGATATTGTTTACTAGGTACCATATTAAACGAAGAGAGACTGGTATATGAAAGTAGAGTTTAACAAAATGACACCCCTGGAAGATAAGGGTTTGTCAGTTGCCAAGCAACAGATATTCTAAAACCGAAAGCTTAACTGAGGCTGTATGTTGTAAGCCTCTGTAGGCCGTGAAGAGGGAAAGTTCCACTTTCCCCATTCCATGTATTAATTTCATTAAGAGATTATTTGCGACGTTCATAATTTCTCAGTAGAGGGCCCAACGTGAAGGGCACTGGAATGGATTGAAACAGCACTTATGAGATTTACTTGCTAAAGCACAAAGGAAGAATGCATTTCAAGCCGGTGCACATCAAAATATCGTGACACTGGAGTAAATTCTAACTCTGAATGTGAGTCAGAGGAGCTATAATGATGCAGCTGACTGCACAAAAGAATGCCTGAAAAATTGTATTTTCATGATCCTGCTTAGGGTCGGTTGTTCTTAGGTGCAGAGTAAGTCTGTATGTGTGTACTGATAACTGCTTTCCCATTAGACGAGTGAGGCACCACCCCAGGCAGTAGATTTAGGGTGACAAAAAGGAAACCAATTGTTAATTATTAATCTATTGTTATCATATTGTTTTTCAGAATGATAGAAATATACTTGGGTGATTTTCTGCCACAGGTTCCGGAATAACTTTAACTGGCCTTGGGTACAATTTACAACAATTTTTATAGGATGAGAGCCATTTACTGTTCTCCCTCAGGTCTTGGATTGGGTCTGTCAGCCTTCAGGGTGGACATTTGGGGCTTCAGAGAAGGAGGAAAGGAGCCAGGGAGACTGTGGTATGTTTTAACCTGGCAGTTAAAAGTCAACTCTATATTGTCCTTTGGAGAAATTTCATAGCCAGTTGTACATATGTTAGAGGCAATTGGGATGCACAATAGATTGGGAACACATGGCAAATTCCACAGTGTAGGTCAGGAGTGGAAAATATTTGGCCCTTCAGAAGTTTTTAGAATGTAACTTCCATCATCCCTGGCTAGCAGAGCAAATGGTGAGGAATTCTGGGAGTTTCAGTCCAATCACATCTTGAGGGCTACATATTGCTAATTCCTGTATTAAATTCAGCCAGAAATTACAGAAATTAGGACTCTAAAAAGGTAATGTTAGATGTGAGTTAATTTGAGTGGCACTTGTATCATGTTTATGCCTTCTGACAGAAAATAGGGTGGCCACTTGTGAATTGCTAAGAGAAAAAAGATGCATCTGCAAAAGAATGTGTGTGAGAGTGTGTGAGATAGAAACAGAGAGAGAGAGAGAGAGGATGAGAAAAATATGCATGAAATCTGCATCTGTTAATTTATGAGCCAATGCAAACTTAACAAACAATTGGAATAATTTCATACTACACAATTATAGCACTGTGATTCCACTTGAACTGCCATGGCTGCATCCAGTGGAATCTTGGAGTTTGTAATTTGGTGAAGTACTATAACTCTCTGGTTAAAAATTCTAAGTAACCCTCCTGAAACTGCAAATCCCAAGATTCCCAAGGATGGAACCATTGTAGTTCAAGTGGAATCATAGCCAGGAGTGTAGCTATGTGGGGGCAAAATGAGGGCCTAACTCTCCAAAATAAGAAGACTGTCCCCCATTGAAATATTTCTTCAGTCCCAAAATTTCTAGCACTGCAGTAATTTAAAACTTCAGTTGAGCATTTAAAAATACAGTTGTGGCATCTAAAGACAAAGGGCAGGCAAATTTACCAAACAAATGTTGAACACAGCAACACAGTTGTGGGTGTGAATGTTTTTCAGTGTCTCGCTCTCTGCAGTGCTAGAAATTTGGAGACTGAAAGAAAAATTCATTGAGCGGAAGAATTTCTATTTGGGGGGACAAGGTCCTCATTTTGCCCCTTCATACCTGCACCCCTGAAATAGCACTATAACTGTTTTGTGTAAAAGGGGCCTCAGTTGCTTACTAATTTAAGGAGGAGTTTCAGAGACCTTTTCAGAAATTCAAATAAGCATTCAAAAATATATTGGGGTGGGGAGAGCATAGGGAAGTGCATTCTAGCCCAACTTGAAATCACAGTTCCTTCCGGTTCTAATTCCCAGACATTTGTGCACTCAGCAAAGACGTAAAGGAGATCTATGTGGATTCAGCTGGAAGTGTGCAGGCTCCTTCTTTCAACTAGGAGATGGGCGAGATCAGCACCCTTGACTGCAAGGCAGAGCCTAAGCATAGAGCTGACCGTAAGCAAGTTCCCCCTTCAGACCTTCCACCAATCTTGTACTAGTCTGTGGGCTGAGGAGACATTACCAAAAATGGCTAAAGGATTGACATTAGTCATTATTTTAATATTTTTGGCATGCTAAAGTTAGTACAGATTTAGGGGGTAATGGTAATGTATTATTAATGTGTTATTTTTAATCATTTTTTATTTCTTGTAAAAGAAATTGAACAATGGCCAATCCTCCTTCCCAGTGACCCTGAAAAGAACTGCATACTAATGAGAAAACTGTAAAAGTAATGAGACAGCTACAGTAAAAGGATATTGTTTCACTCTTGATACTCCTGAGTCCCCAAACAAGTGTTATGAGCAATGCCATTACTTTAAATGTTTTACTTCTAGGCTCTTGGGTGGAGCCAGCTGTTGACACCAGAGATGATGATTTTAGAGGCAGTGTCAGTTCTGATTTCTACTAGTATTCCCAAACAGAGCAGATCTATGGAGCCACTGAATCAATTGTTAAATGATTATTATATTCACACTTTCATAAATCCCACTTATTCAACAGGATCCACGCCATAGAGTGCTTAGTGCTCTCCCTTCTCCCCATCTTCTTTGCTTGTGTACAGCCTCATTTCTGAAGAAGCATGAAGAGTGAGATTATCTCATGCCAGATGACAACCAGGGAGAATCTACAGAAGATTCTTAAACACAGTAAAGGCTTATATTGGAAGGGCCTTCAGGGAGTCCAGTTTTAGCTTTTTCAGAAGTTTAGTGGAGATGGGGGGAGGACTGAAAGGAAGACACTAGCATCCCACGTTTCTGGTCCCTAAAGTAAGTCCTTTCGTTTCCCTCTGAACTAATCCGTTTTACATTTAAAATCATCTCATTTGTCCTCCTCCTTGCCTGTTAGATGACTCTTCCCAAGCCTTTTACCAGTGGCGCACTTGACTCTTGGTTCTAATCTTGGGAAAGCTGAAGCTCTATTATAGTCTCCTCTACCCCCACAAGTGAAGCAACACAGCTCCTAGTTTCTTATTCAAGACCTCATGTGGGTTGAAAGCAGCAACAGCAATATGAAGTGAGATAGCTCCCAGTTGCCACTCATTAATCTAATATATAAAAGTCAAAGTTTGTCTGTGTCAGGCAAAGACCTCATATGATTGGCTGCCTGAGAAGATTCTATGGAATCCTGGAATTTGCCGTTTAGGGAGGGGCCTTTAGAATTCTCAGCCAGAGAGCTCTTGGGCCTGACTGGTTGCTATGGAGACAAGGCCTAGCAGCAAGGAGAAAGGCAGTGTATTCCCTCAGAAACTGAACCTCTGTATGTTAACAACTCTGAATACAGATTAGATTGGGGAATATGGGGAAAAGGTACAGGTTCTGGACAAGAGAGTTTGGGCAATTAGAGACACAAGATCTCAAATCTGTGTATTTCAACTGCATCTAACTCCTAAGGTAAGGAAAGGTAATTCCTAAGGTATTTCTAACAAGTATTACCTATGAAAAAATAAAATCCCAGGCAACGCCAAGTATATACACTAGTTTTTAATAAAAGCAAAAGCAGAAAAAAATATTATATCCATGGCCTGAAATTTGCCTATGATCTCACGCAGAGGGAGGAAACATTAAAATGCTCTGAAGCTATGTGTTTCTATAACAGTTTTAGAAGATGCAGCAGGTATGCCTTATTTGTCTCCTCAACTGGGTAAAGGAGTTCAATGAGGAAAAAAACCTCCACATGCTTCAGAGCTGCACCTGATATGAATACAGATATACTGGGCTACAAATTCTCATTTGTTGCACAAAGTTTAGCCAGGTGAGCACATTGCACTGAACTAGCTACAAGTATCTTTGGTGTGAAAGGAAAGGAGGAAGCTGTTCTGCATGACTAGTTTTCTGCAACTAGAATTGGGATAGATTGAAAATTAATTGCCAGCATCTTCAAGAAGGAAGGATTATTAGTCTTATCACTAGCCCAGTAAAGCTTCTGTGTGTGTGTATGCCTTCAAGTCACCTGTCAACTAATGGTGGCCCCATGAATTTCAGACAGTTTTCTTAGAAAAGGAATGCACAGAGGTGGTTTTGCCAGTCTTTGGGCATTTCTGCAGTACGCTGTTATAGTGCTGTTATTCACTTTCAACATCCTGTGGAATTCTGGGATTTGTAGTTTCCTGACGCCAAAGAGCTCTCTGGCTGAGAATTCTAAATGCCCCTCAATAAAGTACAAATCCCAGGATTCCATAGGATGTTGACAGTGGAATAATAACGCTGTAACAGTGTAGTGCGGAAATGCCCCTTTTCTCTGAAATGTAGCCTACAGCACCTGGTATTCAACAGGATCTGCCATCCAAGTATTAACCAGGGTCAATACTCCTTAATTTCAAAGGTCAGACAGGATATGGTGCCTTTAATGTATTTAGGCTCTTTGTCTGATTTTAGGCTGATGTCTTTTTCCCAAACCTAAATCTTCTTCCTGAGATCTTTTAATTTAATAATAGATAAAGCTACCAAATTGGCTACTGGTCATGATAGCTAAATATTAACTCCGGTATGCTGGGTGGAAGCATTCAGTTCCTGCTGGAACACTTCCTACAGGCTTAGGGTTTACCACTTTGGGAACAGTGCTGGACTCCAGCATGGCTCTTCTTAGGTTGCTGTACTATTCAGTGGAGGTATAAGGGACAAACTGGGATTTATTCATAGAGACAGCATGTACTCTAACACTAAACTGTGGGCTTGAAATGTAAGTTAGAGTTACAGAGTGACACATATGCCATTTGAGTCCTATGTTACCTTTCATGATGTGAAAAAAAAAAATCACAAAACTAGATAAAGGCGACAGGGCTAACTGTTTTTTCCTGCACTTGATAACCTTAGCACCAGAAGCATGAAGCAAGTACGTATCAGGGAGAATGTTTAAAAAGTAAAATAAAAAGAATGTTATTAAATGTATTAAAACCTGTCAATGTAATAAATATTTAGGCTAAATTAAAGTGCTAGTCCTGGCTAAAGTAGACCCACTGAATCAATTGCTGTATGTTAAGTTAACATGCATGTAAATTTGATTTCTTCAGTGAATGAACTCTGGGACTAGCAATCAGATTTTGGCCTCAAATGTGTCAGACACAGGGATAGGGAACAAGCTGACAAATGTTAGACCAAAGTTAATGTAAAATACGTAAAACAAATGTAACTGTCCTTTTTTAAAAAAAAAAAATCTGTGCTGTACAAATGGAAATCTCTAATTTGGACTATTGCAGGTTTCCTTTTAATACCCTTTCCATAGACTCTGAAGGAATTCAGACTCAGCAGTTCTTCTTAATGAAACCTTAAATTTAAATGAATATTAGCTCTCTCCTCACATATTCTGTCTAGGCTTAGGAAAGCTGTCTATTGTAATCAAATACAACAGTTTCTTTAGCAGTGCTGAATTTACTAAAGACAGCCCTTCTTCAATGGGGGTTACCAAAAGGGAGAAAAAGAAAATTTCAGAGTGTCAGCAAAGGGACAATCTAATCCTCTTTGCTACTACATCTGCTCTGGCAGTTTTGCTCTACAAATCAAAAGGCATCTCATTAATTAAAGCCCCTTTCCCTTTCATTTTTATTCAACTGGTGAAATGTGACCAGTATTCACAAGGAGAAAAAAGAAGAAGAAAGTTTCACCATACTTCCAACACCAATATCTACCGGAAGAGTATACACTTTGATTTGTTGTCTGGTTTCCGTTACTATTCTTCTCTTGTTTTCATTCTCCGTATTTCCCTCCCTCTCCCCTTCTCCTTCTTTTTATTTTTAAGTTGCAGACCTTCTCCTGTGCTAAAGTGCACTACATTCAGAGAGTCTTAGGAAACAAAGCTCCTTGCTTCTTGATCAGCAACAAACTCATCTTTGTTTGTGCAGCTCCAGTTAAGGAAAGAAGGCCAATTTGATGCCGGTTTCTATGGGCCACAATACAAAGGCATCTATTTGTATGCAAGCTCTCTGGCAGGCACACAGCAGACTATGAGATCATCTGTTGCTGAAATCGCCAGCTGTAATGAGGAACTATAAAAGGGGAAAAAAATTATATAAACTCTTTCATACAGTGCTTTTATTTTTCTCACCTGTCTGTGCCCCAGATTTAACCATGGTTCTGTGGACAGTTCATAAGGGCAACTAGGAGCACCTCTGTAGACTAAGCTCATTGAACATTTTCATCCATATCTGACTGGATAGCAATACTAGTTGTCTTAAGCAGGAAGCAATGCTTGATTGCCTCAGGCAATCTGTGGCATAGCCTAAAGATTTCTGATTCTCTTAAGGATCTCATGATGTCTCACAATAAGTGGCTATCTATCTATCTATCCATCCAGTATTCCACCCTTCTCCTGAGATGGAACCTAAGGTGGATATTTTACATTTATCACTGCAATCATTTACTTGATATAAAAAAATATCAGGAGAGAGCATCACATTTCTTTAACTGACTTCCTCTGATTCATTTTTTTTAAAAAAAGATTTGCTTAAATAGAAATGGAGAGCCAGGGTGGTGTAGTGGTTTGAGCATTGGACTATGACCCTAGAGACCTGGGTTTGATTCCCCGCTCAGCCATGGAAACTCATTGGGTGACCTTGGGGCTGCTACACACTTTCAGCCTAAGAAAACACCATGATAGGTTCATCTAAAGGTTGCCATAAGTCAGAAATGACTTGAAGGCACACAACAACAACAATATTCTTTCATATGGCATTGTGCTGACTTTCCTAGGAGAAGAAACACTGGCTGGACTAGACTTTTCCTTCTCAAAATGATAATACGTAGGGATTGGCCATGCCGTAATATTTCCTATTACTATCTATGGTTGTGGAAGCTGGACAGCGAAGAGAGGTAACAGGAAGAGAACCAACTCACTTGAAATATGGTGCTGGAGGATTGTTCCATGGATGCCATGGATTTTCAAAAAAGAGAAATGAATAGATCTTAGAGCAAATCAAGTCTAAACTGTTCCTGGAAGGGAAATTACTAATCTTAGGCTGTTGTATTTTGGATGTATCATGAGAAAACATGACTCACTGGGAAAAACAATAAAGCTTGGTAAGGGCCAAGGCAGTAGGAATTAGAGGTGGATAGAGTCAATCAGTGAAGCCATGGATCTGAATTTACAGGACTTTAGCAGGGTGATTATTAACCAAGCATCTTGGAAGTCTCTCATTCATAGGACAATACCTTTATTGGGCCAACTGAAAAACAAGAAATACATTATGCAAGCTTTTATTTCTTTTACTTTTTATTTTTGAATATTTTTTATTAAATATATAACACACATAACAATACACAACCATACATAAAATTAAAAAGAACACAAACAGTACATTATAAAACATATAGAATAACTATTCTTACATTACTAAACTATAATTATATCACTAAACTGAAACTAAGGCCATTTCAGCAACTTACCTTCTGGTGGTGGTGTCCAGTGGTGATTCCTGCAGTGGCTGTGCTGGGAAAGGAGTGTGACAACAGCATTCCCCTCTGCATGGGAGCACGATGGACATACTACTTTCTTCTGCAGTGCAGCTGGATACTTTCCCAGGCTGCACTGGGGCAGGAAGTGCCACCATCATGCTTCCTGCTCTTCTTCAGGACAGGTAAATGTAGGATGGTGGTGCAATCACAGATCATTGACAGGCAAAACCCGTCAATGATTTAACTGTGATTGTGCCACCTGGAAACAGGAAAGGAGTGGGACATTGACAATGTCACACAGAAGCATCATTGTGGAAAAGGTCTTTCTGACAGAAAAGAAACTATGGGTAATTAAAACTTGGTTCCTGCCCTTGCTGCAAACAGCTCCTACTAAATAATTGTAGTTAACTTGCAAATCATTACATAAAATCTAGGTTAATTATGTTGCTAATAAAATTATACCTTAACCAAATTGCATTCACACAAGTTTTTGAAGTCCCACTAGCTTCTTCATTATGCAAAGGTGTTAAAAATCAAACAGGAGAAATAAAAAAATGATGATGTTAGAGTCATAGGCCTACATCTTAAGATGTTTCTTTTGTTGTCAGTTAAGATGGCCTGGTAACTGACAACAAAAGCAACATCCTGAGACAAAAATGTTGGCCTGTGACTTAACAATCTTTTTAACACCTTTGTCTGATGAAGAAACCAGTGGAGTTTCAAAAATTTGCATGATGTATTTTGTACTTTTTGTACCTTTTAGTTGGCCCAATAAAAGTTATTGCCATTTTGTGCATTTTTGCATCTGTTGTATTTTGCTGTATGGTCAACACGGCTACCATAAATATGTTTTCTCATTCAAAGGCCATTTCTGCACTATAATGTTATAATGCTATTCCACTTTCAACATCCTATGAAATCCTGGGGTTTGCAGTTTAGGGAAGGGCATTTAGAATTCTCAGCCAGAGAGCTCCTTGGTTTCAGTAAACTACAAACCCCAGAATTCCACAGAATGTTGAAAGTGGAATAATAGCACTATAACAATGTAGTGCAGAAATGGCCATAGGAGTCTCCATAAGTCAAAGCTGACTTGACAACAATTAACAACAGCATGTGAAATAGGATGAAAACGGCTGTCAGCTTAAGTCCTACTATCCTCAGGCAGCAGGTACTGAGGGACGAGGTGGGAGAATATAGAATTACTACTTTGACTGCTTTCCCACCACCCCTAAATTATCCTGATGCTCTCAAATGCAATCCTACATCCAGTGCTGAGGTAAGGATCACATCCCAGCCCAGTTGCTTTTTCTGTTTGGAATGGGGAGAAAAGCTCTATCTTGTCCTTCACATGGACAGCAGAATTTCTTGGGCCACCTTAGTAAACTCAAACTCTCAGACAGAAGTACAACTCTATAAATTGATTTATTGTTGGTTGATTATTCATCTGCCTTTTATTTAATTAATGCAGACAGGACCAACTCTTTAAGGCTTAGAGAAGGTGAGGTTGCTTAAGCACAAAGCTACTCAGAGACCCATATTGTCCTTGACATCCTTGTCCAGGTAGACAGAAAGCAGGGCATACAAGACCATGATAAGTATTGTATCTAGGCCAACGTATCTGAGGACAGTTTATTGTGAGAACATAATCTGGCAAATAATTCTTTCAGGATATTTATTTGGTTTAAACCAATGTACTACGTATGATCATGTACTGCATACAGTCAGAGGTGACCATGGTACGCTACAGTGTGAATAAGCTTGCTTCTTTCCTCACTTGCTCTGTCAATTATATTTAAAGTTGCACATTACCAAAGCCCCAGTATCAATGATTTTTTAAGGACATGGTTTCTCTACATTATGAGCTGACAAGGCTTCTGTTTATTTTGCAATGATTAGAAAACCACAGTTAATCTTTTCATTTTAATAAATTATTTGAATGAAAATCTGGTAAAATCTAATGAAGTTACCAAAATTTATTTATATGCATAAAATTGTAACCCTGCATGCATTTATGTGGGAATAAGTTCAGTTGAAATGAATGGCAAATATTTACAATTAAGCACATTCAGGACCAAAGTGTTCATGACTATTTTCTTTCATCTTGTTTCCATCATCCAATGGGAACTAGGTAACGGGAGCAGATCTATGATTTGCAACTTTCTGCGCACCTACAATCTAAAATTTACTGACAGCATTTTCACAGGATTGTCTTTTGGTTTGATGCAACATGGTTCCCAGTTTCTTACCTGGTGCTGAATGCAGTACTCGTGAAATATCTAAGTAAGATCCTGATCAGCAAGGCTGTTCTTTGCTTGCATATGTTCTCCTGTTCACTTCCCTGCTACTTCTAGCCCTTTCTTTCCAAACAAGTACAGTATCCCCTCCACATTTGTGAGGGTTAGGGGCACAGAACCCTCAAAAGTGGAAAAATCAAGCATAACTCCCACCTCCGCAATTGTCTTCCAGAGCTCCCCCTCCCATTCCTCTGCCTGTAGCCCCAGCATTGGGGTACAGGGGAGAAAAAAGACACAGTAAGGGGCTTACCACTATTTTCCCCTCAAAGGGAGAAGAGCACAGTTCTTCCCTTCTAGTTACTGCTGGTGGCCATCTTGAAAATAGCCAGGTAGAAGCAAAGAGAGCACCTGACCAAACAGCAGCCATTACACAGCAGCACATGCAGCTACATGGGAGAGAGACACACCTCCAGCAGTGGGAGGGGGCTTTGCTCATTCAAAAAAAGAAAACATCCATTATAAACACAAGCCTCACAAACCTGGGGTGAGGAATGCAAGGGGGGAATAAGCACATGCTTTGCAAATAAACAGCTTTGTGAAGTTCAGACCCACAAATGTAGAGGGAGGACTGCAACTGTATGTTGTTTCTTTTTCTACAAAGATTGTTCCTGTTGCATTGGTTGTGCTCTTGATGGAAAATGAAGTAGAAGACCTGATATTTGGAGCAGTTCTAGCAAAAGGGGCATTATAATTTTAGATTGCACTGTTTGGGGACAGGACGGCTGGTGAATAATCATTTATAATGTTGCCTTCTGATCATGTCTTGAACTTGACTTGAGAACTTTAAAACAGTCATACATAAATAATTCATATGCTTCTGGTTATTGGATCCTCTAGTTTGGAGACAATTAAGCTCAGTAATTAGATAACATTGTATTCTTTTTATGGAGTTAGAGTATCCTGTTCTAGGCTCCATAAAAGGTAGGGTCAATTTGTTTCTGGAAGCCCTGTGTTTGCATCTATTACATACTTATCAAAAGCACTGGATAATCCCTAGCTATCCACAACTACAACCATGAATAGGTTAGGAGCTCTACATTCAGGAAATAAATACACATGTGTATGTGTACACACACACATTAAATAAAGGGGACCTAAGTGATGTGCAGAACATCTGCTAAATAATAGTTAGCTTCTTTAGAAGATTGTCAACTTTTGAGATTAAACTACACATAGGCATAGGCATATTTTGAGATTTTGAGATTAAACTACACATAGGCTAAAAGTAGCTCTCTTGGGCATCATGAACTATGAACTTAGACAGACAATAGCAGGCAGAATTATTTAGGCTGAGTGAGAGCCACATCATATCCCTGAGCTTAATGACAAAAGCTCTTGTTTATTTGACTAGCACTGCATTGAACTCATTGTTTATGGGAATTCTGCTAGATGGCAAATAGGATAGGCTGTTTCATTTCATACCACCACCATAAGTGGGTGAGAAACAACCCATATTAAAAATGAATTATTCACCAACACATACTATGATGTATAAGAATGCACATTTGGCTAGTCTGTCACTTTCTTAAAAGATGTTGGCTATGATTTATGATCAGTATTACTGTGCAAGATGGAAGGTCAGATTCAGTAGGTGTATTGGTTCAGATTATGGATCCATTCTTCCAATAGGAAGTCTTTTAACACATCTAGCTGCCCACAGCAACATTAGTTTTCTTCTCCACTCCCAATCTTTGGAATAGCTACACTCAGTTAAACATTTACAAGCATAGCACCCATTTTCTCATCTGTCCTGCCTAGTGTTCACTACTACTGCAATCACCATCACCACAACTAGTTATACAAATTGCTTCCAGGCAGTCATTTTATATCATTCACATGAGTGGCATGAAGAATAGGTGCTTACTGTTAACAGTCTACATGGCTATGCCCTCCATGTTCAGACAGCCATGTTAATCTGTATGGGGGTGTGTGTGTGCGTAATGCAACTACACATATCCCTGAACACTTTGTAGCAACATACTACTGCTGGGAAAATCCTTTCCCTTCTCCCAGCTACTGCGAGAATTGCTGCTAAGTTCAGAGTACTGTATTTAATGGCCTATAAGATGCACTGATGTATAAAATGTACTCCATTTTCAAACAGTATTTTTTTGGGGAAAAAGTGAGGCTTATACGGCAGTAAATACAGAAGCTTGATAGGGGAGGCAGATTGTTCCATTGGCCTCTGAAAGTGTTCTGCTGAGGATAAAATTCTGCATTCCAACAACAGACAATGGGGCTGAAGCCCTCATACCAGTTGTGTGAGCTTCAGACCACATTTGGGATGGTTTGTTAGATTAGAGCTTATAATAAAACTGCACTACACAGATAATTATTTTGATATCACTGTAATGGCCAGGGGTCCATCCTGGGCTTTGCAGTTTGGTGAGGAATTTCAAATTCACTAAAGTTCAGGAGAGTAGACTATCTCTAGCAGAAAAGTACCTTGTCAAATTACATATCCTAGGATTCCATAGGATAGAACCATGACAAAGTAGTGTCAAACTGCTAGAGTTGTGCAGTATGAATATACCTTTAGTATAATCCAGCAAAACAATACTAATGTTGTTAATGTACAGTCCTCCCTCCACATTTGCGGGTTTGACCTTTGGAAATTTGATTATTCGCAAGGCATGTGCTTGCTTCCCACCCATTTTCCTCCTCCCATTCCATTCCTCTCCTCACCCTAGGCTTGCATTTAAAATTGATGGTTTTTTTTTTCCTTTTGGGTGAGCAAAGCCTCCTCTCACTGCTGGAGGCATGTCTTTTCTGACATGTGGTTGCATATTTTTATGTGTAATGGCTGCTGATTGGTCAGGTGCTCTCTTTGCTCCTATTCCTCCTCTCTCATGATGGTAACCAGAAGTAGATAAAACCCCAGAACTCCACTCCTCTCTGTCTGAGGGGAAAGTACTGGTAAGCCTTTTACCTTGTCTTTTCTGTCTCCCTCCCCAGCCAATCCTGGGGCCACAGCCAAAGGAACTGGAGGGGGGAAATCTCTGGAGGGGAATGGGAGGGGGATCACCGGAGGAAGAGTAATTACATTTTTTCCACTTTTATGAGGGTTCTGTGCCTCTAATGCTTGCAAATATGGAGGGGCCACTGCATAGGCATATAATTCAAAGAAAGCCAGCATGATAAAGTGGTTTGAATATCAGACTATATCTCTGGGAAACCAAGATTCAAATCCCCACTCAGTCATGGAAACCCACTGTGTGTCCTGGGTAAGTCACACTCTCTCAGCCTCAGAGGAAGGCAATGGAAAACCTCCTTTGAAGAAATCTTGCTGAGAAAACCCTATTATAGGGTTACCCTAAATCAGGGTTGACTTGAAGACACACAACAACAATAAATATAGTGCAGTCATTTGATAATACATAGGTATACAGTTCAATCATTTGTATAAGACACCAAAACGGAGAACATTACCAGTTTATTATCATTTTATCCCTTTTTATGCCTCAGGTAAAATCTGTCTTTAGTTTTTCCTCAGGTAACAAAAGGATGCTTAAGTAACAGGGTTTCAATGCTACACAGACGCTTTTGACAATAAGTCCCACTGAACTTAGCAAGACCTACTTCTTCATAAACATGCATATGAGTTCACTGCACGTAGTGGAACAAGAAGCACCAAAAATGATTGCATTGGAATAATAAGCAGTGTAGATGAACCATCACTTTATTATGCTTCTCTTGACAATTTCAGAACTGTGCATCATTCTTCATCTTTGCTCTTTTTAGGCCAACAGGCTTGAGTAGAAGTTCTGAAGCCTGTGAAAAACAAACGCACAGAAAGCAACAGTAAAGTCTGTAGTGTTTCAGACACCATGGTAACTCAAATTGCCTGACAAATCCAGGGCACATTTCCATTTAGGGTTTTTTCCTCCCCTGGTAAAGAAGAAAACAGTCTCTTTTTGAGACTTCTTAGCGATTGCAAATTGGTGGATCTTCTCAGAAGAAGCCAACTCAAGCTGGCCTAGCAGCCCAAGGACTGTGTCGAACACATCCAACGGTTGGCAAACAGAGAGCAAAAATTTATAAAGAAGGGAAGCCAGGATAATGGCAAGTGCCCTCTGAGTTGGCAAGGCCAGAGGACTTATCCATAGTAGGCTCACAGTAAATTACAGAAGACTTCAATGGACCAGTGAGACCTGCTCCAAAGCCTATTCAGGTCAATGGGAATCCTTCTGCTGATTTCAATAAGCTCACAGTCTAGCCATAGAAGAGGGATACACTTCAGACAGCCTTTCATTTTCCAAGCTGAGCTGAATTGCACTCAAATATGGATGTGAAAAGCTTTTGAGTGATCCAATTATCAGAGCTTTGGGTGTGTGATCTGCATGGCATGCTAGACAGACACATTTGGACAGTGTTAGGCTTGGTAGGGATGGGGGTGAGGGTGAGAATGGAGGGGGAAAACAGGGCAGGCTCCCTTTCGACTTCTCAACTCTGTTGCCTTGTGACCAAAAAAAAAAAAAAAAATGAAGGGATCCTTATCAGACTAACAGAAGACCTTTTTTTCTGCCTGAGGATTTCCCCCAAAGATTTTCTTTTCTTTCTGAAAGGAAGGAGTATGAACAAGAGAAAGATGCACAGATAGACAAAGTGACATTCATAGGGAAGTAGCTGTCCAAGTTTTGCTGAAAGTGAACCATCACACATATTAAATTTGTTTCTGATGATATTGAGGACCAAGGACCAAACTAGATTTTTCCTAAAGATACCTCAGAAAAATCTCAGAAGGCTTTGTGTTCCAGGAAAGGGCAAAGAAGCAGGGGTAACTATGCTAATTTCCCACCAAGTTTTCCCCATTCACAACCAGATTTTATACCTGTAATCTTAGGCAAAAGATGAGTTTTTTTTTTTACTTAGGGTGTTAAGGGCACATATGTACTGGTGAAATGCCTTGGGATTTGGCAGTCATCATATCTGTTCTGATCTTTTAAAAAAACAGGTGTATTTCCTGTTTATTCCCCAGGAATTTCTGCCTCTTAGTCAAGTTCAGTCTTGGTATTTTGGGCAGTGGCGGTCCCTTTGGGCTGTTGTGTTGGTGGTTTGATTCCTAGCTGGGTTATGCCCCATTGGGCCTGGAATTTCTTTTATATATAGATATATATATTAAAAACTGAAAAAAACAAACATCACATAATCCATCTTACATCACATTCATAACATTACAAACATAATAAACATTTAAAAAACAAACAGACAAGTACACACATAACATACTACATATCTTATTTACATAATCTAAACAAACATAGAGCACTTCCCCCTTTTCATGGGATACAGCCTTGTATTTTATTTTATTTATTTGGGGGGGGGGCTGGAATTTCTGTGGGTGGTTGCATTTGTTCCTACTCCCTCATTCTTTTTGCTTTTTCTTACCTGTGGAAGTGGTTTGTTCTTCCTATTCTTTGCTCAGGGCTTTGCTTTGTGTGTGCGGTATGAAGCATTGGGAATTTTTTTGCATTAGTTTATAACTGCAGTGAGGGGTCTTACTCACCATTTTTTGAGGTTTTCCTTTCCCACACATATGAGGATTGCTTTGGTTTGATTGGCATGTCTCTCTCTTCGAGCTGTTTGGCTGCTGTTTAATTCTTGGTTGCTGGTGAACACCATTTTGGAGTATGGACTTTGGTTGGCCATTTTGTATCCTATATTTTCTGTTCCTGCTAGGAGCAACTATTTTGAGATAGCATCATGGGCATGGCCATTTTGGTTCTGTGTATCCATATAAGTGCACATGCCACCAGCTGTTTTATTGTAGGTCTTGCAGGTAATGCCATTTTATTGTCTGTTCTGGTTAGTTTCTGTTCTTTGGGTGCAGACATTTTGTGTTATTGATTTGGACATAGACATTTTGAAGTGTATTTTGTCATGGGTGCAACGTTGGCCATTTCAGGTACCTGTTCATTGATCATCACCGTAAAGGCTGGGTGTGGACACCATAATTTTGGGTGCAGGCAGAGGTGTGGCCATTTTATTTTGTCCAGTTGTCAGGCCTTTTTGGTGATTAGGCCTAGCTAGCCCTTAAGCACTGGTTGTGTGTTTGGTCAGGCCTAGCACGACAGCATTGCTTCCTGGTGGCCTGACTGGGCTGGCTAGTTCCTATTTTGCTGTGCTGCTGCCACAACGTGCCTGTTTGCCTTACTTAATTTTCCGCTAGGATTTCTACAAGGTGTTGCTTCTGTGTGGTTATGGCCTAGGTGGTTAGGGTCTGTCTAGTTTTATTCATTGGGTTGTATTTTGGTCCCTAATCTGTTGGTATAGGCAAATACTTTGGCCAAGTTTCAATCTAAAGCCAGCTTTTAAGTGTGGTCTTTCTCAACCATAGTTTTGATCAGGGGATTCTTTGGGGCTGCATGGTTCTCGGGGGCTTGTCTGGTATTTCTGAGTGGTCTTTTTCCTTGTTGGTTTGTGTAGCTGTTTGAACTAGATTGTTTCTGGGATGTTGCCACTTAGGCCTGGATTTGCTGTTGACTGGTTTGTGTTTTAGACTAGGAACAGTTTGTGTATCTGTCTAGTTGAAAGGCAAGTTTGAATGCTGAACTGGTATGAGGTTGTGTGTGGCTAGTATGGCTTCTAAAAAGGGTAAGTCAAAGGGCTAGGCCATGATTAAGAAGCCTCTTGTCAACTGCCTGCATCTGGTGCTGCTTGGATCTTCAGACAATGGGGAGGGGGAGATGGCCCACTTGGAGTGGGGCAGTAGCCCTCTGCCAGGCCATAGAGCAAAATGTACTATGGGGTTATCTCTTCAGATGATCCAAATATGCCTTTAAGAAACCATTCATTGCCAGTTATACTTGAGCAGATATTGAAAGGGGATTATGTGTTTGATATTGAAAGGGGATGCGTTTTCTCTGCTATTTAGGGAGCCAGAGAAAAAGGATTGGGAGAACATGGATGAAAAGGAAAGAGCACTGGGAAGAGTAAAGTTGATAGGAACTGATGTAATTGGTTCTCAGGAATGTGTGTGTGTGTGTGTATGTGTATATGTGTGTGTGTGTATACGCTGGTATTATTGTGAGAGCACAGCTCTGGAGAGCATACGTACTTATCTATTATATGGATATAATCTTATCAGCCTTACTGTGATTTTGTGGGGTCAGCACGGCTTTTGTATGATGAATCTTTTCATATGAGGTGGCTATGAATCCAGTGGTTAAATGGGATCAGGTCTATTTGCAACTGTGGGTCAGTTTGATGACTCCAGTGAGACCAATTCAGGGTGAAGGATCTCACACTGGACATATCGTCCAGAAAGCTCAGGCTACATCCTGCTTGAAAGGTCAGGGTCAGCCAGTTACTACTGGTCAAAGCAAGTTGTATTGGGAGTTTGGCATGCACGGCTCTTGTAGCTGGTGCCTGTGAAAATTCCGACATGAATACTTTATTTGTAGGACCATGTTGGCCATCCTGGTGGAGAAAAGAGACTAAGCAGACATTTGTCCCTTGTCTGTGGCAGATAGCATAGGAGAATATTGGTGTACACCTTTGGCACCCCTTTGGTATGGGGTCGGACTCTGGAACTCCCAATTTAAGGTTCCACTGCCCAGGGGGTGGGGAAGGAGGCTACCTTTGAGGCCAACCATTCAGATTCTCACTTGTAGATTCTAAAGCTTGGGTGGAAGTTCCCAGGATTACCTTCAACTTATGACCAACTGGAAAGCAGCCCAAGTATTTGGATTGCCCTTGAGGCTGAAGTGTTTTACTCAAGGTAAGGTTGAGGAGGTAGTCATGGGGTGATACCTGGTTTCAGTTGAACTTGTATCAGATTGCTCCTCCCTCTTGCTCCATTTCCACTCCAATGTAAATAAATAGGTTAGGTAAAATAAAGTGGCCCTTATTTAATCCAATCTTGTTATGTCATGGTTGGTTGTCATTTATAATTTTTTAAACTGTGGGACTTCCGGCAAGATGTCAGCACAGCAGGTAGCCTGAACAGCTGGCTCAGGGCTATCGCTTTGAATCTTTGGGAAAACATCTCCAGGGGACCTGGTGTCCCCACAGAAAGGTACCCCCTTAGTAGGTAGGGGGGAGCAAAGCAGCTCATGAAGTCCGTGATTGTCCCAGCATCAGTAGAGAAGGAGAGGGGAAACTGATGTGAATGGGACGGAGGACAGAGCCGTGCCGCAGATTCGCGGCCAGGAAACTGAACAGCGCCGGTGAGAAACCTCTTTTCAAGAGAAAAGAGAAGGGTTTAAAGAAGGAAATCCAGTGGAATTTGCAAGGAGAGCAAGGTTGGTTTGAAAAGTAGAATTAAATAGAACAAATTCTGGTCTGGGATGGAGAAACATCTGGGAAGATAGTGAAGTTCGTAGGTGCAGAGTTGCGGAGGAGCGAGTGGTTTGGGGAGAGGAATAGAGGACATAACCGGTTTTTGAAACTTTGGTGAGTTAAGAGATCTATAATCTTTTTGCTGGATTGTTAAAATCTCTGGGGCTCTGCCATAACAGTACTTTTTCTTTACACTGGGAGAAATTAATATGGATTATACATAACCACTATGTGGAACTTAATTAAATAAAAAAGTTGTGGAAAGGAGGAAAGAGAAAGAGAAGAGAGTGAGGACATTGCAGACGAAGAAGACAAAACAAAGAGATAATGGAGGACATAACAGAGGCGGCTTAGAGAGAAAGGGGAAAATAATGGAAATTGTATTTTTAAGGGTTTTTTTTATCCCCTCAACTGATCTGGATTAGCCTCTAGAAGAGAGGCAAAGAAAACACACACACACAAAAATTAAAATTATACTGGTATGGATTAGCCTCAGGAAGAGAGGTGAAAGTTGTGGGTTTTTTGGCTCTAAAATTGGATGAACCTCAGGAAGAGAGGTGAAGTTAAGAAGGAACTGTTGACTGTGGGATGTTGCCTGATTTATATATAAGAACTTAAAAAGAGACTAATTAATTGCTGATCGTGAATAGAAGTATTTGTGTGTCTGGCCCCTGGTGGTCAAATGAATTGACTTCAAGAAGAGAGGTGAAGCTTCTAAAAATAAAGACTTGAGAAAAGGAAGAGACTTGAACTCTGGCAAATCAGGGGCGGACAATAAGGAAGGAGGAAAGTAGACATGACAGGTTTCTAAAAAAACCCAAAAAACCCCCAACATGGATTGATTTCATTTGATTTTAATTGGTAATAAATTAATTGTGGTTATATTATATATAAATAATAGAACAGTGAAATAGTTTTAAATTTCTTCCCTTTTTACTAGAATTTGGAATAGACAAATAATAGAAATAAATTAATAGATAGTTAAGACTTAGTAAAACCAAGATATTATTAGATTGTGTTAATCAGTAGTGGTGGTGATATTGAATTACATTGTGAATTTTATTATATGTGTCATTTTGATTACATGAGGTTTAATTAAAGTTTTGGAAGGTAATGTAGAGAAAATTAAATAATAAGGGAGGAAAGATATGGCAACAGGTCAAAAGAAAACAATACAGACACAAATCCAACCACAAGTTTTAGAAAGAAGAGGATCTACTGGATCTAAAACAATGGAGATGAATAGATTGTTGGAAGAATTTCAAAAAATGAGAAATGATATGATGGAAGAATTAAAGGCAACGAGGACAGAGATAAGAACAACCAGGACAGAAATAAAACAAGACTTGAAAAAGGAAGTAGAAAATTTGAATCAGAGCCTACAAAAACTTACAACAGACCTATCAACAATGGATCAAAAAGTTCAGGATATCCAGGAAAAAAAACAAAAATTAGAAAGTCAAATGCAACAAATGAAGAAAGAACAACAAAAAGATAAGGAAACTATAATGCGACTGGAAATATGTCAACGGAGCAGAAGTTTGAAACTCAGGGGACTTCCCGAACAGAAAGAGGAAAATTTAAGTCAAAGAGTAACAGATATTCTGGCACCATGCATAGGCCAAAGAAGAGCAAGATTTGAACATGAGATAGACAAGGCCTTCAGAATTGAATCGATTGCGGCTAAACGAAGAAATCTCCCATGAGATATAGTGGTATACTTCACCAGAGAAAAGACACGGGATATGATTTTGGAGCAAAACTATAAAGAAAAGTTAATACTGGATGAGAATGAAATAAAAAATTTTAAGGATGTACTGCCAAGTGTTATGAGAAGCAGAAGAGAATATGCGTTTCTGGTAAAGAACTTGCAATCAAAGGGTATAAGATATATATGGGAGATACCAGAAGGCCTTTCCTTTTTCTATGAGGGGAGAAGAAGGAAAATAAATTCTGTTCAACAAGCAATTGAATTTCAAGTGAATTATATGAAAATGGGAACAGCAACAGTAGGGACTGAAGAAAAGAAATTGGATCCAATATCAGAAATTACAAAAAATGGGAATGGCAACGGCAGATGAAACAAGCCCAATGTCTGAAGAAGAGTCTGAACCAGCAGAACCAGAAGAGAAAAAGAGGAAAGGAAAGGAAAGTTGTAAAGAAACAAAATTGAAGATAATAACTTGGAATGTACAGGGAATAAATTCACAAGCAAAAAGACGACAGATTTTTCATAATTTAGAAAGAATAGGACCTCAAATTACAGTATTATTAGAAACTCATATAAAGAAGAACCAAGAAAAGTATTTATACAACTTTAAATTAGGCCAATGCTTTACCTCTCTATATGGGAAGGAAAAAAAGGGGGGGGTTGCAATTTATATTGATAAGGATATCCCAGCAAAAAAAAAAAAAAAAAATATTGGAAGATGAAGAAGGAAGAATATTAGGAGTTGAAATTTCCACAAATGGCAAAAAAATATTTTTGGTTGGAGTGTATGCTCCAAATGAAAATAAAAGGAAATTTTATAAGGAATTGCGAGAAAAGATATCAGAATATGAGTATGAAGATTGGATCTTAGCAGGAGATTGGAATGGAGTTGTGGATGTCAAAATGGACAAAACAACCTCCCCAAATAAGCAAGACCAAGGAAAGAGGGGCAAATTGCCAAAAACTTTTTTTGAGATGTGCGAAGAAATATCAGTCTCAGATGCATGGAGAACTCTGTACTCTAATGTAAAGGACTTTACTTTTTTCTCAGAGGTACATTAATCCTGGTCTTGAATAGATATGATTTTCACCTCTAAACATTTGTTAACAGAGATAAAAAAGATAGAAATACTGCCTAAGATCATCTCAGACCATCACCCAGTGATGCTGCAAATGCAGGAGAAGGCAAAACAATTTCAATGGTGTTTAAATGACAGTTTATTAAATGATGAGGAGATAGTACAACAAGTGAAAGAAGTTTTAAAAATTACTTTAGAGAAAATATAAGAGACGATATGAAGATGAGGACGGTCTGGGATGCATCTAAAGTAGTAATGAGAGGTTTTTTTATACAAAAATGACAAATCCAGAGTAAGAAAAGGTGAGAGAAACATCAAGAGTTGATGACTAAACTTCAAGAGAAAAAAAGAGAATTTAGAGAAGACCCATCAAAGAAATCATTACAGGCGGGGTTAAGAAAGTACAAAAAGAGATAATGTTGAATACATTGGAGGAAATAGAAAAAAAGATGAAACAGATGAAACTGACTCAATTTGAACAAGCTAACAAAATTGGGAAATGGTTAGCATATAAACTTAAGAAGAAGAGAGAGAGAGGAATATAGTAGCTGAATTGAAAAATGGAAAGAAGATGATTACTCAACATGAAAAGATAAAGCAGAAATTCAAATAATACTTTGAAAAACTATTGTATGAAAAAAACTTTGTGCACCGAAATGAGAAAAATTGGACAGAACTTTTCTCCAAGGTTAAGATTCCCAAAATATTGTTGGAGAAACAGGAACAGTTAAATAAGCCAATAACAGTTACTGAAATAGAAGAGGCTATAAAGGATGTGAAAACGGACAAAGCACCAGGACCAGACGATTTCACTGCACTATATTATAAAAGGTTTGTAAAGGAATTAATTCACCCATATCAAGCAACTTTGAAAGAAATAGAAAACTATGGGAAACCACAATCCTGGGCAGAAGCAAACATTGTTTTGATACCTAAAGAAGATAAGGACAAAAGAGAAGTTAAAAAATATAGACCAATCTCTTTGCTGAATACAGATTATAAAATACTGGCGACAGTATTGGCAAAATGATTGAGACATGTATTACAGGACAAGATTAATGAAGGTCAAACAGGCTTTCTCCCAGGCAGATATATGAAGAACAATATAAGAACATTTTTGGATGTGATTGAATACTATGACAAAAACCCAGGGAAGAAGATAGCTTTTATTTTACTGGATGCAGAAAAAGCTTTTGATAATGTTTCCTAAGAATTTTTGCACCGAGTTTTAAAAGAATATGACCTGGAAGAAGTCTTTTGTAAATGGATTGAAAAGATTTATCAGGATCAATCAGCGAAGTTAATTATAAATGGAGACACAACGACAAGCTTTGCTATAAATAAGGGGGTACAGCAAAGGTGCCCTTTATCACCACTATTTTTTATAGTTGTATTGGAAATATTATTGATTGCAATAAATGAAGACTTACAGATACGAGGTTTGAGAATAAAGAACAAGGAAATAAAATACAAAGCATTTGCTGAGGAAGTAATTATATTTTTGGAGGAACCTCAAGAATCAATTCAGACGCTGATGGACATTTTACAAAAATATGGACAAATGGCAGGATATAAGATAAATAGAGAAAAGACAATGATGATGACATTAAATATGACAAAAAAAGAACAAGCTGACTTGGAGAGAAGATCTGGATATCAATTAACTAAGAAAGTAAAATAGTTAGGCATTATTATAACAAATAAAAATCAAGAATTATTTGATAACAATTATTTGAAGATATGGAAGGAGATTAAAAGCAAAATGGAAAAATGGACAAATCTAAATTTGTCTCTCCTGAGAAGGATAAATGCTGTTAAAATGTCATTACCAAAGCTCATGTTCCTCTTCCAGAATTTACCAATAATAGGAAGAGAGAAGATCTTTAAAGAATGGGAAAAAGAACTACGAAAATTTATGTGGCAAGGGAAAAAACCAAGAATAAGATTTAAAATATTACAAGATGCAAAAGAGAGAGGAGGATTCAATGTGCCATCATTAAAAACCTTTTATCAAGTATGTTGTTTAGACTTGATTTAAGACTGGATAGAAGTAGAAAATACAACAATCAAAGAATTGGAAGAAATAAATAATAGGTTCAGATGGCACAGATATTTGTGCTATGATAAAATAACAGTGAATAAAGAGTTTAACAATCACTGTATTCGGAAGACATTATTGAAAGTTTGGTCACAAATCAAGCATAAATTTTATAGAAGACTTCCAATGTGGACTTCACCCCAAGAAGCATATAAAATTGCCCTAACAAAACAAGGAAATCTATTAACTTATCAAGAGTTGCTGAAATGGGATGGGGAAAAGCCAAGAATGTGTACAGAAGAAGAATTAAAAGCTGCAGGACATGAATTTAATTGGTTCCCATGGAGACAACTCAAAGAGAGATTTAAAATGGACCAAAAATTATATGGATTTGAAAGAAAAGAAAATGAACTAGATTTATTGATGAGGGGGGACCAGAAGAAGAGAATTTCTAAATTTTATAAATTACTGTTGCAAAGAGAAATGGAATCAGAGGTTGTTAAAGATACTGTGGTAAGGTGGGCACAAAATATTGGACACCCAAGTGAACTGGACATATGGGTGAGGGCATGGAAAACAGATATAAAATTCACACCAAGTTTAAATCTAAGAGAAAACTTTTATAAAATGCTACACAGATGGTATATGACACCAGAAAGATTGCAAAAAATAACTAAAAATGGAAATTTAAGATGTTGGAAATGTGATGAAAAGGTGGGGTATTTTTTCATATGTGGTGGACCTGTAAGATAGCAAGGAAATTCTGGAAGGAAATACATGATGAAATTCAAAGAATGTATAATTTAAATTTTGAAATGAAGCCAGAGTTCTATCTGTTAGATATGCTAGGGCAACAAAGAGAAATAAGATGTCATCAGAAGATATTGTTATATCTGATAACTGCCGCAAGACTGATATATGCACAATATTGGAAAGAAAGGAAATATGTTGATATAGAAGAATAGAAATTAAAAGTTCTGGATATGGTAGGGACAGAAAAGTTAACATTTTCTTTGAAAAATAAACCTACCCAGAACTTTGAAAGGGAATGGAGAGAAGTTTTGAATTGGTTAAAGATATAGAATAAGAAAGGGAAAGGAACAAAGAAAGATGTAAGCAATGTAATGTAACAAGGTAATAAAGTAATGTAACAAAGCAAACATAAGGAAATGTAACAATGTAATATAATAAGGTAATGCAACAAAGCAACACTGTAACGATGTAAGATGTAATAATGTAAGATCATCTTCTTTGAGTAAGCAGTAACTATTTATGAATGGAATGAAAACAAGCAGATTCAACTGGAAAATAAGCTTGGAAGTGGGGAGGGTTTGTTTTTTTTTACTTTTAATTATAAATTTCAATAAAAATATATTTTAAAAAAAGATTTTTTAAACCATGTTTGACTTTTGTAAACTTTTAAATACTAGTATTGGGGAAAAGACAGAGATACAACAACACACCCTAAATATCTGAAAGGCACCAGATCTCATCTGCTCTTGGGTCAGCTCTGATTAGTACTTGGACAGGGGACCACCAACTGCTGGTTATATTTCAGAGGAACGAACTGGGAAAACCACCCCTGAATATTCCTTGGCTATGAGAATGCTATGAAATTCTGCTCGTTGAAGAGCAATGTAGGTCTCTTTCTTGGCAGATATCTCTGGAGGGCTGCTGCTCTGCACAATCAGAGACCAGCATAAATGGGACAAGGCAGGAATTCAATATCATATATGTTGCTTCTTGAACAAAAGATTTTTCTGTGGCAGAACTATTATTCTGCTGAAAGGTCCCAGTAACAAAGCACAAAACTGAGCTGAAGTGGAGTCTTGTGGATTCTGACACAACTGAATAAGATTAAAGACCTGTGATTGACCATTGCTTGTTGTTTATGATGGAAGTAGTTAATACCAATATGTAAAAATCCACAATAGTGTCTATACTATTACAACTTAATTTCTATACTATAACTTAACAACATTATTTTATTGTTACATACAGAATGTATAATCTGAGCTGCTGAATACTGGTAACATTTATTTAGTCATGGGTAATTCTTAACAGCATGCAACAGCTCAGCTGCTCATGAAAATATTGTTTCAAGTTGAGGAGACAGGTGGTTACTAACCTATTTTTACTTTTTAAAAATCAATGCCTGTGGGGTAATATGGCAAAATAGAGTACTTTCAAAAATAGTGTAGGAACTATACTGTTTGAAAGAGTATATTTGAAAATAATATGAAGTGTTTTGAAACATATAGCTGTGGAAGCCAGGGTATATTAACTTTTAATTTTAAAAAAACCTATCGTATTGATGGTACAGTCATCCTTCCACATTTGTGGGTTTGACATTCACGAATTTGATTATTTGTGAGTGTGCTGCACGCTTTCCCACACCTCCCAGTTCTCCTCCTCCCATTCCTATGCATTTTGCCTCAGCCAAGTTCTCTGAGGCAAAACAGGAGGAAATGGGTGAGGGGGGAAGGCTACCAAGAACCTTCCTTTCTTCCTTTGGAGTTTCCCCCCTCCCCTCCCCATGCATTTTGCTCCAGCATGGAGAACTCCCGCTGAGGCAAAACAGAAGGAAAGGTTGGAGGAAAGCTTCCAAGAGCCTTCCTTTCCTCCTCTGGAATTTCCCTCACTCCTTCTCATACATTTTTTCTGCACTCAGGCAAAATGCATTGGAAGGGGAAGAGGCAAACTCTGGAGAAGTAAAGGAAGGTTCTTGGGAACCTTCCCTTCCATTTTGCATGGGAAAGGGAAGGGGAAGGGGAAACTCATGGCAGGGAATGGGAGGGGGAGCAGATGGGGGAGTTATTTGCCATTTTTCCACATTCGCAAGGATTCTGTGCCACAAACCCTTGTGAATGTGGAGGGAGGACTGTAACAAGGAATGAATGTGCTGAATATTTATCATGAAAAATAACAATTGGATACAATAGCCCAAATTAAACATTCTTATATCCCACACTTAGCTCAGAGGCAAAGCTAATTTTGTGCTAGAATCTCTTCCGTTAGGATCAATAGGAATTAACAGGACTTAAGTTTGACCACTTCTCTCACTGTCACCCCTCAGTCTTACAAAGAAATATTGATTGATTGATTGCATGTATGTATCACCCCTCAGTCCAGAAAATAAAGACAGTTAAAATATTACATACTTTAAATACATAAATACATAAAAACTTTTTAAACAAACTAAAATGCTCCTTAAAAATAAGTTTAAAACCAACCTGTTAAAAGCACCAGAGAAATTTCAAGGACCAAAGTCCATGTAATACAAAACCATCTTACCTGCCCACTGGAAGCTCAAAAGAGATGGACCCTCAGCCTAACATCCCTTGGCAAGGAGATCTACAACTGGAATTCTACTACAGAGAAACCGTGTTATGTGTATGCACCAACCTAGCTGTTTGAGGCCTTGGAACACCCAACAGGGCCTCTGCTGAAGATTTTATATGTTAAACAGTCTCATATGGGAGTAGGCATAAAAAGGGTATTTAGGACTCTGTAGATCAAAACGAGCACCTTGACTGATCTTGGAAACAACATCTAAAAGACTGGCCGGCCGGCTGGCCGGCCTGCCTTCCTTTCTTTCTTTCTCTCTTCCTTCCTTCCTGCCTTCCTTCCTTCCTTCCTTCCTTCCTTTCTTTCTTTCTCCCCCCGCCCCTTGTATCATTCATTGCAGAAATGGATGAGTTACAATGACGAAAATTCTCAGTTGTTCTCAGTCAACACTTTTACCGCTTCTGAGCTAAATAATTCTGGAAATGTGACATTTCTTATGGGCTTTAATTGTAAGGTACCTGGCTTATGTGCAAAGCAGAGAGCTATATTTTCTTGAGACTATGGTAAGGGAAACTCTGACATGCTGTGAGAAGCTTAATTGGAGTTTTCTGCATTCACAAACCAGAATTTAACAGAATGAGCATGAGCCTTATGATTCCAGTAACTTTCTTTGTAAAGTCAAGAGGCCACAATGAGATCTGTTTAAAAAAAATCACATACTAGGATGAGCAATTCATTGCAGTCTAGTGTAGCATTGCACTAGTCAGTGCATGAGATGTGTTAGCTAGTTTTGCCAGATGCATAGCAGGTGAAGTATTCATATATAGCCCTGTTTCAGGGAAGGAGAATGTAACAGAACACTCTGAAATACCTCCTAGCTACACCTAGCAAGTCAATATCAGGTTGGTAATTTCCTTCGTATAGAAAGCTGTAATTAACAAATAGATTTTATATGGGTAGGGGTTTTTTTTAACATAGCTTTAGAGAAGAACTTGAATAATGAGTGGAAATTTATGTTACACAGCCCAATCCAGTAAACAAGTTCATTTAGAAATTATATTAAATTTGTGGATAGTGATGTTAAAATTAATGGCTTTGGACTTCTGAACTTTCTAGGGGTAAATCTTAAACATACAATAGGAGCATGTATGCTTTCAGTATTTGACTACAATTCTGGAAGCTAGGGTTCAAATCCCTGGAAATTGGAAACCCACTGGGTGACCTTGTGCAAGTTACATTCTCTTAGTCTCAAAAGAAGGCAAAGGCAAACTGCCTCTGAACAAATCTTGTCAAGGAGAGCCTGTGATAGGGTCACCATAAGTTGGAAAAAGATTTGAAGGCACAGAAAAACAACAACACATAAATATAGGATTGATCAAGATACTGATCTGGGAGCAGTGTTTCAGTCTGATTGTCTGGGAGATGTCACATTTGAATGAATGAGTAGTCTCTATAGAAAGTCTGTTTTTTAAAAAAAAAATCATATTTGTTAATAATATGTTAGTGAAATGTGAGTGTAAAGATTTTTTAAGCATCATTTAAAATTATGAAAAATGGACAGCCCCAGATTACCCTCAGGAATGTAAGAACTTAAAATAATATGAAACATTAATCATCATTCACTGCATTACTGTCATTCTCATTTATATGAATACTTTCACCCAGGAATTTTAAATCGTTTCACATCTTAATAAACTGGGAATAATGAATTACTTTTTACAATTCATTCCAATATGCTGCTTTCTTCCTGTGACTCGTTGCTGATTAAGATTTTTCCCTAGAATGTAAAAAATAACCTGCCTTCCAGCATAACAACTCTTCCCATGTTAGGTGAGAATATTGAAGTGGGAAAAACATGAGGTAGAGGGTCAGGCACCTCATAGTCATCAACTGAAATGAATTTTTCACTGAGGTGACCTATCATGCTTATATCCATTTGTTATAATTTTTTGCAGATTGGCTGAGACCCAGTTTTGGATAAAAAGCCAGATACAAATAAATAAATGATCAAATAATATTGATACTCCTTCTCAATCTGGAGGTGATCAGCAGTAATCCATGTGCTCTTGACCTCTCTCCAGAACTTGGAAAAGTTAACTTTTTAGACAATAGTTCTACGAATCTTCTGGTCAGTATGGCTAATAGCCATGTTGGTTTGTTATTCCACTGGATAAACCCTATCCCGGGGTCTACAATTTGATATTAAATATGATTTCATGTGCCTGAGAGGTCGCCCGGAGGAGCACGTAGGCAGCCACGGTTGAACGATCGAAAACCAGGTCAGGCCAGTAAAACCCCCAGTTACGTAGCCCCAGGAGACTTCAAGATGTGTAAACCCACAATAAACAAAGGCTCCTCAGCCCCTGAGAAGCCAATTTGAGGGGATTAGCGTGTTTGCCCCAAGTTGAGCAAATATCCTATCAAGCAAGGACCATTTACATGAAGTCACACCACAACCAAACGCAGCCAAAGATCCTGAGACTTTGGCAACATCTTGTAATCCCATCATGCAAAGGAAGTTACCATTATGGAGCTTTGTTCTTGCTGCTACATCCATTGTTCTCCCCGAGAAAGGATTAGCCCTCCAGGAACTTTTTCTCCTACAAATAGTCCCAGTTTTTGAGCGTTTCTTTGGATCACTCCCGGTCATCCCAGTAGACCGTTGCTCCGTCCATTGAGTAATCCCCTCAGCTCTCTCTGTGCTGAGCCCCACTTCTCCGCTGTCTTCCTGCACCAGGGACTTCAGGACAAGGTGCAGTATTACCCCAGCTGCAACCCCTTCCATACTCCCCTATCCAATTTCCTCTCTTTTGCTTCTTAATAGGTCTTGAGTGAGTGTGTGAGTGAGGGCGTTGGTACATCGGACTTTCTTTCAACAAAATCATTTATTGGACATTCTTGTTTGATTTTTGGCTTGGCCTGACCCCATAAAAACTGGGTAAAAAGACCCCACTAGGTTACCCTGCCTCTTGCATTGCTAGTGCTCATGCTCTGGTTAGTTTCCATTCCCCATCACGTGGAGCACATTGAGGTGTCCCCCAAGGGACCCCAGAAATCAGGGAAACAGGCTGAAAGACTGTGAGAGGTATAGTCCTTCTTTAAAATATTTGCCTCTGTTTCTCCTGCCTTCCCCCATCACTTACCAGTAGAGCTGGACACACTTCTGGCCTAGAAGTTATTCATTTTCAGTGATGATACTAAAATAGCTTTTTTTAAAAACAGAATGGCGTGGTTAATAGGCCATGTATTCCATTGCTGACACTGGAATGTATAGTTATTAGCACAAATCCCTTTTAAATATGTTTCTTTTCATAATCAGTTGTAAAGGGAGAAATAAAAACAATCAAAACTCAGCTGAGAAGTAGTTAGCGCTGCTTTCCCTTTTGATTGATCAAAGGCCTTTCCAGCTGTCTGTCTTTCTTCACATCAAGGGCAGATAACATTACCATCTAGGAGGAGAGTTGGAGCAAGATGGTTGGAGAAATAAAGACAAATATTAACCTGTTGGAGAAGCACAGAAAAGATGCAGAAGACCTTCAGCGTGAATAGTTTCAAAAGAATTACACTTTTTAAATGTAATTCTCTCTTTCATCATCTTTTAAAATGTTTCCTGCTGTGATACTTGTGCATCAGTGCTTTTCCTTCAATACTTGTGGGCTCTCTTTAGAAAAACAATGATAGCTTATTTAGCAGTAGGAACCCAGGTGCTCTTTTGGCTTTTAAAAATCTGCTGTGCTGTTCTAAACTGAACGGTTTTTAATTGCTTTTTAATCTTTTTATTTGTATTCTATTCTTGTAACTAGAGATTTGAAGGGCATTAACGTTGTGACTAGCTTAATTCTATTTTAATGTCCACTTTTTGTATGTTTTTTTAACGGTGTTGCTCTTTTAAATTAAGTTTTGGGAGGAAGATTCCGAAAAGCTGAATCTGAAAAACTCTTATTTCTACTTTTATCATCATATCATTCATTCATTTTTGCCTTTCGCTCCAATCTCATCTTAAAGAAGGAGTGGGAACTGTTGCTCCTTGAGCTGTAGTTGAACTCCAACTCCCATGTGCCTCAGTCAACATGGCCAAAGGCCAGAGATTATGAGAGTTGTTGTGCAAAAACATCTGGAGTGCTACAGTTTCCACACTTCTCTTTTAAAGGCTCAGAGGCAACAATATTCTCAGGAAAGAGACTACAAGAATAATATATAGATATATTATAGTCTTAATATATCATGCCAATGATTTTAATATAATATACTAGCTTATTTACCCAGTGTTGCCCAGGATTTTATTTTCTTATAGGTAATACTTGTTAGAAATACCTTAGGAATTACCTTACTTTACCTTGGGAATTAGATGCAGTCGAAATAAACAGATTTGATATCATGTGTCTCTAATTCCCCAAACTGTGTTGTCTAGTACCTGTAACTTTTCGTCATATTCCCCAATACAATCTGTATTTAGAGTTATTAACATACAGATTTTGGTTTCCTGAGGGAATACATTGCCCTCCTTCTTGCTGGTAGACCTCATCTCCATAGCAACTGGCCTGAGCTCTCTGGCTGAGAATTCTTTAGGCCCCTCCCTGAACTCCCAACCCAAGGATTCCATAGAATCTTCAAGCCAGCCAATCATATGAGGTTTTCTCGCCTCACACAGGCCATCATATGAGGTCTTTTCCTGCCTGCCTGACACAAACAAACTCACTCACTCACAAACAAACTTCGACTTTTATATAGTAGATGATACTTATATACTTTGGGATTCCCCCAGCTGAAATATATTTGCAAACATTATATGATTTCCTGATTTGACATTATATGGCAGGAAATACATGATTAGATTTCCAATCCTCTTTTAAGGGTATCAGCCATAAAAGAGCTCCGATGTGCACCTTTCTCCCCACTAGCTTCCCAGTCCCTTTCACTGAAACTGATAATTATCCCATGAAATGAAGTTCCCAAGGAGGCACTGCAGGTGTGGGCAACCTACGAACAAAAGCCTCGAGCATAACATCAACTATATTGTTTTACTTTACTGAGGCCTGTGGACAAGATGGGATACATTCCATATACAGAAACTGAGGGGTTCTGGTAGCTGAAAATTACTTCAAAACTAATGATAGGATAGCATCCTTCACCACATGTGAGGGCAAGAGGCCACCTTAGAAGATGCAGGGCACTCTGTGCGACACCTGTGGTTTGTTCTACAAAAAGGACAAGAGCCCAAGGACTCAGTAGGAATAGCCAGGCAATGGTTGCTCCCCACGTAGCCTGCTGCTCCTTCTTGCAGTTGCCTCCCCCTTGCTAATGATAAGATTGGTTCTCAGTCAGTCGTGTAGGGATAGGGGCAGGAGACGACGGCTCGCCCTGGGTGGCAATGTTTTTGGGATGTCCCAGCCTGTAGCCACGTGACCGCATGCCCTGGCCACGCCCCGACACACCACAGCCGTGCCCCTTGTGCTGTAGCCCTGCCCCCCCTCCCCACACTCCAAGCTCCGCCACTGTTCTAAGTATTACTGTTTGTAGCTGGAGCTATATTTCTGGTGAGAAGGAAAGGAAAGAGGAAAAAAAGCAGTGATGGTGTGCTAGTCAGGTATTCCGAGTATATGTGTGAAGAGGAAAGCTTGCTAGCTCTGACTCTCACTCCCCAAACTGTTACTTTGGATACTTTGAACAATGACCCTGGACACCAGGCTTCAATTCCCCACTTGGCCCTGGAAGCGCACTGGGTGACTTTGGCTGCACCACACGCTCTCAGCCCCAGAAAATCCCATGATAGCTTCACTTTAGGATCACGACAAGTCAGAAATGACACACAGCAACAATAATGTGTGAAAAGTGCTGGGTCTGAGGCAAAGAGCCTCATGTATGTGTGGGAACTCTCTGCACAAACCAGAAATCTAGAAAATCAGAGTTTGAAATCAGAGGGAGAACTTCCATGCACAGCATCATCACTTTTCGTGTGAACAAAGAGACAGCAGAACGCTAGCAAAGCTAGCCTTGCATGTTGATTTACCCCTCTGGAAGAGAATGCCTGGAGAGGGATATGCATTCAGTCTTTAAGGAGAACAAAAACATTACTCACTGCTTAATAGTTCTACAGCTATAACTCTGTATGGCTTCCTCTGCTTATGAGAACAAAAAGGTTTTCATTTAGAACATATTTGAAGATTCCTTCCCTTTCCTCCCTCCTTGACACATGCCCATGTTCTGCCTTTTATATCACAGCCATATCTGACCAGCTTCTAAGACTGGAACATCTGTTCTTTTCAAAATAGCTTTCTTCTGCAGGTTTTCACCCCAAATGACTTCTCTTTGAGCATTACCCCATGTAAGCAGCCTGTTCTTTATTGTGCCCTTTTCATTTTTTCCCATCTTTCTTTCATTTCATTACTTTATTCTGATCTTTGATTTGCACTAGAATAAAACATATTTTGCTGAAGATTTTGCTGCCTCTGCCTGTATACTCCTAATCATTAGTGGAAGACAAAATGCTTTCCACAAAAATTATTTAGAAACTGTTTCCTTGGTGACACCCCAGTGCTGTGTTAGCAATGAGCTCTAACACAAAAGGCCTTAAAGTGAGGTATGCCTTTATGCATGTCCCCACTACCATTCTAGTCACTTTCTGAATAACAAGAAAAAAATTACTTTTCATTTTCTAGTCACTTTCTGAATAACAAGAAAAAAATTACTTTTCATTTTAACTAACTAATTTTGGAAGGGCATAGGCACTGTAACTAATCACTTTTTTTAGAAGTGATGTCTAAGTTCTCAGTGGTTCTCAATAGGCCAAGCAGCACAAGTTAGCAAAATTATGGGCTGTGCCATATACGATTGTCACACTGGCAACCCAGACACCTTTCTTCTTTTATACAGGGATAGTAAACCTTTAACTCCCCTGATGTTTTGCTGTCCATTTCTTATTTGCCCCACCCAACAGGGCAAATGCTGAGAAACTGTGGCAGCCCAAAGATTCCCCATCCAAGCTTCAAAGCATCTGCCGCAGTCCATGGGACTAGGGGGAAATGGTAAGTCCTGACTGTTATTGCAAAGCTGAGGACAGCTCATATCTTTCCTAGAAGGAGATGCAAAGTGTTGTATAAGGCAAGGGGAAGACCTTTTAATACCTTTTAATAAGACCTTTAGCTATGCATGGGGTTCAGAATCGTCTCAGGTTCTAAGATTTATGGGCTGAATCCTGAAACCAAGGGATGGCCGCTTGTGATTGCCCAGCAAGACTGGAGAATTTGCACCTTCCTTTTCTCCCTCAGGCTGACCCACAAAACCTGGAGCCTTAGGGTCAGTCCCAGAGATCTGGAAACCTTAAGTGTGCAAGTCTGGTTGAATGCTAATGTAATATTGAGTAGGGTGTGCAAAGTATGGACCTCCACATTTTGTTGGATTGCAGCTCCCATTAGCCCTTGAAAGCATAGCTTGGACTTACAGTTTGACTTCTGGAGGTCTGTGTTTTTCCCATCCCTTGGTGGAGGGGCATTGGATTCAGATTTGGAAAATCCACATTTGAATCTCCAGTGAGCTATGAAATTCACAGGATGACTTTGGCCTAGTTGCTCTTTGAGTTAGATCTACTTCACAGGGCTGTTGTGAAGATAAAGCAGAATGGAAGACAGCCATATGCACTGCATTTATTGAAAGCTGGACATGAGGACATGAGGAAGATACAGCAAGGGTTTTTATTGGAAAATTTAATGTAAACAGTGTCACAAGGGCTGGATTTGGGGACAGAAATCCAAGGTCTAATTGAGCAGAATGAACAAGAAGGCCTCAAACGCAACAGAGTTGCTTTAACACATTCTGGAGAAAGGGAATCCATATTACCATCTAAAGAGACCGCCCTTCATAAGGCATTTAAGCACAGAGTCTTAAAACACTAATCTAGCTGCAGGATACATATTGCTATAAAGTTAGTATTGATGTCCTTAGATAGTACAATCTTAGAGATTAAGGCAATGTCATTGATAACACTGGCATGTTCTCCCTATTGCTGTAAAACCCAATCTTTTGGAAAAGGAGGTTTGGGGTATTTGTCACAGCTTGGCATTCAGTTATTGTCCATTGCTTGGAGGCATCTGTCTAGCCTTTTCTGCTATAGTTAGTTAATACATGCTTCACTGCACCTTTTTCAAAATTAGTTCACTATAGAGTATGCAACCTTTTGATCCTTTGGGCTACTTTTTTTTTTCAAACCCTGGTAGTAGCTATCAAAGCACCCAACCTTAGTGAGGTGCTCTAATAAAAAGTAAATTTCGGGTGACCAGTTGCTTCATTTTGCTGTGCACAGCATCATAATGTGTGCAGTTCTTTGGTGGTGCTTATGTTCATTGCAAGAAGCATTTGCACAATGAAACTGAAGACAGTTGCTATTAATAATCAACCGACCTTGGCATATTGATTTACTAGTGAATTGGTATAGCCTTTTTCCAGGTAATCTAAATTGTATCTGAACAGTGTTTAGTCCAGTACATTGTACAAGGGTTGTAAATTTCCAAACCACATTGGTATCATATGATGGATAGTCTCACAAATTGTATTCCTTATCAGTTGACATGTAAACCAGTTCTTATGCTAGAACAAGAAAAGTGATCATGCTCACTGGGAGATTCTGGGAACTGAAATCCAAAAAGTCAGGTTTTTTAATGCTCTAACTAGGATTACTAGCAGAGAGAAACTGAGACGTTTCCAAAGCAGCTGAAAAAGTGGGATGACAGAGAGATTAATTTTAGGACTAATTAAATGGTGTAGTGGTTTGAGCATTGGATTATGATCCTGGAGGCCAGGATCCAATTCCTCGCTTGGCCATAGAAACCTACTGGACGACCTTGAATACATCACATATTCTCAGCTCCAGAAATCCACGTGATAGGTTCCTCTTAGGGTTGCCACAAGTCAGAAATGACTTGAAGGCACACAACAATAACAACCATGTCAATTAAAGGACAATTGGAGGGTTTGAAATCATGATTTGATGTTAGAATCATGGTGTTTTCAAGCACCATGGTTCTTCCTCACAATAAATGGAGTCATGGAATTTAAATGTGTGGAATGATGTCTAAATTGTTGTAGAAGTGCTTTAGGAACCATTGAAAACAAAGTGCAGAATTATAGTATTTGTTGACATTAAGAAACCTTGTACCATTATTTTTGCTCTGGACAGTGTTACCATAATTGTTGTATTGTGTTTTCAGTGCCTTCAATGTCTACGGTTAACTGTGTAGTAAAAGTTGTGAACAGTAGAGCAAATTCATTTCTATGTTGTTAACATTGGTACTTCATATGTATTAATGCACAGGCTTACCAGTGTAGTATATACCATCAGTGTTTAAGAATTAGGGTACAGTTGGCCCACTGCATGGATTTGATTATTTGCAAGTTTCTTCAGCCTCTGCTCCCTCATCTCAGGTGTTCCTTTTCTGAGGGAATCTTCCCTCTCAGTGGCTCAAGTCAGGCAGCACATCTCTTTAAAAACCTTCCTCTGGTCTTCCTCCTCTTCTACCAGCTAAGGACAGCTTGTAGCCCAACTTCTCAGCATCACAAACCTTCTCCTGATGCTGCCTCCCCACATGCCTAAGGAAAAAGATGGACAGGAGAGAGGTAGTATAGGGCCACAATGCCAACCTACCTCCTTTCCTTTTCCTTTCCCTGACTTGGGCCATTTCTGCATGACGGAGCTCTTCTTCTTCATGGTCTCTGTGCCTCACACAATGGGATCTTCATGCATGCGCAGTAGCTTTCGGAAAGTTCTAGAGCTGAGCAGCTTGGCGGGAACCCCTCCTCCATCCAGTGCTGAGCATGCCCAGACCAAGCCAACGGTCTCTCCTCGGTTTTCTTTCGTCCGCCAGCGTGTTAACAGCTAACGGAAAGACCTCTTTAGTTGAGCAGTTTTTCTTCGCTTCTTGTGGCTTCATTTCTCTTCAAAACTTGTAAGGACTCTTCCCCCTTCTGTTTCTTCTTATGTCTTCTTTGTTTAAATATTGTGTGTCCTGTTACCGTAAAGTTGCTCTATTGGACGGCCGCTCCAAGTGCCCTTTTTACCTTGGAGAGGCCCATAACGTTCGGGCGTGCTCTGTTTGCAAAGAGTTCACGGACCAAATGCTGAGGAACAGGGCTTCCAGGCTGAAATCTTTCTGTTGGGAACAAGCCTTAAAAATCAAAGAACAGGCAGCTTCAAATACTGCCCTCTTCACCTCCATGGCTTCTTCTCATCCATCTGTTCCTCTTCGGCCTGCGACCACACCCTCATCAGTATTGACAGCTTCGACCCTGACGGTATCAGGCTCAGTACCGTCGTCGACGTCCCTGCCTCCGGTCTCCGCGTTGCCTAGGATTCCGAAGCTTACTAGGACGCCGATTACCTCCTCTTCTTCTTCTGGAGATGCCTCTGCGGGCTTGCAGGTGGCTCAATCTTCTAAGCCCCTTATAGCAGTTTAACGGAAGGGATCCTCCTCTCAACTTTTGGATCCTTCCTCCAAAGATAAGAAGAAGAAGAAGAAAGAGAAGTGCCGATCCACTTCACCAGAGACCCAGCCATTGCTGATACCAACACCTCCTCCGACCCAGCCTTCCATGGCCACCGTCGAGGAGGAAGGCCCTCCTGATCTTTCTCAAGAGCAGGATGAAGCCCAGCTACCAGTACTCGTGGTACCAACACTGCTGGAGCAATCTTCCAATGCCCATCCAGCTCATCCGGATCTACCAAAGTCTGCGGCATCATCTACGCAGGCCGTGACGCTCCTACCGCATGCTCAGCCTGATCCTGGGCTTGACTGTCAGGTTGCCTCTGACCCAGGTCTCGACACCCCTCGGGTTCCTTCTCGTCCAAGGGCTCCTTCCCGTGACTGTGCACGGGCTAGTGCGGCGCGCTATCCGGGACACACTGAGAGGCCTAGATCCCTGCGGCGGTGGGATGTTTGCCTGGATCGCCTAGATCATGGCCAGTCACGAACGAGGCTCAATTCGCCCTTCTCTTCGGTGTCGTACATAGCGCGTTATGGGCACGAGCATGTCTGGAGAGAGCAACCGGGTTCGTACTATTCGTACTCCCCAGCATACAGAGACCAATACCATGCAGACGTTCGTCGCTGGTCACCTTATCTTCATTGTTCCCGGTCTCCAACTTCAGCATCTCGGCCAACACCTTGATACTGGCACTCACCAACTCATTCCAGATCGCGGTCTCCATACTACCGTCGATCCCCATCGCACCATCACTCCTGTGACTGTTCACCTCGACACCGGCTGGTCTCGCCGCCTCCTCGGGTGATGGCTACTATCTCGTGTCCTCCTGTTGACACTTGTCCGCCGCCTGTACAACCTGTGCCTTCGACGGCTTCGATTCCAACGCAGTCCATTGTCTGCCCAATTCCGGCTGTTATCCCGGTACCAATGCCGACAGCTCTTCCGCCACCTGTGCTACCGTCGGTACCGTTGTCGATACCGTCCTCGGTAACGGTCCCAGCGCCTCCGGCTTCTTCTGCACCACCTGAGTTGCCTCATGACCGAAGACCGCCTTCCCAGTCTTCGCAGTTGTATGACTCTGACTCTGACTCCGCTGACTTCACACCTGACTCTCTGCCGTTAGCCTTTGGCAAACCCATGCCGGACTTGGCACCCAAGGATTTGAAACAGTTTTCTGATATCTTGGTGAGGATGGCCAATGCCCTCGGCCTTGACATCTCTGGGCCTGCTCCGACAGTGCAGGACCCTGTTTTTCATTATGTTGATACTCGTCCTCCATCTGCAGCGCCGATACTGTTTCTCCCGGTGTTGCAAGAGGTGTTGAAGCATCCGTGGGCCCAACCAGCTTCCCTCCAACTGATTCCCCATTGTTTGGAGCATCTCTACAGGACTCAAAAGAAAGATGTGGATTTCCTGTTTAACCACCCTGTACGAACTCCATCGTTGTAGAGTCCTCCCAGACGAAGGGTGGCAAGAGGGCCCACACTACTCCACCGGATTGTGAGGGACGTCGCCTGGATTCGTTTGGCAGGTGCTTCTACTCTGCTTCTTCCTTGATTGCACAAATTTCTAACACTCAAGCATGCCTCGCTCCTTATCAGTGCAATATTTGGGACAGATTCCACCCCTTGTTGGCTCACTTACCAGATGATCACAGAACAAGTGCCATCCAATTCTATAATGAATCGGTGGCCTTATCTAATCAGCAAATCCTCTCTTCCCGGCATGCTGTCAGGAGCGCGGCTCGGGTGATGGTCGGCGCTGTGGCCCTGTGCCACTTTGCATGGTTGCGGTCCGCTGGGCTTCAGGAGGATAGCAGGAAACGGATTGAAGACCTGCCCTTCAACAGACAGGGTCTATTCCACTCCATGACGGACGATGCCATGGACCACCTTGTAAAGGCTCGTCTCACAGCCAAAAGGATGGGGCTTCATCAAACCCCTCAATCTCGACGGCCCTCCGCCTCACGTTCCTCTTGGCGCCGCTCGGCCTACTTTTACGCATCGCACTTGCCTCACTGCACCTCTGCTTGATCCTCTCTCCCAGCTTCATCACGGAGGACCTTGAGAAGACATCAACCTTCATTGAAGAATTCCTCCTCCACGGCAAAGTCACGCTTTTGACTTCTGCCGCAGGTCACTGCCACATCCGTTTTTCCATCTCCCCACCACATTTACCAGGAACCCGGGGCTGGCTCGTCATCTCAGCGAATGGCGTCACATCAGCATGGACTCTTGGGTTCTTTCCATTGTCCATCTTGGTTACGCCATCAAATTTCAAAGTATACCACCTCGAGGCGTCTTTTACTCCACCCCAGCCAGCCTGGCCCTCCTAGAGGAGATACAGTCCCTACTCCAGAAAGGTGCCATAGAGCGGGTCTTGTCCTCGGCCAGTACTACTGGCTTTTTTTCCCGGTATTTCACAGTACCGAAATCGGATGGTACCCTGTGACCAATCCTGGACCTCAGGGGAGTGAATTCTTACATTTCCCCCTAGAAATTCAAGATGGTCACTCTTTTTTCCATCCTCCCCTTTCTCAGGCATTGGGACTGGTTCGTCTCCATTGATCTACAAGATGCCTACTTCCATATCGCAATTCAGCCCCACCACAGAAGATACCTCCGGTTCACGGTTGATGGCGTTTGCTACCAGTACAAAGTGTTGCCGTTCGGACTGTCCACCGCACCCAGGGTCTTCACCAAATGCATGGTCCCTGTGGTATCATACCTCCGCACGAAGCGCATTATGGTATACCGATACCTGGACTACTGGCTGTTGGTGGTGCCCTGCAAACAGAAGTTGTATAAGGACATTCATCTCACACTATCTCTTCTGTCCAACCTCAGCCTCAGGGTGAACCCCAAAAAGTCTCACCTGGAGCCATCCCGCATTCTGGACTTCATTGATGCCACTCTGGACTCTGTCGCTGCCAGGGCCTTCCTATCAATGAAACGAGCCCGGACTCTGCGTCAGGCCTCTACCGTTGTCTCCCAGGCCCCGGTAGTCTACGCAACGAGGATCCAACAGCTTCTCGGCTACATGGCGGCGACAACAGCAGTGACCTACCTCTCTCGCCTCTGAGCTCGCCCATTGCAACACTGGTTTCCAGAGCCTTCAACCCTATTCAAGATGACCAGCATTGCCTGTTGTGGGTTCCTTGGCCAGTGCAGCACTCTCTTCAATGGTGGCTCTCCCTCCAGCACCTACTCTCCAGAATGCCGTTCGTCAGATTACCATCATGACCGATGCCTCCCTTTCAGGATGGGGAGCACACTGCCACAACCTGACGGTGCAAGGTCACTGGGTTGGCCTGGAGACTCATCTCCACATCAATGCCTTAGAGCTCCTAGCCATCCTGTGGTCGGCCGGACGATTCAGATCTTGTCCGACAACACAACGGCCGTCTGCTATGTGAACAGACAGGGAGGCACCCACTCCTCCACTCTTCTTCACCTCACTCTCCGACTATGGGACTGGTGTGTGCCGCTTCTCATTCAGCCTACCGCAGTCCATCTGGTGGGTCGAGACAATGTCACAGCAGACACGCTGAGCAGGGACATCTCTTGTCACTACGAGTGGTCCCTCTCCGACGCCACCTTCCAGATGACAATGTCTCACTGGGGCACTCCGTCCATCGATCTCTTTGCGAGCAGTCAGAACAAGAAATGCCTTTGTTACTGCTCGAGGGCTGGCCTGGGCCATGGCTCTCTCGGAGATGCTTTCCAGTTCCTGTGGAACAGGGAGCTGCTGTACATTTTCCCACTGTTCCCGCTCCTAGGTCGAGTGGTGGCCAAGATTCTGTCGGACTGCGCCAATGCCATACTGGTCACTCCATATTGGCCAAGGCAACATTGGTTCACCCCCTCTTCACGGCTGCTCAAGGCCGCACTCTGAAACTTCCCTCAGTACCAGACCTTCTCTCACACTTGAATGGCCATGTTCTACATCCAGATCTGCCGCTCCTGTGTATCCACGCTTGGAGGATAATCCCTTAGATTCTCCAGCTATATGTGCTGTCCTCACGGCTGCCAGGAAGGAGTCTACCTGCCGGTCTTACCATTACAAGTGGCAAAAGTTTTTGACCTTCGCCAATGCCCGCCAAGAACCAGCATCGCCGACTGCTCTGCCTACTGTGTTGCATTTCCTCCTACACTTCCGGGAACAGGGCCTGGCCTTCTGTTCTCTTAAGGTGTACCTCTCAGCCATCATAGCCTACCAGCCGCGTGGTACCCCTTCTGCTGCACTTTTCCGTGATGCTACCCTTAAACAATTTCTGAAGGGACTACAACACCTTTACCCTCCAGCCACCCCAACTCTGCCGCCTTGGTCGCTGTCCTTGGTCCTTTACTAACACGACCGCCCTTTGAACCTATGGCCACTTCGGATGACCAGCTCCTCACTATGAAAACGGCCTTCTCAGTTGCTGTCACCTCGGCTAGGCGAGCAAGTGAACTTACCGTGCTACGATCGGATGAGCCTTTCCTTGTCTTCCATCACAACAAGGTGATGCTGCGCCCAGACATCTCCTTCCTGCCTAAGGTCGTCTCGGATTTCTATCTCAACCAGGATGTCATCCTTCCTACCTTCTATCCTGACCCAGCTACACCTCTGGAATGATCTCTTCATTCGCTTGACGTCCGTCAAGCTCTGGCTTTTTGCATTCAACGGACTTCGTCCTTCTGACAGACTCCCCACCTGTTTGTTTGTCATGGTGGTCGCTGGAAGGGCTATAAGGTGTCCACCCAGTGATTCTCCAAGTGGGTGGCCCAGACCATTCTCCTGGTATATGAACTGGCTAGACAACCTCCGCCAGCCCTGCTTCGTGCCCACTCCACAAGGGCCATGGCGTCTTCAGCAGCTCTCCTCCGGGGCGCGAAGATCCCATTGTGTGAGGGCACAGATGACCACTCGAAAAACCACAGTTACAGGTAAGCAACCTGTTCTTATGAGTCATCCTGTTGCAGTCTCGGCAGGGAAGAGAGAGCAACAGGAATGCTCCCTTCTGCACGGGACTAGCTCCCTGCAGAAGGGAGCACGATGGCCATGCCTCTTTGTTCGCAGTGCAGGTGGAGACTTTCCCAGGCTACACTGGAGAAGGAAGCATCACCATCTCACTTCCTGCCCTTCTGTAGGACAGGTAGGTATGGGAGCATTGCATGATCACAGGTGCTAAACTAATTTTATCCATTTAAGCAAATACCCCACAAGTATGATGCATGAAGATGGGCTGGCAGTGGGCTGGCGATGACATCATGCGGAAGCATGACCAGCTGACTGCTGCCATCCTATCCCCATAGTGGGACAGCCCCATCATGTGGAAATGGCCTTGGTTTGGAACCTGGGTGCTTGTCCTCCCCACCATGCCTCAGCCCCCTTTGCAGAGACAGACATACATTTTGCTATTTTGTTATTTGCAATTTTTCCACAGCCCTGTGCCCCAAGCTCTACTGAATATGGAGGATCAACTATACTTAATGGTTTGAAGCTAGGGTTGTTTGAAAGACCAATGTCTCCTGTAAAAGACTGTCCAGAATCTAAGATTTTAAAGAGGGACCCTTTTGAATGTCCTACCAGCACAGAAGGCTAGGCTGTCCAGTATACTAAACAGGTTTTTCTTTATAGCATCATCTTGATTGTGGAATTTTCCTCCATTCCTAAGAGAAGTCAAGTGGGAGTCATCCTTCCTGAGCTTCTGGGAAGCAGTCAAAACTATATTATTCCATGTAGCCTGGTTTTTTAAAGCTGGCTTTTAAAATTATTTTCATTTGTTTGAAAGAATGCTGTTCTGCTGTTCTGTTGTATAGTCTATTCCATATCATTTATGGTTTCCTGGTGACCAGAATAATGATTAATAACTGCTTGTTAACAAATAAATACAATTCAGTTCAATAAGATCATTTTTATTTGCTTATTATTATATGCTTTTGATTTAGAATTTTTATTATTATCTGTTGTTTTTTTCCCAAGATTCTGGTGAAACCCACCTGATGATTTAGATGGTGATAGAAAACCCTCACACTGTGACACCTTCTTATATATGCCAGATCTCCTTTAGAAATAGTTCTGCTTAAATATTTCATAGCTTCTTGACAACAGACAAGCACATGAACAACACAAATGTCAGACAACCCCTCCAGGAGAATTCTCTTAGGTTGATAGTTTGGGGACGTATGCTGACAGTTCATCTCAAGTGAGAAAGTTTCTATCCCCAGCGCGTAAATAAATGGGTACGATATAACTCTGAAGAAAGACCATTCCTCCCTACCTTATCATAAGCTGTTTGTAACAAAATGTGTGCCATGTTTTATGTTTTCTGAATGTAACAGGTTTGATTTGTACCTTTGGGATTTCGAAGAGTTTCTTATGTGTGTTTTTTTGCAGCTTCAACTGCGTCATTATGAAGATAAAAAGCTAAAGAACAAATAAATAAAGTAGTAAATATAGAGTTTTCAGTATTTCTATTTTACAGAAAGAAATTAATGAGTTGTAGCATTTGTAATCTTATTCAATATGTTCTAATAATTTGGGAGAACATGTCAGAAAGTTTATTAATTAATTTAATATCTTTGGAAATCGCCCTTCCTCCAATGGATTCTCAGTCAATGAACAACAGACATTAAAAATGCAAAAATGCTGAAATGGCATCCATCATAACAATTATCAAATAAAGGCAGTAAAGATTATTTTAAAAAACCTGAAAGTGTAGTGAGGCAGCATAATCCCATAGAAAACAGAGGAGTCTTAATCTACTACCAGAAAGATTATAGGAGAACACAGGTTATTTGCAACATTGAGGTAGAACATAGTTGTATGTTGCTATAGGTTGTTTTGTTTTGTTTTGTTTTGTTTTGTTTTGTTTTGTTTTGAGATCACTCTTAGCACTATAGGAATACCATTCAGACCTAAATCCAATTAGCAGTTCCCACTGGGATTGCCAGCTGTCCCTTATTACAAGAAGTGTCCCTTATTTGAGGGCTAGAAAGCTTGTCCCTTGTAGGGCTGTCAGGTTTCTATTATTTTAAGGGATGTCCTCTATTTGACAGTTGGAAAACTTTTCCTTTTATATAGATGAAATAGGATGCCAAAAAATCCATATTTAGGAGTGTGAACCCTTCATAAAGATAGAAGTGTGTTCATCATGTGATTTATGCATATGGACAATATGGTACGTTTATAGAGAAGCATGTGGCAAAGTTAAGTAAAACCAATACTTTCATTTGGTATTTCAGCAGAACACAAATTTGTTAATAGTTACTTCCTGATTGTCAACCTCGTAAGTCACAAAGTTCAGCTGTCTTTTATTCCTATTTAGAAAGCTTGGCAACACTACTCCCAACTAGAATAGATTTATCAAATTATTAATTGAAAGGTAAATCAGCACATAATATAAATCTTAATTGCTCAATGGCTCTACTCTAGCTAGAATTACCTCTTGGGTTTACCTTGGAATTACCTGTCCTGGTTGTGCAGGGCCAGTCCCAATTAATCTTCAGTCATCCCATTTTTTCATCTGCTTTGAAAACGTCCCATTTTCTCTGTTCTCTTTTCACTTCCCCTTTCATTCTCAGCTTACTTCAATTGCAGCAAGCTGAGTTCCAAGTGCAAAAGTAGTTTACACTCCATTAATTCAACCGGAGGGTTGGGGCAGAATGTTGCCCTATCCAGAAGGGTCAGGCTAAAGTAAACCGTTGTAGCCTCTCCAGCTTGTCTGATTAATGATTTTTGCAAACTTGATTGCACTCTGATGTTGCTTGGTCACACATGTCTCAGTTTTCATCTGTGAGATGTTGGAAGGTATGGGTTTAAGCTTTAAGCATTGCTTCTCCTACTCAGCATTTTACAAATCAGCCGTTCCCCACCAAACATCCATAACTTTCTCAGCTTCAGACAGCATAACTGAAAGTGATGAATTATGAAACCCAAAATACTGGGAGAGAACTAGGTTGTCGAAGGGAAGGATGCTATAGACACTAGCTAGATTTTGCACAGGGCTTGCCAACAGGCAACCTCATAGGTTCAGAAATGCATGAAATTAAATGAGAACCTGCCCTAGTATGTGGGACACTGCTAAAACCAGAGAAACCAATGAATTTGCAGCAAAGAGAACAAGACTTTATGCAAGCCACAGTCTGGCATCTCATAGTTTTTAAAATTAATTGGAATAGAATCTAGGTGAATTTCTACAGTCCCAGTGCTGCTGTAACCTACTTTTCATCATATGCAAACTGGATACATCTAAAGCATTACAATTCTCTTCTCAGCGTTATGAAAATGATGCATGAAGATTATGTGACTCTAATAGCATCAATTTTCTCACCCCTTTCCTCCGTGTTTGCTTTTTTTTACCCCAAGCCTCTTTGCCTGATGAAGAAGTGTATGTAAAAGCTTGCACACAGGAATATGGTGCCTTTTTGGTTGGCCTAATGGAAGCATTGTCACAATATGGACTTTGGACTTTGTTTTATGTTTGCTGCATTTGTGTCCCTTTGGACTGCTGCTTAGGAAATGAGCTTCTGTGTGGATATGATAACTGGTAAATGGACTAACAGGATTAGTGCTGGTGTATCTACAGCAGTTATTGTGACTAAACAGCGGCAACAACACCATCACCCTATACTAGGCACTCTCCATCCACAACAGGCCATCACTGAATGAACAAACACCTGCCCTATAAGTCAAACGTTGAAGAGGAAATGGGATTTCAGAAGTTGCCAATGGAATCCTAGAAGCATCTTCCATTTCCCTTGCAGTCAACAGGTATCCTATCACTGGCCTCAACTGGTACAGAGTTATATCCCTAATGTGTTGACTCTGTGGAATAATATACATGCTAATATGAAACAATAAATAATTAAGAAGGCAGCAATTAGAACTGGAGGAAACCTGCACAGTATCCAGAATTGAACAAGAATCACCACTCCCAGACTGTCCCCAACAAGTTATTAAATCCTATCGCACATTTAAATACATGTTACACCCCAATTACAAAAGGAGTCACCAAGGTTGCAGTGTCAGATGTGCCTGTAGGGCTGAGAGTACTTTCTGTTTGAAGGAGAAGGAGAAGGAGAGGGAGAGGGAGAGGGAAGACTCAGTCTAGTAAGTTTTATCACACACTTCAAGGGGAGGAAAAATGGAACCAGTGCTCCATAGATGTAATGTACCATTCATGTCAGATCTTAAAACAATCAGGGTTTGCCCTCCAAGGATTTATCTCCTCTGTGTGCATTATGGATATCTTCTTTCATTAGCAATGCATCTGCTTAGACCAGTAGCCATTTGGCAGCCATAGAAACAACAAACATGAGACTCGCTGTAATGTTTCCTGGGTCAGCCCCATCATTAAGAAGAGAGTCACAGTTCCCTTGGGAATAGATGCTGGGAGGGGCAGGAGTCACAGTTCCCCAACTATTCTTCCTGCACCCCCTGCCCATTCCTTTTCTTGATGGGCAGAACTGTGTATGTGACACAGGGAACCAGCTGCCCCAAAGTACCATCCAGGTGCCAATGTTGAAGTAAAATTCTACTGCCAGCCGATCCCCTTAGCTGCTCTACATAGGTGGATGAGGGAAGTGGCCATTTTGTCACCATGGTGTAGGAAATGTTTTGCTATTTGGCCTGAATATTTTCTACCCACTGCAGTTAATTCTTTGTTACCCTGCTATTACTTATCTTGTCTTTTCTATACTTGTCTGTTCCTTCTAGGATTGTCAGCTTTGATACTTTAAAAATAAACACATACACACTTTGTTAAGCAACACTCAGTTTTACACCTTCCTCAGTGTACACATGCATAGAGCCAGGGGCACCATTTCAGGTTGGGCAGGGCTCAGGAGAGGGAAGAAAAAATTGCAAGAAAGGTACAAAAGCCTACTTTGGAATATTTTGCAGGTTACATGGAAAAACAACGGTAGTTAGGGATAGTCAGAGCTGGCCCTCCCATTATTAGGTAGAGTGAGGCCAGGGAAACGAAGAAGGAGGGCAGAAGTAGCAGCATAACATCCCCAGATATTTCTTCTGATCCTTGTGACCATTACCCTATTTTTGAGAACAGAGTTATACGCCATTTCTGTGAAGAAAATAATATGTTATGCAGAAAATGCTGTTGTAGGCAACTTGTTGCTACACAGAAAATGCCATTTTCTGTACCTCAAGAAACCATGTGCTTTTTTTTTTGCACATAATAAGTCCGGAGCTGTGAATAGTCTTCAAAAACTCTAAAGCTTTTGACAACTTTCTTGTAGCGAGCAGAAAAATGGTAGAATTAGTCATTCCTGCCTGTGATAATGAAATTTATGAGGATTTACATCCTTAATCTCATCTAAGATGGGTGGTCTCTTACTGGAGTGTGTTTTAAGAGTGTAGGTTGTAGTTATTTCTTTTCAGCCTCATGACAAATGGAGTGCTCTTACAGAGTCATTTTGCATTGGCTGAAACAATAGGGTACAATTTCTTCCATATCATTCCTAACTGGCAGTCCTGTATAAACCAATAATGCTGACTCAGAGCAACAAAATTGGGTTGGTGGTTACAGTGCCATATGGGTGTTCGCATCAAGATGTATCAACAAGACAATCAGTTATATCAGAGTTTTCCAAATGGTATGTCGCGACACGTTAGTGTGTCACCTCCCAGGACTGAGAACAACCCCCCCACCTGAGCCTTGAAAATGTATGTCGTAAATCATATATTTTTAAAAATATAATTGAAAGATTTTCATGAGATACGTTGTGTCCTAATACATTTCATTATTATAATTTATGTATGTGCCCATAAGTGGTTAGTTTAACCTCCGGTTTGCTAGTAAAACTGAATTACTGTGTTGTGAAATGATGCATGTTTAAAAAGTGTGTAACCAACATGAAAAGTTTGGAAAGCTCTGAGTTATATAAACGTTTTGTGAAAGTGGTGTACTATCTTTTCCAATCACATTTTGTAGTATATATTTATATGGCTCCATCAATGGGACTGAATTCTAATATAGAACAAAAGTGGACTACTCAATATCAATTTTGTTGTTGTTGTTGTTGCAGTGTTATCTGGGGTGTATCAACAGTAAACAATTATAACACTTTGATAACAGTTTAACCACTCTGGCTCCAGCCCACAGAATCTTGGAATATAAACTTTTGTACGGTACTTAGAATTCTCAGTCAGAGAGTCCTAATTCTATGTTTCAAGAGAGAGTACTAGTGGATTCTGAGAACCTCACCAAACTACATATCCCATTATGCCACAGGATGGAAATAAAGTGCTATCAAATTGCAATAGTTGTGCTGTGGATACAATCCTGGAAGGGTTCAAAGACCAAATCAGATGCAAATATGGAAAAGAATTAAATGTTAGATTTTTCTCAGAAGATAAAATTCATGCTCCCAAGAAATACTTTGATAAGATTTTTTTTTAAGAACAGAGATTTTAATCTATCTGTAAATGAATTTATGTGTACTGTGGAATTCTGCATGATAATAGGTTATAAGAAGGAGGAAAAAATAAAGCACTTGTAATGAAACCATGTCTTTCCAAAGTGTATGAAAGGCATCCAGTCTCAGTTAAAGGAGTCTTTGATTGCTACAGGTTCTTCAAAGAGAAGCTGTTGGAAGCAGCTGCTCTTTTTTGACATGTAAAAGTTGCTTTTGGCCTAGTAAGTTCTTGAAATGTTGAGATGCATTAATTTAAGCTGTGACGCACATATCAGCACTTCCCCAAGAGAAGAAGCTGGTCCAAATAATTTCTCTTTGAAACTAGTGGATAGACATATTTAAGTGCTTTTGTGTTGTGACAGTTAAAACAAAAACTGGCAAGCAATTGAGATGCAAATCAAGAAGTCTCTAAATCTTGCCACTGAGTGAACTCATAAGGATAATACTATTGGCCTACCTATTAAACTTACAGAGCTACTGCAAGAATTGGAGCATGGTATTATATGTGAAATGATTTGCAAATAGTAAATCTTATTATAATTTACCCTTGGAAGTTTGGAAGCAATATGTTGCTCATTTGATTAAATTGGAGAGTTGTGTAGGCAGTCCTACCATTAGGGAAGGAGGAGAAGGAGGGAAGACTGTTATATTACAAACAAGAGAGTCTGTATGGGTTAGGCTAAAATGCAGAAACTTTAATTATTGTTGATGTTAGATTCATCAAATCATAGACTCACAGGGGTAGAAGGCACCTGGGCTCCTTCACACTATGCAATTATAGTGCTATTACTTCCTCTTAACTTTCCATGGTTGTATCCTGTAGAATTCTGGACTTTGTAGTTTGTTAAGGGACTTGAACTCCCTGGCTGAGAATTCCAAATGCCCTTCTCTAAACAGAAAATCCCAATACTGTATAGGGTGCTGCTGTGGCAGTTTAGGTACAGCGTAGCACTATAATTGTGTGGTAACACAATTATAGTGCTACACTCAGTCCAACTAAAGAACTCCCAAAAGATGGCCATCCAACCTCTCATTAAAAAAAAATGCAAAGAAGGACCATCCACTACTTTCTGAGGCAGTCTATTGCACTCTCAGGTTGCTCATTTATTTATATTATTTATCAAGGTGTTCTTTTTTTTTTTTAAGGTTGCTGATCAGCTGAAAAGATTCCCAAAATGGATTATAGACCATTCCATGCTCCATAAAAAAGTTAAATTCTTTCCTCAGGCCGATAATCTAAAAATCATAGAATCATAGAATCATAGAAATGTAGAGTTGGAAGAGACCACACGGGCCATCCAGTCCAACCCCCTGCCATGCAGGAACACCCTCAAAGCACTCCCGACAGATGGCCATCCAGCCTCTGCTTAAAAACCTCCAAAGAAGGAGACTCCACCACACTCCGAGGCAGCATATTCCACTGCCGGACAGCCTGACTGTCAGGAAGTTCTTTCTGTGGTTCAGGTGGAATCTCCTTTCCTGCAGCTTGAATCCATTGCTCCTTGTCCTGGTCTCTGGAGCGGCAGAAAACAAGCCCTCTCCCTCCTCTACATGGCATCCCTTCAAATATTTAAACATGGCTATCATGTCCCCTCTTAAGCTTCTCTTCTGCAGACTGAACATACCCAGCTCTCGGTCATGACAGAAAAGAGACATGGGATGGGAAAGAAGGAAGAAGGAAAAGCAGTCAGGCACCTATTACTTATGACAACCAGCTGGGATGGATACAGTACAGACAGAGTTGTTACAGAAAGGCACCAAGGCGTGTCTCAATGCAGCCAATGGAACAGCACCGCTTCTCTTACTCTCCTTTAACTCTGCTGTAATCTGTTAAAATGGCTGTTGCTAGCGGATAATCCATCTTTGTGGTTTCAGTTGTAAGGCATTCACGTTTTAACTGCTTCCAAACTACGTCCACCTATGTGGAGCTGGTGAGAAGATTTAACATTTCCCATGAGAAGCATATTGGAAATTGTGCCAGGGAGTCCGTTTCTAAGCAGGGAGTAGTGGTGTGGCTACAATTGCGCAATGCAAATGAAGATGTACTGTGAAATTTTGCACACCACACCCTTGGTCTCACTGCACTGGATTATCAAGAGATCTCACATTAGGGCTTGTGATATAAAATTAAATGGGCAATTACAGCATGAGTTCCTGAACACAGAATACACCCTTTTTAATTATGGATGGGTTTTCATAACTCATGTTGTGTGAAAGTTGTACTTCTTCTTCAATGCTATACAACAAAATTATTCCTTCAGGGGATCTCATAGAAACAATCACATTATTTAAATTATGGGTTTGCCAAACTTCATTATACTATATTTAGTATGAACATAAGGGGCAAGAACACCCTGGTTTTATTCTAGGTATATAGAGTGAAAATGTAGAAATGAGGAATAATTATACAAAGTGTATAGAATGCTGGAGACGAGCTTAAGATGTAGGAAAAAGAAAGGAGACAAGCTGAGCATGCTAATAGATGGTCAACTGTTTATTGCTATAAAAAGCCCAACAAGTTTTTGCCTATATGATAAAAGGCCTTCTTCAGGGGCTAAAAACAGAACATAAATACAAATCTATTACAGATATTAAAAAAGAGACAGAACAACATTGAATTAACCATAGCCTATAAAGATGTAAGATGACATTTGTTTTTTTCTTGTCAAAACCACAAATCATTCCATAGAAATTTTTGGAGTTATAGACACACTGTCCAAAGGGCTGGACCATTAAGTATAAAAAGAACAGAGTCTACAATTTTTTGTTATTTATGCATATGTCAGTCTTTAAGAAGGAAGAACCAGTGATATGTCTTGAAATCTGTCACGAGGACATCTGACACAATCTATCTAGGCAATTACTCTGCTTGTTAATGATTTTATGTTGTAATCATTCTATACTGTTTTTATATTAAAGATTGTAACTCCAGGCCTTCATTCAGACCCAATGGAACCAGAAGTTTCAGTTTTAGAATCCATTCTATCTCTTTTTTCTTCAAAACATTGCTATTATTATTATTAATTGTATAGACTAAAAACGATATAAATTAACCCATTTCAGTACATGCATTAGTAGACGCTATTGCATGCACACATAAGAAACTTTATGTGGGAAGGACATCAAGATCCATAAAATGAAGAATAGGGGAATATCTCTCCAGTTTAAAAAACAGAAGGATGGGGACACTCCTTTACTTGGTCATTTTGAAGAAATGCAACATTCTGTATCAAATTTTCATTTTCAGGTATTAGAATTAACAATAATGACAATGACATGTCTGGTTACTGGGGATTAGGGGTATGGAACTGTGGCCCTATAGATATTTTTAGACTACTCAAAACTTGCATAATTCCTCACCATTGGCTATATTGGCCACGGCTGATGCAAGCTGTAGGCCAACAAGATCCAGAAGAGCACAGTTGTCCAACCCATTGATTGGCTTGTTACAACCCTCCTGGCCACTGTAGTCTATAAGCCATGTCTGATGGGACAGCACAGTGAGTTCTGGAAGTTCCCTCTTCACATATCTGAACTGGCAAACAGGATTTTTAACAAGAGAAGCCTGAATGATCATTAGAAGGGAAACACAGAGATAAGTTACATTACAAGTCTGACAGCCAAGGGAGTACAGGGCTGAAGTAGAGCCTGGGTCTGCAGGATCAGAGCACTGGGGTTCTCTTGATTAGCATGGCTGATACAATTCCCCCTCAAATTCTCCTCTCTCCTCTCAGTTTAGGAGGTAGAAAGAATATATTGCTGTAAACTGTCCCTGTTCTGAGGCAAAGTATTCTGAAGTGTCTTGGTTTTGAGCTGGCAGGTAAGATCTGTTAGCTTTACAAAAGACTTCATTGTGGTAGAGATGAAAACTGTTACAGAAATGGTTTATAAGAAGCAATGCTGCTATCTGCATTTTTAGACCTTCCTTCAGAGCCTGTCTATGTAGACCTTCAGATGTGTTGGCTGACTAGGAATGATGGGAGTTGCAGTCCAATACATCTGCAGGGGATGAGGTTTCAGGAGGCTTTGTATATGCTAGTGGGGCTTCTATCTCTAACTGGAGAGGGGAAATTTCCTCTGGTATACATTTGCAGAATGCAAACTATATATACTAACAATTTTTTTTTAAAAAAATAGTCATATTTGATATGCATGGCAGAAGTGTAAAATGATCCACAGGCTTCCTGCTTCAAACATGCTACTAAAGAAACAAAACTGCTGCATGATCTTATATGGGTGCACTAAATTCTGTTTCTGAGCTTCCTTTCCTGTTTGCCAAGTGTAAGGAGATACAGAAACTGTCATACATTTGTCCACCTCACTGTTTACTCCTTTCTCCAGTAGCAGAATTTGCATAGAAACAGGATCCAACTAGATGACAGATTGGCCTTCAGGAAAAGAAAACCAAGAAAGGCAATCAGCCTGCAAGTTCTGCATTTGTCTTAACAAACATAATTTATGGCATTGACCTACATGCTGTTGTATTTAGAAAAATGAGCTCCGATTTTGCCTGGGTGAAAAAAAAATGATGACGAACACAACTATCACAAGACAGGTAAGCAATTGCCTGAAGTAACTTCAACATTGCTAAAAATATTGATCATAATTTGAAGTTGCTTGCTAGAGTGAGGCATACTTTCATGAAAAAAATTTCCAGGAATCAGTTTTTGTTTATGCTCAATATGGAAGAATTGCTTGCACGCCTTCATAAAAGGAGAGCAGCATATTAGGCATGACCCACAGGTTTCTTGAAGCTTGTTAAATATTTGGCATATGTAATCCTAAAAAGGTCAATGCACACATTCACAGTTTCATTGCACAAAAGAATTATTAGAAGTGAAAGAGAGAGAAGAGTGAGTTAATTGGATGTGTGTATGTGTGTGTGTGTGTGTTAATAAATGAAAGAGTCTTTCCTAGGGCAATTAGTTGAGCTCTAATGACATTCTGTTGCCTTTCTGCCTTCTGCCGCTCTATAAAAGAATTAGACATCAGATGGCATGAATCGTTTTGACAGTGGCAAAGAACTTCTGGAAAGTGGTGATGGTGGTGGACTGTCTTTCATTGGAGGCCTTTATGCAGAAGCTGCTTGGCAACCACTGCTCAGTGACGCTGTATTTATGAATTTCATACAAGGGATGGCTTAGACGAGGATGGATTAGATGACCTTTAAGGTGACTTCTAACTTTGTATTTCTGTTCATCCAAACAGTGTTTGTTAAGTGTTACAGTTAAGAAAGGCTTGTAAAATTGACACAGTGGGAATCTGTATTGAATATGATGATAGAGGAGTATATAAGCGGTCTAGATACACTGGAATTAGGCAGAAAGATGTCATGATTTCATTTAGAGACTAAACACGACTGAACCAAGATATTTTGCTTACCGTGGCAAAGCAGTAAATGCTTCCTTTTCCTTCTTGGACTCTATCAGAAGGAACAGCCTTAGCATGCTTGTGCTCAGTAGTTGTTAGTCTACATCTCTCTCTCTAAGGCCATTTCTGCACTACACTGTTATAGTGCTCTTATTCCACTTTCAACATCCTGTGAAATTCTGGGGTTTGTAGTTTCCTGAGGCAAAGTGCCGGGGAACTTAAGGCTTACACTGTTACAGTGCTATTATTCCACTTTCAACATCCTGTGGAGTTCTGGCGTTTGTAGTTTACTGAGTGAGAAGTCTAAATGCCCCTCCCTAATCTGCAAACCCCAGGATTCCATAGGAGGTTGAAAGTGGAATAATAGCACTATAACAGTGTAGGGCAGAAATGGCCTAAGCTCTTATATGTAGCATGTTTACATCTCATTTCCTGTTTGTTGGTCTCAGCCTCACCCTCTCTCTTCTGCCATCAGTTAGTCTGAAATTGGTTTAGTTTGAGTTTATCTTCCATCTTATATTTTGCAGTTCTTTTCTCTTTAATCCATGTTTGAAAAGCACACATTACAGAACCTTTCATCATGAGATGTTAGGAAGCCTTTAGTACTTGTAAGTAAGTCTAATTTGCATATTTTTATGAAGAAGGCTAAGGATATAATCGTCATTGCACAATTATATTGGTTTCATACAACTTTAAATGTCTGGGTTTCATCCCATGGAACAGTGGAGTCCCAGAGAGCTCAAAATGCTGAAGTCCTAAAGAGAGCACTAGAGAATTCCAAGCCCCTAATCAGACTACAAATACGAAGATTCCATAGGGTAGAGGTGATAGTTACCGTATAGTCAAAATATTATAATACTACTTATACGTATACACACACATACATATACAGATATACACATATACATATTTTTTTTCTTTTCTTTAAGATGCTATTTCTGTTTGTTTTTGTAAAAATAATGTACTTTATTTTGCAATTAGTATATATGTTTTTCTGGATTGAATTTTTATTTTATAAAAATGAATTAAAAATACTGCAGTGTAAATGTACCCATTTGTTGCTGTTATTATGTGCCTTCAAGTTGTTTCACACATATGTTGACCCTAAGGAGAACCTATCATAGGGTTTTCTAGGGGCCGAGAGTATGTGATACACCAGTGGGTTTCCATGGCTGAACGGGGAATCAAACCCTGGTCTCCAGGGTTGTAGCCCAATGCTCAAGCCACTACACCATACTACATACATACATACATATACTACATCATAGCCTACTTTATTTCCCTGTGTGTGTGTGTGTGTGTGTGTGTGTGTGTGTGGTGGTGTGGGACTGAGTGCTTGGGAATACTAATTTCTTTTCTTATGAGATATACTATCATTTCTTACATTCCCCAACATACGCCAGCAGCATGGAACCCAAGAACAATGATATGTACCACTTCCCAGCCTGGACCCAAAAACAAGCAAGTGGATCTGAAAAATGACAACCACTGCTTCCTAAAAGTAAAATTAAATTTGAAGCCCAGCTGCTAGTAATGGCGGCCTCACTCTTGAAGACCATAATATCAGAAATTACAACCAAAGCTCCACTTTGGAATGGTGACCATAATTATATTGGTAGTAGAGTGTGAGGGGAGAGTGAAGAGCGATACCAGGGCTGGGAATAGAAGACCAAAGGGGGGAATTAGGAGGCTCTCCAGATGTTGCAGCACAGCAGCTCCCAGCATTCTTTACTATTGGTGATATTGGTTAGAACTGCTGGGAGCGGCAGCCCAACCACAACTGAAGGGCCATACAGATCCCTTCTCCAATAATGCTGATGCCCTGAGCTTCTGTCCTGCCAACCGTTTTGTTCCTAAAAAGGGGGATAGTGTGTTTGAGCCATAGTGCATTGAGGACTGTAAGTCAGACAGTGTTGCAAGATCTTGCTTGTTTGATAGCAGCTGTATCTTTATGTGCTTTAGCTCTACATTTGCTTGGAACCTATTTACTGCCATAGCTCCATCTAAGCCAGCTGGCTAGAAGATTTATTGCAATGACTAAATAAAAGGCACCCCTCTCCTCTGCTGCAATGCTACAGGGTACTATCGTGCTGTTCCCCATAAGCATTGTTTCCCATAAGTGCTGGAGGCTGCACGCTATTTTTCTCCCATATGTTCATCAAACAAAACCAGGAATCCATGACTGAAGGGTAGCTAGCCAAGTAAGAGGTATTGGCTTTGTAATGAAAATGCATGTTACTGGAACATAATGATCCTGCATGAGAGAATTAGCTCTTCCTTGAGGCCTGTCTGGCACCAACATTTCTATGCAAAGTCAACACTTTTATTATTTTTTATTAAAGCCTTTGGGCCTAACTAATTTTATCCAGGATACACATGTCTTACGGCTGTATTATTTAAAATGGTTTTAACTGCTTTTAAACTATCTGGTTTAAACTGACAAACTATCTAATACATAAAAGTCAAAGTGTCAGGCGAAGACTTCATACAATTGGCTGCCTAAGGAGATTCTATGGAATCCTGGGGTTTGCAGTTTAGGGAAGGGCCTTTAGAATTCTCAGCCAGAGAGCTCTTGGGCCTCAGTCAACTGTGACTGTCCTGAATAGGCCAGTTTTCCTGGAAGGAGAAGAAAAAACAAGAGAAAATCCGAAGAAGAGAACTGCTCAGCAAAGGAAACCTTCCGAGCTGCTAACTGATCGGCGGACGAAAAGAAACTGAGGGAAGACCGTTAGCTTGGTGGGAGTGAGCATGCTCACTACCGAGGGAGGGAGGGGTTCCCGCCAAACTGCTCAACTCTGGAACTTTCCAAAACGCCACTGCGCATGCGCAAAGATTCCCATTGTGTGAGGGCACAGATGACCACTCGAAGAACCACAGTTACAGGTAAGCAACCTGTTCTTCCACTGCCAAACAGATCGGACCATCAGGAAGTTCTTCCTGAGGTTTAGGTGGAATCTCTTTTTCTGTAATTTAAATCCATTGTTCCTTGTCCTAGTTTCTGAAGCAGTGGAAAACAAGCCTGTTCTCTTTTCAATATGACATCCTTTCAAATATTTAAACTTGGCAATCATGTCCCTTCTTAAGCTTCTCTTCTACAGACTAAACATCCCCAGTTCCCTAAGCCACTCTTTGTAGGGCATGGCTTCCAGATCTTCCACCATTTTGGTTGCCCTCTTCTGGACACATTCCAGCTTGTCAATATCCTTTTTGAAATGAGGTGCCCAGAAGTGGACACAATATTCCAGATGAGGTCTGATCAAACAGAATAGAGTGGTACTATAACTTTCCTCGATCTAGACACCATATTCCTATTGATGTAATCAAGAATTGCACTGGCTTTCTTGGCTGTCGCATCACATTGCTGATTCATGTTCAGCTTGTGGTCTACTAAGACTCCTAGATCCTTTCACATGTACATTTGTCCAGCTGGGTGTCTCTCATCCTATATTTGTGCATTTCATTTTTTTCTTCCATTTTAATGCCATTTTCACCCACTGGGTTTCTATGGCTGAACAGAGATTGGAAAACTTTGATCTTGACATGTCACAGTGCTGAGACCTTACTTCAATAGGCAGGATTCAGACTTAGTCATGCTAAAGTAGACCCACTAGATCAATGAGACAGGGTGACTACTATAACTCTCATTTATTTCAGTGGGTTAAAAACATGATTGAGTCTGGTTCCAGATGATAATTTTTGGCACATTTTTGTCTTAACAAGTTTACAAAACCTTTCTGAATTTTTTTAACAAAGAAAAAAGCAAAGGAGAAAAAGTGACAGAAATATGTGGGAGAATGAATAAAACTATCTTTTCTGCTTTCCCATGTTTTGAATCACTGTTCCACCCCTTAAAACATCTGAATTAATTTTTTTAAAAACCCAAACTGCAGGAAAGGAATTAGTGTTTCTCCCCAACACATCTGTGGAAATCACAAAATAACATGAAATCGTTGCTTTGAAGGGTATGTCAATCTTTTGAATTTCTGTTTTAAGGTTTACTAGAATCAATTTACAAAGGCCCTTTCCAGACGTGGGGAAGGAGCCGCGCGAAAACAGGACTCCCCGGACTTCTTCTCCGGCCGGGCGAGTCCGTCGGGACGAGGAGCAGTGCGAGCTCGTCGCTCCGCACTGCTCTGGCATCCAAAATGGTGGCTTCCGGTTGGTGGAGGCTCTCCACCAACCGGAGAAGCTCGCCAGCCTAAAGCCCGCCCCCAGCAGATCTGCAGGCATGCACTAGCGCGCGCCTACAAATCTGCTCCGGAGCGCAGGGACGGAGCGGCAAGGAGTCGCATGGTCCGTGCTTTTTAAAAACCTCTAAAAAGAGGTTTTTAAAAAGCACGCTGCGTGACCAGTTCTGGTCACTCCGAACTGGACTGAGGTGTGGAACTACAAAAAGTAGTCCACCCCAGTTCACTCCACGATGCAGAAGACCTCTGTTGGAGGTCGCTCTGCACCGTTTTACTAGCCCGGTGCGGAAATGGCCTTAGTTGTCATTGTCAGGGATTCCAGGCAGGGAACCCTGGGAAAATGATCAGCCCACTGCAAAGATGTTGCATCATGCCCCAGCTGTGGGTAATTGCAAGGTTGCATAAGAAACTGGGGTCGTGTGCAGATGGTAGAGGGAGGTGTGCAAACCTCTACCTGATTGGTTGTAAATATGTATATAAGAAAGCAATCCCCAGCATGTATTTTGTCTGTTGACCAAACCGGTGTCTGGCGCAAGCCTTTGTCCGTCTGTTCCATGTTGTGTACATAACGGAACTTTGTAGCAAGATAAAGTGCCTCCTGTTTGGAAGAAACTCCTCCGTGTGTGAGTATCCTTACTGGGGAACAAGCCTGCTGCTGTTGGCTCGCTGTCCTCTGGCTTTTCCGCTGCATTTCTGTGGGGCTGAAACTCCTGTCATCCCCCAACAGTCATATAAGAATGGTTAGCCCCCATCAGCAAGAACTATGGTTTGTTTGAGACTTCACTGAATAATGCACTGAAAGGGTCTTTATCCCAGGATAACTGCAACCAAGTTAGTTCATTTCTGAACAGTACTTTTCAGGCTTTCTCCCTCCTAGGATTTCTGTAACCATGGCATGTAGTATTCACAGGTAATACGAGCTGGAGAGTTGGGACACTTTGAATATTGTTCCAATCCTCCTATAAAAGCTTTCTCGGAGAAGGTTGCTGAACTGCCCTGAGAAATCATAACCAATTATAGCATAGTGTTTGTATTCTGCTCTGTAGCTACAATACACAGCAAATGAAATAAACGCCTTGCTTCACCTACTTTTGAAATGAGTCAATGATTTCAAGAGAAGCAATCCTGGGAAAGTATGACAGAAACAAATGGCCAAAAGGAAAAATAGTTAAAGGCGAAATAGATTTCCAACCTGTGTCAAACTGTCCCATGAAAATTCTGGTTAGTGTTTTCAAGCCTTTTGATATATTAGACATAGCATTAAAGATGCAGACACTATGCATTATGCATGGTAGAAACAGTAGACATCTGAAGTAAATAATTGAGAGAGTGTAACAAAATAAAATGACATGTTGACAACAGTTCAGGAAAATGATGCTAAAAGTTGAAAATAAGGAGCTGGTTTGAATTCTGTGTCCCAGTTTTCTTAAAACAGTATGTCACTTCAACAGACACAGATGACCATTTAACCCATACAGTTTTTCTATATATATTTCCAACATCTAGAACTGCTGTACAATGAAAGTCTTCCTCAACACTTGCCAGGATGATGACTTATCCCATGGCTATAGACACCTAAAGGTAACTTTTGGTACAGTACCAAAAACAACAACATTGCTGATCACATTTAGAAATGCATAGATATACTATGACATGTTTGGTGTATGAAAGCTTAGCTTTCTCACTCTTCAGTACTCTTCAGATGTTTTGGATCACATCTCCCATCACTTCAGCAACTGAGCATGCAGAGTGGACTGGTGGGAATTGCATTCCAAAAAGTTAAATTTAGTGAAGTCTCTTCATTGTTCTTAGTACAAGTCACCTTTGTGCAGCCCCATTTTCTTTATCATCTCACTGCCTTGACCGATGTATGCATTTATTCTTATTTTGAATCTGATGCACACATTCCCCACAGTCCACATGCACCCACTCTGGTGGGTGCCCAGTGCATTCATGCAGTGAATAGGGATAAGACAATAGCTGTCTTTTCAATGGGAGAATGGGAGGTGTGTCAATATCACTTCCCCACTCTTTTATACTTTGTCCATTTCCAGCTATGTGGCTGTGGTAGCACTTCTAAATATACTCACTGCAGAGTAAACCAAATAAACAGAATGAGACTTTCTTTCAAGTAAACATGCACAGAGCATTGTCCTGCACCTCTGTATACAGCACAAGAGAGCTTCACTGATACCACCAAATGAACTTGATTGCCATGAACTCTTACGCTATTTCCACACGACACTTTTATAGCACGATGATTCCACTTTCAACCTCCTACGGAATCCTGGGGTTTGCACTTCCGGGAGGGGCCATTTGGCCCCTCCTGGAACTGCAAACCCCAGGATTCCGTAGGAGGTTGAAAGTGGAATCATCACTCTATAAGCATGTCGAGCGGAAATGGCCTTAGTGACTACATGGGTTCTGAAAACATATCCACCCATATGGCCATACAGAAAAATAAAACAACATTCATCTATAAAACAGTGATACTTTTATTGGGCCAACCAAAAGTGCACAAAATACATCATGTGAGCTTTTGTTCAAATCACTGTACTCAGCAAGTTGTTCAAATCACTTTACTCAGCAAACTGTCCTGTCTATTCAGTCCCACTCCTGTGACAAACAAGAAGGGAACTTCTCTGTTAAATTATTGCTTTGGTGAAAAAATCACCATCTTCTCTGACCTTTCTAACATTCTAGTCTTTATTTTATTTTCAGCCCAAAAATGCAAGCTTTTGAAGATTGTTCCAATTCAGCCCACAGTACAGGGTAAATGCATGAAATGAAGTATTTCTCTTTTTCTTCTTCTTCCTTATTTTCTTCTTCTTTCCTCCCATTTCCTGTGTCCTCATCTTACCCCACTCAAAATCCTCTGCTTTAATACCACTCTTGCTTTCATGCCTCTCTCATCTATAAGGTATTTTTTCATGCCTTCCAAATGACCCAATTTGGCAGACAGTCCTGGTTAATCTTATGTTGCCCTACTTTTCTATTGCTTTTAAAATGTCCCAGTTTCAAGCCCCTCCCACTTTCCCTCTTTGTAGTCAGCTTAATTCAGTTGCTGTAAACTGAGGGCCTTTCCACACTGCACTGTTATAGCGTTATTATTCCACTTTCAACATCCTGTGGAATTCTGGGGCTTGTAGTTTAGGGAGGCTAAGGAGCTCTCTGGCTGACAATTCTAAATACCCCTCCATAAACTGCAAATCCCAGGATTCCATAGGATGTTGAAAGTGGAATAATAGCACTACTGTAGTGCACAAAGGCCCTGAGTTCAAATACAAAAGTAGTTTGCACTCAACTCAGTGGAGAAGGGGGACGGGAGGAGTTTTGCCCTTCCCAGTAGGCTCAGGCTAGAGCATGCTTTTTCAGTCAGCTTGTCTGCTCTTCCTCATTAATAACTTTTGTCATTTTGACTATATTATGATGTTGCTTGGCCACACAGTTTCCAGTTTTGATCTGTGAAATCTCGGAGCATATAGTTGTTTTGGCTTCTTTGTATTACTAAAGATGCTGGGGTCATCTTCAGTCCGTTCCCTACTTTTAAGCACATTTTTTTCCACACTCAGTGAAATATTATTTACAAAACATAATTCAGGAAATGGAAAATACCCAAATAGCTTTAGATATGCCTGCCATCCAAAATACAAATGCATGTTTTATGACCGATTTGCTCTTTCTGAGGAATGACGGTGATGCAGAACTTCCTCAACTTTTAATCCTTGAGGGAATTAAATGTCTCAGAGAACAAAGTCCCACCAATAGCAAGTTTTGTTCCACAATTCCCTTTCCTTGGTCTCTGAAGCAAGATCCTGTCATGGGCTACAGCCTTATCCATGGTTGGTGATAGTGGCTGCAAATCTGAACCACTATCATGGATGGTTGATAGCCACAAGCCCTGCAGAATCCAGGAACTAGCACTGTCACTAACCCTCATCTCCTGCAGACTTTTCTCTATAACTCATGCAATCAGCAAAGATTTTTGAGACAGAAACAGTGCATTGTCATCACAAGAGGGCTACTCCAACTATCACTGGCAGTTTTTTCCCTTGGAGAGACCACAAAAATCTAGAAGTAAGTCTTATTTGCTCTTCACTTTTCAGTAGTTGGGAAATGGAAAGAGGCTACTTATTTATGCATTATAGCAGACATTTTATGAAGGTAAAGTTGTGTATTAGATCATATATACCAGTGTTTAAGCTTGTATTAAAGAGTATACTAATTTAGAAATGCAAACTTAGATCCACCTGAGTTGAATATAGAGTCAGGCAGACTGAAACCCACATTTATTTCAGTGTGCTTGAGTAAGTTTAATAGTGATTTAGATTAGGCCTTGGCTTCATCACAATTCACTATGTGGCTTCACTGCATGATTGTTCCTGTTCTGACATGTGTTAGAAAGTAGATACCATGTGACTCATCAACTTGACACATCTCTCCCATTTCTATGCATATTCCCTTTTTGTACATTATATATTGGCCCTGAAATATCATTTATGTGAACACGTGATCAAATGTTATCAGTTACGCTGAGGGAATTCTTATTGCAATCCTCAAGAAAAGACATTACACTATATTAGTAATAAACATATAATTAAAATGATAAAACTGCGCAATTAAAACAGTAAAGGACCCTCTTAAATGTCCTTTTCTAAAGAACCTTCAGTTCTCAGAAGCCTGCAGGAATAAAAAATCTTTATGTGCCAATGGAAGAGCAGCAAGGAGAAGGCCATTCCAGCCATCCTAGGAAGGGAGCTCCAAAGAGTAGGAGTATCACTGAGAAGACCCTATCTCATGTCCCCAGCCTCCATTGGGACTGTATGTAGGACTCTCCTAAGGATCTAAGGGCCTAGGCAGGCTCATATGAGGAAATACAGTCTGTTGTGTGTGTATGTGTTTTCCAAGAATTGGAGGTGAAAAAAACTGCAAAGAAACTGAACATCTTCACTAAAAACGGCTTTTGGTAAGACACATTTTTTTCCTAGTACCACACACAAAGACAGAGGTGACAAATATAATGTCTCAGGATGAATAAGAAACAAATTAAGATGGAGTTAATTCATTAGTTCTTCTTGAACACAAATCGGAAATTGCTACTCAGTAAAATAGATAATGTACCATTCAAATCAGCCCAAAGCACGTGTGGTCAATGTTGCATCATTTGTTTTTTAAAAATTTATGTGGTGTTAGGGGAAACCAACATCAGATTTTTCTGTCTAATTTTTTGTGCCGGGTAAATTGGTGGACAGCTTTAGGGCTAGATACAGAAGAAAAGTCCTTTTTGGTGAAGCATATTTACATCGATAGATATTGAACAGGAATTGGAACTAGTCATTCATGATAAAGGACAAAGTTACTTCATATGGTGACTGGATACTGGTTCAGATGTAATGAATCATAGAACAGGAAGGTACCTCAAAGACCACCTACAGTTTTGGTGGTGGTATACGACTCACTTTTTTTCTCAAAAAATACTGTTTGAAAATGGAGTGTGTCTTATACACTGCTGTGTCTTACACCCTAGCAAACAGTATTTGCCAGTGTATAAATGGGGCGTGTCTTATACACAAGTGCGTCTTCCACGCTGGCAGATACTGTACTTCAGCCTCTTGCTGTGTAGGAATACACAGATAATGCACTCCAGAGAAATGGCCATCTAACCTCTGTTTAAAGACTACCAAAAAGAAGGAAAGTCTACCATCTTCTGAGGCAGTGTATGCTACTCTCAAGCAGCTATTATCATCGAGCAGTTCTTCCTAATGTTTAGGTGGAATCTCTTTTCTTGTAACTTGGATCCATTTGTCTATGTCCTAGTGTCAGAAGCAGTGAAAAACAAGCTGGCTCCATCTTCTACATGACATACCTTCATACATTTAAAGATGGCTACCATGTTACCTTCAGTCCTCTTCAACCTAACATATCCATCTTCTTAAGCCATTCTTCATAGGGCTTGGTTTCTAGACATTTTACCATTGCCACCACCATCTGCAGTCATGTTCCAGTTGGTCAATATCCTTCTTGAACTGTGGTGCCCACAGCTGGGCACAGTATTCCAGGTGAAGTCTCACCAAATCAGATCTTAATCAGTAATCTAGTTTTCCTGCTACATGGGCAGGCTACACCACGCCTCAGACATGCACAATACCTTTTCCCTCTTGTCTTCCGTCATGCATCAGTAAAAAATTGGAAGCATGTGTTTATGATTTTAAACTAGTTACAGTCACTCATAACATCCTATGTCTGAGAACTGTGGTTTGTTTGAACTAGTTCTTTGAACTACGCTTTGGAGACAAGCCAGGGCATGATTCAAGATACAGGCCCTTTCTATAGGATGCTGTTGTCCTGCACTGGGGGTGGGAGAAGGACAGGACCTGGATGACAGTTATGCATGATGTTGTCCAGGTCCTGTCCTCTCATTCCCAGGTGGTGCAATTGCGCTGCAACCCTCCTGCCGTCTGCCTGCACTTACCTGGTGTATGGAGGCCCTGGAAGTGCAATGGCTGTGCTTCCCACCCTAGTGCAGTCTGGGACAGTATCTGGCTATGCTGCAGAAGCAAAAGGTGGCACCATTGCGCTTCCTCCATTTGCACAGGTAGTCAGTGCGGAAGGGAGCTTCCCTCCCCGGAGAACCTCTACCAAGATCTTCTCCACGGGACACCGCTGGGATCAGTTAGGGTGTAGAAAGGGCCACAATCTCAGCATGTATTCAGTGTGATACATTTGAACAATTCCCTGTGTTCAAATGTCCTCAGAAACATACGTTTAAATTCAGAAGGCAAAGAGTCCAACTTTCTTCTGGTAAGGTTAAAATAAGAGGAGAGGGACACGGTAAATGTATGTGGCTTGTTAATGCAGTGGGGAACCATCATTTCCTTATGCAGCTGAAATGGACCAAAATGCGTATGAACTGATGCATTTGGTAGAAAATGTATACATGGCAGGGCCAGTTTAGTCTCTTCCATAAGAGACTGGAGGAAGGAGGCACAAAGAAAGTAACGGTAGGTGCTTGACCCTTACATGTCAGGAATAACCCTTCAGTGATTATAGCACTGTGCTGTGCCCCAAAGTGGGCTGAACTTTAAACCACCATTATATTATACTCTGTGGGGAGAAGAACAGTGTCTTTCTTTTTCTCCTGTCCTGTGTCAAGAGCATCAAAGGCTTGATGTAAATAAAGAGAATGGTAAATAATAATCTCATGGAGCTGAGCTGTGACAGCAGCCACACTCTAAATCACTGTATGCCTTGATGTAGTCTGACATGTTAATTACTTCTGAGTGGGCTCATTTCCTTACAAGGGAAAACAGCTATTACAATGAGCTAGAACACACTATATGCCTGTCAATGACTTTATGCTTCCAAATAGAAGGCCAGTTGCTCTATAGAAACATCATCTTAATTTTATATATCCAGCAAAGAGGCATTTGCACTATAAGCTCTGCATGGCCTTCTAGGTATTGGTTAATGAGTCTTATTCAAAAGTCCTTTTTGGATGTGGTAAAGAAAAAAAAATCATATTTCTGGTCTAGGAGATTCTGTCATGTTGAATCTGGTTTTAGCCATGATGCTTCTGCAAATAATCCCAGTTCCATTCACGTTTTGAATGTATGTGGGGGAAAAAAGATCACATTAGCTCCATAATGGGAAAATTAATGGGCTTATTGCAATAAAGTAATATTGCAGTTATACTATTACACCATTTTGTATATTGAAATGCACAGTGTGGTGTTGTCACCATACCCTACACCCTCCTCGTCTTGCAGGATGTGCTGTTTTCATAACTGGACATATATATGGCTGAAAACATGATTGAAGGCACACTGACAGGAAAGCATATTGCCAAGTCAAGCTGACCTAAGATATGGGAAGGTCATAAGTTCAGAAAGGATTCAGTCTGAAACCTTAACACTAATGGGTTTAAGCTGATCCTTTCAACACCTCAGACTCTATGCACTCCCAAATACAATGAACTCTCCAGGCGAAGCAATCAGGGACTATCCCTTGATCCTGCCCTACAGAAATCTTTCCTATACCCCCTACCACCCCAAACATTAAGAGATTATCATGACTCCCTTCAGTGTTTTGTCACTCGGGATTAAGGCCATCAGCTCATTCCAGATTCCTTTGTCAGCTTCATAGGAAATCAATACAGCTTTGCCTATGCACCCGCTTCAGAGTATGAAATACGGTATATAAATCCTAGCTTTGGGCCCCAAAAATTGTAGTACTTGCATGTATTATGTGGCACCCACATTGCTGTTTGTCCTTGTTACCTTTAGATGCTGTCTGTGTTTCTCCATTTCTACCTTCTCAGGAATGGTAACCGTCACCACCTTCAGCCCTAATCTCTCTATCCAACCTTTCTTACCTTGATTTCCAGTAGCCTTGTATGGTGCGTGAGAGTGGCTGATTTCTTGTCTGTCAATTCAAATAAAAAACTTTGCTTAACTTTAAACTGGAGTCTTCTCTACTGATAGGTGAAAGGATCCTGCTGTTACCCTCCTCTCAACAGGCCTCTTTTGAGCTATAATTCCCCCAAATTCTAAGGAAACACTGACATTGCAAGTGGACCCCAACATCCCCCACCTTTTAGGATAACAATGTGCTATCATTACATGAATAAACCAGTACAATTAAGGCTGCAATCCTGTGCACAGTTACCTGGAGTAAGCTCAGTTGGAGACAACAGGGTTTACTTCTGAGTCAGTATGCATAGGATTGATCCACATAACTAATAAAATGAAGACACCAATCAGCAATGATCTTCACCTTGTGAAGATGCAAAAAGCATAGGACAGAGTCCAAGATAACTCATACAAAGGAGCCAATCCTCCTGCAGACAAGAAAGGTATCATGTTCTGCACTTGGCTCTAAGGAAGATTAAGGGATTTCTCATGAAGTGTGAAACTGCAGTTGCAAGGGTTCTTTGGGATGCCATAACAGGTAACCTCCTGTCACAACCATTCTCAGTTTGTGGTGTAGTTGGACTTGTGAAAGGGTTTTTAAGACTGCTAATGAATATGCATGTTAGCAGAACCAGCATGGTCTAGTGACTGAACATTTGCTAAGACGCTGGAGACCAGAGTTTGAATCTCTGCTTAGCCATGGAAAGCCACTGGGTGACTTTGGGTAGATCACACTCTCTTAGCCTCAGAAGAAAGCAAAGGCAAACCCCTTCTGAACAAATCTTGTCAAGAAAACCCCATGATAGGTTCACCTTAGAGTCACCATAAGTTGGAAGTGGCTTGAAGGCCCACAATAACAAAAACAACAACAATGAGCAGGGCCACCCAGTTTCCATTGGCTGTGGTTCACATGGCAGTTTACAGGTGGACTACCTGCTTCTACTAAATATTTTTGATCAGAAGCTGTCTGAGACATTTTGCTGCTGAAGGTGAAGGACAAAATGAAACTTCTCCCCATACTATGTACAGAAACTGACTGAATGACAGCTGAATCACATTTCAGTGCAAAAGATGTTATTTTCCCACCACACCTGGGAGGACCAAGCACACTTAGGTGGTTAGGTCAGGCTGTGTAGCATACACATTTCTGTCATCTAAGACAGTGGTTCTTAACCCTTGGACCTCCAAATGTTTTGGACTTCATCTCCCAGAAGTTCCATCCAGCATTGTCATTGTTCACAAATTCTGGGACTTAAACTTTTAAACATCCGGAGCACCAAATGTTGAGAACACTGATTGAAACATTGTCGCCTCTACCACCACCACCATTTCAGAATCTGCTCATTGGTCCAAATTGTAGGCCACATTGTGTTATTGGATTATGGTGGGGGACACAGTATTTTAACAGAAGATAGCACAATACAATGGAAGATGCATGATAATCCCACTCCAGAACTGTGGAGGCTCATGACGGAGCCCAGCATAAGTTGCTACATCATCACCCTCCCATTCAGCTAATATTTCACTAGCAAACTGCCACATGAACTGCTACTGGCTTCCAAGTGCCATCAAATACACAAATGCTTAAATAATAATTGGCCATTATCTCTTTCCTGTGGTTTTAGTTTTAAAATATAGACTGGCTGCCTCAGACAGCTGATAATCTACTTTGTGCTGAATAGACATAAAACCAGAAGTGGGTGTAGTGATAAAGGGAGAAGCTAACAGATTGCAAAATCCAAAGCAAAGGCTAGAAGTTGCTTGGGAAATGCTCAGATAAAATTGTGTGGGTTGCAACTTTGGCTTAACATCTTGGGTGTTCTCTGTTTTCTTCTGGGAATGGATGAAGTAATGAGTTCAGGCACCTCAGGCATATTGGAAATGGGAGTGGCAGTGAGGCCTGAAGGTCAAGTACTGTAAAGAAGTGGCAGTTGTGGGGATGGAGATTGATACTTTGAGAAGGCAGCTGCTACAAAGCTGAAAAATGCAGCTAGAAACACCAGAACTTTGTGAAAGGTGTGAGCTTTGGACTAGATAGAACCTACTGCACAGTCCTTGGAAAGACTTAGCAAATTCCACTGCAGGAACCTCTGTGTTGATCTGAACTCGTTTGCTGTTCTCCAGACCATTCTAGTCCTGCCTAAAGCTTGTAGCTGTTGGTCACATTGGTGATATGGCTACTGTGTGCCAGGACTTAACAATCTGGACTTTGCAGTCCCAAAGCTGTTGTCTATAAAATTTCACCCCTAATGTTCTGAACAAGATCCACTTATACAAGTGAGAATTTAAAATATTAAATCTTAGGTTTATTTCATTGCTCCACATGAGTGCTGACAACTGTCAATACTAAATCTTTTACTGTGTAATATTCTGGACCCAAATACAGTCAGCCATCCTCATTTGCAGATTTAACTTTCATGGATTAGATTATTTGCAAGTTTCTCCAACTTCTCCCCCACCCCAGGCGCTTCTTCTTCAGGGGAAGCTTCCCTCTCAGCAGCTCCAATCAGGCCACGCTGCTCTTTTAAAAACCCAGCTCTGGTCTTGCTACTCCACCACCAATGGCTGCTTGGCTTGCAGCTCAGTTTCTCAGCACCACAAACCCTCTCCCGATCCCTCAACCACATCCAAGGAAGGAGATGGACAAGAGAGAGGAAGTATAGGACCACCATGCTGATCTTTCCCTGACCTGGTTTGGACCCTGGGTGCCCGCTCTCCCTACCATGCCTTGGCCTGCTTCACACAGATGCACAGACACACATTTTGATATTTGTTAATTTTCCACTTTTGCAGGGGTCCTGCACCCCTAACCCTAGTAAATGTGGAGGGCCAACTGAATTTCATCCTGTATTATTTATTTGTTGGCTTTTAAATTTAGATTCTCAGATGATAAGCAGTGGTAACATCTAGGAAGGACAAGTTCCTTTGGATAAAATTTGATTTTTCTTCAGAAGCACCTATTAATACAATTCTGTCTATATCTGTTCAAAGGTTTCACTAAGTTCAAAAGAAGTTCCTAGATAAACTTCATTATTGCTATTTGCCATCAAGTTAATGTTGCCTTATGGCAAACCTATGCATGAGAGACCTCTGAGAGCCCCGGTCATAAACTGCCCAGCTGAGATCATGCAAAGTTAGGTCCATGGCTCCCTCGATTGAACCAATCCACCTATAATCTTTCAGTATTCCTCTTTTCAATTTTTAACAATTTTATCTTGCGTTCTCAGGCCTGATTTGCTCTTGGACCCATTAATTTGTCTTTTTAGCAGCCCACTGTATCCATAGAACTCTCCTCACACACCACATTTCAACTGAGTTGATTATCTTCCTTTCAGCTTTCTTTGCTGTCCAGCTTTCACACCCATACTTAGAAACTGGAAACACTATGATATGGATGATTCTGACCAGTCACATAGGAATGGGGGGATGCTTCGCCCTGGGCAGCAAAGTTTTTGGGGCGTCCCAGCTTGTAGCCATGCCCCCGCATGCCCTGGCCATGCCCCCATGCACTGCGGCCATGCCCCCATGCACTGCGGCCATGCCCCCATGCACCATGGCCATGCCCCCACGCACTGTAGCCCTCCCTCTCCTGCCCCCTTTCCACACACTCCAAGCTCCGCCACTGATTCTGACTTTGGTATTTAATGATATATCTTTGTTCTTGAGGTTATTATCTAGTACCTTTGTAGCTGTCCTTTCCAGTCCTAGTCTTCTTCTGATTTCTTGCCTATCATCTCCATTTTTATTAATGACTGAGCTGAGTTATAGAAAATCTTTAACTATTTCTGTGTATTAATTACCCACACAGTCATGGAACATTGGAATGCTTCTATAGGATGGCAATCTATGACTGGCATAGGTGTGACTGAGAGTTACACATGTATGTAATTTTTTGGAACTTGTGGAAGCAGCACACTTTCCAATGCCTCCTTCTACAAGGGCCTCCCTCTGCTGCATAAGAACAGTCAGGGTGGCCTGTTGTGTGTAGCTCCAGCTCCTTGGCTACTTCCATCTCTCAGGGTGTTATTGAGCAGCAGGGGCATCAGCTGGGCACTCCCTGCCTCCTGCACATACACCCTGGAGACTTACACTGCACCAGCATGACGTAGAACAGAGGTTCTTAACCTTTTCTTTACTGGGGACCCCCTGTAAATATAATTTGTTGCCAGAGACTCCAAGACTTAATTCAAGATTTAAATATTTAAATTCAGATTTAAATAATAAAATCGTTATTTATTAACAGCTTCTGGAGACTAGGATTCAAATCCCTGCTAAGGCACTTGGTGACCTTGCCAAGTCACATTCTCTCAGTCTTAGAGGAAGGCAAAGGCAACCCCTCTCTGAACAAATCTTGCTAAGAGTTAAAAAAAAAACACATGTGATAGGTTCACTGTAGGGTTCTCATAAATCAGAAGTGACTTGAAAGCAAATGAGGGAACGGTTTCAGCACCCACACCCCCCGTTGTTGCATCCCTGTTCCTGCCACTGCTGTTAACGTTCAGCAGCAGGGCTTTGCAGACTCCCATGAGGGCTTTGGGAACCCCAGGTTAAGAACTACTAATGTAGAACATTGGCCTTTATATCTGGCAGAGATACTCAACAGTGTATCCACAACAATTGTTCTTAAAACAAACTGGATTTTTCTTGCAATTTAATATTGAATATATATCCAAAAGGAAGCATTTGAATCTTCCTGTTTATCTTTCCACCTCCTTTTTGCCTTATCTTAAGAGCCATGGTTTGGGAACCTCTTGTCCCCGGATATTTTGTCTACAGTTCTCGCTCTTCCTTCACTAACCATGGTGGGTGTGCATGGTGGGTGTTGTAGGGCAAAAGCCTGGAAGGCCACAAGTTCAGCACCCCTGCAGCAGATGCTGGAAGGTGGGGGGCACATGAAGGGTACTGGAGGTGGGTGTGTCATGCAGATTAACCTCTGCCCCTTTACTAAGTGTGCTGTCCATAGGAATGCTGAAGCATATAGTTCTGTTGAGAGTGCTAAGATAAAATTGAGCTATAACTTTGCTATTCTGTACATGGAATGGGGAAAGGGAAGGCTTCTCTTCCTTTACTTCAGCCAGCAAGATGTCTTCAGCCAGTTCCATTTCCAAACTGATCACTTAAACATCAAGTCCAGGCTTAGGTCCAGGCTGACAGACCTTCTCTCCCAGTATGAGCCTGCCCAGATGCAGAGATCCTAAGGAGAAGACCTTCTTTCAGTCCCACCACCTTCCCAAATGCAGTTGGTGGGTATATGAAGGGGCAGCCTTCTCAATGATTGTCCATAGGCTCTATGCACTCTTTCTCTAGGGAGACTAGTGTCATGTTCCCATTCCAGGACCAAGACAGGACCTTTCCCAACAGCCACAACACAAAGACATGAAAGGGACAAAACTTACAGCAGCCAGTGTAGGGGGAAAAGGGAGAAACCAGGAGTCTCTGAGTGTTTATAATAAGGACTCGTTAATTAGGCAAACAGCTGTGGAAGGCTCTAGGCCTAGATAAAAAGGGACCAGAATAGGAGGAAGCTGTTGTAGTCAACCGTTTCTATTGGTGGAAGCAACCTGGCTTACCTTTGGATTCCTTGCTCATGCTCCTAGAAATCTTGATCTCTGCCTTGTGCATGAACTCTGCCACTGGACTGTCACTCTGGATTTACCATGAACTCAGACTACAAAATGAGAACCGGTAATTTGCTAACAGACTAATACAAACTTTGCTTGCAGCTGCTGATAAGAGGCTTTAATTATACAGCTGTAAGCCTTGGCTGGCTGCTGGCACAGGACGGGTAGGATAGGTCCCTCCTTGCTCTCGTTCCATCAGCAGGCAAAGACTTTTTTTCATTCTGACAGCCTTTTTGAACAGAAGGTTTTCAAGAAAAGAGCTTTTAAGAGGGAACTGTAATGTTTTCAATTGCATTGCTTTTTTCATTTTAAGCATACATTTTAAATTCTTTTAATATTGTTAATAGTTTAATTATATTTTAATGCTGAATTTATATATGTTTTTAACTATGTAAAACAAATTGTTTTAATTTGTAATCTATCATGAGTCCCAATATTAGGGAAAAGGCAGGGTATAAATAGAGTCCATTACATCATCATCATTGGAACAGGGACATATATCACCAAAAAAGAGGACAAAAGAGGGCACTCATTTTTATATACTAATGTATAAGTACAATGCAAAATTAGAGATCTTGTTAACAATTTGAACAGACTTAAAGTATATTTCACCTACCTGGGAACCTGAATGCCTGAGCCTGAGCCTGCTATCCAGAGGCTAAAAGTGGATGGACAATGTCAAGGTCTCTGAATGCTTCAAATGGTTTTTCCCTTTTAAATGAGACTTTGACTAAACAGCACTTGATATAGAGGATGCCTCTAAGAAGAGGATTGTTCTCTGGTGGCATTCAAACAGAGGGCTCCAAAAGAGAACACATGGTCAGTCTATCTACTTCACTTCCTCAAGCCTGTAATACTTTCAGCCCCAGAAAAACCCCATGATAATTTCGTCTTGGGGTTGTCATAAGTCAGAAATAACTTGAAGGCACACAACAACAACAATTCCAGTGAATACCAGGTGCTGTGGGCTATATTTCAGAAGGAGGAATTGGCAAAACAATATCTGAATATTTCTTGTGTAAGAAAACCCTTTTAAATTCATAGGGTTACCATGAGTCACCTACATACATGCTAGTGAGAATTCCTGAAGCCAAATCCTCAGCTTCCTCGCACAAAGCATAAAATTTTCCTGTAGGCCAGTATTTTTAATGCTCTTCAAGCAAAGGAAATATTTCCTTGGATCTCAGAACTTTAATGACAAATTGTGCTAATAGCACCTAACAGGAAGCCGCCTGTCATATGGTAAATTTATTTTGCTGAAAGATATATTGTCTTTTCCTTCATTTTCTGTTTCATTCTGATACCATGATGACATTCTGAGATGGAATCATTCAGCTGGCATGAAAATATCTGTCAGAATAGTTTTCCTCATGAAGCTTAACTAATCACTTAGGCATTGCGTCTTGTTGAAACTCACCTTACAGGCCTCATTGTTTGAGCCAAGTTTTCATTTTACCCTCAGGCATAGATCATTTCATTTGATATAACTTGGTGCATAATGATGTATGAAGGAAATCATTTAGACAGCAAATGAAGATTGCTTGATATACTTCAGGAGTGTTCCCTGAAAGCAAAAGAACAAATAAGAATCTAGGCATTAATGCATTATATTTGTTTGCTCTTAATTTGAAAATTTGCTGTTGAAATCTAATGAGTTCAACTGAAGTTAGAATGAAAGAGGGGATTTAATTGGCTTTACTGCCAAATGAACGTCCCACAAGTCTTCTTTAATCCCCTTCTTTCTTAATAAATATATACAGGATGCCTAATGCAAGATTTCATGATTAAAATAATTCTCCAGAGGGTGCAATTAATTCTGTACTAGCCAAGACATCTTGATTGTTGGTAGAGAACCACACCCAGTGGTGAATCTGGATGAACACATGCAGTATGCTTTAAAAGAAGGCATTTCTAAGTACAAATACAATCATCCACTTTTTTGAAAAAGTTTTCTTTTTTAAAAAAAAAGTTAATTACCTACATGTGGTAAATTGCTAATCTCTACTTCTTCATTAAAATACCGCTCAATCATTATTCAAGTAATTCTAATGATTCAATCCCATTTGAGATTCTTCTTTGAAATGCAAGCCAGTTGGAACACATCTCATATTCCTGCTAATGGTTGTGTAGTCAGTTTTCCAACTTCATAAAAACAAATACTCAAAGGCATGGTTGTTTACTATTATATCTAGGAGTGAGCACACTACACCATTGTTAAAGTCACTCCACTGGGTGCCAGGTAGTTTCCCAACAAAGTTCAAAGTGTTGGTTATTACCTTTAAAGCCTTACATGGTTGAGTCCAGATTTGCTACAGGATCGCCTCCTCCCATACAATCCGCCCCATACACTCAGGTCCTCTAGGGGACGTTTACTTCAACCAGCCAGGACTAGACTGGCAATGGTCACCCTAAGGACTTTCTCTTCAGCTGTCCCTACACTATGGAATGACCTGCCAGAAGAGATTTGATAGCTGAATATACTGTCTGAATTTAAAACTGCAAAAGACCAGTGTCTTCCAGCAGACCTATTCTGATTATTATAAATTGTAAATTTCAACAATAAATTTTAAATATGTATTGTCTGTTTTTAGGTACTTTTTTTAGATGATATCCAATTTAAACTACTGTTTAAATTAATGTTTTGTTTTTAACTGTTATGTGTTAATATGTTGTTGTCCTCCACTTTAGTCTATGAGGAGAGGCTGGTAAACAGTAATAATAACAAATATTAATAATAATTTGAAGATAAAGGTACAAAGAAATAATAAAAATAACTCTCAGATAACACTCTTATTTATCTGTAGCTGTGCCTTCTTGTAGATAATTTTGGTTTTAAGGTTGCCTAAATTCAAAGTGAATATCCAGTTTCACTCTAGTATGATTGGATATGCACACTTGTTCAAGAATAGTTATGCACTGGTAGGGATGAAAATAGGGAACATAGTCTTCTGAGGACTATAACTCTATTGTGTTATTTATTTGAATATTTCCTCACTGGAAATGTCTAAGAGAAATTATTATAATGTGAAGGAGCATTCAGCTCAGGATGGATTTTACGCTGATTAACTGAAGACTGGATGTTATTATATCAACACTCCAAAACGTCGCTCTTCACATAGATGGAGTGTACCATTTCCAGTGCAGTTCAGAGCCACTATCAGACATTCTATTGCCTGAAATGAAGATCCTGATGCTGTACTCCTCTCCCATTTCATGGATAAAAGCTGATTGGGCTTGCAAATGAATCTTACTTCAGCAATAGTGATGGAAGAGCATCCTCTACTGTGCTTGAATGTAACATGGCATTGCTCCTGCTCTAGAACGCCTTGCATTCTGAATCTTTCTGGAACAAGTCCAAATTGTGGGCAGGGTTCTCTAGGAGACATTGAGAAAGCAACATGTCCACAATGTCTGCTTCCAAGGAAAGGCCAGAGCTTGAAAATACCATGTGGTGTTGCATAAGGTGTTAATTCCTTGGAGATTTTTTTGAATAATGGGGAAAAATGACTTCACATCTTGATTTTAACAGAATTAGGCTGTGAGGATAGCACAGGGACCTTTATCTTTCTTCCTTTACCACAGCCATATAAAGGCAGTGGTGGGGATTACAGGTGCGGAGCTGACTCAGTGCCATAGCAATATAGATTAACATAAGTGATAGAATTTATTAGGATGATAAGGGATAAACCTGTCAAGTTTGGGGAGAACAGAGTTGAACCAGTCAAGTAAACTCTGAGAAGAAGAATTTTTACTTTTGCCATTCAGACTCACTGGAGGGAGATGTGGGGACTTGGCATGAAAGAGGCTGCATAGAAAGCAGATGAACATCTCTGTATGCAAACACAAAAAAGACCAATCTAGTTACACATGTCAGGCATTTAGGTTTATTTTTTCCTAAACCCAGTCATTGACATAAATTCTGATACAGCCAATATAGTCATTTATCAGTTACTCTTAAGGTTGTACTGAGAAGTAGTTCGAAATTCTATGCTTCTGAGATGCTGCATGATATAATATTTCTTCTTCAGAATAAATTATGGGGTTTAATTTGTTTTTCACTTTTCCCAGCTCTGTAAACCTACTAGTGCTTGCTACCTGGAAACATACAACGAGAGTCTCCAGTCATAGGCAAAGAAGAAAGTGAAAAAGCTTGGCTGTTTATCTGAATTAGTTACTCCGGCTTCCAGAAGAAAGCAGAATGTGCTGGGAACAGAATCCTTAGGGCAGATAACATCTGTCAGAAGCCCTGGTGATACAGTAGTTAAATGCTGGTACTGCCGCCACAAGGTTGTGAGTTTGATCCTGCCGGGCTCCAGGTTGACTCAGCCTTCCATCCTTCTGCAGGTCGGTAAAATGAGTACCCAGCTTGGTGGGGGCAATTAGCTAACACACTGTAAACTGCTTAGAGAACACTTAGCTGATAAGCATATAGAAATACACATGCTATTGCTATTCTATCTGCCCAAATGAGGAGCATCCCACAGGTTACAAGAGGTGATGCTCACTTTGCATGTGTGTATGTGCTTTCAAGTTGCATGTAAACTTATGGTGACCTTGTAAATAGCAGATGGTTCATAGGCAAACCATACTCAAGAGATGGTTTTGCCAGCTCCTTCCTGTGAAATATAGCCTACTGCACCTGGTATTTGTTGATGAGCTCCTATCCAAGTACTAATCAGAGCTGACCTTACTTAGCTTCTGAGATCAGATGGGATCTGGTGACTTTAGGATACGTAGGTTGGTGCCTACTCTACAAGGAGAATTTTTTGGACTGACAGAAAGGACATGCTATAAGTCAGTGTGCTCCCCATTCCTTTCTACTCATGAGAGGCAGGATATGGGCATGATAGAGGTCCATGCTCATTAATTTTCTGAGAAAACATATAGTGAGTTTGACTCCTTAGTTTATTATTCTTTAGCCTTTGCAACCAACCTATTATCTATATCAACATATGTCTACCTATTATCAGATATAAGCAACCATTTGAAACCTGGGAAAGTTTTGAAGTGAAATGAGTTCTGATTTGCAGCCCTGGAAAGTTTTGCATAGAACAATAATTCTCATTTGCAGGCTGCCTGTGGTTTCCTTTATAAGCAATGGTTAATGCAATGATTAATAGAAAAATTAATGTAAAAAATTAAAGATTTGCATTCATTACTACTATCATCAATCACAGAGTTAATGGATTTCATTAACAATTGAATGGATGATTTTAAAAAAAACCCCACTAATGTTTCAAGCCCTGGGGAGAACCCCCAGAGGTGGGCATTGGGCGTGACCAACTGTGTTGCTTATCACAGTGTCTGCTTGCCTTCTGTCTTCCTCCCCTAGCAAGACTGCAGGGGCAGTAACAATGAAGAGGTATGTGATGGTGAAGGAGAGAGGGTGGCAATGAAGACAATGAGTGGGGTAGAGTGGTGGCAGCAGTGACAAGGAAGGCAGCAGTGTTTCTCTTCTTGTCTCAGGTTATGTGAAAGATTGGGTGGCCATTTTAAGTCTTCATTATTCTTATATGTGTTGACATATAAGACTCTACCTTGCCACAATTCTTATATTTTCCTTTCATTTCCTGTTTGAATTTTTTTTTCTTCCTTTCTGATAAGCACCTAATGGCTGGCATCCTGCTGGGTAATCCCAACTAGGGTACATCTATTCACCAGTTTTTGAGTGGTAAGTCAACATGTAGGTAAATCCCATGGATCAAATGGATTTACTCCAGTGAGAACTACCAACAGGATTTAGGCCAATGTTTGGGATCTATGATAAGTGAGTAGATTCTGCCTTTTTAACATAACAACATTCTTTCCAGATAAGCACTTCTTCACATGGACATTTTAGTTCTTGAGGGTTTTCACCAATGGGGAAATTCATGAGACAGAAATTGTTGAAGAGCCCCCAGTTATTTCTACATTGTTTCTCTTGGGGCACACCATGAACACAACCATGCATCATTGTTTGAAATGAAATTGTGTTAATATCACCTGCTTAATTTGCTTAAACTAGTAGAGGAGGCAAAGCCACCAAATGTGTTGGTGGTAATTCTGTTTTGTGACAAGAAGTATCTCTTGCTCTAAATATATTTCTTTAAAATCACAATGCTTAAGTTATATGTAATAACTTATCTAATTCCGTCCATCTCCTCTTCTTTTCTGAGAGTTTGGAAAATGTTCTGGACTGTAGAGAGAATGAAGCTTTATCATATTTTTGGTGTCTTATATAAAACTAAAGACGTACTTTCAGCCTGAAGGGAAAGCGGCAGCTTTTTCCAACCAAGCATGGATGAAGCAGATCTGTGGAGAATTCATAGTCCACTGACAGCAGTAAGTCTGGTCACAGATGGAACAGACTTGAATTAGACCATGGTCCAGTGAGGATAAGGCAACCAAGCATACATGGAACAGATTCACATAATTTATGGGCCAGTGATGATGATTACAAGCCCGTTTATGAAAAAATGTCAAGAGAATAAGTACTTGTGTAAGCCATGAAAATGAAAATAATGACTTGTGTTTAGGTTATTTCAGCTTCCTGGAACTTTTATTTTGAACAATGGGTTGATATTCTTCCAGCAAAACCTTTGCCTGAACTGACATTTTCAAGGAGAGAATACATGGGGAAAAGACAAATGGGGGCAGGGAGAAAATATGATGTTCTATAGCTCATTAACAAATTAATAAACATATTTGCACATAAACATAAATATAAACAAACATATTTCCACAAGGTATCAATTCAAGAATTTTAAAAGCACTCAACCTTGAAATTGCTACCTTCCAACAAAATTTTGCAGCATGTTCCTAAGACTGATGTCTGTTCTGAATGGACTGGAAAGCTGCCAGGATAATAACAATTTAAAGAACAGAAATACATTAGAAGTCCAGGTAAATTGCTAGAAAGCCATACTAAAAAATGAAATTAAGATGTACTTAGAACCTCATAGCTATTCTGAAGAAGAAGCACTGTGGTTTTTGCAATCTCATGAACCCTTTATATTCCTTGGGAGTGTCAACAACCATGTCAATGGGATGAGCCAATAGTCATTGTTTATTATTGGAATTAGGATGAGAGGAATGGTTGTTTTATGGATTAGTAATATGTTAAAGAATAGGAATCAAGACAGAAAGAATAAAAGGACAGTTGACTGAAAATTTCACATTCAAATCCAGAGTTTCTCATTCACAATTTGAATATTAGAAATAGAAATGTCAAACATTTTTATCAGTTGCACTTAAAAACACTTTTATTGATATTATTCAATATAAGTTAACCATAAAATTAATTACCAAGTCAAGAAAATGGATGCAGTCAGCAAACAATAGACAGCAATGCACGTATTGTAGAGTCTCAGCAATCAGGGAAGGAGCAGAGTTTTTAATGACAAGTGTGGACATATCAGCATATAAGACATCTTTCCAGAGTCCAGTGTGGTGTGGAAGTGATCTCAGCAGATGTGAGTTTGTATATAAAAATTCAATAAAAGGAAACCATTTTTCAATAAAGGCACTTTGCCCTTTTTTGTCCTGTTAAAGATCTTTTGTCGTCTAAAAACTTTTTCACAGGTTAGGCGTCTCAAATTCTTCCTTAACAATTGCTCTTTGAAAGCTCACCAGTTTTCCAACACCTAGCAATCTCAGCCCTTTCCTTCCTTCCTTCCTTCCTTCCTTCCTTCTTTTCAGTTACAGACTTTGTTCTTCTGGGGAAATCAAGCATTTTGTCGCTCCACATCTTTCACTGCTGTTAGAGCAATTGGGGATTTTAGATAGTATACTCCCTGCCCCCATGCCTGTACCCATTATGAGTTAGTTGTTTAGTTCTGGTTTCCCCATTTGCTTTTCTATCTATTGCAATGCATGGTCATAACTACATTGTGTGTCTAAGCAGTCAGACAATGTGACCTGAGAAACTTCTAAAGTCGATGGTCATATAAAAACTCCTTCTTCTCTATCAGCTTCCTCTTTGTGTCTTTCCTCCCTCCTTTGTTCTTAGCTTCGAGATGGTAAGTTAAAGTTTTAAGTTCACTTGAGCTCTTTCTTTTACCTAATTGTTTAATTAATTAGTTGGGATATAAGCAGTGATGTATTTAAGTCTTTTACTCCAAGTCTCAAGTCAAGTCTCCAGTCTGGGAGCCAACTTTATATACCAACCAAAATTCCAGAGTTATTGGATAGAGAGAAATAAATTCAGTTTTAACAATTTAAGCAGAGTCAGCTCTCCACATTTGCAGTTTTGCCATCTGTAGCTTTGGAAGTGGAGAATAGGATCCTATCTTACTCCCCATTACTGAAGATTCAAAACATTCAGAAGGAAGGATCCTTCTTCCTCAAGCCTAACACATTTGCTGTTCCCCTCTGAGAAATGCACTCTGGGGACAAGTCTTGTCTTTTGCTCTTAGGAAAAGTTTTAGAAGGCTCCTCCGATATGCAGCAGGGACAGGCTGCTGAGCAGACCTCAAGCCTGCCTCAAGCTCATTGCCTAACCTGTTTGCTGTTCCCCTCTGAGAAATGCACCTACACTTTGGGCTTGAGAGAGATTGTCATGTGACCAATAGGCAAAAAAAGATGGAAGCACTGTTCAAAGTCGTAAGGTTTCTGGATGACTGCATTATGTTACTGAACCAAGAGCAGCAGGTCAGTCATTAAAAATATACAAGTCTCGAGTTGTGTAAGGTCAGTGCATCGTTTATGTCCGAGTCGAGTCACTGAAGCGACTTAAGTCCAGCTGGACTCCGAGTCTATCAATTCGAGTCTACATCACTGGATATAGGTACTTCAAGTGTATGCAGATTCTTAAAGCAATTAGTAAAAAGTTCTTTAGTCTGTAACTCAGTGCTGCCTGCTTGTATTTACTTAAGTCAGTCTCAGCCAGGGAGATACTGAAGACTGAGGCATGTTACTTCTGCTGAACTCTGTTCCCAAGACCAAGGCTTCATTTTGACTCCCAACCTGCTAACACCCTGGGATATACTCTTTTTTCCCACAGTTCTGCTCATGGAAAGTGCTTCCACTCACAGAAGAGGAGTTGCAACTGGGAAAAGGGTCTTTCCATGAAGAGAAGAGGACCTTCTGTGAATGTAATTCTTCTGCAAAATGAAGCTTCTTCCATTATGGAATGAAAAGTTTACATCCAGGCCATTACTTTCACTGTCCAAATCGCTCCTTTTTAGCAGCTATGGTTCATTAACTGTTAGTCAAAATTTGCTTACTGTAACAATACTTCCAACTCCAAAATTATAAACATGAGTTTAGCATAGGTATTTCTGACAGGCTGTTTTGCATCCATAACACTGATGGGATGTCCAAAGATAACATACATCAGTCAACAATTTTAAGCTTTTTCAGTCAACAATTTTAAGCTTCTTCAAGCATCAGTGCTAGTAATCTTGTTACAGCTGCATATGTCTGGCTAGCATCCAAACTTGTGAGATTTGACAATATCAAGCATACTATCATGAAGGTTTCTGACTCTGAGGTGTTCAGGAATTGATTCATTCTCAGTCCTTTTTGCTGTATGTGTGCATGCATAGGATTTTAAGACATTTAGGGAAGGGAGGAACTATATGAACTTCTGATCTTAGAAAATCTATCTTTTTTGGTTTACAACTCCACCAAAGCTCCATTTAGTATGGCCACTGGCAATGCTGAAAGGAGAATCCAAGGAGCTATAGTCGAAAAAGACAGTGTTTCAAGGCTCTGTGAATCTCCATTGAATATTACCAGGAAAATAGTGAACTGGCCACAGAGTATATATTTCAATATCACTGATAATGTGGTGCTGGTAACTCAGTGGTGAAACTCGGTGAATGTGTTTAGTTCTTCTTGATCTTGTCAGTAAGATAATATTTTGTCCTCAAATATTCCTCAGTTTTCCTCAGGGTTCCATTTTGATGACTCTTTGTTTCTATTTCCAGGCCACTGAATCTATATTGAGCACTTGCAAATCTACTTCAGATTTTTTTTTTAAAGTGGTCTTTAGGTTTATTTATTTGAGGTATTTCTGTTTCACCTCCCAACCCACAAGGGCTCTTGAGGTGATGAACAAATAAAAATTATTATGTTGTTCTGTGCCTTCAAGTCATTTCCAACTCATGGTGACCCTAAAGTGAACTTATCACAAGATATTCTTGACAAGATTTATCCAAAAGAGTTTTGCCTTTGCAAAGAGGTCACCCAGGGGGTTTCCATGGCCAAGTAGGGATGCAAACCCTGGTCTCAAGAATTTTAGTCCAATGCTATATGTTGTCTTCTCTCCTTGGCATAGAGTAAGGAGATTCTGAGGAACAATAGAGGCTTATTCCTGTGCTCAGAAAGGACTGCTACTGTTTCTCACCCACTTGAAAACTGTGGTAGGAATAAGATCTATAGGGATCCATGTGGTGCTAGCTTACCCTAAGGCCCTCATATCTGGAGAGCAGATTTGTACATGACTGGTCCCCTCACATGGCTTCATAACAATGTAATCCTATGAGAAGACTTTCAGATTCATTAGATATTGACATTCCTACTACGGACAGCCCCCAGTGAATGGAATGAGTAAATATGAAGGCAGCCACAACTGGCAAAACGCAAGGAGTTATACTGAGAGAATTCACATATCTTTAGACCACACTGGAAGAGCCTCATTGCAGTTGGTACTGGAATTGGCAACTATTGAATTTCTCTAGCATCCCCAAGGAAAATAATCTCTCCTCCATTGACATTTCATCTGACTGAGAACTTGAAGCACAAGTGCCCCCAGTATATGCTAGCAGAAACTGCCTGTAATAAGACATCAATTGTAGCAAAGAGATGCCTATTTTGATATTCGCTTTACATGCAGATGGAGCTGTGCAGTGCTGAGAAATTTCTTTGATATGCTAAAGGAGGCAAATGGCAGCATAGAAATGAGTGGGGAAATTGCAGGCACAGTTCCCAGAATCATGGCTCAAGCTTAGCACTAAGCACTCCAAGTATTTATGTCAGCTTCATGTTCACTCAGAAAGTGGTGGAGCAAAAATAACTGCACGAGTTATCTCTTGATTTGCAGCTGCTCTGACAATTCATTTGGAGTTGTTGGGGATAATACATTAATCTTGCACAGCTGTTCTTCAAGAACTGTGGGAATAGTTCAGGAGGTGGCCTTGCTTTAGCACAACTCCAGCTGTGGCCAGGCTTTGAGACTGGCACTCCAAATTTCTCTTGTTGATAAAAGACATTGTGGAAAAGTGTGAGATGCTACAACCACATAGGTAATAACCAGGTGTGCATTTTTACCATACCAACAATGAGATTCCTGGCAGCCTGCTTCACGTGGAGCAAATCTTATGCTCCTTTGCAATATAGGAGCATCACTAAAATTTGGTGAGGAAATTTGGTGATGTTACATTTTGCCTCAGTAGCATGAGGATGCTTGGAGCAGAGAGTCAAGCTAGCACTAACATGTTGCTGTTAGCTAAAGACCACTTTATCTTTTACTCTAAATTACTCTAAATTACTCTAAAAGAACTGGCAAAAGTCATTTCTGAACCACTTGCAATAATCTTTGAGAACTCTTGGATAACAGGAGAAGTCCCAGCAGACTGGAGGAGGGCAAATGTTCATCTTCAAGAAGGGGAAACAGAGGACCCAAAAAATTATCACCCAGTCAGCCTGACATCAGTACCAGGAAAGATCCTAGAGCAGATTATTAAACAGTCAGTTTGTAATTACTTAGCAAGCAATGCTGTAATCACTAAAAGTCAACATGGATTTCTCAGAAATATGTTATGCCAAACTAATCTTATCTCTTTTTGTGATAGGGTTACAAGCTTGATAGATGAAGGGAATGCTGTATACGTAGCATATCTTGACTTCAGTAAGGCCTTTGACAAAGTTCCCCATGACATTCTTGCAAAGAAGCTAGTAAAATGCAGGCTGGATGGGGATGCTGTTAGGTGGATGGGTAATTGATTGACCGACCAAACCCAAAGGGTGCTCACCAATGGCTGCTTTTCATCCTGGAGAGAAGTGACTAGTGGGGTGCAACAGGATTCTGTCCTGGGCCCAGTGCTATTCAACATCTTCATCAATGACTTGGATGAAGGAGTGGGGGGCATGCTGATCAAATTTGCAGATGACACCAAATTGGGAGGGGTTGCTAATACCCCAGAGGACAGGATCAAATTTCAAAATGACCTTGACAGATTGGAGAGCTGGGCCAAAGCTAACAAAATGAATTTCAACAGAGAAAAATGTAAAGTCCTACACTTATGCAGAAAAAATGGAATGCACAAATATAGGATGGGGGATACGTGGCTGGATAGCAGTAGATGTGAAAGGGATCCAGGAGTCTTGATAGATCACAAGCTGAACATGAGTCAGCAGTGTGATCAGGCAGCCAAGAAAGCCAACACAATTCTTCGTTGTATCAATAGGAGTATGGTGTCTAGATCGAGGGAGATAATGGCACCACTCTATTCTGCATTGGTTAGGCCTCATTTGGAATAATGTGTCCAGTTCTGGGCACCTCAATTCAAGAAGGATATGGACAAGCTGGAATGTGTCCAGAGGAGGGCGACCAAAATGGTGAAGGGTCTGGAAGCCATCCCCTATGAGGAACGCCTTAGGGAGCTGGGGATGTTTAGTCTGCAGAACAGAAGGTTAAGAGGAGACATGATAGCCATGTTTAAATATCTGAAGGGATATCATGTCGAGGAGGGAGCGGGCTTGTTTTCCGCTGCTCCAGAGACTAGGACAAGGAGCAATGGATTCAAGCTACAGGAAAGGAGATTCCACTTGAACCTCAGAAAGAACTTCCTGACGGTCAGAGCTGTCCGGCAGTGGAATATGCTGCCTCGGAGGGTGGTGGAGTCTCCTTCTTTGGAGGTTTTTAAGCAGACCCTGGATGGCCATCTGTTGGGAATGCTTTGATGTGTATTCCTGCATAGCAGGTGGTTGGACTCGATGGCCCCTGAGGTCTCTTCCAACTCTATGATTCTATTCTATGATCCTGCACTACCTGAGAGCAGACAAAGATGGGTGCACATGGTGGGGAAAGTCTTAAATCTTTCCCCATTTTTTAAAATTACTACTTCAAAATATCTTCCTCCACAGGGATTTGGTGAAAAAAATCAGTTTGGAGCCAATGGGAATTTTCCTTTTTTTTTTTTTAAATCCCTACCCTTGGGGTTGTTGTTGTTGTTAATTTGTTTTTTTGCTAAAAATGGATAGAGTGAGGTTTAAATCATTCCATTCATGTGTACTGGTACCAATTCATATTGAGCTTGTGTACATTTATTTTAGGTGTTCTTTAGGTTTACACTACGGTTTAATGTAGCATGGTTGCATTGTTGTGCACCTTCAAGTTGTGTCCGACTTATGGTGATCCTAAGGCAAACCTGTCATGGGATTTGGGGCAAGGTTTGTTCAGAGGGGGTTTGTCACTGCAAGAGAGGGTGAGATAGTGTGACTTCCCAAGGTCACTCAGTGAACCCTGGTCTGCCTGAGTCCAGTGCTCAGACCACTATGCCACATAGCATTCAATTTGATATTTCTGGGGTGTAGGAGGTTGAGAGAAACATCCCTTTACTCTGATCAGGCACCACTCAGGCTTGTAGAATAATTTCTATAGTCAGTGTGTAGTATAGCCAGTAAATATATATCTAAAATTAAAAGGCTGAATAGCTAATGATAGCAATTTTCATCTCCCTTTTCTGTTAAAAAATCTCTCAGATCAGCTTTTTAATCAATTGAAAAACAGAGAGCTCCTGCCCAAAGCCTTACAATCTAAAAGACATGATGGAACAAAAACAAAATGTAATAGGAAGGGAAGAGGAGAAATGGAAGGAGTATTTCAGCAGGCTAGGCAGAATGGTTCTGTTTCACACCTGAACTCTCTTTCAGCATCAGCCTGTTGGAATGGCCGCTAATAATAAGAGTTGCAAGAAGAGCCTTCAGAGAGCTGAGCTGTGGGAACAACTCTAGTTTCTGTGACATCTCTCCTTCTAACAGCCTACTGAAAGGGCTGCTGTGGGTGAGACAGAAAGATGAATTTGAAAAACATAATTCATTCTGTTTCCAAGGTCTCCAAAGCAGTGAGCCAGGCAGGTTAATTTTAAAATGATAATTTCTTCTAGATCCAAGGTCTCCAAAGTAGTGAGGCAGGAAGGTGAATTTTAAGAGGAACTAGTTTCAAACTACTTTTGAGACTAGTTCCAAAGTCTCAAAAGTAGTTATGATCATACTTGCAGATTTTAAAGGTAATTCTTTGCTTTCCTGGTTCTTGGAAGCAACTGGCCAATGCTGCTCACCTCTCTGATACCTCCACATCCACAACAAGACATGAAGCCAATGCATGAACCATTTGATAGTTCTCTTCTACCACTGGGTGAAAGCACCCTCCAAAATTATTGTGTGGCTGTTATATAACTGTAACAGTTACACAGTTACAATGTAAAAAGAATGTCATCAAATTATCATGGTAATGTCATTTAGTTGTATGTTCACCTTGGGAAAAAGAATTAGTTACAGGTAACTAGTTACTCACAATTACTTCCAAGCTCTATTACAGTTGAAAAAAGTGTGTTAATCTGTGTGGTTTTGTAGCTGGGCTAGGCGAATGACCTTGCCTTCCCAACTCATTTCCTTCTGTTACAGCTTGCTAGAATGGCTGCCATTTAATCTATATGATAAGTATGTTCACACAGATTAGATGTGTGGTCTTTTTCATCAAAAGGCTAGTAGTTTATATAAAATAATGTATTATCATTCAAAACATTACAAGTGGCAGCTATGTGTACTGTCATGCTATTTCTGTTTCTGAATAAGGATATTTAGCTAGCAAACTTTTTTTGAATGCAATTTTCTCCTCTATATACACATCCACACCCACACCATTACCATGCAGAATTAAATCAGGTTCCATGTCACCATTATTAGGTCAGAAACGGCCTAAGTTACCTATCTCCATAATATGCAATGGCTTTAGTCATGTATTATTCATTTAGGATTCACTTTGTACACACATAACTGGACAGTTAATGTGAAATATCTTATGAACTGAGGGAATCAAATGTTATAATGAATTTGAGAGTCTTCTCATAGGATTACATTGTTATGGCACCATGTGAGGGGACCAGTCATGTACAAATCTGCTCACCAGATATGAGGGCCTTAGGGTAACCTAGGACCATACTGATCCGTATAGAAGAGATCTTATTTCTATCGCAGTTTTCAAGTGGGTAAGAAACAGTAGCAGTCCTTTCTATGTACAGGAATAAACCTGTTGTTCCTCAATATCTTCTTACTATATACCAATAAGAGAAGACAATGTCCCTCGTGGAGAGGAATGTGGTCACTGACCTCCATAAATAAAAGGTGGCTTTTAACTCAAGCCTTCTGTGAGGGACACTTTGAACAATAGAGATGGATGTTTATTTTGTTTACTTTATATTGCACCTTATTCAAATGTGGCATTCAAATAGGGTAATAACAATAAAATAATGAAAACAAAAAAAAGAGAGCTTGGGGAAGGTATATTTTTGACTACACGTCATGGTATCTACTAATCAGCACAGCTGATGAGGGTTTCTGGGAATTGTATTTCAGAAAAATACCTTTGTCAAGCTCTGCCAAAAACATTTGGAGGCCAAAATCCAACAAAGTAGTCCCAATCAGATCATACCCATTAAATTAATAGGAACTTGATAAACCAACAATTATGTAAGCTTTTTTTTAAAAAAGAAGGTCTATACTAGTTGGGATTAACAATCTGGTTTAAACCCAGATCTTCTTCCATGTCTCCTACAAATATGCCTCTTTATTAAGAGATGGGCATCTTCAAATCATCTCAAATCCTAATTAGCCTCATAAGGGAGATTACAGACATAAAATCACAATTATTGAATAATTGACCCCATGTCCACAGAGAACGTCAACATGAGATATCGATTGTAGCATCTGAAAGAAGATTCCCTCCTGGATGAATTTGCCCAGAATCTGAGATCCACAGTAGAGGTCGTGTTGCATCTCCTGTCATCATAAAAAGCTGGCTGGTGAACATGAGGCTGGGCTTTCCTGGGAGCAGCACCTCATTGATGGAATTCCTTCCCAAGGGAAGTTACACTGTTCCATGTGGCCTTTGGTCCTTAGCTCTCTTGTGTATTTTGAAATGGGTTTTTAGTCAAATTGTTTTTTAAAATAGTTTTTATGTGGGTTTCTTTCTTTCTTTCTTTCTTTCTTTTTTTTTTTTCATTGTTTCACACAGCCTTTGGTCCTTAACTGCTTTAATTGTGTTTGTATTTTAAAAACGATTTTTAACTAATCTTGCGGCTTGTTTGTTTATACAATAGTTTTTGTGTGTTTTTTTTTTTCCTGAATTGTTTCATATGGCCTTTGGTCCTTAACTTTTTAAATTGTGTATGCATTTAAAACAGATTTTTAATTAAACTTTTTTTAAAAAAAATAATTATTTCATAAAGCCTTTGACCCTTAACTGTTTTAATTGTGTATTTTTTAATGGATTTTTAATTATTCTTTTTTAAAAAATAGTTTTTATGTGGGGTTTTTTTTCTGCATTGTTCAGTATGGCCTTTGGTTCTTAACCGTTTCAATTGTGTATGTTATTTTTATTTTTTTCATTGATCTATTATTTAAAAATAGTTTTTTATATTTTTTCCCCCTTTTGGACATTGCCTCAAGAACCCTAGTCTACTAAAAGGTGATTAAAGATGCTTTAAATCTATCAAGCAATCAAGTACTTATCTGGAATTCATTTTACAGGTGGAACAATTCTTGCTTCCCTCCCTCCCCCCCCCCCAAGGTAACAGTAGCATCAAATCCTTACTAATCCTGCATGTCTCATTCCTCCCCCATCCATGCTGTGTAAAGAGCCCTTCACTTTTAAAATCGATTAAGCGTAAATAATAATGAGACAATTGATTGTGCACAGGTAGTTTTCTATTGTGTGGATGCACTTCTGTGGTAATGCAGTACAGAGAAAAGGGAAGGAACTCAACACAACACTCAAAGCACCCTGGAAAGGAAAGATTTGTTTTGTCCATAGTTGCAATCAACCTGGAAAAGTTTGCTGTCTCCACAGTAAAACAAGGATCTGGAACTGTATACACAGAAAGTTCACTTCCAAGAAACTTACAGGAGGGAAAGATAACAAAGTCAAAAAACAGACTCCCTTGCAATTGGTTTTATATGTTCCTATTGGAAACTATTTTTAAAAAGAGCAGGGATGATCCTTCTTTCAGCTGGCTGTATATGGCAAAATTGCACAACTGTAGGGTAGTAACTTTCATCCACATGACAGTCTAACCCACCGGATTTTCATCTTGGAAGTTGTATCCAGAAATGACTTGCGGTTGTGATCTCTGGTTCCCTTGGACATTTGCAATGGAGTTAGAGTTACTCTGCCACCTTTGGAAGCTTCCAGGAGCAGCAGTCGAAGCTTTTTGCCATGGGGGGCCCTTTTTTTTTTTTTTTTTGCCTGAGAAAAATGGGGGTGCAGGATTTGGGGGAAATTGGGAGATGTATGTAGCTTGTGAGCCACATTTTCCCAAGCCAGATGTATGGGGAGTCTCCCCCTCTCTCTTTTCACTTTAACCCAGAAAACTCCAGCCCCAGTCTTATGGCATGCGTGTGCTTGCAGAGCAGGGCTGCCTTGGCCTGCCTGACTGAATGGAGGCTGGATGGTAAGGAGTTGCCATGGCAATGATGCAGATCAGGGAACAGAGACTTTGCCTGTGCTGGATGGGGTTACACTCCCTCTGAAATCTCAGGCTCACAGCTTTGGTGTTCTCCTAGACTGAACTCTGAGCCTGGATGCCCAGGTCTCGGCAGTGGTCAGGAGTGCAGATGCACAGTTAAAACTTGTGCAGCAGCTGCACTTGTTCCTTGAGACATCAGATCCAGCTTCAGTGACACATGCCTTAATTACATCTCGTTTGAACTACTGTAACATGCTCTGCATGGGGCTGTCTTTGGAAACTGTTTAGAAACTTCCGCAGATTCAAAATGTGGCAGCCAGAATGCTGACTGGGGCCAGTTACAGGAAGCATATAACTCCCTTGCTAAAACAGTTCCACTGATTACCTGTTTGTTTCCGGGTACAATTCAAAATGCTGGTTATGGTCTATATAAAGCCCTAAATGGCTATCTGAAAAAATGTGTCGTCCTGTACAAACCAGCTAGAGCCTTAAGATCTGCTGGGGAAGGCTTTCTCTTTGTCCCACCACCATCCCAGGCTTGCCTGCTGAGGACATGGGAAAGAGCCTTCTAAGTGGCTGCTCCCACCCTGTGGGAATGCACGCCCCTTCTCTGCTCTCCTTTCGCTGGCAGGTGAAAACATTTCTGTTTAAACAAGCATTTATGTAAGATTTTTCTTTTTATGATTTTATATCCTTTTAATGTTTTTAACTGTTTTAAATGTGTTTAATGTGTTTTAATGTGTATTTATTATTGGAAGCCACTTCGGGTCCCAACTTCAGAAGAAAGATGGCCTACAAATATAATAGATAAAAAGATAGATAGATTGGTAGATAAAGCACCACTAGAGGGCATTTAAGCCCTGCCAGCCCTGGCATCTCCTTCTTGTTCCTGCAGTGATTGGTCCATCCCTAGTGCAGTGTAAGTTTACACTGCTTTGGAGTTGCTTTGGAGCCAGGTAGCAATTTTCTCCCCTTTCCTTCCCCCGCCCCATGTATTTAGGAGAACTGAGAGATTGGCACAGGGTGGAGACCTTCAGTAGGATTTTACTAGGCATGAGAATGGGATGAGAAAGGGGAAGTAGTGTGGTAAGCCCCACTGTTACTCCAAAAAGTGGGAGACCTTGAGGTCCTCCAGCAGAGCCAGTGTCTCATTAGAAAGATGGGGAATTATACCTCAAGGAGGCCTGCAAGAGGGGAGTAACCACAGGACCTATTCACCTGTGTGTACCGGTACTAACTGTAGGACAACAGTTGAGAGTAAAAAAAAAATGTCTTTATAGGGGGGATTCACATACATACATACAAGCAACCAAGCAATCTCATGAATCACACAAGGCTAGTGAAGGTAGACAGAAAGGTTGGATAGTGAGAGTTGTGGGGTGAAGTGGGTGATAATTACTATTCCAGAAGCAGAAGACAATTGAGGCAAGGTGTCTCAGACTGAGGGTTCTGAGGGCAGTACAATGAACAGGAATCTGGGGGCCTTCACCCAGCATAACATGCCAATGTGTCCAAAATGCTAACAAACAGCTGGGTTCGGGGTTAGGGTTGAAACAGCCTTTTTGTGCCTTGAAAGGGAATCTGTTAATTGCTCTCTGGCAGAGCCAACAAAAGGGGTCAGGAAGGTTCTGATTGTCTTTGTGGCAGGTGACAAAGCATTGAGGGAAATCACTATAGCCTCTTAATGACTGGAAAGGTGAGGGAACAAAAGGATAGTTTCTGTGGGAAGAGGTAACAGGATGTCAAGCTTTTGGTTGCTCGTTCCTTAGGTTTAAGTATTTTAGAGGACCATCTAAAACCTATCAGGTCAGGATCTCCAGCTGATCCTCCTGAAATTATGACCTGTCTATGCTGAGGTCCTTTGTCTTAGTTTCATGGCTTTCAGCCATAAGTGTAAGATTTATTTTTATTTCATGCCAATTAAACAGTATTTATAACCAATCATACTGTATCACAGATTAGTGGGGGGTGTACAGCATGGTAACAGCAGCTGGCACCATTTCATGAAGGGGGAGGTCTCCAGAATTATCTCTAGGGTTATGAAGCTTGGAGGGGGGGTCGCTCAGGGAGGATACCCCTAAGGGTTTTAAGTCCTGCAACTTGGGGGTATATCCAAGTGAGGACTTTTCAAACAGAGGCTGACTTGATAGCGACCTAAGCCATTGGGTGGTTCCTGGGGCCTTAGATGTTTTGCTCAAGAGTGGTTGAGAAGGAGATCTGCAGTAAGACACCAGTCTCAGCTTGACCCACATTAGGTTGCTCCCCCCAGTTCCAGTTAAATAAAATAAAGTGGCCTCGTTAATCCGGTTTATGTGTTGCGCTTCCTTATTTCAGTCTGGGTGGGCAAATGATAAAGGAGATCTCTGCTTAGGAGATCTCCGTTAAGGTGAAAAACAGCAGTAACAGGTGCAACGTAGGGGTTGTTAGCTTCCAACACCATTTACCTATTTAAATTTCCCCCACCCAGCCCAAAACTATTGTTTTTCCTATAAGGGAGAGTTTCCAGGTACTATCCAATATGTTTTCTCTCACATGGGAACAATAACTTCAATTAGAGTGATTTAAATCAGCAAGATGGTGCTGGAGGAGGAATAAATTACCTCATCTTTCTCAGCTGTAGCCCCTTATATGCTATTCATTATTATTTTTAAATTGTGGGATATCCTAATCACATATATACCACCTTACATCTAATGGTATCTCAGGTTTTTGCTTTTTTCCATCTTCTGTCATATGTACAAGCTATAAACTACCTATTTGTGTGTTTATCCTCGAGCTGTCTCATAGAAAATTGCCTCAAGGCTAGACCTGCTTCATATGTTCAAGGAAAAGCAGAAAATGCAGAGATTGAATTGCACTCGCTTTCATAATGGGATGAAACTGCAAAACCTGCCTGTCCTCAAGCCAAGTGGGGCTCAAGGCAGAACATGGAAAAGTTATCTTCTTGGATTACAGTTCCTAGAATCCCCCACCTACATGGTCACTGAGATTTTGGGAGATGTAGCTTTGCTTAGTGGAACAAGAGGGCTTCAGGAAAAAAAGAGACCAGAAAGGAAGTAGCAAAAGCACAGTCCATGGGATCATTGATTCTCCCTCAAAACAGGCCATTTTCCTATGAAAAATAACAGAACCAAGTATATTGTTTTTCCTATATATTTCTGTCTCAGACCTCTGTGGTACTGTAAATGGCTGAAAATATCTTGGCAGCCAATTTCCACAGTGTCTTACAAGGAACATTAAGATTTATTTTCTCCCGCATTTCATGTGGTGTTGGAATGTGAATTGTTTCTGCTAGCCATTGGTAACAGCATATTTCAAAAAGCAATGCAGCAAATAAATGGCAGAAGTTAATTTTAAAAGATTAAAGAAAAAGCACTAACAACAATAACTCTGGTGCTGCTGGGAATGTGGTACCCATCCACAAGCACAAAAACAGCATATTTGAGGATAAAAAGTAGGTAGTATACATTTTCTGGTCCTGAACATTATTAAATTACAAAACTGAAGGCCTGGCCATCTATTACTGTACTGGGACACACAGCTTCTGCCTGGCAGACTATATGGCATTAACTGCCTGTGCACAGATTAAATTTTACTCTAGACTGATTATATCTGCTACATTTATCTGTTGGCATCTGTAGTCTTTTCCTCTGCATAACAACTTTGTGTGTGTGTGAGAGAGAGAGAGAGAGAGAGAAATAAATGTGCCTTCAGGTTGCCTATTGACTTATGGCAACCCCATGAATTTCATAGGGTTTTCTTAGTCAAGGAACACTGCAGGAATTCTCAGAGGTGGTTTTGTCAGTTCTTTCTTCTGAAACATAGCCTAGTAGTCACTGGTAGTCTCCCATCCATGTACTAACCAGAACTGACCCTGCTTTGCTTCCAAGATTGACAGGATCTGGTGCCTTTAGGGTATTTAGGGCTCTACACATGAGTACTTCACTAATGGTACATATCTACTAGCTGTTATTAGTCTTACTACAAAGTAAAAGGAAACAACTCATTTGGGGACCATTCTTTGCTTTCAACCTTCATCCCTCTCTTCTATCATTTTTACCAAAAGGGGAGGAATGATTTCTTTTCAGTTTTTATATCAAGCTCAAAGATAAATAAAACTAGTACTGTACAGGGATTCTGGGAAGCCTAGTTATATCACCCTATGAGGTTTTAATACAGTAAGAGAAACCATAGCTTTATTCATACAAATCTACCTGCCGGGGATGCTCTAGCTGGAGATCCTGCATTGAGCAGGGGGTTGGACCTGATGGTCCATAGAGCCCCTTCGAATTCTATGATTATGAACAAAATTTCAAAAGTGAACCCAGCATACCAGCCAGGTATGGCAGCCAGAAGTGTTGCAAGGCATTTTACTGCCTAAGATGAAGACACACGAATGGTTCCCCTCCCAAAGCCACATACAAATACTGGTTGGTAACAGGATAATATCTTCTATCATATCTGAGACCGGAAGCTAGTTTAAGGAGCCCAGAATAGATTTGTGGCATACATTGCCTTCTCCTACTGCAGAGGAGAACAGCCAGGGAATTTGGGAGGGACAACCAGGAAGCTACTACTGCCACTCCTTAACCATCAGCTGCCTGAAGTGGTTGCTTCACTCTGCCTTAGGGTGGGGCTGGCCCTGATTATAGTTCACTAGGGGCAGGGTAAGCCTCCTGGTTTTTGCTGGCTGCCTGGGAATGTCTGGACAAAGGGATTCTCAGATGCGTACCAAGGAACAAAGCATGGCAGGTATACTGTATGTTTCTTCAGTTTGCTGCGACTTAATCAATCAACAGATAATGTTGTTACCCTGATTCCTGGGGGTCCCGGGAGGGACACCTAAATGCGCTCTCAATGTTGTAAGTTGGGGAAATTAGCCAAGATCACAGCCTAGCAATACAAGAGGCAGGGTAACGTAGTGAGATCTTGAACCCTATGTTTACGGGGTCAGGCTGAGTCAAGGAGCACGCAGAAGTTGAAATAATAAATGATGTTTTATTAAAACACAATCAAACAGTGTATGCAGCACACTCACACAAGATAAATAAAGAAATAAAGATTGGAGTGGGATAGAGGGATTTTTAGAGGAGTTGTTGGTTTGGGTGATACTTTACCTGTCCTGAAGCCCGGTTGGAAGCGGAGAAGATGGAGAGCGTGGATCTCAGCACGTGGAGCTGAGGGGAAGGCTCGCTGGACAAAGCGACAGCAAGGCGGGATGGAAACCAAGAGCGATCTGAGGAAGCGCTCAAAGTCAGGGGTTTTTATAAGGAGAATTGTGACCGCAGGCTAGGTTGGCCTTGGGGAAAACAATGGATTTGGGGCTGGAGACAAAGCCTCCAAAAGGTCAGAATTTGAATGATTGAATTATAGCCAAATTGTCAATAGGATAGCCAGTATGCAAACGCGGAGTACTTGAGCGTTGTATAGTTCGATCGTCAAGCTGCCAGCGTGGGGCAGAGGAACTTTTGAAAGTTGCATGCATACTTAATGAAGGTACTTGCCTTTGAGGTCTCCTGAAGCTGCGAGTCGGCTATTTCTGGCCTGCCTGTATTGTTTTGGAATATTACGGTGATTATCGGCCGGGCCTGTATGCGTGCTTGTCCGGGGGCCTCGCAAGCACGTGGAGGGGAATGGGTATGTGAGGCCGAATTATTGATATCAAAAGATATCTTTTTATATCCCCCAAGCTCGGGCTAGCCAGGGCAGTAACAATGTTAATCATAAATGAAGGTATGTTTCATTAAGAGGGGTACATTTATATGTTTGAGGCTATTTCAGTCATATTGTACTAGCATTATACTGTTATGTTAAAGATTTAATTAATTAAAGACTGTTCCAAATCACTGGATGTATTTATAACTGCAGTTTCAAAAAGTCTAAAAAGATGTCCTAAAAAATTAGCATAGCTTTCACTTTCTTTGCTGTTGTAGGATAGTTGGATAGTTGTGGCAATTTGCACTTTTCTTTACGTATAATTGTCTATATAGCATTATACAAATATAATACACATATCTCTTTAAATATAGTTCTCTCTCTATACAGTGTATATGTATGTGTGTAGCTATATATATGTATACATATGTTAATATATATATATATATATTCATTAATTAAATATAAATGTCTCTATAAAATAGATATAACACATTCTTCTCTAAAAGTAATTGTCCATAAAGAAATATTCATTTAAATATAACTGTGTGTATGTAGATGTGTGTGCGAGTGTAGAGTATATATAAAATTATGTGTGTGTTCTGTGTGTATGCATTTATCTAATTAAGTCAGGTTGAGAATCCTGTGGCCCATTAGGTATTAATGACTGCAACTCCCAACATCCCAAAGTAGAATAGTTAATGGTGAGGAATGCTAGAAGTTTTATCTGGTTGCCATAGAATCCCAGCCTGGATTAAACTGATGACTTGACTAAAATACATGTGGGCAGTTTCAAATTATTTATTCACTTTATACTTGTGATCACATCTAGAAACATTACAGCACTTTTTGATAGATAGTGTTGTTTTCATTTCCAATTTCTCATCACTACAGTTCTGCAGGATGGGGAAATCATAACTTCTCAAACAGAGCTCAAAAAAGTTGCTTTTGATGTCTACAGATCTCATGGCCATTAGGCATGCTGAGTGAGGGAAGTGGGGAGCTGGTCCAAAACTCTGTTCTCAACCTGGGGCAACCCAGCTGAGATAAAAGGGAAGAAGCAAAGTTGACAGCATGAGTGGAGTTGTGGTGTCAACATCAGTGATGGATTGAAAGTTCTGCTACTGACCCCCCCCCCCCATCATTCCTCTGTAATTTTGAATTCTATTCTGGGTCAGTTCATTCCATGACAGTGCCAACCTCGCTGTAGTAGGGTCGTAATCAAAACGTCAAATATTAACTGCATTCAGTGGCTAGCATTTGAGAATGCACTAGGTCATAGAAAAAGGCAGTAGTACCAGATATAGTGTCTTGTATGGGGTGAAACTACATCATCTGCAGATGAATGGAAGTGAAACACATCGAGGATATCTATTTGAATTAGATCATATTGCATTCTGGTAACACAAAATGTTCCATTTGTGATCTTTGTGAAACTTTTAATCAAGATGGTGTTGAAGCATTTGTAGATAGATGGACCGCTCTCAGCCAGACAGGTTTTGTTTCTTCACTTGGACACACAATGGAGCTCACTGTTTTAATGCATCATACGAAACACAGTAGGCAATATTGTTGTTCCTCCTTTTAACCATGAATAGTGTGACTGTTTAAGAAACAGTAGCTACCTCTAGGTATAACAAAGAGGCTGAAAAATTCAGATGTTTGCCTTTCAACTCTTGAAAATAGTTTTCAGAATGAATTCCACTATGCCATTGAGAACTATTTCTCATGTTACTTTACTAACACAGTTCTTAAAATATTATCAGAGAAGGATGCTATCAGTACATAAGGAAGATGGTTAAAGGATAATTTATCCCTGATCAGAATGATTCTTGGTCTCTGAATGCCACAAAATACATTTGATCTTTGCTTGTTACTCCCAACATCTCACAGATCACAATGAGAAAGGTCTTTTGAATTGCTTCCTGATATAATTTAGGGTCATCTAGATTTGTGGGACGAGAATTCCACAGGCTGAGCATGATGAGGTTTCTGGTTGAACAGAGATGTGGGATTCTGTGTTGGAATGGTTGTTTTAAGAACATCTGATCACTAGTGTGGATGTGGAAAGTAAAAGGCATTTTTACACAACACAATTATAGCATGATGTGTTTCACTACATCCTAAAGAATCCTGGGATATGTAGCAGGGGTGGCAGTGGAGTTCTCTGGTAGACAATTCTAAAACCTCACAAAACCCCAAATCCCAGGATTCCATAGAATGCAAACATGGCAATTAAAGTGTTATCACATTGCTATAACTGTGTAGTTTGAAAAGGTACTGGAAGTGAGAGGTAAATAATGGGAAAAGAGAAGATTGAGGACTGTTGCAACTCTTTGTTGCAAATTTGTATTAAGAAAACAATTTGAGACATAGAAATGACGTGGGATGCCATTTATCCTGCTTAGTTGGCCCAGCCAACCTAACACATTTTGCTGCCAGAGTGTGACAAAATGATGCTGCTCATTCCACCTACAAAATCCCATGAACTAGAAGCTGAATGTTATTTCAGTACTGAGGGTGGGACTGGGGATGGGCAAATCTGTCAGCTTTCTTTTCTTCCACACTGAATCATAGTTGCTCACATTTGGCCCATAGGCTACACTGTACCTATCTCTCTTTTAACACTTTCCCTACTTTACATCTTCCCTGCAACTTGCTTTTCCTCATCATGCATGCCAATTTGATAAGAAAGCAAGATCCAGCAATTTTCTCAGTGAGAAAAATATTGCTTTATTAAAGGAACACTGCTAATAGATGAATATTAAGTGGCATTTGAAAGCACCTCTTTGATGACACATAAGGACAGGTGAGACATTATCCCCCACATTACCAACTTGCTCGTATGTTTCATTAACCATTGGATAATAACATTGAAATGTAGATTATACGTTTTATTACAAGTACATACTTCAAACTAAAAGGTAAATTAAACTCTGCTGAAAGACAAGCATGTAAATAGCATGCCCACATTCCTTTATATTGAATCATCTGCATGGCATCAGGGTTGCTAAGCAACAATGTGTTTCAATCATATAATGAGAATAAATGAAGTAGAGAACAGGATCAAGGCCCTCTATGGAGGATACAATGAATACATCATTAGACTTGGATGCATTAACCAGGTTTAAATGAAGATCGTTGGGTGGCCCTGGGCATCCTTGGCTGACAAAAGATAAAGAGGCTGAAGGGGAAAAAAAAAGAAGCTGGCATTTCAGATACATGATGTGTCAAAGAACTACAATTCTTAAGTGAACTTATCAGCAAATCAAAAACTGGTTGATGTTTATCAGGTTTTGCCTATATGCTTGCTTACCTGTTTCTTCTTTTTCTGGGCTAAATCAGGGTCACCTTATCCATTAGGAAATTTAGGCACAGTGTCTAGGGCCTAGGAAAATTTTAGGGCCTACAAAAACAGGATTTTAATGTCTATGAAAACATCACCAGTGGTACGTCAAGGCACTTGGAGGAGTAAAATACAAGAGTGCCTGGGACAGGGTGGCGGGGGGGACCTTAATGTGGCCCTGAGGTGGAAGGAAGCCTCACTATTTCTGCACTGGATACCCAACTGTCTGGAACTTGATTTACTTTCCACCAGTGATGTATTTAAATCTTTTACCCCAAGTCTCAAGTCAAGTCTCAAGTCCTTGAAGATACTTTCAAGTCAAGTCTCAAATCTGGGACCCAACTTTATAACTCAACCTATATTCTAGAATATCTGGACAGAGTCAAATAAAGTCGGTTTTAATAATTTAAGCAGAGTCAACCCTCCATATTTGTGATTTTGCCATCTGCAGCTTCGGAAGTGGGGAATAAGATGCTTCCTACTTCCCATTTCCGAACCTGGAGGCTTTTTCAGTAGTGAGAAATAGGATCCGTCTTACTTCCCATTACTGAAACTTCAAAAGCTTTAGAAGGAAGAATACTTCCTCCTCAAACCTGTTACCTAACACATTTGCTGTTCCCCTCTAAGAAATACGCCTTGCACTCTGGGGGCACGTCTTATCTTCAACTCTTAGGAAACATTTTAGAAGGCTCCTCTGATATGCAGTGGGCTCAGGCTGCTGAGCAGACCTCAATCCCTCTTCAAGCGCATTGCCTAATCTGTTTGCTGTTCCCCTTTGAGAAATGTGCCCACACATTGGGCTTGAGACAGACTGTCATGTGACCAGTAGGCAAAAAGAGATGGAAGTGTTGTTCGAAGTCATAAGGTTTCTGGATGAATGTATTATGTTATTGAACCAAAGGCAGCAAGTAACTCACTAAAAATATACAAGTCTCAAGTCGAATCAAGTCAGTGCATCATTTATTGCTCAGTCGAGTCCAAATCGAGTCACTGAAGTGACTTAAGTCTGACTTGAGTCCAAGTCATCAACTTGAGTCTACATCATTTCTTTCCACGGCTTTAAGACTGATGTAGAAGCAAACGAATAGGTGACATGGGTTTGATTTATTGGTATATTTGCACATATGAAGCTGTTTTAATAGATCAGGTTATTGGCCCATTTAACCCAGGATTGTCTACCCTGAGGACACAGTCTGAGACACAAGCCTGTAATATTCTCCTGCCTGATTCTTTGAAACAGCAAGTCTGGCTTTATTATTAGATGGAGGGAGGCAACTGTTTTAGGTGGTAGATGCTGAGAAACAATAGTGGCACCACTATTGTGGACCACTGAGGTCCACAGGCATCTCCCTCCCAAAGAGCTATGAGTTCCAGGTAGCCCGGGACCCTTTCACACTATACAATTATAGCACTTCTACTTTAGCTACTATGATTCCATCTTATGGAGTACTATCCTAAGGAATTTGCAGTTTATGGAAATGTATCTAGACTTCTGTGCCAGAGAGTGAAGTGACTCATGAAGCTACAAACACCAGGATTCCCACAAGTTGTGTCCATAGCAGTTACAATCGAAGCATTGTGTTATAACTGTGTAGCATGAGATGACCACTGTTCTATACCCTATGAAGTAGCCTGTCACCCACAGCTGTGTTGCAATACTCTGCACCACTGGCATTTCATTTCACCATGAGGATGTGGGGGCGGGGGCATATAACTCCCTCAGGCTGCATAATGTTCTGGATGCTAGAGACTGAACTAGAGGCTTACCACACATAAAGCATTTTCTCTGTCACTGAATTATGTCCCCCTCCTTCCTTGATCCTTTGGCAATGAAGAGAGGCCTACAACTTTTCAGATGGTGGAGTGTAAACATGACATCTTGGCAGGTATGCCAGCTTGTGTTCTGCTAAGGAACTGAGCAATAATATAATGAAAAACACTTTCAATAGCTATGGAAAAACAGGAAATTTCAGCAGGGGCAGCCTGTTAAATCACTGAGCAATACATACACATTTGCAGAAATATTTAGCACAACCTCTCTAGGCAGAGAGCAATCTTCCTTAAGGAGCCACTCCCTGTGTTTGTACTGTTCATCCGACACACTACAGACAGGATTTGACAATGCAATCATTATGGAGAAATGTGCCATGTGGCCAAATAATCACCACATGGCAACTGCATGCTCATCAACTACAGCTCATCATGCTGTAATCACTATGAATTTCAGGGAGACTGGTTGATAGGAGATCAAGATAACAACTTCAGTAGCTAATGTAAGTGTGTAATAAAACCAATGATTCATGTGGCAATATCTCCTCCATTCAGTCACCTAACATCCAGGACAATGACAAATTTTTAAAGAAAATATGCACAGCCATGTCACACCAAACATGTGGGGGGTTGAGTGAAGAATGAATGATAGCAATATGAAAAGTAAGAGAGAGAGAGAGAGAGAGAGAGAGAGAATGTGTGTGTGTGAGAGAGAGAGCTGTTTACTGCTAAAGAAACCAGGATGAAGGATACAAAACAGTAAGGTTTCCAGTGGGACTTGCTGTGTACAAGTATGCACCTTCATGACTGATTAAGGACCAAAGTAAATATTACTTTAAAGTTGCAACTAGCAGCTACCTCTTTTTTCTTTTATTCCCAAGTCAGTTGATAGGAGTCCAATGCATCTAGAAGGCTATTAAAATGCATTCGTTTGCACGTAAGGTGTAGATTGGGTTCAGAAAATTCACTGACTTTCTCTTAATAAGTGGGAAATTATTTTAAAACAAGGAAATAGAATAATCTCCAATGAAAAAGAATTACTTAAAACATTTCATAATTACTTTCAAATATTATATAAAAAACAAGAAGTGAATGAGATGCTAATAGAAAAATACATTAGTGGACATGAGATCCAAAAACTGACAGAAAAACAAAGAGAGAGTTTAAATAAATTTCAATAGATGAAACAAGAGATGCAATTAAACAGTTAAAAGGAACTAAATCACCTGGCCCAGATGGATTGATAACTTTGTATTATGAAACATTTTACAAGGAATTGGAAAAGCCTCTACAAAAAATTATCAATAGAATTTTAATAAATCAGAAAATTCCTGAGAGTTGGATGGAAGCAAACATTGTATTATTACCAAAAGAAGATAAAGATACACTGTGTGTTAAGAATTATAGGCCAATCTCCCTTTTAAATGTAGATTACAAAATTTTTACATTGATTTTGGCAAATAGGCTGAAAAATTGCCTATAAGATATTATTCCTGAGGACCAAAATGGCTTTTTACTGAGACGATTTATTAGGGATAATGTAAGAACAGTATTTGACATAATAGAATATCTGAATTATCATTATCAGATTAAAGGGGATTTAATATTTATTGGTGCAGAAAAAGCTTTTGATACTGTAAACTGGTTATTTTTAACTAAAATTTTGGAGGCTATGAATTTTGGCAATAATTTTGTAAATTGGATTAAAGCAATATATTCTTCACAAAAAGCCAAAATTAGTATAAATGGGAATCTAACAGAATTTATTGGCATAGAAAAAGGAACAAGACAAGGATGTCCTCTTTCACCCTGTTATTTATCTTGGTATTAGAATGTCTGAATAGAACAATTAGAAATAATAAGAGTATAAAAGGAATAAAGATAGGAGGAGCAGAGTTTAAACTAAAAGCTTTTGTGGATTATTTAGTTTTTACTTTAGAGGATCCAGTTAGTAGCATTGAACCATAATTATTGATGATAAAGGAATTTGGGAAAGTCCAGGGTTTTAAAATTAATGTAGAAAAAACTAAGATATTAACTAAAAACATGAGCAATAAGGAGGAGGAGGAATTACACAATAAATCTGGTTTTGAGACTGCAAAGAGGGTTAAATATTTAGGGATAATATTAACAACAAATAATCAGCAATTGTATGAAAATAATTATGTTAGATCATGGGAAAATATAAGAGGAGATTTAAGAAGATGGGGGAAAAGAAATATCTCTTTGCTTTGAAGAATTTCAGTAATTAAAATGCTGGTGTTATCCAAATTAATGTATCTTTTCCAAACAATTCCCGTTATTTTTTCAAATAAAACGTTTAAAAATTGGCATAAGGAAATTTCTAGATTCCTATGGGGTGGGAGGAAACCCAGAATAAAATGGAAAATATTAACAGACGCCAAAGAATAAGGAGGACTTGGAGCTCCAAATTTAAGAATATATTCTGAAGCAGCATGCTTAACATGGCTTAGAGAATGGGTGGTATCAGAAAACAAAAGACTATTAGAACTAGAGGGCCATGAATTGAAATTCGGAAGGCACGTTTATTTATGGTATGGGATCGTTAAAGTGAATGCTGGATTTAAAAATCATGTCATAAGGAGATCCATTTTAAAAATTTGCGGAAAAATATAAAAATAGATTTGGCTTGATTCCAGGTTGGGTGTAATCGCAAGAGGCTTTTTATAGGAGGGAGATGGGAAGTTTAAAATCATGGTTAAAATAAAGTGATTTAATACAGGAGAAAGGTGACAGTTGGGAGATGAAAGATTTGCGGTGTTTGAGAATGGAAAGACATCAGATTCAATGGTTACCATATTACCAATCGAAAGAGAAATTCAAAGATGATAAAAAATTTAGTTTTGAGAATACTAAGAATAATTTTGCAAAATTAATATGTACAAAGGAACCACATCTAATTTTGAAAATATATAAGTTTATTAAAGATAAATATGGAGGAAGAACAAATAAAAGAAAATATGATATATTGGGCCCAATATGTAGGTCACAGTACTGAATTAGATCAACGGGAAGAAATTTGGGGAAGAGGACTGAAGTTTATCAAATCTAATGACCTGAAAGAAAATCTCTATAAAATGATATATAAATGGTATTTGACTCCTAGCAAATTGGCTAAAATATATAAAAAGAGGAATAATTGATGTTGGAAATGTAAACACCATGAAGGCTCCTTTTTCATATGTGGTGGCAATGTGATAAAGTTAAAAGGTTTTGGTTAAAAATCTTTAAATGTATGTAAAGGATTTTAAAGATAAATATTACATTCTGACCAGAATATGGTAGAGAGGTTTGATAAGGAGGAACAGCAATATAAAGGTTTGATAAAATATATAGTAACACCAGCAAGGATAATTTATGTTAAATATTGGAAACATAAGGAAACACCTTACCAAGATCTCTGCTTTTTTAACATGCTGGGGGAGTTGATGAGGTAGACTTCTTTCTTTTTCCTTTTCCTCTCTATTTTGCTGTTTCACCATGCTTGGTAAGGAATTCTGGAGGCAGCTGCTATTTGCCTTCCATGCTGTAAGCAGGCACAGAGGGCTACAGTAGAATCAGCTAGAATGGAATCCCAATCTTTCCCACATCATGCTTTGTTTATTGCATTGTTTACTGGAGACACACTGCTGCAACCTGACACAAAAATGTGTGTGAGCCTTGCTTCACGATCTGCTCAATGCTGATGATGATAAAAAAAATTCCAGCTAGACAGAAGACAAGGAAGAAAGGGAGAGGCTCAACACATGTACAAAAACCTTTGTGGAAAAAGGAGCTTTACTGTTAATGGTTTTGTTAACTGAACTACATATCCCTGCATTTGTATCCTTGCACTCATCCAACTCATTTTTCAGTATGCTTTAAATATAAAGCCATACTTGTCCAACTGTCTTTATTGACACACCTCATTATACAATAGAAACAGTAAAATAATTTAGCAAAAATACCAGAAGTCTCCAGTTCATCCTAAAGCAAGGCATGTAGACCACTTCAAAATGGAGGGGGGTGGTGTCTTCAGAATTTCTCCTTATGAATTGCTGAGTGGCATTTCATTAAGATGTGAAGGAAGTTTTATTTTTAATTCAGGGAGAGGCACCTCTACATTGTGAATTGAAACCATTTTCAGAGCAGATCTGTCGTCAGAGCCCAAACAATTCTGAGAACTGCTGTTTTGTGGGATCCTTTGTTCAAGTTCAATGGCTCCCACACAAAAAGAATGTTTCCAAGCTCCCTTCCCAACAAATTTGGTACTATTACCATAAGAATGTGTATCATAAGCTTGTGGTATTTTACATAGGGTGGGTAGGAGTAAAACGTGAACTGCCACAGCACTCATTATCTTTCTAAAAATCTCTGCACTAAAAAGGTCCTTCTGGAACCTTCCCAGGCACAACTGTATTTATTTATAGAATGTATCCACTGACAATTTGAAGACAGCAATTACAGTTCCATATGTTCTTTTTGTACTCTGTGTCTCTTTGTGTACTCTCTTTTACCTTTTTCAGTTGGAAGGAATATCAGATAAGAACTGTTCACTGACTCTGATCTGGAGTGTGTTGCACTACCTTTATTTAGAAGTTTGCAGTGAGTCTTCGCTATGAAAAATAACGTTCATCGTGCCAGTGAGCACCTTGGAGGAAAAAGGGGAAACAAAGGTGGATAGGTAAAATAGCATTCTTTCAAAAGGGTTTGCCTGTTTCAGCGGCTGATTTTGTATTATTCATTAGTATTTAATAGAGTTTTCCTCTAAAGGTGCCATAGTTTGCATTCTGTAAGCCATTTTCTGTGTGATTCTATGCATAAAAGTAGGATTGAAATAATAAATGAATATCCTTTTACATAAAATGTGTCATGCAATTCTTTAAGACTGCTTGAACAGCTGGACAGGATGACAGCGATCAGCCTGGAGTGGTTTTATTTTCTCCTGATGGATGAGTGTCCCTGTGCAGTCCCGCAGGGCTCAGTTCTGACATAGACATTCTTTTATACCAACATTGGGTAACGGTCTTGGGGCAGCCACTTCCTCCCAGACTGATCTACTTTGCAGACTTGTTCTGTGGATAAAGTATGCAGGATGACAGCTTGGTGTATGACCTTGAGCTCTTTGGATTAAAAGTGCAGGCCAGTAATAAAATAAATACTATAAAGTCTTCAATGCAAATCTTTTCTTCATGCTGAAAGGATCCTATTTTCTGAATATTCTTAAGTTATTCTTTGCTTACATGCACAATGTTGCATGCTCCTAAATATATGACACTCAGTAATAGTGGATTCTGGGTAGGCAATGGTATTTGCTAGTATTAATGTGATAAAAGTATAAGCCAATGTGTTTTCCAATGTATCAGCTTCCAGGAACACAGATTATCAATATCTTCCAAGGATCTGTTGTACATACAGCCACCCTGGTGCTTCAACTGCAGCTCGTCACAGTAGGCTTGGGGGCAGATTTGAGGGTTCATGGTTAGATCTCACAGGGCAGTACTGGACTTTGCTACTTCCCATTGGGATAGGAAAGTATGTGTCCTTGGATAGACCTAACATTCTTAGAATCCAAGAACTGGAACAGGCTCCATAGGCCAAGGAGTCCAATCCCCCGCTCAATGCAGAAACTCTGCTTAAACCATCTCCATTAGGTAGCTCTCCAGTCTCTTTTTGTAGACATGCAGAGAAAAAGACCTCACTAGCCTCTCTATCAGTGTGCTTCCCTGCAGAAGATGATAATGCTTGTCAAGCTGACTCCATCCTTTTCTTTTCATTGAAGAAGAAAACTTTATAGAGTGAAAGTCAAGTTGGCACATTCTTCTGAATTCCTGTTCTTCATTGTTAAGAATTACATTTGACAGTTGCCAAGCAGTGCTATTTTTGTATTGTAGGAGGTGGGTACTTCAAATTCTTAATTAATAACTAATTATATTGCACAGATAACATGTAGGGGCATCATTTGATCCAATTATCATCTATCTGCTTCCATAAATAAAAGGAAGAGGAGACCCATTCTTTGTCTCTGGCAGCAAAATATCTTCAGTTGGTCCTATTAACTTTTGTATAGCACCTCATCTGTCAACTGCAGTGGTGGCATGTTTAGTACTCTGTTCAGGAAGCACCAGAGCTACATCCAAATGATTACCTTGTTCTGACAAAGTCTAGAGCTCAACTGAGACTATTTATACGTCTGGACCAAGACTATTCTTCCAGGCTACACCCCTTCCCACAAAATGGGAAACCTTACAGGGTCAGACTCTCATCCTGAAACCTGATCCTCCTTTTTCTGTCCAGCAGCAACTCCTGGGCACACTTCTAACATTTATACACTGGCTGTCAGGGTCATGGATCTCCTGGATTAGGGCAGGCTATCCTACTGGCTGAGCCTGACCCAGGGGCTGCTGAAGTTGTTTGGGCACAGGAGGTCTCAGCTGTATTGGGCTTTGACAGCTCAAGGGATTCAGGCCTTGCCAGTACAGGGATGAGACTGGTAACAGACATTCCTCTGCTGGCACTACTGTCTCCTTAGCTTTTGAGTCCATGTCCAAGCCACTCCTAGGTTTCTGGGTCATGACAAACAGACTGTGTCAGAAGGGGAGAAGTGCAGCTGCACCTTCACAAGCAACTTTTCTGCCTACAGGAGGATATAAAGATAGTTAGTGTTCCCTACAGCATCTCTGTTTCATTTGTTTGATTTCCTGCTCCTTTACCTATGGACTTATATTCTCAGGTCTGGCTTCACTTCTACCTGTACCTCATTTTTAGCAGTCATCCCTTTAGTCACAGAGCTGTAGCCAGCAGATCCTATCCTTTTATCTCTCTCAGATATGTTGGGTTTGTTTTTTTAAAAAAATATTTCTCATCACTTACAGCAGTCTTTTGTGTTGCTCCCAAGCAACCAACATCTACATAAAACCAAGAGAGTGATCTAGTTTGCTTCAAACATCCCAGAGTGCAGTGGTTCACAACTAGATTGATCAGACAGAGCGATCATCATGGAGACTGATCATCAGACTGATCAGCATGGAGTCTAATGCAGGGTTGGTTCTACTCTCTTTTTGATTCCTTCTGTCCTTTGATTCCAGGTCTCCACATATTGCTCAACATCTGAGCCTCAAATCAGACTTTAAAGGGATTTTTTATTTGTAGTGATTAACATAGTTTTCCTCCAACAAGAGAATTTTCTGACAGCTGCATGTCTCAACAGTCAGATTTTTAAATTAAGTCTATGTTTACCACCCAATGACTAATCACTAAACAAAACAAATTATAATGGAAGGGAATGGAAGATGCAGAGATGGGCACATGTACATGCTAGGACAAACAGATGTATTTCATCACTCAAAGTAACACCTCTTCTGAAGTATTTTAAGCTTATTTTCTAATTTGATCCTGAGACTGGAAGATTGGTAAATATTTTTCTAACACCTCATATGCCAACTGGAGAGATTCTAGAGAGTGACATAGTGCCTTCCTGGGCATATAAGGGAAACTGCAAGAAACACATAGACAGCAGTCTGCAGCGCCTGTGTATTTGACATACTTTCTGCTCCCTCTCTAGGTTGTTGTTATGAAAAGGTCAGCTAGGGTGAAATAGTTCATTTGAATTACACAAAGGGCTTGAAGGTGATGGGTAGGCCAACTGACAATCATCCCTACAATTCTATGATTTAATTTCAACTCTGATATCCAGCACAAATCAGGTGACCTATCAATGGCATACTACAGCTTGAACAGACAAAATATCTCAATCCTTTATGCTGCCAGCAGGAGGTAATTTTACAAATGTGGCTTCTTGGCAGGGAGTCTATATCACTAATATGCCAGATAAAAAGCTTTAATACTCTTTTTTGCTTCTGTTTCAGTTAATTTCAAATATGTCGCTTTTAATATTAGCTGTATGCAATTCATATTGAGGAGGAGAGATGAATATTTCACTTTGTGAGACTTAAATATTCACTTATTACTTATTTTCTCCCAGAATTCAGCAAATGAATGTTTTTTTCCTATTTCCTTTCACAAAACCCCCATTTCATGTTTACATTAGAAGAGTATTGCCCTTGTAATCCAGAACAAATTATTTTCCTGTAAAACCCCCTCCTCTGCCAGATGTACAGTAATCTCCTTTTAGCTCTGTTGCATCTAATTCCACTTGCTCTTCTGTATCAGATACCACAACACAGCTGCTCTTAAGATATTGCTTGGCATCAAGAGGAAGATCAATGTATCTGAATGTGTACCCAAAAGACTATTTGACCAGACATGGTAAAGTCTTTATTGCAAAAAATTCCACACCAGTGGAATTATCAAAGACCTAAAATAAAACTTAGGGCCTTTCCACACTACATTGTTATAGTGCTATTATTCCACTTTCAACATCATATGGAATCCTGGGGCATTTAGCATTCTCAATCAGAGAGCTCTTTTGCCTCATCAAACTACAAACTACAATAACAGCACTATAACAGTATAGCGTGGAACGGCCTTTAGTTTATTTTATTTTCAAGAAATACTTCTGGCAGGATCCTTCCAACTTCTCCCTCCACACACTCTTTTTCTTGTTGATTAGAACAGACTGATTCATGAGATATGATACTACTGTCTGTTCACATTTGTTTTTCTGTGGTAAACTAGAAGAAAAGTTGCAGACTGAACACTTGGCTTCCACTTTGGGTTAACGCCAAGAAGTCTGCTGTCATTCGTAAATTACCCAAGGCAAAATGCCTCACTCTGATATCTCAGCAGAAAATTCCACAAGATTAAATTACTGTCCAATGCACAATCACCTATCATGCATTACTCTTCACTAAAGTGGGTACTGAATTGCTTTGCAACAGCAAATTTGCTAGCAAAAAGGCTTCTTGTACCCTGATTTCTATTTTGTTGTTATGTGCTTTGACGCTGACACTGACTTACGATGACCTATCACAGAATTTTCTTGGCAAGATATGTTTGGGGAGATGGGTGGTCATTGCTTTCTTCTGAGGCTGAGAGTGTGAGGCTCGCAGAAGGTTGCCCGGTGGGTTCTCATAGGTGAGTAGGGATTTGAACTTCTGTGTCCTGGAGTCCCTGTCCACTACACGACACTCATGCCTTCCAGCATTTCACAGACTAAAACTGGACACACATGGCCAAACAACATCAGAGTGTGGTGAAGATGGCAAAAGTTATTAATGAGGAAGAACAGACAAGCAAGGAGAGGCTGCAACAGTTTTGCCTGAGTCTACGGGGAAAGGCAAGATTCAGTCCTCTCCCCACTGCTGAGTTAAATGAGTGTAAAATACTGTTGCTCTTTGAATTTCATTTACAACAGCTGAAGTAATCTGAAGAGCAAGGGAGAGAATGTGAGGAAGAGAGAGAAACCAAGACATTTTAAAGATGAAAAAGTGGGATGACAGAGGAATATTTGGGACTGTCTCTTCCAAATCAGGACAGTTGGAAGGTATGCACACTGGATTTTGGATATGATTTTTAAATGTGACATACTTTAATTCTGTATGTAGAAGTACTTAGAACCAGCAAACAAATAAAAACCAATACAGTGGCCCCTCCACATTCACGAGGGTTCAGGCCTTGCGAAAGTGGGAAAACCCAGAAATACCCCCTCAATCTCCCTCTTATTTGCATCCAGAGCTCCCATTCCTTTACCTCTGGCCCTGGTGTTGAAGGGTGGCGGGGGGGGGGGGGACAAAGTAAAAGGCTTAAGAGTACTTTCCCCTCAGACAGGGAGGAGCAGAATCCTGGGATTCTGTTACTTCTGGTCATCATCTTGAGAAAGGAGATGTAGGAGCAAAGAAAGCACCTGACCAATCAGCTGCCATTACACAGCAGCATGTGCAGACACACAGCAGAGAGAACACGCCTCCAGCAGTGAGAGAGGGCTTGGCTCACCCAGGGAAAAAACATCAATTTTAAACACAAGCCTTGCTTGTGGGGTCAGGGAATGCAAGGGAATGGGAAGAGGAATATGGCAGGGGGAGGGAGAGGGCAAGCATGTGCCTTGCAAAGAATCAGATTTGAGAAAGTCAACTCTGCTAATGCAGAGGGAGAACTGTAAGTGTGGTGTGTATCTGTGCGTGTGAAGCACCTCAAAGTAATTCTACACACAGCTACTGAGATGTTAAGTCTTGTTCAGTTCAGTGAGGCTTGTGCTCATTACAGTCTCAGGCAGAAGACTGTAGTGCGTTATGCTAGAGGCTGCATTTTTTCCAGTGGTGAGGAGGGAAGGCAGGTAAAATCTGCTGACTCTGAAGAGCTCAGTCACCAGAGAGTTTTCCACAGTGGGCTCTTTTCCTCCAAAGCTGGAACTTCAAATCTGGAGTTGGACAAAAAGGAGAAATGTTGGAAAGGGAGACCAGTGGGTGGAGGGGGATAAGACCTGGGTCCAGAGTTCTCTTGCTGTATAACCACATCCCTCATATGAAAACAAATGTTCACATACTTCTGAAAGCAATCAACTTCTGCAGTGGGAGACTCTCCCCTGTGTAGTAACAGTTGCAAGCAAGCACTATGGAAGAAACAAGCAGGAAATTGATTCTGCTAATACTTCTGCCTTGCTAGCAAAAGATCAGCACAACTTCAGATAGAAGAGAGCTTCCTAACTTTGAATGTTCCATCTACTCACTTTCTTGCTTTTGCACCTTTTGTCAAATAATATGACCCCAAGCTTTACCTGAACATCCTAGAAGTGCCAGAAGAAAAAAAAAACTATTCTGCAGTCTCCCGGATTATTATTATTATTGATCTTGTTGGGCTACATAACTAGCCAATAGCCATAGTAGATGGGGCTTATGGGCACTGCAGCCTTATAACCACTAGAGGACCACAGTTTCTTCACTCCTGATTGAAGATATCATTTGATACACCCTGGGAGGAAGTCCTACTGAAATCAACGGAATATTCTTTCTAAATGTACATGCATAGGAATGCTCTGTTAAATCAGAATGGACGTGTGACCTCTGGATCTCACTTTTGTGGCCTCTGAAGACCCTCACCAGTCCCTGAAATTCCATCCCTCAGCCTCCAGTTTTTAAGAACAAAATGCAACCTGCTTTTGAGATTTTTGTCCCCCAAATTACACAGAAATCTTCCCAGATGTGTGAAAACGTGAAAAATCCCCCATCCTCCTCCACAAGAACCCTAAAATCTATCTATCTATCTATCTATCTATCTATCTATCTATCTATCTATCTATCTATCTGTCTATCTGTCTATCTATGTAGATTTATACCCTCCTTTTCTCCTGGGATAGGATGAGACCCCCAAATACTTCTTTTTTCCTATGCAGTCCCTCTGAAAATGGCATCAGGATGTCACTTCCTGTTGCTCTTTTGAGAGAGACCATAGAGGAAAATGGAGGTATTTGGGCTTGCTGCAGGAGGAAAATTATGACCCTAGGAAAATTATGACCCTTGGAAAGATTTAAAAGGCAAAATTGGCACTTGACCCCCACACAGTTGACCATGTATGTACTGAATATATAAAGCAGCCTTCTATCACATTTGTGGCTCAGGTGGCTTATGTAAAAAATTAAAATTATTGCAAAATAAAAACACACTACAAACTGTAAAATGTTTCCACACCTGGAGCACAACAATGGGAAAAGCCCCTAGTAGCCCCATGCACTAACAACAACAACAACACCCCTCCCTCCCTCCCTCCCTACGGATCAAGGCAGGGAAAACAATAGATTAATTAAAATACAACACACGACACCAGTTAAAAACACATAAACCAGTTCAAAACACATCAGTTAAAAGAAATATAAAACCAATACATATTAAAACAATCAATCTATACTTTAAAATCCATAATTTAAAAATAATCTGAATAGGCCACTTAATTCAGAAGAGGGCAGCCTTTAAAGCAGTGCCTTCCCAGAAGATCTAAACAGGAGAAGGCAATCTTTCAGGCAAAGTGGCCTCAGGTACTGTAGAGAAAAATGAGAAGATCACAGCTTTCAGGTCTCCCTGGCAATAAGTCAGAAAACCAATGGAAGTATTGATAAGCTTATTCCTGGGACCAGAGATGTTGCTGCATGGTAGGCAAAGTGCCCGAGAACATAAGGCTTTTGCACACTACACTGTTACAGTGCTATTATTCCACTTTCAACATCCTGTGGAATTCTGGGATTTGTAGTTTACTGAAGCCAAGGAGCTCTCTGGCTGAGAATTCTAAAAGCCCCTCCCTAAACTACAAACCCTAGGATTCCATAGGATGCTGGAAGTGGAATAATAGCACTATAACAGTGTAGTGCAAAAAGGCCCTTAATCTTTAAAAAGTAATTAATTGTAATACGCAGTTTGCAAAATGGTGTAAAAAGTTAGTGAGGATATAATTTTCAAAAGTCATTATTGAGTATTTCTTAACAGTTACTTTGGTTATTTAAAATACTTAGCGTTACTAAAAATAGGCCTGTGGTACAAAATGCACTCTCCCCACATCTACCTGCCATCCTTTCAACACCCACAACAGAGCAAGTGGTAGAGCACAAGTCAGCCCTTGAACCATGGGATATTCCTCTTCTACTATTCAGGGAGATCACAACCCCATAATTATAACATTTTGAAAAGTACATGTTACAGTTACTGCACAAGACAAGTGATGTAATATAATTACACTTGATGTAATGTGTAATAAGGAGATAATCAATTGCAAATAACTAGATTTTTGGTTATTTATTGCTTCCAGAGTCTGACTAGGTGCTATGTAACTCAAGTGCTGCAATAGAACAGCAAGCAAGCAAAGAAGAGATTCTTACATGTCAGTAAATTTAATGGTGTGGCACTAGGGAGTGTACAGGCTCCCCCCCCCACCTTTTTGATACAGTATGTCTAAAACCCAGGTCCCAAACTTTACAACATTTTCATTCCTACTCAAGAGCATGAGTGTATACCCTCCGGCTGTTCCAATTTGCCAAGTACAGTCCTGGTTAATCCTCTGTTATCCCACTTTTTCAGTTGTTTAAAAAATTTGCCAGCTTCTCTCCCGTCCCCCTACTTTCCCCCTTTGTCCTAAGATTATTTCAGTTGCTGAAAACTGAGTTCTAAGTGCAAAAGAAGTTTGCATTTAATTAACTCAGCAGGGAGGAGAGACATGCTGAGGTTTGGATGTTGCCTTTTCCCAGCAGAGTCCAGCAAAAGGAAACTGCTGTAGCCTGTCCTAGTTTGTTTACTCGTCTTCATCAATAACTTTTGCCATCTCGACCACATTCTGATGTTTCTTGGCCACATGTTTCAGTTTTCATCTGTGAAATGTTGGAGGATATGTGAGTGATAGAACCGAACCCTGAGGGATTGCACATGATCGCTCAACCATCAGAGGAAAATGAATCACTCCAGGGTGATCCCTGCCACCCTGCCAGCTGTTCCAGACCTCTTAAAGAATTGTGTGATGCCTTGTATCAAATCCATTTGTATAATTATTTCCACTCCAATTTTCTACATAAAATCATCAGAGTGGCTTGCAGATTGAAAAATGTGATACTTCTAGATAAAAACCATCAATAAATGCCAATAAATAATATGAAATGTAAAAACAGGCATTAAAATGGAACAGGTCTTAGAATGTTATGCCATTATGCCATTAATTTATCTCCAGTTTTTCTGTCAAAAAACTCAGGGCAGTGAACATGGCTTTCCTCTCTCAATTTATCACTCAACTGTCTGAACTAGGGCAGGCTGACAGTAGAGGCTGATCCAGTGACAATGCTGGCTGGAAAATTCTAGGAGCTGTGGTTTTGAAAAGAAACTTCTCCAAATTCTGACAGAGAGAATACAAAGGCATACAAAGTTTCCAGAACCCATGTTGTCTGGGGATTCTGGGAGTAATGGTCCCAAAACATTAATTTCACCAAGCTCTGGTCTGATCCATGCTTAATTTTAAAACTGTATATATTTAAAAACAGGGGTGGGCACAGTGTGACGTATGGGCTCCATGTGGAGCCTAACTCCAGTTTCTGGGCCCCCTAAAGCTATCCACCAGTCTCCCAAATTTAAAAAAATAGTATGATATATTCCTCGAAATCATGCAGACATGCACCTAAATGCCTCAAAATATGTGACAATAACGCCCACAATCACTGCAGAGCACAAGCCAAGCCCAAATACCTCTGTTCTCATCTGCAGTCCTTCTCAAAATGGCAACAGGAAGTGATGTGATGGTCATTTCCTCTTGCCATTTTGTTAGGGATAGCCAAAGCAAATTAAGGTAGTTGGGCTTGCTGTAAGATTGCACAGCTCAGAAAGGCATTGAGGGGAAGAGGAATTACATCTTTCCCCCTCCCTGGTAGTAAAGCATACAATCATAGGTCAAATAATTAACAGTTTGCTACTCTTGAATGGTATCTAAAATCTGATGCCTGAGGCTGCCAAACCCTGTCAAGGGTGGTTCTCTTCCTCCATCTCCAGTTCTGTCACTCTCCTCATATGAAAAGTGATATTTCATACTATACAATTACAACACTGTGATTCCACTTTACCTGACATGGCTGCCTCCTAAGATGTCCTGAGATTCGTAGTGATGTGAAGCACTAGAGCTCTCTGGCTGAGAATTCAAAAGTTGTAGTAGCAGTAGTAGTAGCTGTTGGCCCTCAAGTTGTCTTTGACATATGGTGACTCCATGAATGAGTAGTTTCACCATCCTTGGTCATCAGCTGCCTTCCTCAAGTCTTGCTGGTTCAGGATCACAGCTTCTCATCAGGTTTGGTTTTACCATTGCCGTCTTCAGTACTGGCTCCTCTAGAGTTAACCATGGCATCTCTGCCATCTCTGACAGATTTTCCACCAGTGCTGCTGCCCAGTAGCTGTTTGGCACATTTAGTCTGGCTTCTCAGCAAAAGCTTGTCTGACACAGGAGACCCTACCAGTACACCCAATCCCACCTCTACGGAAAACTTTCCTGAGACCACAAATTGTAGGATTCCATAAGATGTAGCCATGGCACTCAAAGTGGATTATACCTCTATAATTGTGCAGTGTGAAAAGGGAATGAGAGTGCTTCTGCTACTCATGGAAGCTATCAGCATGATCAGGAACCCATCCTGGATAGAACTTGGAGGCTCCCAGACTCCACCTGCTAGGATTGTGCTCACTGTTTACTCCTGGCCCATCCTACCATGCCCCTTCTTGAACAAGATGGCGTGTGAAAAACTTACCACATGTGATGCCTTTCTGAGTAGCTCCCTAGTGGCAACATCCTCACATTTTGCCATTTCTCTCAGCATGGTTGGTGAAGGAGAAACAGATACATCTGCCAGCATGACTTTTGTTTCAGTTTTGGTATCCTTCTATACATGAATGCTCCCACCTAATCTATTATAGTTTTGAAAGAATCATATTGTGTCTCTTGGGCTAGGAATATAATACACAAGTCCAAAATAAAGAAAATCACAAAATAAGAGAGGGAAAAACAGCAAATAATAGTACTCCAGGTATTTGATTTTTATGCAGGAAAATGCTTTATCACACTGCCATTGCGTGATTTCTAAGGTAGACAGCAGGATCATATAAAAATACAGTACAGGGTTGGATTGCATTTCTCCTGTGAACAACTTAGTATTCTAATGTTCACTTGAATGTGTTTTGTGCTGTAGGAAAAATAAAATATGTAGTAGGAAATAGGTTTTGGTGCAGTTGGCAATATGGGCTTTAATCAGGAACAAGATGATTTGTAAAGACAGATAGATGAGAAAAAGATAAATAGAATATTAAAATGGCTACTCTTCTTTTTCCATCTTCATAACCTTGCTTTTATGGTATATTATTGGGACCAACTATTTGATTTTTCCATCTATGGCCAAGGAGGATACATGCATGAAAGATTCATCTAACTGTGTTACTGCAGAGTTTGCCAGTTTACATCCACCACTCCTTCTGCACCTAGGTTATACAGTTCACAGATACCTAGAAAGTCCCACTTTTCATCACAAGATTTTGTAATGAATTTCACTATCACATACATTTTGTCAGTTATCCTTTGGTCCACAGTGTCATTACACCTCAGGGACAGGGCCAATGTCTCTTCAGTCAATGTCTCAGTAATGTCTCTTTCATTGTCAACAGTACGTTGCGTGGTTATATAAAATAGCATGTGGTGCCAGGCAGATCCAGGGAAGCATTTGCTTGATACCAGCCCTGTGGCTTTTTGTGCAAGCATGGAAAAAAGGCTAGAATGAATCCTACTATCACTTTCATAACCCCTTACCATTGCATACTGCCCCAATATATCACAGATGAAAACTGAGACGTGTGTGGCCAAGCAACATCAGAACGTGATTGAGATGGCACAAGTTATTAATGAAGAAGAATATGCAATCTAGGAGAGGCTGTAGCAGTTTGATTTTGTCTGATGTCCGACTGGGAAGGGAAAAACTCCATTTCTTCTGTTCCTCTTCCTCATGTGGAATTAATTGAGTGCAAACTACTTCTGCACTTTGAGTTCAGTTTTCAGCAACTGAAGTAAGCTGAAGACAAAAGGGTCAAGTGGGAGGAAGAGAAAGAAACAGAGACATTTTAAAGGCAGATGAAAAAGTGGGACAACAGAGGATTAATCTGGTCAGTCCCTGACAAATTGCGACAGTTGGAGGTTTTGCCATTGGGTCTGCTGTTTGGGGCTACTGGGACCTGCAGTTCAAAAACTTCTAGAGAGGTGCATGGTTTCCATCCCAGCTTAAAGGGACTCACTTATCACAGGTCTTGCTGTAGGAAAAAGTGGGCTGCCTGTAGTACAGACACTCCTTTTCTGGTCTATAGCATACTATGGCAAATAAAATAGTGGGGAACATTTAGGTAACCCCTCTACAATTAAGAAAAGCTTTCCTAAAATTAAATTACAACCTTACTTCATGATACTTCCCACTGCAAGTCCTTTTGTTGTTGTGTGCTTTCAAGTCATTTCTGACTTATGGAGACCCTGACATCACCCTATCATGGAGTTTTCTTGGCAAAAGGGGGGTTTGCCTTTGCTTTTCTCTGAGGCTGAGGGAATGTGACTTGCCCAAGGTCACCCAGTGGGTTCCCATGGGTGAGTCGGCATTTAAATCTTGGTCTCCAGAGTCATAGCCCAACACTCAAACCACTTACATGACCCTAAACTTAATTTCACTTAGAAAAACTGTAGTTAAAGGAATTCTTTCCAAAATTAAACAAAGACCTATGCAATTACTTACATGTACCACTAGATAGCAGTATAAGCACCCTCTTCTATAGCACTGGGTTTGAAAAAACCTTGCTCAGCTAAAGCCCCTCAGATGCATCTCTGTCAAGGTTTCATTAAGATTTATAAGGCTCCTTCATCAAAAGTAATGCAATTTTAAACTTTAATTCATCATGTTAGGTCACAGGCATATTCCAGAGGAATACAGACTTCCAACATACTCACACTTCAGGAAGATGAAGCACAGCAATTAAACATTAACTGAAATGCAGAGAGAATAGCTTTGTATATGTTGAAAAATATCTTGAGGTCTTCTTATGAGTAGTTTGGAACACTGTATTCTGATGAAAGTACATCCATGTTTGCTGAAATTACACCTCATGAATCTCCAACTTCAAATGTTTTTAATTCTATTTAAAAAAAAACAATTTTGGCACACTGCACACCTCAAAGATACCTGATATACCATCTTCCACTACATGTTCACATATATACTTATTGATTCTTTTGAGAAAGAGAGAACAGGGTCAATAGGTCCAGACAGTTTAATTCCAAGTCCTGTCAGGATCTGTGTCCTGTCGTAGTTAGTGTTTTCTTTTAGGGCTTCTATTTCAGGATTTATTTACCAGTGGGGACAGCACTTTAGCTTTAACAGCAGTCTCCTCTCATGGTTGTTGTTGCTAACTGTTATCAAGTTGACTTTGACTTATGGCCGCCCTATAATGAGAGACCTCTAAGTCATCCTATCATCAGCTGCGTTGCTCAGGTATTACAGCTTCAGGGATGTGTCTTTCTTGATTGAGTCTATCCATCTGTAATGCAATCTTCCTCTTTTCCTACTGCCTTCCACCTTACCGAGCATTATTGTCTCTTCTATTGAGTCACGTTGTGATACCCTTCATGGTAGAAAAGGTTATTTTTGAAACACTTTCCATGATGTCCTTCTTTTTGATCATTATCCAGCCTACCCTTACTATCTTTTGTAAACATATAGTTCCATTATATGCCCATTTACCAATCTGGACCAGATGGGTCACTCTACATCTAGCAAATATTTGCCAGCCTAGCTAAGGCAGCCCTATACAGCACATTTCTCCTCTTTAACTATAGTGCTGTGCAGTAGTTACACTGTTACACTAGGCTAGAAGCTACCTGCCTGCAAGTTTTGAGACTATCCTGGATCTACTTCGGTTTGTTTTTAATAGAGGTCAGCTGCTGGGATCTCTCATGAATTTTTTAGTCCAACTCTGAGTGGATCTTGTGAGCTACATGGGTTGGCTTTCAAATAAAGGGATCACAGGATTTTCACAGTAAAAGACATTCAAAAATGGCTAGCTGGTGCCACCTTCTGAATAGTACAAACAAGTGTTAGCTATGGTGCCATTACTGTTGTCTCTGAGAGATCCTACACCAGTGTCACTCCCCCAACAACTGCTGCTGCCCAGTTGAAACCTGATAGGAAGAGAATCGACTCATTTGAAATGTAGTTCTGGAGGAGAGTTCTGTGGATGTCATGGACTACCAAAGAGACAAATAACTGGTCCTAGAGCAAATCAAGCCTCAATTCTCCCTAGAAACCAAGAAAGCTAAGCTGAGACTATCATACACTGTGAGAAGACATAACTCACTAGAAAAGACAACAATGCTTGAAGGTACAAGGCAGTAGGAAAAGAGGAAGGCTGAAGCAGGAAAGAAATTACTAGTAGTATATTTTGAAAATATTAATTATAGGTATAGTTAATAACAACTAGTATAATGAGAATGAGATTTAGATATATATAATCAAAAAGATAAAATCAGTATGGTTTATAATACATTGTATAAGTAATACTATGAATAAGAAATCTGGAGAGAAATAGAAATGTAAGCATTTTTTTCCTTTCCCTTCACTTTTATGTTTGTTATGTTATGTTATTTTTTTTTCCACAATAAAAAAAAAAGGAAAAGAAGAAGACCACATTACAGATCGAGAGACTCAATCAAGGAGGCCAGACCCCTGAGTTTGTGAGACTTGAGCAGCAGAATGGATAACAGAATGACTTGGAGGTCTCCCATTTGCCATAAGTCAAAAGTTGACTTGAGAACAGATAAAAACAATGAGAAAGGGGCCATGTGGCCAGTGTGGACATGGAAGTCCCCTTAGCAAGAAATCTGGTTATTATCTTTGCCACACAGATGGGGATGAGCTACTGTTCCAGGTTGGTTTTTCTTTAATCCTCCACATACAAACTTATCTAGGATTTATCCATAGAGCAGGATACAGGTTACCCTTGGATCAGTCTCTCTCTCTCTCTCTCTCTCTCAACCTGACCTACCTTACAGGATGGTTGTGATAATCAAGTGAACAGAAGGAAACCTTCTTCCTGTTCTTTGTATCCAAACTTTCTTGTCTTGATGAAAAAGGACAAACTGATACATAGAAAAATTCAACTTTGCCAAGACAAGTTCAGATTTAGTAGTTGTTTTACTTTGTCATTTTTCTTTTTGAGATACAGTGGATCAGCCTTCAGGCAAATTAAAACACCAGATGGGCCTGCTAACCTTTAAGCAAAATTCTTCATGTTCTGTTCTTGGGTTACTAAAAATAAATCAGCAAGATAGTTGTGGTTTAAAACCAGGGGTGGGCAAAGTGCAACTGTCCAAATATTGTTGGACTGCAGCTCTCATCAGCCTTAGCCAGAAAAGATGATGGTGAGGAATGCTGGGAGTTGTAATTCTGAGAGGGCCGTGCTTTTCTCACCCCTGGTTTCAAAGGCATCCCATCTGGATTTATTACATTTCAAGAACAGAGTATTTTCTGTCCAGCCCAAGGCTCAAATTGCAGACTACGCTTAGGACATCAGGTGAATTATATCAGACAGAACATAGTCCATTAACAGCATAGCACAGGGAAGAAGACTTTACTCAACTGTATAAACATAATTCCAAACTCCACTTTAGGATAATTGCTGTACTAGGCCAACTCAGGTTTAACAAAATTGTTTCAAGCTTTCATGTTCTTTAGAACAATGCTTTTCAGGCTATCTAGAACTAGGGCCTTGGGCTGCAAAAAAGCCAGCGACCAGTATCGTATTTGTGCCTGTAGGCTACAACTCGTTCGTTCTGTCTGTCTGTCTGCCTGCCTGCCTGCCTGCCTGCCTGCCTTCCCCTGCCTTCTTTCTCTCTTTCCTTCTTTCTTTTCTGGAAGCTCTCCACAGAGTGGCAGCTGATTGCTCATGGACCAACACTGGTCCAGGGGCCACCACTTTGAGTAGCACTGGTCTAGAACTTATTGAGGAAAAGGTTAACAAATCCAGAAAAGCAATGGTGTGGCTGACAGGGCTGAACTACAACATTTTTCTGTTCAAAGCAGCAGAAGATGGTGACTTCCCCACCACTGCCATCCACCTACAGAAACCATTTGCTCTGGCAGCTGAATCCTTCTCCAGCACTTTTGACAGCATCTTCCATTTCACCTTAGATGCTTAGCTTAGGACGTATATGGCAGATTGGCTGCTTGATGCATACCACGCTATCCTCTGCCAGAGGGTAGCAATTAGGGGCAGCAGCTGCTGTCCTCTTCACACTGCCCTGCACCTGCTGTCTAATGGTACGGTCAGCTGATTGCCTGATGTTATTCCCTACCCCCAGCCATAGGGACCATGCAGCCTTGTCATCTGCATTTATTTTGTCTTATGACGAGACCACAGCCATAGAAATCAGGCTCTACCAGGTGCTTTGATGGCTTCTGGTTGCACCTAAGCCTGCTGGGATGAATCAAATAAGCAAACAATGACTGATCCACTCCCTTCTCACCACCCCTTTTTTGCAAATGTAAAATTCAATTGTTATTTGGTGGATTGAAGGGCATGCCTGGTAGTTTGCACAGCTAAATCAGACAGCAGCTATTTAACTATTAGTAACTCCCACAAGGCATGTAAATACTGCTAGCACAAATTAAATTTTGAAAAGGAAATAGTTGTATTTTGAACGCTGACAAAAATGCTTATGTATAATCATGCTGAAAGTGCCTAAACTCCTTGGGTATTATTTCAAGAGAGAATAATGTAAGCCTCCTGAGAGAGCTGCATGAAGAGTCTTACAACACTAGCTTCTGGCCCTTAAAATGCTGCGTTGACAGAGGTAGCATTCATCTCAATAGGTTTCACTATAACAGTGCATTTTGGGAATCAGACTTTTATTTTTCCACTTGTTATTTGAGGCAAAGAATGTTTTTTGAGAAGTCTTAATAATAATGTCTTTCCTTTTCTTATGGGAACATAAATGAAACCGAGGAATGTTAGAAAATCAATTAAAAATAATAATCATGGTACATTACAACATGTTGCTATGACTGAATCTCCAATAATTTTGAATGTTCAAAAGATCAAGTTGCCTTTAAAATAGTAACAAGAAAAAGTAATTCCTGGTGTGATTTTTTTTTGTTTAGAAAAAGTCACATAGGTCCATCTGTTCTAAACTTTTAAATACGTTTTCAGCTTTTCTTGGGTTACTTTAAATGCATCATAACTCACCACTGGTTAATGAAAGCTGGCAGGATGCATCAGATCCAGTCTTAGGCCTTTTCCGCACTTTGTTTTTAGAACGGCGCAGAGCGTCCTCCAGGGAGGACATTTGCACTTGAGGGCGGACTGGGTCCAGACTACTTTGTGTAGTTCCGGACTTCAGCCCACTCCAGAACGACCCAAAGTGGTTGTTCTCCGTGCTTTTGAAAGACCGCTTAAAACAGGTCTTTCAAAACCACGGAGTGCGCCACTCCATGGCCGCGCTTTGGTGTAGATTTGCAGGCTCGCACCAGTGCGAGCCTGCAGATCTTCCGGGGACGGGCTTTAGGTTGGCGAGCTTCACCGGTTGGTGGAGAGCCTCCACCAACCAGAAGCCACCATTTTCGTCCCCGGAACAGTGTGGAGCGCGGCCACGCACTGCTGCGGACAAGCCTGGACTCGCCGATGGAGCACTCCGGTCCGGTGAGTACTGGCGCGGGGCGATTTCTTCGCCAAGTGTGAAAAAGGCCTTAGACTCAACGGCACAGTTCTGACCTAGCAACCAATTCCTAAGGGAGGACTGGGAGAAAAAAACAAACACAGTGAGGTCAGGCTGTAGGTTAGCCTTGCAGATAAGGAACAAAGTTCTTTTAATACTGGGCCCTCTCCAAGAGGCTTTAATCTGTTAAGATTCCAGCCTCTTGTGCATTGGCTTGTAAATATATTCCACTGAACACAGTTCCACTGAACACAGCAAGTAAACATGCATGGGATCAGAACTAATATCACTAAGTGAATCATACTCCAATCCTGTGGTCCAAAGGAGGGCATCCTATGCTGGATTTCTCCCTCTAAGTTGGAAAAAGAGGTCCACTCTGCCAGAGGGAAAGATATTAGATCTCTGGCTGCTGTTCTTTGATACCAGAGCTCTGATACTGGGTGGGGGTGAGAGGAAGCAGGTACACTAGAGAAAGGGAAATAAACATTCTTCGTCCTTACGTGAATAATGTCTGTATTTTTGACCCCTATTAAAGGAAAAGACAAAGATTTCTGCACTTTTCTTCACTTTATTTTCCAATGGTCTCCATTTGTCAGTGACAGTCCTAATTCATCCTCTGTCATCCCACTTTTTCTGCTGCGTTTAAAATGTCCATTTTCCCCCTTTGTCCTCAGCTTACTTCAATTGCTGCAAACTGAGTTCAAAGTCCAAAGTTTGTACACAATTCAGCAGGGAGAGATAGGAGAGGAAGGGGCAGAATCTTGCTCTCCCCAGCTGTCATCTCTCCCATTTTTTGTGTGCTCTGTCTCACCTTTGCTATCTTGACCACACTGATGTTGCTTGGCTAATGCCCTAGTTTTCATCTGTGAAATATTGGAAAGTATATTCCTCAGAGGCATTCTCACTTTGGGAAGTCTCTTAAGAAATTATGCTGCACAGAGATACACATGTGGGGAGTATCTTTTGTGTGTGTATGAAAAAAAAAACACCACTTTTTTTTTTTGCAACAAACATGCTTTCTTCACAGGAAATAGTGTCTTTTGTATAAACCCGCTGCTTACTGCAGTGGAAAGCACATTTTCTAAATAAAGACTGTGTTTTCTGATCAGAAAAAACACACGGATAGAATAATTCCCCAAGAGACTTCAGAAAGTATGTTGAATCTTGCCACTGCACTACTCTCAGTTCCCATTACAGTATTCTTCTGTGAAATGAATAGTGATGAATACTCTTTCCATCCTTCTGAAAGGGGCAGTGTGGAGCATGTTTGACAAGATTGCTAATTGGCAGTTCCCAGATATGCCTCAAAGTGAGTGGCAGACCTATATTAGCCCCCTAGCTGATGTACATTAATTTCCTCTCACTGAAATAAGTGGAAGATAACTTACCACAAAGTTTTTTTAAAAATAGCAAGGGAAGAGCCAAGAGGCAAACATTCTGCTTCCCCCTGCTACCTCACCAGCATGAGCCCAGCATGCCTTTGGATACAGCAGTTCTGTTGCCTGCAGATGACTCAAATGTATATCCTCCACCTGTGAAAACTGGCATATGTGTGGCCAAGTAACATCAGAGTGTGGTCAAGATGACAAAAATCACTAATGAGGAAGAATACACAAACTAGGAGAGGCTATAGCAGCTGGCTTCACCTTTGCCTACAGGGAAAGCCTAGGCTTTACCCCCTCTTCTTCTCTCCCCTCTGCTGAATTCACTGAATAATTACTACTATTGTACTTTTCTCCATTTGCTGCAATTGAAGTAAGTTGAGAGGAAGGAAGAGGAAACTGGGACATTTTAAAAGCTGAAAAAGTGGGATGACAGAGGATTAATCAGAACTGTCCCTGACAAATCAGGACAGTTTACGGATGCACAAATGCAGCCATTGGGACTGCTCTGTTATTATTCAATTTAGCAGCCAGTCCTGCTATCTGAGATGGAGTTTTAAACAATAGATAGAGTTTCTCCATCCAGAAAACATTGAATGTATGTGGTAATGTAAGATGATTTGAAAGCTCTGCACTCAGAATGCCACAACCAGTGGTAGATTGTTGTTATATTATTGCATCCGCAGAGTGCTCTCTACCGCAGCTTGGCAACCAAAAATAAAATGAAATCACTAGGGACCAGTATTATATTTGTGCCCATTGTCTACAAATGTTCTCTTCTTTCCTGGAAGTTCACCATGGGCCACCCATGCACTGATCCATGGATGACAACACTTGGAGTAGCACTGCAGTAGATGATTCAGAGTAGCAGTCCAGCCATCTTGTTCTTCATCTCAGGCAGCAAAATACCTTGAGCTGGCCCTGATATGATGTGAAGCATTACATATTCCTGTCCTTGTTCCTGCAATTGGCAGAAGATACGGTATCCTCAGGGTTTGAGTGTATAATTGCCCATTCTCAGTACAGTGGGATCCAGATTATATTACTGTCAATTAGTAACCCTCTCATGATTTCTTAACATATCTTCCAGGTTTTTTTTAAATCAGAGAAAAACCTCTCTGTTAAAGAAGAGAAAAATGGAACAACTGCACATTGTATTTTGATTGATAGTGCTGTAATGCCACAGAGCCAGTATGGTGTAATGGCCTCAGTGTTTGGCAGTGGGAGACTGGTGTCTGAATCACTGCTCAGCCATGGGAAGCCACTGGGTGACTTTGGGCAAGTCATACTCTCCCAGCCTCATAAGAAGGCAAAGGCAACCCCCTCTGAACAAATTCTAGCAAGAAAAGCCTATGATAGATTCATTTTAGGATCACCATAAGTCTGAAATAACTTGAAGGCACACAGCTATAACAACAACATGCTAGAAACTGTCAATTTGGAAGCACCCACTAACAGAATGGTGTTAATGGTTTTATATCTTTGCTTGGTTGTTTTATCATGAATTCAATAATTACAGCTTTAATACTGCAAAACTATTAAATATACATTCAAAACAAGTTAGTTGTCCTCAGTATAATAAAACAGAGGGTGGTGAGCTATTAATAAAACATTCCTATTTGGAAAATATTAATACCAAGGTATATTAGCATTTTGTAAGAATTAAATGTTTCATCTCAGTGTTCTACCAAAATGCATGCAAGATTTTGCCTTTCATCAGCTCTAAGTAGTTTTATGGAATTAATAGTGCTGGCTGTACAGAAGAATCTCATTATAAGGTTCATAAACTTAAATGCTCATAAGGCTTTGATTAGTGCGGGGGGGGGGGATTTTTAAAAGCAAGGCAGAAGCTGGTAAAGTCCTGATTACTCTTTGCATTATATGGACACGGAGACACACATACACACAAACACTGGTCATATGGCTTTGTTGCTACTTCAAGAAAAAAATGTGGGCTGCACTTCCTAATATTAAATTAGTTTCACAGGAAGCATACTTCTGAGGTTTTGTATTTTTCCGATAATTAAGCAATTGCATAATTAAGATTACATTCTGCTCTTAAGGAGAAAACAACAGCCACATTCACATGTCACCACATGTTCAGTGTGGTTTGTTGAAACCCAGCTTCTTGTGATGTGTAAATCAACCTTTATTGCAAAGCTATAGTTTGTTAACCAGCCACAAACCATAACGTGACCTGTTGTTGGCTTATGAATTCTGCCTTTTTTAAACCATGCCTTGTTGTGATGTCCAGACTGAGAATTGTTATTTGTCCCTGCCTTATTTCCCCAGCTGCCTGCTCTGAGGACAGGACTGGACGGTAGGATTGGTCAGAGCAGAATCCTATTCTTTCCCAGCTCAAATTTAATTGCATTGTTTTCTGCAGACATGCTGCTGCAACACAACCCCGCAAGTCCATGTTTCTCCACCCACCTTCATCAGCCCTTCTTCCTCATGCTGATGCTGCTAAAAAGAACTCCAGTGAGAGAGAGAGAAAAAAAGAAAAGGGAGCTGGGTGGGCACAAAAAGACTTTGTTAGAAGGAACTTCTTTGTCAGAGGCCATTTCTGCACTAGACTGTTATCGTGCTATTATTCCACTTTCAACATCCTATAGAATCCTGGGGTTTGCAGTTTAGGGAGGTGCCTCAAAGACACTATAACAGTCTAGTGTGGAAATGGCCAGAGGCTTTGTTAACTGATATATGCCTGTATGTGCATGTATGAACCACCATAAGCAGACATGAAACCAAACAAGAGCCAGAGTGTGTCGTGGTTTGATTGTTGGACTGTGACCCTGGAAACCAGGGTTTGATTCCCACTTGGCCATGGAAACCCCCTGTATGACCTTGGGTGCGTAACACACACAGCCCCAGAAAACCCCATGATTGATTTGCCTTTGGGTCACCATAAGTTAGAAACAACTTGAAGGCACACAACAACCACAACAACAACACCAGCTAGAAATAGCATTGTCTGAAAGCCCAACACTTCCAATTATAGAGATACCATGTACTGTTCCATCATATCATGCTTATAAACCTACTTACCAGCTGTGATAATGGGGGTTCTCATTATCCAGGTAACAGAGCTGAAGGGATATAATTCTCCCTCCAGGTAACCAAGGGGTTGATGAGTGGTGGGTTCGGTTACATTTCATTGGGGGTCAGCATCACAAAACACCACAGGTCACAAGAGATAGTTGCCCAGTCAGGGAGAGAAAGCTGAGAACCGTCGAGATGCTTCGGTCATGAAGTTTTTAAAAAACCTCAGGAGACCACGAGGCGAGAGACAACGAAGCATCAACCAGATGCAGGCATATCACCAGTTGCAGGGTGGCCCAGCTAGGCCTCACCTCACAGCTCTGCCTCCTCACATCATCTCAGCACCTGATCAACAATGCGAGTAGCTAGGATGTTCCTTAGATAGTCGTGCTATGATTTCTGTTCTTTTGAAAACTCTGGCTGATATAATGTAACTATCTGTAACTTGTGACTACTAAGTGAACCTGGGAGGAAGAAGTCCCCCCATTTAGAATGACATCTTTGGTGTTAGATTGCCTATTCTTAGAATAAACACTTTCCTTTAAAGAACTCCCTGCTCTATTTCCACATGCTTGTCATCTGCACACATAGATAGGACTCCTCTCTCCCAGAGGGAGTGGGAGGAGGAAAGGGATCTCTAAGGTTAGGGATTGTTGTTTCCCCTGTGGCATCCCACTGTGCTACTAGGACGTGGATTTTTAATCCAGTGGGTGGTGGCAGCGTTTTAATCAAAGGAATCAGGAGGTTTTTCATCCCTATTCAAGGGCAGAAGTCAGCCTTGAGTGGGGAGAAGGGCCCTGGGTTTCCATAACACAAGCTGCACACACTCATATTTATATGTCAGGTTTAATTTTCGTTGTTGTTGTTGTTGTTGTTGTTGTTGTTAAAATTAAGACTTGGTTGCAGTACATTGAATCTATGGTTCCAAAAAACAACCTAGGAAAGTTCTCTCTCTCTACATATCTGTATATATATGCATATACATGGAAATAAATTGTCTGTTCTTTTGTTATAACAGGGAAGAGTCAAATATTATTATAGCTTGCAGTTTCCAAAAGTCTGAGAATTTCTGTTGTAGTTCAAGTTGTGAAAATGTAGTTGAACTCTCTTTGATCACATATGGACATATTTTATACAAAGGCTTGCTATATAGATACATTTATTTGCTTATTTGTATGAAAATGCTATTACCTCTTATAAACCGCTGACATATGCAACTAACAAAAATTACAATCCAGACCTTAGACATTATAACTAATAGCATTCCCCGTAACATGTTGGAGGTTACTTTTTATCATATCATTGTAACAGAATCACAAGGAATGTCATTACTTCTTCAATGTGACAAATAATATCTACTTACTATACCTAAAAGGTTACTTTTTGGGCAGGGGTCATTCTGGGGAATGTAGGGCCATTCCTGTAATTCATAAAAGTGTATTTAAAAAATAATAATTTAAACATAACTAAAATACATTAGTAATATGTTACTCTTCAAATTATGGGCAGTCAATAACACCACCAAGTGACTTTGGAAAATCAATAAGCAACTTTAAAAGATCTCCAAGCTTTGTTAAAATAAACCATAACAAATAAAAATTAGAACCAAAAGCTTGCAACAGGGTATAGCTCAAGAGGGGACAGATGGAGCAGATACTGGTGAAGACTTAATGCATTTTGTAGATCAGATGTCTGGCTATGGAACAGGTTTTTCTCTTCATTATCAATACTCTAAGAGATTGTGCCCATGTGGTTCCTTTTTAAGTGGTCAGCCATGTGGCAGGGTTTTTATTGATCTACCTCAACCAACTGATAATCTGTTTAATTTCCCTCCAAAGAATTTCTTTTCATTGTACTTCATGTAGTTGTCCTCTTCCCACCTTGAATGCATGTTTCTGCTGTTCAGAGAAAATGATATGATGTTTCTGTGCATGTATTATTACTCTTGGGTACTATGACACTGCCTTAAATATTTTATACATGTTGAGCCAGATGGAGAGTTTGCAACAAGCTATGTTTGCAGCCTGAAACTATTTCTTCTCCCTGTCATAACATGACCTCTTATCAGAATGTTTCCAAGATAAAAACAAAAGCAGTATTGATGTTACTGGCAGTCAAATATACACTTTGGAAATTAGCTCCTTTCTTTCTGTAAGGCTAAATATAAATTTATATGGTACAAACAACAAACACACTGGTTGTCACACATATCTGTGAGGTCACATAAGCCTAAGGCAAGAGATGAAGGAAAAAAGAAGATGAGGGAGCAAAATATTTAGAAAATGTCCTCAAACAACGCTATTTTGAGTCCAGGAATATGTTACCCTGTGTACTGGGGGTCCCGGGAGGGACACCAAAATGTGTTCAACTAAAGGTGGGGAAAATTAGCTCAGAGCACTGCTTAGCGTTACAAGAGGCACGGTAACATAGCGAGACCTTGAACTCTATGTCTATGGGGTCGGGTCGAGTCAAGGAGAACACAGAAGTCGAAATAATAAATGATGTTTATTAAATACAAGCAAAACAGTGTATGCGACACACTCATACAAGATAACTAAAGGAAATAAAGGTTGGAGTGTTATAGAGTGATTTTTAGAGGGAGTGCTGGTTTGGGTGATACTTCACCTGTCCTGAAGCCCAGAAAAATAGAGAGCGAAGCTGGGGTGCGATGTAGCTCAGCCCGTGGAGCTGAGGGGAGGCTCGCCAAGCAAAGCGGCAGCAAGGCGGGATGAAACTCGGGAGTGATCCAAGGAAGGTCTCGGAATCAAGGGTTTTTATAAGGAGAATGTGACTGCAGGCTATGCCGTACTTGAGGGAAAACAATAGATTTGAAGTTGGAGACAAAGCCTCTGAAAGGTTGGAATCTGAATGATTGAGTTATCGTAGCGGTTCTCAATAGAGTAGCCAGTATGCAGACGCAGAGTACTTGGGTATTGCATAGTTCACCCATCAAGCTGCCATCACGGGGCAGAGGCTCTTTTGTAAGTAGCGCGCATACTTAATTAGAGTACTTGCCTGGAGGTCTCCTAAAGCAGTGAGTCAGCTTTTTCTGGCCTGCCCGTATTGTAGTTTGAATATTACGGCTATTAACGGCCGAGCTTATTTACGTGCTTGTCCGGTGGCCTTGCAAGCACATGGAGAGGAATAGAGAAGTGAAGCCAAATTGTGATATCAAAAGGGTATCTTTTAATATCCCCAAAGCTCGGACTAGCCAGGGCAGTAACAGATATAATCTTCTCATGAGGATGTCAGCACTTGGACAATTTTTGTGACTCAGAGTTCTTTGCTTGACAGTCCCATTCTTATCACATTTCCTGAGAAGTTAGTCCCCTTGCTTTTTGGTAGGACTAGCTTCCAGTGCATTTAGAACTTGTATGTTTGGCTGCTACATACCTGATAATGTTAAAAATTAGAAGTGACAAACCTTTACCTCTCCCTATATTGTTGGATTCCAACATATATTTGACCCTACCAACCTGGGCAATGACCAGGGACAGTAGGAACTTCAGTCCAAAATCTGTACAAACAGTGTTTCCACATTCCATATTTTAGGACTGTGGGGTACAGGAAGTTTGCATTGTTTCCAACATCTGTGTCCACTCTGGTCAGATATGATCTTGGAGAGTTGTAACAATTATTGCCCAGTCACTAATGCCATGGTGCTAGGTGGCTCCCATGTGATCACTCTAGATTTGGATAGGTTTTAAGGAAGCTTTCCAAGGTGCTGAAACTATTTGAGGTATAGGGTTCATCACTTTAGCTCCTTAAAAGCCTAGTTTAAGGCCTGGAGTGTATTTATTCACAGCCCACTGACATGGGAGTCATGAACAAACACTGCATTAATGCCCCTTTGAGAGCAAGTTGGTTAAGAAACTGGTGACAACCCAACCTGATATTCTTGAAGGGTAGCGATTGCATAGACTTTTTCCCATCTGGGTTCCAGCCTGGGAGAAAATCTGTCTTGATGTCCTGATACATTATCTTTGTCAAAGAAGGAATGGAGGGAGTGCAACCCTCACTGGCTTTGAATATCATTGACTATGTTCTCCTATTGGACTCTGGCTTTGTCTTGCCATTGACTAATTAAGTTACCTTGTCTCATGAAGTCTTATAACTGATAATAATCCTATGTTTGTGTAGTGTCTTATTGTTTATAACTTATTGTAAATCACATCAGGATTTTTAAAATGGGAAGTGATGTATCACTATTTTAATACACAAATAATATTCTTAATATCTGGCTAAAATTAAACTCCTAGCTTTTGGTGTTTTTCACTGGTATGCAAAACACTCTTTGTTCCTAGACAAATAGCAGTGATAAAAACAGGGATTTATCTAGGAAACATGAAGTTTTTCCCTGCTTTGTTTTGTTTAATTCTGCTGTAATGTCTAGTAGTCCATGTCATTATAAGATGAAAGAAGTAACACTTATGGAGGGGTTTACTATCTTAAAAGCATTGTTATATTCAGAAACAATGTGATTTGATATTCTGTTTCTGACAATTTTGCCAAATCTGGAACCAAGCCAAGTGCTCATTGGCTGCCTCCCAGATTCAAGACTGAGGATTGTGTTTACACAGTGATGAGATCGATGTAAATAGAAGCAAAGTAATTATTTTAATATCTCACATTTCCTGTCTTTCCAATCTTCTTTTTGTCCCTTCACAAGGAATTTCTTGAAAAGCTGGTACCAGCTACATATATCTTCATCTGTTTTCTTATGTCTTCTGACATTTAGGCAGAACCGGCAACTTGTGGACTAAAAGAGTTGAAACGTTTTCCCCATTAAAAAAAAAAAAATTCTCACTCCAATTACTGTGAATAGATTTTCATGCACATGCATTCTGGAAAGTAGTGGAGAAAGGAAAGGCATACAGCCTCTTCCCACTCTCAAGAATACTTGCATTTCAGATAGTGAGCATCTTAAGCTACTTTAAGTCCCATATTAAGAGAAAGCTGGGATATAAATTAAATAAATAAAATAACAATAAAAAATAAAATAAAGCAAGAGAGCTGGTAATGCTGATGATGGCCTGTTAAATATTTTTAATAATGGCCAGCATCATTTCCAGGGAAGCAGAGCTATTCAGTGAAGAACAGAATGCTGCCTTGAAGGCTCAAGGCCAAAGATCAAAGGCAATGGGTGTCCACCAATGCTGTTACCATAGAGGACCCATTGCTAATCAAAAGAGCTGCCTCACACTCCTCTTTTCAGAGCTTGGAAAAGTTACCTTTGGGGACAAATCTCAGAAACCCAGAGCAAACTGTACGCCATGCAACAATCTCCAATATCTTCCTCCTGCTGCTTCCCAGTATGTGTAATCTAACACTTACAGCAAACACTCTGCCTAATGCTAGGACAAGCCCTGAGAGGAAAAAGTTGAAGCTCTATGCTCTCCTGTCTCTCAAATCATCTAAAAATAGGTGGAACATAAAATATGGACATTTAATTGGAATAAGCCAAACAGTATTCTAGCATTAAGAGATATGCTGACAACTGAAGATGCTTATATGGAAAGTGATGCAAGCGTTATTTATAGTTCTAAGAGGAGATCCTTGTAATTCTTTCAGATCTATTTATTCATTTTCAAGTTATCTTACAGCAGTCATTGAATTGCAAAGGTTGAATACAGATAAGCATTTTTGACAACGTCATGTTCTACCAAGAAAAGAATTCAAGATGTCATGTCCTGCAGATTCCAGATATAATTCCTATGATTAAAAAGTGTGTGAAAAACCATGGTTGGTTTGGTTGAGCATTTCAATCCAATCTACGCCAATTAGTATTTCAAAAATGTGTTCCAATAAAAGCCAGCTGGTCAGTTGGAGGTTTGTATGCTCCTGTAGAAAAGGCTAATTCTTTTTTCCCCAAGTTCCCTAAATTCAAGAATATAGCAAAATGGCAAATTTTAATATGCCAGTCTTGCTTATTATAAATACAACTTCCGTAGGAAAGACATCAGGAGCTATGAAATTGTTTGCAGCATAAATATCATAAACATTCAACAGGACTCTGTATTGCTTGGGGGAAATGCAATAGTGATCATAGTGTTTTTATGCAACAATCCATTTCTCAGCCTTCCTACTACAGAATGCCTTGATTTTGGCTCTATAATTTGGGGTGGTGGGAGTGTTTGTGTGTCATTTTGCTGTTATGCTTGTTAAACAAATTACCTAAAGGTCTATATATTTCTAACCCTTAAGATATCAGTGGCACATATGACCTATATCCAAAGAGTGAGTATTTTTATACATACGGCTGATATTTCAAATTTATACAACCAAGGTGGGCCTTTCTTAAGCCAAGTAAAGCACACTTTCCAAATGTTACTTTCTGATTCAGAAACTTTACACACACACACACAAATTGTTTTCTTTTTCACTGCCTTCTACCAACTGTGGAGTTAGATAAATGAAACCAACCAAATCCTTCTTTAAAATTCAAAGAAAGGGAAGGTCACATTCCTGGGAGAAGGTTAAAGATGGCTGTTTTTCCTGTTTCTTCCTATCAGTAATGAGTCATTAGGGCAAAGATTGTAACATTACTAGACCGTTTCACCTTCCCCAAACAAGATACAAGCGCTAAGCTTACTTCTTTTGAATGAGAAAACAATGTACACTTATGGCTTATTTGTAATATTTGCTTTATTTAATATTTGCTTTATTTATGCAACCCTTGAATGAAGGGCTAAGGAAAATAAATATTCCCAAAGCAGTTAACTCCCATAAAGCAACTTAGGCAAGGCCAGATTCAGGCTGTATGCCCAGTTTCAGCAAATTCCAGCTACAAAGTGCAATTTCTCCATGCTGATCTCTCCATCTGCCTTCTAAAACTGCCAATTTGATGGTCACACACTTTCTGTCAAGCAGTTCTCTTGGGGCCCTTTCACACTACACAGTTATAGCATTTTGGTTCCACTTTCACTCCCATGGTTTCATCCTACAGAATCTTGGTATGTGCAGTTTGGTGAGGCACTAGACCAACCTTTAGTCCTCCAGGTGTTTGGGACTTTAACTCCCAGAAGCCCTAGCTACTTGTTAACAGTCAGGAATTCTGGAAGCTGAAGTCCAAAACACGTGGCGGACCAAAGGTTGGATACCACTCTCTCTCTCTCTCTCTGTGGCAGAGAGTTCTAAACAATTCATGAACCCTCACTTCTGGCTCCCATACTGGCTGAGGAGAGGGAAGGGGTTCGAGTAGTTGCAGGCCCAAAAGGAACTTTTCCAAGAGCAATAGGTGGGTCTGACTGGCTTCACTTAGTACAGAGGGAGGAAACATCTGGTCTTCCACAAGTTAGTAGATTGCAGTTCCCATCAGCCCTAACCAACATAGCCAAGGGAATGAGTGGGCAACTATTGGGGGGTTAGGGGCCAGGGTGACCCCCAAGGGACCTTACAGGACTATCTGACAAATTTTTAAGTGCCGTGGTTCTATCCTATGGAATTGGCAATTTAGGGAGTGGCATTTACAATTCTCAGCCAGGGAGCTCTAGTACAAACCCCAGGATGCCATGGGATAGAACCATGGCTTTTAAAAGTGAAATAACAGTGCTATAATTGCACAATGTGAATGGACCCTAGAAAATGCATTTTTTTCCCCAACAGGAAGTAGCCTGGAACTCACTTCAGTTGAAAAAAATAAAATTGGAGCTGTATGGCTCTTCAATGTTCCCAGGACAGAAAGCAGTCCCCTAACCCTCAATAGATGCCCACTCCTGCAATAGGCTGTGCTGGTTACATCAAACTGCTGAAATTTGGCAGTTTGAAGAGACCTAAGGGGACTTCCAAATCATTTCCTGTTGGAATGCAGCCTCTCCTAGAGCCCTTTCACACCGCCAAACATAGCACTATGATTCCCCTTTAAGTGTCATGGCTTTGTCCTATGCAGTGCTGGGATTTCCAGTTTAAGGAGGGATATTTAGAACTTTTAGAACTTTGAGAGTCCATGTGATGTTGTGGTTTCAGCACTGGACTATGACCCTTGGAGACCAGGGCTCAATATCCTGCTTGGCCATGGAAACCGACTGGGTGACCTTGGGCCTGTCACACACTCTCAGCCCTTAGTGATAGGCTCGCCTTAGACTTGCCATAAGTCAGAAACAACTTGAAGTCACACAACAACAATGTACAATTTTCAGCTAGAGAGCTCTAGTGGTCTCACTAGACCACAAACCCAGCATTCCATAGAATGTTTCCATGGCACTTATATGAAATCAGTGCTGTATTTGCATAATGTAAAAAAGGCCTTGATCGTAAAATGGCTGGGTATGGGGTTGTAAAATTGCACCCCATGCACTTGTGGAAAAATGTTCAAATAAATAAATAAATCTGAAGCTACAGGGACCACAAAACAAATCCTGGTGGTGCATACAGTCCTAGGGTGACATGAGAGCAATGAAAGTTGGAGACCAAGATTTGGAGGGTTGTACATGTACCACGTCCATCCTAGTAAGAGGCAAGTATTGGGAAATGGTTCTAAACACACTAAAGGGACCAGACCCTGTCTGATCTTTGAAGCTAAGCAGAGTGAACCCTGGTTAGTGTTGGATGGAAGACTGCCAATGAATACCACAGGTGCTATATCCTCTATATTTCAGAGATTTGAAACGTTTGCACTTCAATGGACCTTATTCCCAGCTCAAGGGCCACTTCCGCACAACACTGTTATAGTTGTATTATTCCACTTTCAACATCCTGTGGAATTCTGAGGTTTTTAGTTTACTGAGTCCAAAGAGCTGTCTGGCTAAGAATTCTAAATGCCCCTCCCTAAAGTGCAACTCCAGGATACCACAGGATGTTGAAAGTGGAATGATAGCACTGTAACAGTGTAGTGCAGACATGGCCAACGAATCAATAGGATTGCAGCATCTATTTTTTTCCCCAGCCAGAAAAAACAGAGGCAGATTAAATCAGAGACTTTTGTTAATTAACACGCAACTTCTTTTCAGACGCTTACTTTGGGAAGCCCCACTGATACAAAGGTGGCTCATTCTGTTGTTTGTACAATTGCAGCTAACTCCTCACTTGGTAAAAATTCTCTCGCCAAACCAATATTTGACATGAAGTTGATCTCCGACAATATTTACCTTCCACAAATATGTACTTTAGAACTCATCCAAGGTTAACGTTGGCCACCTCGGAAGGGCGACTCTCATTTTTAAAAAAATCGGTAATATTACACACGTGTTCCGCACAGTTTTTAAAATACCAGCAAAGGCCAGAATAACTGTTACAAAAAAAAAGAAAGAAAGAAAGAAAGAAAGAAGAAAAAAGTTTTGTAAGTTTTGCAAAAAGAGAGGGGGAATAAAAGAAAAAGACCTCCCCAATGGCAGAAGAGGATTCTCTTTGTGACGGAACACAACGCAGAGAACTGGACGGCCGGACGCCAGAGTGCGCTGCGGTTCTCGCCGCGGAAACCACTCTGCACATGGGCAGAAACACTCTCCGTGTCGCAAGCGCCGGCTTGCCTCGAAGCGCGTCCCCCCAGCCCTTCGCTTCCTCCTCCCGAGGCGAGGCCGAGTCCTCCAGCGCTAGGGGGCGGGCGGGCGCACTCTCCCCGCCTCAGCTCCGGAGTTGCAACGGGACCGGCAGCCTCTGCCGGAGCCGCGGCCGGAGCCGAGGGAGGGTCGGGCCTGCTTTCTCTCCGTCGCTTCCTGCTCAGCCGTCCGCTCGGCGCTTCGGCAGGAGAGTCGCCAAGGCGCAGGCGCGCCGTCGTCGCGGGTGGGCGCCGGGGACCGAAGCGGGGGTGGGCGCCGCGCTTCTGCTGGGCCGCCGAAGGCAGCAGGTAAGCCGCCCGTCGGGGGCGGGACTCGGCTTGGCTCCCCCGCTTGGGAGAGGAGGCAGGCAGGGAGGAGGTCCTTCTCTCTGTCGCCCCAACACAGTGGTTCCTCTTTTCTTTTTTCCTCCGCCTGGCCCGTCCTTCCCCATCCCCGCGCTTTTTTGTCAGCTGCAACAGAGCACCCCCTTCTCCCGCCCCGGGACTCCTTAGCCGGCTGTCGCCCCCCGATTTCCCCCTCGCGCGCGGGCGAAACAGCGGCTTCCGCCTCTGCTGCCCACTCTCCATATTGCGCGTTCTCTCGGCCCCCCGGTTTTCCAGCTGTATCTTCTCGGTTTCCGGTCCTTGGGGTTATTTTCCGCCGAGCCCCCTTGAGTATCTGGGGCTCTTCCCCTTGCCCAGCACAAGTTGTTGAGGGAAGACACCGGAGTCGGTTCAGAAGGTGCTCGAGTCCTCCCTTCGAGTGGAGTCCAAGGCCATTTCCGCACTACACTGTTATAGTGCTGTTATTCCACTTTCAACCTTCTGTAGAATTCTGGGGTTTGTAGTTTGATGAGGCCAAAGAGCTCTCTGGCTGAGAATTCTAAGTGTCCCTTCCTAAACTGCAATCCCCAGGATTCCATGGCATGTTGAAAGTGGAATAATAGCACTATAACAGTGCAGGGCGGAAATGGCCGCAGTCCTGAATTTAAACAGGTCCCTTTCTTGGCTTGAGTCTCTCTCTCGGTTTCCTATCTTTAATATGGGGGCTGATGATATTAAGGGTTTTTTTGTAAGACTTGCAACTAAAAAAAAAATGCGGCTGCTGTAGGATTAATATAATAACAGGTTAATTACAGTTGTTAGTCCCACCTAGTGTAAACCCACTGAATCACTGGGACATGCTTACATGTTAGTCTACCACATTTCCATGCATTAGTCTGCTCTAGTTGGGATTGACAGTTGGGTTTAAACTCAGTCCAGCATTGTATTAATATCACACAGTCGGCCCTCTGTATCTATGGGTTCTGTATCCGTGGATTCAACCAACCGTGGCTTGAAAATATTTAAAAAAACACTTCGATTTTGCCACTTTATATAAGGGGTTCTATTTTATTACGCCATGTACAGAATGGGACTGAGCATCCATGAATTTTGGTATCCTTGAGGGCGTCCTGGAATCAAACCCTAGGGGATATGGAAAACCCACTGTACTCAAGTGTTCAGAATGTCCTTGTTCATTATGTAGTTTGCATTTAGTTGTCCTTTGACACTCACGTTCAACAAATCCAACCCATCCAACCCCACTCAAACTGTATATTGTATTTATGCCTGGAATTTTAGATAATGTTTTATCGTCTGATGGAGGGGATTGTAGTCTGCCAAAATTTATTCCATAATAAACTAGTTCTAAAAGGTGACAGGACTCTATGGTTTTTGCTGCAGCAATCTAACACAGTCACTCCTCTGGAAACCAGATGAAGCAGAGTGGCCTTTTGGACACTTGAAAGTGCTGCAGAGTACTTCTTTTTGTTGATGTGAAATTGGCATCTTTATATTACACTGTATGTTCATGTCCTTGCAAGCCAAGATTGATTTATGTGGCATGTGTATGCTATGGAATCTGTCTGTAGCTGTTGTCACTTGAAAAACACTGTACAAAAAGTGTCGCACTTGTGTGCAGAACTTGTTTTTGCGCAGAAAATTTCACTGTGGCTGAAGTGGCTGGGAGGCTATCATACTAAGTTTCAGCCTGGAAATGTTGGATATTCTAAAGGGAATTCTCTCTGAATTTGTGCAAAATGCATTTCGTACATCTCTCAGTAGCTAAAACCAGTTTTCCATGCATCTGAAATTGGTAGCTAGGTGTTGCAGTTCAAAGGATGTAGCCTCCAGGAAGTTTGAATAAGTTTCTCTTGTAGAAAGTTTAAATGCTATTTAATACAGTACATTTTAATCTTCATGTCAGCTGCCAGGCAGATTGATGAGTGTTAACAGAGTAGATCTTTTTCTTCCTAACAGCCTTTCAGTGCTTGCTGATGAGTTGAAGTGGAGCCTCTGATTTACCTTAGTGATTATAAGTAGAAACAAAATGAGACAACAGTGATGACAACTCTAGCTAAAGTATGTGTAGGTTTACAGTTTGTTTCAGTTTGTTTCTTGCTACTGTGTTGTTGCGGTCGCGTATTCTGAATAATTTAGCTTGATTTCTGGTTTTCATTATAATAGATGTGAATTCAGGATTCTAATTCTCTGTCATTCCAGGCAAAGGTGTGGTATTTTGGATTACAGTAAGAGTATGAATGAGAACCAGTATGGTGTAGTAGTTGGACTATGATCCTGGAGACCAGGGTAGGATTCTGTACTTGGCCGTGGAAATCCATTGGGTGACCTTGGGCTCATCGCACACTCTCAGCCACAGAAAACTTTGTGATAGATTCACCTCAGGGTCTCCATAAGTCAGAAATGACTTGAAGGCACACTATAATGGGTACGAATAGGTGCAAATAAGATCTTGTGCATATGGCATAGCTCTGGATCCAATCTCTTGCCCTTTCTTCCCTTCCTGGACTAAATTTCTTTCCTTTATCGTCCTAGATCCTGCTATTATGTCTGCTGTTTAATGCTTATCATTCTGCCCTTACCTTCTCTTCATCCTTGGACTGTTTTATTGGGGAAAAAAAGAACGTTCCCAATTGGTGTACACTGAAAGGTAACTGAGTGATTCTATCCCACATCGCTGTTGCATGCACTTCTTATCATGGGAAAAGGAGATAATGCTGAGTGAAGTGGTCGGCAATATGAAAAGAATATGGTTACAGTATAAATGCATTGGTTCTATCAAGGAAGCCATGCTCTTCAGCTTGTAAGGCTCCTGCAGGGCAACTGATGACTCTGGCTCTCAGAAGTCTCTCATTCGTAGACTCATTATTAGTTGAAGCTGACTTGGCAGTCAAAAACAACAAGAACAAATTGTCATTAAAATTTAAAGACTTGCCAAAATAGAGGCACATATACCCACTGGTATGTTTTGCTAGAACTTTACTGTTATACTTCAGTAGAACTTTGATCCAAGTTAACATCAGTGGGCAAAAAATCAAGTTGATAGTTGGCAAGACTCTGTGTACATGGGGAAGACTACAGGAAATTAGTATAATCAGTTTGGATGCACACAATAGATCAGGGCTGGACAGACCTGAGGCTTGTAGGAAGCAATGTTATCGACTTGACTGTGCTGACTTTTGCCAGGAAAAAAGTAAATAGAATTAAAGGAAGGCATCCTACTCAGCAGTCAAGAGATTGTAAACTTGACTTATAATCTTGTAACTGCTGGGGATTCATGGTTACAATCATAAACAACAAAATGTGACACCCTCCAAACCTACCTTTGTAGCCTGGCAGTACCCTGACCTAAGCATTTCTGAGGCGCTGCTGATTGGGGCACTGCATAATGAAGAATGTAGTGCTCTCCTGAGGTAAGGGACAAGCAGTTGTGGCAGGACCCTGACGCGTCTTTCCAGCTGCCTGTTCTCAGTGCACCTCGCATTCGGGAGAGTGTTACCTTGGTCAGGCTCTGATCTCCAAAGGTTTAACCATGATGATGGAGCTCCATCATCTTGGTTACGTTGCTAATTCAGGATTTGGCCAAAGACTTCTGAGTCCTAGAATTTGATAGGATTTCCAGAAGGGGTCTTAGCTTACAATCTTTGGTATACAAATAATTTCTTGGGTACCAGATTTCTTCATTTTAGCAGTATATTTTAGAACAGTACTTCTCAAGATATCTGATGTGGGGGACCTGCAGTTGTTTCTTTCCAGTCCTGTGTGCCAGAGACTAGCACTGTGTTTGTTCCCATTGGATACAATTATTTGACAACAGCCAGTGGCTTAGGGACTGGCACTGGTCCAGGGACTACCAATTTGAGTAGCACCGGTTTAGAGCAAAGGCTGGGGTGGAGGTGAGAGAGACACATTTTGCTCCTGTAACTGTTAAAACAACTGGAAGTCAAATAGTGTTGTCAATCGACTGCTTGTTGCTCAAAGATCTGCCTTCTGTCTATAATAGATTATATTTATCTATGGAAGCTCTTAACATAATTGTTTCTTTCACATTGCATATGTTAAAACATGAGTTCTCATCACAGTCACCCATGTAATAAAAAGATTCTTCCTATGCTTGCTTTCCGGCAATATTTTACTGTTTCTGTACTCATACCAATGCAGTACACAGACTTTTCTCCATTGCACATGTTTTTACTTGCATATCTATTGTTGTTGTGTGCCTTCAAGTCATTTCTGGCTTATTGTGACTCTAATGTCAGTCTATCATGGGGTTTTCTTGGCAAAATTTGTTCAGAGGGCATTTGCCTTTGCTTTCTCTGAGGAGGAGAGAGTATGACTTTCCCAAGGTCACCCAGTGGATTTTCATGGCCGAGCAGGAATTCGAACCCTGGTCTCCAGAGTCGTAGTCTAGTGCTCAGAGTGCCACACCATGGTGGCATATCTATGCTTGTATGCAAAACTGGTCTCCTACCTTTACTCTTTTCACCACTGTTTCCATTACATCTTTCTTTCTTTCTTTCTCTCTCTCTCTCTCGTATATTTGTCTGTCCATAGAGGTTTCAGTTCATGCATCTGATGAAATGGACTGGAGTTTATGAAAGCTTATGCCACAACAAGCCTGTTAGCCTTAAAAGTGCTATTGAATTCTTTTATAGCACTTAAGATACTTTGATGCTGCTGGGGCTGTGCAGTCAGAGTGAGTAGGATGGGAGTTGCTAGAAATGTATCAACTCTTTCTCAGGCTTCAAAGTAATAACTTACAATAAATGCCTGGCTTGTTGAATATTAACTTTCACAGAAATTTAGGAAAGTTGTTCAGAAATTTTAATCAAGTAAATGTATTTATATTACATCAGTCTAAGTAGCCTGTTGATTCATGTGCTGGTGAAAAGAGCCTTGTGCTATCATTTTACTGCAGTAAATTTATTTCTAATTAACATACATTTGCCATTGATGAAGGCACTGGAGTCAGACAGTAGAAGAATAAAGGAGTTGGCCTCAGAGTCAGAGGTTTGGTGTATGGACTCCACAGCCCTGTTTTGTGCAACTGACAGCAGCAGTATGCTTCTGAGTATCACTTACTGTGAGGCAAGGAGGGTGCTTGCTTTCATGGCCTGCTTCTAGGGTTTCTAAATGGCCTAAGACTTCTTAGTGGCCAGCCAGTGTTTGAAAGAGGATGCTGGACTCAAATGAATTGTGTTGGGACTAGTGTTTTTTTGTTGGGAGAGTAAGCGGGGCTTAAACAAGATACTTACAGTGGGTCTTCCCATGGGAATTAACATCCTGCTCACTTCTGTCCCTGCTACTTATTCATTTGTTCAGTCTGCACCACTTCCCAGAGGCAGAACACAATGCAAAAGAAGGACTCTGCTGGGTCTCATTTAAGTCACTGCTTCCAACTCAGAGAGCATGTGAACAGTGACAGCGTAGAAAGAATCTTGGCTTAGATGATCTATTATTACAATTATTTTATTAATTAATTAATTAAATTAATTAATTACCTGCTTCTTCCTATGCAGTGAGGCAGGGAACGACCCAGCAAATTAAAATATACCAATAGATTAGACACATAAGATCAGTTAAAAACACATAACACTGGTTCAAAAACACATTTGTGTGTATGTGCCTTCAAGTTGCCTATCAGCTTAACGGTGACCCCATCAATACGTAAGACCTATTAAAAGAACATATAAAACTAATTCATAGAACAGTCACTTCATACTTTAAAACACATAATTTCAAAACCATCTGGGTAGACCTGCAAGAAGAGACTGGTCTTTAGTGCTATTTTAAATCCAGCTGGCATATCCAGCTGTTGAATTTCTTTTGACAAGAAAAAGAAATCCATAGTCTGAAGGCAGCTGACAAAAAAGTGACAGTTGCCAGCCATTAGCATTGAAGAGGTGTGGGACTTGGCAAGTGCCCTATGATGCTGACTCTGAAATGGAATATGAATCAGATCCAGTATGAGTTCTCTTCTTTTCTCGAGAATAATTCTCTGTCTGAATAACAAGGTCCATGAGTCCTCTTAGGACAGATAAAACAGTTGATGTTCTGGGAAATACCAGAGCTATCTGGTGAGAAAACAAAATGTTTTTTTTTGGTTGGTTTTTTTTGATGATAGGTATGAGTTTCTGAGCTGGAGTGCTTGGATAATGCACAGTAATAGCACTATCTCTTCCCCAAAGCTCCCTTCTCTCATCCAGGTCCAAAGATGATGATGTTCCCTTTACAGTGCACTGGGTGGAGCAGTGCCAGCACCCATTCTTGGTTCTGAACTCTTGTGCTCTCTCAGATTCAAGGTGTGGGAAGAGCCAGCATGGCGTAGTGGTTTGAATGTTGGACTAGGACACTTGAGAGACCAGGGTTTGAATCCTTGCTCAGCCACAGAAGGCCACTGGATGAACTTGGGCAAGTCAAACTCACTCAGTCTCAGAGGAAGGCAAAGGAAAAACAAACAAACAAACCTCTGAATAAATTCTGCCAAGAAAACCCCATGATGGGTTCCTTACGATCACCATAAATCAGAAATGACTTGAAGACACTCAACAATGATTAGGCTGCCTAGAGAGTCCATGTAACCCAGAAGTCAGACTACAGGCACCTCTGCCCCTTTCTTCCACATACTCTTTTTCCTGGTACCTTGGAAGTTTCAGACCCTGCCTATTATGTGAGCCAGCTGCCATTTCTGCCTTCTTGCTCATCTCTTTCCTTTGGGTGGCACAATACAGTGAGTTTCTGTCCCTGTCATCATACTGCCTAGGAGAAATCTGATAAGGATAGCTGCCTTAAAGACCTTTTCCACAGCTTACCTCTGTCCCAGCAGCGTCCGGTGACAATGGCGGCGGCGGCAGCCCTCCCAGGAGCGCTCATCTCTACACACACTGCCTGTGGGATCCAAGAAGTGTGATGGCCAGCCCTCTTCCTGCCTCAGTGCATCTGGGTACTGTCCCAGGCTGCTCTGGGGCAGGAAGTGCAGCCATTGTGCTTCCAGGACCTCTGCAAGCAAGGTAAGTGCAGGCACGCAGCAGGAGGGTGGCGTGATCACCAGTCATGGATGGTTGTTGTCCTGGCCCCATTCTTCTCATGTTCCCATGGCGGCTTGGGTGCATCGCGCAGAAAGGGCCGTAGTCTCGCTTCCATTTGCTGTTAAATCTCATGGCTCTTATTTCATTGGTTAATCTGTAAAACTAACTGGACCTTTAATCACAGATTAACTTTTTTTTTTAACTAAATAATTAGCGCTTGTGAATGACAAATACAGGATTTTGGATATCTTGGGTATTCAAATAAGTACAGGTTGTCTCCCAGTTTATGCCTGCCTCTTTTTTTAACTCCTTTCTCTCTTTCAAATTTAAGAACGTAAGCTCCTAAAGGCAGAGACTTCACCTCTCATACTTTGTGAAATTTGGACTGATGACAGTAAAATAATGTGCCAGCAACTTCCTTGTAGTTTTCAGGAAGATGACAACATTCAGTTATTTAGTTCTTTAAGAAGTGTTTAATTTCAGACTTAGCATTTAAACATCAGTATACGTCTTTCTTGAGTTGCTTAATTAGTGTTTTTAAAACATTGTTTTGGCTTTGTTGTAGTAGGGAGTTCTGTATTTCATTTTTCAAGCTATTTCTTCCATTTTTCAAATTTGAGAAGGTAGTCTTCTTTAAAAATGTAGATGGAAACTTTTTAGCAGAGTGCCAAACAATAAGTTTCTCCCAAGAGAAGTTACTCTCTTTTTTTAAAAAAAAAATCTTTGTAAAGGCATAGTTATCGAGTTTTTCAAATCTCCTGCATTATTATTCCTGTGTTAACATTTGTGTAGATACTCTTGTGTCCTATACAAAATGTTATTCTGGGCAACGTAAGCCTTTGAGTCCTCCATTCTCTTGGCCATGCAGCCTTCCAAAATGCAGGGCCCAGCAGCTCTATCCAGAATTGTTGTTATTGTGTGTCTTCAAGTTGTTTCCCAATTTATGGTGACCCTAAGGCAATCCTACCACAGGGTTTTCTTGGCAAGGTTTGTTCTGAGGGTGTTTGCCTTTGCCTTCCTCTAAGGTTGGCAGAGAGTAACTTGCCTAAGGTCACCCAGTGGGTTTCCATGGGCAAGTGGGAATTTGAACCCTAGTCTCTAGAATTGTAGTCCAACACTCAGACCACCACCACACGACACCAACTTCCTCTATTCAGCATAGTTCAGCAGTTACCCGGTACACGTAAACTTAGATTGGGTCCCTCAGTTTCTTGATAATTACAAAACTCAGCACTATTTCTTTTGTTTCTAAAAATAACTTTCTTCACAGCTCTAGAATCATGCTAAAATGTATGTGTACATATGTTTTCAAGTCACCTTGAAAGGGTCAGCTCTGGTTGGCACTGGGAAGAGAGACCACCAATGAATGCCAGATGCTGTAGACTATATTTCAGAGGAAGGAACTGGATAAAGCACCTCTGAGTGTTCCTTGCCTAGGAAAACCCTCTGAAATTCATGAGGTCACCATAAGTCGACACATACACACATGTAGTACTTTGCAGAGAAATGTGCATATTTTTCCATGTCTCTGCCCATAGCAGAACTTCACTTTTAATACTGGTTTGGTCCTGTCACCTTTCTTAGAAATAGACACTATAATTACTTTATAATTACTTATTTTACTGGTATGCAAAGCAGATGTACTTCTGGACATGACTTCTTTAACAGAAACTTTGGCACTACAGGCAGAAATAACACTGAAAGAATAGGGATAGGTTCCTGCGTCACAGAAAAGACCAGTCAACATGTTTCAGCAAACCTTTTATCCATAATTAATAATATGCACATGTGAAATGAAACAACCAAGTCAATAAACAGGAACATTTTCAGCTCCCAGAGATTGAATGAAGGCTTCTTCCAAAATGCATCTAGGGACTTCTTTTTTTCTTTCACCAGCATCCACTTTTCTTATGATTTTCATTCTGGTGGGTAAACTTAAAGAGCTGTGCTCTTTCTTTAAAACATACTGGGGTGGGGCAGCTGGTAATGCAGTCTTATCTGTTCAGACCTTTCTGCATTTTATGGATGCTCAGTGAGGGATTCTGGAAGAGCTGCTGTTTATCTTGCCTACCATAGGCAGTAAGATTAGCTGCAGTAAAATCTAGCTTTTTATCCACCTTAAGCTTCATTGCGTTGTTTTATAGCAGACCTACTGCTGCAACTTTACACTAAAAATCTGTGTTTCTCAAGCTGTCCTTCACCATGTTCCCAATGTTGATGCTGCTAAAAACCTTCTAGCAAGACAGTGGATGACGAAAAACAGAAGGCTGGGCAAATGTGAAAAGACTTTGTAAAAAGGAGCTTCTTTGTCAGAGGCTTTGTTAACTGAGGTACGCCTGTATGTATTAGAAATATTTTTAGATTGTCTTTTGAGGCAAAGCCTCCTATGGGCATATTACAAAATATAAATGTGAAACAATATAATATAAAATGTGATGAGTAATTAATTTTCCTCCTACCTTCTTTCTTTTACTTATCTTTCTTCCTTCACATTTGGCCAGCCACTCTGTTGAGTTGCAGTCCATTTCCTTACTTTCTTTGTCTTTCTTTCCGTCAAACTTGGTATGCCACAGCCTTGTTCCCTAACCAGTGCCTATTCACTATGTACACAGGGAGCTGCTGTTAGTTTCAGTCTTACTAAAAGGCAGATGTGGCACAGGGCATTTGATGCTACTTTCTTCATTTTAGCAGTATAGCTTAGAGGGGTGAAGTGTGTTTTTTGTGATACTATTGTTAAGCAAGTATATCCTCACTGACTTATTGCAAATTACCCAAAGATCTAATAATACATCCAGATCTGTCTTCTGTCCACCATTGCCATACTGCATGGTTCTAAGCACAGTTTGTGAAGGTTTCAATGTAATCATTAAATGTGATGATTACAAGTAAATGTGCCTAGGCTTAGTGTTGAAGAACTGGTATATTAGAAAGAGAAGAGCAAATATTGATATAAATGAAATTTCTATACTATACTATATACTATTCTTATGGGGGGGGTTACTTCTAATTCCTTTTCCCCCTCTTTTCTCGCTCTTTGAAGAACTTAACCCTCAAATATTAGAATATCTATATGAACTAAGATTCCTTGCTGGGCAATTTCTCTGTGCCAGGGAGGGGAATTTTTTAAGGCTTATAAGAAGGCAAAAAGTAGATGGAAAGTCCTCTTAAAAGTTCCTGGAGCTCGACATAGTTCCTTCCCTTTCAAGTATTTAAAGAGAACAGATGTGTTTTACAGTGTTGCTTGGATGTGATAGTTGCTTATTACTAAAGAATGTTTAGGAGTGGCTGATATTTTTTAATAGTTGTACATCTCTGGGCACAATTGTTACCTGCTGTATATAAGAGGTTTCCGTAAAGATTTAGTGAATTATTTTTCATTACATAGTTGAGCGTGTTTGAAGAAGTTTGTTGTAACCAGATTCAAATAGTATCTCCCATATACCTTCCCCCAGTAGCTCTAAAGGCCATATTTTAAAGCATGCTCCTGTGCATTGGGCAGAAGAATTATACCAAAATCTACAATTGATTTTTATTGTAGTTTGACCTCTGTTAAAAGCATTGAAAAGACCCAACATGATAGAGTGGTTATACTGTATTGTTAGCTGTCCATGCTTATTACTAGTAGATTCCAGGAGATGAGAGTGTAAAACGAAACTGTTCTAAACTCTGACCACTGAGCCATAAAACCCACTGGATTACTTCAGGACAATCTCCCACCCACCCCCATCTCTCTTTCTTGTTCTCTGCATGACTTAGCTCACAAGGGTGTTATGAGGAAAAAGCGGAAAGGAAAATTACCATTACCCATAGCCTTGAGTTCATTAGAATAGAGATCTACAATGTAAGTGAAAATAATACAGTTGAAAAGAAATACATTATAGCTTGCAGATGCAGTCCTGGGCACATGTTCTTGTAGATCTTTGTCATTGTGTGCCTTCAATTCATATTTCAGACTTATGGCGACTCTAAGGTGAACCTGTCAGGTATGGGTTTTTTTTTGAAAGATCAGAGTGGGTCTGCCATCGGCTTCCACTGATACTGAGAGTGTGACTTCCCCAGGATCACCCAGTGGGATTCCATGGCTCAGTGGGAATTCAGACTGTGTTCTCCCAGTGTCCTAGTCCAACACTAAAGCCATTCTACCACCCAAATTCTGTTATACTCAGTGAAACTTTTTTTTTGTAAACTATGGCTAGGATCAAGCTGTAAAAATTGTTCTTAACAAGGGCTTTAACAAGAGTTGGTTCCTATATTTTAGAGTAGTGCAGTTAGTGGCAGAATATGAAATTTGGTAGCTAGGGCTATCATCTGACCCTCAACATCATCCATTAAGACAGTTATCCACCTCCTCCACTCTGAAACCCTGCTGAAGAGAATAATGTTTGTTTCAAGAACATTGAGATGAATGTGGATTTCTTATCAGTCAAATGCCATAGTGCCCAAAGTATCAGTTAATATTTTTCCCACCAGAAAGAGCTTTCTACTTCAGTATTTATTGCTCTAAATCAGTTTGCTTTGTGGAAAAGTAGTACACACTGTGATGTGTTCCAGGCCAAATAACATCTTCCCAGAATTTCTCAATGGTGCTTTGGTTTCATAGCCAAAGCCAGTTTATCCAGTTCTGACAGAGTGTTCTGTGACACAAAACTACCTGAATGTTGGCTTTAGCTCACTGTTGCTCCAAACTGGGCTGAGTCCTAAAATTCTGGATCAAAATTATGGAGACCTGATTTCATATCCACACCAGAAACACATAACTAGTTACTGTCTCTCACGTAGTAGGTTGCTGTGACAATAAGGTGGGCCCAGAAAGAACTACAAATATTGTCTTGAACTCCTTGGAGGAAGTGTGGAATACAAATGTAATAGAAGGAATGTTGACAATTTGTAAGTGGTATGATCTCTGCTTGGATACTTCAGTCATCACCTACAAGTATGGGGGAACATTTTCAGTCCTATAAATGATCCAGGTACTTCCTTTTCTTAGAGGTAACAAGAGCAATAACTCTCAACATACTGACTTGTTTGACATGGAAGTATTAAGTGTTGCAGAAGTAAAGTGATGAGCCTGTATGTGTGACCAGCTCCAAGCAGCAGCTGCATGTAATTTGGGACCCTTTCACACTATACGATTGTAATACTGTGATTCCACTTTAACTGCCATGACCGCATCCTGTAGAATCCTGGAATTTGAAGTTTGATGAGGCACTAGAGCTTCCTGGATGAGAATTCTAAATACCCCTGTGTAAGCTGCAAATCCTGGGATTCCATATGATGAAACCATAGCAGTTAAAGTAGAATCACAGTGTTATAATTGCATAGTGTAATGGCCCTTTGCCAGTTTGCAAAACATTCTTTTCTTACATAGTAGCTAGTTGGAGCTCTTGAAAGTTCAAATGGTTGTGTATTGTGGCATAGAAGCAAGTAGACAGAACTATGATTTTTAAGAGAAAGTATGGACCTCCCATCATAATTTCCTCTTCTTCTATGCTGCTACTTGGAATGTAGCGGCAAAGTATGATGCTGTCCTCCACGCTTGTCTTCATATCTACTGTCTCTCTAGTTCAGGTTTTGTTGGAATGATATAAGGGTAGGGCAGTGATGCCACTGAGATTATGTAATAATAATAGGTTCCATGATTCCTTACCTGAGAGTGTTTGATAACTTGACTTGCCAGCAGAGGGGAGAAATGGGTGCTTCGATCATGTAATTACTGATTTAACTTCTCTGTTAGGAGTTTAGTTTTGTGTCCAGTGGAGTAGCATGTTGACATATGCTTCCTAATCTTCATATTATATTTTAATATGTCATTGTGGTAAGTAGAAAACATGAAAGTTAGATGATTGCTTATTTATTTGTTCACTCATTCATTTTATACCTTGTCTTCCTCTAGGGATGTGACCTGCACGTTTCTTCCCTTCTTTAGTGATGAATGTGCATCAGTAGGCATAGTGTGTGATGTAAGCAGTCTTGGAGGTTGCTATTTGTAAGAACTCTATCTTATGTACTTCTTCCTCTCCAACAAAAGGAGGGAGGAGATTGCATGAATTGACCATCTGCTTAATTTAATTCTGTCTCTGATTCTTAAGCAATTCGTGTGCCTTAGTCTGTGTTCTGAATCCTAGGATCTTCCCACACATGTCTAATTATAAACTGGAACCTTTTCTCTACTCCATATTGCCTAATCCTATTTAATTCTTCTTTTCAGTTTAATTTCTCATTTCAGCCCCTCAGTAACTAACATTACATTAAATCAGTTTATCCAGAAGGCCATAGAGCTGCATGCTAATGTTTAAGAACAACAGTTATTTGTGAATGAAGAAGGAGACTACCAAAGAAGCGGTGATCACTCTGTTTGGTTATGGGCTGTGGGTTAATCTACTGAATAGTAGAGGATGGAATGTATGACTGGGTCACTGGGTCTTCTTATTTGACGGCAGGCAGAATTGCCTGTGGGCAGGATTAACTGGCATTTTGACTGCATATTATTGTAAACATGGCACATCCCATTCCTCCCTTTCCTTAGCAATATGAATAGACTGCCCCACAGAGGCTGAAACCTGTAGCTATTAAGACAGCATATTCACCAGGGCTGCCCCCCATTATATAGTAGTGAGCCTTTGGGTTTCCACATGTTTTGCCCTGCAACCCCAAGAAGCCTCACAAGATATGGCCAACTTTAAGGGATTGTAGGAGTTATAGTCTAAAAATCATGAAGGTCAAAAGTTCCCCACTCCTGACATAAGAGTTCAAGTGAAGAAAATTCTGCTGTTCAAGATTGCCTAATGAAAATTACTTGAGTTGTATCTTTTGAGATTATTGCTTAGTTCGGGCATTGTGCCAAACCATGGCTAATTCCAATCCACCAACAATTTGAGCTTTCAGATGCGTATATCCAGCAAAATGTAGGTTAGAGTTGGATGCCTGCTTTCATTTTCCATATTATGATTCAAAATTCAAAGATTTATTACTATTTCCATGATGCATAGCATCTGGAGCCAGAGCTGTAGCCGTAGCCAGTCTATCTCTTCAGATATCACATCAAATTGCAACTAAGCTAGCTTAACCAATGGTCAAATTCACCCACTGTTGTTTATTACAAGATCACACTGCATTTGGGTTTGTGAGTGAAAGAAGAAATGGGAAGCTTCCCTTCATCAGTTGGAAGATTCTGCTGTTTCTCACTTGTCTGAATTGAGAAAGTGGATTTAGATGTTAGCTCCCAAAAGGGCTGGAAATGCATGGATACTAAGCCTTGTTTTGATCAATTAACTCATGTGTCCTCCTTTCAGCCTGTGCAGGTTGTCTGCTTCCTTCCTTCCACCTGCAACTTCAATTAAGCTATCTGTTTTCCTTTGGGAGAGGCCAAATTGTATGATGTAATTGCTGTTACCTGCACTGTTAAGTATTTTGATGAATTATAGTACTTGGTCTTCAGCATGCACAGCTTTTATACAATGAGGAATACATTTTTGGTATGATAATTGCCTCTTTTTAGACTGTATTTTCCCCAGAATACAAAGAATGAGGTTTTGCTTTCTTTGCATTGTGTTCTTATATTTTGCCTCTTATTCTCAGTTTTTCTTCTTGGATAGAGAGAAACAACCACCATAATGAAACATTCCCTTCACATGTTAGAACCAAACTGTGGCATTTGACATCATGTGAGATGCATTTTGTGATTGCGTATTCTCATATCTACTCACATATTTCGGTTTTGTTTACCTTTCTTGCAAATGCTAATTTGCTGTTTTACCTGAAATGGGGAAATTATAGTTTTATAGACTTTTTATAGACAATTATAATTATAGACAATTATAGACAAGATGTGGTTTGCATGTATAAAGGAATGTGAATGGGGAATTGGAGCGTAGGAGAAGTGGAGCAAAGTCGGCTGGCTTTTATTCCTATAGGGTAGTGACACTCAAAGAAGTGGCCTGTGAACAAGTGCAAGTCCATGAGCCATCAGTTGCTGATCTCCAGAAAGTTTCCAGGAAAGAAAGAAACAGTTCTTCCTTGTGGCCAAAGGGCTCAGATACAGTACTGGTCACTAAAACACTGGAGAGAAAAAAATATTGGTGGTCCATAATCATATCAGATAGCTTAAGAAGCACAACTGTAGGGTTCCATAGATCCTAATAGGGCCTGCCACCTATAATCTGATGTGAGGCAATGATCTCTCTCCTCATTAATAAATGATAACATACGTTTTAAGGCCTGCTTTCTTCCACATAAAGTTACCTGCCCTCTATCTGGTGTGATGGGACGTTATATGAATAAGATAGTTTGGGAGGAAGGTTGGAATTTGTCCACTGATCCAGCTGAACCATATTTTTATCACCACAGTTCCATAGATGTTCCTACCACAGTTTGTATAAATTAATTTACTTACTTATCCGCGATCAATTACACGGTGGTGCTCACTAGCTCTGACCCCACCTGAACAGAGTAGGCTCACTACAATTATTCATCTCTGATAAGCTTCATATTTGACTGCTGCAATACACATGGGGATGCTCGTGAAGGCTTTTCAGAGTTAACTGAATAAATTGTTTGCTCTTCAGTTCTCTCAACAAGATACATTTATGTTTATATTTAATGGATATTAACTTACTATAGAGAAGGATTTGTCTGCTTATTGTAGTAGGTCAGCTTACTGTAGTCAGATACCCAAGTCACTGGCCATAAGGCAGAATTAGCTAACTCAATTTCCTGATGCTTTGATGAACAAGCATCTCATATTCTCCTAATTTGGAAAGAACATTTTGAATCAATTTAACTAACGTAGCATTTTCCTGTTTTGTTTTTCTTCTACCCTCTAATCCTCAGTATTTTGCAGGAATCATTTTGTTGTTCTGCTGAATCAGCATGCTACCCTGTTCCAAAAGTAGCTAACGCTGCAATTGAGCCTGTCCGATAGCTAACTAAAAAATTAACTTTTCTTTCTTGGCCAGAAGATAGTAATTGTATTGCTCTATAAACAAATGGTCATTTATGGCATTTGGGAGTCCCACTGTCAGCTGGTGGAGGCCAGAGCTGCATTAGTAAATACCAACATATATTTTAAAGATTGCCTTCTTGTACATGAGGCTACATGCCCACTGTGACAGTTCTTAGAAATCTTGCTTGCTGTCCTTCCCCGTTGTCACTAGAGGTCTGGTATGCCTGGACATAAGACAAGGCTTTTTCAGTTGCAGCCCCAAGATTGTGAAACTCCCTACTTCCAGAGTACAACCTTTTGTTTGTTGGCGTAGTAGGACAATTGTGGTACAGTAGTTAGACTGGGCCTTGGGAAATTCAGCCTAAAGTCTCTACAGTGCTGAAGTTCATAAGAGACATTCGGCCAGCCACTCCCTTAGCCGAATATACTCCTTAGATTTGTTGTTGGGGTAGGATTGTGTTCATTGCTGTGCTATTTTTAGAGGAAAGAATATATGTGTTAACATTTTTTTAAAAAAAGATCAGCATGCTGCCCAAACCTCCCCCCACCCCCCGGTACTTTTAATTGATTTTGCCGTGCCTTCTTTTACTTGCTTTGGTGATTTTGGTATGTAGCTACTGGTTTCATTGTGGTTCTTTGGGTTTTGCATATTGACTGGCAGGTGTTTGAGATCCAGCATGGAAGCCCCATATGAGGCTGAAAGATGGGATATAAATGTTTTAGTAAAATTAAATAATGGTCCAGTGTATACCTTGGAAAGTTACCTTTTTGGGGCTAAAATTTCCACAGTGGTAATAGTAAGCAGACTTCCGTATATTTGGGTGAGTTGCATATCTTCTGTTTCAGATATTAAATCAAGATAATGACAGAAAGGTTGTTGTTGGTTAAGTTCATAGGATCTCCAAATGGCTGGAAGAAGCCAGGAGGTCAGGTCAAAGCTGGTGCTCTGAACTGAATCATGCATATATTAAACACTATAAGAGCTTTGAAAAGCTTTCTTTTGGTGGAGAGACTAAAGGCCACTGAATTACGCAAATTGTTTTTCTAAAAAGTAATGTTTCCATTCTGTGTTTCAGTCTCATGTTATTCTCATGATCTGTGGATACCACAAATGATCTTACTGGCATAATTCTTGTTTCCCAGGTTGCAGGAAGGGGTAGGGCTCCTATGTGGAGGGAACCACACCTTGCAGGAGACATGCCTGCAAGACAAGACCATTGGAAGCTGTTCTTGCCCACAATGAATCAGGCTGCTGTGGTCAGAGAACAAGAGGACTGTGGTTTTTAAAAGCTTTTTAAATATATTGTTTATGAATGTTTCATATTTGCAGCGTCAGTCACTGGGATTCTCAGGTAGGGGAAGAGTGTTGTAAAATACAGCAGTGTCCCTCTTCAGAATGGTACTTTACTGGATTTCTGGATTTTTTTTAACTGTATTACAAGGCAGTCTTGGAGATAAGACTTAAGAGTGTGGTGCATGTTCAGCCCCTGCTTTGTTCATCTTCATCTTCCTTACACTCCCTGCTAGCTTCAAGATTAGGCCCTAATACAATAACTTCCTGTGTTATCCACTATCTCAAAGTGGCTGAAATGTTACCAGTAGTTTTGTCCTCAGCAAGAAATTGTTTCTGTGTCAGAGGCCAATGTGGGGAACATATAGCTCATAATATGGAAAATGCACTCCCATGGCAGTTTCTACAGCCCTTAAGCCCCCTCACCTCTCTCTCTCTCTCTTTTTTTTTGAAAACTTAAAACAAAAAAACAAAAACAAAACCACCCTCAAGATACCCTTCACATAAAGGGGGAAGGCAAGTTTTGCCACAATTGGGTCCCTCTGGGTGGTTTGAGTTCTAAGAGAGGTCTTTATTCTAATTGACTTCCTGGTTAAATAAAGGGCTTTTCTGGGACTAAATCAGCACAGAGCAGCCCCCAAATGTAGCGAACCTGCTTACATGGCATATGCAGTTGTCATATAAAATGTACTTAGTATTTAGCAGCTTCCTTGAAGGAAATGCCTTTCTTCCAAATAAGTCATAGTTGTATACTTGGATCTTCCCCTCCTCCATTTATAATTTTATCTTCATAATAGCTTTGTGGGGTAGGTTAAAAGATGAGACTGTATTTGTCCTTGAGTCTCTTCAGTCCTGACCCAATACTGTAACAGCTTTGCCACACTGTTTTTCAAATATAAGCTTGTTGCCTTCCTTTCATCATTTCCCCTGTATTCAGCTGGAAGCAGCTTTTTGAGTATGAGCAACGTAGGAAAACAGTCTTTGTGGCAGTCCACAGATTTAGGAGATAAGTATAGGTTTGTGTCTCAAATTATTACCAGCCTGTAGTTTATGGAAATAGGGAAGACTAAGACATAGCAGAATAATAGCAAATTCTTTTCAGATACTAGTAAGTCAGGAGTGGCTTTTGTATATGGAAGAACATGAAATATGCTCCATATATTTGTATAGAAAAGAACAATGATATATTTAAATTTCTTTGTTCACTTTTTCAGTTTTTTAAAAAAGAAATATTCCTGTTACTTAGAGAAACACCAAGGGGTATCAGTTTATAATCACTTTTTTTTCCAAAATTGAATCCAGTATAAATCACTTCTGGAACTTGGAATTAAGTTCTTCTCAAAATGCCAAAGGCTGGCTTATTTCATTTTAGACTTCGTGGTTATTTATTCTCAGAACAAATTAGTATTTTTGCTGGAACTGCATTCTGGTATCAATAAAACATAAGCCCACCACGTATTTGCTCTGATATAACATTTTGAAATAGCATTGTGCTGTTACTGATGTTAAAAATTAGCAAAGGCAAACTATATATTTAATCAAGAGAAAAACTGGCTGAAAGGAAAGTTTCCTTCCCCCTTCTAGTGTGTGTGAAGCATATGTTCTTTTAACAGATGAAAGAGCATTGCTTGTGTGGGAGTAGTGATCTATTAGTTGTTTTAGGAAACCTGTCTCGAAAGAAAGAGGAGGAACTGTATTGTCAGCTGTTATAAGGAATTTGGGAGTCTCTAGGGTTTCACTGAGAAAAGGTGGAAAGGACAGTTTCACAGAAGTGAACAAGTTGGTTGTGGTTGCATGTAGCCCATTTGTTCCCATTTTACTCTTCCACTAGAGTGGCTAAACAAATCAGAAATGATATGTGTGCATCGAATGACCCAAGCAGTGTGGATTTGAGGGAAGAATGAGGCAAAGGGTGCAGTCTTTGCTGGTCCACATAACTGATAGATTGGTGTGGAACCGTCATGGCTCTCCAGTCCGTACTTCTCAGATCTCAGGCTAATTGTGGTGTCTGCTGAGAAACTACGGTTATTTATCCTTTTCTCAGGATATCATACTGCCTAGGTGGAAGCAGTCATTGAAATGAATGAGATAGCAATTTGAGATAGTGATAAAATAGGGGTGGGAAACTCCTGGATCTCCAGACATTTAAGGTTACAATAATCACAGCATGTTAATTCTGTTGTGGGAGGCTAATGAGAATTGTAGGTCAAAGTATTTGGACAGCCTAAGGTTCTGCATTCTCACCACAGAATAAGAACAGAAAAAAACTCAGATCAGTCTCAGCCCATATAGCCACTAGAACTATATAGCATAGGAAGGTTTCTGAGTTTTTATGTGTTCTGGCATTTACACAGTGTTAATGTGACTTTGTATGGCTAAAAGATGATTTCTCCTTTTAGCATGAAATGTAGCCCAGACAGCTTTTTTCCTTTTTCCTTTTCCCTTTTCCTTTTTTTTTTTTTTTTGACCAACAGATCAGTCCCTACCGCTCAGTCCTCCAAATTAACAACATAATGCAACAGTATATAAAGTTCAGTCAAGTACAGTTGGCCCTCCACAGTCACTAGGATTAGGGACACAGGATCCATGCAAAAATTGCAGATGTCAAAATGTGTGTGTTTTTCTGTAGGAAGGGGCCAAGGCATGCTGGGGAGCACAGGCATCCAGGGTCTTAACCAGGTCAGGGAAAGGAGGGGGGGAGGTTGGCATGGTGGCCCTATACTTCCTCTCTCTCACCCATCTCCTTCCTTGGGTGTGTGTTGGGGGCATCGGGAAAGGGTTTGTGGTGCTGAGAAGTTGAGTTGCTAGCCATTCTTAGTCAGCCAGGCAGCGGCTGGTGGAGAAGGAAGATACAGATTTTTAAAGGGCTGCATGGCCTGATCAGAGCTGCCAAGAGCAGATATTCCCTCAGAGAAGAAGCACTTTGGGGAGGGGGTGGACAGGAGTTGGAGAAGCTCAAATCTGTGAAAGTCAAACCCACAAATGTGGAGGGCCGACTGTACATGCATTACCAAGCCACTTATAAATTATTTCTCTATTGTCTCTGTGCATGATGTCTGTTTTTATTACTTCTGTAATATAATATCTGCTGTATCAAAACTACAGTTAATTGGTTGGAGGTCCGTCTTCCACATTCAGTTTTTCAAAGTGGTAGCTGAGTAGCATCTCTTGGAAGCTGCTTTTATTTTTCTTTTATTAAAATACAGTCATTCCTCCATATTTGTGAATTTGACCTTTGCAGATTTGATTAGTCATGGATTCACTTACATGCGCAAGTGGGTGGACAGATGGGGAAGGGGATGGGATGGGGAGCATGCTTGAGTTCCCTCATTTATGCACATAGCAGGGAGAAGGGATAGGGTGGAGGTAGGAGGAGCGAGGATGCACTTGCATGTCCCCTCACTTGGACAGGTGGGGGGGAAGGCGATGGAATGGGGAGCAGGAAGAAGTAAAGCACACATGTGTTGCCTCACTCATTCGCTTGGGCAGGTGGGAACAGGAAGGGGATGGGATGGGGGAGTGGGTGGAGCGAATACACATGGATTCCCTCACTCACTTGCTTGGGCAGATGGATAGGAGAAGGGGATGGAACAGGAGAGTGTGAGGAAGGTGGGTGCGTGTGTTCCCTTGCACATTCACTTGTACATGTTCCCTCCCACACTTGAGCAGGCAGGCAGATGGAAAAGGATGGAACAGAGGACTGGGAGAAGGGAGGGTGCATGTATGCATTCCCTCCCTCACTCATGGGGAGAGAGGAGATGGGACAGGGAAGTGCAAGGAGAGTGTGTGGATGGTGCATGGATCTCCAGGGTAGATGGAGGGAGTGGGATGGGGGATAGGATGAAGAGAGAACCAGAGAGGGTGAGTGGGATGGCGGGGACAGCAAGAGGAGTGGAAGAGCAGTTGGAAGGGGCTGCAGCAGCTGCTCTTATGGCAGCAACACTCTCTCTAGCTATCTTGGAGACCTATGCACCACCTGCTTTCCCTGGCTCCCTCCTCTGGCTTGCCTGTCCCATCCCTTCCCTCCTGCTGGAGCAAGTGAATGCAGAAGGGAACGTGCGTGTGGCCACTCCTAGTGCCAGTACAGGTAATTTTTTGTGTGTTAAATATGGTTTGGGAGCCTGTTTATTTGTTGTTTTTCCACTTTCACAGGAATCTGTGCCCCAATTCCTGCAAAAGTGGAGGCTGAACTGTAGTATTATACTGTGTTTCACCTAAGAAGAGCACAATACAAAAACATTTTAGAGGAATTCTGCTAGCAAGGATAGGAAGAATAGTTCCACTTTTTCTAGAAATATGCTTTGCTGGTGCTATATGTTAGAGAATTTTATGTGTTCAAATCCAAGTCAGAGTGCAACAAAATATTTTGTCTGAAGCTTTGTTAAAGGCAACAGCTTGGAGAAAATGTAATCCAGCCTTCTGTATTGCAGTGCTTCTGTTGAAGAAGGAATCTCTCATTTTGTGTGAAATTCAATACTGATAACCATTCACTTCTCATTCCAACCTAATTTCACTTACCAATATTTTATAGTTAGAGCTTGGGAATGTTACTTTTTGGATTACAGCTGCCAGAACCCACTAAGAAGCCTGATTAGATTGTGGAAGTTGCAGTCCAACAAAGGAACTTTCCAAATTTTGATGATAACAAGAAAAATCTAGTAATAAGTTGAGTTACAGCAGCTATAGAACTTTTTAAGTGCTGGGTTCTCCTTTTGGTGACTCCTAAAATATTTTGTTGTTGTTAACTGCTGTCAAGTTAACTTTCACTTATTGTGACCCTCCAGGTTATCCTATCATCAAAAGTCCTGCTCAGGTGTTGCAGACTCAGGGCCATAGCTTCCTTGATTGAGTCTGTCAATATGTAGTGCGGTCTTCCTCTTTTCCTAATGCCTTCCATCTTCCCAAACATTATTGTCCTTTCTAATAAGTTATGTCTTCTCATGATATACCTGAAGTATGACAGTCTCAGTTTAGTCATCTTGGCTTCCAGGGAGAGTTTATGCTTGATTTACTCTACGACTAATGTCTTTGTGTTTTTGGCCACCACATTTCAAAAGAAGTGAGTCTCTTCTTGTCAGCTTTCTTCACTGTCCAGCTTTCACAACCATACACAGAAAATAGAAATACGATGGCATAGAAAATCTTAACTTTAGTATTCAGCGATATGTTCTCTACTTCCTTCATAGCTGCCTTTCAACGTCTAGTTGATATTACTGAAGTCTAATTGATTCAGTCAGATTTTGCATTATATCATTTGACTGCTTCTCTCTATATCTCCTCACTATTAATCCTGTCACATTTCTTCTTCAGTTTTCATTTCCTAAGTAAATCACTGGAAAATGATCTGACTTCAGATGTCCCATTCCTGTTCACTTTAGCTCACTCACCCCAAGCATTGCACTGTTTATATGTTCCGTTTCTTGTTTTACTATGTCTAGCTTCCCCAATTCATGCTTCCCACATTCCATGTTCCTATAATATGTGTTGTGCAGCTTCAGATTTTCTTTTTGGTTATGAGCGCATCAATAGCTGAACATCTTTTCAACTTGAGTCTAGTTGCATTATTAGCGACAGCATTGCTTGTAGATGTCCTCTGCTGTACACCAGTAGTTTGTTGAGTGCCTTCTGGCTTTGGAGTTGCACCTTCTAACACTGCCTCTTGTTCAATTTTGGATCATCTCATCATCAGGTTTTCATGGTAAGAGATATTCAAAAGGGGTTTACTGCGCCTCCTTTTGTGCAATACTAATAAATGTTAGCTATGGTGCCACTGCAGTTCTCTCTGAGAGATCTGAGAACTCTACTATGAGCCCCATATCAACAAGCAAATGCTGAACAAGATAGCAAATACAGGATCTAGCCTAACCTCCACCAAGATAAAGTTCCACAGTCAAAATGCTGACATAAAGAGGGCACTGTTTCATCTTTTAGTCAGTCTAACTTCTCTTGGTAGTGGGACATACTTAAAGAAGGACCTTACATAATTAATGTAAATTGCTTGTTCCACACAAGAGGGATGTGAAATCTAGGTCTGGGTTGCAGAGCCTATGGCCCTGTAGAGGATAATAGATTCTGTCTTCCATCAGCCCCAGGCAATAAGATCAGGATGATTTGTCAGATTTCCCAGGCCTTCATTTTTCTTATGATTTCCATTTTGGTCGCTGCATTTATAGGTATATTTTTCCTTAATATGAAGGGGCATGGCTGGTGAGGCAGTTTATCTGCTTTCTCCTTTTTTCTCTGTTTTGCTGTTCACACATGCTCAGTAATGAATTCTGGAGGCAGCTGCTTTTTATTTTGTCTGTCACAGGCAGATACACATAGAAAAGTAGGACTGGCTAGAGCAGAATTCTATTCTTCCCAGCTCATGGATTGCATTGTTTACTGCAGACGTGTTCTTGCAAACTAATACAGAGAATTTGTTTTTGTCCAGCTTTCTTTTATCATCCTTCCAGTACTGATGTTGCTAAAAACCAAGCCAAACCAAAACAACCCCAAAAACAACTCCCAGCTAGACAGAGGACAAAGAGAAAAACAAGGCCTGAGGGCATAAAAAGCTTTCTAAGAGGGAATATCTTTGTCAGAGGCTCTATTAAATGAAGGGTATGTCTATACTAGGAAGATCATATGTTAATCAAAAACTATGGTGAGGTGATACTCCAAATACTCTTACTAATAGCACATTTTGGTAGAATTCAAAGAAATACCCATGTTAGTCTGGATCCCAATGCAGAGAGATCTTGCATCGCCTTTGAAAGTGAGGAAAAAAAGTTGGTAGCATAAGCTTTTGTAGACTTGTTTCTAAAAATATCTTTCTTCACACCTCTAAAATCATGCTAAAGTATGTGTGTGCTTTCAAGTCACCTTGGAAGAGTCAGCTCTAGTTAGCACTTGGATGGGAGACCACCAGTGAATACCAGGGGCTGTGGGCTATATTCCAGAGGAAGGAACTGGGAAAACAATATCTGAGTGTTCCTTGCCTTAGAAAAGTCTATGAAATTCATGGCATCACCCCAAATCAACAGGCAACTTGAAGGCACAGGCTAACTCACTCAGAGTGAAAATCTGTTGAAAAGATTTCTTGGACTTCAAAACAACTTGTTTAGGAGTTTCTTCCTAGGGTTTGCTTATCTGTCAGTTTGCTAGAAATTAGTTCGCTGCTGCTAGTATTATAAAAATCCAGGTGCTGAAGGGTAAACCTGTGCATAGAAATCAGTGGATTTACAAGAAAATGTTTTGCCTGAAGCTGAGTTATTGGTAGCAGGTCCTGTTGAGCCAGGTCTCTTATCTCAGAGGATATCTGCATAATACCCAGCACCCTTCGGTATTCATTTGGGCCATGAAGATAGGAGAGAATGAGAGGTCTGTGTCTTTAGAGATAAACTGTCTTTCAGTTTGGAGAATTTGAAAGAGCTCTGAAACTATCTTTTCCAAAACACATTTGAATTAATGCTAATCCAGCTGTGTTGGAGTATTGGCTCAGAGCCCAGTGCCCTACATTCTATGGCAGGAAAAGAATCCTTGCTACTGTCTCTTCCCTCCCCAACGCTGTTTCTTATGAGACGTTAATTTAGTAGGAGCACCAGCATCTAGTAATAGCTCGTAACTAGGCAGTGAGTAAGTGAGATGTATGTGCAATTGGTACTATTGCTTTTAATTTTGTACATCTCAAAGTAGGGAATATTCATCAATGCTACACCCATGTATTGCTGTGGGTTCATCCAACAACTGTACTCTCTTTTGAAAGCATCAAAATAATCAAAACTGGGCCCCAAAAAACTTATTTTAGGAATGATCAAAAACCTGCAGGCGCTCTGTGGGAGGTTGGTGGGAAAGGTAAACCCTTCTGCCTTATCACAAGACACTTTCAAAGCATTTTTATGATTTCAAAGGCATTTTCTGTGCAGATAGGGTATGTAAAACAAATTGTTCAGTTCTCTGCATTTTCCTGGCTTGGGCACTATCGTGAGCCTTGTTGTTATCCTTCCTATTTAAGTTTCACTGAATGTAAACGGAAGAGCAGAAGCTGGTCTGTACTGTACTTTTTTAATGTTTATTATTTAATTTAAACAATAAATATCTGTTTGGAACTAGTATATACAAAGACTGAGAAATCCTGGTGCATATTCTTGTTTCCACTGGGATAGAAAAGAGCAGATAAATAAATGTAGTCGGCCCTCCATATTTGTGGGTTTGACCTTCATGGATTTGATTATTTGTGAGTTTCTTCAACCCCTGCCCTCCCCCAAGTACTTCTTTTCTCGGGGATCAGTTTGATCGGGCCTTGTAGCCGTTTGAAAAACTGCCTCTGTTCCTCTTCCTCCTCCACCAGCTGCTGTCTGGCCAGCTGAGAACAGCTTGCAGTCTGATTTCTCAGCACCACAAATCCTCTCCCGTTGCCTTCCCACACACACATGCAAGGAAGGAGATAGGCGAGAGAGAGGAAGTATAGGGCTACCATGCTGACCCACACCCTTTCCCTCTCCTTTCTCTGACCTGAATTGGACCTTGGATGCCTGTTCTCCCCACCATGACTCAACCTCTTTTCTACAGACACACATATTTCAGTATTTGTGATTTTTCCACTTTTGTGTTGGTCTTGTACCCCTAGCGTAGCAAATTTGGAGGGCCAACTGTATTGACCTCCGAATAACAGAATTTTGTGGTACGCTTACTGGTTAATGAATTCTGTTTTGTAGCATGTGTAATAAATTATTTTTCTAGAAAGAAAGTTATGGCAGCAAAAGTGTGCTCGTGTGGTGTGAGTAAATCATATGTAGGCAATTATCCATGGAAGAGTTTATGGCTTGCTGAATTATATTTTGTTTTGTGATCATGATGTCATTTTATTGTCGTTATAAGTGTTGCTTGGAGAATTGCGAAATTTACAATAGGGTGGATTATTTGCTTGTTCTGTTGTAACTGAATGTGCTCTCTGTCTTTCTGTCTTCCACTATTCTCCTAGGTAGCTGGTTAAATGCAGTTGTATCAGTAGCAGAAGGAAGAGTAAACATGAGAATAGCAGGTAAGAATAACAACAGCAGCAAGTTTTGGTTTGTGAAGCACGTAGTTTATTTTAGTAATAGCAGGCAATTCAAGTCTCCAAATGGATATCTATACCCAAAAATAATTGTTATATCTTCCAATTTTGTAAAATTTACTCTTCAGTTGAACTTGTCTGTCCTTTCTTCCCATCCCTGCTACCGTAGGAATTTCTCCATTACTGTTACTAACTTGGTATTTCTGATGTTAAAAAAAAAAAGGATAACCTTCCTGGAATGAAACATTTTGTATAATGAAATAGCAACCTGCATTTTCTTCACTACTTTTTGCCAGAAGAATTTTTCCGCCAAATTAAATCTTATTCCTCTATGCAGTTCAAAAATAGAGATGGTCTTCCACATTCTCAGGGGTTAGGGCTTCAGAGTCCCCACAAAAGTAGAAAAACTGCAAATATCTGTAGGCCCCCAAAGTCATATTTAACACACACAAAAATGGAGAGGGAAGCAGATTCAACCCACCATGGAGTCAAATGTACAGTACATTTGAATACATTTGACTCTGTGGTAGGGAACATTACAGCCACCTAGTTCAACCCTTGAGGTGGTGGGGCTCCTTCACAAGGCTGAAGCAGGCAGCTGACGCGATTGCTGCCGTCTCCACTGCTGCCCTAAGCCATTTTAAAAAGGGACTTACAAGCCTTGCCTCACATTCGCAGTCTCTCTTAGTCTTGCAAGGCTTGCAGAGAGACTGCAAATGTGAGGCAAAAGATATAAGTCCCTATTAAGAGTGATGTCGGGCAGCAGAGGAGGTGGCAGAAAATAATCTGTGAATAATTAAATCTGAAAAAACCTGTGCATGTGGAGGGCCTACTGTAGTACACAAAAATAGTACACACACATTCTGTTGGGAAGTGCACATTGCTAATGCGTGTGTACAGCAGAAGCTTAGCAGCAACTTAAGGCCAGAATGGAAAAAAATATCTATTGTCCTTTCTCATTAGTAATATTGTAATTTCATAAATAATAATACAGAACACAGTGGCAAGAAATGAATTAATCAGAGGTAAATGTAAGCAATGAAAACAAATTATTTTGGTAAGAAAATGGCTGTTGTGATAATTAATATGTTGTAAAAATCAGCTGATATATAAAACCGTGTAAATTGGAGAAATGAAATAAACACAGCCCTGGTAATACTGAACATTCCCTCCAAACAAGGACTCCTTTGTAAATTTATGCTGATCTTACTGAAGCACTTGCTATTAAATCCCCAAAGTTTACTTCAATATTTACATGCTAAACCCTCATTTCAGTAAAGATGTATTACCTCAGAACTCCGCTTAAATTAAAAGCACGTAAATATGGTGCTGGATGGATAAAGAATAAGCCCATGTCAAAATCAGTTAAAATTGTCTAATGGGATAATTTAACTTCTGTTTCTTCTTAAAATTACAGTTATAAGTGGCTTGTGAAGGGAAAGTGAAAATGCTATAAAATGTATCTCAGTATGGTTGTGTTTAATTGGCAAATATTGCTAGTCATTGCATAGATAGAAATATCAGTCATATTTATTATACAAGCAGTAAAGTGGCTTCCATGGATTAGATCCTAAAAATTGTGAACAATATTAATTTAACTGATTAATTTAGCCCTTCCCACAGTCTCTTTCCTGCTATAGCTCCTGACATCTTCCTAAAAGCAGACCCAAATTATTTGGGGGAACCTATACAGAATGTCACTGGGAGTTGGGGTGGGGAGGAGAATACATGAAAATGAGAGAACTCCCTCTTTAATGACTATTAAGTGCCTTCCATTCAAATAAACAACCCTTTGGATCCAGTCCTGTAGTTTTTCTTTTTGTCACAATGTTACAGTATTTAATAATTCAGACGGGCAAAATGAAAATAGTTTTGGAGCTTCTGCCTTAGAAATTGCTGCAATTCTGATTCTAAATGGCCTCCTGAAGAAGGCCTTAAGATTATCCCCAGGTAAAAAACTTCTTAGCTAATAAATGATCATGCTTCCAGCATCTTGAAATGTGCCTTGTTTTTTTCTTGTGGGCTGCTATGACACCAACCAGTGCTGACTGGAACTCTTAAGATTTGTCAATCTGTGGTATATATCATACTAAGATACTAACAACAGTGTAGACTGTGTTGCCTGTTAACTTCTGGGAAAGACATCCAAAAACATCTGGGGAGTCAAAGGATAATCATCCCTGCACTAGCTGAGTGAGGCAATAGACCTTAGAGTATTCTGCTTAATGAAGTTCAGTTCATAATAGTCATCTGCATTCCCTAATGTTTAAAAAATAAACTGAAAGCTGCTTTTCTCAGTATTTTTTTAAATGTTAGCAGTGGCTTACAGGGTTGTAATAAGAGGAGCAGGAATTGATTTACTTCCGCAGCTCTTTGTGTGTTTGTGTGTGTGTATAGCTTCCTCATCTGGTGCAGATTGCTTCAGGGGCTATCAACAGTTTTCAGATGTAATAATATCCAAACATGCTGTGTATGAAGCATGACATGCTTCACTGTGTAGTAGGAAAGGCTTGTGTTATTACAAAATGCATCAGAATGCCAATGAACCTGCCTCTGGTGTTTTCAGTGGTAGATAGAATCTATTACCCACTTGCTGCTTATAGCTTTTATAGAAATTCTTTGAACTTTGCGAAACCTTGTTGGAATCCTGCTAATTTCTCAAAAAAATAAAATTCTAGTCCTGATGACAGAGAAGTGCTTTTGAAAATGAAAGGTCAGGGATAAGATGCAGTGATGTTTTTAAGTCTTTTACTCCAAATCTCAAGTCAAGTCTCAAGTCTCTACCTTCAAGTCTCAAGTCGAGTCTCAAGTCCTTGCAAGATAATTCAAGCTGAGTCTTAAGTCTGGGAGCCAAACTTAACAGAAAAAAAGGAGGTGGTGGGGTGGGGTTTAAGTTTCAATAATTAGAAAATCAGAGCCCCATACTGTCACTCCCTTTCCCACTTTGCCTCAGCAATGCTTTAAGGGTTTAAATTTTAAGGGAATGCAGCATACCTAACCTGGTGTCTTCTTCACGAATAATCAAGATTTGATTTAAACCTCCAAACCCATAGATGACTGCCTTTCACTTCTCTGCCTTCTAAGCCTCCTTTACTCTCCCATCATTTCATTTTAAATCCCCCCGGAGCCATTGATTCCTGCCAGATTTTAAATCCCTCCAGATCTATTGATTCCTGCTTTTCACTCCTTCTGCTTTTCAAGCCTCCTTTACTCTAGAGCAAGTCATTCACTAAAAAAAGACAAGTCTCAAGTCTAGTCGAGTAAATCTATGATTTATTGACAAGATGACTCCGATTCAAGTCATTCAAGCAACTTGAGTCAGACTCGAGTTCAAGTTAATTGACTTGAATCTACATCACTGATAAGATGCGACATAAACTGGTAACAATATATGTTGTTAGCAGCAAGACTAGTGTATGCAAAGTGCTGGAAAAAAACGGAGTTACCAACAGTGGGGGAATAGCTAAGCAGACTGAGGGAACTATCAAAATGGATAAGCTTAAGCACAGACTAAAGGGCAAGAATGCAAAATGAATTTTTGTCTGAATCGAAGTGATCGGTAGATTTCTTAAAAAATAATGAAGGCAACCTGATGCCAATAGGTTTTGAGAATTAAAATCAATATTATTAATGGGGAAGTGTTCAAGATGTATTCAGTTTGCTGTTTTAAAATGTTCTTATACGCATATCAGTGGGAAGTCAGAAAAAGCATTAAAAGAATGGCGACCTATCAAAACCTTCCTCAAACAGAAATGGAATGATATTATAGTGGAATAATTGGAATATAAGACTGCTTGGCTTGTGATGTTCTCTATTTTTTGGAACTTTTTTTTGTTGTAAGACTTTTTTCATTTATATTTCATTTTTTTTTATGTTTGTTTTTGTACATGAAGAAGTTAAAATAAAAATAGACTGCATTAATAGTTTAACTGTTTGAGATGTATGGGATGAAATTTATAATATAAAGACAAAATAGATCCCCAGCTAGGAATAGGGAAGAACTTTGTTTATGTTTAAGTCGAAGCAACGTTAGTTTAAAAATGGTTAGTTATTGCCCATACTTATACGTGTTTTTTTTGTTTCACGTATATTGTGGGTAACATTATCAGTTTTTTTGTTTGTGTTCTCGTGCTATATTTCTTTTTTCTTTAATTTTTCTTTTTTAGTCCTTTTTTTTTTGTTCTTCTATTTATTACTGGATATTTGCTTTTTCACGTTTTTGTTTTTCTACTTTTTCTTTGTTCGTACAAGATGTTATACGATTTGATGTGCTTTATGTTTTGTTGCATTTTTTGTATTTGTATTCTCGCTTCTTCTTTTTTTGTTACAGTTAAATAAAATATTTTAAAAAATAAAATAAAATGTTCTTATACAGATTATTATTATTTTTAGGTGAATGATCATTAATATAATCTATGAAAACTTAATAAGTAATTATGAACTTGAGAAATTAAATAAGTGATTCAAATGATAAGTGATAATTATGAGATAATTATGAGATGTTTAAATGTGTAAGTAATATGTTTGTGTTTAAGTAATATGAACCATTTGCAATAAGAGTGGAAACCAGTCTTAGTTGTGTTTTGTTAGTCTATTTGTTTTAGTTCTGTGTAGATGTCTGTTTCTGTTTGTAAGGATATTTTTTTTCTTGTTTATGTATGTGTAGATTATACTTTTTTCATTTAATAAAAATTAATTAAAAAAAAAGAAAATAAGAAAATGCAAGGTCAAAAGTATAAGAAGGACTAAATAAAAAGACATACTAACTTTTGTCCCTGCTCTGGTAGCTTCTTAACTCATAGGTTGTGTTTCAAAGACTAACTCAAATTTTGCACACTTCCAGTCTGCACAGATCTTAGAGCATGTTCTGTTGGGTACAGTGGGGCCTGCTTCTAAGCAGACACACACATACATTAGCGCTTTAGGACAACGATACCAGAATGCTTGCATCACAGAGAGATTACATTACGTCATTTGAGTATTAGGCATATTCAAACAGTAAAAAGATAGCAAAATGTAACTGTAATAGATAGGTTAGTAGCAGATGCTGGTGTTCAGAAAAAATATAATTAATAAATAATATGCAAAATAGGGTTGAAGATGTTCATATTTTATGTATCCTTCATAAATGATTTATAAATTATCCTTGATAAATTAGTCTTTAAGTTCTCTTCTTGATTCACTTTTCTCCTTCCAGCGACCATAGTTCCCTTCCATTTCTTAGGATGTTTGAAGGAGAAACAAAAAAGAAAGAACCATGATCGACCTCCTCTCCCATATTTTCAGCAATGTTTGAATTGCCATTACTATTTGTCTTTGGTATCCTGTTTCTTCCATCCACCACCTCTGTCTTGCTTCTGGTAGACTTTTGAATGTGTATTATCCTCCTCCAGCTCCGAATCCTTGTATTGTTCTGGAGCTTCTGTCTTTTTCTCACTTGTTCCTTGTCTCCTTGAAAACTCCTCCTGTCTCTCTGTTCACATTCATACCTGCAGCTTCCTTTCTGGTCTCTCTTCACCTTCTGCTCTCACCTCTGCATCTACTCTCTCTCTTACACCCTGCAGCTTAATTCCTTGCCATATATTTATGGTGCAGCACAACACAATGTACTGTAGACATCCTTTTCGTGTGCCTTCATTTTTCCTGTTTTTTTCCCCCTGCCACAGCCATCAGGTTTTCCTTGCACAGCTCCCCCTCCCCCACCTTGAAAAAGTCCAAGATGTGCATGCATGTGCATCGGGGTAGAAGACATAGCTAGGAAAAATGCCTCCCTCACATGATTGCCCAGAAAATGCCCTCATATGATTACCCAGAAAATGCCCTCTAAATTACATCAAGTTTTGTTTGGAAAAAGAGCAGTTCTCATTCTGTTTCAAATTTTTTAACATGAAACATAATCATCATGATTCATAAAGCCTGGATTCCAGTTTCTACCCACTATGCTATTCTAATGTAGATTGTTTTAAAAATATTTTGCTGCACTGAAATGTCAACAATTGGTGGAAGACATTTTTTCCCCTGTTTTTTGGACTAGGAGCTGCAAAATTGGTGGTAGCGATTGCTGTGTTCTTGCTGACATTTTATGTTATCTCTCAAGTATTTGAAATAAAAATGGACGCCAACCTAGGAAGCCTGTTCGGTAAGTTTTCCTCACACAATTTTGGTCAGAATTCCATTGCTTAGCTGGGTGGTCTTGTACACATCTACACATAATGTTGTCCTGTTGTGTTCAGTGGGACTTATTCACATACCTATAATGACTACATACTGAGTGATCTACACATGTAATAGCAGTGTGCTTTAGGAGAATTATCTTGGCCCCTGTTTTTCATTCCCACTGTGATATCATAGAGTTTGGCAAAACAAGTATAGTCAATTTAGCTTATGTGAAACAGTTCAGTGCAGCCTTGTTTTCAATGTGGACTTGGGATTTGTTTGTAGTTAATTCTTTACATTTTTTTTCCCGTTACATTATTTTTTAAAAAAATAAATTTCTCTTTCTTTCATTCTTTAGTTATACTCAGTAAAACCTGTAGGTCCAAAACTTACTGTTAGTCACAGATGGGCCAGTGGAACTCAACTAGAGTCAAATCAGTCAAGAGTTCACTGACCAACCTATCATTGATTTAATGGCACCAACAACTGAAAGACTCATACCTGAATGGGCCAATAACAGAACCGTACTTTGAAACAGTATAATAATAACTTACCGGCAGTTATCCCATGCAGCAAAAATATCAGCCTGAAACACCATGTTTTGCACTTTGTCAAAACACACCATGTTTTATTGCTGTTAGATGAATCATGTGATCTCAGAGAGAAGCCATAATTTTCAGGCTTTCTGAAAATTAGAGGTTGACATTTTATAATTATATAAGGAAACTAATTAAAGGATAATAATTATCTCTTTCAGCAAGATCACCGCTAGACCTACCTGCACGTTGTAAGTAATATGTGACAAGTTTTACTTGTCTTGTATGCATTCAATATTTTCATAAACCAGGGTAAGCAACAGAGGTCCTTTTGGCCATGTTGAGCCCAGTAAGGATTTATTCCCTCCCACATATATATACTCTTTCCCCAGAAAAAACTAGTCCACTGGAGAGTAACCTCTTATGGATAGTATAGGACTATATGGGCTAAGTAGAAACTATTTTTGGCTGGTTGAGGTCTGTGACCCTCAGAGTGCATATGCTTTCAAAAATTCCTTCAAACTTATAGTAAGAAAAACATGGAGTCCATTATTTGAAGAATTACAAGACAGAGATAGGGATCTACAAGGACTGGCCATTTTTCTCTTGTTTCTTTAATGGAGGTGATCTCACCCCTCAAATCTGGCTGGAATGAATTTTTTGAAAGTGATCCGAATCAAAGAAATACAAAAAATTCTAGGCTAAGTTTAAATGACTTCATCCCAGTCAGATTTGAGAGGTGGGATCACCTTCATCAAAGAAGCAAGAGAAAAATGGCAGGTCCTTGTTGATCCCCATCTCTGTCTCATAATTCTTTAAAGGAATAGCAGATCCAGGACACTGATACTGCAGTCTGATCTTTTAAAAATATTCTGGTCATTAGTGAGGAACAAACCTATAATTTCCCATCCTGTTTAGAGCACATTTTAGTGATTTGTCTGTGTACTCTGTTGTTCTCTTTTTTGTTTTAAAGGTTCTTTTTTTAAAACAAACAAGCATAACTTTGAATTTTGCATAGATCCTGGATGGTAAGGTCTTGAGACAGTGTTAAATGCTCATTTTATATGGTCTGAAATGAAGGAGGAAGACAGTTGAATTCCTACAGAAAATTAGTTTATGGCTATTGATTGACAACAGCAACCAAGACAGTCATGACCTCAGGCTTATCATCCAAAAAGATTATGACACAAAGGGAAAAACAAAATGGGAAGGGGGAAGGAAAAGAAAGGCAAATTTTGTACCTGTGGGTTAACTTTCCCCCAGTAAGTCTTGATTGTGTGCAGCTTGTAGAACTCTTCTTCAGAAGATTTTTTAGATAAGCTTGTTAAAAGAGCCAACCTGCATATTGCGTGAAATAAAAAATGACTATAGAATGTTATTCCTTTCTTCTAGAGGGAATATGCAAGCTGATCAATTCCTCTGTTTTTTCTTAAAATCTTTTGTAAAATAAAGGAATTAGCATGTTGTGATTTTTTTTCTTTTTCCAAAGCTACGAAGCCTCCAAGACATAAATGTGGAACTTCAAAAGCTTGTCCAGAGAATCATTTTGCTTTCAAAATGGCAAGTGGAGCCGCCAACGTAGTTGGACCTAAAATTTGTGTAGAAGATAATGTGTATGTATAAGCTGATTTCTTTCCTAGTCATTGTGGTGGACAATTTTTCATTCAGTCTTGAATAGAAAATGTACTCTACATGTCATTTAACATGAAAGCAAACGCTACACACTTCCAGTGCTAGTAATTGGTCTTGTTCCTAGAGCTCTGCAGCGGGCTAATTATAAAGGATATATTACCAAACAATGTTTTGTCAAAAATAGGACTCATTTCTACTCTTCAGTATTACTTCATTCTTACGATATATGGACAAATGTTAGGACAGTGTACATTAGCTAACATTACCTCTGTTTCTTAAAAACTTTCAGATTTGGAACCAGTTTGTCTTTCCTGCAGACAGAAGAGTTTCCTTCCACTCATAGAAGGGATTGAGATTTAGTGGAACTTTTCAATTAAGAAAAAAAGTGGGGGGAGTTTTCATCAGTTCCCTGCACAGACTGGTTTGGAAGATCCCAAAAATCCTCTGTAGCAATTTTTCAGGGAGTTACTGGGAGGATGTTTTCTCCTTACCCCACTTCTTCCAGTTCAAGCAGTCCATGAGCAAATCTCAGCTCTGTAACCAATCAAGAAACAATTAATTACCACTTTTTAAGTTTCATTTAAACATAAAGGCCAGGATCCAGTGGTGTTGTTCAAGTGGATCCTGCTGCTTCTCCTGCAATCAGTGATTTGCCCTTCCTTCCTGCAGAGACCTGCACTCTGGAAAATCTGCTCTGGAAATTAGGAAACACTCTAGGTCAGGTTTTTGGTGTTAGGGAGGACTACAGTGAGAAAAGAAGGTGGGGGAGTCCTGGTTACATTGGTGATGGATGCATTTGGCTAAAATCCACTTGTACCTAAATAACCTGAGTATTCATACTAATGTAATGTTACTTTAGTCCCTATACGTTGAAGGGGGTTCTGATTTCTAAATGAAATAATGATTTAGACTACATTGCTTCATGCATTAGAGTGCCTCTTCTGTTTGTTAAATGTGTATGTGTGTGGGAGAGAGAGTGATGGAAAGAGAAGAGGAGTATGGTGGACATCTGTTTGTTCTTTGAGCATATAAGAATATAGGAGACATAGAATTCTCTCCTAATTGAGGTTTTGCTACCCCCAATATCTTCTGTTTTTCATTGTTCAGGTGAGATATTATTAACTGCAGGTCCTTGTGCTGATTCTGATTTATTTTTTAAAATAATCTGTTGCACTGTTCCTTTTTCATTTTGTTGTTCTTTGGAGGTATTGTTAACAGCCCTGGCTGCTGTTTATCACCATTCTGTTCATATCCTGCTGTTCATGTCTCCATAAACTGGAACTCAAGCCAGTTTACAACAAGGTTAAAGAAATACAGACATAAAACCACAAAGTTATACTATTAAAGCAGGATTAAACAAATTACAGTGTTGAAATACACTTGGATTAAAAGTGCTTTCCGCTGTGTCTGGCAACAGAATGACAGCGGGGACGGAGCCTCCTTAGCCCGTGGAAAGGAGTTTTCTAGCCAAGAGGCGGTCTCCAAGATCTTATTTTATAGTGGAAAGCCAAGAAGAAAAGTTTTTGTACTAAATAATGGCAGGTGTCTGAAGCTATCATTCTGCTAGCACAAATAATGTTCTGCTTCAAGACGCCCAGTTCCAGACAATGTGCAAGAAGAAATTCCAGTGAAGTTTCCTGTTGCAAAACCAGTTGTATAAGTGTTAGCATCCTGAAACCACAAGAATAAGTACATGATGGAGTAAACCCCAGCAGTAACCACCAACAAAACTCTGCTGGTACACCATTTTCCTTTTTCATTGTTACACTGGATTTAGGCCAGTATCTGATCTGAACCAGTCCAGAGGAGCTGAAGCAACATGGGGCGTGTGTGTGCATGCTCCTCAAGTTGCCTGTTGACCTGTGGCAATCCTAGGAATTTCAAAGGGTTTTCTTAGGCAAGAAATACTCAGAGATGGTTTCGCTAGTTCCCTCCTCTAAGCACCTGGCATTTGTTGGCAGTTTCCCATTTGAGTACTAACCAGGGCTGATCCTGCTTAGTTTCCATGATCAGACAAGATCTGGTGCCACTGTGTTATGTGGCACCAAAATGCATTGTATAGTTGAAGGACACATTTCTGTATTTTGTATTTTTTTAAAAATAAAAAAAAATCATATCAAGGCTTCCAGTTGTTGCAGTAGTGCTCCAGACTGACAGTGGAGGAGTTGTCATGCAAATATACAAGGAAATGATAAAATTTAAAGGCATACTGTGATGATGAACTCCTTCCCTTTATGTTCAGTATATTTCACAGAACTTTACCACAAAGATGATACACTGATAATGAATGGATGGTACAATGCCTACAGCAATTATGGTTGTATCAGAGTATCTAATATCAGGGGCAATATGCATCATACCAGATGTTGGGGAAAAACCAGAGGGCAGTTGCACTCAGGTCTTGCTAGTGGCTTTCCCATAGATAGTTACCCGTATGGCAAAATGGTTTGATAGGACAGGCTGTATTCATTCACATTTTTTTTAATGTTACCAATGTCTTACAAACAAAACAAACCTGCACCTCTTTATAACCAGAAAACTGGTGTGGCAGGGAAAGAGCTAGGCTAGAACTAGGCCCATCACACTATATTTTGCAACCTGAGCCTTAAGACAATATGGAATCCTGTTCATTTCATTGTACAGAAGCTGACTGAACTAGCAATGAATCTTACCCTAACACAGGCAGAAAGCATAGGATCCTCATCTACATCTGAGAACAGCAGGATAGTTTGGGGTGTGCTGGATAGGCTGGCGGAGGGGTCTCAGGAGGAATGTCTGTGGTACTGCCACTATCCTTCCTCCCTGGCACCACATCAGTACATTCCTCCAGAGCAGATGGCTTCCTCCAGCTAATGGTAGGGGCAGGCCTGGGGTTTTTTTCCCCATAGTCTCAGAAATGTAGTGCATGGAAGAGATGTCAAATAAGTGTCTACTGAGTGTAGTCTGGAATCCCCTCACCTCCCTTTGCTCTGTTGTATATATGATCCACGCCTGCTGTGCTTTCTAGAAAAGAGTGGAGTCAAGTCCCTTTTATACCCATGGGAGGACCTTCAGACAGGAAGAGGGAGCAAGCTATTTTTCTTTGTGTTCTGAAGCATGTAGACTTGTCACACTTTTAGAATTTAGCCAACTAAACTGCTTGTGAGTGCCTTTTTTTTAAGTCCTTTGTTTTTCATATAATGGTATGGCATAACAAGATGAAGGTTCTCTGCTTAGACTCCAAAGTGTCAAGATCTGAGGGATAATATATATACTGCAAGAAGACAAGGTATCCAATGTATCTGTTTCCTGCCTTGCCTGCATTTCCTTGCTGTCCCCTCTCCTTCCATTACCTTTTTTGTCAGTCTAAAACAAACATTATTCCTTCCCTCTTTCCATGAGCCTGGCCATATTGCTTTAAGGATCATCTGTATCACAAATAGCACTTTTGCCTTCTGTTATGATCATCTTTTTTTTCACTGCCTTTGGCAGAGACCCTGGAAGGTTATGTTGGGTGAGTGTGGTCAACGTGATTTGATTAATTTTTTTAATTCAAAAGAAATCCCAGCTGTATTGGAAAAACATAGTTCAAGAACTAGTCACTCAGTGTTGAAGACCTGGCATGTTCATTCCTCTTCAACATTCTGTCTCTTTGGAAAAGTTACTCTTTTGACATCAACTTCCAAAATCCTGGCTGGGAGAGTCTGGGAAATGTAGTCCAAAAAGAGCATTTTCCAACCTTTGCTTTTCTCCCCAAACCTTAGCCTCAGATCCACTTGTCTTCGCTTTCAACCAAAAGGCTTGAACTGCCAAAGCGCAATAAATGGGTTGATTGCAGAAGCCTAGAAAATGGAGTGGTGGTCTTCCCTGTTTTTATGTGTGTTTTTTTTCCCTTGATCAGGGTGAGGCTCAGCCTTTCCCAATCAATGTCATGGGGAAGGGCTCCATCTCCCTCTGCACCTGACTTTTTAGGATCCCTGGTCATGTGTCTTCCTCTTTCAGTCTCTGCTGCAGAAATTGGTTGAAAGAAAAGATTGGTGGAAAGCAAGTCTGTCTGGCACCCCTCATGCACAACTGACTTGAGCACTTCTTCATTCAATTGTTATTTCTTTTGAAATTTCCATGGAGCCACAGTTTGGCCAGCTTGTTGTATCAGAAAAAACATCTGCATTTTGATGTCAGCTACACCACTGGCTCACGGACATCAATGTAGTGTTCATACATAACAGTACAGAAGATTAGCTTGCATAAGCATAGTTATCAAAAGCAGAGTTGTGTGGAAGCTTTGATGCAATCTGATGTGGACTGATGTTTTATATTTTTTTTTCTTATTAATTATTCATAAACTAAGTTGGTGTTCAGGCTGTGTCGGAGAGACTTTCTTTTTCCTATAGGGTTAGATTTGCAACTTAAAGGTTCTTTTAGATTCAGCCTTATCTGTTAATGTACTGTTGTTACTTATATTGTAGAGAGGATCATTCTTCAGTATGTCAGTTCATGAGCCACCTGCACGCCTGCTTTGAAAGAGAAGTCCTCATCATAGTTACTCAGAGATAAAATGTTAACCATGTTCAGAAGCCTCTTCTGATAGTATGCAGAATGGAATTTTATTGTCTGTTAAATTTGACTGTTTAGTCTTTACAGGCACTCTTTTGGCCTCTTGTGCTGACCAACATCTGAACAAGAAACTTAAAAGTGATGTGCTGCTACCTCCTTGTGGCAAATCATCAACATTACATTAGCCTCCGTAAGAGAACTGATAAGGAACATCTGTTTTCAAATAAATATTCATCTGGTTCTTATTACTCTTCTACTTAGGCAGTGTGGCAATGCAACAGTGTATGATTGACATTATCCTCCATGTTAGGTCCAAACTATGGTTGGTCAGATTGTGTACTCACCACCAAGATGCAGTTTGAACCCTAATTCAGCTACTTTAAAAATGGCTTGACTTGATTTGGATTAATTTAGAGGCCAAACGCTTGGATTGTCTTGGGTTCATTTAGTGGCCTATAACTAGAAATGAGGAGATACCTATGATACTTCCTTATTTGTTGGAATTGGTTGAAAATTGCAGACATCAGAGCCTCCTTACTTGCCAAATTTCAGACAAATGGGTATGGGGGGGGTGTGCTGTGCATTTTTGGATATTGTCCATGAAAAGATTGCTGTTTGCAAAAGGGAACTGTAGATGATTTTTAACTTATTGACAATACAATATAATTTTCCAGGCCAGTTGCCTCTTCTGAGAGGATCAAGCCTACCACATTCTGTGTGTGAGGGATTTTGTACAAGAGCCTTTACAGTTAGAGGTCCAGTTATGGTCCAAAAAAAGACCAGGGGTAGGAGTGAGACAATTGTTATGAAAATGATAATGCAGAATTTTTTTGGTCCTTTTTATGAGACCTGCAAATTTTAAAAGGATGGGCACATTATTTGGGGCAGGGGAAGGATAGATGTGTGCTGTGGAGTTTGGGATGTTTGTTTTTCTTCCTTTTTCCTTGATGTTTTTTGGGTGGGGCAATTTCTATGAAGGTTGCACACATTATGGTGTTGTTTCAGAAGGGTAAGGGCAGAGAGTGGTGTGAGATAACATAAGGTTTGAAGCAGCATAACATGGAATTGTAAGAGTAAAGTGTATTTATAAGGTGGTGCACTGATTGTTCAACGAGTATGGAATGACAGAGTGTGTGTTTGCAAATGGACAGTGGTTGAGAGAAGGAGGGAAATGCAGTTCAGAATTATGCATTGTGATGTGATGTGAGGGTGAATCAGGAAGATAAGGATTTCAGGGTTAAACAGTTAGATGGTTGAGAGGTTGTGTCATGAGTTGAGGGAAAAGCATGTCTGAGAATGATAGGAGTGAACTGTAAGATTTTATATATTTTGCAAGCAGATCTGCAGTAGACTGTTGTTTACCTAGTATAACCTTGTACATATTGGAGAGCAGTGAGGAGTTGGACATAATTTTATAACGGCCTGAGGCTTTTAAATAATGAAATATTCTTTGTTTTCTTTGATGACCTAGATCTACTGTTTGGTAACTATCACAGAGAATATATAGGTAGGACCTAATAGTGAATGGTATCACACAATGTACCGTGTGCAGTGTTGTTACTGCCAGTGTTCTTACTGGCAGCAAAAATTCAAACAAGAGATTATGTGAATACCTTTGCCTGAAATGATGAGTTGAAACTTTTCTGCCATCTCTGAAAGGAAAGGGAACAGGTGGACATAGTAGTTGCTGGAGAAAAGCAAGGGAATGCTACAAGTAGGGAGTTATGATAGATGGAAAGCAGTTTAAAACTTCTGTCTTTCCTGCTCACTTAGCACCAAAATGACAGAAATTGTAATAAGACAATGATGGTTGTGGAATATACAGTGGTAGAGGCAGAAGAATTTCAACATCTAACATTTTCCATGGAGGCACCCAGTATTATGCTCATCCAGGTCATACAGACTCCTACAGAACACTTCTAATGTGTTTGCTTTTGCTGGGAGAAAACTAGCAAAGAGCACTGAAAGTTGTGTCAGTACCGTCTTATATTACTTCAGCATTCTTTCCTGAAAGCACTTTGACTGGTCCTAGTTAAAATCAGTTAAAATTAATAATAACTTCCCATTCCATAGTGTTTCCTCATATTGAAAACTTGGACAGAAATGCATCAGTAGTTGCTGCTGATCTCCAGGTTGCTAAGCAGTCTTTAGAAGTTTCATGATTTATGTCTGTTCTTCAGAACAGTCTTCCGTTGGATTCCATGTCTCCTAAATCTATTTGAATTAGCCTGATTCAGTTCTGGATTTGTCCAAATTCCAAACACATCTTAGAGAGGGTAGAACAACTTTTCTGAACCTGATGTCCTCCAAATATTTTGACTTAATGCCTACAAATTGCCATTGGCCATTTGGCCAAATTGCCATTGGCTGGGGCTGGTGGGAGTTGCAGTTGTATACACCATGTTGGGTAATGCTCATTGTAGTACTGACTGTGCTTGTTTAGCTGGAAATTGATGGAGGAAAATATGGCTTATTCTAATAACAGAATACTGGTTTCTGAGGAACGGGGCATGGGCTGAATTAATTAACTTGGTGGTGCATATTTGTAACTCTAATTAAAGTTGTAATAGATTCGAATCCAATTGATTGGTCCCATCTAGGGCAGTAAGCCCATTGAATCAACTCTTAAATGGTGAGTCATCATGTAGATAAGTTCCAGTTGATTCAACTGGATTCTACTCTGATTGGGACTAATGGTAAGATTCAGGCCCATTGATAAAGGTCTTATTGACTGTGGAATACCTTGTCTTCGTGGATTCTCCCAAGCTCTTTACATCAGAGTCAACTTGTCTAATTTGTTGATGTGTTTCCCCATGTTTGAGAAGTGATAATTAAAAGTGACAATGATGGAGAGAGTTGACATGTCCTGTCACTTATGTTAGCTCTACACATTTCAGTTAGCCAAATCAAAGTAGCTAAGGAGGAACTGGCCAAATTTCCTCTGCAATGTAGTTGGCAAAAATACCGCCCTCACCTTGGCTTCCTATCAGGAAAGAAAAAATGGAGTGTGGGAAGAAACTGGGCATAATTTTCTGTGCTTTTTTTTCCCCCCAGGTTGATGAGTGGAGTTAAAAACAATGTTGGGAGAGGCATCAATATAGCTTTGGTAAATGGTAAGTGACTTTTTTAATTAAATGAATGCTGTAACTCTAAACGTAGATCATTTTTTCCCCTGCCAGGAGCACAGTAATAAAACCTGGATATTGGTGAGAATAATTAGCACAGGGCCAGTTTGTATTTGGAATATCTTTGTGTAACCAGAAAGAGCCAAATCATTGTAAATATGGCAAGAAGTTGTTGCAATCTGGACTACAGCTATTTCAAAAAAAATTTCAAAATACTTTGTTCTGTCTTACTTCCATCCCTCCTTTTCTATTTTGTTTTGATTTTTCCCCTCCAAACAGTCAGCAAGCATTCCATCTTTACTCTTGTGAGTCTTGAAATGTGTTGTGTTTAAATTGTTTGTTTGTGAATGTTTAATTGCTTAAGGCTGTTATCTTAATTGCTTAAGGTTCTTACTGTAAAGATGCTTAAGCAGGAGCAAGTGTTACTTGAAGCCACTGAATATTTACTTCTCAGTAAGCATATATACGAGACTACAGTGCATATCATACGTTTATCCCTTTTCTAGGTAAAACTGGTGAAACTGTGGACACAAAGTACTTTGATATGTGGGGTGGAGGTAAGTGCAGAAATTGTGAGTTTTGAACGCAAATCCCGTCAGTCTTGAATGCTTTAGACTAGTGGATATCTCTGGAGTGTTTGCAAGCCTCAAACATGAAATGTTTGTAAGCTGTCAGTAATCAAATACTTCTGACTGAAAAAGTTTACTGTATATGTTTCTGTTTTAAAAAGATGCAAGTAATTGCATTGCATTTTATTAAACTTTATTTTCATTGGCATAATTTAAAATGATCTAAGCTTGAGGTGTTTTTATAATTTGATTCTGAAAATTATTTTCCAGTGTAAGTTATCTTGGGAAGGCAAGTCTTGAAAGACAGCTAAGAAGTGTATTAGTTTAAAATGTATTCTGTTATGTTGCTACAAGCTGCTTTCTGATTGACAAAAAAATGCTTCTACAGTCCACAAACAGAGGGGAGTGTTGGGTTAGTGAAAAGACATAGCAGCACCTTTCCTTAGTGTACTTACAGAATATCCTCCAGTACCCAAGAATCTTGTAATAGATGTAGTTTGTGCATTTGGAAAACATCCTCCGCGATGGTGGGAAATTTGAAAACAATAAGGGTTTATTCCTTTGTCTTCACTATCACTGTTACCAGATAGAAGTGCTTTGCATCTCCCATATCAAATACCATCAAATATCAGCCGTCACATATCACAGATACAAAAATTTTTGTGCATTCCTTTCAGAGATTGACTTGAGAATATTTGATAACTGAAATTTTACAAAGGAATATTTTTGGGATGCTTCTTTAAAATAAATAGTTTTGGCTCCCTAAGCAAATAATGGTTATAAAGTATTGTTTTCTAAAATTCTTTATTATAATGTTCATATTTCCAAGAGAATTGTGTGTGATTATAAAGAGGCATAAATGAATCCTGTAGCACATCTGAGACTGAGGAAGAGAATTCATCTCAAGGGTACTACAGGATTCCTTTACATTTCTTTATGCTGAAAAGAGATTAACATATCTATGTCTGTGTTATAGGCTGTCTGTGTGACTGTGCTGTGCTATAATAATGCATGTTTTCTGCTTGGTTTAGATGTAGCACCATTCATTGAATTCCTGAAGACAATTCAAGATGGAACCATTGTATTAATGGCAACCTATGATGATGGTGCCACTAAGTAAGTCTATAAACACAGTTTTATTTGGTATGTTTGTTAAATTTCTTCTTGCATATAAATGTTCTTCTTGCAAAAGTTTTGCAGAACAACTGCCTTTTATATGCGTCTGCTAATTTTAATTGACAGAAGCAACCAAGATCACAAATAAATAAGTATAGTTATATGCAAGAGGACTTAAGATTGTGTAGGCAAGTGCTGTTAGTCACATAGATAAGGACTGATGCTTGGAACCTGAAAGCTGCTTTCATTTCCCCAATTTAGAGGGAAGTATATGGAAATCGCAAAACGTGCTCTTTGTTTCATTGTGGTAAATTATCAATGATATCTTATCATTACCAAAATATATGAATATTTGAAAAATTTAAATACCATATAATGATCTAACACTGCACAGTTAACTGCATTATAGTTACTCCTGCTTGTGATTTGGCAGAACTTTGGCCTTCTGTAGCACTATTCATGTAGTTATATTTGAGATAAGAAAAGAGTAGGTGTGGGTTCCCCGCGTCATAATCCTGTCTCCCAGTTTAGACTGCCTTCTCATCTGCTATTTGCACTGGAAGGAAAGCTGTCTTTCTATCCAGTGCCAACAGCAATCATGTGGCAGGGGGGCTGATCCAAATTAGGACCACAGCATCCCAAACTCCCATCATAAATCCCTAATCCAGTTCCTGCTATATATTATGGTAAGCTGATTTGTGTCATATACTGGAGGAAAAGCAGGATATAAATTAGGTGAATATTTAATTTTTTTAAAAAAAATTCAGAATATGCAATTCCACAGAATCTAGGAAAATGTCTGGTAACTGATGCATTTCTCTTTAGTGCACTAAAGCATAGTCTGATTTCAAGAACTTATAACCATGGGGGAAATGTCTGGGGGCAAAGATGGAGGCAGGCAAATTTTATTAATAGGAGCAAATGCTTTTTTTCCCCCAAAAGTGTACTAGTTCTTTTAAAGAGTTGGCATCAGATAGGGGACCTTACAGGATAATGAGATACAAAATGAAACAGAATTTTTATTTTGATCAGTTAAATAGCGCAGTTATAGTATCATATTAACTTACTTGAATTTCTTTCAAGGCTTAATGAAGAGGCACGCAAATTAATAGCTGAATTGGGCAGTTCCTCCATCACAAACCTTGGCTTCAGAGACAACTGGGTTTTCTGTGGCGGGAAAGGGATCAAGACTAAAAGTCCATTTGAACAGGTTTGTGCTCAGATTAATGTTTACATGTGGCTGACTTAATCTGGTCTACAAGTGGCTGAATCATAAACTAGCAGAAAGATCTATATCATCTGAGAATGTGGGTAGGACATAGTAGCTCAAATCCTTCTTCACATTTAAAAAAAAAAAAAGCAAGAGCTGCTTTCCTGCACACTGAAAACTAGGACATCAAGAAGAAAAGTTCTAACACCTTTTTCTTTGCTGGATTGATTTTCTGTTTAACAAGGGGATTCTAACACAATGAAGCACTAACAAATGGCATCTCCCCACTTTCATTCTCATGTTTTGTAGGCCATTTCGTCATCTCAGTATTCAATCTGCTGCATGAGGTCTAACTAAAATATTTATTGCTTAGGACATAATCTAAGCTGTGCAAGTTCTTTGGTTTTTCACTGGTCTCTCTGGAAGGGAATTTGAGCTCTCTTTCTGTGACAGACACTGGGATTTTGTATAGTGCTCTCAGTTTTTCTTTACTAGATCATAGCCAGATTGTTGAACAGGTTCAGATTATTCTTTGAATTTTTTAAAATTCTTTTTATTATCATGCTGTACAGAATGATTTGAGGTTAAATTTTAACTTAAACATGCATGAAGGGGGGCAGTATCTGGTGGTTATATTACTATCTCACAATTTGTCTGTTTTGGTGGACTCCACTGCCTGTAGTGGATTAGGGAGTGGCTCAGGTGTTCATAGCTTCTATAGCAAGCAAGGGGCTGAGTTGGACATGCTTTGGAAGTCTCTATTCCCCAGTGGGATATGAATGATTTGGAAATGGTGGAGCATAATGTATTTCCATTGTCAAGAACAGAAATGGAACACAACATGGATAGAAATGTTCAAGTTGAGGCTTGTTAATGCCTCAGACCTTTGCAGAAGTCTGTCGCTGTGGGAATCTGTGGTTCTTACATGTTGGAAAGAGATTACAATGGGACTGATTACTGAATGAGCTGAATTGTCTGACAACATAGGAGAGCCTTCTGTAATATTCCCCTCTTGTAGTGGCTTCTCAGCTCCAGGTTTTTCTGAATGAAAGAAATTATCTAGATTTATTTCAGTCTGTCTTTTGCCCTGGTTTTTACGCCAAGATGACTTGGGTTTCTTTGGCAATCTACGCTAGGAATAAGACGGAAGGTGAACATCTCTGTTGATTCTTGTGGATTTCTCAGTAGTTACTGATATCATCCATCACAAAATGGCTCTCAGGGGTGGGACTTGAAGTCACAGAGTTGTGGTAGTGTGCTTAACATCAAAAAGTACTTTAAGTACCAATTATTCAAAAACGAGAAACAGACTTCTGGCCACATCTAGTTCTGTTTGGTTTGATCAGTTTTGGCAGCTTGTGCAGCCTAAGGGTTCTAGGGATAGAAAATTGGCCCCTGGACCTGCTGTGTATGGCCATCTGTGCTATGGAAGATGGGGCTTAAGGATTCCTGTTCAATACCTTCTCCATTTGATTGTGGTTGCATTGTTTTCATGCTTTTGTTTACATGTTTAAAGGTTCAGTGATTACTGTTCTTAGCTTTTCTTTTCTTTACAAACACACACATACACACAAGGTGCCTTGAACCCTTATGAGCAAAGACTGGGGAATTGTGCCAACAAATTACTTTTAAAAAATAAATTTTGAAGCTCTGAGTAAACTTTTAGTCTTGTCTGCAAGTATCATTGCTATAGCTGTATCATAACTGTTAACATTTTCTGTTTTATAGCACATTAGAAATAACAAGGACACAAACAAGTATGAAGGATGGCCAGAAGTTGTGGAGATGGAGGGTTGCATCCCACAGAAGCTCGACTGAAGGAGTCTTCAAATGGACGTATACAATGCCAAGAACGATGGAGGGGAAAATGCACTTTCTGCTGCTGCTCAGTAAACAGTTCTGGAGGGACAATACTGTGGGTTTGTACTTTCCATCTAGGACGGACTCTTGCGCAGGGCCCATAAAAATGGGAGCTACGCAAGAGTTATGCCAGTTCCTTTAAATGGAGCACGAACAGGAAAATGTCCTGCTGGATGAGGCCCCATGTAAATATTTTTCAAGCATGTTTCCACCTTAGAATGTGCATGATCATTGATTTAAAGAAACAGAAATCTGGCTTATTTATTGCTAAAACAGAGATCCCTGCTTTTTTTGTAAATAGATCCCAAAGAAAGAAAATTATTATTTCTAAGCATTCTCTTCCTTTTCTTTACCCACATTCCCCCACACTTTTTTTCTTTGTTTCTAAAGCACAGATTGTTTTATGGTAAATGTCTTTTATAGTTACCATCATAGACAAGTAATGATAACCAATGAATAGCTGAGTTGATCCTGAGCTACTCTGTATTTTGTTCAAACAATAACAAACATTGCTGTGAGTCCCTATCTTTAGTGAGGTTTGTAAATTTTAACACTCGAAAATAGATAATGGATTATTTTTATGCTCTGTCTCTTTAAAAGCAGCATTCTGTGATCCCCTTCAGACTTTGAAATAGGTAAAAATTGAGTGTTTGATACAGAAATGTAGGAAATTGAGTGTTTGATACAGAAATGTAGGCCTGTCATAAAGAAGCACAATTAAATACCTTAAAATACCAAACGTATAACACTGTGTTTGTTGCTATTGCTAGATTCTCTGTACCCCCTGCTTCTGGTTAGCCATGCAGACTGTTAATAGTGCAGGATAATGTGATTGCTTCTGTGTGCATATATGTTCACGTAGATGTCTCTTTCAAGTTCTGTAACCCATCAAACCACATAAGGTGGTTTAGTAGTATTGGAGTCAGGGAGAGAAGCCTGTGCTGGCCATTAGTGTGCTTTCCTGGAAGCAATAGCTTATTTAAAAATTTGTTGTTTACTAATAGAAATCAACTTGGCATGCATCATTCAGTTTGGACAGTTTTGAACTGAGTGCGGTTTGAGTATTAGGAGAAATTCTCAGAAGCTCCACATTTTTTTTAAAGAGTGGAAATGTTGCTAAGAAAGTAGCCTACATTAACTATAGATTTTTTTTTTAAGCAGGCCAAGTGAATGCACACTTTCATTGGTGTCTAGTGTTTTCATGTAACACATTTCATCTCTTTAGGGCACAAAATTCACCTATACACACATTTCGTCTCAACACTCCCTGGCATCATCTACAACAGAAAACCAAGGTATGCATTCCACTGGTACCAACAGTGTGGAAAATCCATGCATACCATTTTGTGGCCAGCAGGACTGATGTAAGATTTTGGGAGGTATGCAGTGTTGTCAGATTTATCCAGTGGCAGCAGCAGCAGTGCTAAGATCTGCAACTGTGAGCCATCTACCATTGCAATTACCTGCAGTGTCCCATAGTGAGGTTATGCTGGGGCCCCTGTGGATGATGAATACTGCAGATGACTTAACAGACTTAGCTGCCTAGGGCTCAGTAGAAGCCAGGTGCTAACACTGACCCTGGTGGCTGCAATCCAAAAGACTCAATAGCAGAGATGATGAAATCCATACTCTTCCACATCTTTGACTGCAAGCCCCATCATCCCCAACTCTTAACCAAGCTCATTGTGGTAGTGAGAATTGAAATCTAACAACATCTGAAGGGCTGCAGGACCCCTAGCCTTGCTCTCTAGAAGGAGCTCCTGTACAAACACCGGGTCTTCCACACCATCAGTACCAGTGGACTTTGTTCTGTATAGCCTACAAATGCCCTCTTTGTAGAGCTTCACCCATTTCTGGAAGCAAACTGGCAAGCACCTTCCACAATATCATGCAACTTATGTGAGATTTGTGGTGCATATGAAGTATATTAATTTGACTCAGGCTTTTGGGCCTTGATTAGTAGCTCTTTCTCCCACAAGGTGGAGATATTAATTCTTGTCTTTGTGGGTTTACCATTGCAGTCTTAATGAGAAGTTTTGGAGACCTTTACACATTGCGGTGGAGGTGCTGTTAAAGAGAACTTAGCAAGGATTGGAAGTCTTTTCTTTATATAGCTATAGGGGTTCAAGCTAATAATTTGTGCATGTTCTTGTTGTTTGCTCTGCACTGTGTTGGGTTAGAGGGATGTCCAACCTTTTTTTTAATAACCATTTAAAACCAAGAGCTTGGCTTAGCTGCAAGGACTGTTGGACTGAAGAATACTGTTTGCACTAAAGCTATAAAGCAATACCAGGAATAATGATTTAAATAGTTCAGAAGAACCATCCAACTTTACCATACCAAGAACTGATTACTGGAATCAGAGTTCTTGTACTGTGTTAACCTTTTAGTGTGATGGCTTTTTTATCCACAAGATACTGTAGCATAGCAATAAATACACCTTCTTAACAGTTAGACCAATTATCTGTAAAATACCATTTGGTTTCATCATTTATGTTCAGAAGGGGAAAAAATACATTTCCATGTATTATAATTTTTCATTAAATAAAGTTTTTAAAAACCACAATCAAACCAACCTGTATTTGCTCAAGTAGATCTTATTGTATGTGTATGAGATTTAAGGCTGCTTCACATACTTAAGCTGAAATCCTATATAACAGTCTTCCAGTGCCCTCCAGATAGTAGGCTTTTTATTTCAGAACATCCTTAGCTATGTAGAAACTGGGACTTGGAGTTCAATACACTGGAAGGGCAGTACTTTGGGGAAGGCTCCTATACACATTTATCTGGGAACAAATCCTATTTTAACTTAAGGTTTGCTTTGGATTGTATTTATTTGTAAAAGATGTGGGAAATGCCTCCTGATATAATGGATTGGATCCAGATTTAAGCATATGTTACTGAGCAGATAGAAGTGGTAATGGTACACAGAGAGCTTAGAAATCCTTTTGAATAGAGTGAGCTGTAGGAAAGCACACTTTCTGTGAACAAAGTCTTCTCTTCCATGGAAGACAGATCCTAGTTGTAATCCATCGTGTATAAATGTGACAGAACCATGTATCCAACAGAAATAGTTTGGCAGGTGCCTGACTCAGTGGCATGCCTCTGGAAAGGTGATTGATGTCAACAAGCTCTGAAGGTTAATCCAGCATTATTAGGATGCATAATAACCAGACTAACAGGAATGAATAGGCCATCAGTAGCTCTGTCTCCCATAGCTCTCCCCTACAAAGCCTGTGCAACTCTCAAAATGTGTTCACTAAACCTGCAAATTTCAGGTGCCAGTATAAACATTTAACTCTGCAAGAAGGATATTGGCTTTCCACAGCATACGAGGTGCAGAAGGATTGCACTTGACGGACCAGCAAATTTCACTGATCATTTTCAAACACTAGGGCACTCCATTAATGATTTGTGAATAAAAAGCTCACGCTTATCATTGTAGATGGAGATTATGCCAAAGGTTCTTATCAGTGAATTCTATATATTCCAAAAGCTGGTTTTCTTTTCGTTCACAGGATTTTTTTTTACCACTTCTTGGTGATAGAGTGGACCCAATCAAAGTGTAATTTGAGGAGGATGATTGATGTGGTTTTGATTTGTGTGCTTCATGCAACGTTTCTACCACTAAAAGGTGCATGTGTTAAGTGCGCACAAAATCTATCAATTATTCAGTGTTTAGGAGAGTCTGTTTCTAGCAAAAAGGAGTAACCATGTTAGTCTTTTGCAGCATAAAAAGGGGGAACAGAAGGAAAGGGGGAAGGGAATTTAGCAACACCTTTAAGACTAACTGGTTTTTATTTTTGCCTGAGTTTTTGTGGATACAGCGAGCCCCCACACTTTTGATGCCCTGTTATCTGACCACTCAGTCTTTCAAATTAAGGACAAGTTCCATTAATTCAACAGAACTGATGTTCTTTCATCAGATCTTCTTGCCTATGGAGGCTCACTTGGAACCACTCATATGTGTGCGCTGCTTGCAAAGTGACTGAGAGGGAGAAAAAAGGTGCTAAGCTGGCTGAGAGACTTTGCAAACAGCATGTGCACAGTTGGTCCCCAGTGAGCCTCCGTCAGTCCTTCATGCTCCCTACAGGACAGTACCTGGCTTCCACCTTTTGACCAATTTCATTTTATGACAGTGCTCTGGTACCTAACCCGTCAGATAAGTGAGGGAAGCCTGTGCAAACCCACTTCTTCAGATTCAAAATGGGTTTACATCCATGAAAGCTCATAATCTTGATGCTGCTGCTACATTTCTCCCCTCCCTCCTTTTTATGGCAAAAAGGAATAGTTGAAAGGATTTTCACAAATAAATGGTGTTTGAAAACTGAAAATTCCTCTTTTTGAGTGACAGGGAACATTAAGCAGAGTAAAAGCAACTTCAAGGTCATACATGTAAGATCACCTTGTGTCTCTACTGATAGGCAGCTGAGGTTACATCTTAAGCAGGACACTCCCATGCAGTGTGCATGCCAAATCGTACCATCTTATCTTCCAGGAACCTATAAGGAAAGGTTATGGAATAAGTGGCTCTTCAAATGTTATGCAACTCCATTTCTCATCAATTTCAGCCTCCTTGGCCAATAGTAGATGTTGGAAGTTGCAACCCAGCAACATTTCAAGTGAGAGCCGGCATGATGTAGTCTTTGTGCATTGGGCTGGAGACTAACTAGGGTTCAAATCTTCACTCAGCCACGGAAACCCACTAGGTCATCATAGGCAAGTCATAAACTCAGGCTCAGAAGAAGGCAAAGGCAAACAGCCTCTGAACAACTCTTGCCAAGAAAGCCCTGTGAAAGGTTCATCTTAGGGTTGCCGTATTGTAGCGTACAGCTATTGATCTGCAATCTTTCTTTTCCAGGTGACTGCATTCTGTAACTACTGAGTACTGTCCAGTCCTTGTTGGGCAAGCTGAAGGAATGCCCCTTTTTTAGATTGTTTTAATGCATTTGACCATGGGAGTTTTCTGGTACTCTGTTTCCCTGAAATTTTGTTTCTGTGTTAATCTGGTTTTTTTAACCATTTTTGTTAACATGCAGAGTTTCCTGCAACAGTGATGTAGTTTGTTTTCAGTCTATCTACAGAGTGTGCGTGTGTGACAATAAATAGTGATTTTTTATTCATAAACATGAAAGGATATGGAAAAACATCTGTATAAAGCAACGTAATGCAATAAGAAGAGATCAAAAATTGCTGTAAATCCAACAGAGAAAAAAAAAACTAGCTGAATGAACTTATCTTTATTCCCAACATGTTTTGCTAGATAGGGCTGAATTCTAGCTTTCCTTTTATGAACAAAAAGAAAGATTTATTTCCCCTCCCCACCTGCTTCTGGCAACTATCCCAAGCCTTAGAAGACCCCCTTGGGCATGGGATGGTATATTGTTAGGGTAGGGGTCAAAAATTGCCCCTTCCATTGTGAATGGGAAATTCAAGCCCCACTCTTTTGCTAAGGGTCAAATGTTCTTGTATATTAAAAAAGGTTGCAGTAGCTATTGAGGATTCTTAAACATCTTTGTACTGTAGGGGTGGTGTGGTTGTGTGCCTTCAAGTTGTTCTCAATTTATGGTGACCCACTATCATGGAGTTTTCTTGGTAAGATTCACTCAGATGATGTCTGCTTTTGCCTTCCTTTGAGGCTGAGACAATGTGACTTGCCCAAGGTAGTTTTCCATGGCTGAATGGGGATTTGAATCCTGGTCTCCCAGAGCCCTAATCCAACATTTGAACCACTATAACACACTTGTTCTTATACGAAGGGTAAACCACTTATCTTTGGAGAAGGCTAGGCAGTTTACTTGCTTCTTATATAAGCATTTTTCCCCTTGAAAAAAGTGACGTCAAAACACAGTACATTTCATAATTGTATTCCCTTTTCTAGCTCACGTGTGAAATGTTTTCAGGTTAGGCAATTAATTGCAAATACCTCTGTGGCTAGTTTTGTGGAGAAATGTATATTTGGGGAGCTTCTAAGACAGCATGTACATCCACTGGGTGATCTACTGAAAAGAATGGACCTGACCTTATGGCCAGAGGAGTTCCGTATGTGTATTATTGCCATGGTTCAGTGTTTTAAAGGTATCCAAAAGGCACAGCATTGGCTATAAGCTGCCTGAAAAATCAACATAATCTTCCAGTATTGCCTCTCTAGAGGACTCAGTAGCAATAGTGTGAGGTTGAATATGAGGTTCACAACTTGAAATATACAAACCTTTGGCTTTATTAAAAACAATAGTCTTGTGTTTAAGCATAGACGTTTTCCTTAAAGCCTCTAGAAGCCTTTTTTTTAAAAAAAATCTTCTGCAATAGTTTTGGGATATGGAATGTCATCAGCTCAAAGCAGTGAGGAACGAAAGCTGCAGTCTATGCACATTTTGTTAGGAATAACAAAGGAGCGGTCTGCATAAGCGATAGCTCATATAAAGATATAGGTATGGATAGTTTTTCAACAGTTGCAGGCAGCCAACCCACATGCACATTGCATTTGAGGTTTTATGTACAACAGTGGCTGGAAAGTGAGATCTGTTGAAGCCAATAAAAGTTCTGTTTTTGAGCTGAAACCTGAAGCTTTTCCAATTTCACCACAGTTCCTGCCCATAAAGAGTGCTGATGTCAAGAAAACTCTTAATAAGCAGCTCTAAGCCAAGCTGTTACGGAAATGCATATGTACCAATATGGCACAATCATAACCAGATGAAAGTCATTTCCATGCAAAGCAATGGGATGCTACCATGAAATAGCCTCAATTTAGCAAATAAAGCATTATGTGTATAAGCACAACATTACTGCTGCTGGGTACAGGAGAGGGAAGAATCATGGGCAGAGACAACAATGTAAGGATTGAGGATGCACTCTATGACCTCTCAACAATCAGAAGGCCTTGATCTAGCAAAAACAGGGACAACAGTTCTAAGCCCAGAATAGGATTTTCTATTGTTTCTGGGCAAACAAAAATAAAAGCTCAGCCACATGATGCCCCAAGCCATTTTTAAAAGTCAGTTTCAAGCTGCTCATGCTCTGCTGTCGCCAGCACCAGAAGTGAAGGGGGAGTAATGCGTTCCTTCTATATGCAGCAGAATCTCTTCTTTCCTCTTTGGGTTGCAAACAGTTGCCCCTAATCTATAAAAGACTGAATTTTGTCTTTGGCTAAAGAAAGCTGGGAAGTGCAGTCCAGCATCTGGACAGCTGTTTGCCTCTTACCCAATTTAGGTAATTCCCCAGAAGATCTAATTAACCAAAAACATTTAACAGTGCAATCCCATCTACTCAGATGTCCACCTTCACTGTGATTAAGGGGACGTATTCTGAGATAGTTATGGGCACAGGATTGGATTTTAAGGACCTTTAAAATACAGTTTTATTTAATTTTTAACAAAACTTGCTGTGATTGGCTTTGCAAATTTAGAACTCAGAGCCTTAGTTTAGAACTTACTTTGGATATGTTAAATACATGAATCAGTCTCTAGATAAACTAAGATATAATCTGATCTTGCAGAGCAGCTCTTGCACAGCTTACTTTGCTAACCATAATTGCCCACACTACCTTATGAGTAAAATATAACCATTTAAAAGAGGGGGGGAGGTTGGAGAACATGTGGCTCACCAGAAGTTGCTGAACAAGAATTCCTATCATTCCTCTTTTTGGCTACACTGGCTAGGCTTGCGTCTGAAGAGTCATTCCCCAATGTGGATGTAATAATGTAGTAACTTCAGTTAATCTAATCAGAATCAATACCTCTTAAGAGTGTGAATCATGTGGCCTTCCAGACACTGTTGGAATGCAGCTCCCATTTCTCGCCACTGGTTATGCTGCCCAGGGCAACAACATTTGGAGACCTTATCCACTTATTACAAACTATTTAGGGAAAAAATCTTAAAAGAGCAAAAAATCATTATTTTTCTTGTGTAAGTTTCCTCTAGCACTGTAAAGGACCATAGTGAGTAAGTCTGCAGCTATAACATGTGAAGCACAATAGCAATGGCCATCTTGTATAAATAACTTATTTCATAGGAATCCATTCATGGGTCTCTCTGCCACTGATGTGTACATGATAGTTTACATGGGACACTGTTGTGTTACATCCCCAAAAAGGAGACATTAGCAATAGCATATTTGTTTTAAAAGGAGGAGGAAGAGGAGTAGACATTGTCTGTGAAGCCTCATAAAATAAAATAAATAAAATCTGCACACCTCCAAGGGGAAAAAGTGAACTTGTCTCAGGGGATGATTGCCCAAAAGATACTACAGCATACTACTCCATATTCATCTTCGTCTTAAATGAGGTACAGGGAATATTTTACCTATCAGACTGTCAGCTCCCACTTTTTCTTACCACTGGACATGCTGTCATGAAGGAAGTTGTAGGCTGAACTATCTGCATCCCTGTCCTAAATGAAAATTTGGAGAATATTGGAACAGAGGTATGGGGGGGGGGAGATTACAAAATAAAATATCAAGTGGGCCCAAAGTTTAGCCCTTCAGCTGTTGGGACTTCAGCTTCCAGTCTTCCACAGTCTTAGGCTGGCTAAGGCTTCTGGGAGTTGCAGTTCAAGACCTGGAGATCCATACTTTGTTCACCCTTGCTGTACACCCATTGTTTAATTTCTAGGTATTCCCACACAACTGGGTTAGCTGACATCTAAATCCACCATGAGAATATCCATTCAAATTGTCTGTACCTCCCCTTTTTTTCACCATGGTTTATACGGGCTGCTGAGCATCTTAGATTTTTCTCCAAATTAATTCCAGCTGCTGAGCAAATGGCTGAATGCCCATTGACAGTGTTTTGCTTCCATAGGCTCCTCTAAACAGAGTCTCCTAAATACCCAGGCACAACGTATTTCATCATTTCAACTTATGAACATTAAAGTCAAGCCTTTCCAGCTTTCTTCTGCCATTGTGTTGACTAAGGCAACTGATCAAAATGATGAACATCCACAGCCACAGGGGCAGAATTATTAAAATATGCCATCTCATGAGGTATTGTCTCCAGGCAATCCAGATTTCCACTTGTGAGCAAGACTGCTACTTTTTCCAAGTTACCTTCTCAATAAGAACCAAACCTTTATGACCTTGGATCATTCTTTGCCTTGAAACATTCCCCTAGTATACTCCTTGGAACAGTACTATAGAGGTTGTTTTGCCACTTATTTTTGAAGCAGAAAGTTTCATTTGCAAGTGTGAACATCAGTCATGGTCTCACACCTTCGACAGCGGACATAACAACACCAGACAAACTTGCACTCGCATCTCTCCACATGCCTGACAACATGAGTATTGTATCCACGGCCACAGCAAAGGAGGTTGCAGCCATCTGGTCCTTCTGAAGTACGATTGCATACCCTGCCTTGTGTCCCAGGGACTCCCAGTTTGCGATCTTCTACACAGTAGTTGGGTGACCTGTTGACATACAGCAGGTCGTCTTTGTGGATGGGTATCTTCCTCTGGCTTTTGTCTTTCCTGCGTATCTTTTTTTTCAGTCTGTCTGAAATCTGGATGCTGTTTTCGTACTTCTCTTTCAGAAAACTGCCAACCTTTGTAAAGGACGACATTGTTTTCCAGCATGTTTTCAGGGCACATGAGCCAGACACTCCATGACAACGGCAGTCCACTGACATCAGTTTTGCTACTGCCTGGAGAAAAAGTTAAATTAAACCAACCCAAAATCAGACCACAGCCATTTTCATCTTGTTTTCTCATTAACTAAAATACTACTATGCATGTTTGCTAAACACTTGAGCTCCTCTTTTGAAAAGACAGAGGTGTATGTAGATGTGTGTGTGTGTGTCTGTGTGTGTGTGTGTATCTATATATATGAATGAATGAATGTACACAACTTAATCTGCAGTTTTCATTGCCACAGCACTCAAAGCTGAAGAGATAAGTTTAACAAAAAGAAAAGAAAAAAAAGGGATGACTTGCCTCTTTCATTATAATACCTGGTATAATGAAAATGAACAAAGCTGCAGTTGCAAATGCATTCAGCATCAACTCTAGACACTTTTTGAATAGGAGAAAAATATCATGCTGTTACCCACATTGCTAAAACAGCATATAGAAGGTGGTTCATATGGTTACACATATTAAAAATCAACTTGCTATGACAAAGGAGAAAGCTTCACTGCTATTCTACTCCTAATAATCTATTTTGTCTTGTCTCATTGAAATCTCTGCAAACTGAGCCCACAACTGAAATCTGAATTGGAATGATAGTATAAGCTGAACATGATATGCATCCTGTATTAACCTGATCTCTGGTTCCACGAATAAGATTTTCAGCTGTTGATTTCCACATTAATTTTCAATTTATGCAATCTAGGGCAAGCTGAGCAACAGCAATACTTTATATTCCTAACCTCTAGTAAAGCAATGGACAACTTGTGGCCTTCCAGATGCAGTTTGCATCAGCCTTAGCCAGCATAGCCAAGGTGAATACAGGCGGTGCAGTCCAAGAAACATTTAGGCAGCTACAAGTTGACCACAACTACCTTTAGAAAGTGGCTGTTGCTGGCTTCCATTTCAAGGGTGCAGTAAGTCTGTTCTGGGTTTTATTCCAGACGTTAGAGAAACTATCCAAGGGTCTGAATCCTATCCCCAACTAGGATAGTTCCTTCAAAGTGTAGAATAAAACTCAAAGTGGCTTCATCATACCCCTGGCATGGGAGCCACTAGGTTCCACTTCAAGAAGCTCCTGGCTTGAAACTTGTCCTGCTATGAATCCTAGAGTGGTGCAGTTTACTGGCTAGTCTTGGATTTAGAATGGTTCAAATGCCCACTCAGTTATGAAATGTACAGCATGGTTTTAGCTGTATCTTTTAATTCTTTTTTTAGGTTAACTTCACAGTTAGTTGTTGTGAAGGTAGAAAGCGATGGGAGAATATCAGACATGAGATGCAGAGTTGTTTCGGAGGGCAGATAGGATCATGTCCTCTACTTCTAATGTTGTGGATGAGAGTGCTGTTGCTTAAGTAACTACAACAGCAGAAGACAGAGGGGTCATAGCATATTTGTTGTTGTTGTGTGCCTTCAAGGCAACCCCAAGACAACCTGTCATGTGATTTTCTAGGGCTGAGAAGGCGTGACATGCCCAAGGTCACCCAGTGGGTTTCCATGACCAAGTGTGGAACTGAATCCTGGTCTCCAGGATTGTAGTCCGATGCCAGCACTACACCATGCTGGTTCTCTTACACACAACTACAAGTAAGTAGTTCACCCAAAGTAAGAGGGTACCTTTAGAACAGTCTAAAGAGGTCAGAGTACGCTCAGTGGCCATGGAATACTGATCGAGAAAAGGGGGCTTACAAAACAGGAGGAGGGGATCATGGAAAGGGAATTTAGCAGCAGCATTCCTGAACAGCAGGAATACTACTGGAAATGTCTGTACATGACAAAATGTTAATATTGTTTCTGCTTTTATGGATAGTGTACTGGGAATGTACATGTCCACTTTGGTTTCTCTCTCTTTTACTCTGCAAGGTAAGTTTGCTGAAAGGTCGTGGTAGCCGAGGTGACATGATAAATTCATGACCAAGCAGAGACTGGAAGGTGGCTCTCTCTCTCTGTTGCAAGTCCAGCGCTTCAAACATTACTCTATATTAGTTCTCTCAGACCAGTTGCAGCTTTGAGAAATATTATGGAGGTTGAAACACAGTGGAAAGGAAAAAAAAACCAATTGATGTGTCTAATTTTCACAATCAGAATGTCAATTAAGGTAATTAGCATGATTAGACTAATACAAATAATATGCAAATTGGGTGTGTGGATTTGAGGAAAGGGAATATGGCAACTCTAGCTTACCAATGCCTGCAAAAATGGCAAAACTTGTTTTTTTTAAAAAAAAAATGAGACACATGCTGTTCAGAAATCAGTTCCATCCCGGTTTTGCCTCTTCTGCCTGCCAGGTTGTTTTAAGTCTAAGGATTTCTGGTGTACTTCCTCATTGAGAAAAAGGCCCTTATCAGCCTAAAAACAGCAAAGAGTGCCCCCAGATATAGTGATATTGGCCACTAGGAGATGTGTGTGTGTTTGGAGGGCTTTTAGTAGAAAAAATATTGTGGTGCGGGGGTTAAGTGCTGAGGCCATCCAGTCACAGCATTTGCCTCCAAGGTGGCTTCTCACTCGCTTAATGGCAGGGCTGACTTGGTCTCAAACTGAAGCAAGTTTAACATATGTAGAACCATTGTATAACTGCCTTCACATGCAAGTTTCTTAACATAGAAAGGTAGTGTAAGTTTCTTAGCACAGAAGATGCATAATTTGATGAAGCAGTCTTTAATGTGTTCAGTTTGTACATAGGTCAATGTTACTGAGGATCCTCTAGGATGGTCACATGAAGCCTGAAACCATGTAAGAAGGCTGGAGGATTTTTTTTTTACCTTAGTGGAATTCAGGGTACATAAAGGGAAATAAAAGTACGGGGGGGAATTGAAATCCATACCTGTCTTCCCGCTTCATTATTGTGTAAGTTCATAGCTATCTGTCCACGTCCATCTCTTCCAGTGATGTTTTCAATAGGACCATCTAAGAACTTTCTGCTCAGCCACATGCCATACTGGATGTCATCTGAGCAGCCACCCCAGTGCCATCCCTCATTGGCTGAGCCACCACTTTGCAGCTTGGTGTCACAGGAACATTCAGTTATATTCCCTGCACTGCATGACTGAGTCACTGAGTGCACAAGGCCTGCCGCTGTCACCGCATAGATAAATGCAGTTTCTTTGGTACCTGCAAAAGAAGGGAAGGAGATGTTGCTTAGATGGAAGTCAGCAATGCTGATTTATCAGAGCTTGGAAACTTTCTTGTTTGGAACATGGTGGCAGTGCCTGTTCAGAATTCTGCAAGTTGCTGTTCCCATGCCAAAACAAAAAACAAACAAACAAAAAAACTTTTCTATGTCCTGTGATTTACAGCTGTCAGTATGGATTTTCAGCAGAAGCAGCAGCTATCCTGCTTCCTCAAGGTATCTTGGCCCCTTTTCAAGTGAAGTCCACTTGAAACCAGTGGAATAATGGAGTTGCAACTGATTCTGAAAGGGACTGAACTGGGGCCAAATTGATTCAGGCTGAGAACTCATACATTCTGAGTTGCCACACACTGTGAATATTTCAATAGACTTTTAATGCATTTGCCAAGTCTTTCTCCAAAATTAACAAACTTACAGTATGCCATCTTCTGGTGCAACGTCTGCACGCATGAATGCAGGGTCCTACAAAGCACCATGTCCCATTATAGTCAATGCACATGACGAGTGTGTACCCGCACTACCATGGACATGGATGTGTTGCATCCATTCACTAAAATAGGATGCAGCACTCAGATCTTTTTTTTCTCTTTCTTTTCTTTTTTTGGTTTTGTTTTATACAGGAAGTCCTGGAATGGAACCCCTGCATATATGGCGGGTGCACTATACTACTAAATTATTTCATGGGTCCGGTCTAAAACAGTATCACCATTTCCTTTGGGCAGCTGTCCCATCTAGCCCAACTAAAGAGCCACTCTGCAGGACTGAAGCAGCACTAGAGGCTTTTTCCAACATGGTGTCTAGAAACCCATGGAATGGAAATATTGAGCATTGACCTTAGCCCAGGAGATGTGAGTTACTGTCCTTCCAGATGTCTGAGGGTTCTACTCCATCAAGTATGGCCAGTAGTAAGGAAATGTGGGGACTGTGGCCCAAACATCTGGTAGGCCAATGATTACCCATCACTGCTTATGATGGTAACTGTGGCCTTCCATATGTTTTTGGACTGCAACTCTCATAATCTCAATGCATTGGCTAGGGCTGACGGGAAAAAAGATAGCTCTTTTCTGATGCAAAGTGTTTGTTTAACCACAGACCTACAGTCACTTTTTCAAACCCCTCAGAGGTAGAAAAACTATGTGGCTCAAGCTTTCCCAGAGTAATTTAATTATTTTTGAAAACCTACCACTGCTCAGCTCATAGCCAAAGATGGAGAAAGGAGGCACTCCAGTGATGGTTGAAGGGTTGGTAGAAAGTGAAGCAGTTGTCTCTGGTGACAGCAAGCAGTTCCACCGCTCGTGTTTGAACTGGCTCTGGCATTCCTGGATGCCCAGCCGGGCTCCTTCCCGGATGGTGGGCAGGAGGTATGGTTTCTTCTTGCACAGGTCCTTCTGGCGGCCATTCAAAGGCAGGTTGGTGCAACCCAGTTTCTCCGGGACACCGAAGGAAGCAATGCCTAGCCACCTGCAAAAGCAGCCCCTGGGGTGAGACCCAAAGCACCAGACATTTCATTTTATGTGGATGGATAGCACAAAACAAAACCACAACAGATAAGCAGAGTGTCTGCTCCACAGGCCAGTAAGGAGACATGGCAAAATACCTTACAGTCAAACTGTGGGGTGTGGGTGGGGGATAGGTCAAAAGACTGCAGAGTGGAATATTGTGGCATACTCATGCATAAGTGTGGCTTATGGATGTATATGACTCTTTTGGCATAGGATACAGGAAGCTATCCCAAGCCCTTCGTACCTCATTCAAAATCTTCTTCCGGAAGCTGTTCAGCTCCGGAGAGGGGGTTACTGATGTTGTTTACCAATGGGGAGGAGAGAGAAGCAATCCCAAGGATGCAGCTGTTCTGGACTCAGCAGGGAAGGAAAAGGAAAGTGCATTTCATCTTGAGCAGACCATCCTTTTTTCTCTCTTTGAGCTGAGATTGGTTGCTTCATCCTCTTTTCCCTTCCCACTGGTAAACAACAGCGTCAGGGCCTCTCTTAGAGCTGGACAGCTTCTGGGGGAAGATTTTGGATGGGGTCCAAAAGGCTCTTCCCTCTCTCCCTCCCTCCCCTACCCATTCCCCTGCACCTGGGATGGCGGAGAGGACAATGTAGGATCTCTGCCATTAGATGATGCCCTGCCCCCATCCTTTGACTGAGCAATTACAGCAGTGGCAAAGGACCCCTGGTCCTCCATATGTTTCAACTTACAACTCTCATCAGGCCCAGGGGCAGCTGGAGGCCTCCCTGTCAGTGAGATGGTTAATTCACTCTGAGTTTAGTCTGACCCTTTAGGGAGCTATCCAATGTGCTGAACCCTAGCCCCTCCCAAATAGGTTCAGCACCTTGGATAGCTATTTTAAAACCTGGACTAAAACACAGGGTGAATGCACCATTTCACTGACATGGAAGGCACCAACTGCCATGGATCAGCCCCATCCAGCATGGCCAACGATAAGGGATTATGGGAGTACCAAACATTTCCTAGTCCTGAAACACACACCTAAAATACACACACATTCTGCGAGCTGGGAGTGTCCTGTAAACAACCCTTAAAAAGAACCTTTTTAATCTCCACTGGATTACTTCTAGAATCTGTTAATGAAAACAGAGTGCCTTCAAAATGCAGCTTCCTCAGCAAATAGCAGTGTGTCCACAAGGGATGTGGAATGATAAATACTTGAAATATGAAAAATCAGCAACTCCTAGAGGCATGTGGTAGAGTCATTGCTATTCTCTGCTTGCTGTGTGTGTGGTTGAACAGGTCTGCTGTCTAAGTCGACTTAGCAAGTCTGCCTGAATCAGCAGCAGCCAGAAAAAGGGGATTGGTACAGTCTCCATGAGGGTTGTGACTATCAGGCTTCACAACTAATGCACCTGACAACTTCAAAGCCCTTTTTGCTGGGAAATGCCCTAGTAAATAGAAGATAATTTTAAAAAGTAATTGTGCATTCAGAACAATTGTTGTTTTCTTTTTGATCTACTGATGTGGGAAATCCAAACACTGGTAGTAGAGTCCCTCGGGAAAATGCTGTCATGTTAAGTGGTTGCAGAATGTGTAAGTGAAAGTCAATACACGCAAAGGTAGGACTGCTGGAGGCAGTACCACTTCAGCAATTACCAATATATAGAGACCCCACAGACTGTGGGGCCTGATGTAACAGGTCGAGCCCTACTATTAGTTGAGACTGGCAGCTCAGCTAGCAAATGTTGCACATTGTGAGCGGGCAGAAGACTGAGGCATTTGTAGGCTTCTATGTCTCAGTTGCCAGAATAACTCAGCTAGCTTTAGGAATTCAGGCACCTTGACTTGGGAGGGTGAGGGATACCATTTGATGGACCAATTGGTGCTAATGGGATTGGGAAAAAAAACCCCACAAGATATTTCTAGAAAAGTTTCTCTGAACTGTACTGTATGCAGCTTGACCCCAATTACAGAATTATATCTGGAAATACTGCAAGGAATAGTGTTTCCAGACTCTTATCAAAACGTATCCCGAGGCCACCAAATATTACAACAGGCCTTCCTTCTATATCATTAGAGACAGCGTTCCCTTCCATACATGATAACTTTGCAATCAGAAACAGAGTTTGGAAAACCTTGGGGGGGGGGGAACTACAGTGCCCCAAATTCCCCAGCCAGCATGACTGAGCTCTGGGCCAAAGCACTCAAGGACAGATCATTCTGTTCTTGTTAATTTTTAGGGAGATGATCTTCAGTTGAAACACTGTGAGGCAATTATTCTGGCAGAATGAATTTGGAGTAACACAGTTACAGTAAAGTGGTATCAAAAATGACTGTCTCCACACAAGAGCCTCCAAAGTACCTTCGCGCCTCTACAAAGCATAACAAAGCAAGTTTCAAATGGATTTGTGCAACCTAGTCAAACACTTTCACTCCCCTTCATCTATCACATTACAGTAATAGTTCTATGATTCCATTTTAACTGCCCTGGCCACATCCTATGAGATCCTAGGAGTCTGAAGTTTAGGAGTATTTAGAATTCTCAGTCACAGAGCTCCAGTGCCTCATCAAAACAACAAATCCCAGCACCTGATATCCTGATAGTTAAAGTGGAATCATAATGCTATAATTGCACACTGTGGCAGGGCTGAGATTTTTAAAGCCATCTGTAAATAATGTTGGTAAGGTGTCATTTAAAAAAAAACAAAGGAAACACCATAAGATAGGTTTAAACTTTCACATTCTAAAGGAACTTCATTTGTAAGGCTCAAAATCAAGTTCGTTTGTTCTATTTTAGACATTTGGAATTTAAAGCAAGAATTAACCCTGCGTCCAGTGCTTCTTCCATTTATAGCACACATTAGCCACATTTACACAAGGCTATGAAGGGGTGGAAAGGAGTCGCAAGGGCAGCCTTACAGCATTTTGAAAGTGAGCTTCCAGACTGCCTCTCGCGATCCTTCAGGGATAGAAGATTCCCTTGGACTTTCAGAAAGACTGTTTTCTCTCAACTGCCAAAAGCTTGTTCTGGAAGAAAGTGCTCCAGATTTTAAATATGTATGTGATCCAGAAGTGTGTGTGTGCGCGTGCGCGGGGAACGAGAATCTTGCACCCCAATTAAATTTTCTTTCAGTCTCCAAATTCCTAACATTGCAGAGAGTGAGGCACCGAAAACTGTTCACACCCTGAAGTCTTATATTTGCTGTGTTCCCTTGGTAACTTTGGCTGTCTCTTTTCTTTGGATACCTTTGCATTCCTAAATCCTCGAGTGAAGTTTTAGGTTAGAGCACTGCTTCAGATTTGGGAACTGAGGGCAAATTTCATGGGGAGGGAAAGAACTTTTATGTGAGGGGGGGAAAGCAATGCCCTCATTTTGCTCTACCTGTAGCTACACCCCCGATGTGACCTCTTGATCGTAACTAACGCGGGGGACGAGAGGCGACGTTTGTAACGGGAAGCCAGCACCCTGGCTCAACCCACCCCGCGCTTCACCTGCGAAAACACAGCAAACTCCGTCCGTGGGATGCCCAACTGGCTTCCGAGGGTGGTCGGTCTCTCTTCTGTAAGCCGCCTTGGGCCATTTCCGCACTAGCCTGTTATAGCGCTATTATTCCACGTTCAACAGCTTATGGAATCCTAGGGTTTGCAGTTTAGGGAAACTGCAAACTGCAAACTAAACCGCAAACTGCAAACTAAACTGCAAACCCCAGGATTCCATAAGATGTGGAATGTGGAATAACAGCACTGTAACAGCCTCGTGTGGATACGGCCTTGGAGAAAAGGCGGAATATAAATCTAGATTGACGGGGGCGGGGTGCAAAAAGGGAGATTTCGCGGCAAATAGGAAAGCCCTTCCTCTTCTACTTCTACTATACAGTACTGTAGACCCGGGAGATTTAAATTAAAAAAAAAAAAAAACACGCACGTGTGAACGCGGCCCTTGCCAGTCTCCAAAGCAAGAAGCGCAGCCTGTCCGGCGCCGCTGGCTTCCCAGAAGAGGGGGAAGAGACCCCCTCGGCCGGGCTGCCCCCACCTCCCGCCCTCCCCCGCCCCTACTCACATCCAGTTGCCGCGGGCGCCACCGGGGCAGAGCTCCAACAGCACCGCCGTCCAGAGCAGGCAGAGGCGCGCCACTCCCACGGGCGCCCCTTTCTCCATAGCCAGCTCATGGGGAGGGGGTCCCTGGAGAGCCGGAGCCGCCTCGCCCCGCCGCTCTCCCTGCCCTTCTCGCCCTCTCCCCGCGGCTGGAGCGCCCTTTTCCCTCGGAAGGGACGGCGACGAGGGACAGAGGGCAACCCGCCGCCCTTCGCGCCTCTCCCTCAGCCGGCCACCTGTGAGGAAGGGCGACTCAGCACATCCCTCGTGAGGCTCTCCTGGCCGGACCAGGCGGCGGGACGCGGGAAAGCAGGCGGGCGAAGAAAGTTCTGAGGGCCCCCCTTTTTTTTTTTTTCCCCTTCCCTGACTCCTTTCAACTTCGGCGTCTTTTGCCTGCTGCCGGCCGCTTCATTGGTTAATGGAGTGTCATAAATATTAAAGATCGCTGTTATTGGCTGGGGCGGGGCCTCGGGGATTCCAAATGGTCCGGCCGCCCGTTTCATGTTCATAGAAAGAAATGAGTGTAATGGATGCGGGGAGGCCGCTGTGCGTTTGAGAGACTTTGGACTGGCCAGAGGGACCTGACACTCCTTCCCTGTGCGGAGCGCGAAGAGGCCTGCGAAAGTAGGTGGAAGAACAGAAGGAAGGAACAGGAGTGCGTCTGCGCATAGGGAGTCAGACTGCATAGGGAGTCAGTGCTCTGAAAGTGATAGGAGAATAAGGGGAAAAATTTTTTGTTGTTGTCTCTGTTTACACGGTTTGAAAGGTACAGGTGTACCTCAGCTCACAAGGTAGGTATATTCGTGGGTATTACTTTTTAAATAGAGAATTTGGTGGAAATAACATGGAAACTACTGATTGGGATGGTTCACGCGTCACAAAAAAGAAGAGCAGTCTGTTGCAGCAAACCCTTTCTTTGCAACTAACAATGCACAGATCAGGTTACTTGCGTCTGTCCAAAAACGACAGTCATCCCTCCACATTAACTACGGTTAGGGGCACAGGACCCCCATGGAAAGGGAAAAACCATGAATAACTCCAAGCTCCCTAAGACCATATTTTAACACACACAAAAAAAAGTAGGATCGTCATGTTCAACCCACTGTGGATTTCTTTGAGGCATCAGGGTTCCATCACAAGGCAGAAGTGGGTGTCTGGTGGGGCTTACTGCCTCCTCCACTGCTGCCCTGCACCATTTTGAAGAGGGACTTGCAAGCCTCCTTCACAGTTTCTCAGTCTCAGGAGGGCTTTCGGTCCCTATTAAAAATGGCATAGGGAGGCTGCAGAGGAGACAGCAAGTAGTCCATGAATAATCAAATCCACAAAAGTGAAACCTGCAAATGTGGAGAGCTGACTGGATTTAAAAACATCTTCCAAAATGCATCCAGGGATTTTTTTATTTCTTTCACCAGACCCCATTTTTACTATAATCTCCATTTTGGTTGCCAGACTCACAGACCCATGTTTCTTTTAACATGCTGGAGGTAGGTGGTGAGGCAAACATTCTTATCTGCTTTCCCTTTTTCTGTGTTTTGCTGTTCACACATGCTCAGAAATTCTGGAGGCAGCTGCTGTTTTACCTTGTCTGTTGTAGGCAGCCGCACACAGTTACAGTAGGACTGGCTAGAGCAGAATCCCATTCTTTCCCAGCTTCATTGCAATGTTGACTGCAGGCATGCTGCCACAACTTGATACTGAAGATCTGTATTTCTCCAGCCCCCTTCAGCCATCTTCGCAATGTCACTGCTAAAACAGGATGAGAGGGAAGGGATCTGGGGCATAAAAAGACAGAAAAAATGAGCTTGTTAAAGGTTTTGTTAACAATGGTAAATATATATTATAAATTTCTTCCGGCCTCTCCCCCAACACCTAGACAAATTTTAAATTAAATATTCTGGAATATTTCATACTGCATGAAATGTGGATTCCTAGAAAAGGTTTATACAACAATATTAGATAGAAAGATAGACCGATAATTATGGTCATAGGCCAGCATAAGAGCAATAAAATCTAAATAAAAACACATATAAATATACAAAAGGATGCAAATACAGGTACAAATACAGATAAGTATTAATCTGTAAGATAACAGAACCCATTTAGTCCTAACAGAGACCAATTAGACTATCATTATACTAATCCATGGTGCAAGTTATCACCCTACAACAAAATTGTAATAGCTTCTTTTCTTCTTTCCCCTGCTTCTTCTCCTGTTATTATTGGATGCTGAAATCCCATATCACAGATGTAGTTATGAATGTGTAACTAAATATCATCTCCCAACTTGATTTTCCAAACCTATCTTAACACCCAGAAGCCACATCAAAAGACAGGTCTGTTCATCTGCTGATCAGTCACAGCAGGATGATGTCCCCAGCTCCTTCCTGCCAATGCTTTCCAGTGTAACAATCAGAAGGAGGACCCCTCACAACTCCTTGTCCCAGGGCAGATTGCTGATGGGAGCAGGCTGGAAATATCATCTTGGTGCATTCCAGTCACTAGCAGAAGAGATCTCTGTCACTCAGTGCTACTATGGCTGTTAAAATAGATTAGAGGGGGAATCTGTGATTGTGGCAATAGTGTCACAGTTGTGAATATGGAGCATGCTGAATATGGAGCAGTTACAAATCTGTAACTCTAGGTTATGAATCTGCAGTGTAGGATGCCAGCTGTATTATCAGTCTGAATCCTATTGTTAGCCCTGAGTGAAGTAGGCCTGCTGAATTGGTGAACTTTGCCTATGTATTTACTCACCATTCATCAATTGATTCAATGGGCCTGTTCAAGTTGGTAGTAACCAATAGGGTTCAAGCTGTTACTTCTAACACTGTGATCCCTTTCATACAGAATCCTAATACAGTCACCCTCTCACCTGTGACAGTCATTCCTGTGTGATCCCAGCTTACACAGCTCTGGTAGAATGGCAACAGAAGTTAAACTATTAATGTTAAATAGCCACAAGAAACAGGCATAAGGACTGAATGAAATCCTGATGTTAATGCAGGATACTTGAACTAACAAAAATGTAAGGCTGAGAGCCTTTTTGCGTAGCAGTTTACAAGCGAAAGGGCCCCTTGAGCGTCGCATAAATGTCAAGAGTGGTCTGCATGACGCACTCCCATTTCCGCCACACTCAAGGCTTGCAAGCCCAGCAAATACGTGTTTTCTTATTTTTGGCTTTTAGCTCACGGGGCTGTGCCACACCCACCTGTGGTGTGGAGCCTCTGGAGCTGGGCCGGTTGTGCTTCCTCTCCTTAGTGCAGCCTACAACTCCCAGGCTGCACTGCAGAAGGAAGGGGTGGGGCGTGGGGGGGGCTCTTGCACGAGCAGGAAGGAGCTGCAGAGCCCGAGCAGCAGGGAAGCGGGAGGCTTGCGAGAACCTTCCTGCCCAGGCTTTTCACGAAAGGCCCACACTCCAGCAGCGTTAGAAGGTAAGCTACGGAAAGGGCCTGAGACAGGATTTTTGGAACACTTGTTAGATGGATTTTGGTTTCTCCCCATGGCTTGCTGTCACTAGAAACAGATACTCTTTCCTTAGATCAGACTCAGACACATTTATAAGGAATATTTTATAGCTTTTGATCTATTGTCTATGATTCTTTGTGGTTTCTACCCACTCCTGGGCCCTTTCTTTTGAGCCTGAGTCTCTCTTCTACCTTAGAACTGCCACAGAGAATATTCTGGGTAACAAGATGTCATTATCTGTGGTGGGCAAGTCTTTTTGAACTCCAGCTTTGTTTAATAGGTCAGTTTTCCCTATTTGATGTAAATTTTTCTGGGCTTAGGATGAGTGAATTCTGAGGATTTTGGTGGTGGTGGTGGTGGTGCTTTCCTGTAATCGGTTTTGTTTTCACTGGTTTGATTCTAGATTCAGTGGTCTTTCTCAGTACACTATTATAGCACTATTATTCCACTTTCACTGCCAGTACAACATCATAAAGACTGAATGAAATCAGTACCGGGAAAGATCCTGGAGCAGATCATTAAGCAGTCAGTTTCTAATCACTTAGAAAGCAATGCAGTAATCACAAGAAGTCAACATGGATTTCTCAAAAATAAGTCATGCCAGACTAATCTTATTTCTTTTTATGATAGAGTTACTAGCTTGATAGATGGATGTAGCATATCTCGATTTCAGTAAGGCCTTTGACAAAGTTCCCCATGACATTCTTGCAAAGAAGGTAGTAAAACGTGGGCTGGACAGGGCTACCGTCAGGTGGATCTGTAACTGGTTGACTGACCGTTCCCAAAGGGTGCTCAGCAATGGTGGGTGTTCATCCTGGAGAGAAGTGACTAGCGGGGTGCCACAGGGTTCTGTCCTGGGCCCAGTGCTGTACAATATCTTCATCAACGACTTGGATGAAGGAATAGAAGGCATGCTCATCAAATTTGCAGATGACACCAAATTGGGAGGGGTTGCTAATACACCAGAGGACAGGACCAAAATTCAAAATGACCTGGATAGATTGGAGAGCTGGGCCAAAACTAACAAAATGAAATTCAACAGAGAGAAGTGTAAGGTCCTACACTTAGGTAGAAAAAATGGAGTACAGAAATATAGGATGGGGGACAGGTGGCTGGATAGCAGTACGTGTGAAAGGGATCTAGGAGTCTTAATAGACCACAAGCTGAACATGAGTCAGCAGTGTGATGTGGCAGCCAAGAAAGCCAATGCAATTCTCGGTTGCATCAATAGGAGTATGGTGTCTAGATCGAGGGAAGTACTGGTACCACTCTACTCTGCTTTGGTTAGACCTCATTTTGAATACTGTGTCCAGTTCTGGGCATCCCAATTCAAGAAGGACATGGTCAAGCTGAAGCAAGTCCAGAGCAGGGCGACCAAAATGGTGAAGGGCCTGGAAGCCATGCCGTATGAGGATAGACTTAGAGAGCTGGGTATGTTTAGTCTGCAGAAGAGACGGTTAAGAGGGGACATGATAGCCATGTTTAAATATTTGAAGGGATGCCATGTAGAGGAGGGAGTGGGCTTGTTTTCTGCTGCTCCAGAGACCAGGACAAGGAGCAATGGATTCAAGCTACAGGAAAGGAGATTCCACCTGAACCTCAGGAAGAACTTCCTGATGGTCAGGGCTGTCCGGCAGTGGAATATGCTGCCTCGGAGGGTGGTGGGGTCTCCTTCCTTGAAGGTTTTTAAGCAGAGGCTGGATGGCCATCTGTCGGGAGTACTTCGAGGGTGTTCCTGCATGGCAGGGGGTTGGACTAGATGGCCCCTGTGGCCTCTTCCAACTCTACATTTCTATGATTCTATGATCATATGGAATCCTGGGCTTTGCAGACTTGAAGAGGGACATTTAGAATTCTCAGTAAGAGAGCTCTTACGCCTCACTAAACTACAAATCCCAGAATTCCACAGAATGTTTCTATTGCAGTTGTAATGGAATTATAGTGCTATAACAGTGTAATGTGGATGGGCCCTTAGTCATGATTAGAACAGATACATTGAAACATGCAACTTAGGTTACTCATAGATGTCAGTCAATATCCTCTAAATTAAATAAGGTTAAAACTTAAACCAGCTTCAACATCCCCTCCACAGTATTGTGTCATTATTTAAATCAGTGGTTCTTAACCTTTTCTTTACTAGGGACCCCCTGTAAATATATGTTGCTGTTTTTATATGTTGCTGCTGCAGCTGCTGGTATAGAGCAGCAGGGCTTTGCAGATCCCCTGTGAGGGCTCCAGGGATCCCCAGGGATCCCCTGACCCCAGGTTAAGAACTACTGATTTAAGTCATCAAAATGAACAAGCAGGACAAAATCCTGAAGGGTTGCTCTTCAGGACTTCAGCCACTGAATTTTAATCTTTCCTATGTATTCTATTTGCTCTGAGAACCAGTGTGGTATAGTGGTTAGGGTGCTGAACAAGAACTTGAGAGATCCGTGTTCAAATCTTCTCTTAGCCATGAAGTTTATAGGCTGTCCGGAGTTCAGACACACACTGTCAGCTTGACCCACCTTATAGGGTGAGGAGGAGGTGAGCAGTGAATATTGCCTTCAACTTGTTGGAGGAAACTCACTGGAGGAAAGTGGGAGTATAAAAGTAACAATGAAATCCTCTTCCCTCAGTTTTTGCATACTCTGCAGATACAGTAGCCACTGATCATGTTCTGTCTTTATTGAGCTAATTTTGAGGTGTCTCCCCATTATGATTTTTTTTTTAAGCCGAAGATTTTTATTTTTATGCTTGTTCAAACCTCAGTGTTCGCCTAAGTCTGTGGCTTTTTTTCTCTTGTACCTGGGTGGGAGCATTTGCATTTAAGCTACGTAAATAAAGTCATTCCTGGTCTCAGCTTGTGAAAGGTGGGAAGGATCTGTTGTCACCAGAGCCTGGAAAAGTTACTTTATGGAGTAAAATTCTCAGCCATCAATGCAACTGCAATTCCCAGAATCCCCTACAGACCATATTGGCTGGGGGCTTCTGGGAGTTAAAGTCTAACCTCTGGCAGGTTTTAACATGCACATGATTCAGTCTGACCTGCTTTTTCCAGCTGCATGAGGATTCTGTGAAGTTCAACAACAACAACAGTCTTTCTGTTGCTATCATGCCTTACCTCCCAACCTTTATCCAAGGGTATCTAACTTGCCTGAAGACAAGGGAGCCTGCTTACCATTATCAGTGCAGAAATCTTTCTGAAAATTTCAGTTGGCAAAGGATGTGAAAGAGGTGACTGTTCTGTAACTGAGATAATTTTGCTTTAGGAAATATTTCTGTTGGAGGATAGGGAGCTCATCACAATTCTCAAATTGTTGCATTTCACAAAGAAGAATAGTCCTACTTGATTCAGTGTGATTTCTTGTATTTGTTGGGTTTATAGTGGATGAGAATACTGATGATATTGGTTGAGATTCCCTGCATGATGCTATTTGAGTCTCATCATACAAGATGATAATAGAAACTCGATCAAATCAAAGTTTATGGAGCCCAGTATTCAGTTTATTTTAATGACTGGCAGATCACTTTTAAAATTAAAAAAAGTTTTCAAAAATAATACATAGAACAAACCAGCAATGAAAATAAATCAAATATCAAAAATAGAAGAAAGTCCAGAAGGAGACAATGCTCAATTCAAACAACTAAACAAACAACATCAATAAAAATCAATTATTATGGGTCTTGTGGAAAAAAAAGGTTTTCAGTACTCACCTAGATATAGGAAGAGGCCTGGAAGGTCTAACCAGGCAGAGAATTCTACATGCAGTGTCACCACCATAAAATGGTTAACTTGCTACCTGCCATTTGGAACTTCACTAATGATAGTAGTCTTCTAACATTAGATAGGTAGATTTCTTTGTGGCAGATACCACAAACAGGGCATAAAGTTGATGGTCTTTCTCTGGCATCATACTGCTCAGAGGTACACTACTCTTGAACACAAAGGGTTTATTAACCATTGCTAGCTCCCATTAGTAGACTTGTTCTCTATTTAATTACTCCCAACTGTTTTGAAAGCCATTAGGACGGTTATCACTTTTGGTAATGAATCCTTCTTGATTAATGAAAGCTTGGATAGAGACTAGATCTGAATAGAGTTTAAAGTAGTCTGTAGAAATCCGTGAGACTTGTCCCATTGTTTCTACTTGGTTTGTTTATATGATTGAGTCTAAATCCCTATGTGTTGAGTAAAGAGGTAATATTTTCATTAATCTAAAAATACTGATAATAAATTTTGTTGGATGTTCCAAAGGTTATTGGTGGTGGTAGGGATTCTTTCTAATCTCTGTTTTTCTACTTTATTCCCAGTTTTATAAACTTATAAACTTTGGTAATGTTCCACAGCTTACAAACTTTCCCCTGCTACGTAGGCACTTATAGTTGTTCTGACATGCTATGTATATCCCAAGATGTGACACATAATAATCTTGAAAAAGTTCATGTCATACATGTAGAGTTCTCCTGCATAATTCATGCAGAAGAATTCCCTATAGAATGTTCTTCAGAGTTCCAAACAGGCTGTATTTTCATCAGTTCACAGTAAGCAACATCTGGCTTTGCAAAATACCAAATGACTCCTGTAGGTCATGCACAACAAAATCCATAGTATACAAGCAGCAATAGCCTTTTGGAGCCAATTCCAAAGCATAAAATATATTATGCAAGCTTTCAGAGCTTCACTGGCTTCTTCATCAGGCAAAGATGTTAAAAATCATACAGGATTAAAAAAGGGGTGACGATAGAGTCACAGTCTTATATTCTGTCTGCAATGGTTTCAGTAAAAATGGTATTGAGGGGCTTCATTGCAGGCAGAGGCCACTCCCCTTATTTACCTTGTAAAGACTAGGAACAAAGACCGTTTAAAAAACAGGTAATAAACTTCAACTCCATTAGCAACACAAAAGTAATTTAAAGGCATGTGTAGTGAATTCTAGGCCTATCGGTTTTCATTTCAGGAAAAAAACCCCACTTGGGCCATTTCTGCACTAGACTGTTATAGCGCTATTATTCCACTTTCAATATCTTATGGAATCCTGGGGTTTGCACTTTAGGGAGGATTCCATAGGATATTGAAAGTGGAATAATAGCACTATAACAGTCTAGTGCAGAAATGGCCTTTGTATACTGTTATAAATGCACACATTCTTATCAGAGGCCATGTTATCACACACAAGAGACCATTTTCAGGGGGAAGTCAGCAACAGAACACCTATTCACTCCTGGGGACTAGCAAAAATAGCCAGAATACCACCTGAGGGTGCTGTAGTTCACAATATTAGTACCAAGCAGTTCAGTTGTGTCCTCTTTTGTTGATCTGGGTAGATATGTGGAAAAGCTATTTTATCTTGTCACAAGTTGACATGTAGTTTGGTCCAGAAATGTCCATCGTGAATGTATATCAGTGCTGTGCAGCCCAAGAACTGTACAGCATTTGCAAGTTGTATGTTTATAAGATGTTGAGATATTCTCTGAGGGAAATTTATTCACTTGTTAATGAAATATTGAGAAACCTTTGGCCATCCAGATATTTGTGCTTACAACTCCCACCTGGCCAATGATAAGTGAATTTGGCTATGGTAATCCAGATCATCAGGAGGAACCAAGGTTAACCATGTTGTGTTGATAGATGCACACCTTTTCCATATGCAAGTCAGGTTGATCATTCCTTGATGGTTCTTCTATGTCATGTATGTTTATGACAACATTTGGGGAATTTTTTTTTTGAGACTACAGCTCAGAATCTATTAGTCAATAACCGTATTGGCTATGAGATTTGGGGATATACTAAGTCCAATTTGTTGTGATGACTTGCATTCATTCTTCCCATTCTCTGTTTGTATGTTACAAATATCTACTTGATTATGTATGGGTTTTAACATCCTAAGAACTGTCCTCATATTTTCCACCCACTAAGCTTGACACAGGAATATTAGCCTTCCCTTTTGATCCTGTATATTGTCATCAGGGGTGGCAGGCAATGCATGTAGCTTGTGCCTAGACGGGGAGTAAGGATGTCAGAAGAGAAGGGCAAGGAAGTGGGAAAAGATGATCAGGAGGGCAAAGCAGCTTTGGCTGATTGTCTCTTTACTGAGTTCAGATTTTCTTATCTTATATCTAGAGGCACAAAGGAACATCCATGAGTTTTGACTTCCTTGGACCGTCCTCCTGATCCGTCTTCAGCTATCCGTTTAGACATTTTCTACAGTGGTTCTCATGTGAACAATTTCTTTGTGTTGATTTTTTGTAGAAAAACCCATCTGCATTGCATATATGGAGTTCATGATCTTGGTCTGAATATCCCCTCTTCCAATGCTATTAAATCTAGTTTGGTCTTCAGTCTATCATGTATGTTCTCTCCACTTAATTTAAGCCATTTAATTTTGAGTGTCATTGTTAATGAGGTGCCAAAGTTTATTTGAACCTACAGCCTGTATGAATGAGACAAACTATCAACAAAAAAAGCAGCTTGCAGCGACATTGTAACAACATGACTAATGCCATTCTGTAACTAAATTGTCCTTCACCACCACCATTTTCCTGTGCTTTCAACTGCTTACATTTATGTGAAAAGAAAAGGCAGTTTGAGGTGTGCTGCATATGGGAAAAATGAAAATGCTTCTTGAACTGTTTGAAAAGAGTGCTAGTTTATATTTCTCTGTATACAGTCATGTGGAGTTAATTGGTCACTCCAAAGAATATGAGTGGAAGAAAATAGTATCTTTTCATTACAAGAATCTGTTGTTTCCAAGGTGTTTAAAATGAGTTCTTTCCTTTCATGAGATGAAAGTAAGGAAATTCTATGAATTACAAACTATGGGTGACCAGATCCATATCTATCTATCTATCTATCTATCTATCTATCTATCTATCTACTTACCTACGTATCTACCTCTCTGCATCCCACTGTGATGGATGCCCTATCCAGACTCATCCCACAGTTACAAACCATGGGCTTCTACCACCCACCTTGCCCTTGGATGTGTTGGTTGTTGGGTTCAGTGTGGTAATGTGTGACTGAATTCTCCTTATCAATTGTTACATTAAAATGTTCAGAAAGAGATGTAGAAAATAAAAATAGGAAAGATATATATATTTTTTGTAACAGATAAAATATATATCTGCCTCAGTTCAGCTTTCCCTCAGTGGGATCCACGTGTGGGCCTTATGCTACATCAACCCATATACTATCTCCTGACTTACTTTAAAACCCTGAAGCCACCTCACCTAGGTATACCATGATGCAACATCTGCAGGAAGGATCAGAGGAGGTCTGGCTACACCCCTACCATACCCGGATGTACAACAATGACATAACAGTGAGGTTCATGGGGCTTTCCAGAGATCTCAGTGCATCTGTAATCACTTGTGTCTGGCTGGGGAGAGGGATTCCCAGATGATTCAATTATCCTGTTTGTTCACATTGAAAGACAGAATGCCTATATGAAATGGCTTCAGGAATTTAAAACAGGTCAACAGAAGGGCTTTGGGTGCTGTGTGGAAAGGATGGAATTACAAGCCCTTGCAATGCTTGAAAAAAATCATGTAAGGAATACACACATATGGATGTGTGAACCTGAATTCTGGCCAAATAGTGTTTTGCTGGTTCCACACACAGTGCACTGTAAAACTAAGTTTCAAATAAAGAACACTTCTTTCTTAACTCTTTCCACACTCTCAGTTCCCAAAACTCCTATTCAGATCAAATCTATAGTGTCTCTCTGTAATCAAGCCCCCCTCCACCATAAAAGTCTTAATCTGATTTATTCACTTACAAATGCTACTGTTTTCCCACAGTTAGATTCTAGCCACACCAGAAATATATGGATAAGGGAATGATGTGGGATAGATGGCCCCATGAGATATTAGCCTCATAGTATTTATATGGTTCCTTTGTCCAAATGGAAACCAGTCCAAACTAGAAAGGGTAGCTACAATGTACTAGTAATATATGATTAATCTCTTACAATGTTTGCAAAAGCCAATGTGATGTAATGCTTTGAATGTTACACTAGGACACAGCCCTGAAACTTTGTGAATGACTTTAGGAGAGTCACTTTCTCTCAGCTTATCCCACCTCACAGGCAGGATTTTTTTGAGAGTAAAGGGAGGAAGAAGAGCCGTGTATGCCCTCTTGAGCTCACCAAAGGAAAGTTGGGAATTAAATGTAATTTTAAATAATAAAAATAAAAAATTGAATAATGCAGCATTCTTAGGCTTGGACTTTAGCAAGTCACTTCTGATAGCCTGCCTAAGATTGTCTCCCTAGGGACTGAGTGTGAAATGAGAATAGAGTATAACGGGATATATACTATGTATTATGTATTGATCAGAATTATATATTTGATAGTCACAATCAGAATAAATTGTGTAGTTTCAGGTTATTAACATTAAGCTATTCATTTACTTTTGAATTATATCCACTAGATCTAGGTCTCCAAGAATTACATGGAAGGAGCTGAGAAAATATGTTAAATACAGATGTTCATGTGTATTTGTTTTACACACATATCATTTTTGTTTTCATTTTCTGAAACTGAGTGCGGTGTTCTTCTCACAATGGACAGAAATTCATGTCACGGTCTCTAAGGTATCTAGATGAATTCCAAAGCCAATATGGAGGTGATAACTTGACTTTGCTGTTGTGTGCCTTCAAGACATTGGCAACTTATGTTGACCCTAAGGCTTTCTAAGCAAGATTTGTTCAGAAGGGGACTGCCCTTGCTCTCTTCTGAGCTGGAGAAAGTGTGATGTGTCTAAGGAAACCCAGTGGATTTTCATGGCTGAATGAGGACTTGAAGCTTGGTCTCCATAGTCATAGACCCTTTTCGCACCTTACCTTGTTCATGGTGCCATCGCAAGGGGATTGCGCGAAAAGCCTCTTGCAAGAGAGAATCGCATGCCCTGCTGTTCCCTCCACACCAGCTCTGTGCTGGACGGAAGGAAGTGCGATAGCTCCGCCTCTTACTTCTGCAGTGCAGCTGGGTACTTTCCCAGGCTGTGTTGGGGGAGGTTCCACATGCCAGGTAAGTGCGGGAGGGACGTGGGAAGAATGCACAGTCGCGGGTCGTTTTCGGCAAAGAGTTGAAAATGCTATAATCCGCGATTGCTGTGAGATCACTACAGGAGTGCCACACGAGTGCAAGAATGCCATGCAGAACTATCCTCACGATTCCACATCACTCCCACCACCATTTCGCGTTTGAAGTCACGTGCGAAAAGGGCCATAGTCCGGTGCTCAAACCACTACACCACAGTGGCTCACATGCAAGCATTGTAAGAGATTAGTCATATAGTACTAGTACACTGTGGCTACCATTTCCATTCTGGACTGGTTTCTATCTTTGCTGATCCAACAAAAAAAAAGGCACAAATTTCATTGCATAAGCTTTTGAAGTTTACTGGATAGTCAGAGCCATATAAGTAGATTTCTCAGTAGTTACACAGTGACCATGTTTATACCAGAGTAAGTACTTTGTGGTCACTGTGTACCTCCTTACATAGTGAGCAGGAAGTACTACTCTGGCATAAACCCAGTTGCACAAATGTAAGCCTTCAAGAAGATTCCAGCCAAAATTAATACAAAACAATCAGCCTTGAGAATGTATAAATGGCGTAATGTGGTCAGAATAATGGACTCAGAGTGGGGAGACCTTGGCTCAAAGCTACACTCAATCATAATGTTTTTGGGTGATTTTAGAACAGTTATGCTTTCTTAATGTAATTTGCCTCACAGGATTGTTGTTAGGTTTTGTGCGTGGCCCTCTCAGCTTGGAGGAAGAACAAGAGGAAGTGCACTAAATGAACTTATGTATGATATTCACCAATTCTGACTTTCTAATAGTGAAATGTGGATGAAGAAACCCAGCACATTTACTTAGGAATAAAGGGGTAATATAAGATGTGATATGTTGTATGATTTAAATTTAACACCAATATTAACTCTATTCAGTGACAAAGAATTTGTTGTTGTTGTTGTTTGCTTTCAAGTGTGCCTTCAATTTGTTTCTGATTTATGGGGACCCTAATGAGAATCTTTCATGGGGTTTTCTTGGCAGGATTTGTTCAGAGGGGATTTGCCTTTGACTTCCTCTGAGGGTGAGAGAGTGTGACTTGCTCAAGATCAACCAGTGGGTTTCCATGGCTGAGTAGGGATTCAAACCTTGGCCTCCAGGGTCCTCGTCCAGTGCTGAAACCATTACACCATAATGACTCTCTGCATTACAGAAAAGGTAGAAAAATTGAAATCTCATTAAAATTGTTCTAGAGCATTCCTGAAAGAAGCATTCAGAATTGGGAATAAATGTCTGTCAGACCACTTGTTTTTATTAATTGTCAGACTTTTAGACTACTCAATAAATGGAGTTTTCAATAGTCTAACAGTTTCCTGTAATGGAAGCACTGGCAGGAAAACTCTCCTATTAATTTAAAAGCCGTTCTGTAGTAATTTAGCTTTCCACTGCAGCAAAACAAAAAATTTGCCCAGGAATATTCTGAAAACTGTTGTAAATGGTTTTGTGTAAATTAAGTGGTTTTGTGTAAGTTAAAACGTTAACAGAAATGTCAGATTCAAGAGTTTAATTTTTCTCTTTCCTGCCAGGTGACTCAATGTAGCCATTTCAGGAAAACTGGCCTTCAAGGGAATTCTCATCAGGTCTCTTCTTGAGATGGTTCTAGTTTCTTGTAAAATGAGAAGTAGATATGTGTTGTGGCTACTGTGCTGAGGCCTTTTTAGGCTGCTCCATTTGGCAACGAATACCATGTGGTGAGCTGCTTATGTGCAACATCTCACCACAGGATTGGATTAATTTTTGGCCTACAATCACCACAAACACCCCATAAGGAAATCCACAGCCTGCATAGTGAGCTGCTGCATGTGATGAGTTCCTCATCTGGTAACAGCAACCATATGGAGTAATTGCTGTCAGCTGGCATAAGCGTGTTGTTAAGGAGACATTATGACATGCTCCCAGCCAATCGGTCTTCATATCATGTTTGGAAGAGAAATACAAGATACTTCACCTTGAGGAAACCAAGACAGAACATGCTTCCTCCCTTGAACTCTCAGGTGACTGCTTTGGCTTATAGATCAATGTAACTTATCTCAAAGAATAAAACAGTATTCTCCAACCCAGATTTCCTCACTTTGTGCTTCTTTGGCATCACTAACCAGCTGGACTGCTGCTTGCACCCAGAGGCAAAGGGGAGGACCCTTCCAACACATACTCTGGCTGAGATCCTACATGGTCAAGATAGGGTAAGACTTCTGCATGTGGAACTCCGCTATAGTTCCCCAGTCACCACTGTCAGGACTCACCGTTACATTTCAATAGCATCCCCGCTGTCCTTCCATTGTTGGTGGAGTACAGGAGGGATCAGAGAAGTATCTGGCTATGTCCCCATCTAAGGACATCTTCTGCTGAGATCTTCTGAATTCCTCCAGAGGTCTCAGCAGATAATGTCATTGGATGATGTCATCAATGGCCGGGGGGAAGGCTATCACAATGCAGTCATGTGTCCAGCCTTTGGATATTTCAGGGGGAGGAAGAGAATAACAACCTCTGCAAGGACCAAGAAATAAATGCTCAAGCATAAAGTGGACTTAAGTTTGTGGTTTTCACTAACAAAATACTGTCCTCCATGTAAAGAAGTCAAACAGTGGAGCAGTTGATTTGTACTTCAACACAGTAACAGGAGAGCATCTTCCCTCCTGTCTGTGGGCAGCAGGCTACCCTGAGGACCATTTGGTAGATTACAGGGAACACACAGTTGTTGAGTCTTCTCCCCGTCCCTTAACATCTTCTGCTTCATTCTACTGAATTATAGTGCCAAGTCTGCCAACAAAGTTGACAGCATGTGGTTCAAAAATGATTCCCAAGTCCAAAGCACTGCAGTGGCTCTGCTTTACAGTATTCTTCACAATTTTTAAACATGGATAGATCTTAATATCCACAGACATATTCAATTCATGTGTTAGTAAAGCTTAGAAACAGAGAAGGACTGGCATCCTGTTGAGCATCTGATTCTTTACAGTCAAGATAGAATAAATTTTTGACATTTTCCCATTTACGAATTTAAATGGTGAAATGCAAGAATTCTTCAATCTATCATAAAGTTTATTCCTTAGGCACCCCAGAACATATGTATTTTGTGATAAGAGGCTTGTCAACGATAGGAGATTGTAATGCTGTGTTGTTATAGATTTGTTGGCACTTTGCAACTGTTTTGCAGTGTCCCATACTTGATTACCTTTATCCAACACATGCTGCAAAAATATATCTGGAAATATAGAGCCAACAAGATAAGTCCCTATGATTATTTTTATGATGCACTTAATATATTGATTTTTCCAGTCTTGTAAATGGTACATCTGTGTAAGCTAAGACAAAGATCCACTGACTTTGAATGAGAAAAGAGGGGATCACAGTCTTAGAAAAAAAATACATGACAGCTTTTTAAATTGTCATAAAGTTGTGTTTACACAATAACTAGTGGTTGTTATTATAGAAGGATCACATATAATTCTGATCTACAATATTCATACTCTTTATGTCTATATTCTATGAAACAACATTTGGTCTTGAGCAAGTAGCTCTACCAGTGGTAGAGTGGATCATCTTTATTGGAGGCATACAAAATCATAATTATATGCTTGTGAAGTCTGAGTATGATATTCCCACTGCCCAAAAAATAAATAAATAAGCAGGAAGGTAAATTTGTAACCCCAATCAGTCATAGCAACAATTAATTTCTAGAGAATGATGCTGGGTGCTAAACCCACCTAGAAACTCTATATCAAGAATGGGAAATATTTGGCCATCCCATCAGCCCTTACTCCTGGCCATGTCTCAGGACATTAATAATCATCTGGAGAGCCAAACATTTTCCATGTCTGTTGCACAAATTAATTCAATAAATTTATTGCTTGCTTGTAGTTTTTCAGTATTAAAACGAATGGCCTTTTCACCTCTTTTTTTATTTCTTGTGTTCCAAGGCTGAGCCTCGTATTCAGAATACTAATAAACACTTGAGTCCTGCCTCAAAATCAAGAGCAATAGAAGATAAAAAGCAGAATCATAGCACCGCAAGCATAGTAGAGCTTGAAATGTTGGCAGAATGTACATTTTTCTGACAATGTGATCTTTTCAAAGTGACTTCTGCTTTGCTAAAACACATCAAAATTTGCTTCCTTACATGCCAGTGTTTTCCACAGCACATTATTAGTGGAGCAAAAATCCCCATTAAGGATAACACCAGCAGAATTAGTTACTGTAGTTGTTGTTTTTAATCATTGTCATTTCAAAATCAGCAGTGCTCAAGATAGTCCTGGAGGCTCACTATGGGGATAACACACTGGTGTTGCCTAATGAAATTCAAGAAAAGAGTTACAACTGGTCACTGAAGCACCTTTCCATGACTAGCCACTGCCTACAATCTGTGGTCTTTTGAACTATTGGCCCTATTGTAATTGCTACTGCAAAGCAGTTGTTTCTATTTCGTCATTTAAAGAAATTGCTTTGCCATATAAATTGTCAATCAGGGGTTTGTGGGGTGTGTCAGTCATATCAGGAAGATACAGGTTTATACAAGCAAATGTGCCAGCAACTGAGGACTTTCCATGCAGTAACTGTTTTGAGCTAAAGTGTGTGTTACAGGCAAAGTGACAATGCGTTTAAGAGAAAATGTGAAATAAAATGGAAAATGCTTCTTTTTCCTCAGAACCATTATTCAGATGAAATCTTCGTCAAATAATAGGTGAGCTGATAAAGTTATTGTACATTGTATGTTGCTATACAACCATGAGTCATACACCTTTATTAGCAGGTTTGTCAGAATTTTTCTCTTCACTATGTTCTGCACTAATAGCAGACCTTAGCTTTTATGTGCTCTTATTAGAATGGGATGAGACAGAAAATGTAAGTATCCCATTGAAAATATTACCAGGAAACCACAACACAAGTGAATATATGGATAATAATAGTTGAGATAAATAGTTCATCGAAGAACATGCTTGTAACATTAATTTCCTCTGTGCCTCTTGGGATTTGGCTAAAGCATGCAGCGATATTTAACTAGGCTCAATCATTTGCTTTCACTTTCCATACTACTCTTCTGTTTTCAGTGACACGAAACAACAGTTCTACACCATTAGCACTTGGAGTTAAATGGGAATGATGCCAAAAATAATTTCGCCTTAATCACTGTTCAGGGAATGTCACTGCTTTCACACCTCTAGTTCATGGTACAGAATGTGTGGCTACTTTGGGTTCAACTCCAGCTAGTATGATAAATTGCTCCACACACCAGTAATGGGTATTGTGCAGGGCTAGCTTGTCTCAGACATCCTGTTTCTTTTCAAAATAAGGATCTCAAAAGCCCACAGCACAGTGGTGTGCCAGGTTCTGGTGGTTAGTGTCTTCCAGATCAGTGTGCTGGAGGATCCATTCTAAGTTTTAGCCAGCATGGTGCACTTCTTTGAGTGTTGGTCCCTGAGGGCTCTGAGAGACCTGGGTTCAAACCTTGTTTGGCCATGGAACCCTCCTGCCGACCTTGGGCAAGTCATACTCTCTCAGCCTCACAGGTGGTAATGTCAAACCCTCTCTCAACAAATCTTGTGAAGAAAACACCATTGGTTCTCCTTAGGGTCGCCATAAGTCAAAAATAACTTGAAAGCATACACAACCTATCCAAAGTGCTGAAGCTTATGCTCAAAATAGGTTTGGCACCTCGCACCTTTTTGAAGTTCAGACTGAAATTCCATTGACACAGAAGCCACCAGCTGCCACTGTAGCCAAGATGTCACAAATGTGATTCAGAAAGAAAGATATTTCATCCAGGGAATCCTTAAGTTGTTCTTCTCCTTAAAAAAGGAACATTGGATATAGGCCTAAAAACTGATGTGGTAATTCTTTACTAATTTTCTTGTTGAAGCAGACAGTGCATAATTTTAATAATTTTCTTCTTGCTGTGAGAATTTTCAGAGCATAATCACAATTCAGGACTTCTGCACAAAATTCAGACATAGTCGATTTGCACAGAAAACACCTTTTTGTGGGCAGGAAACAGCTTTGTAATACATCTGAACATATATATTGTAATACTTCTGCATTGAAATAATACCTTCTGCATTGAAAAAGCTGTTTCCTGCACAGAAAATACTGTTTTCTGTGAAAAATGAACCACATGCAAATTTCGCACAGAATAAGTCCCAATTACAGCATTTTCTGCACTGAAAACAACTTTTTCTCCACAGAAAAAGAATTATGCAGACAAATCCTGTTGTCTGTACAAAATAATTATGTACAAATTTTGCACAGACTAGGTCCTGAACTGCGAAGATTCTCATCAGCCCTAGATTCTTCTCATCAGGATTTCTTGACACCTGAAAAACATGCTTTCTGTTCATTTTAAAAATATTTGCAAATATTCTTTCCATCCCTTCCTAAAACATTTTAGGTCCCCACTGGTCCACTTTTTCTCATCCAGTATGTGAGAACTGGAGCTCCCATTAAAGCATTCAGAGTCTCACCTTTAAAGGATTGCATTGACTAGCCTAAGCGAAAGTCTGCAAAAGGTACACCAGCTAGCATTAACTAGCAAACTGGTGTGCGTACTTGCAAACAACGCATGTGCCTATGACTGACTATGGAAAAAGTGTAATCAAAATCACTATAATAAGTGTAGGTTGTTTGCAAGGAAAATGTGGTGTTCGTTATTCTTTTGGGGAGGCTTGTGAGGAAAAAAATGACTGGTTCACATGCTGACTGCAACTATGTCACATTGATTTGTGTTCACATATTGTAACTCTGGAACTATATGGAAAAGTTGGCTACACAAGAAAAAGTGCTAGTTGAACATATGGATGACTTCCCAGAGCTACTGATTTTATGTTAACATCTTCTCCAGAATTCTTATAACATCATACCAGCTTGAAAATAGGTTCCACTGAAATGAATATACTCTATTACCCACATGACAGAAATAATTCTAAAGTTTAAAAATGTTGCACAACTACTACAGCATTTTCTAACTGGTATTAAAGAAAAACGTATTCCCCCCTCAAAAAAAATTGAATATACACAATAAAGTGAGTTTCAACTGATCTGTCCCAACTTGTTCAGATACCAGTATGTGAAAGAAAAAAAGATCTCAGATTTGGAAATTTTTTACCATATCACATGCTGAACATCTTTCTTTTTTCTATACTTTTATCTTGAAAATGTTCTAAATCTCAGACACTGGTGATGGAAACCTTATTAAGTTAAATATACGTTGCTTTACATGTTTCAATGATAACTTTATATAAAAATATAGATATGTATAAGATATATCATTGGACGGTTGTTTTGAGAATAACAACATATGAGAAATATCAAACACAGTGGACGACAGCAAAAGAAAACTACATAATGGTGACTACACAGAAAACATATTAAACATTCACCAACATGAAGTTTAACTTGGCCAGAATTCATCTTAAATTTCATTGGTTTTGATTTTTTTTAAAAATAAGAATGCAATTTTAACCCAGCTTTCAGTTTAAACATATTTATACTGGTACCCCTCTTTTCAGTTTCTGCTGCTCTTGCACGGAAATTCAGTACACAAGAAGCAAAAGAAAAACTGTAAAGAACAGTCAAGATCGGAACACAAAACAATAACAACACAATAAAAGCTGGTGATTTTTAAGACTGTGCAATAAAGCAAACCAGTCTTCCTTTCAAGCATTTCCTTGGCACTAGTACATGATCCTTTCTGTTTGGAGTTCATTTCTGAGATGAACACACAATCATTTCTGTACAGCCACTTTTGAAACATGTCTATATGGGCAGAAACTCTGAGCTTGCCTTCTAGTTTAGTAGTCATATGAAGGCTGACATCCTGTTTGTGATGTACACACATGCAAGTCATATTACTTATGCAGGGTCAGTCAGTCCCAGCACAAGAGAGGTATTCTTCTGCAATGGAAATAGCATTGTCATACAGAAATGTTGCTTGTTGCAATTGTGCATTGTGGTTGTGCATTGCACAATGGCACCCAACTATTGATATGTGTTGTGCAATGGTGCTATTCTGCATGAGAATTTTATAATTCTGGTGTAGCATATCTCCACATGTGCATATTTATGCTATGCTGAAGGGGTTGTGCCAACATTCCCAGGCATATATGCAAAATGTGAGGCTGTCATACAGGTATGAGGAAAATTGCTTCCTTTTTGTGGGCTGTGCACATTTGGCAAGATGAGGAGGACTGTAAGTTGGACATTTGCAAAATTCCATGAGAAGCTCTCCATTTAGTGCCTGCAAACTGCTGAAACAAGACTAGAATCCAAAGGACAGCTCAGTAAGCTTGCCATGTGGCATCTGGATTTCCAACATGCCATCTATTATGCTTCTCCTGATCTTTGGCTGTGGAAAAGATTGCTTTGGAAAAATTTCCAATTTTTCCCCCAAATTTCCAAGCTTTGGAAAAATTACATTTTGGACCACAATTGTCATGTCAGTGGGCTGACAAATCTACTCCAGTCTTTAGGGTGAACTATAAAGGAGTTATCCAAGCTGTTAGCCATCACTAAAGGATAGCGCCTTTAAAGTTCAGACTAAAACCTGGAGTTGATTCCCCAGCCAATTGATATGGAAGCCACCAGCCGCCAATGCCCAGAATGTTCCAGCCAGTATGTGAAGCACTGAGAGTTGTAGCAACCCCACATCAACTTTTCCACCTGGTCCTTCTCACATAGCATTAGATGCCTTAGTCAGAAAGAAAACAGAGCTGATGTATTATAATAGCCAAGACCAATAGCTGGCCAGTCTCCATTTCAAATCATGCACTAGCCACAAACTCATTAGGTGGTTTACACTAGCTGTTATCTGCAATTAAAAAAAAAGGCTAAGGTCACACCCTCCTAGTGTTTACTACACACTAAAAAGAATGGTTCATGGATGTTTTGTACACCTATAGGTATTTTTAGAAACCATAAGCTGACTCCCCAGATTCCAAGGATGATTCAGGAATTGGAAGAAAGAGGAGGAAGAGGAAGAAAAGCAGCAGCATGCTTGCATGGTCAACAGAGCTGAATACAAAACACAGAGGACAGCAAAGTAAAAAACAACATATTAAAGACCAAATAGATGTCACAGGACTAGAACTCCTAGTGTCTTTTTTTCCTGTTCACAAAGCAACCAAAATTATGTGTATGGTTATTTTAATTAGTACTGTTGTGTGAGGAGGATAGATCAATCCACAACTATATCCAGCCAGAAAGAAACTGATGTCAGGAGCTGTCACTGTGGAACTCTAAGGCAACAGTGAAAGAGATTTGGTACCATCATTCAGTAAGTGCAAATGTGAGAAATACAAATCTGGTTCTGTCAGTGAAAATGTGAGGCTTCCTTTTTAAGAGCATATTCTTATATTGCTATTTTGCTATGCCATAAAACTTCATAACATGGAATGAAGTTTCTTTTTCTTTATAGGTGATGTATCATAAGCTGTACCTATATTTGAGCAGTCTACAAAATATATCAAATATATCTCTATATAGATATAAAAGCTCTTTCTTTTCTATCATATAATACTGCACTTACTTAGCTTAAAACTGGTTTCACCTTTTTTTTTTTTGCACTATTTCAAGTAATTTCTCCCCACCACCCTTTCTCATCTCCTCTGTCTCTTATTCTGAAACCACAAATGTATAGGGACATGTGTTGATTTATAAGACTTTCTGGAAACAGTCACATGTCTTGTGTTATGTTGGTGGTCTGTTCAGCCACGCAGAGAAGTGTGTAATACATCTGGTATGGCTTGTGGAACACCACATGGGAAAAGTCTGGAGCTTGACAGTTCAGCTGTACAACATTAAAATCCAGCAACCTTCCCATCATTTGCACAGATCCTGCTGAGGAGAATTTCCGAATACACTTGGTTTATTGGACCTCTCACATGATAAGGGGATTGAGAATTGGACGCATAGGCTTGAAGTTTCACCAGGTTACTTTGGTTGTTGAAATATTTGCCCAGAGCATGGGGCTTTGAAAACGCCATCGCCATGGGAGAGCTTCCTTCAGATGTTTTGGATTTTACCACCTGAAAATGAAGAAGGCAAGTGTTTGTGAAACTTTGAAGGTGATGCAGTCCATTTAAGCTACAGGTACATAACAGAAGGGGGACTAAATACAACTGCTGTTATGTTAATTGATTGTTTAAAACAGAGGTGGGGAAAATGTGGCTTTCAGGTCACATATGGTCCCCAGTCGTCCCCCCCAACAACCTGGTCATTGACACCTGCCATTTTTCAAGCACCAACCATAGAAACCTCTCAGGATATGATCTGCCATTTAAACATAATTCCTCCCCCATTGGGTCTAGTTTAGAACTTAAAGATCTTTAAAATAACTGGAAGTGACTGACTTCAAATTGGGGGCAAAATATGGGGGTCCAGGGGTGGGAGTACAGTCTTCCAAGGTCTGATGAAGGGTAAAAGTCCTTAATGAAGGGTAAAAGGCTGATGAAGGGTAAAAGGCTGCCCACTCCAGTTTCAATTTCTTGCAGAGCAATCTTCTTCTCATGTTAGACTGGCTTGCTAACTGCAAATTCCCTTCTGTCAATCTTAAGTCAGGAGAAGTGTAATGCTACCATAACTTGTTGTTAATAAGTGGAAAATGGACAGTGTTGAATGTGGGATAGGGAAAAAACTTAAAAGTTCAGATCCTTAATTCATATCCTATTCTCTTCCAGGGACAGATCTCATCTCCCAAACCAATGTAAGGTACATACACATAACTTGAACAGCCTGCATTGCTATGGCTTCATAGCATAAATACTAAGCTTTTTTTTTCCTTTGCCAGATGTTGAGTGCTGGCAAACAAATTAGATGTGACTAGGCAAATCTGCTCATTTTACTTTCTCCCGCATTTGAATTTTTGTTCAGCTCCCTTGTGTTGAAGTCACGGAGCCCATCTGGAACTTACTTAGGAATAATAGGGTTCCTTTTCAAGCCTTGTTTAGAAATGAAGTGCACTACTTGCTATCATTTTACATGGGAGCTGGGATGTCTCCAAGAGGACTTATGGGGATTTTGCATCAACAAACATCGCTTATGTTGTCAAGTAGCTTCCCTGCTGCAAGGCACAGAGGCCTGCTGTTGTGATGAGCCCTTTTCACTTCTGAAGAACTCAAGCATTTTGACATCGCTGCAGATTGACCTGTCTCCTCTAATTCTACGCGGTTTTCATTTTGAAATGGCTCATAACTGATAATTCCTGAGTGCACCACTCTGCTTATCACAGTAGGACTCATGCTGGTTCAAAGTCAGACACCTGAAACCAAACCAGCTGCTGCAGCTGCCTTTCCTCGTCATTTCATTGCCGCGCATCAGGCCTCTGTCAAAACAATGTGTTGAAACACTTTGAAGTGCTACCCCAGAAGCTTTATTGGAGCTCCGCAAGAGGCATAGTGTTTCTATAAAGTGGTCACTGTAAACGTTTGAGGTACATTCATTTCTCCAGTATGTTGTTGTGATTTGAATTAAATGACTGGGTTGAATTTAGGGACTGGGTGAAGGCCCCTTTCACAGTACAAAATTATAGCACTATGGCCCTTTCCACATGTATGGGGGGGAAACGGGTGGAAACGCCCAAAAACGGAGCTTACCGGCAGCCGGGTAAGACTGTCGCCACGCGGAGCAGCACGAGCTCACTGCTCTGCAGTCCTCCAGCGTCCCAAATGGCGGCTTCCGGTTGGTGGAGGCTCTCCACCAACCGGAGAAGCTCGCCAGCTGGAAGCCCGCCCCTGGCAGATGTGCAGGCGCGCACTTGCATGCGCCTGCAAATCTGCGTCGGAGCCGGGCGACGGAGCGGCGCGGGGCTGCGCTTTAAAAAAGAGGTTTTTAAAAAACACGCAGCGTGGCTAGTTCCGGCCGCTCCTGAGTGGATTCTGGTGTGAAATTACAAAAAGTAGTCCACGCCAGTCCACTCTACGGTGTAGAAGACCTCCGTGAGAGGTCGCTCTGCACCATTACAGAAGCCCGGTGTGGAAATGGCCTATGATTCCACTTTGACTGTCATGGCGTCATCCTGTGGCATTTGAGGTGTGTAGTCTGATGAGGTACTAGAGCTCTCTGGCTAAAATTTCTACATACCCCTCTCTAAACTTCACATCTTGAGATTTCATAAGATAGAACCACAGGAGTTAAAGTAGAGTCAGAGTGCTATAACTGTATAGTGTGAAAGGGCCCAGGGGATAGGACTGAATTTAGGAATTGGATTAATTGATTTGAAATAAGCAGGAAGTAAAGCCGCAGTTAACTAAAGGAAATTATCACCATTTTCTACTTCTTTTAACAGCGCAGGGAGGTAATTTTAGACTCTGAACGAAATGGGCTTTTGCGTCTCCTTGTTTAATAACAATACAATGGGCTCTCAACTTTCACATGTTCAGCACTCAAAGATTTGAGTATTTGCAGATCATTTTATTTTATTTATTTAGTTTAAACAAATCTTACTCTATTTGCCCCTGCCACAGAAAAGTATGTTCTCAGGAGCGGGCCACAGACCGTGCTGGAAGACTTCGAGATTCCTAGAGAGAACACTTTTCTAGGCATTGCTAGGTCCTTCAGAGTGACTCTATGGCCCACTTCTGCTGAAAGTGGGAAATGGGAAGTGTGGAAGACCTAGAGATTCCTAGAGAAGTATTCTCAGTGTTCATGATTTTTATTTTTATTCTTGTTTTTTCTACTTTTTGGGGAGGTCTCGTACTCCTAAGCCCTGTAAAAAATGGAGGACTTGCTGTAATCATCATCATCATCATCATCATCATCATCATCATCATCCCCTATCTTTCTTCTCAAAACAAGAACTCAAGGCAGTGTAGGCAGTATTGTTGAAACATGCAAAAGGTTAATAGTGAAATATGATTATGATTAAATTGTCAGGAACATTAATAACACTTTAAAAAACAGTTTGAAAACTGTACATCCTGATGAGACAGGATGTGAAAATTTGTCAATTCTGTCATCTTCATGTATCTCAGAATCACACTGGCACTTCATTTCTGTCCTGGTTCCATAATGTATTCCGATATACAGGCATTTGTTAGTGTTTTTATATTTTTGTATCCATTTTTATACACATTTTCCCTGTTGACTAAGGTGTTTATGTGTATTTTTCAAATATATACATTTTAGTCATGCGTTCTTCTCAGCAGTTTCCACATTCTGGGGAGCACTTTTTTTCAGAAGCACATTTGCCTTTCAAAATGTGTTCACAACCTTATGTTTGGTTGCTCCATTGCATATCTATTGCAAAGGTTTCCTCTAAAATGTGGCAACACAAAGTATCTACATTATTTATCGAAATGAACATTAGCATCAAATGATTACCTCATGAAAATGGCATCCACATTTCCCCTGCAAAAATTCCTTGTACCGTCCCATAGTAATAATAAAAGTATCAACCACTTCATAGCCATATTGTTTGGCTGTGTTCAAAATAGCTTGATTTTCATTCCACAAATTCTGCACTTCCACCTATAATTGAAATCAAGATGAGTCTTATTCTCCCATACATGTCCATGTCTTGGTTGCATAAAGTTACTTTACCACTGACATAGTAAGCATACAAAATTTGACTGAAGAGAAGAAGATCCGAGTTCTTCTATGTTAGGGATGCTGTCCCACCCCACAAGTGGTTAAGCACAAGGAAGTTTGAGATTTAAAAACAATGGGACATCTAAAATACAGCTTTATTTTCAAAAAGAGAAGGAGAAAGTATTGTGAGTATTGGCATCATGCTGTCAGTGAAATACACGCACATAGTATAGTGATCTGAGTGTCGGACTATGAGCCTGGAGACTAGGGCATGATTTCCCATTTAGCCATGGAAACCTGCTGCGTGACCTGGGCAGTGATGTATTTAAGTCTTTTACTCCAAGTCTCAAGTCAAGTCTCAAATTTCTACCTTCAAGTCTCAAGTCAAATCTCAAATCCTTGAAGATACTTTCAAGTCAAGTCTCAAGTCTGGGAGCCAACTTTATACCCCAACCTATATTCCAGAGTTTTTGGGCAGAGTTGAATAAAGTCAGTTTTAACAATTTAAGCAGAGCCAGCCCTACATATTTGTGATTTTGCCATCTGCAGCTTTGGATGTGGGGAATAGGATCCTTCTTACTTCCCATTTGGGAAGCTGGAAGATTTTTCAGAAGTGGGGAATAGGATCCTTCTTCCTCCCCATTAGTGAAGCTTCAAAAGCTTTAGAAGGAAGGATCCTTCCTCCTCAAGCCTGTTCCCTAACACATTTGCTGTTCTCCTCTGAAAAATGTGCCGTGTGCTCTGAGGGCGAGTCTTGTCTTCTGCTCCTAGGAAAAATTTTAGTAGGCTCCGATATGCAGCGGGGACAGACTGCTGAGTAGACCTCAAGACCACCTCAATCCCATTGCTTAACCCATTTGCTGTTGCCCTCTAAGAAATAAGCCCACACTTTGGACTTCAGACAGATTGAGATATGACCAGTAGGAAAAAGAGACGGAAGCATTCAAAGTCATAACATTTCTGGATGAATGTGTTATGTTACTGAACCAAGGGCAGCAAGTCAGTCACTAAAAATATACAAGTCTCGAGTTGAGTCGGGTCAGTGCATCATTTATTGCTGAGTCGAGTCTGAGTCAAGTCACTGAAGTGACTTAAGTCCGATTTGAGTCCAAGTCAATCGACTCGTGTCTACATCACTTGACCTGGGATGTGTCACACACTCTCCACTCCAGAAAACCCTGTAATAGGTTAACCCTAGAGTTGCTCTAAGTCAGAAATGACTTGAAGGTACACAACAACAATAAGCAGGCTTGACCTAAGCAGGTTGGTTGGTTGAAACCTGAGCAGGGTGGTTGATGATAGGGTGACTTGGAGATCTCTTGTTCATAGGGTTGCCATAAGTTGAAGTTGACTTGATGGCAGTTAATACAACAGCAAGCATGGCTTACATGTGCATATATCTCTTTCTGGATGGGGCACCGCTGCACTCCATCCCAAATCTCCCCTCTGCCCTGGGCAGCTATTCAGCTCTAGAAGGGAACAATGTTGCTGTGGCTGCTTACTGGTGCTGAAGAAAAGGAATGGGGAGACAGTTCAGATTATGAGGATGTGAGTGCTCTTGTCTGCAAGGGAAAGGAAAAGGAGAATGCACTCCATCTGTAAATGCATTATTGTTTCCTCCCACTCGAAGCCCAACCTGATTCCAGTGCACTATGTGTCAGTTAAAAGCCCATTCAGACAGCTTGCTATAATGAAGGTAGATTTGCTTGCTAGAAATTCTTGTCCCAGGGGATATTACACTGATTTACCCTAGTCTCTGCATTCTGCTGCCTTCAATGCCTTTTATCCTATGTTAAATCTCCATGTGTCAGCACTTTGCTTACCTACTCTGTTGCTCCAACAAGCTACCTTGAATTGGCTTGACATGGCCCAGATCCTTGCTCTTAGCATTACATACCTGTTCTCATGTTTTAATATGGATGTATCTGGGATATACTGGCCTGAATACTATTGGTTAGCTAGAGTAAGCCCAATGAATCAATTCTTGAATGGTCAGTCAACATATAGATAAATCCCACTGATGTAATGAGTCTATTCTAGCTGGGACTAAAGAGGATCCAGGACCATATCTAATACATAAAAGTCAAAGTTTGACTGTTTGTCTATGTCAGGCAGAGAAGATCACATATGATTGGCTGTGTCAGGTGAGAAGACCTCATATGATTGGCTGCCTGAGAAGATTCTATTGAATCCTGGGGTTTGCAGTTTAGGGAGGGGCCTTTAGAATTCTCAGCTGGAGAGCTCTTGAACCTGGTCAGTTGCTAGGGAGATGAGGCCTAGCAGCAAGGAGGAGGAAGCCAGTGTATTCCCTCAGAAACTGAACCTCTGTATGTTAACAACTCTAAATTGGGGATTGGGAAATATGGGGGAAAGTTACAGGTACTGGACAAGACAGTTTGGGGACTTAGAGACACAGGATCTCAAATCTGTGTATTTCAACTGCATCTAACTCCTAAGGTAAGGTAAGGTAATTTCTAAGGTATTTCTAACAAGTATTACCTATGAGAAAATAAAATCCTGGGCACCACTGGGTAAATATGATAGTTTCATATATTTATCATTATTGTTATGGTATATATTTATACTTATTACATTTATACCTCTCCTGTCCTCCTAAGAGTGCGGGGGGGAAACACTGGGCAGACTCCTACAACATGCAGTTGTACTTTTTTTAAAAAGTTGTGCAATTGATATATTTAGCTCATGGTTGTGCAGGTAGAATTCCACAACTATAACCATTTCATGTGGGCATAAATCTTACTATTAGTCCTAACTAGAACCATTGAATCAAGGAGGTTCGCACGCATGTTGACTTATCACTCAGTGACTGATTCAATACCTCACCTCCAGTTGGGACTAACAACAAGATTCTGGCCATGCAGTTGGATAGCATATAAGTATTTGTCACCTCCATAACCTCCAGTGGGTCACTTTGTTCACCGGGATTATAAAAACAGTGATGGCACATTTCTGATTTCACAATAGGCAAGCACATTTAGTACATACACCATCAGCTGCTCAGTTCAGTTGCATAGTTTAGCAGAAGGGTGGTATAGAACAGCCACCAGCTACCTGTGTGACTGTAGACTTACAATGCCCAAGCATGATGCAGGATCTCAGGTATTGTTCTCTATCGCTTGCCTTGTAACTGAGGAGTAAGATTATGACTTTACAGCTCAATAAGCTGTATAACAGGTGTATTAGAATCATAAGATTGCCTGCATTACGCTGTTATTGCTGGGGAGTGAATTGTTGTTGTTGTTGTTGTTATTATTAGGCCTGCATCTAGTCTTAACCACACTTAAATCAATTGTTGAACTCAAGAGGTTTTGAGTGATTTATGATTAACATAAATTCCACTGAGTTCAGTGAGCATACTCTATGTATGGCTAGTTTGAATCCAAACTATTTTCCTCTCTAGTCTCTTCTCCTTCTTCTTTCTGCATCTGTTCTTCTGTGTCTTCCTTTGTGTCCAACTTTGGACTGTAAGCTTCTTAGGGCAGGGACCTATCTTTTTGCAGTTGCTTTGGAAAGTCCCATTCACATTGCTAGCCTTATATCGACCATAATGATACTTGCTTTTAATGTGATAGTTAATGAAATGAACAGCAAGGTTTTATTTATGCTAGGACTCAGCCCTGGCATATGTTTTTAATACCAAGCCTCAGGCATGGAACATATAAACTAAGAACAGATGAAAGAGCCCCGGATGGATGCAAAATATATTTCTTCCATCACTGAGGGAGGGAGTCTTCAGGATCAGGAAGAAGGGCTTCTGAAACTAAGGGAAGTGTTTCCAAATTAGGAATAAGTCTTATAGTCTTATAGGCACTGTAGAACAATTAAGAAAACAACACAGCCTCTCTATTAAATCCAAGTGCAGATACCACAGGAAGGAGATCGGGATCTCCCAGTAGGTCTCTGCATTATTTACACCAGACGAGCAGGGGTTTTGGACAACCATTGATTTCACAATAAGAATGCTTGAGAAAGTCTTCAATAATTTTTTTAAGAAATTGATGGCTGAGATACTTCATCAGAAGCTATAATGTATAACTTTACAATGATGAAGCTGCTGCCAACACAGTATGTAATCATACTGCTGTACTGCAATGTTGTGTAATAAGCCACTGTGCAAACAGTCCTGTTTGTGCAACAAAGGGCTTCCATAGTGCATTGGGGCTACACTGTGCATCAGGACACCATGTGCATTAGGGCTGCTGGCTCCACCTGTGCAAGCAGTCTGATGTCACAGCTACTCTCTGTTCCCCTCCTGAGAATATGAATGTTGCACAATGATGCAATTCAACTTTACAAAATCAAAAGTCAGTTTAAAATGATATAACCTCCCGACAGTATGCCAGCCAATGTTTTCAGTATAACTGATTATTTAATTTTTTTTTAAAAAAATTGTTTTATGCCTTGTTTTAACTGTATGCTATTTTAACTTATATTGTAAGCCACCATGGGTCCTATACTGGGAAAAGGCAGGTTATAAATAAAATGAAATAAAAGGTTGGCTTTTTTTTCTCTCCAAATAAATAAATAAATAATCACCCAGGACCACTCAGCCAGCATGACCACTAGGATTCTGGGAGCTTCAGTCTAAAAAAGTAAACTTTCTTCATTTTTATATTAGTGAGAGTAAAATGCTTCCTCCACCCTTATAATGCTGAAATGAAGAAAGTTTAAGGCAACTAAGATTGGAAGGATTGTTCTGGTAATCAAAACAAAGCCCTGGCTCAGAATTCTGTATCAAGATCCAACAGGTGGATCTAGCACTTTGATTCTACTTTTAACTTTTTATGTGTTTGTTTATCGTTGGAAGCTGCCTTGGGTCCCATTTCAGGAGAAAGGCAGCCACCAAATAGAATTAATAAAACAAACAAACAAACAAACAAACAAACTTGCGTGGTTCAATCCTGTGGAATCCTGAGATTTTTAGTTTCGTGAGATATGTATTCATAGTAACAACAATAACAACAATAGTAACAATAATTACCTTTTTCCCAGTTCAGGACCCAAGGTGGCTTACAACACTTAAAAACAAAGATAGATAAAAATGCACAGCATACGAAATGTTAAAAAGTAATTAAACTCTCAAAAGACTGAAATCCATTTAAAACATAACCCATTGAAGAAATAAACAAAAAACCCTAACATGTTATAGAAAGCCCTTTAATCTTTTTTTCTCAAAGTCCTGCCAGAACAAGAAGATTTTCACCTACTTGCAGAAACATAATAAGGAGGGTGCCAGTTTTACACCTATGGAAAGAAAGTTCCAGAGCCTGGGAGCAGCCACTAAGAAGGCCCTCTCCCCTGTTCCCAGTACGTGTACCTCTGAGATGTTGAGAGAGGGAGAAGAACCTGCCCAAAACATCTCAAAACATCGGCAGGTTTCTATAGGAGAATATGGTCTTTCAAATAACTTGGGCCTGAGCCACGTTGGGTTTTATAAGTCATGACCAGCATTCCAGATTGGACCCAGAAACAGAATAGTAGCCAGTGGAGCTGTTGCAACAAGGTGGTTGTGTGCTCCCTGCAGCCAATCACGGTTAACCGTCTGGCTGCTCATTCTCTGCCAGAAAGTTCAAGTGCCTCACCAAATTCCAAGCCCAGGATTCCATGGAATACAGCTCTGGTAGCTAAAGTGGAATTATAGTGCCTAGTGTAGTGTAGTGTGAGCTTCAATTTGAGTTATCCAGACTAGCAACTACAGTTGGCCCTCCCACATTTGTTAGGGTTAAGGGCACAGGTCTCCTGCGAAAGTGGGAAAAATGCAAATATCGAAATTTGTGTGTGTGTGTGTGTCAGTGAAAAGGGGACTGAGACATGGCGGGGAGAACAGGCACCCAAGGTCCGAACCAGATCAGGGGAAGGAAAGGGAAAAGGGGTGGGTCATCATGGTTGCCTTATACTTCTTCTCTCAGACCCATCTCCTTTTTTGGGAGTGTTGAGGGGACATCAGGAGAGAGTTTCTGGCAGTGAGAAATCAGGGTGCAGGCCATCCTTATCTGGCCAGGCAGTGGCTGGTGGAAGAAGAGGAGGACCAGAGGTGGGTTTTAAAGGGCTGTGCAGTCTGATTGGAACTGGCAAGAATGAAAGTTTCCCCAGAAAAGAAGTGCCTGAGGCAGGGTGGCATGGGCTGGAGAAATTCACAAATGATCAAATCTGTGAAAGTGAAACCTGAAAATGTGGAGGGCTAACTGTATATTTGACAAAGGCCCACACCCAACACTGACTACTGTTACTTGAGTACTAGTACCAAATGCTTTTCTTTGCCCCACCTTCAACCCTGGAGTGGCTCACAAGGGAGGGGACTGCAAAGGGAAGGGGTATTGTCCTCTTCCTTGTTTCACTAAAAACACAATTCTCTCAAAGAACAATTCCACTGGATCCTGGCCCAAGTACACAGATTTAACACTGATTCCATGACACTCACTAAAATAAACATGAACAAGACATGAATAAACTCTGCCCAAAACATGGAACATGAACACATTAGCAGTTAGGGAGTGGCATTCCAGCACAACATCAGAACACTTCATACTGGGCTGACACAGGAGAAGTATTCCACTCAGATGTATATCATTTTAATTCTTATGGTCATATTGCCAAGTAAAATAAAGCTTCAGTTTAAAGGCAAAAGACTTTTTAAAGTGATGACAAAGACCAAAGGTAACTTACTGGTGAAAGATAGTGCACTCCATTGACTGGCAGATGGAAGCCCATTCCCAGGGATTTTATCACTACCTGGATATTTGAGAGATTTGCTCTATGGATAAAGTGAAATAAAACAGGCATACCTTATTTATAGTTATGCAATAATGACATACTATGAATACTTCTTAATCATCTATTTATCTTATACAATCACCAAATTTGATAAAATACATTGATGCTGCAACTCTGTGGCTGACATTCCATTAGGAACACAAGTAAGTTTCTGTTACACGTACATATGTCATTTTTGGGGTACTTAGTGAGTTGGTATTCCCTTCCTCCTTCTGCCTTTCCTGATTTACTGAACAGCCTCTCCAGCCCTCCCACCACCACATGGCCATTCATGGGGAGCAGGCAGGATGATAGAATCATCACCCTGTAGCCAAGTGCAAAATGATGACATCAGTGCTGAGGTCTGCTAGGGTCTTTAGGTCTCAGTGATGCTGTAATTATTTCATGTCTGGCTATGGGATGTAACCAGGTGCTTCTGCAATCCTGCCTACTCCCCACAGAGCAGGGTATGGCCGTTCAGGGTTGTGGTATATGGCTCAGCCTAGCATAGGTCCACAGGCAGACCTTCAATGCTATGCTGAGCCATACAGGGTTGCAGCCCACTGATTTCAATGGAATTTACTCCTAAGTAAGCATATAGGACAGCATGGTGTAGTGGTTTGAGTGTTTTTGAGTGTTGTGCTGTGGAAACTCACAGGTGACCTTGACTGTGTCACACACTCTGAACCCCAGAAAACCCTGCGATAGGTTCGCTTGGGGTCACCATAAGTAAGAAATGACTTGAAGGTACACAACAACAATAAAGCATATAAACCCACTTACTTCAGATAAAATAGAGCATTTCTTCTGATCAATCTGAGAACTGCTATTTTAAATAACAGTGTAAGAATCTGAGGTATCAGAGACCTCTGTATGTAACTTTTCAACATGAAACACTTTTGGATCGTTTATGCCAATGACATCTAACTGGAGCCCATTATTGTAGGCATTTCCTACAATTCCGACAAAACCAGGAACAAATCTGTTTGTAAAGTTAATGGATATTAATAGACTTAGCAAGACCAAGACACTCCCAAATACGTTGTTTTACAATACAGATAGTTCATCACAATGTATTATTGGTGGGAAAATCCATCCTCCCCAACTACTGATATTGTTAAAGGCTGTTAGGGACATATACAAGCATAAAGTCTGTGTATGCTTTTTTATTTTTGTGTGTGCTTATGCCTGTGTATGCTTTTTTATTTTTTTTAACATTGCAGAAGGTGGTATTCTCTTCCTCCCTCCTCAACAACAAAAGCACATACCCTTGGATGTACCATTTAGCCACTACAGCCCTCCACTCACAGCCATTCAGTGGCTGGTGGAGCATGGGGAAGGGGAGGGAGAATCAGAGAAACATTTGGCTATGGTCATTTCCACATGACGTTGCTATACCACCACAGCAATGGGTCATTTCCGTGCCAGGAGTTGTGCTACTACATGCCATTGTCACTATGCAGCTGCTACCCCGTCCCCATGCATCGCCAAACTACCGTATTCTATTTCCAGAAAAAATTCATTACAGGCCTACTATAGCACTTCATTCCCGTCAGCCGGGTCAGTGCAGTACTGTTGTAGTACTTGATAGTGCTTCCAGTCATCGCCAATCCAGCAGTGGGCAGGGTGTGTGTGTGCCCAGCTTGTCCCTCCCTCAGTGGCTCCTGTGGTATGGTAACTTCAGAATCTATCACCTCTCCGTGTTTATTTTAAAGTTCTCCTTTGAGTTTATTTTCTTTAATTTTTAATACATTTTTAGGCATTATAGTATGAAAATGCAATAGATACTGCTGCGTTTAATATGGCTTCCAAAAGGAAAAAAAAATCAATCAGGGATGGTGAGGTAGGGTGAAGGTGGAGATAGGGAGCGGGCAAGGACGCTGTGGTGCACAAGGAACACTGGTGGCAATACTGCTACTCATCTGTTGAAGGCAGAAGGGTGCGGAAAACAGCGTTCCTAACCTGATGGCAATGCCGTAATTGTAATGGTAATTGTAATGGGAACTGTAATTGTAATACCGCACTAAGGGGCTCTAGTGCAGAAATGGCCCATGTCTTTGTAGCCAGATACAAACTGATGATAACATCTGCTGATCCCTCTGATAGATCTCAGAGGATAATGTCATTGGCTTGCATCTAGCTATATATATGTGTGTGCGTGCGTGTGTGTGTGTATAAACTTAATTTGTGCAAAATACAATATTTGTGTGAAAACATATTTTGAAAGATTTTTTTTCACACATACAAAATTAGCTACAAAGTCCTACAAGCTCAAAAATTTCACCCAACAGGAAGAAACTATAGGGACACTGCTGGGCACTGGGGCAGATAATATGCCAATAGCGTGTCTGTTTTGTCTCTTTGACTCAGCTGAAGGTACAAAGCCTCAAAACTGGTGCCAGAGTGGATATGCATCCTTGTGAGGTTATGGAATCCTTATGGGTGATGGGTTTACTCTACTAAGGTCCCACTGATACACAACAGGCCAGTCCCTTCATCCATAAATGAAGTAATGGATAATTAATTGTTTTATTGTGGACTGATCTCACATCATCAGCAATGGAATCAATAAACCAGTAGCCAGACTGGCAAGGGAAAAACCAAAACATAAGATTGGTTTCAGGTATCTATCCCATCTTTCTCTTACCCAATTAACTTCCAGCTTCGTACTTCCTTCTGCCTGGTATCACATAAATAGAGATCACTCACAGTTCCAGATTTAGAGTATTATATGCATGCAGAAAACTGCCAGGAAGCATAGGTAGGTTGAATGAGAAAGAAGGGGAAAGGGGGAAGAAATAACATTCTCTTTGGCCCATCTCTCATTTTCTTCCTCAATGAACTATTTTTGTAGGTCCCATTCAAGCTTAACATTTTTTAAAAATAAATATTTTGAAGTATTTAAAAATATATATCATGGTGGAAATTCTACATCAGACATGTAGCCACAATAAATGGCATAGCTACTTCCCATCTGACCATTGGCAGCCACCATAAAAGTCAGCCATCCAAATTGAGTGATGAAGGTCTGTTATGCTGCAGAATAATGTGACTGCCCCCGTCCCACCAGAGAACAACCATGTGATGAAAAATTGTGATAGGTCCCCGCTTCCGTTCTTTGCACGCTGCTAGGAAGAAGCTGGTCACACCATCCTGCAATGCCCTGCTCAGCAGCAGCACAGACCTCCATTGCTCCAGATGGCTAACTGGCATTTAAGGTGAGTTTCAGGGTCATTTATAGTTGTGGCAATAGTTCCATGATCGCAAATGAGAATATGAAGCAGTTACAGTATCCTATGTCTAATTTATGGCATCATAACCAACAAGATGCCAGCCTATATTTAATTTATAGATGTTGGGAGTATCATATAAAAAGGGAGAGCATACTATGCAAGCATTTTTGTAGGCATATAGTTGGGTAAATGAAACTGATACTGAGAATGATACTGGAAAGTGATGCAAATACTGTTAGTGGTTCTGTCATACAACTAATAGAAAAGAAAAATAACACATACCGCTTGAGGACTTTTTGGATAATATGTAAGTGATTGAAATTAAGCCATTGGACACCACCAACAACTAATATAGTCTGGCCTGTGTTCTGTAGTGGCTGTGATCTGTAATAAAAAAAAGCAAAACAAAACCACAAAAGCAAACTATGGCTGAGAATGAGAACATATGGCAATGTTTTTGGCAGCTTTGCATTAAAACTTAGCCAAGCATACTGGCCACCCTTGACCATGAAGGATTGATGTCATTATTAGTTATATAAAGCAGTTCTGTATATTTTAAGATTATTTATTTCATCTTATTTTCATTGCATAGTTCTGTCAGATTCATTGGAAGAAGGCAACACAATTTGTGCCAATGAAGGGAGGACCTTTCCAGCAACTAACAGAGGTACTGGCTTCCCATTAACCACCAGAATTTTCTGCTTTATTCCCTGGGTCCAGTTTATCACCAGTACCCATAGATTTTTTGTTTATTCATTTTACTTTGACATTTGGAGAATGTGAGGGAAGAAGACATCTGTATGAACTGAAGAATCTTGGCACAGGCAGAGTAGACTCACAGGAAGTTATTCCAGTTTTGGACCGTAGTGGTTCTTCCTCAACATATGGAAACATTATTTTTGGACTATAATTCCCACAGTCCCCAACCAGCATGGTTATTGTGGTCTTTTGCTTCAGCGATTCAGAGGACTGTAACCCAAAAAGTAACTTTTCTAAGTACTGTTTCTCCTTTTCCTAAAGATTACAACTCACTGTGTAAACTGTCTCCTAGAGACTCTGAATATCACACAAATTACTTGTAACTATGGAATGCTGGCACATAGGCAGTGAGCAGTAGGAAAATCAGCAAATCATTGTTAAAAGTACCAATACCTTGGCAACAGGAGGTCTAACATACCTGAGTAGCAGCTGCTCTAGTGCTTCTTCAAATGTTGGTCTTTGGTTTACACTGATCCAAAATTGGGGGTAATATGAGTAACTAATAAAAGTCCTCCTATCATTTACATTATCATAAAACTTCATGTCATGAGCTTTTTGCCACTCTTGCAGGGTTTTGTTCACTCTCTCTATCAGGTAATACATCATTCCTCTGTTAGTTGAATCACCAATGAAAAGGACCTTAAAGGAAAAAACAAAACATAGAGCACTTTTAACTGGTAACTGTCATAGAACTTAAGCAAAGTAAGTCTATTTGCTTTGGGCTACTCAGGTTGTGGATTGAGGCTTCCTTCCTTTCTTTCTCTATCCATTTATTTATTTAATTTATGTCCTGCCTTTCTCCTTTGCTATAGTGTTGTATATTGTCATCTGCAATATGAGACCCAAAGCAGCGATCACCAATATTCTACATCGACTACTAAGTAACTTCCCCTGGCCCAATTCCCTTTGCCCACTTCAGTAACTACCAATTGCATCAGGCAAAGGAGGCCTGTTCAGCTGCCAATAAGGATGCACTGTAGGAGGAAGACATTTTTGGCTTCCTCCTACTAGTGACCAAGGCTGCAACAAAGAATTGTGGGTTCCTGCTTCTGATTGCATGATCAGGGGTGACGGCTGCCCAAATAAAACACAGACACAAAAATAGAGAAAAAAGGTCACAACTTTATTGGCTACAAAGGCGGATAGGGTTGGCGTAGGCATGGCTATGGATCCGGGCATCAATCAACCCGCCTGTTGGCTGATGAACCCAACATATCAGCCCGGAGCCTAGTGCCTACCTGATGGACGAAGCACTTCTGCCTCCAGGGGCTGCCTGTTGCATGCCCACCCGAGCTTGGCATGCTTGCTGCCCAATGCACCCCCTGAGCCCAATGGGGACTCAAGATGTCCCCTTCCATGTGGCAAAGCAACCAGCTGTCCTGGATCCAATATCCATGTGACCACTTGCAAGTTGTGATGAAAAAGAAAAAACCAAACATCCTAGAGGGTAGGTGGGCCGGGGTGCTGAGGAGACCGGACTGGCATGCCTCCGGAGCTTGCCTTGGCTAATGCCAAGGGAGTGGACCTGAGGGAGACCCGCAAGCTCCCTCCAGCGCCCAGCTCAGTCAGCCAGTGAATTCAAAGCCCAGTGCCTTGAACTCATTGGCTGACCCCAAGAGAAAAGGGGGGAAGTTTTTGGGCATGCGCAGAGGTGCGCCTGCCTGAAAACATGGCCGCTGCGACCATGCTGGAGAAGGAGAAGCTGCCCAGCAGCCCCTCACATCTCGACATGCAAGAGCGCCAAACGGTGAGTCGTTCAGCGCAATTGTTGCAGCCTTGTTTCCTAATTAGAGGAGGGTTGAAAATGTCATCATCCTACTGCCCTAATCAGCAGCGGAACAGACCTCCATTGTCTGACGTTTGCTGCTAAGGTAGGCTAGGAGGAACATTTGAGTATTCTTACTGAATATGGAGCAATTATCAATCTGTAACTCTAGATTACAAATTTGTAGCTGCAATATAGATTGCCAGCCAAGATAAGCTAAAACAACATGGACCATTTCCGGCCAGCCCCCTCCCTAAACTGCAAACCCCAGGATTCCATAGGATGTTGAATGTGGAATAATAGCACTATAAGAGTCTAGTGCAGAAATGGCCATAGTTAACAACAGTACATAGTACAAAAGTAAATATTGATTTAAAACAATTAAAAACACATTCAGCATAAATTCAAATGTACAGCACACCCATTGAACTTATTTCTGTTCCAATCAGTTAAAGGCTAAAGACCTGTCTAAATAAAAAGATAATTGCCTGTTGGCAAAAAGAGAGCAGAGAGGGGGCAAACTGAGCCTCTGTTGGAAGGAAGTTCAATAGCCTAGGAGCAGTCACTGAGAAGACTCCCTCTCATGTCCTCACCAGATAAGCCTTTCTTGGCAAGTATGCCCAAGATAGAATCAGGGACAGCATAATTATGCATGCCTGCTTTAAATCTATATCCCACTTCTATTCTGGGAAGCATAAAATCCCCTAAAACATATGTTCTATGCATTGTAACAGCACTTTGTCCTCCATACCTGTTTGACATAACAGAAGACACTGCTCAAGGGAAAGAGAGGGAGAAGTGTGGCTAAAATAGTTGATGTTAACTGCCATCAAGTCAGCTTTGACTTATGGTAAAAGGTGAAAGATTTATATGACTCTACAAAGGAGAAGTTAATCTGTCATCAACAGCCCTGCTTTGGTCTTGCAGACTCAGGGCTGTGGCCTCCTTGTTTGCATCTATCTACCTGTAGTGTGGTCTTCCTCTTTTCCTGCTGCTTTCTACCTTGCTAAGCATTATTGTCTTTTCTAGTGACTCATGTCTTCTCATGATATGTCCAAAGTAAGACAGTCCCAGTTTAGTAATCTTGGCTTCTCTGGAGAGCTCAGGTTTGATTTGCTATAGGACCCATATATTTGCTTGTTTGGCAGTCCATAGCATCTCCTCCAGCATCACATTTCAAATGAGATGTTTCTCATTATTTTTTTTCACTGCCCAGCTTTCACAACCATACATAGAAACTGGAAATAGAATGGCATGGACAATCCTCAGTTTGGTATTCAATTATATATCTTTACACTTAAGGATCTTGTCTAGTTCCTTCATAGCTGCCCTTCCAAGTCTAGTCTTCTTCTGATTTCTTGACTGCAGTCATCACTCTAATTAATTAATGAGCCAAGGTATGGAAAATCTTGAACTATTTCAATGTCTTCCTTGTCTACTTTAAAGTTATGTAAATCATCTCTGATCATTATTTTTGTTTTCTTGATGTTCAACTGTAAACATGTCTTTGCATTTCCTTTCTTGACTTTCTTCAGTAGTTGTTCCAAGTCTTTGCTACAGTGTAGTATACTGTCATCTGCAAATCTTAAATTGTTGATGTTCCTTTCTCCAATTGTTATGCCTCCTTCCTATAAGTCTAATCCAGTGTTATGTATGATAGGGTCAGTGTACAAGTTAAACAGATAAGGTGACAACATTCAGCCTTGCCTTCCCTCTGTGCTAGTTGGCTAGAGAATCATTCTGTTTCTCCATAACTTGTTCTAAATGTGGCCTCTTGTCCTGAGCACAGGTTATGTATTAGGGTAATCAAATGTTGTGGTACATCCATTTCTTTAAGAGTTATCCATAATTTTTCATGATCTACACTACCAAAAATCTTTGCTGTAATCTGTAAAGCATAGGTTGAGTCTGAAATTCTTTGGTGTGCTCCATTATCTAACATATGCCTGTGCGTCTTCCTTTTCTGAACCCAACTTGGACATCTGACCTTTGTCCCTCCATGTATGATGTATCAGTGATTGTATACCCTTACGTTCATTGGAGTTAGGTTGCATGCTGCTCTCTGGCAGTTTAGACACAGCATGTGTATGGCTACTTCCTGTTTGTTTGTTCATTTGTTCATACCTGCTCTCTTCTTGCACTATATAGACCTTCCTTTTGTTCTCTCAGTCTCATCTGCAATAACTCTTTCTTCTTCCCTGTCTGCCTACCATAAAGCATGTGCCCTTTTAGAACTCTCACTGGATGAAATGCTCCAACTCTTCTGAAATGATGTAATACTCTTTCCCCCCATATTTTCTTCAAGAAGATGAACCTGTGTTTATTATGCACAAGAACTTGTGAGTCAAAAACTACCCTTATATATCATACTAAGAAGACCAAGTTTGATTTATTTCTCTGCTATATTTCTGGGTGTGGGGCGATGTGGCTGGTAAAGCTGTTCTAACTTCAGCTCACTATTTTAATTACTCTGCTAAAGAGATCCACTATAAATCTCTCACATTTCCCAACATGAGGAAAGCCTTTGCAGAATTTTGAGCATCAGTTTGGTTTCATGGGAGATCAACTAATGGTCCAATGGTTGCTCTGACCTTTGATATCTGCTTTCCTGGGTATTGGGATGTGTATTGAGTGTTTCCAATCTCTGGGCCATTCTTTTATTTCTCATATTTGTTGACATATTTTAATTAGAATTTGAGTGGATTCTGTCTCTGTGGCTTCAAACAGCTCTACTGGTATGCCATCTGTTTCTGGTTATTTATTTCTCCCAAGTGCTTTGAGAGCAATTTCCACTTCACTTCCTAAAATTGGGGCTTCATCTTCAAATGGTTCTTCCTTGAAGGAATCTGCCATCCTTTCATTTCTTTTATATAATTCTTTAGTGAATTGTTTCACATTAAATTTTTGTTTCTTGATCATGCAATGTGTTATCCTATTGGTCACGTCACATTCCAACTCTTGGTTTAAATTTCCCTTTGATTTCTCAGATCTTCTGAAAGAGGTCTCTTGTTCTACTTTTTATTGTCATTTTCCATTTCTCTGCATTGATTGTTATAGTTTTTCTCTTTGGTCCTGTGCACAAGTCACCAAACAGCTGCATTCAGGGTTCTGACCTTATTTCTGTCTCCTTTTACTTTTGCTTCTTGTCTGTCTTTAACTGCTTGAAGAATTTAATCTATCATCCAGTGAGGCTTTTTCTTTCTTTTTGGCCATAGATAGTGTCTTTTGAATTTTTCCAATTCCTGTCCACTTTAACTCACTCGTCCTGAGTTCTTGCAATGTTTATATGTTCCATTTCTTGTTTTACAATATCTAGCTTCCTCTGGTTCTTGCTCTTCTCGTTCCATGTTACTATAATACACATTGTGCTCTTATGGACTTTTCTTTCACCTCTGAGCACATCAACAATTTGAGTCCAGTTATTAATCCTTGTCCTTTGTTCTTCCCCAGTAGCTTGTGAGTGCCTTCTGTTGAGTCTCATCTTCTGTCACTACCTCTTGTTTCATTTTGGATTGTTTCATCATAGGGTTTTCAAGGTAGTTGGCTTCAGGAGTGGTTTACCACTGCCTCCTTCTGCATGGTACCAACAAGCATTAGCTATGGTGCCACTGGCATTGTCTCTGAGAGGTCTTCCACCAGTGTCAGCCCCCCAACACACACACATTACTGCTGCTGCCCAGTAGCTGTTTGTCTGGCTCCTCAGCAAAAAGCCTATTTGACATGAGAGACCCTACCAGCAGTGGTACTGCCCTCAGCCTACTCTCTTGCCTTACAAGAGCATGGAGCTCTACCACCATAGAATGGTAGTTCCACGATGAGAACAAATCCTAAGCGGTAATCATGCCATTACAACAAGCCTTATTTGCTTCCCTAGATATCATTATGAATAAGATGTACTCAGGAAATGAAAAAGTTCATTTACACACACACACACACACACTTGTACATAGACAAGTTCCTGTTTTAACAGGTATATTTTAAGTACTTTAGCAAATGTTGTCTTTTTATGTTTCCTGCTCTTAATCATACATTGCCGAGAGCATTTTATTACAACATTAAAATTTAAATTGCTTTTTTGGAGAGATAAATAAAATATATGCTTCACCACCTTTCACTTACAATTTAGCTACGCAATTATGTATACCTGGTTATCTGAATAATTTCTTATTATTCGTGAGCCGTTCCCTAGCTCAGCTTTTCTTCTGAGGTTGCCACATAGCTTAATTAAAGTGTTATGCTTCAGCAGATCATAGTACTACAATGGTAACAGTTAATTAACCATAAATTTATATGAGTTTTTGTCACACAGATGTAAAACAAATTCAAGCACTTTCTAATTGGATTTCACTCCCCCTGCCCCAGTCCTGTAAAATCCATGTCAGTTCCCAAGTGGACACAATGTAACAGATGTAATATAGCCTCCATACTGCTTGCATTAATAAGGAGTTCAAAGACAAATTCTGACATATAATATGAAACAAAATGAGTTTTAAAAAAAAACCCTGAAACTCACCTTCCCAAGAATAAATCTCTTTCATTCTCTGCAAATGACTGATTAACTTTGCTAACACCCCATTAATCTACATAGGTTCTCTTATAAAATGCTCAAGGGAATTTATAACCCCTTTTCATGTCTCAGCCAATCTGCGTCTATTCTCTCACCACAGGTGGTCCTGAGTTAGTGCTGACAGAAATAACTCAAGCGCAATGTCACATGCATGAAAAGTGAAAAAGCAGCTCAGATACAGGCAATTACCACTATTAGTGGGAAACGACGCGACAGTGAGCTAACACTCCACTCCTGAATTGGCTCCCATAGAACCTGTGCTCATCAGTAGCCATGCCTGCATGGTGCCTCAGGAACTGCAGCAAAGACGACAAGCATTGGTTTCCCAGGCAGCAATATTTTTCTCTTTGCTGTAAGAGACAGTATTGCTATAGTTTTGATGAGGGCTTGTTTGCCATGTCAGTTATTTGGAGATCATTGAAATGCCTCAGATGAATTGCTTCATTATAGTGTAATTGTTTCTCTCATCCCAAGCATTTCTTGTGATTCTTCTATGCAATCATCTCTCATACACATATGACACAAAAAATTAAGATTCCCAGACTGACAACTGGGGAGGGATCCTGTAAATTTAATAGTTGTGTAGAAGTGGGAAATTCAGTAGGTGTTGCTTGTCAAGCAATGAGGTAACAAGAAACACCTGCTGGAATGCCTTCTTCTACACAGCCACTGTAGCCATCTCTAGTTTTTACTCTGGCAACCCTAGAGAAGAAACCCACATCTACATATGTACCTATATAGGCCAGAATCCTGTTGGTACGTTATGCTAGTATTTTCCATATTTTCAGGGTCTTGCAATGGTAGTGAGGGAAGGCACACAAAATCTGCCAACTCTGAGAAGCCCATTTCCCCAGTGTCTTACTTGCTTCACAACTGCTCTGCCCATGGCCATTTTCTTCTGTTGCTTATACTGGCATATGGCCTCAACAGAATTCTAACCACGTATAGTTCTTCATCAACTCAATGGACTTGATCTTATGTTTGTTTCTACGCATGCTTTCTTAATGTGGATAACATATAGAAAATTCTGTAGCATTTGTCTTACTTACATCTGGAAACTTGTATCAATTGTACCTGAGCCACAGATTGCTTTCAAATGTTAAGACAGTCACAACATGCTTATTACGACGACACTGCATTTCCAAGCAACCATCATAGAATCTTCACTATAAGAAAAGTCAGTCTAGTGCGGTCCCCATCTGAGACCTACACAGGAATGTGAAAAAAGATTAGTAGGCAGAGGCAATGCCATGCATTAGGTAACTGGCAAAAGAAACAGTGTACATGCAAAGGGTGTCCACCTTGAATGATAAAATATAGCACTGATTCATCTGAAATATGTCATCCAACACAGAGATGCTACCTGGGCTACTTTTATTTGGTGTTTAAACACTGCCAAATGAAGGCCTATTAAAATGGTAGTGTTACAGAGCCTCTCCACTCAAGAAAAAAGTCACTGTCAGTCTCTGGTTTTGCTCCTGTAAAAACTGATTTTATTTTGGAGATTTATATGATGTTTCCCCCATTCAAAAGTAGTTCAAGGGAGCTCTCTTCATTATCAGATAATGGGATACCACTCCCCAGGTCAGTTCAAATTAACCCATTATGTCCCTAGATGAAACATACTTCTCCATGACTGTCTGTTTGTGTTACATCAGAACTAGCTAAGATGACCATTGCCAAGAAACACTGCATTTTTTTCAAGACCCAGATTCAACAGAGATCAAATGAGGGAAAGAGGAATGCTAGCAGTAAAAGAAAATGATCCTAATGCTTAACTAGTGTAATATTGCTAAAGCATTTTAACACTTTGACTATAATGCCTGAATAATAATTTTAAACAGCTAGTGGGAAACTGGTGAAAGTCAATATCTGAAATGTTACCTGAGTCTAGATGTGCCACATAATCCTTGAGAGGAGGAAGAGAAAGACCACAAGGGAGTGGAGAGTGAGAGAAGCCTTGGATAAGAAGAAAGAAATGGAAAGTCTCAATACTTCCAGGGACTTTCCCCTCTTCTGGATAAGGTCATAGTTAAACGGGGATAATTTGGACATTTCGATTGCAATATAAATTTTATTTACATATATTAACAATAACGTGCATCTACATATACACATAAGACAATGCTTTCAGTGAAGAAATACATCGATTTCTTTTAAATAAAGTTTTCCTATTCCACATTTATGACATACATGTACCTTTTTGTTTCTGATGCATTGTTGCAGTTCTGGTTTGCTGAGGACAGGATACTGACAGTTGTATGGCTGCCATGTTATTTGTCTCCAGTCACAGGTTCTGTTATCGGAACAACTAAGACAAGGCACAATCCATTGTCCTAGGAAACAAGCGATCATCATGAATTCATTTTCATTTGGACTTTGGTTAAGTCCCACTTAATCTACTCCAACTTATACAGGAGCTCTCCTAGTGTTGTATCCTTTCCTGAAAGAGGTTCAGCACTGTGAGAGGTCCCATTTGATTCAGAGGTTTTACAGAAGGAGCAGAAAAATAAAATAAAATGAATCAGAAACAAAAACAAACACACAGACACAAAAACCCTGAGTTGCTACCCCATGGCTATGTCTTCACCAACCACCCTGGGAGAAGTGACATCCATGAAGGCATCTTCTTCCACCACCCCTGAGAAGAGATTTATGAAAAGAAACCACAGACAGTGCCCAAATACTGAAAAGAAATGTTTTGATAATCAAGGAGAATGTATCCCATGGAGAAGATGAGAAGAACAGAACAGCATAGCATTTAAGGGTTGGTTTTGTGATAGATAGTCATCACTTGATGGCAGCAAGAATTGTTGACTTGAATTGGTGAACGATCAAATATCATCTACAGTGAGGATAGGCAAAAAGCAGTCTGCAGATCACATGTGACATTGAGGGCCATTTCTGTGACCCTCAGGATCCCCAGGGGTCAAAATGTTTTGCCCCCAAATGTTTACAAACACATCATGGAGAACTGTTTAATTATATTTTAGGCCCAGATAAGGCCTTAACAACAACAATAACAACAACAACAACTTCTCTAGGCTTTTCTGGGCCTCAAATGGCCCAGAGAGGCAAAAATGCCCTCATCTCATCTGCAGTGCATTAGAGGAATTTGAAGGCAAAATGTTTTTCATTTTTTTTCCTGCAGGAGCTATGACAAGGGTGCAGCCCTCCACATTCTCCCACGGGCTAATGTGATCCCCTAGCTTCTGATAGTTATAGACCCTTTACATGCAATGTATTTATATCATCTTACATCAGGGATGTATTCATGTGTGCACTCTCACTAAGAGGGAGGCTTCTGCAACTTCTCTGCGTCTTCTCCCCTCCAGCCCAGCACATCTGACACAGACTGGTTGATATGAAATCAGCAGATAATCAGCAGTAGCAGCAGGAATTGAGCAGTGGCAGGGTTAGGATCAAGAAACCCCAAATATCCCAGCCTGGGGAGTTGGGCACATGTGGCCACTGCACCAGGTATGATGCACTCGTGGTTTCCTTCATCACAGAGATTAAGCCTAATATTCAATTTTTATAACAAACACCATTCATACATTTCTGATAAAGTCATCAGCTGTTAAATAGTAAAATGAGGTATGCGCAAGTGTGAACACTCCTTTAAGTGCCCCTCAATAACAAGTTGCAAGCATGTTTGCACATTTATGTTCAGCTAGGGACACCTCAGCTTTTCTCCCTCTCTCTTTTTGGCTTTCTATCAGAGACTTAAAAGACCCTCCATTCCAGTGGGGATATGAATTTATTTCTGAAGAGGGAGAAAATATATCATAAACAAACCTTTTGTGTCCCCTGCTTCACATGCTTTTAACTGTGGCTGTGAAATGGTTGACAAGTAATCATCAGAGAGAGGCTGCAAACCACAGGATTCTTCAGGATGTATCATTGATCCACAATCCTGAATTAAAATATGAACATACAGTGGGTTAATATACAGCAATGACTCAGTGGCGTGACATCTGAATTACCTTCTTTTCTAGTTTCTGCCATCCAACACCCATTTCTTAGAGTTAGCCAGCATACAGTGAATCCTGAATCTGTTTCAAAGTATAGGAACTTATTTTTAAAATAATAATTTGTTATATAATTCAGGGTATACACCCTCAAACTGAATTCATTACCAACGATATTGCAAGAAAATTTCAGTAACTCTTTATGCTATTTGTTGTGTTATTTTCCTTCAATTTTTTAAAAAATACTTCCTTAGGGCCATTTCCACACTAGCCTGTTATAGTGCTATTATTCCACTTTCAACATCCTATGGAATCCTGGAGTTTGCAGTTTGGGGAGGGGCCTCAAAGGCTGAAACTGCAAACCTCAGGATTCCATAGGATGTGGAAAGGGTAATAATAGCACTATAACAAGCTAGTGGGGAAATGGCCTAAGATTGATAAAAGAATAGCAGAAAGTTTGAAAAAATTGTGCTCAAAATGCCTCTGGAAAGTCAATTAGAAAGTAACTTTTAGAAGAAAAAAAGGTGAACACTAGAAGAGGGATCCATATGATTCTCACTGGTTATGTTACTTTTGAAATGTAACCTTCTTATGTTGTTGTTACCAATCCAAGACATGGTCTATATTTAACTATGGTCCTTTCCTCAACTCACCTTTTTGCGGAGCTGGGGTGTGGGGATTGTGCGAGCAGCCTCTAGCGAGAGGCTCTCGCATCCCGGTTCCTTCAGCTCCGCAGCTGCTGCCTGCTCGTGCAAGAGCCTCTCCTCTTCCTTCCATAGTGCAGCCTGGGATTTTCCCAGGCTGCGCTGGAACAGGAAGTGCAAGCGCCGCAGCTCCAGAGCTCCGCATGCACGACAAGGGTGCACGGGCCCCCGGAGCGATGCGTAATCGTGCACCATTTTCGGCTCATAGCCAAAAATGAAATAGTGCATGATCAGTGCTTGCCAGGCCCTGGAGTGTCACGCGATTGTGAGTGTGTCGTGTAGACTGCTCCTCGCAGTCGCACAACACTCCAGGGGCCTTTTCACATGGCAAATGCCATGCAAAAAGGGCCTATGTTTCATGTGATTCATTATTTCTTTTCTCAGATCCACATCTGTATCTTTCTACACCCACAAGTGAAAAGCCCAACTATCCATTATCCAAATGCTGTTACTTAGACAAATCCACAGTAGACAGTTATAATGTTGTATCAGCCTTTCCTTTTCGTTTATCAAAATTATGCTTGAGATAAAGAGTATTTCTGCACTTACACTTTTGTAGAAATTTTATGCTATATTAACCGTCATGGCTCCATCCCATTGAAACTTGGAAATTATAGTTTAGTGAGGAACTTATCGTTCTCAGAACTCTAAAAGGAGTGCACTAGAGGATTTTAACAGAAAATCCTATGTGGCATGACCAAATGACAACCTTTTGGATTCTGTAGGATGGAGCCATGGCAGTTAAAGTGGTATCGCACTGGGGCCATTTCTACACTAGCTTGTTATAGTGCTATTATTCCACTTTTAACATCCTATGGAATCCTGGGGTTTGTAATTTAGGGAGGGGTCTTTAGAATTCTCAGCCAGAGAGCTCTTTGGCCTCAGTAAACTACAAACCCCAGAACTCCACAGGATGTTGAAAGTAGAATAATAGCACTATAACAGCGTAGTGCGGAAATGGCCTCAATGCCATAGATGAAACTTGAACCAAACATAGGTGATACCTATTAGTTACCTATAGGTAATAGATACCTATTAGTGAATACCTATTAACTTCCGGACTAGAACTATCCCAAGCAAAAGGAATAATTCTACTGAAATTTTACACAAATATGATATCAACAAGGAGGAGGCAGAAGAGAAGGAGGACAGTCATTTAGAGAGGAGACAGCTGGTTTAAAAAATAATCTGTGAAGAAAAATAGATATAGATAATGAAATAGAACTTTCACAAGGATTTTCTAATCCTACATTATGTTAGGTTGTTGCTCCAGATGGAGCTATCTTTTTAAACTTTTCTTTTTATTATTATATGAACCAGATCAACGTATAACCCAGTACCATAGGTCAGTAGCAGAGTGCATGATTTGTAGGCAAAAAGCCCTAGATTCAGTTCCCACCACTCGGAAAAGACTCCTGCCTCAAAGCCTGTAGAATCACAGCCAGTCAGGGTTGACAACGCTGAGCAAGTCAACTCTGACTCAGTATGAGACAACTTCACATGTACGACCCTCTGAGCTCAATCCAGTGATGGATCCCAACTAGAACATACCCATAAAATCAGCAGTAAATTGGTAAATCAACATTTATGTAGGTCTCATTAATCAATGAGTTTAGTCTGTCTGGATCTACTCTGTTTGGACCCACAATTACTTTTTTTTCCTTTTTGTTGTGATAAGAATTTGGAGGACTTTGAGCAGCCTGTGAGCCCAGAATTCAGTTAAGACTAGAATAGTACTGCCAATACTCCTGTTAAAGATTTCCTCCATTTTTGCCCAAGGCTTCATGGGGAAATTCCAAATTCCTGAACAAACTGCTACTGCTGTCAACAAAGTGTCATGAGAAAAGTGTACAAAGATTTCCTTGGTCATTTCTTGTGAACATTGCAGATACTGAGGTAATGTGTAATAATCTTTGCTTTCAGTTGCTTCATAGACTGATTAAGAGCACATTTGTCTTGATGTTTTCAGTTCAGCTAGTTTAAAAAATGACAAAAAGGATATTTAAAAGGATATCTGACTCCTGATCTCTTGCAGAAGATGAGAATAGGAAGTATGCCGAATGTAAAGGAGGGCCTAACAGTTATGATCAAAGGCAATTTTAATATTTTCTTCTAAAATGGATTGGCCAAAGGTCAGACATTCACATTTACTTTAGTTTCATGTTCAGTTACCCCAAAGATTTTATTAAGAGAATGCAGATAGGTCAAATAATTTACAGGTACCTGAAGTACTGTAATGTTTCTAATGCTTTGTCCCAAGATGAAAGTTGGCAAAACTTTCAAGGCTATCAAAAGTTAGAGTTACTGTAAGGATGAGAGGCAAACAAATTCAAGAAATATCTTTTTCTAGATGTTCTCATTTTTAAAAGACAGTCAGGAGAATCACTGCTATAATGTCTGGACTGATTTTAAAAAAAACTAGGCTGACATAAGCAATCATAGTGTATCATCATAACTCAGAAGTTTGATATAGGACAGGAAATTACCATCTAGCTAAGCTGATGTAATACGATTTGAGCTCACTTTCGGTGCACTCCTATCTGTGTCTCCTGTCAGAAATAAACTCCACTTTGTTCATTGGGTTTACTCGTAAATAAAAAGGTACAGAATTGCAGCCTGACTCACATTGCCAGTATTTCTAAACACCAAACATTTTAAAGATTTCCCTAGAAGTTTTCATTGACAACAATTCTAGGTTAAAGCATTTCACAGAGGAACTGTCATGAAAGGTTTTGAAAGGAAACTAAATTATAAAATGAATGGTCTCAATTGGATTACTACAACTGATTTAAGGAAGGGCATATTAGATTAAATGCAAGCAATCTGGTGTAGTCATTTGAGTGTTGAACTAGGATTCCAGGAGACGAGGGTTCGAATGCCACTAGGCCACAGAAATCTTAAGCAAGTCATACTCTCTCAGTCTCAGAGGAAGGCAATGCAAACCCCCTCCAAACAAATCTTGCCAAGAAAACCCATGATAGGTTTGTTGGACAGTTGCCATGAGTTAGAAATGACTTGAAGGCAAACAACAGCCTTCTAGCTTAACAAGTATTGAAAAAAATTACAGCTGTCTCTGTAAATCTTTTTTTTTTAAAAGCAATTTTCACAGATGTATGGGGAGGAAATCTGTTTGTCCATGTATCTAATGGTATCATTTTACTAGCACAAATCATGTTATGCTCCTGGACACCTAATTCCAGGCTATTGCACAAGGCAAGAATCTGATGCAGTTTCTAGAGCACAACCAGTTGTGACAGCAGTAGCACAGACAGTGTGCTTCTAGACCACAAAAACAAGTAGGCTACCACTTGCCCAACTGGAAAAACAAACAGAACTCTGCTAGTTTACTATTTTCTCCACTAATAATGGCCAGAATTGTATATGGAAGCTCTGTCTTTGTAAGTGGGCTTACATACGCAGGAATTAGAACTGGTCAGTTTCATAATATCCATATACAGTAGAAGGCTGCTGTTATGTTTCTACATAGCATAGCTGGAAAAGTATTATATGCACATCATGCACCAATGCACATCGGTCCCAATATGCATCAGTCTTTCTTCCTGATGTCCCAGTACTCATCTTCTCAATTCATTAACAGGGTTTCTTAACGTCTCTGCTATTTAGCTAAGTATACATAAAGTTACATGAAGTAAAAGTTGATACCAGATTCTGGTGATTCATTGGCCTTTATCTGGTTGTTTAGCTAGCTAGCTAGCTGTCCATCTATAACAGTAAGACACTTCAATATAAAACAGTAAAGTGGATTACGTTACAGTATCATGTTTCTACAGTAAGTATTTATTTAAGCCCAGTTTCTAAGTGAAATAATGGGATCATGTCATCCAGAGAAAATATGGTACGCAGGAGCGTGCCAATATATTTTGGGTGCATAATAACGATCTGCTGACATAATTACAACCATATTTTCTAACATGTAATTTAAAAGGGAAAATATTCAGAAATACTCATTTCTGTGCCAGCGGTCTTCTTAAGGCTAATCTGAGCCTGCATATTCTCTGAACTACATGAGCTTTCTTTGAATTAATTCAGTGCAGCTTCTGTATTCATCAAGCTTAACAGCAACAACATCAATTAAAGAAGCTAGCTAGCATTGGAATACACTTACACATTTTGCTTACCATATATATATATATATATATATATATATATATATATATATATATTGATATGCTATCTTTGACCTTTGATTTATATGCTACCTTTTCCTTAAAAATGGATATGAAACACACATGTGCATGCACACACACACATGCACACACACTATTCAATTTGAAAAAAGTTCAAAAGAGTTTCACTGTTAGTGCCAGCTAAGCTCTCCTCTCTCCTTCGTTCCAGTTCTGACTCCTGCCAACTATCCTTAATTTTCATTGCAGGCATTTCTGAGTATTCTGTGGTCCTGTAGAAAATTTGGGCCTGGTATCAGTTTTTGTGGCCAGGTTTTTTCACTTACTCTTCAGTACTAACTGATGTAGTTATGTTGTTAAGGGTTGTCAAGCAGCACCTCAGTTCATTTGGTCACATTTGGCTGGCATGTATGTGGAAGTAAGTTAAATAGGTGGGCAGCCTGAGGCACCTTTAAAAATTCTCAAGCTGTTCTCATAGCCCTATATCCAGGGCTATGAGACCCATGGGGACTTAGCTTACCCACTCAGAATTGTGAGGCACTGGAAGGGGTAATATTTGATGATATCCCTACACCTCAGTTGGTGACACATAGAAGAGCAGTCATGGAGTGCCTACTGCTTTTCTAGGGCCAAGGGCGGACATGCCCGATTACTGGCTAGTGGCCTATGTTTAGGGTTAGATACCCATGCTGACACCTTTTGCAGACCTGGGTTTGATTAATTAATCTGATTCTCACTTAATTCAACTATTTGCATCTGTGTTTTGTTCCCTACTTGCAATCGATCAAGTATGGGTGTACCATTGGACATGTAGCTCCAGCCAATGATGCTTCTAATTTGCAGGACTGCTGAGAGCTGGCATTCTGCCTGGGGCATTGGGGCAAGTTTTTAGGTGACATGTTTAACATCAGATGAAAAAACTTGAAAGTAAATGAAAAAAAAAATCACAATGGGATAATTAATATATTTTTGACAAGTACCACTGAATACAAACCAAAAAAATGAAAATGAATCAACTTACAAGTGACTTGGAAATGCTGAGGTTTAGCAACAGACTTTATAGCCACTCTCATTTACTGACTGACCAAAATTTATTTTATAAAGCATTTTTTGCCTCTCATCCCTCGTGGCCATTGTCCTTTAATTTTGACAAACAACAAGCACAGTAAGGTGTTCAAGAGAACAACAGGAAACAGAAGTATTGAGTATATTAAATAAATGACTCGCTCTGTAGATCAAAGTAAGTACAAAAAGGACTTATTCCTGCTACTTCACAGGATCAGAGGATTACTCAGAGCGGAGACAATTAATAGTTCTGAAAGGAGCTGCAGATGACACATAAACTGTCCATGTTGTTCATATATTCTATGGCCTACTTGCTGGCTCTGACCAAATGGATTTTACAGGTTTCTAAATCACTAGAAAATCTGCAACACCTATCACTTGAAGAAAATAGGAAATAGAAAAATGAGTGTGTGTAACACATATGAAATAGTTCTTTTATACAACATACACTTGTCTGGCTGGGGAGGGGGACATCTCCTACCTCAGAGTAATGGTGGTCCAAAGGGAATGGCATGGCATGCCTCAGTGGAATGTGGTAACCAAAGTCTTCAAGCAGCCTCACATGCCAGGCATATCTGAAGGTCAGAAGAACTGGACTATTCTTTGCCCTATTCATTTGTGACTGTGCAGTGCTATCTCATTTTAATCACGTCAGAATGAAATTACCATCCGCAACTAATTGTATTCATTCAAAAAGAGAAAGATAGGCACTCCACATGAAGTCCTTTCAGCTCTCTGTTTAGTCAGTTTATGCCCATTTTCCTTCAGGACCAAGGTATGATGAAAAGTGATTAAAATGCACTATGAAAAGTATACTAATAAAATTAGTCAGGGTGAGCTCATAAAAACTGAAAGAGTATCTCATTGCAAAGAAATAAATTGTGAGCAGATGGGTTAGCTCTAGTCTATTGAAACAATTAATGTAAGAGAGCAAATGAGAAGTAAACGCCACCATAACTGGCACAGTGGTTTCCAACTCTCCTGAATACAGCTACCTCAAGTTTTATCTAAATGCCCAACATAGCTACATTTTGGGCTTTCTATGACAACCTCTCAAATCCACCCAGTGACAACAGAATGACATCCTCACCACAACAGTGAGGTGCTTTGCATGTTTCTAAGCCCCCCTCCCCCCACTGAACCACCATATTGAAACATTAAATTTTGACATGATCAGTATTGTGTGCAATACATGGAATAATCATGTAGTCTTAGGGCATTTCCACATGGTGTTGCTGTCCCTCAATGGGGATGTGCTGGCAGCAGTCTCTGAGTAATTATTACCACACAACATCATCACAGTCCCAATGCCAACATGTCTCCACCATCACAATCACAAATATACCATTAGAGGAGGAAAAAAAAGCATTAATGGCCTGTGATTGCATGATGCTCCCATAGCCTGCAGCCATGCGGAACAGGAGGAAGTGTGATCGATCCACTTCCTTCCCCAGCTCAGCATGGGAAAGAGGCCAGCTGCATGTTGGAAGGAAGGAGCATGTCACTTGCGGGCCACCAGCTGGGTACAGAGGGGAGTGTTGGGGACACTCCCTTGTCCCAGCAAAGGCAACAGAAAAGGGTGACGTGCGGAAATGGCCTTAGATTATGTCTTGGTACCACTCATTTCTACTTATGGAGACTCTAAGGTTAACCTACCAAAGAGTTTTCTGGGGGCTGAGTGTGTGACACAACCAAGGTCACCTAGTGGGTTTCCATGCCCAAATGGGGAACTGACCCTTCCAGGATCATAGTTCAACTCTCAAACCATTGTACCACAACCAGTCTGTTCTATACCAATGTAAAATTGTTGCATACTAATCTACAATGTAAACATTGTATACCAATATAAAAAGTGAATATTAGGGATACAATTCTTCACTAATCTTCTTCTCAGAGGAAGCAATGAGTAATTTTAGCCATTTTTATCCTGGTGCAAGAAATGCTTCAAAAACTGCACTCTTCACAGCCTATTCTCAGTTGGGACTTATTCTAAGCAAAATTTGCATATGATTGTTTTGCTCAGAAAACAACATTTTCTACACACACAATACTATTTGTGAATAGACAATAATATGTGTATGGAAAAGCAAGTCCCTGATTACAGCATTTTATCTGCAGGAAACAGCTTTTTCTGTTCAGAAAATAATATTTCCAGACAGAAATAAAATTTGTTGTGCAGAAAACGTTGTTTTCTGTGCAGAACAACCACGTGTGAATTTTGTGCAGAACAAGTCCCAAACTGTGATGATTCCCATCAGTCCAGAGTTCTTCTTATCAGGATTTCTCAGCATTTGAAAATATGTTTTTTGACCATTTTGTGAATACTTTCAAATATACTTTCCTTTCCTAGCTGTATGCATGTTTTTGACCAGTCAGGCAGTTGGTCTCAAAAACACACTATTCATACTAGGTCACAGAAAGTGAAAGGGAATGGTAGTCATTTTAATTTTCTAATTCTTTCTCCTTTTTTTCATGTCTTTGTTTTAAGAAATAACCTTGTTTCTGAATAAAGCCCTAATTGTTAACTACACAAAATCCTGTTGGCTACGTGTGTCTGTGTGTGTGTGTTTGCGTGTGTGTGTATTTGTCTATTGCACAAATGTGTCCAAATGCATGTTAGACTAATGCTTGTTGCAGAATGCTATTGCTCTTTGCCCTGTTTGGAGGAGGGAATCAAAACAGACATTTGCTTTAGTACTGGAAGTGGTGAAAACACATCTCCAAAGCAAGGATGGTCAAATGTGACCTTCCACACGTTGTTGGACTGCAACTCCTGGCATTCTTAGCATTGGCTATGCTGGCTATGACTGCCAGAAGCTGCAATCCAACAATATCTCTAGGACATATTTTCTTCAGGCTTGCACTAAGGCCGACTCAGATTAAGATTTTTGTTTTTTAAGTGACATAACCATGAAATGAAAAGGTGTTCCTGGCTGGAAGAGGGAAGCAGTAACTTGATTCATCCTGCTGGTTCCCATTTCAGCACAATGCACATTCTCGATTTCTTTGAATCAAACAGATTACTGTAAGTTTTTTTTTTTCCTAGAGTGTGCATTCTGTCAATGATGTTCATTAAAACAACCTGGTCTGGTAAGATAAACAAGTACAGAGTATAACTGCAAACCAAACTGATCCCTATTGGGTGTGTACGTATGTATTTCCAAATGACTACTGCAAATCATTAAATATGTTGTTTAAATCAGTTCCTGCCGAGCCAGTTCTCTGGATATTTGAATTAGTCCTCTGGGTGTGTAAGCATCTGGAAGAGTTCTTTGAACTAAATATGTTCTGATAAAAGTTGGAAAGGAAGCAAAGACAGCATCAGGCACACGAACAGGATTAGGCTGGTCTCTGAGGTTGTTCTCCCACACAGTGCCACAGGCCCAATTAGTTTCTGCCCTCCATGGAAAGGTAGTGGGGTTTACATATGTGTTAAGGGAGAAGGCTAATGAAAAGCATATTTGACTCATTAGTCAACAGCAGGCATTTCTCTTTGTTCCTGTTTACAGTCTACTCTCAAATATGCTTCAAGCAGATTTAAGCCAGAATGCTTTGAAGTTTTTCATTTTATTAATATCACAAAGGCCCCGTATCAGTCGTAACAGTTATACTTAGGGGGAAAAGTATGCTTTGCTGTCCCATTTGGCAAATTAAGAAGACGTATGTCGATAGCTGGTTGAGGAAGGGAAAATCCCTCTTGGGCTACAGCAAAAGGGGGCCTTTTCATGAAGAGATTTCCAAAACAGGAAAAAGGAAAGGTAACTGGAAGCTTCCTCATCAATCTAGTTCATTCCTTCCTTCTTCCTGATCTCCCTCTCCATCCTTTGGACAGAGTGAGTGTGTAAACATAGTGATGTATGCACTAAATTGGCATTGTGAAATTCTGCCCCACTTTCAGATATTGTTGGACTGAAACTCCTATCATCCCTGGCTGTCAGGAACCAGAGGGCCAGGGCATTGGGTGGAAACTGGACTGGAAACAATACCACACACATTTTTTAAAAAAACAAATTCAGGCAGAATCAATGTATTCAAAGCAGCTTATGTTTGACTGTAGCAAATCTCACAGGAGCTGAGCAATGCAGGCAAATAAAACCATTTGCCGGAATCTTATATGACTATTTACATAATGTAACTTTCTGTATATCTAGTTACATATTGGAGGCACTAAGAAACCCAGTGACTAAATTGCAAAGATGTGTAAGGGACACCAGCAAGAGTACATTAAGACCGATGGGGTGCTCATTGGCCCCATTGTGTGTTGGTCCTGTAGTGCATTGGGCAACAATGCTGATCAGGGACTTTGCTGGCTTTCCTATGCAGTAACACAACAGCAGCCCTCTACTGGATATAGAGGTTGCACTACTGCACAATTCTAATTCCTGCCAACATAAGTCCACTTATGAAGATGTTATGCTCTGACAGAATTCTGGCCACTATCTTTTAATATGTAACTTCAACCCCACTCCCTAAGTAATATGGTTAAAGAAGTTCCATCTTCTTGCCACTTCCATCCTATTAAAGGTAATGGACGGGAGATACTTGATATCAGCCAGGAGTTTATCTAGATCAGTGGTTCTCAAACTTTGGTCCTCCAGGTATTTTGGACTTCAACTCCCAGAAGCCTTAGCCAACTTGGGCAACATTCAGGAATTCTGGGAGCTGAACTCCAAATCATCTGCAGAGCCAAAATTTTGGAATCACAGATCTAAATCAAGAGAAGGCAAAAGTCAACCTGTGGGGCCAAAATGTGCCACCAAAAGACTTCCAAAGCCTTCATACACACTAAAAATAATTCTAAAAATCTGATTGATTTATCACTCCCAGACTGTCCAAACAGCTCAAAACCACTGCAAAATGTTCTACCAATCCCACCATCCATCTTCAATCAACTATCAAAAGTGGGAATAGCATGATTCTGGACATTTCTTCTGATGTTGGGGAAGTAGTGAATGGTTGGGGAAGTGGTAAGGGATCAAGATTGCTCTGGAACCAGATCCTTCCTTGATCTACCCCCATTATTCTCCAATCCCTCTCCAACCTCCTACTTCTAAAGTTGCTGAACGAAAGAATGTCAAAAAAAGATGCAGGAGCTGGGATCTGAGGTTAGATTTTCTCCTCAAAAGTCAGAGCTCTGTCTCCAGAATCAGAAGAAGAGATACAATCTCTCCTGTGGTGCCTAAATTGTTGTCCCAAGGACCATAGGAATGCTTTGATAAGAAAATGGACCAGAAAAATCAACAGCTAATTTCAATATTAGGCTCAAAGTTGAGAGTGAATACAAGTGATGATGAAAGTAAAAAGAGGGGAATCAAACTCACAAAGGAACCCACAAGACTGGAAAAGAAACATTTGGCTTTTGAAGATCAGTAAAGGACTACTGCCTTAAGATTAGAATTCCTAAGCTGAATTATAACTGATTTCCTCTGATAAATATATTCCTGTACTTATATTTAATGCACACAGTGTGTTGTGTGTGTCGGAGGTGGGGGGAGGAACAAAAGTAAGACAGATAAATTTGATTTCTTAAATTACCTAGCACTCTGTTCTTTCTTTTTGAAATCCATAAGAGTATTTAAACTGACTCTAATATAATTTCTGCACACTGGCTGCTCTAATCACTGAAGTGAATTCAATGCTGTGTTCTTTTTTTTTTGTTGTTGATCAATCACAATATCCTTCAACAGACGCTGATTAAACTTTTCCCTTTTGGCAGATGGTGGATAGAAAGTACAGTTTTCTGGCAGTTTGAGGGCTGATGGCATGTAGGTATCTTTCACATATGAACAGAAAATAGACTGGGTGGTGGTAGGACCAAATGAGCAGACCTTAGTTAGAACTGGTCCCAGCAGACAGTCCATAGCAATCTATTCCCTCCTTACCTCTCCCACTAAAGAGCAACAATTGGGCAACCAGTAGTGAAAAGTGACTCAATACACTACACTGGCAATGAACTAATCCTCGGTATTGAATAAATCACTTAGTTCAAACGCTTACTTCCACAGCACAAGGCTATGATAAATGAGGTAACACAGAAGTTTGGCAGGTCAGTAAAACATTAGGAAAGATTGCCCATGAAGAAAGGGGAATGATGGAAAACACAATTACCTAAACTAGCACCTACAAACTGTAAGAGAAAGAAAGAGGAAAATGCTATATGACAGTGAATGAATGTAGAGAACTGTTCTGTAACAAAATAGCATCTATAATCAAGGGGACAAGACTTCTTGACCTACCTACTACTTCTCTGCTTAGTCTCTCTACATCAGGGATAGGTAACCTTTAGTCTTCCAGATATTGTTGGAATCCAGCTCCCAAAAGCTCCAGACAGATGGGCAATCATGGACAACTGAGTTGCAGTCCAACAATATTTGGAAGATGACTGGTTCACTAATCTTCCTCCACAGTTTTTGCAATCTAAATTTATTAAATATTTTTCAATACAATTTAAAAAATCAAGATAAATACAAAGAAAAGAAAAGAAAAAACTGGAAAGCAAAAAAAGAAGAAAGATAATAAAGCAAAACAATATTAATAGTAAAGTATAATAAAGTAAAAATTTACATTTGGCTTCCAGCTTCTTAAACATAGATTATATATGACCATGTAAAGTAAGAAAGCCACATGGTGTAGTGATTTGAATTTTGGGCTACAACCCTAGAAACCACTCATTCATTTCCACTCACTCATGAAAACACATTGGGTGACCTTGGGAGCATTGCACACTCTCAGCCCCAGAAAACCTCGTGATCAGGTCACCTTAGGGTCATGTTACCCTGTGTACTGGGGGTCCCGGGAGGGACACCAAAATGTGCTCACTTAAAGGTGGGGAAAATCAGCTCAGAGCACTGCTTAGTGTTATGAGAGGCAGGGCAATGTAGCAAGATCTTGAACTCTATGTCTATGGAGTCAGGCCGAGTCAAAGAGCACACAGAAATTAAGCAATAAATGATGTTTTATTACAAACACAAGCTAAACAGTGTATGCGACACACTCACACAAGATAACTAAAGAAATAAAGGTTGGAGTGGTATAGAGGGATTTTTAGAGGAGTTGCTGGTTTGGGTGATACTTCACCTGTCCTGAAGCCCAGAAAAATAGAGAGCGAGGCTGGGGTGCGATGTAGCTCAGCACGTGGAGCTGAGGGCAGGCTCGCCAAGCAAAGTGGCAGCAAGGCGGGATGAAACTCGGGAGCGATCCGAGGAAGGTCTCGGAATCAAGGGTTTTTATAAGGAGAATGTGACTACAGGCTATGCCATACTTGGGGGGAAACAATAGATTTGGAGTTGGAGACAAAGCCTCCAAAAGGTCAGAATCTGAATGATTGAGTTATTGCAGAGGTTCTCAATAGAGTAGCCAGTATGCAAATGCAGAGTACTTGGGTATTGCATAGTTCACCCATCAAGCTGCCATCACGGGGCAGAGGCTCTTTTGTAGGTTGCGTGCATACCTAATTAGAGTACTTGCCTGGAGGTCTCCTAAAGCGGCGAGTCAGCTATTTTCTGGCCTGCCTGTATTGTCTAGGAATATTACGGTGATAATCGGCTGAGCCTGTATGTGTGCTTGTCCGGTGGCCTCGCAAGCACGTGGAAGGGAATAGATAAGTGAAGCCGAATTATATCAAAAGGATATCTTTTAATATCCCCAAAGCTCGGCCTAGCCAGGGCAGTAACAGTCACCTAAAGTCAGAAATGACTTAAAGGCACACAACAACAAAAATGTAAAATAACTTCTCCAATTGTAAATAACATTTGTATACTTCTGCTACTCCCCCCCCCAGATATACTAATTATCAAAACCTACAGCTAACATACTGTTCTCTTTTTCTTGTAAAAAGCCTATTACAGATTACAAATCTTGTTTTAAAAAAGGAAAAAAACTCAACAATGATTTTTCTCTAATCAGTGTTGTTGGTTTGTTCATTTCAGCTAAGTGCATCAATTTCATTAGCCAGTCCTCACTTGTTGGTATTGCTGTATTTTTCCATTTCTGTGTGTATGATAATCTTGTTGCAGTGGTCATGTAGCAAAATATCTTTCTGTACTTGTTCTCCAGCTGATCATCCACCAAACCCAGCAAATATAGTCCAGGTTTCAAGGAGACATTAACTTTCAAATATTTTTGCACCATACCATGTATTTTTTTAGGCTCTTCCTTCACATGTTGACATATGCCACTGACTCCATGGCATGGGTTTTTATGAGGCACACCACCTGAACTGGTTGTCTGGCATTCTGTTAGTGACATATGCTAATGCTGACACTTGCCGCTTTTTTGTTGTTACAGAGGAAGGAATTCATTGTTGCCCTCATGCAGTGATCCCCAATCCCCCAAAACTCACCTTGCTTCTGTGCCTTCCCTTCATGGCCACTTAGTGGTTGGTGTGGACTAGAAGCTGCAGAGGAGTATCCAACTATGCCTATAACTGGACACACAATTCTCTGGGACCCAGTGGGGCATCCTTCAAAGATCCTGGAAAATGATCCTGTTGTTGTGTGTTCAGATATATGCATGCAGCTGGACACTTCTTTGCCATCTCCTGCTCTCCACCGACCATTAAATAGTGAGGGGAGGAAGTGCAGGGATAACGTGACTCCAGCAGGAGGGGGGAGGGGAGGTGCAGATCTCGACACTATGCTTCCCCATGTAGGCTCTTGGCCATTGTTTTTGTACTCCCACAGTGATTCCTTGTTATGTTAACAGAACATGAATACCTCAAAAAACTGTCTCTTGATGTACAGATAATAGAATGTGCAGAACTGATGGAGAAATCTCTTTTGTGCACAATGAAATATGTTTAAAAAAGCAAATAAAATGCATCACTTTCCCTGAGAATCTAGCACTTCAAGTTGTGCTGTCTACAAAAAGGCATAAAAGAGACACTAAAGTAGAAATTAGTGACATTTTAGTGCACTTTGTTAGAAGACATCCTGCAATGAAACTGTTGGTGTAATGGGTAATATGACTTCATGGTGGTGGGGTGAGAGGTCCTAAATTTGGCTTCCATTTCATTTCAGTTCAATACGAGAAAAATATTAATTTTTCATTCATAAATGAACAATGAAATCCATCTGTGACTCCAGAATTTTGTTGTTGTTTAGCAAAGCCAGAAAGCCACAAAGTAATGCTCTCCCAGAATGCAGCCAAAAATAGAAAGTTCTGCCTCCATGTTCTCTTTCTTAAACTATTTCAACCACTGGTGATGAGAAGGCATCATTCAGAAACTATGTACTCCAGTTTATCATAATGGATGCAGAGTTGACTTGCCTCATGACACATGACATTAATGATGCAATTTGTTACCATATTGTGAGCTTTTAAAAAAATACTATACACCAGGAGTAGGAAAAAGGTCATCATTGCCACATGAGGATAAATTAAATCCTCCTTTTCCCTCCAAGCCCAAGATCTTCATAGATAGAGTAGGATATCCATTTTGTGTCTAGAGGAGAGTCTCCCCATGATACATTCACCATCCACGCGTAGAAGACAATGAAAATGTGTATGGAAGGTGCAGGACTAGCACAGGACTCTCCTTCCTCATACACCTGGACATGCCTTATGCTACTGGTATCTTCTGGATATTTTGTTGTTATGTACATTCTATTTGACTTCGGCTTTTTGCAACCATATCATAGGGCTTCTGGAGCAGGGAGTGGTGCTTTTATTCTGTTGGAGAAGTTTCTGGTGAAAGGAGGAGTAAGCTGCTACATCTGTTTCTGTGGTTTTGATTCCTTTTAAAGAAAAACTTCTGGTCAGTCACACTGATGACATATTGAATGGAGTGTAACCTTTGGCCACTGAGGCTCTCTTGTGACCCTCCTTCCCTCATTACCTCTCTGGTTACAAGATTGAAGATTTCTTCTTTTCCCTCTCCTTTCTTTTACAGTTATAGTGCTATAGTGGTATAGTGCTTTAGCACAATGACTGTAACACTTTTTTCTTAAAAAAAATTGAATGTGTGAGACATGGTTACTGTAGAAGGAGCAGGTATTGAGTTCATGGGGAGTACGGTGAGGGGGGGACATGGAAGGAAACCACACCTACACCACAGGTAAGCATGCCTCAAGAATAAAAAAAAAGAGTAGAGGAAAGCTGGGTATATTTAGGACACAAATGGATATGCAAAAAGGAACAATCATCACAAGGAATGAAATCCAGAAACAGAATAGACCAACATTTACCAGACATTGACTGTCTGGAGGATCCCTGTACTAGTGGAAATAAAAACAAAACACCAGCACTTGCAAATAAAAGTAAGAAGCCATCTTTTTTCAGTTCCTTCAAGGTTCTTCTGCACTGGATAAATTACACATCTTGGCATGAAATAATTAACTTCTGCTACAAGGATGTTTTTCACATAATGGGATATAGGAGTCAGAGGAAGCTGCAATTTTTTTCCAAGGTACAGTCATTTTCCTTTAGGGCTTGTAAGGTACCTGCATTACATCTGACATCAGAATCCTAAGTATGTCAACATACGGTACAGCTGATTCTACTAAACAAAAATGCCTATATACAAAAATGCCTATATATCAAGCTAAAATGTAAGGGGAATACACATTCCCTATGATTAACCTGTTTTTCTTCAAGAGTTATGTGTCTCAGCAGTGAGGCTTGCAAATTAAGTCCTTCTTACAATCAGTCACAAACAAGCATACTACATGAAAGATGCAGAGGTGAGGAAAATTACATGCTATGACAAAGAGGCATATTTCAGGATTGGGGGGTGGGGGAATCATCTCTGCAAAAGAAAAGTGATAAATATATCATCTAGTCTGATTCCTAGATCTCCATTTTTTAAAGCTCAGAAATGAAGTACATCTTGTACATCTGGACAGAAGCCAGTTCTTTAGAAATCCATGCTAAAAATGTAACAACAAGTGAATAGCCGAAGAATATGTTGTTTTGGGGTAATAAAAATATTTCCTATTGGCAAGTACTGCCATTTAAAATATTTTGTTTGAAACAATTTTCTTCAGTGAATAATCATAATTCAGAAAAGAAACGGATAATGTGCTCAATGCTAAAGTTTTCTAATAGACAAGAATGACATTTCACACTAAGTTTAAGAGCCAGCATAGTGTGGCACCCAGTGTGGTGTTGCAATTTGAGTGTTGCACTATGTCCCTGGAGAGCAGGGTTTGATTCCATGCTTGACCATGGAAACTTAGACCCTTTTCGCACGGCATTTGCCATGCAAAAGGGCGCCTGGAGTGTCATGCGATTGTGAGGAGCAATCTGCACAACACACTCACAAGCGTGTGACTTCCAGGGCCCGGCAGGTGCTGCTCGCGCAGTTTTTCATTTTCAGCTTTCAGCCGAAAATGGTGTGCAATCGCACATTGCTCCAGGACCCCATGCACATTTGCCATGCATGCAGAGCCTCCGGAGCCACAGCGGTCATGTTTCCTGACCCAGCACAGCCTGAGAAACTCCCAGGCTGCGCTGCAGAAGGAAGAGGCGGGGTTCTCACCCTACCTGCTCGGGAGCAGGCAGCTCGTGCGGAGCTGAAGCAGCGGGGATGCAAGAGCCTCTCGCTGGAGGCTGCTTGCACGATCCCTGCACCCCAGCACCAAAAAAAGGTAAGGTGCGGAAAGGGCCTTACTGGGTGACCTTGGGCACATCACACACATCCTGCTTCAGAAAACCCTGTGATAGGGTCACCTTAAGGTCACCATAAATTGGAAACAATTTGAAGGCACACAACAACAACACAACAATAACAACAACAACAACATCAACAACAACAACAATAAAGCTATACTACCCACCAATGGCACTAACTTTCCATGATGGTGGGACTGTGTGTTCCTGTAAGGCAAGAGGCCACATTGACAGCAGCAGTGCTGCTGGTAGGGTCTCCAATGTCAGGCAGGCTTTTGCTCAGGAGGCAGACTAAATGTGCCAGACAGCAATTGCGCTGCAGCAGTAGTGGGGATTACACTAGTGGAAGATCTCTCAGAGTCAACAGCAGTGGCACCATAGCTAACACTTGTTAGTACTGCACAAAAATAGGCACAGCAAACCCCTTTTGAGTTTCTTTTACCATGAAAACCATCCAAAGATGAGGCTATCCAAAATAAAACAAGAGATAGTGCCAGAAGATGTGAGTCCCAAGTTGGATGGCACTCAATGAACAACTATGACAACTATGAATAGTGCGGGACTCAAGCTGAAAGGACATTTAGCTGTGGTCATGCTCAAAAGCGAAAGGACAGTCCAAAGCTGCACAACACATATTTTAGGAACATAGAATGTGAGAACCATGAATCAGGAGAAGCTAGTCAAATAAGAAATAGAATGCATAATTACTGCAGTACTTTGGGTGAGTGAGTTAAAGTGGATAGACTTAATTACACAGCATTTCACTCAGGAAATTAAAATAATAAGAAGAAACAGGATGGCATTAATAATGAGGAGAGATGTAGTAAATGCAGTCGTATGCAATGCAAAGTCTGACCAAACAGAATCACTAAGACTTCAGGGAAAACCTATTGACACAACCATGTTCCCAGTTTATTCTCCAAGAACAGAGGCAGAAGAAGAAGAAATTGAAAGATTCTGAGCTGGAATCCAGGAGGAAATTGATAACACACCAAACAAGACTTCTTGTTAATCATAGATGATTGGAATGCAAAGTAAGAAACAGATCAGAATCAAGGACTGTAGGAAAATTTGGCCTAGAATCAAGAAATGAACTAGCAGAATGACTGATTAGATTTTGCAAGGCCAACAGTTTGTTCATTATAAACATGTTCTTCAAAGCAACCAAAGTAGTGGCTATATTTATGGGCATCATCTGATGGTTAATATAGAAATCAACTAGACTACATAATTGGAAGCAGAAGATGGGGAAGTTCCGTCCTTCCTTCAAAAACAAGATCAGGAGCAAATTATGGCATAGGCCATGAACAGCTAATATCAAAAATTAGAGTAAAGCTAAAGAAGATCATTGTGCCAAAATACAATCTGAAGAACATTCTCGTGGTACTTAATATAAGAAATAGATCGAACTATTAAGCCCAGTTGAGCGGGAGGCAGAAAATTCTGGACTGAAGCCAGGGATGTTGTCAGGGAGGAATGCAAAAAGACATTATCTGCCGTCAAAAAGAAAGAAAAGCCTTAAAGGATGACAGATGAAATTCTTCAAGCTGTTAATGACGCATGAGAAGCAAAAGTACAAGATGATAGAAACAGAGTCAGGACTGTGAATACAACTGTTCAACAACTTCCACACAGGGACAAGGAAAACTACCGTACTATAATAATCAAAGCAGAGAAATGGAAGATGACAACAAAAATGGTCCTAGACCCTTGATTTCAGTGCAGTCATATAATAATGTTTCCCATGGGCCCCTTTTGCAAGGTGTTTTTGAAGCGAAAGGGCCCCTTGAGCGGCGCGTAAATGTCAGGAGTGGTCTGCATGACACACTCACATTTATGCGATGCTCAAGGGCCTGATGCGGACCGCGCATGCATCTTTTCATTTTCGGCACAAAGCCATAAATGCTGCGTGGTCGCGCATCGTTCCAGGGCCCCGCGAGCATTTATCTGCCATGCAAAGCCTCCTGAGCCACACTGGTCGCACTTCCTGCCTCAGCGCAGCCTCTTAACTCCCAGGCTGCACTGCGAACGGAAGAGGCGGGGCGCTCGCGCAAGGAGGAAGGAGCTGAGGAGCCGAAGCAGCAAGGACGCGGCAGCGTTCCTCCCAAGACTTCTCGCGTGAGAACCCCAACCCAGCAGTGAGAAAAGGTAAGGTGCGAAAAGGGTCTTAGTCAGCATATTGGTCTTTGTAAAAAAACAACAACTTTTTTTTAAATTCTAAAATATTTATTACTATACCAAAACCAATCCAGTGATTTTTATTTTCAGAATGTCTTAGTATAGTGGGCAACATGAACTCCTAGAGCCGCTGTTAACCCCCAAAGCTCTTTTTTTGTGATCCTTGACCTCTTAGACTTTCCTGCCTTTTTTTTTTCTGAAAAAAGGGTGAATTCCCTCTCCTAGAAACACCATTCAGCTTTTAATTCAGTTTTTTAATTCAGCTCTTAAATAGGTTTCAGGTGCACTGCTATGACCTTAAAAAGCTACACATATTTCACAACCAGAAGCAGACCTAAGGCTCCTTCCATTTTGGGAGTTGTGGTGTTTTGGTAGCCTGTGGGGTCTCCATATGGTCTCAAGGGTAGAAAATTGGCCCCAGGGATGACCAGTGTTTCCCACCCCCATATTACAATCTGCCTGAAGACCTCCTCAGATGAGGAAGAGGAAAGCCAAGCTAACAGACTTTATGTGGAGCCAGAGCCATCCTCTCACAGTACTGGCAGAAACAGAATCTAGACCATCCCATGCAGCTCTTGCAGACCATGAGGAAGATTCAGAGGCACTTCATCATAGATTAAGAGACAGGATACACCCTGATCCACTTTAAAAAAGAAAATGCTGAGCTAAGGGCTGATTTACAGCTGGTTATACTTTAGCTCAGACAAGGCCAATCCATTGCTGTAAACACCTCCAAGCACTCCCTTTGTGACCTTGGCACTTTCTGCATCTTACCTGCTGTTGAATCCATTGCATGGGGATCTAAGGAAAGCCTCTCCTGGGAGAGGAACATGACAGAAGTGCTCCTCTCTACACAGGTTGCCTGCTGGGCAGGAGGAAGTGCGATGGCTCCACCCTTCTCTTCCATAGTGCAGCCCGGTACTTTCTCAGGCTGTGCTGGGGGAGGAAGTACAACCAGTGCAATTCCTGATGTTCTGCACATCAGGAAGTATGGGAGGGAGGCAAGAAGACTGTGTAATCATGGTTCATTGACAGGAGAAACCCATCAATGATATATTCCACAATTGTGATGGATGACCACAGGATTGCAACAGGATCACAACAATGTCATGCAGAAACATTGTTGCGACCCCAATGCAATCCTGTGGCCATTGTGGGTTGGGAGCATGGTGCAGAAAGGGCCCTTGTCTGGTGTGAGGGATCTCTGAACTTGGGCATGTACCTTGAGTTACTCATTCTGGTGACTCTTTTATTGGCTCTGGACCCTGCTCAAGACTGGTTTTCCTGTTTGAACTTCAGACTCCTTGGGCCACACTTCTGCTTCCTCTAATACCTTGATTATGACCTAGTTTCTACATTCTCTATTCCTATGGATAATAGGTGCAGTTAGGACTTGCTTGCATTACAGAGCATTTCAGTCTAGGAAACTGAAGCTTTTTCTTATACATATATTCCCAAAAGGAATTAAAAAAAAAAAAACTACATCAAAGGAAATGATGGCTCAGTAACTTTACATGCCTGCATGAAATATTTCTTTCAGAAATAAGCCTTTTCTGTATTGGCATCATGCGGCAGAAAACACACATTTCAAATTACTGCTTCAGATTCTATCTGCCATTTTGACTTCAATCAAAGGACAGCAGTCATATTTTTTCACTGGTTTGCTGATTAACTGATGAAGCATTTATTCTCAAGCATCTCCCTGTTCAATCAAATCACATAGTTGTTACAGATTAAAAGCTATATCTCCCTTTCTGTTTTATCACCTTTTCCCCATGTTAGTTAGTCCTTAGATCGCAGCTTTGAAAAAATTACTTTGTAGACTATAATTCCCAGAATTCCTAACCCTATGATGGCTGGGGCAGCCTGAGAACTGTTGTCCAAAAAGCAAGTTTTTAAATTTAAAAAAAAATCATCTTAACTTCATATATACATATACATACACACAGCCCAAGCAAGTAACATTGCAATCAAGATGGATAGCTCAATGAAAATGTTAACCCAATCTATACAGTACAGTAGTTATAAAAGAGGTGAATTCCATGCTAGGTGTTGTTAGGAAAGGGACTGAAAATGACACTACCAACCTCATAATGCCTTCATACATATCTATGATGCAGACACTTTCAGAACACTATTATAAGTTTTGGTGAAGCAGTTGGGATAGAAAATATACAGTAAAGGACAACCAAAAGGACTAGAGACTTGATGAAGCTCCATATAACCATGGCGGGAGGAGAACTTTTTAAGTTTAGGACCAACAGTTGGATTTAGCTGATTACTTACAACCTGGGATTCTAGAAATCTGGAAGCAAACTGCAAAGTCCATATTTTAAGGTCTAAGCTGCTCTAGTCCGATCCACTCTCATATTTATACACCATGTTGACCAAAGAATCATTTCTCCTCTACCATGAGGCAGTGTGCTAGTTGTTGTTGTGTGCCTTCAAGTCCTTTCTGACTTATGGTGACCCTAAGTGTGTGATGCACCCAAGGTCACCCAGTGGATTTCCATGGCTGAGCAAGGAATTGAACCCTGGTTTTCAGGGATGTAGTCCAATGCTCAAACCACCCCACCGCAATCCTATAAGGAAATGAATATTTAGGAAGGCAGAGCTTTGAGTTAGTCTCTTAAAAGTTGAGAAACTTACAAGTTTGATGACTAGATTTGCTATTTTCATGAAGGCGATTTTGCTTCTTTTTTATTTAGCTTAAATGGGAACAGCTCCGTAGACATTAAAAACTCTAATGAATCAATCATAAGACATCTACTCGAGCCAGGTGGAGACTCACAACAATTATAATCATATTTATTTTAGTATACAGATGAGCTTGTTTTAAATGATTATTCCCAAGGATCTGTATAATGAAAGGAAGGATGTAGACTTTAACTAAAACTTTCTGAAAATAAAGGAATGACCCAGAATCTAGAGTATCACCTCCTTCTTTTTCTGATCTTGTGATGTTTGCTCTAATTCTTGGAACCTAGTATACATGCCCAAGCTGGATATGTAATGACATGTTGATTGACTTAGGAGTTCCACCCACAACACACAAAAGGAATAGAAATATATTGTTATTAATGTGTCTTCAAGTAGACTCTGTCCAATAGTAACCCTAACATAGTTTTCTTGACAAAATTTATTCAGATAAGGTTTATCATTGCCTTCCTGTATGGCTGAGAGAGCAAACTCCCTATAGACATTATAGATGAACACTGGGACACATGCAGCCAAGCAACACTGAAGTATTGTCAAGACGGCAAAAGTTATTAATGAGGAAGAACACACAGGCTAAGAGAGGCTGCAGCAGTTTGTCTTTGCCTCAGCCTACTGGGAAGGGCAAGATTCTCCCCCTCCTCTCTTGCTCTCTCTTTTGTTGAGTTAATTGAGTGCAGACTACTGTTTCACTTTGAATGGAGTGTGCACCAGTTGAAGGAAGCTGAGGACAAAGGAGGAAAGTGGAAGAACGAGAGAGAAACTGGGACATTTTAACAGCAGCTGAAAAAGTGCGATGGCAAAGCATAAATTGTGACTGTCCTTACCAAATTGTGACAGTTGGTGGTACGAAAGAGTATGTCTTGCCCAAGTTACCCAGAGGATTTTTGTAATTGAGCAGGGATTCAAACCCCAGTCTCCTGTATTCCTAGCCCAACACTCAAGCCACACTAAAAAGAATGGCTAGAATCCTACTGGGCCATTACATCAGCATAAAGACAGTTGCAGAAGAGCTTGTGCTTTTCCAGAGTTGTGTAAGTGTGGTCCCTAATGCAGACAGACATTCCACAAGCAGACACACAGCCCTATCTCACACTTTGACTTGGTAGGTAAGGAGCCATAAAACTCTCTAGAGCAGGTTTCTGATTCTCTAGAGATATGGAACAGGAAGGAAGAAAATCCTAACTACATTGGCATTGGGTATGGAAGTCCATTGCTAGATTTTGGCCAAAGCATCTTTACTGTGGAAAGACAATTTCATACAGGAATAGGAGATGTGACAGGGAAGAGATGATGGCCAAGGATTTATTGGCCAAATTGGAAAAAACCTTGATTTGGTCCAAAATATTTTGCTGCCTGAGGAGATGGAGAAGACAGCACACATCCACCATTCTAGGTAGCGAAGGAGACCAGACTGGCAGCTGAATCTTATTTCAAAACTAGTAGTGACAGACCAGCATTTTCCACCACAATTGACAGTAGCAGTCTGGGACACAGGACAGTCTGTGTGACACATGAGATCTGTCTGTTTTTGCTAAAAGCTGTAGCATATCAGCAAAAAAGAAATTGAGTCCGTAACTAGGAACTTCGTGTTTGATTACAGTAATGAATTTAACAAGATGTATGTTCCAAGAGAACTCATTCAGTTCATTTCCATGAACTTTGATTGTGAAGTTCCTAGCAGATTCCAAAATTGAACTGTTAAACGCCACATCCAGAACTTGGGCCATTTCCGGTCCCTCCCGAAACTGCAAACCCCAGGATTCCATAGGATGTTGCAAGCGGAATAATAGTGCTATAACAGTCTAGTGCGGAAATGACCTTGGAAAATAACTTTTTAGAAGTAATCAGTTACAAGTCTAGTGCCAAGCCTCTACCACCAACTAGTTATTGCTGTCATAGTTACCATGTTTTAAAAGGTAATTCTTTCTCATTTCTTAAAAATAACTAAATACTTCCATTATTCGCTTACTAAAAAAACCTGAATGTTATGAGGCACTGTAACAATGTTACAGTGTTACCCATGACCACACACATATTTCTCTTCTTATCCACCTCACTCTCACTGTGACATGCAAAAACAACACGAGGTAGCAGCATGAGCCCACACTTGAACCATGTGACATGCCTCCACCATCAACAAGTGTGAAACCACATTTTCATAACTATAAAAGCAACTTAAAAAGTTTCTGCTGGGTAGCAGTGCAGATCATAAAACAAAATACAGAACACAAAGCACTCATTGCAGTGATATCTTTATTAGGCCAAGTAGCAAGGTAAGAGAGCCAGCGCAATGTAGTGGTTTGAGAGTTGGACTACAGACCCTGGAGTCCAGGCTTCAATTTCCCACTCAGAAATGGAAATCCACTGGGTGACTGTGGGTGTGTCACACACACTCAGCCCCCAGAAAACCCAGTGATAGGTTCAACATAGGGTCGCCGTAAGTCAGAAATGTCTTGAAGGCACACAACAAGAAGATGGTGCCAAATTCATTATGCCAGCATTCAGCACTTCCTGGCTTCTTTGTGAGACCAAGATGTTATTTAAAAAAAAATACAGGGAAAGAAAAAGATAACATCCAGAGCAAGCAGGATTCAGACCTGTGGCTCTAACACCATCATTTCTCTTGTCCCATCTTGACTTGACAAAAAAGCCAGTAGGCTTTGAAAGCTACCATGGTAAATTCTGTGCCTCTGGTTGGTTCATAAAGACACCACTGCAAAGTGTACTTTGGATTTTAAAATTTTCTGTCACCCTGGAAAAGAGTGAAGTTATCCTGTGTTGTTGCAAGTGTAATGCTGCATAGTTCATACCTTATTTATTGGGGGAAAAGGATTAATTACAAGTAGCTTGCTATTTGTAACCAATCACCTCTAGGTTCTGGCTGCATCTGATTGCCCATCTACATACAGCTTTTTCATCTAGTAATTCCATTCATACTGAGCATGGCTATATTACATTCTCTGGAATAACTGCAATTTCCTTCAAAGACTGCTAGCCTTCACAAGTCTGTCACTCTCAAGGTTACTGAAAGATAAAAGCATTTTTCTAATGACATGTTTGCATATTGCTACGCCATGCAATCTATATGCAGAGCAATTTCTGCATAAATATGCCTCTGTTCATGGCGTCTGGCTTAACGTTGCTTTCAGTTAACAAAGAAGAAATTCAACACATGATTCCAAAAGATAAAACAGTCCCTGTCAGCAATATATTTTCATTCCTGCCCTTCCACCCATTTGGGGTTTAACATCAAATCTGAGCAAGGGCTCAGAAGAATGCAAAAACGTATCTACTGCCTTGTGATTTTTAATTAACTTTGAAAATTGTTCACCCAAATCGATGATGGTGCTGCCTTAAAAGAGCTTAGGAAAGTTACAGTACAACCTCCCCCATCAATTCTCCAGCCACCATAGTTATCGGCTATGCTGGCTGAGGGATTCCAGAATTCTCACAAAAGTATCTTTTCCAAGCTTAATAAAATCACGTTGATCTACAGTGCCTCAGTACAAAAGCATGGATCTCCTGTTATTAGTTTCATTTATCAGTGACAAATAATTACATTGATTTTAATGAAAACACAGGGGGACTGCTAACAAAAGATTGCTGTGCAGCCCATAGAGTGGGTTACAGATATATATTTTCTTCCACACACACTCTGCACTCCTTCTTTTCCTCTCAAATACCTGGCAGCTTTTCCACTGAACCTTACACTCCCATGTAACTGCTCTTAAGTCCCAAATAGTTTCATAATACAACTGCATGAATTCACAAACCATTATGAATGAGAGAGTGGTCTGGTGTATATTATGGGAACTTAGTTGTATGAGTTGAATGGAGTTGGCCTGACCCAGTTTTACCTGCCTGACTACTCAGTGCAGTATCAAAACAAGCTGGAGGATGGACAAGAGATAGAATTATTATGATTCACAGGTCTTCCATCTGCCTTAGCAAGAAGCCACTTCATGACTTGGGGCTGGTCTTGAGGGTTTGCATCTGGGATTGGACCAATGAAGGATTCATCCCAGCTCTGAATGTTGCTATGTACAAAGACAAGTAATTGCCAGGCAACCACAGTGTGGTCACGGCATCCCAGTGCAGCCACTTGCTTTGGTACCAAGTATGTTGAACATGCTTCACATTACAAACAAACAACAGTTGTTCCACAATATTAGTTCTGAACATAGTGTTCTTTTCATACTTTCAAAGACATGTCATTACAAGGTGAAAATTAAAAGCTTGTGGAAGTCTAACATGCACTTATATCAAAAGCACCAAACTTAAGCTGTGCTAAATCACCAGTGGTGGAACGTTAAGCCAATGGTAGCTCTCCAAACCTCTGTGGGCTTCGACATAGCTGTGTGCAAGAGCTCCTCTGTTTTCTCCAAAATCAAGGAATGGCTCACATACACAGTGAAGAGACTGTCAAGGTTATTACTGGGCAGGCAAGGTTTCCTCTGAGTGGATGGCACAGGGAAGAGGTGATGTGGCCAGACAACCAGGTGCAAGGTCAGCAGGATTGTTTAGACTACGACTTGTATACTAGAGAAGGTCACACGCCAGAGCACTGATTGGGTCACCCCACTTGTTTTAGGAAGCATAAAAAGGCTGGTGTTTGTCTTGACCAGCTGCCAGTTAGAGATGCCTAGCTGGACCTGTCATGCTGCTGACTGTTCGTCTGTACTCTGTTATCTCTTGTTATTCTTATTTGTCTAAATGCTGCTGGAATGTTTTGCCTAGTGCCTTTATCTTAGAGTGCAGCACTAAATTCTGCCTCTAAGTCCTACGTAATGAGCCTCTGGAATTCTTTCTGCTTCACTAGGACCCTCTGCTGCAGCAAAGCCTTGCTTCACAGATTGCATTCTGCTCATGCTCAGAGGAGCCCAATCCTGCCAACTCTGACAGATACTGCAGTATATAGATCAACCCTGGGCTCCATAAACATGTATTTTAGAACCTGCACATTTGTGCCACTGAATTTAAGATGCTGAGTGGAGGATTCTGGAGCTGTGATCCATAAAATCAGTTTTTCAAATTCTGATTCATAACATGTATATTCTTCAAGAAGAAGAGGAATTAGGGAAAGCATACAAAATTGATCCACAAAATTTGAAGTAGAAAAGAATGAGAATGAGAAAAAGGAAAAGAATAAGATTACCAACTTTACAAACTGATCAGCGTACAGAAGCCAGAAGTCACTGGTTTATTACCTGGATCCTGTAACTTTGACATCTTTGACAGAAGTTGTTTCCTTTACAGTTTGTCAGTAGCAGGCCATTTCCGCACTAGACTGTTATAGTGCTATTATTCCAATTTCAACATCCCTGTGGAATCCTGGCATTTACAGTTTAAGGAGGGGCATTTAAAATTCTCAGCCAGAGAGCTCTTTGGCCTCAATAAACTACAAACCCCAGAATTCCACAGGATATTGAAAGTGGAATAATGGTACTATTATAGTGTAGCGAGAAAATGGCCCTACTGTGGGTGTTGGTGTGGGACTGATGGCACTGGGAGGTTCAATTTAAGTGGGGCAAGGCATTTGTTCTAAGTATGCTGAATTCTGCCCCCAAAATAGCTCAAGCATCTTGGATAATTCCTTTAATAATGGGAGTAAAATTCAGAGTGGATTGTCTACCACCACCCTGTGTGCCATGGAAACCACCAGTCATTATGGACTCATAGGCACCCAATCTGTGGACTTCTGACTGTACAGAAACAGCCTTTGGCCTATGTTACAGTGCCTAATAATTTCATAGTACAATAGATGGAAAACTCTGGCGTATACAAATAATTACCTAACGAAGAAACTTCTTTAAAATTTCCAAGGCCTGTCCTGGCAAGAGCTATATCAGCAATGGAAAAATAAATCAGAAGCACAAGTATTAAATGTGACAAATATACAGCCCAAGGAAATGAAACAGTTATGGCAATGTTGCTCATTACCATGCTATTATCACTTTCCCAGGGTGGATTGATTTATTTTACCTTAAGTGACTTATGTTCTTCATACAAGAAAAGCATTTCCACATGGAAAACATATGGTGCTAGATGAACAAAATGTATGCGTATTGTAACAATAATTAACACAATGTTAGAAAGAAAAAAAAAGTCCTGTCAAAATGATTTCAGGTCTATGTCTTCCTTATTGTAAGTCTTCAGTTGGTGAGCTATACATTTAAATCTTGTTTTTTTAAGTACTCTGCTTCAGCAGTCCTTGCAGGAAGCAAAGAAGTGATAAGAAAATAATTCATTTCAGGCATGTTAATGTGTGTTGGAAAGTTATATGCAGCTATATAACTGCCTTTGAAACTCCTTGAAGAAATCGAGCTAGTTTCCACCCTGTGGTTTCTTGCACGCACATCTGGATTCATGCATTCACTCCTATTAATTCTTGTCTTTTGTTAAAGCTGCAACCTTCTCCTCGTGAATGTAGTTAAAATTGCTAACTATTTTATTGCAGTATCTTAGAATAGATTTGCATGGATACACATTATGAGTGCAACAGCTTCTTGAGTTACATTCTCTGTATCCAGGTCTGCAATGCAAAGCCCATGAACATACTCCGTATAGTCTCTTAGGGATGGGCTTTGGATTTTGACAGATCCCAGTTCTAGAGAGCCAGTGTGACATAGTAGTTTTAGTCTTGGACTAGGACTCTGGGAGACCAGAGTTCAAAATCCTTGTTCCGCCATGAAATCCACTGGGTGACCTTGGGCAGGTTATACTCTCTCAGGTCTAAGAGGAAGGCAATAGCAACCCTCCTTGTACTACATTTTGCCAAGAAAATCCTATGATAGGGTTACCTCAAGTTGGCTTGTAGGTATATAATAACAGTAACAAATCCAGAATCAGAACAGATTGAGCTAATTTAGGTGGGTCCAAGAGATGTCTGAATGAAGGTGGAATTCCCTTGCACCAAACTGGAATCTAAACAATCCTGAATATTTGTTAATAACTTTAGTTTGGAAGGAAATAGACATAGACTGTATATCTCCAAAAATATATACATTTTCCACCTCAATCTCAGATTAGATGGCCTCCAGCTTGAACTGGGCTGTTTTCCAAATCAACAAATTGGGGGAAAAACCAACTGTTGTCATCAGTGCATTCTGTCTCCCTCCCTCCCTCCCTCCCTCTCTATCATGGGTTTCTGAGATCAAATGTACTTTCTTTGTCATACACTTGGTGAAAGGGTTAATTGTCACATTCGGTGCCTACTTTTCCATAGCTGGAAAAAGAAAACTCAGCAGTGGTTTTGACCTTGTTTCTATTCATGCTAGCATGACATCCATTCTATTTCCATTTCCATTTCAAGCATTCCCTGCTGCTTTATAGCAGCTTGAGCACAACCTGGCCTCCTATGGTTTCCTGCAAACTTTTAAGATTCATTTATAATATAGCTATGCCAAAAAAAAAAATGTTCAGATGATTTGACTGGTGACTGGCGACTGGTGGAAACCACTATGCTAGTCCTAAACATATCTGGCTTTAACGCCCAATTTATTTCAGTTGAGGTTGCGTGCAAGTAAGCAAGCTCAGGATTTCACACCCAGCATTCTTTACGAAAAAAAGAAAGAAAGAAATCAGAACAATCTGTCTGTTGAGTCCTACTCCCAGCTTAAAAAGTTGGGGTTTTTTGAGTGATAGCTCCTAGAATCACCAAGTCAAAGCAGCTGCTAGAAATGTATGCTGAGAATTCTGGGAATTAAGAGTCCAAACAAGTAACTGTTCTGAATTCTAGTTCTAATAGCCCATTCCTTTTCCCATTGCCAAAGAACTATTGGTTGATAACTAAGCATTAGTACGATTTATATTAATATCTAAGTCAAATCTAGCAGCTGTAATGGACTGGATGAGGGCAAACAAACTGAAGCTTAATCCAGACAAGACACAGTTGGTCCTGGCCAGCTGAGAGACAGATCTGGGAACAGGGATTCTACCTGTGTTAGATGGGGTTACACTCCCCTGAAAATGCAGGTTTGCAGTTTGAGGGCACTTCTGGACTCAGTTCTGAGCCTAGAAGCACAGGTTTTAGCAGTGACAAAGATCTTGGATACATTTAAAGCTAGTGTTCCAACTGCACCTGTTCCTATAGGATCTGGCCATGGTAGTATATTCCTTAGTCACATCCCATTTAGATTACTGTGATGAGCTATATGTGAAGGTGCCTTTAAAATGTGGTCAGAAACTTCAGTTGGCCCAAAAAGCTGCAGCCAGGTTGCTAACTGGAACTGACTACAGGGAGCACACAACTCCCCTGTTGCAACAGCTCCACTGGCTTCCAGTCTGTTTCTGGGCACAATTCAAAGTGGTCATTGTGACCTAAAAGACCATATATAGCTTGGGCCCAGATTATTTAAAGGACCATATTTCCCTTTATGAGCTCATTAAAGCTCTAAGATTATCCGGAGAAATGTTCCCTCTGTCATATCACCTTCTCATGCTTGCTTGGTTGGAACAAGAGAGAGGATCTTAGTGGCTGCTCCCAGACTTTGGAACTCTCACCTTAGGGAGGCTAGGATGGCCCCATCCTTGCCCCCTTCCATTGGCAAGTCAAAATGTTTTTGCCATCAGTCTTTTACAAAGTGACTGTGCAGTGTTGTTTTTAAGGTCTGTATATATAAATGTTGTGCCATGCTGTTTTTAGGATTTATATATATCCTTTTAATGAATTTTAATATTTTTCATGATTAGTGTTTTAACTTTATAAATTGTTTAACAGTTTTTTAATCTTATATTTATGTTTTTATTAATGCTTTTGTATTGTTTTTAATTTGTATTGTTTTAAATATGTTAGTAGCCACCTTATTTCCTATTATTGGGAGAAAGATGGGATATAAATGAATAAAAATAGATAGACAGACAGACAGACAGATAGATTAAATCTTCCCCTTTCAGTGCTCCAGACTCTGCAACTAGGAAGTTTTCTTCAATTCTTTTTGTCTTTTTTTTTTTTTTTTGCTGTTCTCTTATTTCACGACCCCTGAGCTAATCCTGCTATTGTTCCTATTAGCAAGTTTAAGCAGGCAAGCTTCAAACAGACTAGCAGTGGGTCACAAGGTTTAATGGGCACACAGATAATCATCCAAATTACATTTCTAGGACTGATGGACCAGACAAGCTTAGAGAGTAACTTTACCAGCTTTCACTGTTAATCAGAAAGGATTGTGTGTCTCAGTGTGTATCTGTCTTTGCCTGCCTCCTGGAGGGGCCGGGCCATAGGCCTGATTAACAAAGGCAGCTGCATTAGCCTTTCTTCTCTCCTGAAGTTCGTTCAAGAGGCCCAAATGACATGAAAGGCAAATGTGACCACAGCTCAAGCACCCAGCGCTCATCACTGTGAAATTATCCACCCTCGGCTTGCAGATTGCTATACTCAACAAAACAGTTGTTGCCAATTTTCACGATCTGTTAACACTTAGGAACCTTCCATACTGATGGATCCTTTTTCACCTTTATTGTGCATATCATCAAGGGGTAAATGCAGCAGGCTACTTCACATTGTCTGCAGAGTTCAAGAGTGATGAATTGGGACAGACTCAAAAGGTTTCAATGACTTCATGTTCTAATTAATAGAGAGTGCTTCGTTGTGAGAGAGAAGGAATTAACTGAAAGGGATGGGATGGGTGAAATTAATACTCATCCAAATGGTGACATCTGCTTCTTGAAAGCAGTAGTTTTAAAAGAGATGGCTTTTAAAAACTTTTAAGAAAAAAATATCCATAGGCAGAAGGAGATTACACATTAGAGATCCAAATATCTAGGCTTAGAGTTTGAGAAAATAGGGTTCCAGTATTGAACCAGAATGCTCAGATGGGCCTCTTTGTAGATATATGATAAATAATAATATACAGTGAGCAGCTGTGGCTTTAAAAACTTCATTTTTTTTTAAAAGGGCTACAATACCAGAATTTCCCAGCCAGCTTGTTGCCAGTGACCATGGTAGCTGGGGAATGATGGGAGTTGTAGACCTAATAATAATAATACTAATAATTTTGCATGTAACAAGAAAAAAAATATCCTTGTCATGCTTTCCCTGAGCCTGTTAAAGACAAACTATGTTGTTTAGTTAAGTCAGTAATCAAGAGTTCCATCCTTTATTTTTAAAACTTCAATCTCACTTTAAGATTTGAACCCACTACATATTTAGCTATGAGGTATCCTCTTTATTATCAGTAAACTATTGTCAGTATTCCTAGAAAGAAAAAAGTATTCATAACTAACAATGAGCCATTGTGGACAATTATTCTCATCCTCAAGGTTGCAGCACATTCTGGAATGGGATGCAAACCACTACAGAGTTTGCTACAGTAGGGAAAACAGAGGTAATTTTGTTGGAGGAATGTTATCTGCTATTTTTAGAAGGCTCCAAGTTGGCTCAAAGAGAAGGAAGTCAAAGGGTAGACCTTGTAGATGGAATTAATGGTCTGTAACCCTCTCCTCTTCAATGACAGACAGTATGGTATAGTGGTTTGAGCACTGGACTACAATTCTGGATTCGATTCCCCACTTGGCCATGGAAATCCAATAAGTGACCTCGGATGCATCACACTTTCAGCCCCAGCCTGATTTATGGCAACCCTAAGGTGAATCTATCATGGGGTTTTTTGGGGCCAGGAGTGTGTGATGCACCCAAGATCACCCAGTGGGTTTCCATGGCCGAATGGGGAATTGAACCCTGATCTCCACAGTCATAGTCAAGTGCTTAAAACAGTACACCACTGTCTCTCTCTCATTTGAATTGCATCTCTCCAAACCCCAGAGCCAGCATGATCAGGTAAAAAAAGTAATCTTTTTCATCTTCTGAATATATTATATGATGCTCTATTTTCTTGCCTTTTCTTCATAAGTTTCAGAGCTTTGCCCCCATTTCAAAATATGTTATTTTTTAAACATATCCACCTGTTTATTAAAAAGTGCAAGGTTACCTCCAAATATGTACCCCCTTGATGAATCCATCAGAACTAACCAGTGTCTTCTTTATCATGTTTCCTAGACAAAGGGGTCTTTTTCCCAATCCGAACACGAGGGGTGAAGAGGTAAGAAGCCTATTGAAAGCTTAAGTGAAACTTTTTAATCTGGATCATTATTCAGGGATCAAATATTTCTGTTTTCTTAGCTATCATTAATCTTGATAGAATCGGATGTTCTTTATCATATTAACCACAAAAGAAGGTGCAGAGAGGAAGGGAGAAAGTAAGAAGCCAGGAAGATTAGGAGATATACATGAAAGATATCTGAAGTACTATATACAGACTACTTCCCTGACATGACTAGAATCGTCTGCAAAGAATGAGATCATAGATAATTATAAGCACCTCATCCGTATAGGAACAAAGGAGGAAAAGCTAAAAGCCATACAAAAAAAGGGGGAGCTTAAAGGGAATTTAAATTAGTTAAGTGGCAAATAGAGTTAATCCTTCCTCAGCATGCAGGTTGTTAATGAAACTAGTCTGCTGATGTCATTTCATTCAGTTGTGATCAATTGTAGAAAAACATTCAGCATTCTCAAGTATAGAGTCTCTGAGGTTTCTGAGTGCTAGGAGACAGCTGCAGAAAACATACCTTGGCAACCAAGTTGTTCCTCCATTCCATATGTAAACGCACACACATTTTGTATCTTAAGAAATGAGTAAAAACAAAGAAACCTTTCTAGTAGCATTTCATTTTCAATACATGATGTTTTGACTTCTCTTCTATCCATGAATTCACACATTTATGCACTTGATCTTACTGGTTTTCTGTTCTTTCTCTTTTTGAGTATTCTCAGCAATGAAGTTCCATAAACAGAGAGGCATTTCACGTCTTGAAGAATTTATACCATTGTTTTCAGAAAACCATTCCATCATGGGGAGAAGGAGTAGACCTAGAGTTCAGAAATTTAAGAATAGCTCTACTGGGTTAGTCTAAAAGGCCACCTAGTCCAGAATCCAATTTCAGCATTGTGCATTCAGGAAGCCCACAGGCAGTGGGCAAACTGAGTGCCCTCCTACATCATATCCCTGCTCTGCCGTTGGTAAACAATGGTACATGGGCACTGAGTGGTACCAGTCATCCATTGTTTTATCTTTTTAAAATCTGTTTATGCAACTGGCCATCTCCATTAATGATCTCCTTTGTAAAAGAAGTGTTTTCCAAAGAGCTTCCCATGCGTAGAAGTGGGATTGTTCTACCATATTTGGTGGACGTGTAAAAAAGCTAAATTATATTGGAAAGGTATACATAATCTGGTTAGGAAAATTACAGGAATAGATGTCCCCATGTACCCAGAATTATATCTATTAAATATGTATAAAGGACTTAGTGGCGCCCAACAAAAGAAATATGGCTGTTTATATACGGTCTCTGCAGCAAGGATCTTATCTCCTTCTAAATGGAAAGGTGAAAAGATCCCATCGATTGAGGATTGGTTACTTAAGTTATTTGGTATATTTCAAATGGATATTCCTACTATATATGTAAGTGGCAATCAAAGTATAGATAATGTGAATAAAGATTGGGAACCAATTAAGAACATATGGAAAGAGATATGGAAAGAAGTCTTTATATTCAAAATACAAGTGTAGATGAAATATTTAAGCACATAAAATATTATAAAATAGTGGGTAATACTAAGTATATATAGATGTAAATTGTGATGTTTCCAATTTCGTGTATTTTGTATGGGTTGTTATTTATTGGCTCTTAGACAATATAAAGATATCTTAATCAACAGTTCTTAGTAATATACTAAAGTTTAGTAGACACAGTCATTAGATTGGTTACAGGTATATTGTTATTATTACTGTTACTGCTATTATTTATTCTGTAACGATCTTATCTTGAAATAAATGGTATATCTGTAAACAAAACAAAAAAAACACAAAGAGCTTCCCACCAAAAGAACAACAGAAGAGGAATGATGTCATGTGGTAAATCCCAGCCAAAGATGCTATTATCCTGCTGTAATCATGATTTACCTGTCTCATATGATAAAGACATGCCACAAGATAACTATGTGTTGCATAAGTTGCATGAATGACTTTGGAATTTAAATATGAAGTTCTCTCCCCCCACCCCATAAGCAAAGTAATTTAAAAATCAGTATTAAATTAGTTACCCCTACTTTTTTTCAAATGAACAAATCTACATCAGAGATGCACTCAGTTAATAATCACTTCTTTATAAATGAAACTGTCATCAAAGCACTATTTTTTACATAAGTGACTCATATTGTTAGTTTTCTTCTTAAATGTGTCTCACAAACTGTTACCCAGCTGAAAAAATCTTAGCTGATTATATGTATTGTCGTCGTCGTCGTCATCAATAATAACATCAACATCATCATGCCTTGGAAGAGAATTTCAGAGCTTGGGGCGGCCACTGAGAAGCCTCTATCTTGTGTTCCACTTCTGAGAATCTCAAAGCCCAGATAGGTTCATACAATAAGATAGGGTGGTACAGATCATAACTAACACAATGAATTAAAGTACCTTTAAAATTTACTTACAACTACCTGTTTATAAAATTAATATTGTTGAAGGAAAAGAACACAGTTTTTGAATCAGGAATAAATTTTGGCAGTCTGCTAGGCAAAAGCCTGTCATGCTGCCCCGATGATCATCTCTTTTTCTTGGCAAAAACTAAGCCAAGGACTACCAATGGCACAGGTATGCAAAAGAGCTTTGAGTCTTACCCTCACTATCAGGTCACCCAAGTGAAGAAACAGAGAAGGAAGAATGACACAGATAAAAGACAGAGCAGAGAAAGATAGATAGAGAAGGGGGACACCAAAATAGATAGAGAAGGAGGGGACCTCTTCTAAAATGGTGCTTGATTAATTGTCTGGGGAAGGGACTTTTAAAAATCATTTGGAAGGATTTTAATCAATCAAGTGATTCAATTAATCAGTTAAATATTCCTGGCAACTCATAAACTACACTTTCTTTGCAGGTGTTCAGTATTAAAGTTGGTGATACTTTAACATCCTTTACATGTTTAGTTTTTAAAAAGTCACCATCCATTTTATAGTTAAATCAAATTCCACATAGGGGCATACTATGGCCATTTCTGCACTACACTGTTATAGTGCTATTGTTCCACTTTCAACATCCTGCTGAATTCTGGAATTTGTAGTTTACTGGGGCCAAAGAGCTCTCTGGCTGAGAATTCTAAATACCCCTCCTTAAACTGCAAACTGTAGGATTCCATAGGATGCTGAAAGTGGAATAATAGCACCACAAAATGCAGAAATGGGCTATATTTCAAACAGTGGTATAGCAACTTTTACTCATTTTACTTTGCCCTACTATTTTGTAATAGTACCTATTTACAGAAAATATACTTTAGCTGGGCTTCTCTTAACTAAGCATTAAAAAATTAAAATAAAATCTAGGCAATCCCTATTTTCTCATTGTCCCACAATTCAGGATCATTTTCAGTTTTTGGAGACACATGTACCGAGAACAAATATCGCGTTCTCAGATCCAAGACTTCCAAAGAAAATGACATGATAGTCGCATTCTTCTGACTTTCTCTAATCTGTGTGTTCCAGTTTCTTATTTTAGGTGTTCTTTATACAGTGGCAACAACATTCTTTGGAATATGATGCTAGATTCATTGACCCCAAGTCATAATTGCAATGTTTCTTCCTTCCTGACACAGAAAGGCATTTTAAATGCAGCCCTTTCAGTCTGACACAAATTAAAGATTAGAACCTCTTAGTTTACAGGAAATGCAGCCCTAAAAAATGGCGTAATGCAAACAAAGGGAAACCCAAGCTCCTTAAGATGCCATCATGGCTCAACAGTTTATCTCCTGACTAATTTGCTTTTAATGAGGATATTATAGGCACTGTGAAAAAGAGAAATAACAATAATATGGTCCTCTTTGGGGCTGCACAGCTTTGGGACTGCACACTTCTTTGCTGAATAGCCTTGAACTTAATCCAGGATTACTCAAATGCATGAGAATTGTTGGCAGACTGGAAACAACATCCCTGGGTCTCCCTTTGTATTGTAACCTTCATCACGGTATCAGCTTGCAGTGAAACTTGAATATCCTAACGGGATTAGAGTTGAAAGAAAAGAGTCTCAGGAGTGGACTTTCAACTGAAACCCCGCTGTGAGAAAGACCATGCCACTGTCTTTGACCTTTTCCTTCCTATGCCTGAGTCCAGTTGTGCCTAGTCAAGTGTCTAAAGAAGACCCCATCCATTTGCTCTCTGTTTATCCTTTTGCTCCTAGAACAGGTGTCTCATTGCTCAAAAGAAAAAGCATGGAAGTCTCTGATCTTTGGCACAGGCAAACTCAGCCAGCGTGAGTAATATACTTCCCATGCAGAAAAATATGCTGTCACTACAATATTCACGGTATGAAGAATTTCTTGTCTGAAATATCTGAGATTTGAGGCAATATAAAAAGCCATCATCAGACATTTTACATCTCTTTATCTCTCTATGGGACACTGAAATGGTGTGTCCTCATCAGCATTAATACAAAATATTAAGATCCAAAGGTGAGTGCTTGGGTACAGACCGTGGAATTTTTGACTTTCTGCTCTTTCAATGGCAGGTCCCTGTACCATATCACAATCTGCTTTTGGAAGCTTTTCATTTTCAAAATACTTTGCAACATAGTATGGAGACTCCTGTTCAAGAAACACAGTCTCCAAGACCCCCTGTGTCCAAGGGAATAATAACACATTTAAAGCTCCTGGAATGATCAGAATCCCCACAGAAGATCTCGTTTGTATTTTCACTATGAAGGACCTTCCTAAATGACAACATTTGTGATTAAAGAATTCAAAAAGAAATTCTGTCAGCAAAGTGTATTGTAATCAAAAGTCACCAATGCTATTCAAAACAATACCCTTTTATCATATTACCCACACAAATCATATAGCCAAGAAGGTGAAGCTGAGTGTTACTTGCTTATTAGGTTTTATATAGAGAGACAGTTTGGACAGATGGGAAGCTGCCTTATACAGAGTTAGACAAATGGTCTCTTTTGCTCAGAGACTGCTCCAGATAATGTGAGCAAGGACTCCACTGTCAAATTCTGTGAAAACCATTGCCAGTCAACAGAGAGAGTACTGAGGGACTGCAGGAGCCTAAATACTCTAAAGGCACCAGATTCCCACCCCCATCTTGGAAGCTAAGCAGGGTCAGTCCTGGTTAGTACTTGGAAGGGAGATTTCCAACGAATACCAGGTGCTGTATGCTACATTTCAAAGAAAGAAACTGCAAAACCATCTCTGAATATTGCTTGCCTAAGAAAACCCTATGAAATTCATGGGATTGCCATAAGTTGACAGGGGTCCTGAAGGCACATACGTACACTATTCCTTTAGGATGCACAGTCTATGGATACCATACTGACTCTCTCCTTTCCCTCTCCTTTCTCTGACCTGGCCTGGATCCTGGGTGCCCACTCATCCCACCATGCCTAGGCCCCCTTCCCACAGACACACAGGCCCTTTTCACACACCACCTCCAACCTGAAATGGCCACAGGATCACCACGGGAGCACAACAACAGTTCTGCATGACGTCGTCATGATCCCGTGCCAACCCATCGCCATCATGGATTAAATCATTGTTGGGTTTCTCCCGACAATGACACGCAATTGCGGAATCCTCCCACCTCCCTCCTGCACTTACCTGCCATGCAGAATGGCAGGAAGCACAATGGCTGTGCTTCCTCCCCTAGTGCAGCCTGGGAAACTGCGGGGCTATGCTGTGGAAGGGAGGAGCAGAGCCATCACGCTTCCTCCCATCCAGCAGGCAGCCAGTGCAGAGAAGAGTACAGCAGAAGAGATTCCCTCTCAGAAGAGGCTTTCCTTGGATCCCCGCACAATGGCTTCGGAACTAGGCAAGTTGCAGAAAGGGCCACACACACACACACACACACATACATTTTGATATTTGTGGTTTTTCCATTTTTGCGGGAGTCCTGCATCCTTAACCCTAGCGAATGTGGAGGGCCAACTGTACTTCTTCAGAGGAGATTTGCCATTGCCTTCCTCTGAGGCTGAGAGAGTGTAGCTCACTCAATAGATTCTCATGGCCAAATTGGGATTTGGACCCTGGTCTCCTGGAGTCCTAGTCCCACATTCATATCACTACAGACCAATGTTACTTTTTGATTATTAAAATGTAGCTAAACATTCAAAAATGGCAAAAAAACACATTTCTCCAGTAAAGTTCTGGACTAACGAGTAAAAATTACTTATCACATGAAAAGAAAGAAGGAGGAAGAGGAAGAGGAAGAGGAGGAGGAGGAGAGGAAGAAGAAGAAGAAGAAAATAGTGATGTTACAAGCAACACCATTATTTTGAAAAAAGATACTGGTACAGGCATACCTCAGTTAACAAAGTCTCAGTTAACAAAGCTTTTTTTAAACAGTCTTTTTTATGCCTGTCCAGTCCCCCTTTCCTTGTTTTCTGTCTAGCTAGACTTTTTTAAGTAGCAACAGCACTGGGAGGATGGTGAAGGAGGGCTGGAGAAACACAGACTTTCAGTGTTGGGTTGCAGAAGCTTGCCTTTAGTAAATAATGCAATAAAGCCTGAGTGGGAAAAGAGCAGAATTCTGCCCATAGCTGAATCAACTGTAGCCATGTATTGCTGCTTACAACAGGCAAGGTAAACAGCAGCTGCTTTTGAAATGCCTCACCGAGCATGAGTGAACAGCAAAACAGAGAGAAAAGAAGACAGCAGATAAGACTCACCAGCTACCCCCAGCATGTTAAAAAAAAACATAGATCTATATGTCTGGCCATGAAAAGGGACATTTTTAGAAAAGTAGAAGCTGGTGAAAGAAAAAGTCTTCCCTGCAGGAGCCTTGAAATGGTCTCTAGAAGATTTCATATACTGTTGTTTATTCATGCAAAGCTTACCTGACCTGATTGTGTCATTTCACCTGTGTGTATTTTCAGTTCTAAATAAAAAGTTTGCTAAAAAAATGTTCAAGCTGTGTGTGTTTTTTGTGGGGGGAGGGTGTATAGGAATCTATACCTATTCTTTCCATGTTATTTCTGCCTCTGGTACCAAAGTTCCTGTTAATGAAGTAATGACCAGGAATGCCTTTACTTCATTAACTGAGGTATGCCTGCATTGTCCCCTCATTACATGTTCTGGGTAACAACATTACTTGTACCATGTTACTTCTGAATATCTGCCCATACGCAAACCATTTTATGTCATAACCCCTTGAATTCACTTCCTTATTTGTTTTCAGTTGTATTTGTCCCCCATCCAACTTTATTAAGGCCCTTCCACACGAGGTCATTACCGCGGGTTACTGTGTTGTGGCGTCATATCATTCTGCACACGGGAGCAAAATAGCTTCGCATTATTTTCCATCGTTCTGCATGGAATCCACAGTCAATGCGCTGCCATGTGGTAGGAAAGCATGGTATTTGAAAACCGGAAAAAATCCAATTCACATTCTGACATCAAAGTAAATTCGGTTTTTTGCAGTGATTCAGAAACGTACATCCGCACCCATGTGCACTGGTGGGCAGTGGAGGCCGGGCTGTAAGGCCAGAAGTAGGTACAAGGTACGTACTATGTACCTACGTAGATACGCACAAATGGAACCACCCAAAACAAAAAACAAAAAAAAACCCCCAAAACAGCTAATCACAGCCGTCGGGACAGGGTGAGGGAAGCTAGGGGAGTGGCCAGCGAGGAGGTAGTGTGGATGCATGAACTTGCACTCCTCTGCAGGAAAACAGTTTAAATCAGGGGGTGCACAGAAAACAATGAAGCAAAACCGTGTTATTCAAATATGCCATGAAACTGCACGAACTGCTTCTTGCGCCTCATGCAGAAAAGCCCATAGTCTCCATAAGTTAACCATTTTTCCTGTACAGTGTTATTTCCAAACTGTGCTGGGGTTGGGGCTATGTAACCAGCAGTCATCCACAGCTTTTTCACATGTGGACTTACAGATGTAGGAAACATTTACAGCAGACTGGAAGTGAAGAATGGGGACTGGAAGAAAGGAAAAGATTTGCTGAAATAGCAGAAGAAAGTGAAAAGGGTCGAAAAACTTGACTTACTGAAGAAAAACGTAAGGGACAAGATACTGAAATACAAGAAAACACTTGATTCCTTCCTTATACAAAAATAAATGAATTGGTATGCACCCAAGATAAAATTAAGAAGAAGAAAAAAGATCAAAGAGTACCTGTACAAAACCACACACCATGAAGTCATCAAACAGTGGCAAACTGGGTCGGTCTTCTCGAAAAATGGTGATTCTGTAGATGCTGACAACCTCATGGACTGATTGAGATACATCTGTTATCAGAATATTTACTCTGTTTATTCCCAGCCCGAGTGGGTAGTTTGCAACTCTGGCAGAAATGGGGAGGGGTGGAGATGGAGGGAAAAACAAAATATAAGATGAAAATGAAAAAGACTGAGATGTATGTCTACCTTATAGTGTATTTTAAAGGTATCACAGACCATACAACCTTTGGGTTAAATGATGTTTTTTGTTTCTTTTACAGATGGTTGGATTTACTTTTTTTTCTATTAATATCCAATGCCAGATGATAACGCGACATATATCATATGTGCGATCCTAACATCTCTCCTTCTGGCCCTCTGTTCTTATTAATATTTCCAATCATCCTACAGTTACATTGGCCAGGCAATGAGAACAGTATCTCAGGCTCAATATGAGAACACAGAATTTATTGCATTCACCTCAACCTTCACTTCTCTGTAACTTTCCACACCGGGCTTCTGAAATGGTGCAGAGCGACCTCTGATGGAGGTCTTCTGCACCGTAGAGTGGACTGGTCTGGACTACTTTTTGTAGTTCCACACCAGAATCCACTCAGGAGCGGCCGGAACTAGCCGCGCTGCGTGTTTTTTAAAAACCTCTTTTTCAAGGTTTTTAAAAAGCACGGAGCGCGCAGCTCCGTGCTGCTCCATCACCCGGCTCCGACGCGGATTTGCAGGCGCGTGCAAGTGCATGCCTTCAGATCTGCCAGGGGCGGGCTTCTAGCTGGCGAGCTTCTCCGGTTGGTGGAGAGCCTCCACTAACCAGAAGCCGCCATTTGGGACGCCGGAGGACTGCGGAGCAGCGAGCTCCTGCAGCTCCGCGTCGTGACGGACTTACCCGGCTGCTGGTAAGCTCCGTTTTTGGGCGTTTTCGCCCGTTCCCCCCCCACACATGTGGAAAGGGCCATAAGATGCTACACCATTACTTCTGACTGCTTCTTTTCTATCTCAGCCCACATTTCATTTCTACTTTTGGAATTACCAGTTCTATCAAGTTTTTTAAAAAATTGCATTTCAATTATCTCTTGTGTGTTGTTAGCTTTCTCTGTTGTTTCCTCTTAAGTTTTGACTCATGCTACGGGCGAAGTCTAAAGAGTTAAGTATAGTGAGGGCATCTGTGGGAGATGAACTTCCTGTGCTACTTCCTAAACTCTGTCGTCTCCGTGCCAGCCAGAATGGAAAGATGGGGGGCAGGGAAGCAGCCCTTTCTGTTCCTTTACCCTCTCCCTCCTATTACATGCAGAGAGAGAGAAACTATGACCATTTCTACCCTACACTATTATAGTGCTACTATTCCAGTTTTACCATCCTGGGGAATTCTGGGGTTTGTAGTTTACTAAGGCCAAATAGGTCTCTGGCTGAGAATTCTAAAGACTCCTTCCTAAACTGCAAACTCCAGGGTTCCATAGGATGTTGAAAGTGGAAAAATAGCACTGTAACAGTGTAGTACAGAAATGGCCTAGCTGAATATTATTAGTCACAACAGTGATACAGAACTTCCTTCGTCACTGGTGTCACTGAATACCAGTTACTTGGGAGTAGCCGTGGGGAAAGTCTCATACCTTCATAACTTGCTTTAGGTCTTTCTGAAATGCATATAGCTGGACATTATTGGGAGCAAGATCCATGACAAACCACAGTAGAGTATTTCTTCTGTTCCTTCTTATCTGTGCTATCTCTATTGTTTCCTTTCCATTCAGACACTTGGATATCTCTGACATGTTAAATTCCTTATGTTACCTTCCCTTCTATTGCCACCTTGCACGGAACTATGGCCATTTCCAGACTGGGCTTCTGTAATGGTGCAGAGCGACCTCTCACAGAGGTCTTCTACACTGTAGAGTGGACTGGCGTGGACTACTTTTTGTAGTTCCACACCAGAATCCACTCAGGAGTGGCCAGAACTAGCCGCGCTGCGTGCTTTTTAAAAACCTCTTTTTCAAGGTTTTTAAAAAGCACGGAGCGCGCAGCCCCGTGCCGCTCCGTCACCCGGCTCCGACGCGGATTTGCAGGCATGCGCAAGTGCGTGCCTGCAGATCTGCCGGGGGCGGGCTTCCAGCTGGCGAGCTTCTCCGGTTGGTGGAGAGCCTCCACCAACCGGAAGCCGCCATTTGGGACGCCGGAGGACTGCAGAGCAGCGAGCTCACGCTGCTCCGCGTGGCGACGGACTTACCCGGCTTCAGGTAAGCTCCGTTTTTGGGCGTTTTCTCCCGTTCCTCCCCCCACATGTGGAAAGGGCCTATGTTCCTTTCAGTCATCTCCCCTAGGGCCTGCTGTCACTGGCCACACGCGCCACATCCACAATCCTATTGCTATGTAGCCAAAATTCAGCAGCAAAATGCACCACTGAATTTCAGCAACAACTGTAAAAAGTCATTGAAGCAGAAAATGCTTGTTTTAAAGGGCTTTTAGTAATTTGCTATGGCAATTTGAGAGTCAGTATGGTATAGTGGTTTGCGTGCTTGGCCAGGACTTTGGAAGACCAGGGTTTGAATCCTCATTCAACCATGGAAACCCACTGGCTGATCTTGGGCAAGTTACACTCTCTCAGCCTCAGAGGAAGGCAAAGGCAAACTTCTTCTGAATCAATCTTGCCAACAAAACTGTATGATAGGTCTCTTTGAGACTGCTAAAGTCAGAAATGACTTGAAAGGACACCATCGCTGCCATCACCACCACATCATCATCATGAAAATTCAGTAGTGCTTTGCCAGTGAATTTATGTGAGGTCCTAATAGTCTATGACTCACAGTTATTTTAAGTGGGAGGTGAAGTCCTAATAGTGTATGACTCACATGTATTTTAGATATATGATTAAATTTATCTTCGTCTGACTTCAAGAAACCATTAAAATGGTTTCTTTTCATTTAATAGTTCTTTTCCTCTATTATATAAACAACGCTTAATATGATTTCATACTTTTTATATTAAATTAGAGGCACTGTCAAATATGTGTCATTAAGGAAAACCACTTATAATTCAATATGGGTCTGTTTTCACCCAAGATCAGTTTAGTAAAGTGTTTGATACCGTGTAGGGAGGTTAAACTACATAGGAAAATAACACAGCATCAGGAAAAGCTGACCCAATTTTAGTTGATAGAGGGTTCACATGATCCAAAATTTAAATGACATACAATATCGTTAAATATAGGTTTCAGCCTCAGCCTGAGCAAGACAGCTGACAACATGATGGCATATGTTGCCACAAGATGTTGAAGTCAAACAAGATTATATATGTCAACTGGCCCTGGGAATTGGTGACCGTTCAAGCATGAAGGGCCACTGAGCCTGTTGCTGGTAGAGATTGTTTTGCCTAGAAAGAGAATCAAATGTATAAGACTAAAAGAACTGAAAAGTGTCTCTCATACAAACATATAAAGTGTTTAATGCCTTTCATTCTTGTACTCTACATATATTTAGATTTGTCCTGAAAGGCATTTCAGACTTCTTGTGTAGCAGAATTTTGCATTCTCTTATTCCAGAGTAATTGTCACAATTCAACAACAACAACAACAACAACAACAGTTAATAAATTAGATATTGGTTAGACACTGGGATAGTATTCACAGTTTCAAGCAAGGGCAACAGGATCATCAACATTCCGAACAATATTATATGGTTGTGTGAAAAGTAAAGACTGCATTAACCAAACATCATGAAGAATTCTTGTACTCAAAGTATTTACTTCCTGCACTTCCTGCAGTTTTTCAGTGTGATCCAGATATTCTATCTCAGTGCTGAACAAATTAACCATTCTTTATTTATGCTGATAGTAATTTATTATGCTAGTCATATATGCTGTTTTGACTGAATGCTATTGTAGTGACATACGTAGCAGTAAATGCAAACAGAATAGCAACTAATGGGTTGGATTCTGACTTACAACAGACCCACTGAAATCAATGTGATTTCAGCAACTTTTAAGTGAGTGAACTCTAAGTACACCCAAAGCAGAATCCAGTTCATTATCTACAGAGAGGACTTTTTATTTATATGTAGTATTTTGCAAAGCCTGATGCAAACAAACATTCCTGTTCCTACCAAGCCGTATAAACAGCTGTTGATAGGAAAAATGAAGAAAATCTTCCTATGGTACATAATAGTCCCACTAATCCCAGAGTACAATTAAGTGCCTTTTGAGTGATTCTCACAATTCTACTGCATGACTTTCAGTAGAGATGTTTACTTTAGTTTTTAAAATTCAGGCACAGGACAAAGTTATAGCTGATTTATATGGGGTAGAACATATGGCCCTCCACTTGCTGCTGAATTCACCACTCCATACCAACAGCTAGGCTGAGTAGGACTGATGGGCACTTCACTCCAACATCTGGAGGAACACATGCCTCTCATCCCTGATTTATCGTTTTGATAATTGGAATAGTTTTACTGAACTCACTACTGAAATTATTAGTACATGTACATAGGGGAGAATAGGATTCTCCAAGCTGTCCCCTGGCTTATACCTGTTCACTATACCATTAGTAGTCCTCACATGGTGCAAACTATGAACTCTGTGGCTCTATACACACAGCTGGGAACTTTGTTTCTGAAGAATTTTTGTTTCACATATAAAGACGAATGTGTACAATTTATATATGCATAATTGCTATACAGAAGGTACAATAAATGTACGCAGGTCAGAGTCTACTGTTATGATTTCTGTTTTCCCCTGTGCATAATTACATAAGAAGAGCCATGCTGAATCAGACCAAAGGCTTACCTAGTGTTGAGTTTACCCAGAGACCAAATAGATGCCTGTGAAAAGCTTACAAGGCAGACATGAGAAAAGCAGCACCCTCCAGCTTGTTCTCCCTGCTAGAGCTATGTTCTCTTTCCACATATCAACAGGAATATAAGAACCAAAGTAATATTTATGAGAAAGCTGCAACATCCAGACCTTCACACACAGAGCAGGATGCTTTTCCCAGTGATATAACAATGCAGTGGGCCGCTTATGCTAAGATCTTGTCAGCAAGTTTTTTTCTGTTAACATTTTAAATAGCAATTATGTTAATTAGGTGCACCAACACTTAGACCTAAATCCAATAGTTAATCTTCAGCAAGATCAATGAAATAAATAGAATTTATGTCGTGTTGACTTACCAAGTTCCCATTGATTCTGGTGGTCTATTTTAGTTGGGATTAGCAATTGGATTTAGGTTTTAGATATTTTTATTTCATCCTGTTAGAATAACAACCCATTATCTTAAGTACCTTGGTCCATTCTTCTCATCCAAGTGAGCTTCACACTGACAATGTGCAGGTTCTGCTCTAATCATTATTGTCACCACATCAAATGGGACTTCAGAGTAGTATTCTTTGATCTTTGGGTCAAAATTAGGATTTAAGTCCAAATGTGGAGTAGTAAAGATTTGCCTGACATGAGGTAGGGTATCTTTATCTGTTAACAAAAACAATTTTAAATAAATAGTTAGACATTATAAATGGCTCAGTTCCTTATTCTTAGCCATACTGAATTTATTGTTCCTTCTCAGACATTTGTTGTTTTCTTGCCATGTCATTTTTTTTCAGGTTTTAAATACACCATATATAGAACCAGGTGTGATGTGCAGTTCCACATTTTTTTCTTTCAAGATCACTTGCGTTAGTAGGATTGACAAAAACAAATACTTAGAATGATTATTATGGATTAAGATGGAAGGCATCATTCTTCACTGGTTAAGTTAAAACTTTGTGAAGTTCATAATAAGGAAGATGTGGAAATGACAGTGTTGTATGTATTGGTGGTTACCCTGTTAGAAGAAGAATATGGGAACTAGATTACATCTGTTCTCTCTGAGATCTATAAATTTATTGACAGCACTGCTCAAATATTTATTTTGCCCAAACTATGATTTATGAACAGTCATGGAGCTGGCAGAAGTGAAATCCTCTCAGAAAGAAAGGTGGAGATAGGAATATTGGATGGATGTTTGTTGAATTAGTGCCACCTACTGCCATAATCATAGGCTTTGACTGTATAGGTTTGACTTACCATAGCTGCAATGCATTTCTTTAGCCAGATTTAAAAAGTGCAAACCTAGAAAATAAAAAAAAACACAATTTTGAATGGTTTATATGGCTTCTATTATCTACATTACCATTTGAGAGTAATAAAAGTGTTACAGCATGTCCACAAAAATAATCAACACCCTATTGTTGTCAGTATATACTCTACTGTATTCAGTAGGCTTGAATATATGCTATTTGTTTTCTGAAAAACCACTCATGCCATTGTCCACTTCCACAAGATTATAAAGGAGTCTGAAGACTTGCTGGAATCCTACATGACCTGTTACATTCCATAACTTTACATATACCTAGCTATGTAGGAGATGCACTAAAAAATCCCTTTAATGAATTGCAACAGTGCATAACAGGACACCAGCAAGATTGCCTGATGTGCATTAGTTTGCAAAGTGCATCAGCATGTATCATGCACTGATGCATGTTGTGCACTAAAGCACATCACACACCAATGAGGATCAGTGCCCATCGGGCACTTCATTAGGTCTGCTATGTAATAACATAACAACCCTCTATTGGATGTGGACATTATGCAACTGCACAATTCTAATTCTTGCAGATGTAAGTCCACTTACAAAGATGCAAGGCCGCAGCAGGATTCTGGTGAGTGTTGATAAAAACAAATGAGATGGTCTAAGAACAGTCATATTGATGACCAGTGTATTGAATAGCACCACAGGCAAGAAAACAATGTAAGGGCCAGTTCATATGAGCAAGCGGCCACATAGTAACTCTTGGAAAACTAGCTATGTGTATCTCCAAGTGGCTGACTCTTTCATATGTATCCCTTCAGCATGAGAAATATCCAGTTTTCCCACACTTTTTCAGCTCCTGATTTTTTTATGTTTCACAGTGGTATGGTGAAGAATGAGGGCTGTCTCATGATGAGCAAATATATCTGAAACACTACCCATAAGGCATGAGTTGGATTTATGTATTGGTTTCCAAACTGATTCTAAATTGGTGAGCTTTTTTCTTAAGCAAACATCTTTCTGAATATAGTGAAGAAATGCAAGCCATGTTACCTTCCTGTTTTTCACTGACTGAAGAAGATCTTGTTTTAAAGCTACCTTTTTCCGAATAAGACAATCTAAGAATGAAAAGAAATTAACAAGTGCACAGTTAAAACATTTGCAAAAGATATTGTTGCTTATGTGTACATCACATATTGCTGTAAATTTTCTTTCACATTTTAAAATATAATTTTTCCCTGTTAATAAAAATGGGTGAGGCATCTTGAATAATTATGGAAAAGAGCTATAGAGCTTGCATGACAAGCTACACTAGTTGAAATTCTTTGTCTTATACAATATGTCAAGGTTCAGGAATTCTATCTTCTGTTGCATATGCCCACCATCCGATTAAAATAAGAGAACTTATGGGTAAATCAGGGTGGTTAACAGCACAGCACTAAACATGTCATTTCAAAGGAAAGTCCCACTACGTTCAGTGGAACTTACTCCTAGATAGGTGTACACAAGGTTACAGCGAAATTTTATTGCTAGTCCCAACCAGAGTAGATCAACTGAATCAAAGATGATTTGATAAACCAACATCTACATACTGTTACCCTGTGTACTGGGGGTCCTGGGAGGGACACCAAAATGTGCTCAACTAAAGGTGGGGAAAATTAGCTCAGAGCACTGCTTAGCGTTACGAGAGGCAGGGTAACATAGCGAGATCTTGAACCCTATGTCTACGAGGTCGGGTCGAGTCAAGGAGTACACAAAAGTTGAAACAATAAATGATGTTTTATTAAACACAAGCAAAACAGTGTATGTGACACATTCACACAAGATAACTAAAGAAAATAAAGGTTGGAGTGATATAGAGGGATTTTTAGAGGGATTGCTGGTTTGGGTGATACTTCACCTGTCCTGAAGCCCAGAAAAATAGCAAGCGAGGCTGGGGTGCGATGTAGCTCAGCACGTGGAGCTGAGGGGAGGCCCGCCAAGCAAGCGACAGCAAGGCGGGATGAAACTCGGGAGCGTTCTGAGGAAGGTCTCGGAATCAAGGGTTTTTATAAGGAGAATATGACTGCAGGCTATGCCGTACTTTGGGGAAAACAATAGATTTGGAGTTGGAGACAAAACCTCCAAAAGATCAGAATCTGAATGATTGAGTTATCTTAGCGGTTCTCAATAGAGTAGCCAGTATGCAAACGCAGAGTACTTGGGTATTGTATAGTTAACCCATCAAGCTGCCAGCGTGGGGCAGAGGCTCTTCTGTAGGTTGCGTGCATGCTTAATTAGAGTACTTGCCTGGAGGTGTCCTAAAGCAGCGAGTCAGCTATTTCTGGCCTGCCTGTATTGCTGTTTGAATATTACGGCAATTAACGGCCGAGCTTGTTTACGTGCTTGTCCGGTGGCCTCGCAAGCACATGGAAGGGAATAGAGAAGTGAAGCCGAATTATGATATCAAAGGATATCTTTTAATATCCCCAAAGCTCGGACTAGCCAGGGCAGTAACAATACGGTCTGTTGATTCAGGGGGTTTGCTCTTGGTAATCCTAAGAGTGAGGATGCTGATAGGCGAGCATTTTGATCTTGGAGGCATCCAAAACTATGCCAGGTTCTTGTCAGCAGGACAGAAGCATGAGTGGAACCAAGTTTGGCCTCTTTTTAAGTCTTGTTGTTTGTTGAGTTTGCTTTTGCTTTTAACTGAACACCCTCCATTGCAAGCAATGGGAAGAAAAGAAATGTGTGTGTGTGTGTGTATTCTTTTTAATTAGAGAAGTGTGGATGATTAATAGTACTGGGAAACTCTTTTGGCAGTGATTCCTTAATGATGGTTGTACACTGCATGAGATACACATTTTCCAATTATCTTCCTCTTAATTCTCACCTAAGAGTTGACCATCTGGCTTTCATCCAAGACATATTTCCCAAATCCTTGTTTTCTCTGTGGAAAAATTGTAAAAATTTATTGTTATTAATTAGAAGTAAAAGAATAAAATGGGAGAACATTACTGTATATCTGTCCAACTGCAATAATTATTGGTCTAACATCAAACAATTTAGAAATTCAGTTAATCAAGATTTCTTATAAGTTTATTGATATATACTTGATACACACACACACACACACACACACACACACACACACATATATATATGAGAGCGCCAGCAGGAGATTATAGTGGTTTGAGCATTGGACTATGACCTCGGAGACCAGGGCTTGATTCTCAGCCCTGCTCAGCCATAGAAACCACAGAAACCCACTGTGTAACCTTGGGCACATCACATACTCTTAGCCCTGGAAAGCTCCATGACAGATTTGCCTTAGGGTCATCATAAGTCAAAAATAACTGTAACCAGAAGAGAACTTTATTTCGTCTTCGGTAGAGTTGTGAGAAGGCAAAAAAGTTTTGGAAACAAATGTATGAACACATTTTAAAAATTTTGCAAATTAAATTTCCAATGAATTCTGAAATTTGTTTATTAAATATATTTCACAAAATTCAACAATTCAAGAGAAGATCTCAGTGCAAAGCTCTAATTCATAGGGTTACTGCAGCTAGAATGGTATTCACTCAAAAATGGAAACAAAAAGAAATCCCAAACTTAGACAACCAGTTCTTGAAATTATATGATCTGGCAGAACTAGGTAAGTTAACAACTTTGGTATCAAATAATTCTCTTAAATAATATAAAGAGGACTGGAGCTCACTTATTCCCACCTGGGAATCCAGATGGGGAAGATTGGCTGCAATGGGAATAAAAACCTAAAGCTGCTGAATATGTATTGTTAAAATTATTCAAAATAATTATCTTGCAAATTAACATAGGTCAAGATATAAATTTCATGTGTATTAAGTTGACATGATGCAAGGTGAGATCATGGAGGAATCCACTCATGAAAGTTAAGATTGTTTTATAATGATCTGTTTTGTTATACCCTAAGGCTAATGCAACAATCCACTTATAATCTATAAAGAAAAACATGTAATACTAGAGTTCTAGGAATGTATGTATTTGAAATTGATTGTTGGTAAATGACATATAGGTTATCACCGACTGACGAACAGGAAAAGATAATAAGGGAAGGTTGTCTAACATAATTTTTTCTTTCTTTTTTTCTTTTTTTTTTCCTAGTGTATTTATTGATTGTTTAGTTTCCTTTTCATGACCATTGTGATTGTTAGAGAAATTTTTATTGACAAGATAATTTAAGCCAACATTGTAACTTTCTTTTGTAAGATCTTCTTTGCTGAATAAAAAGATTAAAACAACAATAAAAAAATAAATTGAAAGGAACTTGAAGGCATAGCACAACTACACACACACACACACACACACACACACAGAAGTTTTCAAGAATGTTTAACTTAGATTATCAAAGCAACAAAGATTCTGTGTGCCAACTATTGATGGCTAAGGAACTCTATGCATTAGAAGAGTGGCAAAATGTGTGCAAATGTTTCTACCTCTCTTCTGATGCATGGAGTTCCCTACTCATCAATACATAATGATTTATACAGTGACTTTTGCAATCATTCAATAATTTGCAGTTCCCCATTGTCCCACTAGCACAAGAGTCACAGAGGATGCTGAAGTGGAACCAACATGTATCAGTTAAAAAATAACATCTGAAATGTGGCTGGCTCATTGTTTATCTGAATTGATTTAATACACGCCTGTTTCCAGAAGCAAAGATAAATATAAATTACTTGATTCTGATGTGCTGCTCAAGATTTCTTGAAAAACAGCTCTGATTCAGCTCATTCTTTTCTCTCTTCTTTCTGTTTACGTCATTTTATACCTTGCTTTTACCCAGCATACGTGACAGCTGGGAAAGCTGGTAAGAATTAGAGTTAAGCATGACCTACTTATTATAGATTGAGCCACATACAATATTTGACAGTATACTGTGATATAGCTTATGGCAGATGATGAGCCCAGACTACGGTAAAAATGAAAACTCAGTTGTAGCCTTCACTTGTGAATGCATGTTGATATCAAGCTGATGGTGCCAAAACACATCTTTGCAGGAGGCCCTACAACTCAGCCATCTACAAGTGGAATCAAGCCTGTAGCCAGTAGGAATTGTAAGCCCACAAATATTAGCAAATTGTCATCTTACCCTCCTGGCTGATTCGTGTGTGCTATTCTGTTAATGACTTGCAACTGTTGAAGTAAATTTGAGAGGAGCCAGTGAACAGCCAGGACTGAGTCAAGCTTTTCTCCTGGATTCACCATCCGATAAAGGTCATGCAGCAAAAAATGGCTCTTGGGAATAGTAGAGGGGAAAAGCTGGAAGAAAAGAAAATGTGGACCAAATTAATAAAGTTGTGTAGAAAGTAATGAGAAGTATTTCTATATCTTCCAAATAAGGCATTTCTTCCCATCGTCTCCCTGCTGTGGTGAACAAAAATAAGAAGGACTCACTTGGAAACAAAAGCATAAATGTGACTTACCACTTCAAATTGCCCTAGATTCTGAAGCTCTTGTACAAAACTGACCAGTGGATTTAGTTCTTCTAAAGTCAGACAGTGGTCCAGTTCCTTCTGATGAAGCTCATCCTGCAAACAGGAGGATAGAAGAAAAATGTAAGGCCTCCTAGGATGTTTTCCTTTCCTTTCCTTCCCTTTCCTATCCCCCCTTTTTTTATAAGGCAAAAAACATAGCTCGGGAAAGTTGGAATACAAGTCACAGAAACCACTAGCTGCTTGGTGGATTCTTGGAATTATAACTAAAAAAATAACAGTCCCAAACTCTAGGAAGAAGTAGCTCATTTAGAGCATATGCAATGTTATACCCAGTTGTACTATGAAAAAACAAACAAACATAGGCCCTTTTCACATGTGTGGGGGGGGAAACGGTGTAGAGCGACCTCTCACGGAGGTCGTCTACACCGTGGAGTGGACTGGCGTGGACTACTTTTCGTAGTTTCACACCAGAATCCACTCAGGAGCAGCCGGAACTAGCCACGCTGCGTGTTTTTTAAAAACCTCTTTTTAGAGGTTTTTAAAAAGCACGGAGTGCGCAGCCCCATGCCGCTCCGTCGCCCGGCTCTAAAGTGGATCTGCAGGCGAGCGCAAGTGCGTGCCTGCAGATCTGCCGGGGGCGGGCTTCCGGCTGGTGAGCTTCTCCAGTTGGTGGAGAGCCTCCACCAACCGGAAGCTGCTATCCGCAACGCCGGAGGAGTGTGGAGCAGCGACCTCGCACTGCTCCACGTGGCGACGGACTTACCCGGCTGGAGGTAAGCTCCGTTTTTGGGCGTTTTCACCCGTTCCCCTCCCCCGACATGTGAAAAGGGACACAGAAGCAAATCATTTACTGGACACTATCATCCATTCAGGTTTAAGGATGGTGAGAAAAGATGCTAGAGGGAGGAAGCATATGATCCCACAGTCTTATAATTACAGGCCATTTCTGCACGACACGGCTGTCTTGCTGTGGTGACAGGATGTCAGCAGTCTGCAGATTGTGCTTCTGTACAACGTCTTCTTGGTCCCACTGCCATATTGTCCCCATGCATTGCACTTGTGGGGTATTTGCCAAACAGAAAAAATCTGTTTGCACTGCCACTCACACAATGCTCCTGTTGCCGCCGCCCATGTGAAGGGCAGGAAGCACAGTGGTGGCACTTCCTTCCCCAGCGCAGCAATGGAAACTGCCTGGCTGTGCTGCGGAAGGAAGAGGTTTGGCCATCACGCTCCCTTCCACAGGGAGCCAGTGAGCTGCTGGGGCTGCAACAGAAGGACTCACACAAGCCCTGTCATGCAGAAAGGGTCATAGTTATGCGATGGTGAAAAATCTTAAATCTTCAGGGGCTAAAAACTATAGGTACAAAGAATTTCACAGGGGGAAAAAAAACCACATAAAGTATCAAAAACATTTCTGAATTTTCCTCCCAGGTAAACCAATTAAAATATTTAACGTCATTTTAAAAGCCTGCGTGACATAAAAATTCAAAGACAATATTATGGCAAAATTCAGCTACGGACTTTTTGTGATTGTTTTGAAGTTTTAATTTAGAAAGTCCAGCTGAATAAAACTAACATAGGAAGTGTGAGATCGTACACTACAGTATATCATTGTAATATAGTATTGAAATTAAAGAATGTGTGCAAAGAAGATTCATTGAAGAGAATTTAAAGAGAGAACACATCAGGGAAGTGGTCATTGCTTCTGTTTATTCCTGTAATCACACAGTTAACTATGCAAGCATAGTTGCACATTTCTCCATTTCCAGCATGCCTTGCTTTGGGCTATCTCTCTGTTCCCACGGAATCATCAGTGGCATCATCATCATCATCATCATCATCATCATCATCATCATCATTTCTCTCACACACACACTCTCATGGACACACTCACCCTCCATTTAATCTACCATTTAATGGTCTGAATATCTTGCTACTATATGTATTTTAGAGATGCTGGCATCAATAGAATGTATTTTTGGAAACATGGTCATTTCATATGAGCGTACATGGCTAACTTTTGCTCATAGTGTATTGATTGACTTCCCGCCTTTTCTGACTGCCTGTCCTTCCTTCCTTCTTCCTATTTCTTTTCTTTGCAATCTCACTTATAAGTACAACAATAAATTTAAAACACACATCCACATTTATTCAGAATCTGAATACTGCAGCAATACAGCTGTTTGCACAGGGCACCCACATCAGCCCCAGAGAAATCAATGGCTCACAGTCCTATTATGAAACAGGGCTTCCTGGACTACTTTTGGTGTCCACACATACCTTAATCCCTGCTGATTGGTATACATTCTGTAAAGCCTTGAAGAAAGCAGTTGAAGAAGACTGATTGGATGTGATAATTCTAAAAGTGTCTCCAAGAAGAGTTTCTTTAACAGTTTGGTCCTGAAACGTTGAATCTTCATCAGTTGGAAAGTCAAAGTGCTCATGTACCTGGAATGTTTATAAATTTAATTAAAATATTTACTGATGTATTCAAATATAAATATTTAACAAATTCCCAGTTCTTAGCAGCTCATTACAGACTATTTATATAACATCTGCTTGGAGCTGTTTGTCAAAACAGGCACATAATAATGCATAGTCTGGGATTCACACTGTCTCATGTTCCATGCATTAGACCTAGGAAGTTGCCTTGGACCAATCCAGAACATTGGCTTATTTAGCTTAGTATTGTCTAAACTAACTGGCAGTGGCTCTCAAGGAGTTCAGAGAGAAATCTTTCCCAGGTTCTTTCAAAGAAACCAAAGTTTGAATGAGTTCTCCAGGGAAACAAGTTCAAAAAGTCTTCTTTACTACCCACCCACCACACTTTTCCTGTAAGGGGCAGAAGACCCAGGACTTTTAGTGGGTAATGGCAGGAAGAAATTACATAGGTTTAGCACTATGATTATTACCCCAGTTCACCACCCCAATGGGAATCAAGGCCACTTACACATTAAAATGAGTGTGAATTAGCTAAAACAATCCAAAGATCCCATTAAAATTGAATTAAACTATTAACAATATTAAAACAATTCCAAGTATTCACTTAAAATAACAAAAAAAGCAATTTTAAAAATGATATAATTAAAACAGTACAGCACATTCTTAAAGACCTTCCTTTGCCTCGTGACGGAAAAACAGCAAAGAGGTGGTAATTCTAGCCTTTCTGGAAAGGGAGTTGTGGAACCTAGGGGCAGCCATCAAGAAGGTCTTGTCCTGAGTCCTCTGTGAAGGTGGTGGGACTGAGAGATGGGCCTTTCTTGAGGACCTCGGAGCCTGAGCAGGCTCATATAGGGAGATATGATCTGTCAGAGTGCCTGGACCCAAATTATATAGGGCTTTATTGGCCATGGCCACTACTTTGAATAGTGCTCAGAAGCACAAGTCGTGCTTTACCTGGCATATGAAGATGGAAAGAGCACCTGCAGATATTTTGCCTCTACTTCATCTGAATGACAGCCAGAACGTCAATAGATGCAGTTCCTACCTTCTCATGTTATCAGAAACTCTACTACTTAGTTGCTAGATACAGTGCTATTAGATACAAGCTCAGTAGGTAGAATTTCCTCCTGCATTTGGATGTACCCATTGTAGTTCCTGCTGTCTATGCAAGGTCTCTGGAACTTGTAATTGTTAACTTCATGAACTTTCTTTGATACAAGCAATGCAGCTTTTCTTTTTTTTGATACAAGGAAAGTTCCTCTCTACATGGAAATTCAATAAATTTCCTCTATGCAACCATACACCTTACATCTCCTAATTAGCTGCTTATGTTGAAAAAAAAGAAAATACCACTAGTATTTGCTTACCTCAAGAACGACTGGATGCATAGAAGGGCTGAACCCAATGTCAAAGGTTAGCATCTGAAAGCATGAACTGCATCTAAAATAAGATGACAGAGATTAAAATATAGCTGTTCTACTTTTTTTTCTGAGTAATACTGTTTGAAAATGGGGTGTGTCTTATGCTGGGTGTGTCTTATATGCCAGCAAATAGTGTTTGCCAGTGTATAAATGGGGTGCATCTTATGCACAGATAAGTCTTATATACCGGCAAATACAGTACATATTTCAGGTCTTTTTTTTTTTTTTTGGCTAATATAGGGATTCGTTATGGGGGTGGGATGAAGGCATTGCTTCCAGATAAAAATTCTGCTCCCACCATGAAATTTTTGTTCAGTCCCCAACTTCCTAGCATTGCAGGGAGTGAGACCTTGGAAACTGTTCATTCCTAGAACTCTCCTATCTGCTGTGTTCCCATCCTCTCAGAAAAGTTGCCTGCCCCTAAACTGTATTTCTACATGTTCAACCAAACTTTTGAGTTGCTGCAGTTCTAGATAGTAGTCATGGAATTTTATTTGGGAACAAGTTTCTTATACAGAGGGGCACTGCTTCCTGCCCCATAGACCTGTAGCTAAATCCCTGCTCCAACATACTGAAAGATGGTGTCATTCCTTGAAACCCCAGAAAAGTGATACATTTTACAAAAATTTCTAACTGATAATTCAGCTTAAAAGAATTCTGTCAAAAACATCAATTTATTACTGAAAAATCAGTGTCTCTTTCTAGCTTAGAAGCATGAACAAATGGTTGTCCAGCTTATAATATGACTTGGAAATGAATTACTGGTTAAAGACTGAGAGGTTTTCACTTGCTGTTGTTCTTACAAGCTCTAATATTTCATCTGTTGGATACATACACTGATGAAAGGTGCCAGAAAATGTAGGAGGGTTATATGTGCAGAGTTATATGTTGTAAGTGTAGGATTTAAAGTACACATTTTTACAGTGTAAAAACACTGTAGTATTTAGTAGAAACACTGTAGTATTTAGTATACTACTCCATACAAATTTAACTATATACTCTTGCCATATGTATAGACAGTATGTGGAATTCCAGAGCAAAGAAATAGTTTTACGTTAATGGTAGCAGATATTCCCCCTTCCCTTTGCAAACCTACTGCAGCTCACTGTCAACAGTTACAGGTATGGCCTCCATCTGTCATATAGTTGTGTCTGCATTTTAGACCTGTCAAACCAGCCAGTCTACACTTTGTGAATCAGGTTCGTTGTCGTCTCATAGGCAAAGCACATTTCTTAAGAAAAGTTAGCATTTCTTTATTTCCATTTACTTACTGGCCAGAAGCCTTTGGTCCAGATGAAGATGCTTCAGTGAAAACCTCAGTTATCAATAAGAGTTTGCTTATCGTTTCTTTCATGTCATCCAAAGCCTGCTGGGGGGAGCTGGCTGTGAAGAAGGTCTCAAAAAAGGTTTGCAACTTGTAAAAGAACGAAGGAAGGAAGAAAGGAAAGAAGGAGATGATAAACCATATCATTAAATCATCTGGGCTGGAATTCATGATTGCAGTTACAAATGCACAATCCAGGCTATTTCTGCACTGCACTGTTATAGTGCTATTATTCCACTTTCAACATACTATGGAATTCTGGGGTTTGTAGTTTACTGAGGCCAAAGAGCTCTTTGGCTGAGAATGCTAAATGCTCCTCCTTCTGTTAGGAAGGATAAGGAAGGTACCTCAGAGAGAAAAATTTTGTTGTCATGAATGAACAGTAAAATGTTAACTATTTAATTTGCCTTTTATGTATTTTTACTGTAAGGTCTGGAAAGAAGTATTCATGGGATTTTTCTGCCTTTTAGGCCAATATAACTTGGTTTTAGCCACCATACACTTTGACCTCAGCTGGCTGGGAGGTGCCATTTGCTGTTCCATCTCATGCAGTGGGTCATCTTGTACCAGCATTGGTTTCAGGGGTATACCTGGAGGTGAATGAAGGCACTGCCCCCCAAAATAAGAATTCTCCCCCCAATGAAATTTCCCTTCAGTCCCCAAATTACTGAGAGTGAAATACTGAAAATCATTCACACCTAAAACTGCCGTATTTGTTGAGTTTGCATTCCCTCGGTGACTTTCCCTGCCTCTTGCTTTGGACATCTAAACCCTATTTCTAAATGGTCAATGGAACTTACTACAATGCTAGAAATTTGGAGATGGAAGGAAACCTTCATTAAGGATGAAAAATTCTTGTTGAGAAACGGTGCCATCATTTCCCACTCCCCCTAAACCACACCTCTGGCTGGGAATCTTCCACTTTCCACATCAGGATGCAATTTAATATACATAAGAGTTTTAAACAAATCCACCACAATATAGCAAGTACTGCTTTTCTCCTCTTCCATTTAGTGATCAGACTTCAATTGTCCTTTCCATCACTTTTAAATATCATCTGTTTTCAAAAATGTATTCTTAAAAACAGCAAAGAACCTTCTCTCCTATTACAGGGTGGTCCCTCCTGAGTACAGTGACTCTCCCATTCCATGGTATGGGCACTCAACTATTAAAAGTCAATTACATGTACACTATAGCTGTAAACAGGATATCAAAATCATATTTGTAATCTAGTCTGCCTGAAACAGTAGCTCTAATTAACACACTATCTCCATCTAGTGGACACTGAAGGAATTAGTTGTAATAGTCAAAGGAAATGGCAAACGCTCCCTGAACGAATTATGCCAAGAAAACCCCATGATTCTGCCAAAGGCACAACTATCACCACCACCACCACAACAAGGGGAATCAAGATGCAGCATCTCTGCATAAAATAGTAAAAATACTGGTGGAAATCTTCAGAAAATTCCAGTGTATTCTGCACATCAGTAACACATTTTTAAAACGTGCAATCATGCTGAATGCATGAATCAAAAAGTTCTGTGAGGTCTATTGATAAATCTAGCAGTCCTTTCAGTACATTAATTAGATTAATTAGATCAAAGTGCTCCTTCTGCATGTAGAAATACTTATAATTGTCCAAATGGAAGGTCTCTAATTTCCACTTACAAATCCCCACACCCCATCAAATACAGATCTGAAACATTTCCCGTGAGCAGCTGTGTGGCTATGTGGGGCACTTTTATGGATGGACAGATCAGTCTATTTCTGTTCCATGTGTTTTGCAGGGAACAGAATCATCCTCTCTCTGCATCAAGATGTTTAAAAAAAAAAAGCATAAAAGGCACATTTTAATGTATTCTTTTCACCACATGCACATTTTGTATGCATTTAACTTCACAATAATTTTCTCTATAGTGTTTTTTATCAGAATGCACAATCTCATACTATAGCTGCAAGAAAAACAGTTCTTCCTGAGGTTCAGGTGGAATCTCCTTTCCTGCAGCTTGAATCCATTGAGGCAAAGTGTTTTATGTAGCAACAAAAGACTCCAATCCCCTCTTCCCACATAGCTGTCAAACCAAAAGCTGAAACAGAAAATACCATTTTACCTTGACGGAGAAGTGCTTCTTCTTGGGTGCATAAGAGACAACACCAGTTGAATGAATAAATGCTCTCAGAGGTGTTAAAGATGACACTAAGACATACACTTTGATGATGAGTGAAAGGTCTTGAATTTTAAAGGCTCTTTTATTATCAACGTCAATTGGTATTTGATGTCTGGAAAATTGCAACAGAACATTAGAAAAGTGTTGATCCATCTGTACAGAAAGGTTTTATTTACTTTGTTAACATACAGACCCTAAGAGGATACTTGATTTGTCTTTCAGGATGGGAAAAAAAGTATTTAGTAAGACCTCTCAGTGAGTGTCCAAGACATTCTAGCTGGAGCAGAAACCATATTGTACTCACTGTTAGGATCTTTCGTCCAGGGAAAGACCGCTTTCATGTAATAAGAAATATGCGCTAAATTCAGGGATTAATCCATTATCTCACCATAAGAATGGTCCCTACTCTGTATTATTGTGCACACCATCAATGAACAGTTGCAGAGCATGATTGGTGAGTCTGAATAGGTCCTTTACTTCATTTCACATATTTACTTAACATCTTTCTTCCTGTATAACTTCAAATCCTCTGGTTAACCTCAGATACATGGGGTCAGGGTAAATCTTTGAAAATAAAATTAGAGGAGAACTGGAAGACAAAGAAAGAAAGATTTTCCCCTGAAATTTCCCCCTACAATCCCATGAGTATTATGACTATCAAGAGGGAATTCAAATACAAATACATGAGGGGAAGGAATATAGCATCTAGTTTCATCCACAGAAATTATGTTGTTAAGCAGATAAAACCATTCTCTTACTGCTGTACGTTCTTGATGGATCGATACCACATTTGGTTCAAATGTGTCCTTTCAGGATTATCTTGGGGCTTCACAGTAAGAAGAGGTATAATATTTGATTCTGGGCAAGCAGGAAGAGCAATTGGAAGATCCAGGTCTGAAAAGACATCAAGGTGAGGAGGGGAAAATTAAAATTAGAAAATGATTAAATCATAGAATCATAGAAATGTAGAGTTGGAAGAGACCACACGGGCCATCCAGTCCAATCCCCTGCCGTGCAGGAACACCCTCAAAGCACTCCTGACAGATGGCCATCCAGCCTCTGCTTAAAAACCTCCAAGGAAGGAGACTCCACTACACTCCGAGGCAGCATATTCCACTGCCGGACAGCCCTGACTGTCAGAAAGTTCTTCCTGAGGTTCAGGTGGAATCTCCTTTCCTGCAGCTTGAATCCATTGCTCCTTGTCCTGGTCTCTGGAGCAGCAGAAAACAAGCCCTCTCCTTCCTCTACATGGCATCCCTTCAAATATTTAAACATGTCTATCATGTCCCCTCTTAACCTTCTCTTCTGCAGACTAAACATACCCAGCTCTCTAAGTCTATCCTCATAGGGCATGGCTTCCAGGCTTCTCACCATTTTGGTTGCTCTCCTCTGGACTTGCTCCAGCCTGACCATGTCCTTCTTGAATTGGGGTGCCCAGAACTGGACACAGTATTCAAGATGAGGTCTAACCAAAGCAGAGTAGAGTTAAAGTAGCAGGTGCCTCTGTTCTCTGCAATGAAAGCACTGTTTTTCTTCTTCCTCCTCTTCCCTTCCCTTCCTCTACTCTATTATATTTTATCTGTCCTAGTTTTATGAGATGACTAATGAGGTCCCATTCAGGCACCATACTTGCTTAGCTTGTTGCATACTAGAAAAAAGTTAAGCATTCTCAAACTATTTACTAAGGTCCTTCTTATGCTCATTATTTTATCCATGCAAGCCCCATGGATAGATCCTACTGGTCTAGTGAAAGAGCATAAATTTCCACTGGCAGAGTTACAAGGATGCTCAAGGGTGGAGAAGGCTGCTTATTCCCCAAATGAACAAGGAGAACAGAACAGTACCTGGATGCAACCTGCAGCCCATCAGTGGTCAAGGAATCATGGCCATACCTGGAAGCATCTGACTGCCATTGCAGATCTGGTATTGCTCAAAAAGATACTAGATAACTGCTTGTTCAATGCTAAAACAGTCTTTACTCTGCATAAGCCACCAACAGGAATGATGCCTATCCAATCCAATCTTGAATGTAACAATTACCAAAAAACAAAAAAGCATTTTAATTACTTAAGTTATGCTTTTTCTGAAGTCAAGTATACAACGAATTGTGGCCATTGAGTAAAATCCAGAGCCTGCGAAACTGGCAGGGGTTAAATCGTTCATGGACTGCTTAAGGTAGAATTCCTACAGGTAAGTCCCACTGAACACAATGGAAATTACTTTTGAGTAAACACAGACTACACTATGTCCCATTTCATTCCTTGAAACCTAATATACCATTCCAGACTGTATGAAATGATGGGCCACAGTGTGAAAATTTGGAATCTTTTATAAACAATAATGTCTGTGTAATTGCGGCCAATTAGTGAAAACAGTTAAGTGAGGACAAGCTTTTCAAAGACAGGTTTTCCAAGCAACTTGTTTCCTAGAAGTTACCAATAGTAAGGCAAATGCAATCACATTATGAAATTTGACCAGTAGAGGGCGGTGTCTTCCTTTCTTTTCTCCACTCTTTTGTCACAAAGCCTTTTTTGTTCGTATGTGGCATGGCTTTTATTAACTACAGCAAAGTCCATTTTTAGACATTTCCACATGCCTATTGTAAGGAAGAAGTCAAGCTGTTCCTATTATTCCCAGATCTCATTACGTAGCATGAGACCACATAGTGCCAAAGCTTAGTAAGTGAATAGTAAAACTTACCTTTAAATAGGTACCCTTTATTTTAATATGGCAAGCCAAAATCATAACTGAAACTGTAACATTTCACTCTTTATATCTCACTGTATATCACTGTGTACTGCATCTGAAGAAGTGAGTTAATACCCACAAAAGCTCATGGTGAAATAAAAATTCATTAGTTTTAAAGGTGAGGCCACATTCCTTTTTTAGTCCGCCTCCCTTCCTCCTTTTTATGTAGGATTTCTAATGACTATACAAAAATAATCCATTTGTGGCCAAAATACAGTTCATAAAGGAAACACATAAGAGAAGGCAGAGAAATCTATGTAGATCACAGACTACATGTAACTCTAAAAAGTGTAGATACACTTGTAGTCACAAGGGCCTGATCATGATTAAGTCTGACTACACATGCTTCCTGAGATAAAACGCTATCACATCCACAACTCATACAGATTTGCTGCTCCTGATCTTTGTGGTTCAGATGCATTGGGTTTCTAGACCCTGGGCCTTTGCAAACGAATATGCAAATAAAATAAAAGAGGAGGGCAGGTCTGTATTGTTCAAAAGTGGTCCCATTGGAGGCACTGGAAATGCCTCTGCCATCAAACAGGATGTCCCAGGCCTGCTGCCTGGAAGAAAAGTACTTTGCCATCATGCTTTATGTATTCCTAGTTCTAAAATACAGAATTAAGCCAGAACTATAGGTAGCTACAAAACTGATCAACTCTATGATGACAGTTGGTTTCTTTTTGTGGATTGCGTCTGTGGAGTTAAACCAAAATCAAAACTGTTGAACAAACTGGTGTTGAACCCCTTGTTGCAGGTTTCTGATTGTAGAGTTTGCCATGTTCTGCAATTCATCTGGCTGTGTGCCCTTCATCTTAGGTTGGGAAGATGACTCTGATACAGGAACCAATATTTGGAATCTGCCCCAACCCACCTGATTAGGCTGTAAAAAGAGAGTGTGTTGGGACTCTTGGTCGGGTGATTTTAGCAGCCAGCAAGAAATTCCTGCCTGTCTCTGTTCTGTACTTTGAAAGGAATGCCATGATCACTAAAAGTCAACATGCATTTCTCAAAAACAAGTCATGCCAAACTAATCTTATCTCTTTTTATATATATAGAATTACAAGTTCGATAGATGAAGAGAATGCTGTAGGTGCAGCATATCTTGATTTCAGTAAGGCCTTTGATAAGGGCTCCTGTGATATTCTTGCAAACAAACTAGCGAAATCTGGGCTAGACAATGTTACTGTTAGGTGGATTAGTAATTGATTGACAGACTGAACCCAAAGGGAACTCACCAATGGCTCCTCTTCATCCTGGAGAGAAGTGACTAGTGGAGTGCCACAGGGTTCTTTCTTGGGCCCAGTGTTTTACAACATCTTTATCAGTGACTTAGATTATGAATAGAGGGCATTCTTATCAAATTTGTAGATGACACCCAAATTAGGAAGGATAGCTATCACAGCAGAGGACAGAATCAGAATTCAAAATGACCTTAACAGATTAGAAAGCTAGGCCAAAACTAACAGAATGAATTTCCACAGGAAGAAATATAAGGTACTGCACTTAGGCAGAAATATTTGCAGATATAGGATGGGTGACACCTGGCTTGGCCACACTACATTTGAAAGGAATCTAAATGTCCTAGAGACCACAAGTTGAGTCAACAGTGTTATGTGGCGGGTAAAAAAATCCAAGACTGCATCAACAGGAATACAATGTCTAAGTCATGGGAAGCAATCATATCACTCTATTTTGCTTTGATCAAACCTCACCTGAGTATTGTGTCTAGTTCTGGGCACCACAATTCAAGAAGGATATTGACAAACTAGAATGTGTTCAGGGAAGGGCAAACAAAATGCATGGTAACCATGAAGTCCTATGAGGAGTGTCTTAGGGAGCTGGAGATGTTTAGCCTGGAGAAGAGGAGGTCAAGTGGGGACATGATGGCCATGTTGAAATATTTAGAAGGATGTCATATGGAGGATGGGGCAAGCTTGTTTTCCACTGTTCCAGAGACTAGGATGGCTACTAACCACAAAAGTAAGTTCAAGTAAGCTCAAAAGTAAGTTGCACTGATACTGGTGACACCTAGGCCATTTCTGCATTAGACTGTTGTAGTGCTATTATTCCACCTTCAACATCCTATGGAATCCTGGGCTTTGCAGTTGGGGAGGGGGCCTCAAATGCCCCTCCCTAAACTGCAAATCCCAGGATTCCATAGGACATTAAAAGTGGAATAATAGCACTACAACAGTCTAGTGCAGAAATGGCCCTACTCTCATGCAAATATACTAAGGACTGGATTGCAGCCTCAGTGATTGTAATAATTCGGTGCTCATGGTATCCAAGATTACATCTTTAAAGAATAAGCAGGAATTATGAGAGGTTGAAAACCCTTTTTAAGATAAACTGAGGCTACAATATTAAAGATGAGGAAGTGACATTGAACACATTAGTTATGAATAAAATCACACCAAATTTTATACGGTAAAAAGTGCTTTATGCTGTAGAAGCTAGCAGAAGGGGCTAATTTAGTTAAAGGACACGGAAGGAACACTGCTCAGTAAGTGAATCAATATGGGAATCATTACAAAACCACATTCCCCATATAGTAAAGGTACTTATCTCCATCAAGTGCAATAAAATAAGTCTGATCAAATGACTGCAAGGGGCACAGGACATAAAATACTTCAGTAGAAATCAGTACAATTCCAGCTCTCTTTAGATCAGTGGTTGAGATACTGTATGATTTCTGGAAGAGCATAAATCTTTCTTAAAATTCTATCTGTAACTCCAACTAATGGCACTGGGGTATAATCTCACAGCTGACAAGTGGTTGGTGGGGGGTGGAAGGATCCCAGGCACCATCTGGCTACATTTTTGTAGCTGGTAAAAAAAAGGAGAGCTATTGTGCCCCAGTCTTACCATGTGTACATCTGCTAGACTTGTGCACATGCAGCAGTGGAGGGTGTTGCACAAGGAAGTACAGGATACCTTCTTTCAAAACAACCTTAAAAGTACATAGGCTAGGATAACATGATATCACACCAATGTATGATATCAACAGGATTCAAGACATTATTATCTACACAGAGGCACTGGAATAGGAGGTCCTGTCCAACTGGAATTCTAAATAAAGGTCTGTAATATAATAACTCTGTATCAGTGATGCAGAGTGTGTGGTCCATGGGCTACATTCAGCCCCTACTCCAGAGCTTTCCAAACTTTTCATGTTGGTGACACACTTTTTAGACATGCATCATTTCACGACACAGTAATTCAGTACGTAATTCAGTAAGTGGAGGCAGCCCCTCCACCTGAGCCTGGCCCACCGCCACTGCCCTCGCTGGGGTCTTCCTTGGTCTGGGGTGACGGCAGCAGCAATGGGAGAGGCAGTCCCTCCACCCAGGTCTGGCCCATTGCCACCGTCACTGGGCTCTTCCTGGGGTTGTGGTGGTGGTAGTGGCAGAGGCAGCCCCTCCACCCATTACATTCACACGACACACCTACACACTTCAGATGACACACTAATGTGTCACGACACACAGTTTGGAAAGCTCTGCCCTACTCCCTTTCCATGGCACCACAGTGCCCCCAAAGTTGGACACCACCCCCAAGCTGACACTGATATCTGCTAACCACTAAAATTCACAATAATCAATAGCGAAAGGAATGATATTAACTCTGATATTTCCAATCAATATGATATTCAGTATTATCATCAATGCTGTATTGTATACCATGTTCAAATTCTGCTATAAAAATTAAAATTAAACTTAATTTAAATAATGTATGGGTCATTCATATAGAAATATAGACGTAATATTAACTAATGTAATATTAACTAACTAGTTAATGTAATATTAACTAACTAGCAAGAACAGGTGAAAGGATTTTAATTTTTGTAAAGAAAATTCTTTATAAAAATAAAATAAAATTCAAATGGAATAGTCATGAATTTTTATGGCCTTTATCTACATTTCATTTTTAAAAGTCCACTAAGTTCTACCTCTTCTCTTTATGTCATACATGATGGCTGTATGATGCTAGCATACTTACCCACTCTGAAGAGTAATCCCCAGCCCAAATAGATGTTACTACCTCTGTTCTTTATTTTAAAAAAATGAGAACAGGTACTAATGTACCTTTGATGGAGATCAATACACAGAAAACAAAATAGACCCGTGATGCCTCCTTGGCTGCTATCCACCGCCAATGAGGCACAGGTACTGATTTCAAACGCACATTGAACAAAGATTTGACTGCCTTTGTTTTATGTATTGGCCCGCCATAAATAGCGCAAGATGTTTATCTGTAGCTGCCAACTGAGAACAGCACTTCATGTAGCTGATAAAGCAAGATCAGTCTCCAAACCAGAGAAACTTATGATACATTAAATAGGTTCATCCTTAAGAAATCACAAGATTCTTCATACTGTAGCTCATTTTCTCCTTCCTCTTTGGATGAATCTGATAAAATGCAGGAGGAACATAAGACTTGACTGGAAAGAGAGAATATGAAAAGGAAAACATCTTGTGCCCCCCTTATGCACTGTGTATATGGCCTAAAAGTCTAAGATGATATTCCATTCATCTGAGGAAGCAGACTGTAGCCCACAAAGCTCATTCTATAACAAATCTGTTGGCCTTAAAAGTGTCATGTAACTCTTTGTCACTTTATATTTTCCTACTCACAAGTCGTGATCTCACTTTTCTGGACTCTAGAGCCTGAGATTTGCCCACAATTGTCCCCACTGCTCCTCTAGAAATCTTTTATGTGGCAATTTGAACTTTCCCGCACAGTAGCTGTCTCAAATAGTATCAGACAAGTGGCTGAGGTAGATCTCCATCTCCTTTTCATGGGAGGAAGTGCTGGCTCCATGATCTTTAGCCTTCTCCCATTCACCCCTGCAGAGCAAGAAGTTCCTTCAAAAACAGGCTGGAATTCTGTTGGTGATTTATGCCAGTGTAATAGTCTGTTACACTGGTGTAAAGCTCTTTTTTTGAGTGGTGCAAGCATCTTTGCTACCAGAGAAAGGTGATCTACCTGCTACCCTGATTTCTGGGGGTCCCAGGAGGGGCACCAAATTGCTCTCAAAATTATACAAGTTGGGGAAATTAGTCAAGAGCACTGCCTAGCAATACGAGAGGCAGGGTAACGTAGCGAGATCTTGAACCCAATGTCTACGGGGTCAGGCCGAGTCAAGGAGCACACAGAAGTTTAAACAATAAATGATGTTTTATTAAAAACACAATCAAACAGTGTATGTGACACAAACATACAGAGAAACCATAGAAATAAAGGTTGGAGTGAGACAGAGGGATTTTTAGAGGAGTTGTTGGTTTGGGTGATACTTCACCTGTCCTGAAGCCCAGTTGGAAGCGGAGAAGCTGGGGAGTGTGGATCTCAGCACGTGGCGCTGAGGGGAAGGCTCGCTGGACAAAGCAACAGCAAGGCGGGATGGAAGCCAAGAGCGATCCGAAGAAGCGCTCAAAATCAGGGGTTTTTATAAGGAGAATTGTGACCGCAGGCTAGGTCGTACTTGGAGAAAACAATGGATTTGGGGCTGGAGACAAAGCCTCCAAAAGGTCAGAATTTGAATGATTGAATTATAGCCGAATTGTCAATACGGTAGCCAGTATGCAAACGCGGAGTACTTGAGCGTAGTATAGTCAGATCATCAAGCTCCCAGCGTGGGGCAGAGGATCTTTTGAAAGTTGCATGCATACTTAATGAAGGTACTTGCCTTGGAGGTCTCCTGAAGCTGCGAGTCAGCTATTTCTGGCCTGCCTGTACTGTGTTGTAATATTACGGAGATTATCGGCCGAGCCTGTATGCGTGCTTGTCCGGGGGCCTCGCAAGCACATGGAGGGGAACGGATATGTGAGGTCGAATTATTGATATCTCAAGATATCTTTAATATCCCCCAAGCTCGGGCTAGCCAGGGCAGTAATATACCAGTTCCTTCTTAACCCTGCCATCTTCCCATTGCCTATACCGTTGTTGTCATTACACTGTCATAATTACAACTTGCTTGGAAAAACTGATTGTTGTGTTAAGCATTCCCCTAGTAATTGGGGCCACATTTTTCTACTCCAAGAGTATTAATGCTGCCACCAGACTTCTTGCATCTAGGGACATAAATCTTTACATATCTCATTACTGTGTGTAAGAAAAAGAAATCCTCCCTTCTAGGTAAGATTATGATAGTTTTTGCACATTTTTGAAACATTCTGTGAAAATTTCATACCTTTTTTGTACACAATGTTATTGTTGTCACTGTTGAAAAGAAGCACTGGTCTTTACACTTTTCTGCAACAGTGAAAAATCTCATGGTAGTTGACAATCGTTTTGACAGGGTGTCTTGATGCATTGAGACACCTTCTTCCCTAAATCCTGAATCCCTGAATCCTCTTGGTAACATCTGCAGCAGTTTACAGCTGGAATCCTGTAACAGTTTATATTTAACTAAGTACTTAACTAAGTAACTTCTCCTGGTCTGAACCCTCTAAACCTGATGGAAACATCATTCAACCATGCTCTGATCATTAGCACAGTGATGGAGCTTGGACTGTGTGGAGGGGGGGGCGTGAGGGGGGGGCTATGCCGTGAAGAGTGTGGCCACATTGTTGGGGGACATGGCTGCGGTGCATGGGGGAGTGACCAGGGCATGCAGAGGCGTGGCTATGGGCCAGGATGCCCCCAAAACATTGCTGCCTGGAGTGAATCGCCCCCCATCTCCCTATGCAACTGCACTAGTGGAATGGACCTCCTCCTCCCCATGCAGCTGATGCCTGGTAGACTAGGTTGGAGGCAAGTTACAGTCACAGCAATAGTGTCAAAATTGTGACTAAGCCATGATCATAAACATGAAACAGTTATTTAACTGCTAGGAAAGCATCCATTTGGGGGCCAAACTTTTAGAACATTTGGGTCCCTTAAGGTCCTGATAGTTTAATTATATCCCCTTGAACTGTGGCCAATTTTCCCCACAAAATGGAGCCTAGCTTCTTTGTCCTCTGGTCCTCCTTGTGGAGCCTTCATTTTGTCTGTGCTGATATTCTTCAGTCTTGGTATGCAAGGACGTTTGTGCTTATTTGTCTGGTATATGAAAACTAGGGTACTTAGCTTTCTTATGTTTGCCTGCTGTTTAGATTCTTTATTGGATCTCAATTCTCTGTGTTCTAATTGCTTTATCTGTAAAGCCTCTTGTATTATTCTACCTCTTAAATAAACCTAACCCAATATAATTTGGTGTGTTGGGGAGATTATTATCAGGAGTATCTTAATTCTACATCCAGCACCGGCTGCTTGGTTATGCCTATTGAGTTTTGGAAATTGCTTTGGCTTGGGACTTTTGGGAAGAGAGGGTGCAGAGATTTGACCCCTTGTTGTCAAGAAGCCTCAAAAGTACTCTATAAAGTCTGAATTTCTCCTGTCTCAGGCTATGCCTGACAAGAATGGGTGGTGGCAGTCTGCTCTGAAGGACTGTTGTTCATTCTGGTTAACTTACCTCTGTGGGGCCTATAAGTGGCTGTCTACCTTAACAAATACAGTTCTTCAAATTTCAGTTCTTAATGTTTGAATAGTCTTGCTCGTCAGTGTACTTCAGGGAGGAAATATCTTAGTTGCAATGGAAAGAAAAAGGTCAGTAGGTCTAAAGGTCTAATCAACTTGTTCCACATAGCAGTATGAGTGCTTTTGAGAACGGACGTTTAAAAAAAAAAACTTATTAAAGCTGCAAAGTTGAGAAGGACAAATACAGCTGATTTCAGAAGAAGTGAAAATAACTTTGTCTTACGAAGGCCTTTCGTTCAACCAAGCAGCTGCCAGCTGTATCAAAGGAAGTTATTACAGTATATAACTGTAATATATATTCATAACCAGTGCCCTAAAGAAACCTAGAATCATCACATAATGGCTTCTGAGATTACTTTTGTCCATTTTCAAGCTGACTTAAGCAACACTTTCTGAGACTCTAGTTAGATCCAAGAGAGATCAAGATAATCTCATAAAAGTTATTACGTGCTACTTCTAGGTTTCTCTAAAGTACTGTTTGTGAGAACATGCTATGGTAAATGTTATAGTAGCCCCTTTTGTTTTCACCCATGGTCTGAATCAGAACATTAAGAGCCTGCAGAGCCTTATTCTGCTTTGGTTAGACCTCATCTTGAATACTGTGTCCAGTTCTGGGCACCCCAATTCAAGAAGGACATGGTCAGGCTGGAGCAGGTCCAGAGGAGGGCAACCAAAATGGGGAGAGGCCTGGAAGACATGTCCTATGAGGATAGACTTAGAGAGCTGGGTATGTTTAGTCTGCAGAAGAGAAGGTTAAGAGGGGACATGATAGCCATATTTAAATATTTGAAGGGATGCCATGTAGAGGAAGGAGAGGGCTTGTTTTTCTGCTGCTCCAGAGACCAGGACAAGGAGCAATGGATTCAAGCTGCAGGAAAGGAGATTCCACCTGAACCTCAGGAAGAACTTCCTGACGGTCAGGGCTGTCCGGCAGTGGAATATGCTGCCTCGGAGTGTGGTGGAGTCTCCTTCTTTGGAGGTTTTTAAGCAGAGGCTGGATGGCCATCTGTCAGGAGTGCTTTGAGGGTGTTCCTGCATGGCAGGGGGTTGGACTGGATGGCCCATGTGGTCTCTTCCAACTCTACATTTCTATGATCCTATGATTCTATGAGGTTTACTGAAAGAATCAGGCTGCTCAAATAATGAAAGGGTAGGTACAAACACAAAAATGAAGAGAATAGAAATGCCCCTATTTTATTTTATTTTGATTTTCCTTTCAACCAAAGTGTTTCCCTTTAGGAAGTTATGTGACTTCCTTTGATAGCAGTTTGTGTTCTCATGCTTGCCAACAATATTCATAGATACAATAAGACATATCCTTCTGCTTAACTTGACATTTCTTATTCTCTGCTAACAAAATGGCTCGGATATATCTGTCGAATTATTTAGGGGTTTGAGGAATGTAATAACCCATCATTAAATCTGAGAGAGACGAGCTTGCTCATCATATATAAAATCCTAAGTCCATGATGCAAATTCTGTACAACCATTAGCAACAGTGTTGCTATTTGTGGTCAGTTTTTTGAAAGCAGCAGTGAAGGAGAGAAGATATTTAAGATTTTCTTCCAATGGTATTTTCCTGATCCAAATCATACTCCAGTGCCCTATTTAATTCATTATATTAATTCATCATAATTCTTTCAAAATACTAATTAGATATTAGTTTCATCAAGCAGTGAGGGAAGCTAGAGCAGGGAGGAAAAAATGAGAAAGAAAAATATTCGTATTTAAGTCAACATTAAACTTCTTGCCCAAACTAAATAATTAAGCAGTTTGCTGAGTAAGCCAAATTGATAATCTTAACTGGGACCCTCTGGCAAGAATCAGCACAAAGTAAGGTAAAACCAGTTTTGTACTGCATGTCATTTAAAAAAAGCTCTCCCAGCTAAAGTCTCCCATGATGCAGCCTGCTGAGGAGTCAGATCTTGCCCACAGCAATATTCCTAAATTCAGCAACCGTTTGCCAAATGATGGTTGCATATCTAATTTGTTGAAAAAGACAGTTTCCAAAAAGAGAGAGGAGGAAGGGTAGAAATAAGGATACTGTCTTTCTGGAGTGGATGCATGTGCTCATATCTCTGCTGTTTTATAGCATCAGTGGGACCACATTCCCATGCAAGACCACATGGCTGCTACATTATTCTGGGTCAAAAAAAACGACAACAACTCATCAACCAGTACAGCTGATCTGTAAAATGGCTTGTGTTCTCTGAAACATTCAACATAGCTTCTCTTGAATTAAAAAGCAATATTTCTAGGGTTCCTCACTAAAATTAAAATTCCTTTCTCCTTATGGTCTGTCCTGTCAACTGTCAAGACAAAAAAAATTACAGTTCTTCACATTGTTTTAAAAGGTACCACAAAACAATCATGGCTGGGCCACATGCAGCATTATTGACATAGTTGAGACAACTGTCCAGTTTTACAGAAGATAATTCAATATGATTCAGTGTCCTAAAGGCAAATGCTAACCATATTGTGAGTCATATCAGAAATATAATAATGATGTTCTTGGCTTTCCTTCTTGCACAGTAAATTTATCTGCCCTAGGCCAAAATTTGAGGATAAGCTACATCATAGTCATTAAGTTGCAAAGGACTGTGAGTGATGTACTAGAAGAAGCAAAATAACTCGAATTTCTCCATATTTAGTAATTAATTTGTTCATCAAGAAAGAAAGAAAAGTTTTATAGACACAGACCTTTTGATCAATTGGTTATGGCTGCAAACAGCTATGTATATATTAATTGACCATAACAATGACACAACAAGGCGTACTTTTTGTAGCATGCTAGTTTAAAATATTTTTATGCATTTGCATAACAGGTTTTAACAGGTTTTCCACATTGTAGGCTTAGTTATAACCAGTGGCCAGAATCCTGTATAGGAGATACATTACATACAAGCACTGTAGTTACAGTGTTACTCGGTGAATCCTGGCCTGACTCCCCCAATGACTTACCCAGAAGCAGCCATTACATTCAGTGGGGGCCTTTTCCCCTGCCGCTCAGGAAGTGGCTGACTGCTGTTTCCACCCCCTTTTATGAGTGATCTCTGGTGTGACAGGTAGAAGTAGGAGCCCATTGTTATTCCCTCCTGCACAAGAGGTCGCTCAGGGGTGGGGAAAGACCATCAGCCAGCTACTTCTCAATGGACAGGCGAACAGATCTCTGTCGATTGCAGCAGCAGCTGCCCAGTAATACGTAACAGTCACGAGTGCACAATTCTAGGTTACAGATTTGTAACTTCCATAAAGGATTCTGGCTGGTTGTGGGAATATCATTTTTTTTTTATCCCTCTTATTTTTGAACCGATATTTTACTATGTTTTATAGAAGAAATGTCTTATTTCTGGAATCCGCTTTAGGGAATGGAGAGTACTGTAGCATTTTTCAAAATGAAATAAAATAGAAGATCAAATCCAAACAAAATCTAAAACAATATCTATGGATCTAACCCAATGACATCTTTAAAGTATTAATATCTACAAGTTATTTCCCTCAGCATTTTATAAGCTTGGTCATTTTGGTGGTTTGTCCAATTAATGTACTTTGCATTGAGCAAAACGTATATTGTTATATAGCACTAGCCATAAATTTTAGAGATGTACAAAGAAAATGAGGCGCACATTTGTTTGGGAAAAAAAGAGAGAAATGTTGGCCAATGAGAGAAAAATAAATTGAGAAAAATGTTTATTTCTCCAGGCATAATTCTAATAAGCTTACATGTGCGTTCCAGTCATTTCCAACTTATGGTGACCCTAAGGCAAACCTATCACGGGGTTTTCTGGGGGCCAGGAGTATTCAATGCACCCAAAGTCGCCCAGTGGGTTTCCATGGCTGAGCAGAAAATCAAATCCTGGACGCCAGGGTCATAGTCTAATGTTCAAACCACTACACCATGCTGGCTCTCTAGCTTGAGAACAGTCAACTTATTCAGTAGATCATTTGACTGGTAAGCTTACACATACCAGTCAAATCATCTACTGAATAAGCTGACTGTTCTGAAGCACAGTTATATAATATTCCATGGTTTTCAAAGTGGTTGGGATAGAAAACCAGTAAAACCTTCAACAAAGAAGAAAACCCTCAGTCCTTCAGACATAATAATAGGACACAAGCTTCCAAAAACGCAAAGCAGTATTGTCTTCTTTGGGATTCAGAAATGAGCACTGTAAAAAGGAGATACTGTAAGATGCTTTCTTCTTTTAGAAAATGCATGACCTCATTGGTTAGCATCGCCTTCTCCCAGTGTTTAGCATAATAAGATGGTATGGTCCCTAAACCAATTTTCTGAGACCTAAACTTATTCTGAGTAAATATATTTATAACCAGGTTATAAAAACCATTTGAAAAGTCATGCATTTCCTATATTTTGTTTCTGTGTGGAAGACAGAATGCATATTACACAGATTTCTATTTTCTTTGGGAGATTGCTTTTCATATCAGAAATCTGACATATCTGATAAGGTAAAGTAAGGAACATCTAGTTTAATATGACCAGAGCCAAGTCTATGAATTGTTATGACTGATAATTATTCCATCTATATACATTCTCAGAGTGTGGATGTTTATGCAATTAAAATGCTACTTTCCATGTACAAGAAGGGAGTATCAGGAGGCCAGGGGGGACCCTGCTATTTGCATAAATAAATAAATAAATAAATAAATAAATAAATAGGCCAGTGGTAGCTTAAAAAGGGACCTTTAAAACCCAAATTATCCAATAAGAGTGTTTGTGGAATGTTGACTTGGGAGCAGGGACAGAAAACTTAGGCCCTTATCGCACGGCATTTTCCATGCAAAAGAGGGCCTGGAGCATCGCGCGATTGTGAGGAGCGATCTGCACGACGCATTCACAACTGTGCGACGCTCCAGGGGCCAGCAGGAGCCGATCATGCACCTTTTCATTTTTGGCTAGAAGCATTGTTCCCGGGCCCCACGCGCACTTACCTGGCATGTGGAGCCTCCGGAGCTGCGCTGGTTGCGTTTCCTGCCCCAGCGCAGCCTGGGAAACTCCCAGGCTGCACTGCAGAAGGAAGAGGCAGGGTTCTCGCGTGAGCAGGCAGCTTGTGTGGAGCCGAAGGACCCCGAACGCAAGAGCCTCTCGCTGGAGGCTGCTTGCGCGATCCCCACACTCCGGCGCCAGAAAAAGGTAAGGTGTGGAAAGGGCCTTGGACGGGAAAGTAGAATGGAGCATCCTGGAAAAATATAAAGGTCAGGCTGGCTGGAATTATAAAGATTAGCCCTTGATGCTGAAACACTTTGTTGTGGGTCTCATCTGTAATGTTTGAAAAACCAAATGCAAATCACTGCTGGTGGATTTTCAGAATGATAAAATACACATGAGACTTTGGCTTGAGTGGCTCCTTGGGGTCCAGTCACTGTTCTGAAAACAGCACTATTTATTCTGTTTTGTTTTTGTTTTGTCTTAAAATATCCGCAGGTAGTAGGGATGGGAAAAATATTGACTGTTTTTTATTGACTGATCAAGAAATGAGGTTCCAAACATTTGGGAAACGTGGTTGAAAGAACAATACATTGGTGAGAATTTTTAACAGTTTTCACCTAGTAGTCACATTTCTCAAAGTGTTCCAGAAAACATATTCTGTGCAGAAATACATGGTGCTTTTTGCGTGAGAACTGTGGGGGTTTGCACAATAAAAGGCTATTTCTAGAAAGCCATGTAGATGTTTTTGTGTAAAAGATCACTGTTTTCTGTGCAAAAACTGGCAATCACTCATGATAAAAATCTTGCACAAAACCCAGTAATCTTGCAGAGCACAAAACCTTACACAAAAAGACCGTTTACAAAACCCAGCAATCTTCTGCAAGAAAAACATTGCACTACACAAATCTTGAAAAGACACACACACACACACACAATTTTGCACAAAAATAGCCACATGGTTTTCTTGTACAAGATCGCTGTGGGGAGTTTATTGCTTGTTTTCTTTGGGTATTTTTGTTTGTTTGTTTGTTTGGCATAGAAAACACAACCTTGCACCAAAAACACACATGGCTGTCTAGAAATAGTATTCTGCATAGAATAAAACACTTTGGGATGTATGAATACTGGGAAAGAATTGTAATATGTCTTTTCTCCACAACAGGGAGAAAACTGTGGGAATTATTTGTCCCCAGCAGTAAGAATGAAATAGTGAAATATTAACATCTCTAGCTAGAATGGCAATCTTCAGACTGTTAACTGTGGGTTCCAGCAATACAGTCTAAAGAGCGAAAAGAACACATTGTAACAAACTGTTCTGTACATAGGTTGTTGTGGGTTTTCTGGGCTTTGACGCCATGTTCTATTAGTATTTTCTTCTGACATTTCATCTGCCTCTGTGGCTGGCATCTTCGGAGGATCAGGGGACTGTTCTGTACAGTCTCTTAACACATACAGTTACCTGAGTTTGACCAAACTGCATTCTTCCATCAGAGATACACACATCATAGCAGTATGCACACAAATATAAAATAGGAGATTCACAAGAGATTCTCACAGAAAAATCAAGCATCGCTGCATGAGAAGTGTCTGCATTTTGCATTCTCAAATGTACAAAATTCATGGTTCCTGCAACACAGCGCTAACTCCGAAAAGGCAACAGCTGAATGGGGTTTCTCTGCTCAGCTGCTACTGCTTTGCTGCTCTATTTCTGGGACGGTTTACTGGGCAAGCAGCAGAGTACCAGTTGTATATATACCTGCCTTCTGCACTAAGAAAATTTACAGCAACAGGACAAGTCAGAGGCACTTTCATCCCCTTCCATTTTTGTCCAAGTGGGTTGCACAGTGTTTCCCTTCTCCAACAGCACCTCTAGATAAGGAGAAAGAAAAGGGTGGTGAGCAAGAGTGGCATCCTTTTAAAACAGGTTGGGAAAAAGGAATCCTTGAAGAATGTAGCAGACCGCCTTCTCTTCATGGCACGTTCCTGGGGTGAAGTGGCTTATGTGTTACTATGGCCATTTTCGCACTAGCCTGTTATAGCGCGATGATTCCACTTTCAACATCCTCTGGAATCCTGGGGTTTGCAGTTTTGGGAGGGGCCGGCCGGCCCCTCCCAAAACTGCAAACCCCAGGATTCCAGAGGATGTTGAAAGTGGAATCATCATGCTATAACAGGCTAGTGTGGAAATGTCCTATGAGAGGAAGAGGAAGGCTCAAAGATGATGCAAAGGCCTGAATTTGTTTCTGGCCTCTACTAACGTATGATAATTAGTTCTAAGAATGTTGGACCAGCCTTACCATTAAGCAGAAAGAAGGAGCAGCTTCAGATAATTGCTTCTGAATGTCATGAAATGACAACAAATGTTGGTCGTTTACTTTATTTTCACTGTACTTTTACAGCCCAAGATGGAGGAAAGGGGTTGTAGGATTTTCTTCCCAATGCACTAAAAAAAGAACTTGACTTGGAGGGGTGGATGTCAGCCATTTGCTGCTCTGTCTGAGGCAGCAAAATGCCTCAGGTCAGCCCTGCTTTAAGGATTTCTGAGGACATTTTGTTAAATGTTAGGGGAAAAAATAACTCAAACCTGTTTGTCAGTTAGCATTAATTCAAAGAATGAATGCAAGCACCGGGGAGTGGGATGACCAAGAGCTACGTGTAACTGTAGTTATAGTTGCCTTGAACAAGTTACTTTTCTTGGTAACAAAAGCAGAATGGTGTTGCCTTTCAGGAACAGTGTCAAAAGTGTGAGCGACAGCACTTTATCCGCAGAACAAGCAATTTTTTTCAGTTTTTTTAAAACTTGCTTGTAAAGGGCATTTTAGTAGTATTTTGAAAGGACATGGTAAGCATTTTGTTATTCCCCAATCAATTCTGAAATAATGGAAAGTAACCCCAAAAAAAGCAATAAATGATACACTGATTGCAAGAAGTAAAAGCAACAAGTTACCTTCAGACACTGTAATAAGATTGAACTACTTTTTAAGAACTTTTCACAGGAGTGGGAGAGATCATTGGAATCATGCCTCCTGTTAAAGACAAATCTAAGATGTAACCATGAGGAAAGTTTAAGGCAGCTGTTGATCAGTCAACCCACAGAAGGAATGTAGTTGAAGATGACACACCTCAGAGCTGCCAGTGCTGGCCGACCACCTGCTGCTATTAAACTGTAACTGGGAAGAGAAGGAAGCCATACGACTGCAGGCAGCAGAAGAGAAAGAACGAGAAAAAAAGCAGGAAAAAGTGTAACCCAAATAGTTTCCTTCTCTTCTTCACTTGTCCAACAAGATGGCTTTCAATGGGATATTCAACATCTGCAACACTGATGTTTGGAGTCTCTTCAAGATATTGTATTTTAGCGACTGAAAAAGAGACCACGAAGATGAAAAGTGTACATGTGTGTGTCCATGGCAGTATTCCAAGCTGTAGGAAGGCTGTGCCACATAACACAACATGAGGATGCTGGACACAGAGCCAGATTTCTGTGGACAGGAATAGGGAGTGTACACTGGTCAGAAGCCAAATGAGCGGGCTCACCACATGCTCCTATGAGGCCAGAGCATTGGGATGTGGTAAGTGAGGTCAGAGGGAAGGAGAGATCTTGCCTGTGTCAAAACTGCTGTTTCAAGAACGCTTCCTTTCCATTTCTTTTACTTAAAAGGCAACGAAATATAAGAGTGGAAATAAATAGGGGAAAGCAGTATATACGTGAAAAAAGATTAGGTTTGTTAAAGGCAGACTATCTAACAGCATCCCTACTATTTAAACAAAGAGAAACTACAGAGAGAATGACAGAACTTGGAAAAGTTACTTTTTAGACTACAGCTTCAAGAATCTCCAAGCCAGCATTGTCATTGTTGACCGTGGTTTGGGGATTATGTGAGTTGTACTTCAAAGAGTAACTTCTCAAAGCTCTGGGAAATAATCCAGCCAGAGGTATGAATAATCAAGTACCATTGATTGCTATGTGGGAATCAAATCTTTTCCATAAAAATACAGTGGCTTTTAAAAGAGCATAGATTTGGCTGGATCATGTCCTAAATCTGACACTTAATCCAGTGGCGGAGCCTGAAGTGTGGGGAGGGAGGTGGGAGGGGGCAGGGGTACTGTGCGTGGGGGCACAGCCAGGGTGTGCAGGGGTGTGGCTACGGGCCGGGATGCCCCAAAAACCACCCTCCGTGCCCCCCAATCCTTACGTGACTGACTTAATCCCCAATGAGGGGAATATACACTTCATTTCTGTCTCTTTCTTTCTCCTGGCTCTTTTTAATGAAAGATGTTCTCATTTTAGTGGTGAACTGTCCTCACGGAATATCTCCTTTGCACAGTAGGAAAGGAAAGTTCTGAATCCACATTGGTCACATATGTTGCTCCACTCATTCAGTACACTAGAAATCAAAAGAAGCTTCTGAAGGGGCCTGTTCCAGTTCTTCTTCCTAGATTACCCAAATGACCCCTATGTCTGACTTCATAATTCCACACCACAATGCATTTTAATTTGAAAGATACTGCCAGGAAAAGCAAAAACAAAACAAGTCTCAAATCAGCCCAATGGACAATGAGGAGGATATCCTGATGAAATGCCAAGGAAAATGGAAAGTATAGAAAGACACTTTATTTATAATGAGTCATCCTGAACAAACATGCAGGATATATGCTCCACATGTGGTAAGATGTCTTTTTAAAGATTCCCTTCCTCACCCCACCCCACTATTAGAGTCAACCTCTGTGTGGGGCTACTGAAATCCCTAATCTGCTGTGAAATCCCTAATCTGCAGTTCCTTGCTATTCTTAGGACTTCACGAGCTGTCTGGAAGCCAGAATATTCACTATTCTCCCCAGAGCGTGGATAAATTACCTTCCACTGGCTATGCTGGCTGAGGATTGTGTGAATTAAAGGGCGGAAAGTAACTTTCTGTGCCCTGCTTCTGTTTCACCTTGATTCTTTCCTGGACCTTTGAAGCCAAACTCTCAAGTCTCCTATCTGTGAATTTTTAAAGTCTGTCAGAGCCTGTGTCTTTTACCAGGTACCTAATAGGCAGAAGATTCACTACTTGGTCAGGTATGACAGCTTTAACATGCAATAATGAGGAAAACTGTGCCCAAGCATCATACCTGGAAAGAAACCCAGTATCTTAAAAGAAGAGTCCCTAGTTACTAGTGATAGAATCATGGTATTTTTCAGATTCAGAATTGTCCTTTTTTTATTATTATTTCCAGTGTTTTCAACAAAGCCCTTGCACTTAAAAGCTCTGCTTTAAGGCAAATGCCCAGGAAGCCGTGCCCCAAATCCAGTTCTGTTCTGGTTCATTACAGCTAGAGAAACTACATCATTTCATCAGAAAGCATTCAGAAAATTCTTCCTTCCCAAATATCAATCAATAATGAAATTGTGACCTTTTATCTTTTCATGTTCCCTCACTTTAACAACATAATTCATGAGGGCAACCAGACCAAGCTGAATTATGTTTGAAGTTAAAAGAAACCATAACATCCAGATATTTTAATGGTTTAATGATTAAAAAGACCAAAACATGTGCTGATTTATTTATATGTCCCGGTGTACATGGACCTTCTTGTATTTCAGTCTTCTTCTTATGATAAACTGACTGAAATCTGTACTGTCTCACTTCAAACACTAGGCTGACATGAGCAAATGCTCCTACAGGAGGATTTCCTACATATGGAAAACCAAGAGGTCAGGGAGACATCTAAGCTTCCTGATTACTAACTGTCTATGTGCAAGATTGAGATTTGTATTTTTTAAGTTGCAGAGGAGCGTTATAGCACAACAATTCCTGCCTGCAATCTAAAGTGATCCTAATCCTGATGGTTCACAGCTCATTGTTGTTCTGACAACAGCATTCTCCTTCATCAGAATAGCCTTTTTTAAAAAATGACATTTTCCTACTTTGGATAACCAAGAATTTGCTGCAGTTGGTAACCTCAATTTATTTGTAAGAGTGATACAAGGTGATCTAAGGTGCACTCACATTGTTCTCATTCTGCTGAGCAAGTGAACCCAAAGATAACCAAATGAGGCAATTATTTGACAGTAACTCAAAATGTTACCTGGAAATGTTCTCATTATCTGGCACAATCCTTCCTTTCTGCAGAGCAGATGCTGTACTGAGGGAAGAACATTTGCCTGAAAAGAATGGGAAAGAGTCTAGTCAGGGTGTGGGATTTTGGAGTTGTTTTTTGTTTGTACACTTAGCAGTCAATATAAGAACTGCACCTATAGCCATGCCCAGGTTTTTCAGCTGGGATGTCGAGATAGGAACCATTCTCTTGTCAGGAATGTGAAACAGCTTCAGATTAACCATGCACTCAAGGCAGGGTGGCCTGTGACTTCCATGTTGCTGGTGCACTGAATTCACTCTTGGCTTTATTCTAGACTTTACAGGAGCTATCCAAAGTGTTGAACCTACTCCCGGTTGAGGTCCAGCATTCTGGATTGAGAATCTGGAATAAAACCGAGGGCACAGTTGACTGGGAAGACTCCAGCTGCCTCTGCATGAATGAAATCTATGTGGAAAATTTCAATCAGCCTTAACTTTACTCTTTTTTAAAAAAAATTATGAGTCCCATTGGGTGCACCCCCAACCCCCACAATGTACTAAATCAAGTGCTATTGCAAATATTAAGCAGGCAGGTAATATAAAACCCATTTGGCAGGAGAGAAAAAAACAACTTGTTGACACTGGATATGATTCTTAAAATAACAGCGCGCTCAGTATTTACTAATACTCTACAGTCTGCTGTGTGCGGACATAGTTGTGCATTTGCCCAGAAGAGATATTTATGCTAGATATTTGTTGAAGGATAGTAATTTTTTTTTAAAAAGAAAAAGAAAAAGTCAAGCTTGCCCTGACAAGAAAACTTGTGACTCCCACTGACACTCAGCACAATGGGTACCCAATCCTATTAAAATGCTCTGCGTATGTTCCTCATTTCGTTTTCCTTTGTTTCCTAGCATTCATCTCTCAAAGAGACATTTGTGTACTTTCAGTGGAATCCTATATTTTCCAACAATGTATGAGAGCTGAATTCCAGTGGTGGGGGAGGTAAACTATAAAAATCCAGATTACATAACAACAAAGCAGATCAGTATGGCATTGCATGGTAATTTCAAGGGTTCCTCTCCCCACACTGAACTCTCAGTGTCAAGCTATATGCTGCACTGAACACATATCAAACAGATATATATTTCCTTTATTTTAATCTTAAGGAAGCATGTGAGCCCCAGTGTGAACTGCAACCAGTGCACTTGGGTGGGAGGAGATTTAAACCTTCCACCTCTCTGGTTTTAATCTAGCAATTTTTTTCCTCTTTCCAGATGGAGGTTATACAGTGGGTAGGGTCTCCAACTGAACATTTTTTCTCCTTTTCTTAAAGAACAAAAGTGAAAATTTTAAATAACGATATCGGAAGAAGGTTTAAACCTCCTGCACAAGGTAGTCCAAATCTGTATTTGAGGCCCCATTTGTTTACTCTAGATTTTTTTTAAAAAAGGATCTCAAGCAGCAAAAATTGTGCCACATAGTTTTGACCCACAGGCTTAGAGATCTCACCTTTTTACTTGACATCCTTTTGCTAAGGAATGGGGAAGCCCCAGCCTGCATAGCAGATAGCAGTCATGCCATTTACCAGCATCTTCTTGGACAGCAGAAAACTCTTACCTCCAAACAACAAGATTTTTTTCCCCTAAAAATGTTTTATCCTCAAATGTTCTATACTCTGTTTCTAGCTTCCACCCATCCACATTACAGTTCAGATTTTAAAAAGCCTCCACTGGAAGACATGATGGAATTGAACCAAGAGCCTTCTTTATGGAAGGCACAGCGTGATGGCTTTACACCCATGGCAGTATACCTGCCAGTGGTCCATCTATTTCAGCGTTGTCTGTTTCTGAGAGCTGTTCTTAAAGATTTCAGGTGGATGTATGTTTTCCCTATATGCACATATCACTCATAGCCCTGTTGCTTCAAATATTTTAAGTGAAGAATCTGGGGATTGTATCTGATACTTTGTCCATGCAAAGCATCGACTCTTAGATCAGCAAATTCCAATGGAAGTTGAATAGCTATTAGAATTAAAACGAAGATGCCAGAACTGCCATCTGATAGACTGCTTGGAAATTAAATAAGCCCTGAAATGAAAAAGTAATGGTGTCTGTGTGTTTAAAAATAATTACTTGAATGTGGACCAACTACAAAGACAGCACTTTGGAACCATACCTTCTGGAACAACATTGGCCGATGTGATTCTACTATATTTAAGCAATTTTCATGGTCAGCTTTTCTGGAAGACAGGCAAATCAAAAGATCCCAAGAGCTCAATTCTATTAAAAAGAAAGAAAGAGAAGCGCAAGAATCGTGATGACTATGAGAAAATACTGAATTAAAACTAAAATAAAATAAAACTGTGCAAATGCCACTTATTGAATTCTTTATAGTTCTAAATTAAATGCTCATAGTAAGCGATGTTTATGCATATTGTTTGCACCTGTGATCACCTCTTTTTTTTTAAAAAAAAGTTGTCCCTTTATTGAATGTTCATCATCAAAAAGCCTTGAAGGATATCTTCAAGTGAAAACTAACAGGCTGACATCCTGTTGTTGAATTACAATGGCATAAATCAGATTTTTGACAGCAACATTCACTTTTTGGGTCATTTTGGAAGTTATAATTCACTAACAACTATGCAATGACCAAAATCCACCCCACCCTCACAACCCACATTTTCTCAGCTGCAGCCCCTGAACTGTCCATATGCCAGCTGATGGACATTGGGCAAGCAGCAGACAAGCATCCAGCGATTTTTTTGTTGCTGGATGGACAGCAATGACATCGTCCGCAGAAACTCTTGAAGGACCTGCAGAAATCTTTACAGATGCCTGCTGCTGTGTTGCCAAATACAGAAAAAGAGAGGGTTTGGGAAGGTGTTGGACAGAAAACTTTCATAGCTACACCTTGTTGCTGTGTTTCCCAATGCAAAATCTTGGTCATATAGTCAAAAAAAATGCCAGTTTAACAATACATGTTACTTTCCTATTATCCTTTGGCCTGTCACTTTAATCTTGCCTCCCCTGCAAAAGACTTAACCTGAGTACTTCTAGCTTGTAGACAATATTGTGCATTGCTGGCAGTCAAAAGGGCCTCCTCATCCTCCTTATGAAATGAGTCATAGTGTGCATCACATGCTGTTGCTCATGGCCCTTGCAGTTATGGTCACTTTATATATCTATTTCTAGTGGTGAAAAGACCTGTGGGGCTCTTCCTGTGTTCAGAGAACCCACTGGTTCAAGTTACCCCTTCCTCCCTCCTTGAAGTAAGGCTTTGGGATAAGGATCAGGGAGGGACGATAGCATGATAAAGAATAGTACAGGAATCAATTCCCATGTGTCTTCCATCAAAGCAGAACTATCATTTGCGCCACTGTCCCTTCTGCACTTTTACTATTTTTCCTCCTTTTACAACCCATATGCAGACTGCTCACTCATATAATAAACAGAAAGAATACACAAGGCAGCAGAATATAACAGTGTTCTACACATGCTGAAATATGCATATCCCTTGATATTTTCTATCATTTTTTCTTGCTCTGTGCACTACTGAATGGCCTTTCTCCTCTCACCCTCTCCCATCAAAGCACCACCAGACTGTAAAAGCAAGAAAGGCACTCCAGTTTCTTTGTTTGCAGATGAGGAAATCCCAGAGACTTCTGTGGTTCTTTAAAGAAGTGTACTTTAGCACACTGAATCTCCCCTTGACATGGGTCTAGATTTCCACAATGAACAGTCTGAAGTTAGTCAGAGGATGTCCTGGGAGTTTCAGAGTTCTGCCAATGGTTCTCTACCAGGTCTATCTACTCTGCTGGGATCATGATGGATGATGATGATGATGAAGAAGAAGAAGAAGAATTCATGGCAACAGAATATTTGAGAGCACTTTCCTCCCCTCCCTCCTTCCTTCTTTCCTTTCCACTTGCACACACAACCACATACAAACATAAGGAATTCTGCAAGACCACCTCCACATTGACCCTCAGTATATATGATTTGGGAGTGGTCTTGCTGGATCCTGGAGAGCTGCACAGGCAAGTGGGAAGAAGGAGAAACTGGATCCCAGGGGTCCCTTCTCCTCTCCACATCAGCATACATAATTTTTTTAAAAAAGAGTTACAAAACACTGAGCAGAACAATGCTGCTGCTACTGAGGCTTAAATTATTGGCCCAAACATTCATGGAGTTTAGCAGTGTTCACAAATACATCCCTCCAGAGAATTCATGCTGGTGAACATTGGAAACCTACATTCAGAATTATGCATGTGGGACTTCTCTGGCATCCCTGGTGGAGAGTAACCTCCACTTTGTGAAAGATCCTGTTTGAAGGTGGAGGAGCTGTAGCTCTTTCAGATTAGGAGCACTGCAAGTCAAGCAAGGGTGTGTGTATATTTCAGCAAGTTTACTTTGAACAGTGACACAGTCCCAAGAAATATGGCTGCTTAATGTGGTGGCACATTAATGTGGTAGCGCCATAAAATGAGCTCATGCTATCACATAAGAAATAAACCATACAGAAACCTGCTTTTCTTCACCATGCCATAATTACATCAGCAAGCTAATTTTTTAAAAAATAGTGAACTGATAGGATTCATATATTAAGTAAAGAATCAGGTTTCTAAATAACTTAAAAGCCCAGTTATGGTAAATATGCTAAATCTAATAGAAAAGGAAGGCATGTTGGACTTGGACTTTTTCTGCTGTTAAATCTAAACTTGACCAATAGTGTTTGGAAAGTCCCCACAAGACATTTCCTGTATAAAAGCTTCAGGAAATAAAAGGTAGAAAGTGTGCCAGCATAAGATTATATTTAAATAGCACCAACTTCCTTCTTATGCTTTAATTTAAAGAGGGAGAGTTAAGCTTTACAGGAATATCAGGCCTTTATTGATGTGCACATAGCCTATTCCTGAGGTGTTTATTCATGACCAAACTACTTGAGTATGCCTGGTCTCCCTGGAGTGCTTGAAGCTGGGATGAACAGGTCTTGACAAGACATGTTGTTGCTACTTACCTCCACATGGCACATGGCCGCATGGTACCTGGCGGAAAAATAGACAGCCTTCCTTGGACCCCAAATACAGTATCTTGCATGGTCCACTAAGAGATATCCAAGTCCATTCATCCAAACTTCTTGAATAAGTTACTGCTGCATTGTTTAGTTATGAGAAGTGCTGATCCAGCAGCAAGACATGCTAGGATCTCTCTTCTCTCTCTTGCTCCCTTAACCATCCTCTGTAGTAGGGGCAGGGGACTCTTTTGGTCTTTGGAGATGGACTTTATCTCAAAACCAATACAGAAAGCTAGATGATACCAGGGGTAGAGCTCTAGCTCAGTCCCAACCCGACGTCATTTGTTCCTCTCTTGCCCTGCCAATGATTCTTACATTATCTGTGCCGAGATAAATGCTGAAGAAGTCCCTTTAGGTCCCCCCCACACACACACTCTCCTGTTGGATGGTGAATGGCACATATAGGGAATGTCTCCTACCCTGTTGACCTTCCAGCTGGGAAGATAAATACAACAGGGTATTTGGAGAATCTAAAGATCAGTGTTTCTATATCACTCCATAAGATCTGGTTGCTACAGTCCATTTCATGATCACATCTTGTACAAATTAAGCAGCACATAAGTAATGTCTCATTGACACAGGCACAGAGTTGTGTTTTTTTTTAAAAAAACCCAGATGGCAGATGATGGTAAGACAGTGCATTCTTCTGAATGCTGTCCTCTCAGTGGACCAGTTGGAATGTCTGAGATGGCCAAAAATACAGATGGATGAAGAATTAGTAGGAGTGGAAAGACAAACATTCTTTTATCTGAAGAACTTTTGGAGTGGGAGCTACTGTTTAGCAAGTGAAGGGCAGCAAAGCAAAGCAAATAAGACAGGGTACTTCAAAACAAAATAAAACATATGACATCATAAAGACTGGGCAAAAGAACAAATACAGACAAGCTCACATATTTTGGTCTTTGGCAATGAAATCATAGGTTCCTTGAAGTGTGTATTTGAGAGATGTTTCTGAAAACCCCAAAACTCTGAGACAGGTGTTATAATGAGTAATAGAGGTAGAGTTGCCAACTTTTTGACCAAGACATAGTTACTGCTTGATGTGCAGACACCAAGTTAAAGGCCTAGCCAGGCAGGGTAGAGCTATTAAAACTTCATTATTGTAATGATGAAAGGCAGTTTCTATTAGTATTAAGGATATGAAGGGGCTTTTTAAATTATTATTTCTTAGTAGTGTTAGTTTACCCACATGCAAACTTTGTCCATAGTGTCAAGTGAAGTAAACCAGATGACCTGTTGAGGCACCTGAGCTACCTGTTAAGATACCCATTAAGACAGTGTTTTGTTAATACTATAAACTAATTAGGCAGACTAGAAAGGAAACTGTTAGTAGACAGAACAGCTAATTACAATTGTTTTTGCCATTACTTGTTGTACTGTTATTGTTGTTATGAATTCATTTTTTATTTGTATTTCTCTTCCTCCCCCAAATTAGGAGGCTATGCAGCTTACAAAAATCTAAACAGCTACAGATACTAGCACAAAGACATAAGTAAAAACACACAAAATTATTACTAAAATGCAATTAAACTGTCAGTACTACCCATTTGTTGTTTTCTTGTCCTTGTTGTGTGCCTTCAAGTCATTTTTTTATGACAACCCTAAGATGGGGTTTTCTGGGGCTGAGAGCACATCACCCAGCTGGTTTCCATGGCTGAGCAGGGAATTGAATGATGGTGGGTTAGGTCATAGTCCAGTGCTCAGAGCTCTACACCATGCTGGCTCTTTACTGTACTCATTACTCTTCATTTCATTTTCATTTTTTAAAAAAAGAAAAGAAGAAAAGAAAAGAAAATGGCCTACATTTTTTGATGAAACATGTTGAACTGCTCTTCTACTTTTGTGGTATAGGAACCTATTCTTTTTCTTTCCATGTTATTTCTAGCTATAGCACCAAATTTTCTGTTAAAGAAGTAATGTCCAGAAACACATACACATATATAAGTTTATCTTTTTCTTCTTTATAAGACCTATCCACTAATAGAAGCAGCCACCCCACGCTATCAAATCTGCTTGTGGTATGAACAGACTGTGTGGAAGGTCTGCCATGTCCTGAGACTGAGGTTCTACTCACCACCACGAAGTTTTCATCTGCTATTTGTGCTGGGTCCAGGAGTTATTCCAACAATGTTATTGCTAGCTTATCCTGTAATTCCTGGATCAACTAGAGTCTATTTATGCTAGGAAGTGCCCCAGGGTTTCTACACATCTCCGGATTCCAAAACTAGCTTGCAAGGGTGGTGATAGTCTATTCATAGCTGATTGATTCAACATCTAATATTTAATTTCATTTTAACTGAAGTTGTCATTATCAGATGCTGCTGCTTTTAGTGTTTTTACCCCTTTAATTTTTTTTACACATATATACATTCTACAGGCTACAGCCATTCTTGACACGATTCCAACTATCTCACTGATTCACATGGTACCATTTGCTTGCCTTATGATCTCAATCAGCACTTAGATATGCTCCCCCCCCCCAACTTTTAAAGAATGAGATTCTGTACTTCTAACATAATAAGTTGTCAAAGTTAGTTGTCAAAGTATTGAAGCTCAGAAATCTACAATGAATATACAAAGTTAAACCTTTTTTTTAAAAGAGAAAGTCATTGCAGTTAGAGAAGTATAGTCTAATCTATAGACTTTTGTTGTGAAAAAAAAGGACTGAAATTTGCTATTGAAATTTATGTTTTGTTTTCCAAAATAAAATTAATGCATGTAATATATGCTCTGAATTAAAAAGATAATGTTTGTTGTACTAGTCTACTTCTGCTTGCATTTTGAATTTAAAAGAAAACAAGGCAGAGCTCAAATTTCTTTTTTTTTATTGTAAATTTTTTTAAATGTCTAGCGTTAATATTAATATGTTTCCCCGGCGGTTATTAAAGATGGATTTATTAATGACACAAGAACATTTGTGCTTGCATTAGCATGAGCCGGGTCCACAGTCATGTTTATTTAACCTTCACTCCACTGGATTGTTTACATGACTGGAACATGAGTTAAATTCCCTTTAAATTTCTCAGACTTTCTTATTTATAAAAGCTGAGCTTCTTGTGACCTCTGTATTCATGATGTTTCCTTTACTCCTCTCCCCACAATGAAAGAACAAAATACCCAGTGTCTTATTTAGTTTTTTAAAAAAATCTTAGCTGCTTAAAAAGGTGGATCCTTGAATAATAATCGAAAATGGCAACCAGATGTTCAGAGAACACACTAGCATTTTAACTTGAAGCCACTGTTTCTTTTTCTCTGCTTTGTAACAATTTGTTTCATTTTCAGTGAAATAATTGTTGTTAAGCACAGCTTGCATTTTTAAATCTGTTAGATACACACCTGTCTGCTGAAAGTTCGACAGGGAGCCTTTCCACACTACACTGTTATAATGCTATTATTCCATTTTCAACATCCTATGGAATCCTGGGGTTTGCAGTTATAGGAGGGGCCGGCCTGTAGGTACCAATGTGTGTATGTGTGTGTGTGTGTGTGTGTGAAACTCTGGCCCTTTCCACATGGCATTTTCCATGCGAAAGCACTCCTGGAGTGTTGCCCGATTGTGAGGAGTGATCTGCATGACGCACTCACAATCGCGCAACACTCCAGGGGCCGGCAGGAGCCGATCGCGCACCTTCTCATTTTCGGCTCCTGGGCCCTACACACACTTACCTGGCATGCGGAGCCTCCAGAGCCGTGGAGGTCGCACTTCCTGCCCCAGCGCAGCCTGGGAAGGTCCCAGGCTATACTGCGGAAGGAAGAGGCAGGGCTCTCGCGCGAGCAAGCAGCTCGTGCAGAGCCGAAGGACGCCGGACACGAGAGCATCTTGCCAGAGGCTGCTCGCAGGATCCCCACACCCCAGTACCAGAAGAAGGTAAGGTGCGGAAAGGGCCTCTGTCCTGAGCCTGAAATGGCAGTGTCCAGAAAAAGTTTTACCAGTCAGTTCTGTCAGCTGAATGAATTCCCCCATAGTGCAACCTCAAAGAACTAGTTTTGTTGCATTTATTTCAATGCAATTAAGGGAAACATAAAGGTTGTTTTAACAGAGAGTAGCTATAGCAACACTCACTGAGTGATGGCAAATTACCACAAAACATGCACCACACAAGGCTCATGTAGTAAAATCTTGGGGTCTTGCTACCATGTCAAAAAGTAACTTGAAAACTGGGTATTCTAAGAGCAGGAATTTGAAAACAAAGTCTGTTACAACAGTGTGCATTCTAGACCGTACAAAAGATTTTTCTCAGATATCTTCAGTGAAGACAACAATTCCACTATGAAACCTACTTCATATAACCCAACTCTTTTCATACACTGAAAGCTCAATGTCAGCAGATCTGTATACATTTTCCCTCAGTGCTGGCTCATACCCAATTTGTCTTTTTCTGTCTTTAGTGGTAAAGAATAGTTGTTTTCCATATTTATGGCAGCCTAAAGGATAATTAAGAAAACCCTGTGAAATTCGTGGGGTTGCCATAAGTTAGCAGGCAATTTAAAGGCACTTATACACAAAGGATAATCAGTCGTGTCCCTTTTAAACATTGTTTTCTTCCAGGCTGACCATGTAAGGGATGTTAGCATTTCCTAATGCGTTCTGCATTTTATAGTCTTCTATCATCTCCTTTGAATCTTCTCCAGTCTATCTATGTCCTTTCTAAAAGATTTCAGCTGAAACAGACTGCAGGAAGAGACCTAACCCATGCCAAAGTCAGTTAAAAATAAATCAGCTAAGATAGTAAATAAAATCAGAAACCATGTCTTAAATAGCTGCAACTCAGAATGGCAACTTAAGAAAGAAAATTGTTTTGTGGATGTATGTTTACTTTGCGGCTGCCTGCAATTTAGCAGTCTTTTTTATTCATCCTAAAATGGCCAGCTTTGCTTCTTCCTCAGCAGCTGCTTAGCACTGTTGTGCCAAGAGTGACATAGGGAATTTATATTCTCCTTTGAATCCTTGGATATGCATAACACATACATACATACACACACACACACGTGGTTGACAGAAAGGCTGTCTTTGGCATACATACTGTATTTACATAGGACCTTGAGAGCATGAATAAAAAGGATATATGTATAGAAAGAACAGGAACTTGCGTAGATGTGGAAACATCTTGAAATTTAAGAAAGGCTCTGATTTGCTACCGAACAATTCTTATAGAAGTTGTACTGCTTTCTCTGCAGTGTATCCTGTAGTACCAGTGTGACCAGTGTGTTTGTATGCCAGTTGGAATACCAGTTCCTATGTGCTTATGTATCACTGTAACACATGTTAATGAGATATTTAGCTTTTTTTTGGACTACTTCCTTTGTTTAGAGCCAGTATGGTCTAGTGGTTTGAGTGTTAGACTAGGTCAATGGGAGACCAGAATTAGAATCTGGCTTGGCCATGGTAACCTACTGGGGGATCTTGGGCAAGTCACACTCTCTCTGACTCAAAGGAAGGCAAGAGCACACCCTCTCTGAACAAGTCTTGTCAAGAAAACCTGGTGATAGTTTCACTGCAGGGTCTCCATAACTCGGAAATGATCTGAAGGCACAGAACAACATTAACAACAACTTCCTTTCTTTATAAGACTTCTGACTTCTACAATGTGATCCTACCCATCCAACATCATAAATCTCAGATCATGGACCTTGCCATGGAAGAGATTTAAAAAGCTCCAGTCTTCCTTCTTGCATTATTCTATGGATGGAGAAGGATCACAAGAAGCTAGTTTATTCTTGGTCGAGTTCATTTCTCCGAACAACCTAGTACTATCTACTCTGACTAGTGACCAATGTCAAAGATCTCATGTATATATCTTTCACAACACCAGCTGCTTGACCCCTTTTAGTGATAATGCTAGCAACTAAACCTGCATCCTTTAGCACTGAAAGTGTAAGATCTGCCATTGATCTGTGGTCATCAGACTGTTCTTCATCCCACCAGTAGTTCAAAGAAGCAGGTAGCTCTTAAAAGGGTGGCTATCAACTGCTACACATGGAATTTTAAAAGGAATGTTATTTTTGTCAAAACTGAGAAGAGTTTACATACAAACTATAGCCTAGGACCTCAGATGGTGTGGGATTCAAAAACTCAATTTTGATTAGATCTTAATCCAGGCCAGTACAAAGAGGAAAAGTTGCAGTTTTCCATATATATGTGCTTTCAGACTGGTCTGACGGTTCAGAGCCAGATTTTCAAAGAAACCTTAAGATATTCCTCTTAAACAGCAGAAACAAAAACCAGAGAGACTTCTGAAACTTGAAATGAAATAAGAAAAGCACTGAATATGGCTGCTGAACTACATCAGACAAAAAGAAGTGATTCCTGTCTGTTTAACCTGCCATTTTTAGCCTGCATGTTTTCATATGTATTGCCTGAATCTTTTAAGCAGTGCCTCCAAGAAGTACATTTTTATAAATCAAACCTGTTCTGCTAAAAAAAAAAAAAGTTATGATACAACATAAACAATGTGCCTTCAGAAAACAGTACATCAAGAATTTATTTGAAAAGCTTATTTAAATCTAAAAATCTGAGGAGGTACACAATATTTTGAACACATGGAACAGAATTAACAATAGATTTTTTCCCCCATTAAAATGACATCTGTTTGATGCTCACTATACAATTCCCACATGGGAAAGTTCCAGGTACATCTGGATATTTTGTTACTGCTAGAGAAAAATGTAAGGAATTACTGTTCCTGATCTCAAAATATGCATTATGCTACACACAGTAGTGACTTACACAGTTCACTGGTGTATTTGGTAGAAATTCTTTACTAAACTGTGGATCACAAACAACTTAGTTTAATAAAGCCATTTTAGCTATTACGGTAAAAATTCTGGCTTTGCTACATTAAAGAGAAAAGTATCCTTTTCTTTCCAAGTAGAACTTGGCCATAAAATTCAGAGCAAACCACCTCATTTTATTTTTCTACAATTAGTCTATATTGGTCAAAATCCACTGGAGTAGAAGAAACCTTAAAAATACCCTCAGAAGCCCCCCTTCCCCCAGCTAAGTATGTTGCCAGGATAGACTGAAAACTGAATCAAAAATTATTTCTGGTTTTGTTTTTGGCTACACATGACTGATGGGGGTGGGGTCTGCTGAGGTGTGGAGAAGTGAAAATTAATCACTGTACCTTTCCTAGTTTCCCACATCTGGACTGATCCCTGGGTTAGTCACTATCTCTCTACAGCCTAACCCATTTCACATGGTTAATAGAGAAAATGTCTTGCTCTCAGACCAGTAAGTCTGAGCATCTATGAAAGAGGTAGTCAATCACCAGGCATTTGGGGTTATGCAATGATCTCCCATGGAATCCTGGACAGTCAACACCTCACCACAATGTTGACTTTTTAAAAAAAATTGGATTTTTTTTTCCTTGGAGGCACTGGGACGATTTCAGTTTATTTCTGGCTTCCCTGGGCTGTTTTAGGTCCAGAAGAGATTTACTTTCTGATTACAGAAAGCCCTTTGCTGGACTTAAAATTGCCCAGGGCAATTTTTGGGCAAACTTTTAGCTTTTTAAAAACAGGTCAAGGGGATGGGTACTTTGAAGATGTGCCTATGAGGGGGATTTGCTAAAAATATGGGGGCACTGTGGTCTTCTGAGGCCTCAAAAACCAGAGTTGAGGGCCACACGCAGCTCACAAGCCATCCTTTACCCAGCCCTGGTCTAGGACTCTGGCCATTTCCGCGCTAGACTGTTATTGTGCTATTGTTCCATTTTCAACATCCGATGGATCCTGGGGTTTGCAGTTTAGGGAGAGGTCTTTGAAGCCCCTCCCTAAACAACAAACCCACGATTCCATAGGATGTTGAGAATGGAATAATAGCACAGTAACAGTCTAGTGCGGAAATGGCCTAGAGCAACGAAGAGGAACATGTGATAAGTGAGTATGTAATATAATCAACACTTTTAATCAACTGACGCCTAGAATAAATTTTACCCATTAAAACTGCCCTAGATGTGCATTGTATAATTTCATACAGACTCCATTTTGTCCATGATACAGTTCATTGTCAGAAGAGCTTGGTCACAAGTCATATTTAGGGAAGTGACCAAGCTGAAAAACTGTGCATCTAATTTCTGAACCCTCCCCCCACTTTTTTTTTTTTTTTTTTTTTTTGAGATTAGTTAAAAACATTCATTGTCCTGAGCAAGTTGTGGAGTCTATTTCTTGTTCATAAAACACTTAAAAGCGCTAGCACTGGAGAAACCAAAAAAATGTCCATTGCGTATGACAGACACAAATAAGATTCTTTGTCATGTCAATCTGCCTTTCTTAAAAAACAACAGCATTTCCCCCATATGTTGTGAGCTAAATCTTCTTCGTACTTTTCAGTGTAAGACTACATGAATGAATATTACCCAAATAAAAACTGGATGTAAAGCAAAAGAACATTAAGTGAACACAGGGATTTCACAGAGCAACATAAAGGTCCATTTCAGATGTAACAAGATATAGTCATATCTTGCTGTGTGAATGGGTTGCTGTTACCCTTGGTCACCATACTTCACTGACAATTTGCTTCCATGTTCTCATAATTTCTCATGAAGGTTCTCAAGGAACCATGATTTATTTAAACTATGGTTTATAAACAACCTATGAACTGAAGCCAACGTTTCTCAAGTTTGGATGGAGTGTTAAACTGGGAGCAAAACCTTTCAGTCTCTTTCTTGGTAGTGCAGAAGGAGAAGAGAGTGGAAGGAGAAGCATGCTCCAGTTTCATACAGCTCATTTGCATAGCTGGAATCCTATATTGGCAAACTGCTTGCACAGCAGAAAGTAGAGAGTGATTTGAGAATCTCTGCCTTCATGCAGGGAGATATTTAATGCCTCCTTGCACAAAGAGCAAAAACAGTAATGGTGGCAGCTACATGTATTAATAACAGTCGCACGCCACCATGGAACAGTCAGCTCTGAGGCCAAGCACAGATGATTTTCCAAGACACTTGCCCCATATAACCTTGGCTCTAAGGGGACCTCAAAGCAAGATATTCAAGAAGTAAGTAATTCACAGTCAGCTCCCTCCTCCTTCTCCTCTTTACCATGCACTGTTGTGTTTGAGCTGAAACAAAATAGCTAGGTTACAAATAAAATTCCTAAAATTCCTAAAATTCCTAAAATATTGCTATGTTAATATTTAGGTTCTGTTATCATTCTTCTTAGATATGTCTAACACCTCTTAAATGTTCTATATTTTCTGATTTGTTGGCTGCCTTGAGTTTCTTTTAGCAACAACAAGTTTTTCAAACACATACACATACACAAACGTGATATTATATGTGATAACCCTCGACCACAATATGATTTAATTCTTAAACCAACAGATTTATAAACTCAGAATATATGGCCATTTAAAATATGACAATCTGATCATGTTAACAGTTAAGAAATACATTGGTATAACACTGTGTATTCTCACCTTGATTGGGGATTTCATGTCTGCTCAGTTTCCCATGTTCAAGGACTGTAATCGCGTAAGCATGTTGTGCAAGGATACGTTGGTATAATTGAAGGTCTTGTTTATTACCGGAAGAGAGGATGTAAAGTATTACTGCTCTTCTCTGGCTTTTAAAGTATTTGAAAATGGCGTCCTCAGTCTAAAACAGGAAACAAGAAACAAGAAAAGAGATTCTAGTGTTACATAAGAAAATGCAAAGTGTCGTGAGATATTATGACACAGGAAGTAGTACTTCTTTTTCCATAGAAGATTTCAGATAGCTATGCAACTCAAATGATAACTAGCTGCAACAATCACATAGTGAAGTACACCATGCTGGATCAGACCAAAGTTCTGTCAGTTCCAGAATTCTATTCCTCACACTGACCATGCATTGCCTACAGGAAACCTCAAACTAGGACACAATAAAATAAAATCCTCTTGCTTCTGTCCTTAAGAACAAATATGACAGGCATGCTGACCCTGATACTGAAGTTAATGTTTAGCCATCGTTAACTATGAGTTTTATCATCTACATATCTGTGTAATTCTCCTTTAAACCTGCTCAAGTTAGTGGCCATCACTGCATCTTATCGTAGCAAATCCCACAGATTCTCTATGCAGTGTGTCAAGACACATTTCCCTTTTATTCTTGTCTTACAGTACCATTCAATTACAGTGGGTGACCAGAGTTGTAGTATTATAAGAGAAGGAGAAAGTCTTTTCCTTATTTCTTACTCCTTTCCCATCCTTTCCTTTTTACTAAGCTAAACAGCCCTAAAATTGTAATTTTCCCTCATAGGGGAGTTGCTTTGATCATTACAGTTTTGCTTTTCTTCAACTTTGCCAGCTCCACAATGTCCTTTTCAGGTATGGTGACTAGAACTCTACACAGTTTCCAGATGTGGTCACACTATGGGTTTTTATAAGATCAGAATGATTTGGCAGTTTTAGTTTTGAGTCCTTTCCTAATTATGCCTGACATAAAATTTGTTTTTGTTTTGTTAATAAAATTAATAGCAGCCGCACACAGGGCCAGCATTTTCATCAGTGTTGACACCTATCACAAAATAATTAGAATATCTGGAAAACAGAAAGGTGACAAGTCCAATCTTCGCATTTGCTAAATTTATAACTGGAGTGCTTACAAGAAGCATCATGCAAACAAGCAATTATGAGCCTTTGAACGGGTATAGGCTAAAAGGAGAAAGGCAGATGTTTCAGTGTAAGTGAGTGTCATTCAAAAGATTTCCAGTTGTTTATGAGCCTGGTAGCCAGCTATAAAGTGACACTCACAGTGGCCTTTCTCCCATGCACAGGAAGTAGCTTTATGTTACACTTGGCTCCAGTGTAAGATTCCTTGCAGAAGGGAGATGAGCCACGGTGTTCAGCCTTTGATGAATGACCAGTGCCTCTCTGTTTGAAGACAGAACATGTATCTTTCCTTTGCTACAATCAATATAGTTGACAGCTGTTAAAATAATTCATCCACATTTCATTAAATATGTTAAACAAATGTGTAAACCAAGAGTATCTATGTGGTGTTCATAAGCAGAAGTAACAGGAATAAATAGGAAATGATGAGCTCACGGGAGTTATGTTACAGTCTTGTAATTCATCCTCTCCCTGTCCTTGTCATATTTATAACCTATTTGTCCTGTAGCGAGAAATTAAATCCTATTTTACCTCAAAACACCTCTTCTTCTAGAGCAGCCTTAATCCTCTGTTCTCGTTTTCTGCTTCTATCTTTTTCCAAGCTTTTACCTCCTTCAATTATTCTTAATTTGGAGCCTACTAAAACCTCCTGGTACTTTAGGCTTGTTATCTTCTTCTGCATATAAATTCAAAGTGCTGACTGTCATGTGAATTCAAAATAAACTGGAGAAATTCAGTTTGGAAACAAGAAGACAGATGAGGATTTGTTTGCTCTCAGATTCCCATGAAAAATACAGTTAACTCAAATTCACAAGAAGACTGTAGAGGTTTATGTATATATTCAGCAAAAATGCAGTGCATCTTCGTTTTTCAGTTTTTTGCAGTGAGCAATCTGGGAAATAGGTAGACCTGAAAGTTGTAGCTCAAGATGAAACTAGATATGGTAACAGAAGTTACAAAATCAATATTTAAACTTCTGCAGATAATAGGAATCAGAGAGCCCAATTTACATCAGTAAATATTCAGGTTTTTTTTTTTCTCCTCAGGAGGTGTGCGTGCATTGATTTCATTAGCTAGAATGGTGCAGATAGAAAGGTTTATATTCCCCTTTCTGATAAAGATTGATTTCCCCCAATTGCTATTTGCAAAAGGCTAAAAAGATTATACAGGATATGCATTCATGTGTCCCTTTCGTCAGATGTAGTTTTGCCCTGAGATTTGGAGGAAGAGAAACACACGCTCATTTCTTCACTAAAGATAATATTTTAATACAAAGTTGTTTTAGAATACAGTAAGTCCACTGGAGAATAAACTTTACTGAGTTTTGCCAGAAAGGTTATCATGAGATTTGACTTAATGGATAGTAGCATGGCATAGAAGGATTGAAATACTGTGAAGATGAAGAGGTTGTAAGAATGCAGAATTCCCATTATCACAAGGAATAAAGCAGTAGATAGTTTTAGAATAAACAAAGGTATAGCCGATTCCATGGAAAATTGCAGCTTTTGTTTACTGGCCTATTCTAGTACACTTTGCATTCTGCTTGAATAGAAAGTACATTTTGAATACGGGTGCCAGTCTCCAGTTTTTGTGGGTCATCTTCAGGCAGGAAACAAGGGTTCTAATTCTTCTGTTTTGATGGGCTTGATTTTGGGCAAGAGGAAAGGTCTGTGTGCAAATCTCCAGTTCAGCTAGTAGAGCAGCAGCTTGCTACACTATATGAAATTTAACTGATTTGTTGCTGCAACTTAAAAAGACCCTTCAGGGGGCCTATGTATTTTCTTAGTTTCTTCGTTCCTCCAAGTTGTTAGCAATAGCATGTGTATTTCTATACTGCTTATCAGCTAAGTGCTCTCTAAGCGGTTTACAATGTGTTAGCTAATTGCCCCCAACAAGCTGGGTACTCATTTTACAGACCTACGGAAGGATGGACGGCTGAGTCAATCTGGAGCCCGGCCAGATCGAACTCACAACCTTGTGGCTGCAGTACCACCATTTAACCACTGCACCACCAGGGCACCAGAGCTGTGGTGCCAGGGTTCACCCTCTGTTCTGCTCTGCAACCACCTTCTGGCTAGAAACAAGTAGGCTAGATTAAATGTTCTTTATCCCATCTTCCTAAGTAAGAGGAAGGAATAACCCCCATTTAACCTGCATCTGGGAACAGCCCTTTTAGCTAAGATTTTTCTTTCAGTTTCCAAAGAGAAAAATATTTTCTATATGTGTATGTGCATCTTTGTGTGTTTGTGTTTATATTACAAGCTCCAAGCAAAGTCACTTCTATTTAAAGCATAATTCTTATGGATGCCACCAGCAGCCATCCCTAAGCCTGGGTTTTGGCTCGCAAATCTCAAAACCTGGGACAATTTTGAATGGGCCACCCTGATTTTGAGCTAAATTTCATTTTTAGTATAACTTAGCAACCAGAAACCTGTATCACTTGAATCCAGTGTACCTATGAGTCATCTACTACTTCCCAATGGAAGCTGTTAAGTTGAAGAGAAGACATGCCAGGCAAGGACAGCCAGCAAAGGACCCCAGTGAGACATTTTTAATGACCAGCCTGCAGCTGCGGAATTCCCTTCCGCTCCAAGCCTGCCAATGCTTAGTTAAATTTCACAACTGTTCCAGAACCTTTTTGATCGGGAATGGCTTTTGGCCATTTAAGTTAAATGAAATAATATTTTCTTCACTTGTTTACATTTATCTCATGTTTATTTTATTCATTTTACTTTCAGCCTAAAGTGTGCATTGAAGATATATCATCTAGGCATATTGTTGGACAGTTGTCTTTTGCAGCAGTTAAACCTCCAAAAACATGATTTTCTGTTGCATTTGAGGAAATGTCTGCTTGCTGTTTTCAGCTGGGATTGGAAATCTGTGTCTCCCTCCGCATACCTAGTTTTATGTGGAATGGAAGGGAGAATGAGTGGGGATCATGAAAAGAGAGAGGAAGAAGAAGGGGGGTAGGGAGAGAAAGATAATTATGCAGCAAGCTCTGTCCAATTTAGGATCAGGCTTCACCCATGATGATGTATGGCTCCACCCACCATCAGCTGCAGCCTTTCATTACCCTTTCCCCTGGATCAACTGTCCTTCATAGGAAAAATATTCCCCACCCCAGCGGAGAGCTTGATTCACTTGGATGTTAACCCACAGAATCTCCTATGGAGCAGAGAACTGCACTGGAGAAAATAAAAAAGCTGGTTCAGTTTGCAGGTGTTTCACATGCAACCGTGTCCCTTTTGCCTGAGAACATTATATTCCCTGCCCCCTCTCAAAAAAAAAAAATTAACAGTCCTGTTTCTGTATTTGGAGCTCCTCAGCTCCATGTGTTGTTCCATGTTCCATGTGCTTTTCAGTGGAAACAGCCTCACACAGAGAAACAGTTCTGAGTCTAGACGCATAGTTTCTTATTGCTAGTGTTTATTGGGTCCTCCTCCTCCCTTGTCTTCAATAAGGTACGCTATAATAGGAGGTCATACAACAGAAAAAAGTAAAATCTTCCTGATTCAAGTCCTCTTTCTGTTCGTCCAAAATTCCTTCCATCCCATATTTGCACTTCAAAGCTATTGCGGGGATAAACAAAATGATCGAGAGTAAATTGGATAAACAAACAATTCCACAGTCATAGAAGAAAAAAAGTTTTATGGTTCTTCAGACACATGACTCTCCCGGCTGAGAGGTTAAGGGAGTGTGCTTGTAATCTAAATATCTTCCCCGAAGCGTGAGGTGCTCATTACATGGCCCCGTCTTACCACAACTGCATGCATCCAGTGGTTCTCAAACTTTTTACTCCTGTGACCCCCTTTATACCTACATGAAGTTGCCATCCCACCCTGCTCCACACCATGCCCCCATGTTCTATTCTTTGCCTGTCTCACCATCTCCTTCTCACAGGCCCTTTGTACCACATGTGCCCTTCATCTTAATGCTGAGACCTCATGGTCACTAAGAGGCATGCCCTTGCAGTGTCAGTGATGGAACATCTGGAGAAGCTGCTCAGAAAAGCGTGAAAAAAGGAGAAGCCAATTTTTGCTATGTTTGGGGCTGTAGGAAGGCAAAATAGAGGAAGACTCTTTCTATCACTCTTTTACAGAGACCAGTCAATTCTCAATGGTATGCATGCACACACGCGTGCACACACACACACACGGAGGGTTACCCTTCTTTTCCACATTTGCTGTACTTGCTGGCTGATTTTTCATGACCCCCCCACCCAGAGCAACTATCACCCCCCTACACACTTTGGATCCTGCCCCACAGTTTGAGAACTACCGCATTAATCCCAACTTTGCCTGGAGCTTATTGCACAGTGTTGCAGCTTTCCTGGTGCTGTATCATGCTGAACCATTGTTGGGCATTTGGAAATCAGTTCTTTTACCAGTTGAAACCATCCATTAATGACTCCACATCCTGCTGAGATTTAGTGATCATTTTGGGTACGAATGTCTTGTTTCACTTCACTGCAATATGGGAAATGTGGTGGCTATGGTTCCATTGCTCCTCTCAGGGATCCAGCAGAGAAAACTCAGACTATTTCTGGTGGTTGGACTGGGAGGACACCAGGATTTCCAAGAGTTTCCACTGTACATTAAGTCTCTTTTCTCTGGCATGTTTTTTATTGAATTAATTTCTATTTTTCAAAAAGGGTAGTAATACAATAGTGGAATTCAGTTGTATAGCAATGGGAGGGCTACGGAGGCGGTTCGCCCCGGGCGGCAATTTTTGGGGGGATGTCCCAGCCCATAGCCTTGTCCCCACATGCCGTAGCCCCAGCCCCTCGCACTGTGGCCACCTCCCCCAACACATCGTAGCCCTACCCCTACACTGATTTGCTTCAAGACCCACTGAGGTACAAATGCAGTGGTGGTACAAAAGAACTCATTGCTATTCTACTACCTTTCTAACCACAGGAGAAGTGGTTTTCAAACAGAATGACCTAAAAGAATTGATTAGTGTGATAATCACCTGATTTTTTTTACAGCTTTTCACTAAAGAAGAGCAAAAGTAGTATAAAACAATCCATCAGAGAGGACAGATAGTAAAAGTTCTAGCCTACTGTCACTGAAAGTCCAAAATAAACAATGGTCTTTTCATTTCTCTACTTACAATGACAAAAAAAAAAAAAAAACCCTGATAGAATAAACAACATGACTGGAATATATCTAATCCAAGCAGTTATTTTCCATCACATGCAGTATTAATGGTTAAAAATAGTTCTTTTTTTAAAAAAAACTCAAATCATTACACAAGCCAATTTTGGAAAAGAGTGCAATAGATCATCCAGCCTTCATCCAAGAAGTCTAGACAAAAAGCATTTACACTAGATTCTTAGGTTTCTGGAAGGAATTGGTACAGCAGTTTCTTATGAAATATCTTCACAAAACACCATCGACTTGATTTAAATGGAGGTGCTTTGAAATATTTCCTTAGCTGTTTGTTTTACAGAGCTTTTCGCTTTTCAGGCACAAGTGTTTCCTTCTTCAGAAACACACAAGTAATACTAATGGGGTAAATAGAAGGAGAGAGTGGAGAGTTAGGTTTCTTTAGTGACAATTTTCATTCACCTTGGCATACCCTCCAGCATTTCACAGATGACATCACAACTGGTCAAGCAAAATCACAGTGTGGTCAAGATGACTAAAGTTATTAACAAGATACAAGCTAGAAAGATACAAGCTAGATACAAGGAAAGATACAAGCTAGAAGGTGTGCAGTAGTTTGCTTTTGCCTGAATATACTGGGAAGGGCAAGATTCTTCTTGCCCTTCTCGTCTTTCCCACTTCCAAGTTAATTGAATGCAGACTAATTTTGCACTTAGAGCTCAGTTTGCAGCAACTGAGGTAAGGTGAGGACAAAGTGGGAAAGTGGGAGTAGGAATCTATTTAGTCATTGTGATCTCCAGGACAGAGATTTGGGACCCAGTCTGGGAAAACCAGTTACAGATTTAAAAAAAAAACTGCAGGGAATGAAGGGAAAATTCTAAATTTGTGTTCCATATTGTGGTATGATGTAGGTTAGGAGATAAAGAACATGGGGTTACCTAGAAACTGTTGCACTGCAATTGCCATTAGCCTCTGCTAACATAGCCAGTGGTGTGGAGTATTGTGGGAACTGAAGCTTTCAGTAAGCAATAAACATATATTAAACAGTAGTAGCCTTTCTAATTTGTTATACTGAAAAGTCTGGCCAACAGTCTGTAATACTTTCTTTCCTTTTCTTTGGGGCTGTGTTTTATATACTTTAACTGCGTTTTAATTAAAAAGCTGTCCCCCTTATTGGATTTCTCCTCTTCTGAAAGTGTACTATTAAATTGTTAACCATTCTGTACATAAAATGTCACCATCGCTATTCATGCTGTTCTAATTATTGGTTTCAGCCTGTCAGAATTTCCAGTGTTATGGAAACAATGTTCCAATTTACCCAAAGGTTTGCCAGTCGTGCTTTATCACCCCCACACCTCCTTTTCTGAAGCCATAAAAATGTACCTCAGGCTGAGTCTTGGTACAAAAAAGACTCGGCATTGAGAGATGAAAAGAGTCTGTTCAAATAATTTATGCTTTTGCTAGTCTTTACACTTCTTACACTCTCCTTCCCAAAGTGTGGGAGGATAGTTTTACTTTTCCTAAAGGAGAATGATTTGCCACACTCAAGAGCAATTTTCAGATAGATAAGTGCACATGATACTTTAATGGAATATATTTATCTGGTTGGAAATGTCAAGCAAAAGAAACAGGACATTGCTTACACATGCAGAGTTATGGAATCTATTAACAGCAAAATAGCATATACATATGGGGGGAGAGGTAATCTGTGACCTAAATTCCACATATTGCTAGAGGAAGAAAGCAAAGTGCTAATAGAATATTTTTGAGTCTTCCTGTTACACAAGCAGTAGTGCATGCAGGCACTAGCAGATCACTTTTAATCCCAACAGCTGCTATTTAAAAAACAACTGTTTCAATAATCCTTATTGTTCCTAATTTGCAAGAGGATTCCAGCTCAAGGCTGTATTTGTGGCCCTCAACCCATCCAGACTTTCTGGACCACATTTTTCCTGACAGGAAAGAAAAAGAAAAGGAGGAAGATTGTCTTCCTTTCCAGGACTGTATCCACACCAACCATTATAACATTTTAATACCAGTTTAAATGTCATGGCTCCTTCCACTGGAATCCTGGGATTTACAGTTCCATGAAGTTACTGGAATCTTCTGTCAGAAAGTTCTAGCAATATAATTCAGAGGAGTGCACTAGAAAATTCTAAGTCTTTCATCAAACTACAAACCCCAGGATTCCATATGAGGGAACCACTGATGTTTAAGTAGTGTAAAATTTCTGTCATTGGGCAGTGTAGGTATACCCCTGTTAGAACCCTTAAGAGTGACAATTTACATTTTCAATAGGTTGCAGATGCATTCCTATTGTATATCAAAAACACCCATTTTTGCAAAACCAGAAATGGAGTTCTGAACATTTCTATTTTTGTTGTTTGGTACTTTGCAAGTCCGTGCAGCCTCTAAGCAGAAAATTGGTCTTCAGACCTTACAAAGTTGTCCATCCCTGCTATAGGTAATTGAACTGCAGGGCAGAAGGGGACATATATCAATAAACACACACCTGTTTAGAAAACAACTATACCTGAAAAGAAAATTCCTCCTCTCTCAACTCCTCTTCTCTGTCTGTCCAGTTCATTCTCCACTTATGCTTTTTTGAGAGACACCAGTCTTACTAGGAATTCCTACCATGTTTTCTTCCAAAAATAAATTGGTACCAGGACCTGTTGCTACTAAGAGTAAACCTCAGTTCCCATATGATAAAGCAAGAAGACTCATACATGTATACATATCAGAGAGAGAGAGAGAGAGAAAGAGAGAGAGATCAGGGGAAATACTTCTTCATCTGGGAACACTACCCTACAAGCTATCCATATTGTTGTTGTGTTGTTGTATGCCTTCAAGTCATTTCCAACTTATGATGACCCTAAAGTGAACCTATCATGGGACTAAGAGTGTGCGATGTGCCCAAGGTCGGCCAGTGGGTTTCCATGGCCGAGGGGTCTCCAAGGTCATAGTCCAACACCCAAACTACTACACCATGATGCCTCTCTACAGGCAATCCATATCCTCCAACATCTCATGGATGAAAACTGGGCCATGTATGGTCAAGCAACATGAAAATGTGACTAAGTATCAGAGTTTTACTCCCAGCCCATGCTTATCCGCAGCAAAGGAAGGAATGGGACAGTACTTGCCAAGGAGATGGAAAAGTGGGGAGAGTCCAGAGCAAACAATCCAGAAGATCACTGAACTGAAAGCCAAACTCAAAGCCAGTCCAAGGAGTTAGGAATGTCGGAGTTCACAAAGACACACAGCAGGAATGCACAGGCCAATGGAGCTTGGGTAGTAATTTGCCACAGGCAAAAAGCAAGACACGCTGCCAGACTTAAATAGCAGAGAAAACAGATGCTCCTAATCAGTCCCCTGTCTTCTGAGCCTCAGTGAAATGGCTTGCTTCTGAGCTGTCCTCTTTTGCCGTCTACATGACTGCAGACTGGAAGGCAGAGGTGAATCCAGTTCCTCCAAATTATCACTGACTCCGTCTCCCTCAGGCACCAGCTGTAAACTCTCTGTTTCAGCTTGTCTTTCAGATGGTGGAGATACTGGCACAATGGATTGCTCTTCAGTCTCTGACCCCTCATCTATCACACTAAGACCCTTTCCACAGCCTACCTTCTTGTGGTGGCATCTGGTGGTGATTCTGGCAGCAGCTCTGCCAGGAAGGCAGCGCAATGGCAGCACTCTTCTCCGCACAGGACCAGCTTCCTGCATAAGGGAGCACAACGGACATGCCACTTCCTTCCACAGCACATCTGGGTACTTTCCCTGGCTATGCTGGGTCAGGAAGTGCCGCCATTGCACTTCCTGCCATTCTGCAGGACAGGTAAGTGCAGGATGGTGGCGCAATCATGTGCATTGACAGGTAAAACCTGTCAATGATTTAACCTGCAATCACATCACCTGGGGATGAGAAAGGAGAGGGACCACAATGCATCACGCAGAAGCATCATCGTGGTCCCACTCCTCTCCCATCCCCGTGGGATGGGAGGGTGCTGTGGAAAGGGCCTAAGACAGCAAAGGTTATTAATAAGAACACACAGACTAGGAGAAGCTGCAGCAGTTTGTTCTGCCTGAGGTTTCTGAGGGAGCAAAATTCTGCTCTTTCCTCTCCCTGCCTGTTGACTGCAAAGTGTGTTACCTTTTGAATGCAGTTTTGCAACATCTGTAGTCAGCTGAGGACAAAGGGGGAAAATGGGGCAGGGGAGAAGAGAGAAATTGGGACATTTGACAAAGCAGATGAAAGAATGGGACTACAGAGGAGTAATCAGGACTGTTCCTGACAAATTGCTGTATGTTCTTTATGAAGGCTGAATACACATTTTTGCACGCAAATTTTGATTGTGGTTTTGAATATGTATGCATGTGTTTGCTTTTTTTAGGTGCACCAGAACCTGGTTTGGTCTTAGTGGCTGACTTATTCAGTCAGTTGAATAGCCTTTTTTAAAATGTTGGTTGGTTGGTTTAATTAATTATCCTTCTCACTATTTTTTTACAGAAAGACCAATTGAACAGGTTTCCTGCTTCAAATATATGGGGGTAATCTTTCATGCTACTGGTAGCAGGAAAGCACATGGAGAGTATGTGGCCGGTAAGGCACAGAGGATCTCATCAGCCATCCTCAGATTTCTTAAGACAAGAGGAGAACAATATATACCTGTGGCGCTCAAACTCTTTGAAGCCAAATCAGTAGCACAAGTCCTATATGGATCCCAACTGGGACACTTCCCAAACCCTGCACCATTAGAACTTGTGCAATCCAAATTTTTAAGATCAGCTTTCCAAGCTCCAAAATGGGTCTCCAACACTACTCTGAGACTGGAGCCAGGCTTTATGAACGTGGAGGCCAGAGTGTGGGTAACTGTATTCAGCTACTGGTTTAGACTATCCTTCCTTCCCACTGGCCTGGCTCCACTTGAGAGATGACTTCCAGTCTATGTGGAAACAGACAGTGATGACTGAAATCTCACCACTGGGTTTTTCCCCAGAGCTTCTGCTCAGCATGGGATACGATAAGGCCAAAGCAGCTATCAAACAATGGGTGGTAGATACAGACGGACAACTGGATCTAGCTAGCACCTCAACCTTTATCGCTTCTGACTCCAACAGATATCAAGCTTCACCTATGGTGTACTTAGCAAAACTAGAAGTACCTAAACACCAGAGGGCCTTTACCTTGGCACGATGTCATGCCTTCCCCTCAGCTGTCCTCGAAGGCTGATACAAGAAGATCCCCTTCTCAGACAGGCTGTGCCCCTGTGGCTCGGGCCAAACTGAAACAACAGAGCATGTGGTTCTCCAGTGCTCGTACTACAGGGACATCTGCCTCAGCCTTATTTCCCCTCTCTTGCATAAATACCAAGGATGCATTGGAGAATTCTACACTTCTTTGTTACTTTCAGACACCAACCCCAACATAACATATAATGTTGCCAGATTCTGTGCAGCAGCGGTTAAAATTTGTGAGGCACTGATCTCCGCAGTAGACTAGTTCCAAACTTGTCTCGTTATATGAGAGCTGTGCAACCTGACGGAGAATTTCAATGCTGTCTTTAACCTGTTTTTAACCTGTGTTTTTATCCTTTTATCTTTTTCTGTATCCCTTTTTATCTGTGCTGGTCCATGACCATAATAAAGATTCTATTCTATTCTTCTACAGAAGGACCAATTCAGAAAGAAAATTAGCATTACAGGTAACAACCTGTAAAGCAGGGTATGTAATTTCTGGCCAGTCAGATGTTGTTGAACTGGAAAGTCCCATTAGCCCTAGCCCATTGTGAGCATGTAAACTGTTGTTGGAAAGGAACTCCCATTAGCCTACAGTTAATGATGATTGCTGCTAGAAGGTGTGGTCCAGCAACATCTGGATGTCTGCACTTTCCCTAATCCTGTTGAAAGGAATGGAAATAACACCCTGGAGGGAGTTGGAGGTGATATAATCTCTGAAGATGGAGATAGCAGGGTCTTCTCAAGGTTCGGCAGGTTAGTATCAGCTAATGTTGGTTCTATGGGAAGATGAGAAGCAACAGGACTTTTGGTAAGTCAAATAGGCCCACTTCTAACCTTATCCTCCAAGCACGGAATAAGTGATTTAAAAGGAAGGCTTGATGTGCCCTGGCCAGGTCAGGCATTTTGATCTGGAAGGTTTCCTGTGTGGATTGCCAAGCCTCTTCTGAGCGAACCTGTTCCTAGATCAGCTTAGGGGGTGTTCTCTATGGAAAGCAGAGATAGTTCAACGTGACTTGCCATATTCCTCTGAATTGTGGGTCCTTAAGTCTCAGATGAAATATTGGCATCATTCTTTATCTTAGATAGCAGAAAGTCTCAGGCTTCTTCTGGGAGATGCCCTCCTGACCTGTTAGGTTTTGGAGCCTTCTAAACTGCTTAGAGCTGTTTACATTTGCCAAATTGAAGAAGCATTATCAGGTAATCCTCATTGATGGTTATTTATAGGAGGGGTGAGAATCATGTTGCCCTCCAGATTTTAGTGGACTGCAACTCTCAGAAATCCACACCACTGGCTATGATGGTTAGGACTGCCAGGAACTGTAATCCAAATCACATTTTGAGAGCTTCCTGCTTCTCAGTTCAGATTTATAGGAATCTTAACAAAGAATAAAGTGTTTCTTTCCTCCTTCTATTGCAACTCATACATTGTGATAAGGAAGTTAAAAAGCAGCATTGCCATGAATATCAGCTCTATAGACTTGCTGATTCAAAATGTTGTTGTTGCTGTTTGTTATTGTTGTTGCTGTGTGCTTTCAAGATATTTCTGAATTATGTCAACCCTAAGGTGATCCTATCATGGGGTCCTATTGCAGAATTTGTTCATTTGGGCATTGCCTTTGCCTTCTTCTGAGACTGAGAGAGTGTGACTTGCACAGGTCACCCAGTGAGTTTCCACGGCCAAGTGGGGATTCAAACCCTGGTCTCCCAGTGTTCTATTACAACAGTCAAGCCATTGATACCATACTGGTATCAAGTAACACTTCTCTCGAAAAGACATGGGCCATTTCTGCATGGTGTTGCTGGTGTACGATGGGGACGCATTGGCAGTGGTCTGCGAATTGTGCTTTTGCACGATGTCACGGTCCTGCTGCCAATTTGCCCTCACCTGCCGAAATTGCAGGATATTTCAGTAATGGAAAAAGTCCATTAATGGTCTGCAATCACGTGATGCTCTCATTGCCAGCGGCCATGCAGAATGGGTGGAAGCACGATGTAGGTGCCTCTTTCCCCAGTGCAGCGTAGGAAAGACGCCAGCTGTGCTGTGGAAGGAAGGCACCTGTCACTCATGCTACCGTCCGCAGGTAGCCAGACGGGTGCAGAGGGAAGCGTTTGTGTTGTGCTCCCAACTCGGCAGTGGCACTGTCAGCATTGTGATGGGAGAACAACGGAAAAGGATAAGGTGTGGAAATGGTCATGGTCTCTGTTTTGGAGTCCACCACGTAGAATGAATTCTCTGATAAACTCAGGAGTTTCAGGTTCCTACTCTGGAGTGTTTCCGTCAAAAACTAAAAATGTACTTTTTTGTTTAAATGTTTCCCTGACTATTGGATTTTTCAGGTGATTTGAATATAATATTTTATTGTCTTTACTATTATGTTTTTGTTGTATTTTGTTGATTATATGATTAAAGATTGCTCTGGGATTTTTAATAATAAGATCTTGTGAAACCAAACAACTATATAAATGCTGTGGGGAGTGGAGTTTCACCTGTTTGGGGTGCTTTCCTTCTCTTAAGCTGTTCCTCCCCAGGAGGGGTGATACAAGTCCCCAGAGAGTAGTACAGGTCACCTTTAGGGGAGAGGGATAAAGATGGGCAATTTTCATTCCAAGAAATTTCTTCAGTGGGTTTCTACGCAGAAGTCTTCTTATGCTAGAAATTTGAAACCACTGTACAGCATTGCTTTCTTTTTCTCTTTAACAGATCTTTCCTCATAAGAAGAAAAAAAAAGACAGGGAAGAAATGGAAACACAGGGAGGATTACAAGTAGAGAATAACAACTAGGGATGGAAAGAATAATCATTGCAGTTTGTTTCCCAGCTGAAAAATGGATTACCCAACACTCAGGAAACCCAGTTGAGAAAATAATACAAAATCACTCATTTTAAATAGCTTTTGCCTGTTATTCACACAGTATTTTAGAAAATAATTCTACTTAAAAATATAGATGGTTTTTTTTCTTTTTCTTTTGTTTGTTTGTACAAAACTGTGGGTTTTGAGCAAAACCCATTTTTTGGTACCAAAACCCCATGTGTGTATATAGAAACATTATCTTTCTGCAAAAACATACACATGTGCGTTTCTGAGCAGAATGATTTATTCAAAAACTTTGGAATGTGCAAAGGCCAAGCAATAACTTTGGAAATTTCTTTTTTCTCCTCCAGCAGGGAGAAAATTATCGAAATTATTTGCCCTCTTATCAGAAGATAAAATAGTTTCAGTTTTGCATCCCAAAAGCAGCACTGAAGAACTCACAAGCTTCAGTGCAGGGTTACTGTGCAATAAATATCTTCTCTGGAAATGCTCCTATTTCACTTATTTTAGGACTGAAACCAATAAAGAAATGTGTCTGTGTGTATGCTTTCTGGCCAATTAATATTTCTAAGTCTAAGTAGAAATAATGAATCCTCTTCTTATTCCTGTTGTTCGCAAAAACTAAAACTGTAAGATTTTTGTAAATGTGAAATTGAAACCACATAAATGGCAGTTCTCATAGCAAAACAGGCAACAATTTACTTTTCTCAGTTAAAAAAAATTAAGTATGTATGAAAAGAAGAACACTTTTTAATTTAATTTTTAATGCGTGGCATTTTGCTGTCTTCTAGTACTCTCTTTGACTTGCATAATTTCAAAGCAGTTTCTGTTTAAGGATGAAACTGGCTCAAAACTTTGTTGACAAAGAAATCATGATTGTTCTATTGGCCAAAAATAAGGGGTGGGAGTTGTTTTTTAAACCGCTGAAGCTTTCCAGACTTGAGTGGGGAAGAGATGGAGTTTCTTCTGGCAGAATATGTAATTTCAGCAATCCAGCCTCATTTGTGTCTGACTTTGATTAGAAACACAACCCACAAAGGAAAACCACACTGAAGGAGGGTGCCCGGAAGCAAGTCCTGTCTGCCTGGCTTTGTAAAACCCACCCACCTTCTAAACACAGCCGCTTGGTTATGTTAATTAGCTGCTAGGAATGACCATTCAACCCGGAGCCTTTGTACATTTCTTTTAGGACTACAGCTCCCAGATTTTCCCAGCCAGCTGGAACTGTGGACAAAAAAGCTGTGAGAGAATAGTAGCTGTAGTCTAAATAAGCAATCCCCTGCCCCCTGTCTGCTATTTATTCAGCTCTGCATCATGTTTGCTGGACTGAATTTGTGTTCCCCTTCCTCAAGTTCAGGCAGAAGAGGGGTGGGAAAACATGACCCTCCAAAGGCCACATGTTGCCCTTCAGCTCTGTTCAACCTAGCCAGTGTAAGTAGTAGTGAAGGATTATGGAAGTGGTATATCCTCCAACCGTTCCCATTTCCCTTTTCCAATTAATCCTCCGTCAACTTTTTCAGCCACATATAAAATGTACCAGTTCTTCTCTCATCCCCTGTCTTTCTGCCTTTGTCCTCAGCTACTTCAATTGCAGCAAACTGTGTTCAGACCACAAGAGTAGTTTGTATTCTGTTAAATCATCAAGAGTGGGAGGAGAGATGGGATGGAGTCTTGCCCTTCCCAGTAAGTTCAGGCAAAAGCAAACTGTTGCAGCCTCTCATAATTTGTGTGTTTTCTCATTAATTGATTAATGATTGATTACAATCTGATGTTTCTTGGCCACATGTGTCTCATACCCTCCATCATTTCACAAATCAAAACCAGGATGCATGTGACCAAGCAACACCTCCTGTTTTTTCATCTGTGAAATGCTGGAGGATATGGAATGGCTGAAATCCAAAACACTTGGAAACCACAGTTGCACAGCCAGAAGACAGAGAGCTTTCTTCTGACAACCTTCAAATACTGGTCTATCTTCAGCAAAGAAAGATATGTGGCTGCCCTATACTAAATCTGCCTATTTGGGATTAGAAAAAAACAAGCTAATCACACTGGAGTGTTTCGTATGAATGAACTCAATGCTAGAGAACAGCACAGACAAGCTAAGCCACATCTACACCACCCAGACTTTATGTGAATGACAAGGGAATTTTTGGGAACCAAGTTAAATAGACTGGGACCACCAAGAATAGTGGAGAGTTATAGTAGGCTCCCAGTGGATTCCTTTGGCACCAAAAAAATCCACTGGAAGTTGGAAAAAAGCCCAAAGTCCAGTCCAAGAAAAGAGATCCACTGGAGTAAACATGGAAAATGGCCAGACTTGTTTTCTGCTGCTCCAGAGACTAGGACACAGAGAGTAGATCATGGAGCAATGGCTTCAAACTTCAAGAAAAGAGATTCCATCTAAGCATTAGGAAGAACTTCCCGACAGTAAGAGCAGTTGGACAGTGGGATACACTGCCTCGGAATGGCACGGTGGAGGCTCCTTCTTTGGAGGTTGTTAAACAAAGGCTGAATGGCCATCTGTCAGGAACACTTTGATTGTGCGACAGGGGGTGGACTTGATGATCCTTGTGGATTCTTCCAGCATTATGATTCTATGATTCTATGATTCTGTGAAAACCTAGATTAACTTTGTTATTCAGAATGTTATAAATCAGCTACTAACAGTATCACAAGTATGCCTTTTTGCTGTTATTTAAAAAAAAAAACCCACTTATTGGTCTTATTATACGGACCACCACCGCAGTTGTATACAACCCCTCAATGTGTTTTTCCAGGATCTGGTTAATTTGATATTAATGCTCCAATGTTTCCTACATTGCTAGAAAGAAATCAATTTCTTGTTTTGTTTTGTTTTTTCTGGAAGCTACTACAGATCTATTAGCTTTTTATGTCACTAGCATTTTTGTTCAGGAAGAAGTGGGATTTAGATTGAAATGACTGGAATGTTACTCTGTTTTTCCTTGTTTTCTACTTAAATATAGTGCCAGCCACTAAATCAGAGAGAGCTTTTGATTGTTGATATGGTGCCACTCGTTTTCTCATTATTTTATATATACAATGTAAATAGAGGCCGTGTGTAGAATGAATATGAGGTAGAGGGCTGGACTGAAACTCCAGATTTATGAGAACTCACAGGCCATTTCCACATTTCAGGCCCCTCCCTAAACTGCAAACCCCAGGATTTGACAGTGGAATAACAGCACTATAACACTCTAGAGTGGAAATGGCCACAGGGTGACTTTAGGCAAGTTGCTCTCTCTTACTTTACCTTTCTTTACGGCGTTGTTGTGAGGAGAAAGCAGGGAGGAGGGGAATCAAGTGGCCAAAATGGCAATTCCTCTCCTTCTCCTGCAATCTGCTTCTAGAATGCTAGATTAGATTCTAGAACTAAAACCTGCTTCAGAGGTCAAACACACATTTTCAACAGATGTTAATGCACATAGCATAGGCTCACTGCTAGTCTTCTTAAGTTACTGGTGTACACACACACACAGACACACACACAAATCATCTGCTACCTGATTCAAACATTCTGCATCTAGAAACCTCTAGCATCACTGGCTCTCCACAGCGATCCCCTATGGCTCCAAATAACTCTCTCTAGTTCCATCTGAATGCAACTGCTATAGTCAGGGAAGAAAGGGGCATTCCAGGATAACAACAAAGTATGTGGATTGATGTGTGTCTTCTTTATGTATGGCTCACAACTGGGATTGTGATTTTCCTGCTGTTTCCTGTTGCATAATTTTAAGGGCTGGTTATGATCTTTAAAGCTCCATATGGCTTAAGTCCAAACTATCTGAACCTTCCATATGGCCTTGCCTAAGTTTTATGATTTCTGGAGGAGGGCTTGGTCTGCAACACGTTACTCTTGTTTAGTGAGGACTTGGGAGAGAACTTGCTTAGTGGCTGCTCGTAGGCTTTGGAACGCCCTCTCAAGGGAAGCTGGTTTGGTGCTCTCTTTGCTCTCTTTTTTGCCAGAAGATAAAGACCTTCATATTTAAACTGCCTTTAACTGGTTCAGGTAGAGGGATGTGCAATGGGTGTACTGTATTTTAATATGTATTTCAACATGTGTTTTCCATGTTTTTAATTGTTTTAAATCAGTGTTTTAAAATTAATCTTTTAATTGGATTGATTGTTAAATGTTTTTAAAACTTTTATACCACATATTATTTTAACTATTTTGGATCAATTTATATTGTCATCGATTTTGGGTCCCATTTTGGGGAAAAGGCAGGATCTAAACTGAATGAATGAATGAATGAATATTCATGTATATGAAAGCATACACAAAGGTGATGACAGAACACTTACAGCTTGAAAAAGTGACCTTTTGGACAACTTCCAAAATCCTCCAGCCAGCATTGCCAATAACTTTTCCACGCTCTTAAACTCTGTCCCAGTATAATGACTGATGATCACTCAACTTCTGGTTAAACCAGGCAACCTAGTTCAGACCATGTATAGTGCTGTGAGACTACAAGCTTCAGCTCCGTGGCCATGCTTTCCAGGGACACGTGCCAGCCAAAGACCAAGTTCCTTGTATTTTTGAATCCTCTTCAAAAAGGCAATATGCCATTCCTGTTAATCATTGTGAAGCCCCATACCCCCGGGGCCAATCACTCGAAGGATGGGAGGTACTCTAAAAGAGCAAGCTTGAATGTTTCTTGAAGTTGTAAAACATGTGGAAGATTACAAAGTACAGTAGAGAGGGAAACAGGGGGAACACAGTTCCAAGTCTTTTTCAGAGCAAGAGCCATGTCATCAGCTGCCACTATAACCAAATTATTGACAGACTCTCCCTGCGTATGCAAGCAAATGAGGTGACAAAAAGGCTTTCAAGTTTTGCTATTGACCACAAGAGATTGGTACAGATGGTGAGAGAACGAGAAAAGTAATCAAGAACATTCTGTATATCGCTTTCCTTTTCTTTGAGGAATTACTACCTTACATTCAGAAATGTTAAAAGTAAAGTTTCTTCACAAGCTGGTTTGAATTTTGGGCTGAGAGCTACCAGTTGTGTACTAGTTGGCTAAAGATCTCTTGTTAAAGCTCAGCCAGAACTCTACTGTGGTCAGTGCAGTTTGCTTCTGTTTAAGTGTGCAAGCATGCATAGGCTTGCAGACACGTCCAACATACCTAATGGTGAAATTGTGTTAGTACTTTGACTCTTTGTTGTTGTTGTTTTTAACTATGGCATTTTTAATCAGAATATTGGCACCTTTAAGTATAAGTAATAGCAAGTCGGTGTATGTCTCTGTGTTGCCTGTGTGAACAACTGAGTATCTATATATCATGTGATCATGGTCTCTCCTTGGAGTGATGACTGCTGAGGTGAGGTGATCTTGCACTTCAGAACTGATCACTGGAAAAATGTCCTAGAGCAATCTAGCCACAGATATAATCTGCAATGACTGTTTGGACAACCTTATTGGACAACCCGGGGCAACACCTGGTGTTATATTCCCTATCTTCCTTTTAAAAGATGCTTAAGAAGAAGCCAAAAAAAAGCTTGAATGCATGTTTGATCTTGGATGGTAAATGCAAGGACAGATTCCAGCCATACTAGAAAAGATTCTGGAAGCTTTATCAGAAATGAAATCAATTTTCAGCTCATCCATGCATCTTGCACTATTTTCTGGATGCTTCCCTGTCCCAGAACTGCTTTCTTCTCAGTGTTAATGATATTTACAACATGGTAGAACATGGCCTATCAGCCTGTACAAATTTTCAAAATCTACATGAAAGATTAACAAAGGTATACAGTATCTTTATATTGATATTGGTATAGATAGATGCATACCCTCCAACATTTCACAGATGAAAACACATGTGGTCAAGTAACATCACAGTGTGGTCAAGAGGACAAAAGTTATTAATAAGGAAGAACACAAGCTAGGAGAGGCTGTGGTAGTCTGTTTTTGCCTGAGTCCTTTGGGAAGGACAAGACTCCACGGCCCTCTTTCCTCTCTCTCTCCACTGAGTTAATTGAGTGCAAACTTTGCACTTTGAACTCAGTTTGCAGCAACTGAAGTAAGCTGAGGACAAAATGTGAAAGTGGGAGGAGGAGAAAGAAAGTGGGATATTTTAAAAGCAGATAAAATGTGGGATGACAGAGAAATAAGTGGGATTGTCCTGCAAAAGCAGGATGTTTGGAAGCTAGGTAGTTATATTACATGCATTTGTTAAACATCCAGACAGAATGTTTACAGATATGTGCTTGCAATTATAATTCTGTCTTTAGCTGTAGAGCTTGGAAATTTTACGTTTTTGCATTACAGCTTCTAGAGTTTTAACTCTAAAATTAAAAAAGAAAGAAAGAAAGGGAAACATTTGCCATTCTTGTGACCAAAACTTTGGAAAGTTATCTTGGTGCAAGCAGCTTAATTTTGAGTCAGTCCCTTGCATCCCCAGCCTGCATGGACACTGGTTATTGTGGCTAGGAGATTTCCCCCTCCCCTAAGATTTAGTCAAGCCCTACTTGGATTTGTCACTCAGCAAACCAGTGAAAAGAGATCTGAATTTTAAGGGTTCTTATATGGAAACAAATCTGGAATAAGAGGCCTGTCTAGAGGCAAGTTGCATAATAATATGAGGATGGAAGGGACTATTTTATTCATAGTTCATGAAGATTTTTTGTAATATGCAAAATAGCCTGGGGGACATTTAATTTTTAAAAGCTGTACGCACATTTTGTAGCTGATTTTGGCTTCCTGGAGATGTAACATAAAGTCATGTGGTTGTGCCAAGGCTAATCACAGATGTCACAATAAAAATAGCTAATAGTATCATGAGTGCACTTAGTACATTTCAATAAATGACTACCAAACAAGTGAACAAGGTTTAAATATTTCACCACAAGAGTACAACATAGCTATGAAGCAGGTAACTCAAGGACAAACTGTAGTTTCAGGCACAAAGGATCTATAAACAAATAGAATGATGTAAAAAAAACCAAGGGATATGATCCAGCTGAATTTCAGGATGTTTACAACCCATGAGTTTCAGCCTGAATCATGCTCATGAAGATTACTTTGATTTCTTGTCATTTTGGTACCTTTCCAGGAGGCTGTTTAATGAACCTTGAAAATGGACTTACTTGTAGCTTTAAGATAACTGTGGATCCACATGGATTCATGAGGGCTATTTGAGGAACAAGGAACTGTGCTAATTAACCTTCAGGTCATTTGAGTGAAGCCTTACTATTCGATCTGTGTGCCTTAGCTCCATAAAATCCTTAACCCTATTTTGAAGTTTGTTGCAAAATATTCACTTCCAAAGACCATGTTGGAAGAACCAAGATTGTATACCCCTTAATGTCTTCATAATGCAACAGTCATGGCAGAGGTAAATTCCCTTTAAAAAGTTCTCTGAACGTTCATTTCACACATACATTTTCCCTCACCAAGAGATTAAATAGATAGGCAGACAGATAGGTAGGTAGGTAGGTAGACAGACAGACAGACAGATCGACAGATATGGGAGGAGGGAGAATAAAATGCATCTGTACCTCTATCTACTTCCTCCACAAATCAAAAATGAGGTCCAAATTCAAGTTCAGAGAATCTCTTAGGCGCTTCATTCCAGTAGGGGGGGGGGGGGAGGAATGGGACCAAAAATACCAAAATTTTACTTGAATCTCTTACTGGCAGTTATTAAGCCTAAGAAGAGGCAGTGTGGTATAGTGGTTTGTATGACAGACTAGGAGGCCAGGGTTCAAATCCTTCCTCAGCCATGGAAACCTATAGGTAACCTTGGGCAGATAACACTCTCTCAGCCTTAAAGGAAGGCTATGACAAACTTCTTCTGAAGAAAACTTCCCAAGAAAACCCTACGATATCATTACCACAAATTGGAGTCAAGTTGACGGCACATCATAACAAGAATGTGAGGAGGTTGTATCCATACAAAATCCAGAAAACAACCAAATAATGGCATCAAGGGGTCATGGCCTCCTGAGAGGATTCCAGAGGAGAGCCAATGGAGTGTAGTGGTTTGACAGTCGAACCATGACTCTGGAAACCAGGGTTCAGTTCCCTGTTTAGCCATGGAAATCCAGTGGGTGACCTTGGGCATGTCACACACACACTTGGGCCATTTCCGCACTACACTCTTATAGCGCAATTATTCCACTTTCAACATCCTATGGAATCCTGAGGTTTGCAGTTTCGGGAGGGGCCAGGCGGCCCCTCCCGAAACTGCAAATCCCAGGATTCCATAGGATGTTGAAAGTGGAACAATCGCGCTGTAAGAGTGTAGTGCGGAAATGGCCTCAGAAAACCCCATGAAAGTTTTGCCTTAGGGTCACCATAAATCAGAAATTACTTAAGTCACATAACAACCACAAGGAACTGAGGAAGGCTGTATTCAGTCCCAGCACCTAAGGTCCCCCACCCCAGCCTTAAAGTATGGGGTACAGTATTTCTGCACAAATAAAAGTGTTTGTTTTTTTAACAGTGTGTGGAGTTGCCCTGAAAATGGAGAACATCCTGGCTTCTATCTTCAAAGAAAAGAAGACAATAATCTTCCCCTATCCCACCTGCACAGGGAGGCTGGTCTGGGGCAGGCCAGGCTCCTGGGCCACTAGCCAATCAGGGTTTCCGTAATGTCCTGTTCCAGCCCCTATCCCCTGCCATAGATGGAGGAGGAGAGAATAAGGGAACAGTACAGTAGACCTTGTTCTACTGGCCCTTGAATATCAAGATGGATGGGCTTTGCTGCTGCCATCTCCCCCTCCTTGTCCTTCCATGGCAGGGAGGGGGGCAGAAGTAAAAGTGAGCATGTGGTTGTATGTGTATGTGTGTGTGTGTGTGTGCGCGCGTGCGCGCGTTAGTTAAGGGGGCACCACTGAATTGCTGGCATAACAACTACTCTTTTAAAAAGGAAAGCCAGCCATCTGGAGGGCAGCAGCGGCAGCAGGGTGGTGGAGACGTATTTCTGCTATCAAACTTTCACCACTACTTGTTCTCCCTGTCCTGCCAAAAAGAAGACTCAGCTCTTCAAGTTGCCCTTGGGCTACAGAAGCAAGAGGATGGGTATGGAAGAACGCTGATGCCATCCATTGGCCAAATAAACAAGAGCCAACAACTGCTCTTTGGTGTGAAACCACCAGCAAAGCAAGACCAGGCTCATCTGAACAGGATGCAAAATAAATGTCCCTCTATCAATCACAACTTCCCTGAAGAACTGATCTGCATTTTCTGTCTTTTCCATGCCCTTCCTTTCCCTTGAGTGGTTTTTTTCTTTCTAAAGCCTGAAGCCAGAGCTTTTCTTTCTTTTTTTCTGTTACCTTTTTCTTATGTCCCACTTTGGAAAACAAGAAGAGACTGAAAAAATGGAGGAAAAATAGGCTAAGCAAAGTCTATATTCAACAGAATGTTGGAAGAAAACAGAGTGCAGGTAGAGCATTCCCCCCCCCAGTAGTACAACCAGTAGTATATTTGTTCTTATGTTCCCTGGAAACACTACCACTTGTGCTTGATGTTGCACAGCAGTAAATAGTGCTGGAGTCTCCTTATGCCCAGTCTAGAACTAGCAGCCTGTAAGCACATCATTTGCACTGAATGCTGTGAATACATAAATAAATGAAAGAATAACATCAGTTGAATAGCCTGTGAGTGTACTGATTTCCCAAGTGGGATTTATGTTTCTTTTTTTAAAAGAGTGCCCTTGTGGTGTTGTGGGCAGAACTTTGGACGTGGACCTGGGAGACAAAAGTTCAGATCCTCCCTGAACCTTAAACATGCCAGGATGAACTCAGACTACCACTTTCTCTCAGCCTTACACAAAGCTGTGAGGGTTAAAAGGAATGGAGTGAGTCAATGTGCTAAGCTCCTTTGAGGAAGGGCAGGAAAGAAATGTAATAAATAAATAAAAACACGAACTCATTTGAACCTCCACTTTCCTTACGAAAATGGACATTCAGCTTCCTTTCACTGCACAAATTTGGGATACTTTGATATGCATCCATTACGTCCTGTACAGCCCACCAGAACTACAGCAAGAACCACAGACAGAATCATAACTAACTATACAGCAGTTACCACCATTCCCATTCACCCATGCTATTTCCAGTTCACTTGGAGGCAACACCACTTCACTCTCCTTTGATGTTTGTAACAAAATCTCATAAACTCCAGCATTGCACAGATGAAAGTCAGGACACATGAGACCAAGCAACATCAGAGTGTGGTCAAGATGGCCAAAGTTATTAATGAGGCAGAACATACAATGTAGGAGAGATTGTAGCAGTTTGCTTTTGCCTGAACCCACGGGGAAGGGCAAGACTCTGCTCCTTCCCTTGCTCTCCCCTGCTGCTGAGTTAACAGGGTACAAACTACTTTTGTACTTGTAGTTTACAGCAGTTGCAGTCAGCTGTGGACAAACAGGGAAAGCGGGAAGAGGAGAAAGAAACTCTGACATTTTAAAAGCAGTTGAAAAAGTACATACAATACTTATGCTTATGTAGTTGTGAAGTCCACTCTGTCAAAATGTTGTGCTCCTAATAATCTGAACTTCCATTGTATGCATGTGTCTGTGTGTGCATTTATAATTCTGTCAGACTTTGCCCACTTCAGGGCCACCTCGGAGGGTATATAGCAAATCGACCAGTCACTGGGATGTCCAAGTCCATCCAAGTGTGTGCAAAAAAGGTTAATGGACTGAAAATAAGAACAACCAAGGTTTAGAGAGAGGGCCTATAGGAAGTGAAGGCTACAATCCACTGGCTAAGGTACGAGTCTCACTGATCACAATGGGACTTCCATCTGGTATAAATGCATAATACGATGATATGAGTCAATTTGAATTTGCTAAGATAAAGGCAAGCTCTCTGGCCAGCTAGCTTGATTGCAGGATCTCTCATGGTCATGGGCAAAACCTTGAGAATGTGTAGATTGTGGTTGTCAAGGGGCTGAGGGGTGCTATTGTGTGGTATTCCACATGGTGGCCCCTGGTCCAATGCCACCCTCTCAGTCATTAACTGCTGGTCCCTGGCAAGTTTCTAGGAAAGAAACAATTGTACCCCCCGGGCCTAATTATAGCGCCAGTCAATGGCACATTGGGGGAAAAAATAATTGCCAGTCCTCTACATCATATAGCTTGAGAAGCATGGATGAGGACAGGGCAATACAATTTGCTCTTTGAGAGCTACTGTTTCCTGCTTCCTTCACCAATTTTGCCAATAGATATTGTTCTTGCCTTTCACTTGCCGTGTGTTTTATTGACCTGTTTGAAATATTCCAAATTATCTGAAGCCTCAAATTGTGGAACCAGTGAATACACCCACTCTACTGAATGTTCATAGGGGCTATTTTTAATCAAAACATCTTGGAATTTGGGGGAAAAAGAAGTACTGTACATTTAGTTCCATATGAACTTGGAGTGTTATAATCCAGGCCACAACACTTTCTTTCTCTATGCCCTTCTATATGTCTATCTTTGCATATGTTCCTCATGCACAGCCTGCCACCCCATTTCCTTGGGAGAAGCTCATCTTGAAAGGTATTACTGAGCCAAAGAACCCGTCCAAACTTTCCCCTGTTCTCTGACATATATTAGCGAGAAAACAGATCCCTCTCAGAGTTTTAGAAAGGTTAATTTTAGCTGTGCCTGCCAGCCACATTCCTCCAGCTTCTGAGTCAGTTTTTCATTCTACATCAGCAGGCAGTCTTACCTCTTTTTGTGCTTGTGGGTTATTTGAAGGAAGGAAGCAATGGACTTGCCTCTCAGAGACTTCCTTGTACCTCCCTTGCCAGACTTCAGCCACTTTGTTTGATAAAACTCCATTGCCAGCTGCTGCAAGATACCTCCTTGTTTTTAAAGGTGTCAGAGTCTGGTAAAAAAGACAGGCAGCCAGTGCCAGAACCACCAGGAATGGGCGAAGTCGACACCATCTCCTTCCAGGCAGAATTTGCCGGCAAGACATGACCACCTTACGTTTCTAATTTTGTCCCATTTCCACATGGTAAGAGCAGTCAGAGCAGCTACTTTTCTTCAGCACGAAAGACAGGGAAAAAAGGGTGCTCTCCCAAAAACAGTTCAAATTCTCTCCATCTTTTCTGGACCTGAGTTTTCCCATGGCAAGAAGCTACAGGTCTCCAGGATGAACAGTTCTTCCAGAAGCAGTGGCCAACCTGTACAAAAGAGAATGGAGGCAAGAGAAAAAGAAGTCACAGCATGGATTGTGAATGAACAGAATTAAGCATCCTGAAGTGCTAGCAGAAGAAATCTTATCGTTTGGTAAAGGAAAAATAAAACTTACCCACACAATAGTGACATGGGAAAAACTGTATTCAAGAAGAAAGCAATAGGTTAAAAATTATTATGTGCTGTGTACACAGTTGAACAATGTCAAGGATTTTCAATGTTTTTTTCTTTTTTGTCCCCTTGCATGTCCAGTTCACATTCTGCTGAAGTTTTTTAATACACCATTTCCTTCATTCCAGATCTTTTAAATCGCCCTTTTCCTGTCAGCAAACATACACAACCATTCCTCACTGAAAATTCTATCCGGGTTTTTGAAAGCTTAAAAACTAGTTTTCTCTCTATTAGATTTCTCTCTCTGTGTGTGTCTCTCTCTCTTTCCAACTTTTTGAGTTCAAAGTTATGTTTACTTACTCAGTTCTTAGCCCTGTCAGACGTTTTCCATTCTCTCCTAAAGGGTGGCTGATTAAAACCACTCGGAACAGCCCAGCCTCATGACTCCAGCTCATCTTCGCACACGCACACAGCACTCCATCTGAACTCAGTTGGACCACAGACATACAAATAAAAAGCAGGACTGCCCTGAGGGGTGGGGTTAAGTTTACCAAGTTCTCAAAAGGCTCACACGCTGGAAGCTGTGCCTCAATCACAGAAACAATGTCGTTTTCCCTTGCATGCTATATCCTTCCAAACTACACAAGAGTTCAAAAAAAAAATGCAACCAGGTTACAGAAAACTCAAACATAAGTATGCAGATGTAAGTATGCAACTGCCAACATACTGCAGAGATAAACTGGGGAAATAAAAGTACTGTACATAACAATGTGCTATGAGAAATACATAGGCTCATTTGAAGGGTCCTTTGAATTCAGAACACCCATCTATTAAGGAGTAAGCCTGTAATCCTATAAAAGCCCACATAGTTCTCTTACTAAAGTCAGCAAGGCTTTTTTGCTTCTTTACTAAGCTTGGAAAAGTTACATTCTGGACTGCAGCTCCCAGAAACTCCTAGCCAGTATGGGAGTCCAGACACTGAGGCACCAAAATAGTGTTCTTCCTATGTTTGCGGTGCTAAAGAATGCTACACTAAAGACTATAGAGATTCTTACAATAAATCCTTCAGCGAAGGATGATACACGACAACTTTCTTGGGCAGTAGTCCTTTCCACCAAGCAGGCAGATTCAAGAGGAATGGGAAGGGAATGTGAGCCAGATCAGTCAGATCAATTCCTGTTGATCAGTGGAATGATCTCATAGCCAGATTGACCTCATGTCCTATAAAAGACTTTACTGCATGCTTTTATTATATTGTGAGATGGTGGATTAAGAGGGTTCACTATGAGACAGCTTTACATATAATGATTTACCTACACATGCAGACAGTCAGGACCAGACTGGCTGTACTTAACATAATGAATTAGTGTCACATAAATAAAGCACCATCCATCTTCACCTCTACACACCACTCTTCTGGCAGATTGGAAGTTTTCACTTCAATTTTAGATCAAGCAGTTCAGCATGTTGTTAAAAAGGCTAATCTTAATACAGAGATGAGCAACTTATTATTAGCTGTTCTACAGTTCCCTATAGTATGACTGCTAGCCATACTATCTGAAGCTGATGGGAACAAAACTCCAACAGCATCAGGGGAGGCACAGATTCTCCAGCAAACCAGTTTTATCATGGTTTGAAAGTTGTCTTATTTCTACAAAACAAAGTTAAGATTAACTATAGTTTATGTGACATACAACACAACAGCAGCAATGATTTCCACATATAATGTGGAACACTTTTCTTTCTTACCCAAAATGAACAAGGAAGGCATTGTGGCCACCAAAAACAGTCAATAGTGAGCTTCTGACATACAGGTTTCATTAGAAGAGGAAACTTCGTCAGAACAAGGGTCGACAGAAAGTGGTTCTGGACCTTATTGAGTCCAGAACTTTCATCTTTTCACTTAAAGAAAGCACTTTTTGTATCTTCTTTGGCTTATCTGGATTGCCAGCATCACCACTCATGAGCTTTGGGGGAATTATTGAACAGCAAGCAGCTAAACACGAGGTAGCATGAGCAGCACGAAGTAGCACTAGCCAGCAGTTCCAGACACTGCAAGCAGTGCCAACAGCACAAGCCAGGAAGCCAGCAGTGCCAGATACCATGAGCCGAGCTTGTAGTGGTGGGAGCCAGCGGCAGATACTGTGTGCAGTAGGAGATACTGTGAACAGCATGAGCACCACACGGGGGTGCTTGGCATGTAAATGAAACCATGTAAAATGAACTTGCATTAAACGTGGGCATACTGTATTAGTTTTTTAAAAGAACAAAGATTGTTCTTTCATTACATTAGCTAGTATAGTCGGCTCACCATATCTGTGCATTCTGTATTCGTGGATTCAATCGATTACAGCTTGAAAATATTCCAATAAATAAATAAATAATCCAAAAAGCAAACTTTAATTTTGCCACTTTATATAAGAGATTCTATTTTACTACATAACTGTACATAATGGAACTTGAACATCCACAAATTTTGGTATCCATGAAGGGTCCTGGAACCAAACCTAGAAGATTCTGAGGGCACAATGTTAATAGTAAATAAATAAAAGCAATAAATAAATAAAACAAAAGCAATCTGTAAATAAATAAAAGCAATCTGTTACAGTTTGTCATATTGTTTGTTGTAATACTTTACTTTTAAGCTCTTTCCTGTTTCATGAGAAATTATTTCAACATTTTTTTTAAAAAATAGTATTGTTTATTAAGCAAAAATGAAGGGGAAACAACACAGAATGTTTAAAGCATACACACAGTAAGTAGAACTCTCTCTGTGTGTGTGTCTATGAGTGTGTGTGTGTGTGTGTGTGTGTGTGATAGAGGGAAAAAAATCTAAATAAATTTCAGTGAAAAGTATCGTCCAAATGTCCAAAAGATTTGTTTTCAGGTTTATTCCATCAGTTCAAATGTAGGAATAGTTATAAGATTCTCAATCCACTGAAAATTGGAAAGTGTGTATTTAACTTTCCAGTGTTGCTGTATAAGCTTGTTTAGCCACAGTAAGGATATGGAGATTCCTTTCTCACTGATCAGCGGTTAACTTTGAAAAAACAGGTAGGTATTTTTTAAAGCACATCAATATTTGCAACGCTACTCCAGAAAAAATGAATAAGGATCTCTCCTCTAAAAACGCTGTATTAGCATATAGCCAGATCATACGATTAAAATTCACTGGATGAATTACAGCACTATCAGAATACTTACACAAACCTTTGCTGAAAAGGCATTTTGATGTCCAATATATCTGGAACATAATCTTTTACTGAATAAGTTCCAACTGAAGAAAAAAAGAGAGTACACACGGCAAGGCCTCAGTCCATTGACAAAGCAGAATAAGGCAATCCAGTTCCTTACTCCAATCATTCCTAAAACCTCCCATATCACATCATACCAAGCAATATTTTGAAACAAATATTGTGGGTGGGTTCTTATTTTCTGTGCAGACTCAGGAAGTGTTTCCAATTCAAACATTCCATCACTCCCAACTGTACTAATAGGGCTGTACCACATGTCTTTTTCATGATTGTTTAAATTGGCTTCAGCTTAACACTATAAACAGCATTGCCTAAAGCTTTTGTGAATGCACTTAGAAATCTGTATGAAAAGTTACTAAATGTGAAATGTTTTCCAAGCAGAGAACTTTGTTCCACAGCAGACAGAGGTATTTTTGGAGACTTCAGATCAAATCAGGTCAGTCCTGTCGTCAAAACTTTGTCCACACATGAACATGCTTTGTTTTACTTTGAACATTTTGTGAGTGATCTAAGGCTAGCCTGCTAGGTCTATCAGTTTGTAGCAATAAAACAGAACTTGCAAAATGGATTTTTTATGTACTCATGTTTATTCCACATTACAGGAAATGCATTTTCAGCTGAAAACTGAGTTGTTGTTTTTTTAACAGAACTACTATACATATTTTCTAAGCATTAGAACAGTTAACGACTGTTTTACCTCTTATGGCGTATCAAAAAGTTGTAAACACTGCAATAAGAGATACCCAATTATGCCCAGCAAGGCTTAACTCTGCATAAGCATGCCTAGGAGCAGGACTTCTATGTAAACATGCACAGGATCAGGCTCTACTCCACTCCAACCAGAATATGGAATTTCAGAGCAGCCAAGATTGCCAAGAGTAACCTCTAGTGGCTATATCAAGAACTCCACCAATACTTAATTCGTGGTGATAAATTTTCACCCCCCTTCACCCTTCAAAACTACTAGAAATTCATCTGGCACCATATTGATATTTTTAAACACATTTGGGGTTGTATGCATTTTATTTTAAAAAATAAAGGTGCTGGGATTATCTGACACCAGGACTTCAGATACACTGTAACAAGTGTAACAGAAACATGATATAGGTATGCTCAGGCACAGTCTTTTAAAACACTAGCATTGCTACATGATCTTCTAACAATCCAATTCTTGAAATGTGCTCATTAAAAAAGGCCATTTTAAAAAAAACTACTCTTAGTTGTATATGGAAAAAAGGCTATCGTACACTCTCAAGATCAGGCAATAGGGCAGTCATATTTAAATATATTGCACTCTTAGCAAGAAATGTGGGGATCATTTCACCAATGTGGAGTACATTTAGTTCTGTCTACCTATCTGCAACTGTATTTACTAAAATATTATCATATTATTCTGCGTACAAGAGCCTATGGTATTTTAAAACACATGGGTTTATTCTAGTATATAGCATGGTAACTACCTAATTATAGCCTCTAATATTTGATTATATAAAACAAGGGTAGGAAATCTGTGATCCACTTGATGGTGCTGGACTGAAAGTTCCATCATCCCTGACCACTGGCCATGTTGGTTTGAACTGATGAAAATTAACACCAATATCTGTTGGGTGACAGAATCTCCATTGATGGAATGAGACCATTACTTCCCAGCTTCAAAGTTATGTGTAACTGTATTATGTATATAATATTTAAGTGTCACATTTAAGAAAAACATGAAGCCATCTTTATAAAGCTTATCGCAAGCTCATAGAGCCATTAATTAGCCAGATAGTAGAGGTCTAAATCCAGTTTTACATTCCACTTGCTACACAATAATGATGGGGCCTGGTCAGATCATTTTCCGTAAGTCAATATAAAAAAATCTTTCTGTGAGACAAAAGACAGAAATGCTTAAAGAGTTAAAGGCATTCTATGTTTATTTCAGTGTTACCACTTGCAAGAAGACAATCATTAAACTGTAAGACTAAGCCAAAGGGCAAGGTTTTCTGCAAAATATTTCAGTAAGAGCCAAAACCCACTTAATTTTCAGGATGCAAAACAGAGAAAAATGTTTGCTCAAAAATAAAGGCCATGAGAGTTTGATTTATCACTACCACAGGATTGTCGACTGACAGGGTGTACTACTTCCAGTAGGAAGGCCACCTTTCAAAGTAAGTGTCAAGTTAACAGCCAACCAAGGAATAAACAGGCTCAAGATAAGGGAGCAAATTAGCAGGTAAGCGTTCTAGGAATATTTTGGGACTTCCTACTTTCATGTCAGACGTTGTCAACAGGTAATCACTTCAAATTCACTGAAAATTGGTGCTGTAATCCAAAATAATTTTGTTCATCTGTATGTATACACCTTCAAATCCCAAACCATTCTGTTATCTCAGAAGCAGAATTGTTTAATTTAGAATTCATTCCTGTTTCACAACGTGATTACTTTTGTATAGGAAAAATTTAACACATGAAGCAGCCCTGCAATGGAGAGATCCAATCATTTGTTTAAAAAGCTCTAAGCAGAGTGTTAAGAGTTACTGGCCAATGCCATTTTTACTTTCTCGGTTACATCTTCTTACTCCTAAACACATTATACTGAAGAATATATTCTTGATTATAACAGAATGTTTTTAATAAGTGACTCTTGACACCATCATGATGATATTATTTTTGTTTCAAGCTCATTGCTTTTAAATTACTGCTAAGTCTTGGGGGCAGGAGACTGTCATTAACTAATTATTTGACAAACTACTTCCAGCAGCTGCTTTCTTTGTAAAACAGAAACCTGAAAGGGACTCTTGTATTTAAAAAGAGAACACTTGCAATACAATTATATGCAGGCATTTGCATCTCTGCTACCCTTTGTTCACAGGATGTTAGCATTAGATTCTTACCACAGTAGATCTATGAGCAACTTTAGGGCACTTTTGAAACTTCAGCTATTCTTGGTATCCTGCAACTAAATTCACTTTATGATAGGCTTTATTTCATCCATTACATATGTAATATGTCCTAAGAAACATGGATTTTTATCCTCCATGGCTATCAGGCAATTTAGGCTAAGATACTCAATTACATGAAGCACTGAGCGGTTCTCATGGATGACTAAATTCAGCAAAGACAAATTTATGAAAATATGCTAATCTGTTGTGAGAAATTATCTGCCACAAAGATACCTATCTTCATGTGTATTGCCCTTTGCTAGCTTTGGATGCTAGTGTTCCAGCTAGTTTTGGATTTCAGCATTTCAAGGGCATGTTAAAAATTTTACAGAACATTGGCTTGAATCCAGACCCTGCCTCCCACAGATGGAAGTGCTCCTTCCTTCACAGAAGTTTTGTAATCCTGTGGACAAATCCTGCAACGAAACAGGTGAAGGTGGCAATTTTCATTAGTTCCTTCACACAGCTCCCTGTACTTGTACCTCCATCTGCTTTGGAGAACCAGGAGCATGAAGCAATGTGACATGTGGTGCTGGGGATGGAAAATGGATGAAAATCACCTTCTCCCTCCTTCTATCAGTGAAACTATCAGAAGCAGAACTCCATTTAGGGGATGCTTCTGCTGACAAAAACAATGACTGCATACAATCCCCTAATTCTGCCAAGTACTAATTGTGAGCTGAGCTTAGTCCCCTACTTTCTTTGGTATGCACTGCTTAAGATTAATGTAACATTTAATTTCAGATTTACTCAACTGTTATTTTAAAAGGTTGTTCCTAAATGTAATTATATTAATTAATATTAGAAAGGGAAAACCCTCACAGAAAAAAAAACAACCACACGAAAAGCATAGTGCTTAGTTTGTTAGAGACTGAAACCTTTTATTTATATATATATATTTTAAAAAAATAAAAACTATTTAAAATCCTCCAGTTAGACAGCATATTATGAAAGCTTCCATGAAATGTTTTACTCTACTTATTTTTTTTGATAAAGTATGCAAAGCTTTAATGTTAGCATTTGATTTTTTAAAAAATTGAATACCTAATACAGTTTCAATCTAAAGGATCACCTGTACACACACACACACACACACACACAAATAAAATAAAAATAAACACATTTGGTATAAAAGGTTTGTCATCACTTTAACACCATTTTAATGACTTGTGCCTTCAATGGCCCCCAAACACACAAGACTAGTGGTACACTTTTTTTTTACTTGTTTCAAGTGTAGAAGAGTTTGTTTTCATGTACTTAAGTACTCTAGAGGACACTAGCCCAGAGTATACAGGAACCATTTTCTTCAGCCTGCTGAATTCAGTTTCAACAAGAAACAAAGCTATAAATGCATCTGAAAAAAAAAATCATTCTCTTTACATTTTGACTTTCTGTACCACTTATAGACTCAAAATTCCAAAAAGCAGCTCCTGAGTATAGGGCATGCAATGGAATGCCAGCTGAATATAGAACCAATCAAATTCTCCATTCACTTGAATTATCTGAAGAATGAATGTTTGTAGAATGCCCACTGCCTAGAGAAAACATTTTGAGTACAAATGTCTGCATATGTTTGCCCTAGACCAATCCATGGCTAACTGAAAAAGTACTTATAGCACAATAGTGCATAAATAATTTAGGTACAATATTAAAACACAGCTAGCAAAATTAAGAAAACCTTTTATGACAGCTATATCAATCCTCCTTTGACTGGTTACATAGTAGCATTCCTTCCTGCCCCACACCCCAAAAGTAGCATGATATTATTCACCGGCAAGATATGACCAAGACCCTTATTTATGCCTATTGCCTCTTCTCTTCATTGCAGCAGTACATTGCGGACAATACCATTTCCCTTTTGGTGCTTCTGTCAATCCAACACAGCCATAATGGAACCATTCTATAGGACACTGTGAGATAAGTGAAAAAGAAGAAATACTTCATTGGTTTCTGATGTCTGCTTATTACACAACACTGCAACAGCCTCTTTAACAGGAGATACAGTTAGGAAAGTATTCATAGCTCCATCTTTGCTGAATGAATGAAAAATAAAATTCTTAGCTTTAACAGATAGCATTAGAAAAAAACGTGTCCTAAATGTTCTAAAAGCTTCATCAGCTCAATATTATGCGTTATATGAGCGCAGCATAATGTATTCTAATATCGAAAAATTACAGCTGCTCTTTCTTAGAGTGCTCTATGTGTGCAATGTTCTTGTACGTTTTCACTTTCCAACAGCAATGCCAACAAAGAGCCTCTGCAACTCAAAATACTGTTGAAAACAAAGAACTGGATTGGGGCCCTTCCACACTATACCGTTACAGTGTTGTTATTCTACTTTCAAGATCCTGTGGAATGCTGGGGTTTGTAGTTTACTGAGGCCAAAGAGCTCTTTGGCTGAGAATTCTAAATGCCCCTCCCTAAACTACAAACGCCAGGATTCCATAGGGTATTGAAAGTGTAATAATAGCACTATAACAGTATACTGCGGAAAGGCCCCAAGTCAAGCACTGAATTTGAGTAAATGATCGTAGATCTGTTATGACTAAACTGCCCCAATAATTTCAATGGGTCTATCCTCAACCTAACTGGGTCCAGACCCAACCCATTCTTAGGCACATCGTGAGGAGCTACTGCTAGGGGAAAAAAATGAAATTCTGGTGTGCATGCACAAGTCTTTTCAGAAGTTTAGTCTCTCTTTAAAATATGGTTTATAATTCTTGTTTAAAATGGAAAACTTTTCAACACTTATCATTTTGCTCCAATTTTTCTGTACTTACATCCTGGTTATCACAGCCCACCATTTCACCATAGGAAACCTATGAAAAAACATCCATTTAGCAAATAATTAAACATTTTCCACTCTCAATAAATATTTGAAACCAGAGAGTTAAAAGAGGCCATAAATGGATACGATACTCTAACTTTTATACATTAGAAACACACTGATATTATACATTTGCTTTTCTGTACCACATACATTTTTAGACAAGACAAAACCACCAGATGATGCAAGTAAACTCCTCTTATAATGGTTAAGAGGGCATAGTGTGCCTAATATAATCTCACAGTAGCACTGGGATTGGGACACCCTCTGGAGTAGGCTTTTTTAGGTTGCATGAGTGGAAGAGCTACATCAGGGAGAAGCCAGAAGAAACACATTTAATATTCATTTATATCTATTTCACAATAATAACAATTTTAAGATAGCACACACTTCATTTTCCATGTTAACACTTCAACAAGTCTATTGTAAACCTTCTTCTGTTTATGCATAATGCCTGCTTTTCATTTTAACTGACAAGTCTTGTCATGTGTTTTCAGAAAAAAATTCCAAAGGACCAAATCTCCAGATCCAATTGCACACATCTGTCTTGGCCACCAATGTTGAGTAAGCACAAATCTGGTTGCAGATTTGTTTCTCAGCCAAGAACTCTTCAATGGCCTTACCCTAACAGTAATCCAAGCTAGATCACGGGTTTTTACAGAGTGGAACTAACTTTCAAAAACTGTGAAAAAACCAGAGCTATATTAGAGTGAAGACTGTATATAAAGAAATAGAAATGTAATGAACCAACAGTAATACTAAAACCAAAGTTTAAAACAATTGACTCCATTTCTCCAGTCATTACCCAAATCAGTTCTGCATCACTATCCTTTTAATGAAACAATTCCAAAAGCATTAAAACCCCCAAAGTCCATTTGGATTTTAGATTTTTTAAAAAAGAGCATGCAAATACCTATTGTTTTGTGTACGTGTGTGCTTACAGTATGCCATCTATAGAAAGCCATGCTACCAGACCTTTAAGATTTCCTTCTCACCTGGGATTGCAAAGCAATACCTGAAGACCTATTTGTTCAAAATTTTGTCATCTGATCCTTCCCTCCTCTTTATGTTTTATTTCCTTTCTCCTTTATGTGTCTCTCAGGTCTGTGATCAAACCTATCTTCTGTTTTTAAATGTTTCTACAATGCCAAGATTTTTGTATACATTTGTAAGTATTATGATTCCAGAGCAAACAGTCAATGTTCCTCATAAACACTGTCCCACTTTAGATGCTATTGTGTGGGAAAGTAAATGCTCTATTTCTTCACTAAACTCTACAAATTCCACATTTACAAACAGGAAAAAAAAGGGAATGGGAAGAGCATGGGTGAGCACAATACAAGCTATAGATGCACATGGTACAAAAAAGGACCTGGGAATGCTGAGGAGTAACAACAACAAACAAACAAAATGATGAGCACAGGAGTTAGTAAATGGCAGTCCTTATATTCCTTACAGCAGTATCCACACATTAGAAAGATTTTGTTAAATAAAGGCACACCACCATGAAAATAGTTCATTGCTTTTTTAAAAACACATTCTACATTTTTCAACACATTCTGATTACAGCAGTGGTGCTTTATAAACCACTCCTTATTATGTGTGGACTCAAGCATTTTATAGCATTTTAAATACTAAAACTTCAAGCTGAATAGTTTATAATATATGATTTCTGCTAGCGGAAGTGGTTATTCATCAGTAAATTTGCTGAGATCAACGAACCGGCTAATCTGCCCTGTTAAAGACTTAAGCCACTTACTATAATTACAATGTATTGCACTTGAGAATATATTATTTCACAGAATATACCTGATTGCAGATGCAGTAACGCGGCTCATTTGGATCATAGGTCCAATCAACTTGGCTATTAGATTCTGACTCTGGTATTACTGCTGCTTGTTGAGACAGTTCCTGTGCTAGAGCAGAGGATGAGGAGCATGATGATAAAGATGAAGACGAAGAAGATGAGGAAGACTGCTGACTAGAAGACTTGTTGTTACTTCTGAAAAATAAAAATATATCCAGGGGTTTTCCACTTTACTATCCATAAAACAGTACGAATTAAAAATGCAAAGATATTATGATCGAATTTTAGAGTACAGTTGTTGTACAGTAAGCCTGTTATTTCACTTACAGCCTAGAAGATTTACAGACTATAGTGATTTCCAAGACAGGTACATGTACAAGCAATAATAAACGCACAGTCATATTCTGCGGGCCTCAATTTTTTATCTACACTACATAAGATTCTTACGCTGTAAGAAACAACATACCTGAAGAACAGTTTGATATCATGTTAAATCTCTCATAAAAATGAAGCTGTATATATTTGCAATAGACTATATTTCATTGTCAAGAGACTGAAAGCATCAAGCTGATCATATTCTTTAAAGATCGTCCTGTTGCTGTTTCAACAGGAATACTAGATGTTTATATAGACTGTAAGTACACTTTTCAGAAGCCCCATGATGATTCAACACCAATCAATTTTCTCCCTAGTCTGAACATTCTGACGGCCAACATTATGATCTACATTTTTCTAGGAGATTCTTGTTGATCTTTCATGTAGGCTTTACACTACGGTAGTAAGCTCTATTAAGCAACTAACAGAAGGCTATACTTGGAAAAGTCATGTTCTCTTTGTGGTGCTGAACAAGAATTTGTTTCAAAGAAAATAGAGTATACTCTATTGTGATGTAGCAATCCTAGGTACTCAATAGTCCCAACTTTCCTCTTCTGCAGCTTTAAAAAAAATATGACTTTCACTTCATCTAGAGTTCTTATCTTTGTTATTTATAGTCTATGACAAACAAATGAAGAGATACACATTCAGACTTGGCATCTTGGCTCTGTGTTGAACAGAGTCAACTCATGGACAGTGAAGAAGTGACAGATTCAATTTCTTTTAGAATTGAAGGACTAGAAACTTTTAATCGTACTAAATAGAGACTACAGGGCAACAAATCACTGACATAGCCAGTGATGGTTGAAAAAGGAAGAAACAACCAGTCAAATAATCATGTATATGTGTATTACTGTGTTTTCAGAAACCTGTCCATCCATCTTCACAAACATCTTTATGGATCAGACTGCCACAAACACATACAGCATATGAACACAAAGGTCTAAGAATATGACTTCTTTTTCTTTTTAAAAGTGTAAGTTTCCTTGTCTCAAATGCATTGTGGCAGGCCAAAACTGACTAAGAACAGCAATACAAAATACTGGAGTCCCTTTCCTTTTGAAACAGTTCAGTATTGCTCACAATAGATGGATGTTTTTCCTGATTCCTAAGGAAAGCTGCAAAGAAACTATCATTTATATGAACCTACTTGCTTTTTCGACCACTTCGTGAATCCGTGGTTGTTGAACTCAATGTCTGTGACAATGTAGATGCCAAAGCAGATGATGAATATCCAGCTGTGTCTCTGGATAATGAGAATTCTCTTCCAAGTTGGAAGTCATTATTCTTAAAAGCTTCATAACTTGCTTTCAGGCTAGATGTTCGTCTTCCTTCTTTCATCTAAAAGAAAAACACTGATATTAATACACAGTAGGACCTTATCACACTTCAAATATACCCAGTGAAATGAATAGGATGAGTTAATTATAACTAAGTGCCTCTTATTTCAGTCAGCACAGTCTAAGTCTGGACCCAACACATAACGTCTTGTTGCTCAGAAATATTTAAAACCTGCTTTGAATACAAGTGGCACAATATTATTTAAAAAGTGAAGAAGTGTTTCTAAAACTTTATGCAAATGTGGCTTGATCTTTCCTATATAAGATGCCTCAAAAAGTCACACTGGATGTTCCCACCTGCTCATTACAGCCCATAGATTCACCCCAGGGTCACCATAAGTTGGAAATGACTTGAAGGCACACGATGACAACAACTCTAGTGCAGCTAAGCATGCACAAGACTGTAGCCTAAGCTACCTGGTTACCTTTAACACTTCAGACTACAACTGAGTTCTGTGGAATCACTTTTAAATGTGACAAAGCAATGTTTTCTTTCTGACAGAATCAAGTGCCATGAAATTTAAACTTACAGATAGTTGGAAAACACCTAAAATCCTTACATTCCCAATGGTAATTTAAACTACCTAAAATTTACTCCCAAACAGGCTGCTTAAAAACATATTTTGAATTCCTTACCTGTGCTGTGGCTTGCACTGCCTGAGCTGCTGCCATGGTAATAGCACCAGCTCCAGCTCCTGAAGATAATGAGCCCAGGTTATACGATGCCAATGGCTGAGAAGAATTTGCATTATATGCACTGTTGGATGAGGATGATGAATTACTGTTTCGACACCCTTGATGAACAAAGGGAACATATTTATATAGTCTAAAGTGAAAACTTAAGATTTAAATTTCAGAAAGCTGATAATCAGCTACATCTACTAGTGAAAATTGTAGGGAGAGTTGGATGACATAATGATATTTCAAAGGTCTTATCACTGCTCTTTTCATCAGATTTTCCCACTTGTTTATTCTTTCACCCCAGATGAAAGTGCAAAAAGGCCACGGAGAAAGCACTCTTCAATTTTCACATCAATAAATCATTTAATATGATTAAAAGAGCAGAGCTGTTGATACTCAAATTTGATTACAGGGTGAATCTTTTAATGAAGATGATAACACTACAATACATACTCTTAAAAGTGCATGCCTTGAGAACAAAATTAATAAAATTACTAATTAACTATCTGCTTTTTTAAACTAGATGCTGACAGTACAAAATAAAATGAAACATGGTTTTATGTAAATTCAATGTGAATACTCTTAGTACTATAAAAATTATCCCATTAGTTAATATCTCTGGGTTGCCCTGTGTTAATTCTTTCGCATTTTCTATGTGAAGCAGTTCAAAATACTGCAGCATGATAAATGTGTATCCTAGAAAATATACATGCGATTAAACATAAAGATGTTGTACTTTCAAACTCAAATTAAATAAGGAAATCTTTCATTACTAAAGGAGCTATACGAACTGTTATAATTGTCACTCTTTGAATTGGAAAGAGGTGTCTCCCAAGTACACATTGACTAGTCAACCTCCAAGTAAGGTAAATAAATAAATATTTAAAAGTAATTTTTAAAAAGACTGCTCCCCAAGAGAAATGGGTATGTCCCTCTCAAAGGTTTAAGCATACTGGTGGATTGTGACTGGGGCTTTTGCTTAACAGCACATCTCTTCTAACTCCAATTCTCTACCCTGGAAAGAGATTGTGTAGGGAAAGCCTGTGGTATCACGCAAGAACTTATATATTGTTCAATAAGAATAAAGTTGAATGAGGGAAATAAGCCACTGGAAAGCTGGGGAAATAAAATGAGAAAAAGAAATTGAACAATAGAAAGCAGCACTAATAAAGCATAAATTTTATAGAGGACTTCCGATTTGGACCTCACCTCAAGAAGCATATAAAATTGCCCTAACAAAACAAGGAAATTTACTAACCTATCAAGATTTGTTGAAATGGGAAGGGGATAAGCCAAGAATGCGTACAGAAAAAGAATTAAAGGCTTTGGGACATGAATTTAATTGGTTCCCATGGAGACAACTTAAAGAGAGATTTAAAATGGATCAAAAATTATATGGATTTGAAAGAAAAGAAAATGAATTAGATTTATTGATGAAGCAGGACCAAAAGAAGAGAATCTCCAAATTCTATAAGCTACTGTTGCAAAGAGAAATGGAATCAGAAACTGTTAGATAATATGGTTAGATGGGCACAAAATACTGGACATCCAATAGAGTTGGATACATGGGTGAGGGCACGAAAAACAGACATAAAATTTACACCAAGTTTAAATTTAAGAGAAAACTTTTATAAAATGCTACAGAGATGGTACATGATACCTGAAAGGTTGCAGAAAATAACCAAAAATGGAAATGAAAAATGTTGGAAATGTGATGAAAAGGTGGGGTCGTTCTTTCATATGTGGTGGAGCTGTAAGATAGCAAGGAAATTTTGGAAGGAAATACATGATGAAATTCAAAGAATTTACAATTTAAATTTTGAAATGAAGCCAGAGTTTTATTTGTTAAATATGTTGGTACAACAAAGAGAGATAAGATGTCATCAGAAGACATTGTTATATTTGATAACTGCTGCAAGATTGACATATGCACAATATAGGAAAGAAAGGAACCATGTTGATATAAAGGAACGGAAATTAAAAGTTCTGGATATGATAGAGATAGAAAAGTTAACATTTTCATTGAAAAATAAGTCCATCCAGAACTTTGAAAGGGAATGGAGAGAAGTCTTAAACTGGATAAAGATATACTAATAAGAATAGGAAAAGAATAAAGCAAGATTGTATATAATACAAGGCAACAATGTAATAAGGCAATGTAACAAAGCAGCAATGTAACAATGTAAGACGTAACAATGTAAGATTACCTTTTGAAGAGAAACTATGTATGAATCAAATGTAAATAAGCAGACTCAACTGGAAAAAAAGGGAAAGCTTGGAAGCAGGGAAGAGTTTTTTTTTTATTTCTACTTTAAACTTTAATTAAAAAATTTCTTAAAAAAAAGAAAGAAAGAAGTAGAACTGAGTTCCATATTCAGTGGAGAAAGGAATGGTAACACTTTAATAAAGAAATAAACAATTGAGGGAAGGAAAGCAAGTGGGACTGGCTGATGAAGCAGGAAAGAGCCCTGATTGTTTTTTTCTTGCCTCAAGGGGCAAAAAGCTCATATTTTCCTCCTCTCCTAAAACTTTCAAAATGTGAGTGAGCATATCTCTTTGTCTGCATGTTCAAATTTACACACGTGCACTATCCAGAAAAGGGCACAGAGAAAGGCATTTTGTGAACACAGGCACTGGCTGCATCTCACAGCTTTCACAACTTCAGCCTAAGACAAAGTGCCTCTGATGGCATTAAAGGCAAAAGAGACTTCCCTCCCCTTTGGCCATTATAAACATTCAAGGGATTGGAAGGCTGCTATTGCCATCCTTCTGTTCAAGATTATGTGTTTTCCAGAGTGAGGTCTATGGACTTGAGAAACACGGGTACAAGCTGGAGTTGAAAAATATCAGCAAGAAGTGATACTGTTTTCTTGACCTACTCTTCTCTTCATCAGTGACAATTCTGCCAGGGATACAGACCTTGGCTTTAAAGCAGCTGCTCCTGAGAAAGCTTACACCAGTATCGGTCTTTGGCGCAGCTTACCCAGGTAACTAACTAGAGCTAACTATCCTTGTTCAATCAGCTGGCTCAGAGAAGGATGGACCTTTAATTTTGCAAAGTTATGTTTATGTTTTATGTTTTTGTACCAGTTTATTATACAATTATTATCTCTAAGTGTTTCAACTAGAAAACTTAAGAGGAAAATATCAGTATCATTGCCTCTCTGCCAATACCTAGTTGAAATGATCTCACTACTGAATATTTGATAGGAAAGAGAACAATGCCAATTTGATTTGTTCAGTTAAAATTCAACTCACTTTTGACACTGTAATTACCTGCTGCATTTTCTTTAGAGGCCTCTGAAGTGAGAGTTGACAGAAGGGCTTCAGACTTAAACTTCTTTTCAGGGACATGATCTGTTGCTGAATGGTGGGATGAGGGATTATGCTTTCTTTCTGTATGAGAAAGAAAGAGGCGTTCAGTACATAATAGTACATAATACCTAAGTGTACATCACTTAGCTCCACCATGAAGAGCATTACCAAATTTTAGCCTAATACTTCCATTCCACAGCTTGCAGTAAATTATGGTGGCAGTTTTAGGAGACAGTTAGTTCTTAGGAAATATATTTGTTCAATATAATAACTCTATACTATTATTCTTACATCTATATCAAAAAGCAATCAAAACTTGAAATATGCAACTTACTCTCTACTGGAGTGTGTGAATGTGCATGATGATTATTCAGTGGTTGTGATGGTGTATCCAGTTCTAACGAACCTATCAATAGAAGAGATTTTGCAATGCCATTACAGCCACTTTAGACATTTTACTTTCATTAGCTTATGCTGTCTTTAGAACAAACTACATTTGCAAAGATTAGTTCAGCAGAAGCAGTATTTTAAAAGTAATCAGGAAGGTTTATGTTCCTCTTCTAATTTGGTTTTTTCCACTTCAAATAAAACTAGTAGTATCTTTAAAACAGTAAAAGCTCCAATTCAAATTGGTGGGGAAACAAAACATACATTCCTGAAGAAAATATTTATTACGATGGTAATATAGTAAAGTTTAAAAATGGCATAGAATTATATTTAAAACAGGCATGCTGTGCAAAGTTCAGGAAATAAATAAAGAGCTGTTATATAGTGTATATACAGTATATCAGATTACTAGTACCAACCAGAACACTCCCTGAACCAATAGAATTTGCCCAGGTATTGAATTAGTTTTCAGCAACTGATCCAATGTGTCTATTCTAGCTGGAATTATCAACTGAATTTTAATCATAGTATTTATTTATTCACTATATATGAGATTGCTATTAAAACATTTTCCATTTTTCTGGTTTTGCCTGAAAAACTTTTGTCAGTTTCCCTGACAACTATTCAAAACCAATCTCAACTAAGAAGAGGGGGAAGGGGAAGAGGAAGTAGCAGCAACAATCACATAACATTACATACAAGTTCTATCAAATGGTTTAAAACTGCAAAAGTCTTGAATTTTTTTGTTAAGTTTCTGTCAAGATGGAAACTTCAGTATGGGCTTCTTTGAATACAGACTTCTAACAGAAGAAACACATCTTTTTCAACTTTACTAAAACACCAAGATGGAACTTTCGATGTAAGTAAACAATGACAAATGATACATCTTTTCTTGCTTTAAAAGTTGCAATTTCCTTTTGTAGAAGTAGAAAAGAAAGGTCTCTATATGAAATCGTATACAATAATGAGTCTAAACTCCCGTTTTTCAACCCCTCCACTACCATTTTAAAATAGGTTTCACTTTCTTAACAAAGTTCTGTATTTAATATCTGATTTCTAAACCAATGTCATTTTCATTGTTGACAGTACAACTGGTTAAAAAGAATAATTGCTCGCCACAATTTGCTGATCCCTATCAAAATATTCACTTCTTCAAATCAACTGAAAATTCTTCCAGTTTGCTGAAACTTATAAAATTCCCAATTAGAAGAAGCCAGTGGGTATCTCCCTAACAAAACAATCATATCACATAAAGAATCATATTATCCTGTTTTACTTATTTAGTGTTAACTTTAATAGTATATGATTTTAAAAACGAACAGAATCCCAATATGGAATATCTGTTGATCAAGACATTGAATATGCATTCTCTTGCTTCTCTCCTAGAACTGCTCTATTCTACTCCTGCAGAGGTAACACAAAAAATCAATTTCATATATCTATCAGAATTTTCATGCTTTCCATCACCAATTTCCAATGGCAAACCTGCTATACTAGATACCTATAGACACTGTAGTAGCTAACTCAGATATAACTCCTTGCTACTGCACTATCACCTCATACAAGCAGTAGATCTGAAGTATGATGTATAACTTATTAGTCATAATTTACTGGACTGGTTCATGTCATGATAAAGCAAGGTTTTTAAACCTCAGGGTTACTTTCTTAGCTTATGATTCTGGCTTGTTAGATGAAGAACAAGAACATTGAGAAATCTTGATTCAGACAAAATGCTAAATGGAGCATAGCTGTGGGCTTTCTAGTATATTTAGCCACTCCTGTGCCAGCAGGAGAAGCCAAACAGGAGTGATCAAACAGTATGTTTAAGCATATTTGTTCATTTTTGTGACAACGTACTAAGAAAAAAGAAAGAAAGAAAGAAAAAGGCAACTAACAATCATTTGAACAGTACCAATATAACAGACCTGCTTGGATGATCAAATCATGGCGGATATGTACAAGCTCTTAACATTCACACTGCAGCCTTCCTCCTTTCTTTGCATGAGTGGGAACACAAACTAAGAAGCTACAGGTAATCAGGCACCCAAATAAAAACTACACCTAATGGCTTCCAAACCAATCAGGTTCTAACAAAAGCAATTCCTGGCTTGTTTGAAAATATTAACAGTAGTTTTGCAGTTCAGATCTAATAGGAAGTTACAGGGAACTGAAACTTCTGGGACTGTACATTTAGTCACTTGAAATGAGAAGTAAAGCAAGAGCATAAAGGCTATTATAAGTGAGTCCATGAAGCCTATGCATATTCTGGTATTTTAGAACAGGTTTTGATAATCTTAATGTAGCCAGTGCAATCCTATATGCTAAAACATCATCACATATACTTACGCCTTTCCAATATTTCTGTAATACCAGCATTATCTGCTTCAAGTTCCATTTTAAATTTAGCTAATTCCTGATCCAGTTTTCTTAAGTGACGGTCGACCTGTTTTAAGAACAAAGTTTAAAAAGTCATACTATCTTCCAGGCAGCTTTATAATGTGAGAGAATTGGAAAATCATAAATAAGAAACCTGATTAACAACAATTACATATATCTATATCATACTTAAACATAGTATTTATACATATACGTATATCATATTTAAGTACACCTATACATATACATAAAGCACCAGTGAGAATCTGTTCAACAGATTCTCTTAGCATCAAAACATGACACATGCTTACCACAATGAGGCTTATCCCTCTTTGCTTTGTGGGATTTACAGTAATACTGAGCCTAAGAGCCAAAAAGAATAGGCCTATATAGAGGCAAACTGGAATTGCATCCAGTGGTGATCTGGTGACAGTGACACTCTACAAAGAGTATGAAAAGGCATTTGGGTTTGCCAGTGTATGTAGTAATAGAGTGCTTAAATTATGACAAGTGTTTGTTAACTGTGAGAACTCCAAAGTGTGATTATCATATATACAAACATGATGCCACTGCCTCATCATTTTCCCTTGTCCTCCACTTTTTTTTCAAGGACTAATTCAGGGAACTGGTGTTGATCTTTACAGTAAGTTCCTTGTCAGCTTGGGATCAGGGAACCTGAAGGACTGCTTTCTCCACGGGTACCTATCTCCTTCATAAGTTCTTTTACAAGGGCCTCTTTCAAGCATAATGTGGCAGGGATAACAGAGAGATGTTATCCTTACCAGGGAATGCCTTCCTCAGAAGGGTTTGTTTGGTATTTATCCTTGGTGTAATGTCAGGGCCATGAGAAGGCCTTTATATTTTGCAAAATTTTTCAGTCTCTTCTACGTTTAAGCTATTTTGATCTGTGCAGCTCTTTTATGTTGCACTTTTACTGTTACAGTTTTTTAACTTTTTCATTCCAAGTCACTATGAACTTTGTTACAGAACAATCTATAAATACTGTAAGTAAATAAAATTATATTGTCCTCACTTCCAAGCAATTAAGATTAGCACTGCAGTGCATGCATGCTAACTGAAGAGGTTTAAGCTGATATTTGCGAACTGGACAACAGTTTAAAAGTATATGTTAATAAAAATACTGAAAATAACGTGTTGTAGAGCCTTATGAATACTGCATGTTCTGGAACCTTTCAGTATATGATGGTTACGACATATAAGTACGATGAAAACATCATGCACCTATATCTATATGTCCAAAACGACAGAATGTGTTTCACAAATTGTTGCCACTCCATCCATGCTGGCTGTGACAATCTACTTTTGAAATGGATTTGAGGGCCTTTCAAAACAACCATGAGAAACTGAATTACAGAGAGTCTGCTATGCCAAAAGTTCTAAGTAAAAATTTTTTTGGGTACCTCAAAGGTTGGATCTTTGTTCATCACACTGAGCCTTAACAGATTAGAAATATGAAACTGGTTTTGCACTTCAGAATTCTGGTTCTTTATAGCTGTTGTTACAAAATATTAACAATCTTTTCTTTAAAGATAGCCCAAGGTCAAAAGAGAATTATTAGCAGAAAAATGCATTATTCACCAAACTGCCTTATTCACTTGCACTATTCTTGCAAAATACATCTTACAGATGGACAAATGTGTTCTAGGAATGAGTTTTAATGTTTTGTAAACACTGAAGTTCTGTATCTTAATTAGCTCTAAATTCTCTATTTTACTTACTAAATCATAAATCTGATTAGCCAGCTGTACTTTTTCATCTGCATCTTCTAGAGCTTTATAATAATCCTGCACAGGGAAAATAATAATAAAATGATAAAAAAAAATCTGAATACTTTTTTAGATATTATTACAAATTAACAACAATCAACTAAACTTGGCTAAAATCGTCTAATCATAAACAGCCATTTGGGGTTCTGCTTGTCTATAATTAAATAAAGTTACTGAACAAAGAAGGACCTTACAAACATTACCACTTTAAAACTGAAAAACAATCGCCATCCCTTCCCTATTCTTTTTAAAACATGAGAAAAAAAGTGTCTATTTACAAGGTCATGTTCCATCTTACTAGAACCTATGTTATAAGAATAAAAGTTGAGCTGCACATTTAAAACATTTTGAGTGTCAAAAATGAGACCATTACACATTTCAAAGGAGAATGGGTATATGCAAAGAAACAATTCATTGTACGATTGTCCTGAAAGACTGAAATTTTCAAATGAATGTTGCTGCATATGTTCAGGACATTCTGTACTGTCCACATGGACATTATGTCAGTTCAACTTCCAGAAATCCATTAAAATAAGAATACCATTCAAATCTTTGTATCATGCGGGAGGAGCACTTATAAAGTTGCTAGATGCTTGTTTTATTAATATCACAAATTTATAGCACAGATACTCTGATCCTAAACCTATGACATGAAGGTATAATCAAGAGGTAATTTTACTATATTTCTTTAAATGCACTTACGAATCACTCGAACATTTTGAGGCAAATAGTTACTAAGTCTGATTTTAAAAAAAAAACTATTTATGCTGCCTTTTCTCCCAAAATGAGACCCAAGGCGGCTTCCAAACATTGTAGAAAGAACACAAATTGTGCTCTTTTTACAACAGGGAGCTTTAGCCTTTCATAAATTCTTTGCTCCTGTGTTACACTGGTCACACAGACTGTTCAAAGTTCTTCCAAATTCTGCTAGCAAGAACAGAATGAAAATGCAAAGCTGGACTTAGTATGAAGTTTCCTCTTGAAAGTGGACCACACAGATAAAACTTAACTCTTCCCCTTTGAGAAGGCAGAGCCAGTAAAAAGGTTCTGGTTTTGGCTGAGGAGGAAAAAAACCCTCCAGCTGCTGAACTAGGCATCAGGAGTAGAGTCAACCAGAGCTCCAACAAGAAGATGAGAAAGACTAGGTATTAACCAGAGCAACAAAAACAAATCATAGAGATGAAGACACCCTAACTCACTGGAGTTATCACTCAAATGTGAAAAATGAATAACCCTCCATACCTATTCCCAACAAATTCACTGAAGTCTGGACTGCTGGGTCCACTTTCCATTGACCAGAATGAACTTTATGTTAAGCCCAGCATTCCATTCTAGGTCAGCAAAGGAGTGAAATAAATAGGAAACTCTGTCCAAGTAGTATCTCCCATGTTGCAGTATTCTGCAACAGAAAGATTCCTTTGCCAACTGTGCAGTACTGGACAAAATCAGCAGGAATGACATTTGTCTTCAAGAATGCCAGAGAGATGTCCCCAGTGAGTGCCTGGGAACTTAAGACAGCTGATGATACTGTGCACGGAAGAATAAGGCTGTTGAGGGAACAGTAGGTAAGGCAAATACAATCTTTAACCCAATGGATGATGGAAGAACAAGAATGTGCTGGCCCGGGTGATCCTGCTTTTTAAATACAAAAAGCTGTCACACCTGGTCATATAGCTAATGTATACTTTCAGTGCCTTGTGCACATCCAATTTCTACCATGACCACTCCCTAAGGTGAGACTGATTTAGACAGAAGTTGGACAGAATGGTGTCCTGGCTCCTATAGAACAGCAAATTCATTTTCAGAATGAAGGATAGGTCAATATGGAATATTATTCTGTCATGACGGAAAATTCAGAATTCCTCCTTAATCAACAGAACCTATAACTCACCCATCCTGGTTGCTGAGGTCACTGCTAACAAACTTACTTCGTTCCAGGTCAAAATTTTGACTGGAACTATGTGGACAGGCTAACGGTGTGTGAGCAAGCACAAGCTTGAGGTTCCAGGAAAAAAGATAACATCATCCAGGACGGATCTTCTCCTTAGGATGTACTTCTTCTGTAAAAGCTGAGAACCTGGTCCCAAGATGCTGCCTAGAGAAGTCGCTTAGGGTTTAAGAAAACTGGGGGTGGGGGTGGGGGTGGCAGTGGCAGTCAGAGAGTCTGGTCCAAATCCCAATTTTTCAGGAAGCTTTGCATAGAAGGGGGAGGCATTTTCCTTTTTGAATCACTGATGAAACACTGCCCACATAATTTGACAAATTCAGTTGGCAGACATCCTCCCAGAGGCCAACATGATGGTCTCTATCCTTGGTACAAGACCACTATCTAAACTGCTGTTGCTTAATCTCTGCATACAATAGTGAAGCCTCCACATCTGAATGGAAAGGGGACCCTGAAGCAAGAGCTTTAAGAGCACTGGAAGCTGCCATGGTTGGGAGAGAATGAGGTCCTGAAGATTCCAAAGTCACAGTTGCTAGGGATAGCATGATGGGGTCACAGTTGTTTGAGCCTTCAAGGTGCTCATCTCCCTGGTTATTCTCATGTGGAGGGGAAAGGAAGAAACATATAAAGGAAAACACGTAAGAAGAACAGCCAGGAACATTTGATTTGAAGAAGCCAAACGTGGCATGCTCTTGGCAACGCCAGCAGTGGCAGAAACTACAGAAAGCTGGCTTTACAGCCAAAGCCACAGATCCTGTTCATGAAAGTCCCTCTTATGGCTATTGGGTTTGCTAAAATCAAGAACCTGGATCTAAACACAAGAGAAGGGAAGCAAAGACATTGTTATTCCAGTGACTGCTCTGGTGCAAGCAAAAAAAGACCTATGCAGGAGCACAGGGGAAAGGGAAAGGCAAAGGCAAAAAGAAGGGTGTCTTCCTTCTCAGCCGTATCCAGAAGCTTTAGGCTTGACTCTAACTTTTAATGGAAGGAATTAACACTTTTTGGTTGGTACCACTCCTCCAATTCAAACATCTGGTTTCAGATCTTTGTTTGTTTTGATCAGAATTTTCCTTATTCTTACCTTTTTAATTGAAGTCATTTGTTCTTCTCTCCATTCCTGTTTATTTTTCTTTGCATTCATAAAAAATTCATTTACTCTTTGCTCCAGTTGATCCATTGCATCTTAAACATACGGAACATTAAAGTGCAATCACTCATCTTCTACAAATATGCAATGTTTTGAAAAAGAGTAATACATGTAGGTAAATATATTTTGGAGCAAACTATTAAGAAAAAGAACATTTTTGTGTTTATGAGGTGGAATTCAGCTTCTCTATTAATCCCAGTCTAAGATTTGTGGCACATACAGCAGAATCCTAAGTATCTTTTCTTAGAAACAAGTTTCAATTATTTTAACTGGGGTATTGTATTTAGGGCAGATATGCCTGACTCTAAAACCTGTAACACACAACTCCAATTCAAGATTCACAATTACTGTGTTAACTACACAATGAAATGAAATGAATCAGTGGAACAGAGCCAACATGATAAAAGGCTACAATTTTATGTACGCTTAACCTGGAACTAAGTAGTGATGCCACATTCTGTTAATCATGCACAGGACTGAGCTTCTGAAAATCCAAACCAATGCCAACATAGTTAGAAACAACTCTACTGAGTGCAGTGGATCAATATAGAAAGGACTGCTATATCAAGTTAAGCTGAAGAAAAGTTAAAATATAAACTACATCTTGACATGCCTGACTAAAATTCTAATCCAAGGCAGCATAACCAAATAAATGGTTACTCACTGAATAAGGGTGTGTGTGTGTGCTTTGTTTTACAGAAATAGGGGAGAATGCTAGAATTCAAAAATTGTTTTCTGAAGATTGGTACATAATAAGCAATTTATAAACTTGAGATCCCTCATGAGGCTGGGGAGTTAACTAATGTTTTAATACATGTAGTGTTCCAGAAAACCATGCTCTCTGTTTAGCCCACTATCAACAAACTGGAATTTGTGGATGTATTCCAACTGCTTGATTCTGTTGTTTCTCCTTCCAGTCTTCCTTTGCAGTTTTTTTTTAATTATTCTTTTGTTCAAGGACTGTTGTTCAGAGGCATGTTCAGGAAGGTTGAAAAGTTCTGTCACTGGTTTTTGTCTATTCCCATTCCCAATGTCAAATTTATGCTCGTTTATCCTCTGGTGCAGACTGCCTGTTTACTCAGTGTAGAGTGCTAAAGGGCATTGTTGACAGAGGATGGCATTACATTAGAGGATGAGCAAGTGAAAGTACCACAAATATTGTGGATGATGTGATTAGGTCCTGTAATTTCCTGAGTCGATATGTGGGCAGAGTTGGCATGTGGGTTTGTGGCAAGGTCTTGTACCTGTTTTCCCATCCATGTTGTATGTCCTCCTGTAGGTAAGTAACTGTTTGAGACTGGAAGCCTGCCTGTAGGCAAGTAAAAACCTGCCACCACTACAAGATTGAACAATTTCATTAAGCAGGTTTATATCAGGCAGAGTTATATCTATTTAGGGATGGGTCATGATTGCAAATACAGGTTCAATTTGGACTGAAAAAAGACAATATATATGTTGTAGACTTAAAAAAATGTACAATACAAATAACCTTTACCAACCCATCACTTCGTCAGTATGGAAACTCACTGAAATCACTTGTAAGAGAAATAACAACCTTGGAAAGGTATTTAAGTTTAAAAGCACTCCTACCCATTACCAATTTCTTGCGTTATGTTCTTGTTTACCTCCATCTATAATTATTTGAAACTAGAAAAGCACAGTAATACAGGGGTTTGCAGCTCATGTTGAATTTTGTTGATTTTCAAGATCCAAGACTTTTAATCACCAATAACACAACCCTGGCAAACAGCCACTTTCTAAATAAATAAAAAGAAAAGGGAGGAAAATTTTTTTAAAAATCTAGCAGCACTTTTAAGACTGATTTTTATTTTAGCACGACAGCTCATGGGAAGCAAACCATTTCTTCAAATGCAATACAGAATCAATATGAAGAAATCGCTAGATATCCACAAAAGCTCATGCTAAAATAAAAATCAATACCTAACAGGTGGTGCTAGGCATTTTCTCCGCCGCCTCTTTCCCTTTTTATGCCAGAACTTATTAACCCAGCTACTTTTCTGAAAACCCTGTTAACTGCAGACCTTGCACTGCGCTGATCCAGTTTACGAACTTTCATTTTCCCTCACTGTCATTTTGAAAAAGCGGGTCACCCTTTTGTACCACTAAAGCCCGAATCCCCGTTTTGCAACTGAAAAACTCGTGCACGACTGAGCAAGACTTCCCAAGAGCTCTGGGAAGCCAGCTCGTCCACGTCACTCAATGCAAGCCCGCCCTTCCGACCCCTCCCCTTATCTCCCGAGGAGGGCGGGGGAGCCGCTGGCGCCTCGCCCCGCCCACCCCACGTCCGGAGCGCGAGGAAGGGCTTGGTGGGCGGAGCCGACTCACGTACTCTGCACCTGCAGGTCCATCTCGCGCATCTCTGTGAACCTGTCGCGGAGATCCATGGGAAGTTGTTCAATCACTGCAGGGAGGGAGGGAGGGAGCGGAGAAAGAGTGAATCGGTCAAGACGCAGAAAAAAAGAGGGAGGAGCGAGTGGGCGGAGCCTCCGCCACCTCCTCTCTCTCGCGCCGCTTCCCCCCTCCCTTCGGGCCTAGTGCCCTCCGCCGCGCTTTGCTTGCCAAAGACTCACTTTCGAGGTAGTCCTCCAGGTACAGCATGGCGGCGGCGAGGCCCGTGACTTAGGGGGTCTCGGCTTTTTTCTGCGACGAGCGAGGAGAGGAGTTTGGGTGGGGTGAAAGGGGAAAAAAAAAAGACACCGCCTCGTCCCTTCCAATATGGCGCCGACACCGCCAACAACACCAGCCGCTCGACTCAGCGAAAACAACATTGGCGGCTGACAGCGCTCGCTTCGGCCGAGGCGCGATTGGCTCCCCGGGCTTCTGACGTCGTGTTGTGGCTCGCGCCGTCCCATTGCTTTCTGGGAAGCGTAGTTGCTACAAAAGTGCGTAGGAGGACATGTTCTGCTAAACGTCGAGCTCAACGTAGGAACAGCCGGAGGAAGCTTTGGCTCGGTTAAGAATTCGCGGTTTTTGGGGAGACTTATTCGCTTGTTAGCTGAGGAAACCGGCGAACTGATATTATGCATGCTAATTGGGCAATACGACTCTGGAGTTTGATGAAAGTCACTCCCAGATAAACGTAGAGAGGTTTGCATTTCGGTAGCCAGGGAGGTGATCAGTGGAAAGAGTGGCCCGCGCGGTTTGAAAACTTGGCACTGCCACATGGAAAGGAGGCGAGTGGGCTTTTTTAAAAATATTATTAAATTATAGAACTAATAGTGGAGTCCTTGCTCTTGACTGCAATCCTGTGAATGGGGGCTTCCAGACAGACGACTGACATTATAACACTAATATACCTTTTCCTCCCTAACAGATGTTTGTGAGAAAAATAGTACAGATGCAGTCACAGCGCCACATTAAAGAACAGCCAGTTCCGCACTACACTGTTCTAGTGCTATGATTCGACTTTCAAGGGAAAGTGCTATTATTCGACTTTCAAGGGAAAGTGCTATTATTCGACTTTCAACATCCTGTGGAATCCTGGGGTTTGCAGGAGGGTCCTTTAGAATTCTTGGCCAGAGAGCTCTTTGGCCTCAGGAAACTACAAACCCCAGAATTCCACAGGATGTTGAAAGTGGAATAGTAGCACTATAACAGTGCAGTGCAGAAATGGCCGAGGTTACAGGAGGTCCAGACATCATCCTCAGTATTCAGCAGTTATTTTGTTATTTTCAGCCCCGCTCTATTGAATTAAGTTTACACCACGTAAGTGTGGAAAGGATTAAATAGATTAAATACTGTCAAATTTATTTTTCTAGAAGCCAAGGGATAACTTGGACCATAAGACATGGGCACTGTAGCTCCCACCATTCCTAGCTGCATAGCCAATGTCAGGGATGAGCAGAGTTGCAAGCCACAAGTTCCTCCTACCGCCACTGTTGTAAAGAGAAAGGTTACACTAGTAATGCAGTATTTATCATGAAAAAATTCATAGTGTGCACACACAGAAGTGTAAGAAACTAACCAAATGTTGTGGAGCCTTCCCTGGATGTTGCCCTTGAGATGTGTTGGACTAGAATTTTCAGCATCCCCAACCAGTGTGACCAGCAGGTTGGATATGATATATAACATGCTGTCTCTCCTTTTTTATGCCAGATTCAGAGTTCACTTGCTCCTTGCCTTCAAAAAGTGTAGAGTTCTTTTGGAGACCGTGATATGTCTTCTGCTTATTGACTAACAGACACCTGCTGAGTCATATCAATCAGTCATGTAATACACACACAACCAAACTCAGAGTGCACAAAAGCTTCTGTTTCTCATTGTATGATACATTAGACCTATAACCATTTTTCTAAAGAAAAGAACAGGTACCCTTCCTAAGGAAGAGGGCTTTATTTTGTGTTTTTCTTTTATTTTTAAAAAATTCTGTATCACCTCCCTTTTTTTCAGTGGTCAGCTGTCCAGTTGTCCATCAATTCAGTTCTTGACACATTTTCTACTGCTAATGATGTTAGAAGTGGGCAGGTGTTCTCTTGTTCTCTTGTAGTGTTTGTGTTTCCTCCCAATAGATTTTCAGTCTTAGAGTGATGCATCTTAAGACAATCCAGAAATCAGATTTTTGTTCTTGTATTAGTTCCCTTGTCTCTAATTTATTCAGAATGTTGACACTGAGAGCAGGTGTGCTATAGTGGGTTGAGCACTGGACTACTACTCTGGAGACCAGGGGTCAAATCCCCACTTGGCCATGGAACCCCACTGAGTGGCCTTAGGCAACTTATACTCTTTCAGTCTCTGAGGAAGGGAAAGACAAACTCCCTCTAAAGAAATCTTGCCAAGAAAACCCCCATGATGGGTTCACCTTGGAGACACCATAAGTTGGAAATGACTTGAAGACACACAACAACATTGACGCTGCATCTAGAGATGTGTTGTCCATATTTAATTTCTCACATTTTCTGCCAATCTGTGGTCCCTGTTAGTTTTCTGCTGTTTTTGGCATTGTCCCTCTCTCCCCAGTCTTTGCACTCTTTCTTCCCTTGCAGACTTACTAAATATTTGCTAAGGCAAACAGAATCCTGTCTGTGTAAATGTTTTTGTTTTATCATTATTTTCGTATTTGAATATCCACAAGCTGTGGTTCATTGTTGATAGCTTTTCCCCCACTGTGGAGTGCTAATTCTTATTTCAGTACACTTTTGTTAAATATCTTAAATGTGTTCATCCAGATTTGTGTGTGTAAGGAGACACATGTAAACAGGGAAGGGTAGCGACAAAACCATATGAGAGATATGCTACACAAAGAGTAATTGTTGAGGAATGGAGAACTTGAGACTTTCAGATGCTGGACCTCAACATCAATCCCCCTGATCATGATTGGGATTGAGGGGAGAAGAGTCCAACAACATGGGGCCATACATTACTCGTGTTGTGGTAGTACAGATCTGTTCCTATCTTCTTTGGCCATTTCCACCCTAGACTGTTCTAGTGTAATTATTCCACTTTCAACATCGTATGGAATCCTGGGGTTTGCAATTTAGGGAGGGGCCTGGGAACCTTGTTGGGCCTGGGAACCTTGGTGGGCTAAGTTTCCCAGATATGTCTGCATGAGTGTCAAATACATATGCAGTAATGTCAAACTTTTTTCCTTCTATGGAGGAAACACCAATATTTTCTACAACAATCATAATGGGTTACACCAAGCCCACCACTGGAAAGAGGAGTTTAGAAAGCTGATGTTCGGTTCAGTCTCTGTAGGATCAAATCAACCAACCAACTTGAAACAATACTTTGAAAAATACAAAATCTTGAAGCTCCGTCCTTCACCTGGTTTGAGTTCCTATTTTCATTATTTTGCCTTATTTTTTTGTCAAAATATTTTTTCCTTAATATATAACCAACTATCCAAGGCACATTTGGGTTTCATGCTTTGGTTTCTCTGACACAGGATGTTTGTATAATGAGTAATCAAACAACAAAACGTTAAAGATATGTACGTGTGCATATCTGACAAAATTCAGATTACTAGTCTCAAGTAGAATCCCATAGAATCAATAGGATTTACATAGCAGTGATTTACCATTCAGTAATTAAGTCAGTTGGTCTATTCTAGTTAGGAATGGATATTGGATTTAAGCAATTATCTTTAGCTGAGCTGTTTTCATATTACCTTCTGTGTCTTTTCCCCTCACATTTGCAGAGCCACCAGCTCCCTGGTTGGTTTAACAGAGTCATAAAGAATAATGGAGCCCTTAATGCAGTTCTCAATTACAGCAGACTCTCAGAAGACAAAACTCCTGTGTGGATTTCATATTTTGCTGAGTTTAGACATGTGCTGGCTACCTCTGATCAAAACTCCCAGGGAATGCCTATGCAGTGTCTCTGTATTCATAAGTAGTTGTCACCAAAGCACTGGTGTTCAAGAGTGTTTTGTCTTGTGTGAAGCTAGTGGTAGCAAAAAATATACCATGGGAGCTTGTTTTACTGTAGGAACACAAGTATTTCTCTTACTTTCTTTTTGGTTGGACTAATAAAAGTATTACAACAGCATGAATTTTGGCTTCGTGTAAGAAGCTGGCTGTGGAAAGCAGAGTGCTGACCTAGGCCAAAACATTCCTGCCTTTCAACAAGACCCTTGTAGCATTCCCTGTTGTGCAGCTCAGCGCTGAACCAGAAAAATAGATGTGCTTGAAGGGGGATGATTTAAAGTTGGCTGCATTAAGTGTGTATAGTGAAACACTTCATATACTGAAAACGGCCTCCTGTGTGATGCTGCAGTACTGCCTAATTTCGCTTGCACTGAAGCAGCAGCTCAGATTGTTGGTACAGGGCCAGCTCTCAACACAAGAACTAAGTGAGCTAAGCACTGAGGGATATGTAACTTAGAAATGTGAAAGAGAATACTTTTAGATGGAGCCAAAATATGCTGGTTTGTAACAAGAGCATTTAAGATAGGATAGTCTATTAACAGAGGTACTTTGAAAACCATTTTCAAGTCGTGGGCTCGTATTATCTGAAGAAAAGACAATCTTATATTAAATCCAAGGAACATCATAAAATTGAAGGGAAATATGATGGAATTGGTCATATCATCTCGTTTCAGACAGTCTTCTTTCTTTCCTATTGCAAAGTAAGGTAATGTATTTCAAATGATTTGAATAGTGAGTAAAAAGAGTGGGAGATATTTGTCTTCCGCCTTGAAATGTTGTCTGACTCAAGCAATTATATCTTCATCTCTAGGTTAACCTTCAGCAGCTCTGTGGTCTGCTGAAATTATATGACTTCAGCTGTGTTTTACGGGCTACAGGATGTGAATAGTTATTGTTGATCTGTAAGGATGGGAATTTTAATGATTGTCAAAGTGGGAAGCAACACCAGCAAAGTAACTTAAACCATTACTTAGATAGGTTAATATAACGAGTTGTGTGCAAAAACTGCCACATGTAGCTGTAGCCATATTATAATAAAGTGAAAATGAAATCTATCAGAATGAAAGTGTAAACACAGGCATCTGCTGCTTATTCAACAAGTTAGGGATCAGAGCACCACTGAAACCTGTTGGCTGGTGCAGCAGTGAGGCTATGAGGCATAAAAAACCAGTGCACATGGTTAGAATGCATGAGATGGGAGAAGAGGAGGCGTGAGGGACAGATTGGTGAGGGGGTCAGGATAAGGGGGGAAAAAGCTGCTGATTGAAGTACACCTGCACAAAGCTCACAACAATTATCCACGCCCTTTTCTGTGAGGATATTTCTGACCGGGTGAGGTCTTGAGAGGGGCCAGATGGATGGAGTGGAGGAGAGTAGTAGTTCCGGTTACTCTCCAAAGAGCAGATTGTCAAAAAGTGGACTGTCAAAGCAGAGGACACCAGTACGACAAGGACTGGACTGCCAGTAATAGTTTACAAGCATTATTAAGTTACCTTTTCAGTTGTCAGACAGTCAAAGGTGAACAAAACAGATGTCCATATCTGTTGAACTAGATAGTGTTAACACTGAACGTATCTCACTACAGTCAGCCCTCCACATTTGTGGGTTTGACTTTCATGGATTTGTCTGCAGGTTTCTTTAACCTCTGCCCCCCCACCTCAGATGCTTCTTTTCCAGGGGAACCTTCCCCCTCAATGGCTCCGATCAGGCTACGCAGCGCTTTAAAATCCCAACTCTGCTCCTCCTTCTCTACATGACTAGCTAAGGATAGCTTGTAGCCTGATTTCTCAGCACCACAAACCCTCTCCCACTTCCTCCCACACACCCAAGGAAGGAGCTGGGTGAGAGAAAAGACATATAGGTCCGTCATGCTGACCTCCCCCTCAGGTTTGCCTCCCCTTCCTCCTTTCCCTAACCTGGCTTGGACCCTAGGTGCCCATTCTCTCCACCATGCCTTGGCTCCCTTTCCACACACAAATTTTGATATTTGCAATTTTTCCAGTTTTGCTAGGGTCCTGCACCCCTAATCCTAGCAAATGTGGAGGGCCAACTCTATAAGGAAAACATATTTACCTAAGTAAGAGGGAGAAAGGAGCACCATTAAGGTGCCCTGAGAGAGTATTCCAAGTACAAGGGGAAGTGTATTGTGAGAGACACTTGAGGCAGCCTCAGACCTGAGAAGCTCACTGTGCTGAAGTAAGAGGAAAGTGGTATGTAGGTGAATGAGAATGGAATGACAACTCCCAGCATATGACAGCAACTCCCAGAAAAAATGTGGACATCTTTTGGTTTCTTTAGGTCTATTAAGGAGGATACAAGGTCCAGATGGAAAATACTAGGGTATGCATACCCAAGTTGGCTACACTATTAAGGCAAACCTGAGATAGTGCTTTCCAGTGTCCACACTTTGCATCAAGAAACTCACTGTCTTTGCACAATGATGAACACCAAACGTAGGCTTCTTGTCAGGAGCAAATTTATTTTGCATAACTGGGAACACAGGTTTTTTAACAACATTCTTGGAAAAACACAAAACATCATGGCCTTTTACTTAGATCCTCTTGAAAGGCAGCCAAAAACAAGTTTTATCTCTAAACTAATCATTTACCAGTGTTTGATTAACAGCAGAATAAATTTTCTTCACAGCAAGAACAAAGTAATGGAAATACGACTTTTTTCAACAGAAGTTTCCGCACACTAGTAATGAAAAACACTGCCTGAAGAAATGAAGCACCTTGTTTGGGTTCAAACTGTACATTTTTATCTGTTTGATAGTCCAAACAGAAGTGGGCTTCCATCATATCATAGATCAGTTCCTTTTTCCTGATTATCTGGATTCTGAAAGAACCAACGTGCCATGAGTCAAAACCTGCAGGTATTTGTCAGGACAACAGTTTTAAAAAACAGTGATACTATCCAACTGTTTTCTGTAAATTCACCCATGCCTGTACTGTGTTACAATAATGAACCTCATTCCATAACTTTTAAGAATATGAGTGGTGCCAAATACTGTGACTTTCACTTGAAGGAAGGATGAAACGGGAGAAGAGAGGCAATCAAGCTGTAATCTCTTCCTTTCCCCTGCCCATTAAACTAAATATGGAAAAAGGGAGGAGGAGGAGTTGGGTACAGCCAGGAAACCCATTCTACTCAGCATCTTCCTCCTCAAAGCTTTGCCATTTTGTTAGGAAAGGAAGTGCAAATGCATGAGATGGTGGCAACTCTTCCTCCCATCTCTTGCTCACCTCTAAATACCAAAGAGGACTTATCTTATGCTGACTAGATAGCATGACTTTCTGGGCAACGTAACCTAGGTGAGTGGAGAAACCGCCCCTCTTCACTTACTTGGACTCTCCCACTGAGGTGAGTGGGGATCAAGACCACGTGGCCCGAACTTCATGCTGAGAGGGCAAGCAAGCAGGCAAAGGATGAGCAGCAGCTAACAAAGTGGAGCCATATTTTACTTGCCCCCAACCTGGTAAGGGGCAAATGACTAGGTGATCTCTTCCTTTTGCTCAGTCAGCACCAACAGATGGCCAGATTAGTCACTCCCCCTTGTGCTGCACTTCCCAAACAGAGAGGATGAGGAGGCAGTGTTGCAGACAAAAGGACAGCTGGGCAGTCAGAGATAATCAGCAACCAAAATGTGCCCATCTCTTGCTGCAACAAGGCTGACTAGTCTTATGGAGGTAGCAGCTGTTGCTGCAGGGAGTAGTTTCTGTTCCCTCTTCCTCAACCTTTCTCTCTTTGGATGGCACTCACAGAGAGAATTTGGTTCACTAGACAGAATGCCCTCCCTGGTACTGCTGTCCAGGGCAGGAATTCAGGTGAGCCAATAGGTGGTTCCACTGGCTAGTCTTTTTATGAGCAACTCAGCATGGTGTACTATCCTGAGAAAAGGAGGCAAGTGAAGTCGCTCACTCTCAACAGGCAACACCATGAGCTCAATCCATTTTGTAGCAAGGCCCAGAAAGACTGAATGCTATGTGCAAATGCTGCCTTCTTTCTGTCATGTAGAAAGAAAAGATAAACAGGAGGTAGCACTAGTTACTGAACTACCTCTCAGCTTTTTCTCACTAGGAAGGAAAGGGATGTGATAACACTGCTTGCTTTTCCTCTTCCTCTACAGTCCTCTAAACCGTGTGGTTCTCCAGTCCCACTGGGTGACTCAACAGGAAGAACTGGGCTGAGCCATCTCCAGGCAGCCAGAAAAAAGATATTCTTTGGAAGAGGAGCGGTTATCTCGGTACTCATGTACCTTCTGGGCAATAATGAGGAGTGTGATAGCTGGGTCTAATCGCCTCTGAGAGCACAGGAAAGAGACAGTTTATGGTGTGGTTTCTCCTTCAACAGCTAGTTCTCTGTATAGTTCACCACCCCAAAAGAGGGAGAGAAAAGCAAACATGGACATAGGAGAAAAGGCATGAAGAAGCAGACTGTTCATGTTCTTCCCCTGAGCAACAGAACGGGGAGAACGTTCCAAGGAGCTTCCTGGCTACTGGAACCCTCTCCACTGTTCTTTTCCCAACTCCTACTACCAGGCAGAGGAAGGAAAAGATTGCCATTTACTGTCTCTTTGCCTCCCTTCATTAACTGAGTACTTTTCCATCCAAATAAAAGTGGCATTCATCTTTACAACAGGGCTATTGGGCTGCAATTGCAGATGGTTGTGCAAAACATGTTGCTTGGCCTCTAAGCCCCAACTCCTCAATGCATCTCTGGTCTGTTCAGTTCCCAGCTGGCTTAGCACTCCACAATTTCCTATATCTGAATGCCAACTCTGCCTGAAAAGCGTAGGCCAAAATGTGTTGGTTTGCGTGTAATGTGCAAAAACAGATTATGAAGCATTTGGTACCTCACTAAGAGCAGTGACTGAAGCTCCACTACACAATAACCTGGCAGTTTCACACCTCCTCTTGACAGCCATGTGTTGAGCGAGACATTGATATGGAACACCACACACCACAAAGTAATCTAGTTCAGCGAACAAGCTCCAAAACCTATCTACCCAACCTCTCTGAATATATGAAATCTAAGTTCTTAACATGAAGGAAATTAACAAGAGAAATATGAGAGCTTGAAGCCTTGCAGCCCTTCTGAGGAGCATATGGTCAGTTCATCTCTTTCATGCCTACTCAGTGGATACACAAACATGAATGCACCATCAACAGGCTACAGGACTTGGGAGATAACAGGAGTGACACAGGTTTATAGAAGAGGTGAGTCTTTTCATATTCTACTAGAACAACAGTAGAATGTTAAGCCCCGGCGGTGCAGTGGTTAAATGCCAGTACTGCAGCCACAAGGTTGTGAATTAGATCCTACCGGGCTCCTGAATGACTCAGCCTTCCATCCTCCCGCAGGTCGGGAAAATGAGTACCCAGCTTGTTGGGGGCAATTAGCTAACGCATTGTAAACAAGAGAGCACTTAGCTGATAAGCAGTATAGAAATACACATGCTATTGCTATTGCTAAATGTTAATCTCAGCTAGAATAGATGTACTGAATGAATGGGGCTTATGTAAGTGTTAACCTATCACTGAGCAATTCAGTGTGTTTATTTTGATTGAGACTAACAATAAGATTTAGGTTAGGATGGCAACAGCAAGGCCGTCCAGACTAATCATCATGGCCAATGGTGATGAATGATGGGAATTGCAGTAATGATATCTGGAAGACCACACAATTCTCAATCCTGACTTGAGGATGATGTTCAGGATGATGTTAACCTTTACGTATATCTGGGTATGATTTGGACATTGTTAATTATTTAAAGTCTTTTTAAAATCTGGTTAATTTACTTAAGTTATATTATAGCTTTTACTTTTAACAGAGATGATATTCGTTAATATTTTTAACTGGTTCTTAAATTTTGATTTTGTGTATTTATTTCCATTACTCTGATAATAAATAAAGAGTTAATTTTAAAAAGGAAAAGAAATGGGCTGGATTCAAAAGAAGCTGCTTCGCAAGGCACAAGAAGAGCATGTTGCTACTGGGATACTCTGCCAAAGCTACTTTCCTCCTTTCAGGAAGAAATCTGGAAACAGCTAACCTAGTTTATACCTGCGCTCATTTTTCCCAATTTAGAATTTTGTTCTTACAGAGTCTGTATGGAATGTTATCTCCACTGAGCCATTCAACTCCCTTCTCCTTTTAAGTGTGGAAAGTTATGCTAGCCAAAGGGTGGGGGTGGAGGGTGGGAGGAATGAAGTAAAATCTCACCATTTTGCAATCATATCCCCTCTGTTCATAATACCGAAGTATAGCTTCTGCCCTAGTTGTTTTAACAGTGTAAAATACTTTAAACATTTGTCCTATCATCTGTTGATTGGCAGCCCCAAAACCACACAGGGCAGGCACACACAAGGTCTTTGAATGATTCCTCTGTGGATCCTGGCCAAATAGCCTGAAACGCTGTGCTGAACATCACTGAGTGGTGAACAATGTAGCAATGCACCTCATGCAGGAAGTCAGCCTTTGTTTTGTACCTTTTTTCCCTCTTTTTTTTTACTTTGAAATCAGTCAGCAACTGTCAGATGCAGGTATGCCAAAAACTAGAAGCACTCATAAAAGCAGCAAGTCTTTCCGCTCAGGAAGGTGGATAGACCAAAGACCAAGAGAAAGTCTAAACATTTTGTATGCATTTTTATATCCCCCTTCAATTGTGTTTCAAGAGGACTGACACTGGAGTGCAAAACCTCTTTTGTCTCTAAAGGGTTATATCCAGTCTACCTGAAAAAGAGGACAAGAGTTACAGATGTGTGTCCATAAACTCACACAGCTCAGCATGAAGGGAGGTTTCAGTCTCCCATCCCTGCTCCCTGACATCTAAGGAACTGCAGTCTATGTGCATGGAGAGGGAGCAGCAGCGATCTTGGAAGCCAAGGAACAACCTTTCCAACCCTCACACTACTGCTGAGTTGCCTCTGAGTGCATCTCCTCATTATGTACCTGACATCTGGTGTGTTTGGTGTTCACATGTAATTCTACTGTAATGTTAAGGCACAGAAAGGAGGTGGAGTGGGAGGGCTCATCCCCAAGAGGAAGAGCTTGGCTGACACAAAGTTGAGCCCCTCAAAGTAATGCTATTACCTCTGAGTCTGCTCCTGCTGAAAGAGAATTGAGGGGGGCAAACATCCTACAGCACATTTCCTTCTCCTTCAGCATGTAATCCCTGTAACAGCTGCAATACAGAGGAAAGAGTATCATCGTGGGTTTGCCTCCGATTCTGTTTTTAAAAGGTTCAAAATGAGAAACAAAGCCTGAACATAAAAGTTTTTCTCCAGAAATGGGAGGACAACTGTTCCAATGTGGGTGACAGCACCAAGGTCAGTCTGTGTCTTGCTATTTTCTGTCCCAATTTTGAGGCTCCAAACCCACCATGACAATAACTACAAAAGTCAAACTCATGATCGTAAGTTGTCTACGAATAAAATATGGAAAAATTTCATATTTTTCTCAGTAACGCATGCAGAGCAGCAAACAAAGCGAGTTGTTGAGAGATTCTGCCTCTAGCCATGGAATTCCAAAATACTTCCAAAAGGGTATTAGCAAACCATATGCTGATGATGAAAGATGCAACAGGTTGTGCCAGACAACAGCTAGAACCTAATCAGGGTAAAGACAGCCACAAAAAACTCAGAGGGGCTTATTTCCTCAAGCATATTCAAAGGAACAGCTTTAAAGACTTCTTCCCCAATTCCTTTAAAATGCCAAGAGATGTACTCAGCACCATGCTGTGCTTTCTGGAACCAGGAAAGGAGGCACACAAGTGGATAAGTAAGGCAAGCAGCAGTGTTTTACCAGCTCTGTGCCTTCAAGAAAATGCCAAGGCATAGCACCCACATGCACAATGGAAAAACTACCAGGTTTTGGGAAAGATATGGGGACAATGACAAAGACCTACTGAATGCCTTAAGAGAGTACTAGCCAGTTGTTCTTTTATCCCTTCCTAGTACTACCTTAGGGGAAAAACATCCAGTATTCTCATGTCCATGCAGCTATTATTAACCAGGTCATTTCCCCTCACCTCCAAATTATATACAACTCAAAGTTCATTACGCTGGACGGAAGTAGTAACACTGTACAGCAGAGCTTTCCAAACTGTATGTTGCAACATGTTAGTGTGTCAGCTGCAGTGTGTAACTGTGTTGCTGCCCTGTGCCAAGAAAGATCCTGGTGAGAGCAGCAGTGATGGCGAGCCAGACTCAGTGGAGTGGCTGCTTCTCCTGCTGCCACCACCACTGCCCTGGGTCAAGAAAGATCCTGGCAAGGTCGGTAGCAGGCCAGGCTCTGGTGGAGGGGCTGCCTTTCCCACCTGCCACTCCAGGCTGAGAAAGACACTGGTGAGGGCAGTCGTTGGCTCACCCCACCCCAGATATGCCTCTGGGTACTGCTGATGCATAATCAGGTTGAAACAGTGGAAGTGAATGTGAAAAGGTGCAGCCATTTGACAAAAGCCGCTTATCTGTAGGTTTGTGCCACTCAGGATTGTTCTCTCAATTTATCACTGCGGGAGTGCTGGTGCTGTTATTTTCATGTTTAGCTACTTAAATTGCAGTTGAATTACCCCTAAAATGGGTAAGTTTATAATTAAGAATTTTGTTCCTCATAATTTCATTATTGCGATTTACATGTGTCCATATCTCTTATAAGGGGTTCATTTAACCTCCAGTTTGCTAGAAAAGCTGAACTACTGTGTCATGAAATGATGCATGTCTAAAAAGTGTGTCACCAACATGAAGAGTTTGCAAAGCTCTGCTGTAGAGTGCCTTCCTATTTCAAGAGCTCCAGCTCCTCTTGTAGCATAGTAGGCAAACCTGACATTTCTGGGATTCAATGAACACAACTGTATACAATGTTTGTGAAGCTTAACACTCACTGTGAGCATATTTAAGAGGTTTCTCTTTCATCCCCCTGGGTGAAGCAGCTTCTCAGTGCCCCCAAAGCAATTTAATGGCTGGAGGCAGTGTCCTGTTGCAATTCTGTACCTGGACAATGCCTGAGCTCCTCATGCCCTTGACTTTAGGGATGCATACCAGTGCAGTGAAGCTGCCTTATGTATATGGAGGCAGGAGGGAAGGCAATGCTACGTGAGCCCCAGCTTACATGAATGTATGCCACTGACAGGATTCCAGCTGATATCTGCAAGTCTTCCCATATTCCTAGTTCCTTAGCTGGATAGACGATTTAACCTTTATAAAAATAAACAGCTTCAATGGTCACAAGGGATAAATATGACCAATGTTATTATGACACTGTACTATGAGAGCGTGTGAAGAAAGTATTCAACCAAGCTAAAACATTATCCTAATGTAAGTAAAGACTCCTCACCTGGCCAGCTTCTTCAGCTCATGGTTAATATCATTACTGAAGGGCTGTTCTTTCTGAGCTCTGACCAGAAAATCTCGAGCTCTCTCATATTCTGCCAGAATGAGGCATGCCTGGAAGTTAAGAGATTAAAAACACAGCATGGAGCTAAAATTATGAAAACAGTTTGCTCACTCTTCTTGAACAGCGAGGAACAAAAAGATTCTTTGGTTATGTTCCTACATGTAGAGAATTCTGGCTTATTTTTACAAGCAGCATCCACAATGCATGGTTCTTCCTCCTGGGCTCCTCTTGCAGTTAAACTAGGAAGAAAGCAAAATCTTAAATATCTGTTTAAACCAGGATTCCTGGCTTGCAGTTCACAAACCTGGGATCAATAACAAAACTTGGCTTCTGACTCTGAACTGTGAGTGGAGCAAGGGTCCCACACACCAAGTTTTTGCTTACTTCACAGTTTCTGGTTAATTTAGCTACTACTGCCGGTGGGAATGGTTGGGCATGACGAACCGTACAAGCTGCCCTAACATACTGCTCATCAACATAATCCAGAGCTACCTGCAGTTCTGACCTATTACTATATGCAAATACAGCTTTTGAATCAATTTCATCCAATCTCACCTTCTGTCACAAGCATGGCCTTCTCAAGGTAGCCAACAACATAATTCTAAAGATGCAATAATATGGAAAACAGACTATTTTTGTATTTTAAGGTTTCGTAATCTTTGTATAGATAGTTTGAGCTACACCCTCTCTGTATCTCTTTCCATTGGCTATGCTATCTGGGCTTCTGGGATCTGCAATCCAAAACATCTAGAGGGCCAAGTCTCCCAAGGCTCCTAGATTTTAAATTGAGTGCGAGCCCTGAATTATACTTATCTCAGTGGCCCCATCAGTCTGTAACACAAAAGACCAGGCAATCACTACAAGCTGATGATATCTGATTTGGGCATCTGAAAAATGGCTCAAATGCACAGTTGTAACATTATTACAGTCTCAGCGAAAGGTTTCCAGCATCCATACCATCCCTTGGCAAGCTCAAGCTCTATCAATCATTCTTTTTACCACCATTTTCTCTATCACATTTGATGCTGGGGGGAAAAAAATTCCTCACCTGGCCACACCGGAAGAGGGCTTTGGCATTCTTCTGATCTAGTGCTAAAGCCTTCTCTCCATAGGTGAGTGCTTGGGCTGGGCAGTTCAGTTTTAAGTAAGTTACTGACAAATTCAGGAAAACCAGCAGCTTGGCAGCATCAACTTTGATTTGTTCACCCTCCTTGGCACTCACATGCTTTAAAATTGAGGAGGCCTGAAAAAGGAATTAGGTGGGGGAAGGAATGAGCCAATGCTATTTATAGTCTTGTGCAAAACAGCAGTATCTCAACAGAAAAATCTGTCATACAAAATAGGTACAAAAACAGGTACTGGACCGTGGCAGACGTATCTTTTTAATGGGCTATATTCAGATCCAGTGTGGTATAGCAGTTTGAGCACTGGACTACAACCCTGGAGACCAGAGTTCAATTCCCTGATAGGCCATGGAAATCCACTGCCCCTAGAAAACCGCATGATAGGGCCGCCTTAGGGTTGCCATAAGTCAGAAATGACTTCAAGGCACACAACAATTATTCTTTTATATTTTTACTATCTTTTAAGGAGTTTTTAACTGTTGTCACTTAGTACTTTTAACAGAACTGCTTATTTAATGTTTTTTTTTTAAACTTAGTGTATACATAAATAACTTCTGGAGCAACTTCTACTGATTATGCACATATTAGTTAGTAGGGACACAAACCTGGGAGACAAATGGATGTACAATTATTACTTTACATGAAACATGAATGCTGCCACTTAGCAGAAAGCTATATCTTTTCCACAGTATCTCTCTCTCATTTGAACGCTAATTACAAATTCACATAGTCAGTCCTCCATATCTGCAGATTCTGTATCCAAGGATTCAACCAAACACAGCTTGAAGATATCTTCCCTCGCCCCCACCAAAAAATTTCCAAAAAGTAAAATTTAATTTTGCCATTTTATACAATGGATACCATTTTACTACATCATTGTACATAATGGGACTTGAGGATCCACAAATTTTGGTATTCACACTGGGACCTGGAACCAAACCCTAGAAGATACTGAGGGTCCACTGTACCAACTTGGTTTATTGTTTCACCTGTGAACTTTAGATTCCTACTGATAGAAAACATAACTTTTTTTCCTTTTCTAACTCAAATCTACAAAAGGAGAAAATCATATCCTTCAAGTTCTCAACAGGAACCTAATGCCCCCAGATGGGAAAATGTAGAGCTAATGTGGGGAAGTAAACAATTTAATGCTTTTTAAAGGACTAAATGTCCCAATCCCTACAGGTTATCATCTCCTCTTTCACTGCTGTACACTTTAAAAGATTTCAAGGAGATAGTGAACCTCAAATCCCACAACTTGGGAGGTAAGACATCACACCATTCACACAGACACACCCTCTGGCAGCTTCGATGTACCTTGAGCTACACTAAAAGACAGCTCGGTGGAAGACCATGTTCTTTGCCTGAAGAAGGTCCCAGTGTAAATCACAGGCACCACCAGTAAAATGGAGCTCTGGCAACAGGACTCTCAGGCAGTAGATTCTGCTACTGAACCACTCTTACCATCAGGAAATTTTTCCTAATGTTCAGGTAGACTCTCTTTTCCTGAAGTTTGAAGCCGTTGCTCTGTGCTCTAGTCTCTGGAGCAGCAGAAAACAAGTTTGTTTCATCTTTCATATCACATCCTTTCAAATATTTAAACATAGCTACCATGTCACCTCATAACCTTCTCTTCTCTAAGCTAAACACACCCAGCTCCCTAAGCCACTCCTCCTAGGGCATGGTTTCCAGCCCTTTTGCCATGGTGGTTGCCGTCCTCTGGTCATGTTCCAGCTATTCAATATTCTTTTTGAACCGTGGTGCCCAGAACTGGACACAGTATTCCCAGCAGGTTCTGACCAAAGCACAATAGATTAGTATTATTACTTCCTTTGACCTAGATACTACATTCTTAATGATGCAGCCCAGAATCACACTGGCTTTTTTAGCTGCCGTATCACTGCTGATTCATGTACAGCTTGTGATCTACTAAGACTCCAAAATGCCTTTCACATGTACTGTGGTCAAGCCAATTTCCAGAATGCCTCTCCAAATTCTAGAGACTGCTCATTTCTAGGTATGTTTTTTGCATACATGAAAGGGACTAAAACAGTAAAAATACAGATAGTAAGAGAACAATGCATTATTTGGTTTGGATTAGATTTTAATACTTTGCTTATAACTGACGCTCCCCTCTCCTATCATAGCTCCTTTACTTTACCTGCTTGTATCTATCTTTAGCATCCATAAAGTAACTCTGGCGAAAGAGGTAATTTCCAAATTCTCGTTCTGTTTCTGCTACCTTCAACACTTTCTGAAGTGGAAGTCTGCCCTTTTGCTCCTGTGTAGAGAAGAAGCAATCCAGCAGAAATTGGTTATCAGCAGTCAAAAGACATATTCAAAAAGTGAATATATAGAAAAAAATACAATGATTATACAAATGGAATCCCTGACATGAATGGAACAGAAAAAATTTAACTGAGCAGGGGGAAAAGGGACACATATAAATTACATGCTGTTGCATTAAAGGGAGGAAAGAGCAAATTTTGTTAAGGATGACCATTAGAAGATACACTGTTGTTGTTGCGTGCGCCTTTAAGTTGTTTCTGACTTATGGTGAATCTATCACGGGTTTTCTTGGCAAGATTTGTTCAGAGATGGGGGGGGTGCCTTTGCTTTCAAACGTCTCTGAGGCTGAATGCAACTTGCCCAGAGTGATGCAGTGGGTTTCTATAGCTGAGCAAGGTTTCAAAACCTGGGGGCCCTTCCGCCCTACACTGTTGTAGTGCTATTTTTCCATTTTCAACATCCTGTGGAATTCTGGGGCTTGTAATTTACTGAGGCCAAAGAACTCTCTGGCTGAGAATTCTAAATGCTCTTCCCTAAACTGCAAACCCCAGGATTCCATAGGAAGTTGAAAGTGGAATAATAGCACTGTAACAGTACAGTGCAGAAAAGTCACTGGTCTCCAGAATCATAATCCAACTCTCAAACTGTGCTGGCTCTCATTAGTGGATATACATAATGAAAATCAGACAGCAGCTTAATTATTAAAGATTTCAAAAGTTGCTTGAGAACTTAGGTGAATTTGAACAGGAAGAATTCATGTGGTTATTGCATTTATTATTCATGTGCCCCAATAAGTTTATAGAAATCGGGAAAGATTACATCCCCTTTCTCTTGGGTGTCAGAAATTGCACTACAAATAGACAAATAGCACTACAAATAGACAGGCTCAGATCAGTAAGTGGTCACAGCAAAGCAATCAAGAAAGCATTTTCTCCAGAGCCTGGACTAACCCATTCCATTGTCTTTCACCATAGTTCTCAAGCTGCCATTTGAGCTATTGACCCTTTGCTCCACCTACTCCAGTGATCCCTACTCTGGCTGGCAGCAGCTGTGGTCTCCGCCAAAGGCTCTTACTCAGCCCTAGCATCCGGTTAACTGGAAATGCCAATGACTGAATTGGAATCTTCAGACTGCTGGACATGAACTCAACCTACTGAATTATGGCTTGTTTCCAAGCACACAGCCTGCCTGACAGAGGCACTAGCTCTGCGGTGCATTTGGTTTCTGTGTGCGGTACAGTCTGATCATGATCGTGAGGACCGGATCTACTAGAGGGGAAGAGAGGCTCAATCAACCTAGAGGTGATTACAGTCTATACACAAAGTCATCTCATTCTCTTAACCAATACTTAACTGCACCTGCAACATGGACTGGAAAGATTAGAAATAGACTAGCTTCTTCATGTATGGAAAACTCCTACCAAGTAGCAGCATATTATAAATGCAGGGTGAGACTGGAAAAGTTAATTTTTTCAGACTACACCTTCTAATGGTCATCTTGGCTGTGGCATTTGTGGTGCAGGAGAGTAACTTTTTTCAAGAAAGAAACTGTTATCAGCTGCTGCTGTTGCCCTACAACTTACTTCCCCTTTGAGGAAACTTCTCAATCTTAGGTGGTATGAGCACACAGAGATCTTCTGTGCAACCATACATGCACAATATAATGCTGCACTTAAGGTCAGCGTACTGCAACATTTGCAAGGAATCTTCTGAACGCTTACTACAGAGTAAACCCCACTGCATTCAGCAGATCTGAGTAAGTAAGAACTGGACATGGCTATAACATTTCAGAAACTATGTTCTCCTTCTCTGAGAGGGGCTTCAATCCCGATTTAGAGACAGAAGAAAAGCAAACATGCTTTCATCTTTGTGTTGTTTTTAAGATGTGGAAGTTGCACACCCTCCCTGTTGCATTCCAACAGGAGCACAGCAACGGGGATTGTAGAGAAGACAGACAGGTCTATTTTTGTGCCACAGACATAGCCAGAGTGGGTGGGGAATAAAAGGAGACATGGAACTTGACATATACTTCCACGATTCACATAACAGCTGCAAGTGTAGGCTTCTTCCCACTGTTGACCAGTGCCTTGTCTCTTTTGCTTCTTTAATCCCTCAACTCTTGCTTCTTTAATCCCTCAACTCTGAATTTCCTTTGCTGAGATTCTTCTCTTCTCTCTCAACTTTCATGCAAAGATGTACCAGTTCCATTGACTGTCTGCAGAAAGGTGTGAGCTCAGTTGCAGCAGAGCACATGAATCCAAAGGCCGATCTAAAATTCTCCTCATTTCCAATTCAGCTGCATGCCTCCTCCACACAACCATGGGGAGACAGGAACAGGAGATGAGAAGCAGCACATGAAAGACTTCTTGACATTTCTGTCTTGGTCAACAGCAGAGCCAGAGAGATGTGATTTTTACTGCTCAGTCTTATTCAGAAGCTTTTTGTGTTCTCTTGAACTGTCCTCTTTCCATTCGTGCACTCATACCTTCTTCTGCTGGCACAGTAGGCTGGAAACCATAATCTCAGCAGCAGTCCCTTTGTTTTAGAAAAAACTTTGACATTCTCAGATGTTTTCACATCATTGTATTCTATTCCTATAATGTGGACTCTAGCCAGAGAACAGCATAAATGGACTATCTGTACTCTTTTAAGTTAAAAAAACACATACACAAACTTCTCTAAGATTCGAAAAATAAACATTCACCATCCAATCCACAATAAAGATATTTTTTCTATTTAAATTGCAATATTTCTCTTACAGTAAGTTATTTCTCTTCCCTTTTCTCTTCTCTCCCCGACCCTTCCCATTTTTGTGAACTGTGGTGGTATTTTCCCCTTTTGTATAATTAGAAAGTATAATTTAAAATAGGATGAAAGGACAAATATAATATCATGAAAATGATGACAACATCAACTACGCAAGGCACTGCTGCCCAATAGGAAAGAAGAAAAATATGTGTTTGATCAGCACCCATGTCCTACCTTGTTGGGATAACCTAGGTCCTCACAACAGTGGCTTATCCCACAGTTTGAGGATCAATGCAGTAGACTGACCTATCAGGTGGACTGCTAGTCCCACCAGCCTTCACCACTGGCTATGCAGCCTACAGCTGATGAGAGCTGCAGTCTAAAAATACCTGGAGGGCCAAACATTCTTCATCCATGAGCAGAGAACATGAAGGAAGTACACAGGAACTCACAGGGGTCAGGGCAAAAAACTGGTCATTTTCAGCAGAGTCCAGGAAGTCCAAAAGCTCCATTTCAAACATGACTGTGGAACTGGGAGGGATCAAGGGAGGACAGCCCAAAGCTCCATAAGCATAATTTGGCTTGAACACATATCGTGCTACCTCTCCTTTCCTCATTGTCAGAAGTCCAACCTCCATACCCCGGAGAGTAATGTCTGGGAAGGCAAAAAGGGAAAAAAGTTTATTTTTAAAGTTTGTACGTTGCATCAGAAATCCTAGAAACTCTTGAACTGGCTGTACCAGGTCACAGCAGAGGACCCAGAAGTGAAAAAGAAAGGAAGGAAGGAAGGAAGGAAGGACGGACGGACGGAAGGACGGACGGAAGGAAGGAGCAAGCAAGTGAGCTTAGAGTGATCAAAAAGAAGAGAGACAATTATCATTGTTAAGGAGGACTGCAAAATCCATATTGTAGTAAAACCTTTCCTAGGCAAACTAAACATTTGCAAAATTGTTGGCAAGTTTTTGAGATCTCTGGATATGGCCAAATGAAAACTCAAACTTTGGACTCCAGACTTGTTGCCTGATACTCAAACCACTATACCATGCTGGAGAAAGAGGCATCTGTAGATATTCATATAAAGTTCCAGTAGGTGAATCAACATCAACTCAGTTTCCTTTACCCTCTTCCTCATAACATCTTGCCTGATCTGGAAATCAAATCTCAAAAGCATAAAACATATTTGTACCCATTTGTTTGACCTGATTTTTTTTCCTTATGGCTAACACTAAAACCTTTACTTTTTGCATTAAGGAAAGAGACTTTGAAGTGCATGGGACCACAGGTCTACGTGATCAGCTCTGCATACTGCAGGAGAATATAAATCATATCTGGACCTCCATCCCTTTCAGGACTATACTGACATCTTAGCCTCACCTTTGCCAAGTTTCATGAGTTTGGGATTTTTCAATAAGCAGTTCGTATCAAAAGGTCTGTCTGCGTATTCCAAATAACCTGAAAATTTTACTGAGAAAGTTCAAAGTTAGAGAAGAGGAATTCAGTTTCAAATATGTGCTCAATAACAACATATTTGTTTTTACATCAACAACAGACAAGCACTTTCTTTACATAATTTTGCTGTTATTTTCCCAGAAGCCTGCTGAATGACAGAGAAAACATCACTTCTATTTATTATACAACAATTCTTTTAAGTTCAAATTACGGCATAACATTTTCTCAGGTCACTTTAGATGTTGTAGTATCCATTCATCTACACTTTGGGGCACTCACTTTCTACATATAAAAACAAAAGCTTAAGACTTCTCAGCAGGCTTTAGAAACAATTCACATTAAAGTTTAAAAAGATCAGGAGAATTCGCATGACAAAGTCCAAAAACAAATAAGTTAACTATCCTAATTTGGTTCACCTCTCTCCCACAGCTACGTCATTTGATTGGAAAAAAACCCTATACATATTAAAAATATTCATGCACAAATGCTACAATCCTATGATGAATTAGGTTTATAAGAAAGTTTGAATTTCCCCCTTCAAAGTCTGCAAGAGGACTCTGACTTTGGGTCTCTCCCTGCCCTGCGAATAGATAGGTCATCCTCACCTCTCCAATGATGCGGAGAGAAGCAGTGCTGGATGTGTACTATGGAAAGACCAAGAAAGGTTTGGAAGCCAAAGTGTTCTCAGGCTCCAACCAGTGGGAAAGTCTACTCCATTCCTGGAGCTGGCATAAAGAAATTCCCTTTTACTACAAACAATGGCAAGGGAAATAATTACAAACAACACAGACCACAGGTGGTAGACACTGGCCCGCCTCATTCTGCCCTGCCAGTCGGCGCCTGGTTGAATTTCAGATGCGTCTGCTGCTCCAACCTCAGAAGAGCCAACTTCTACCACCTGATTGTTCTGCCCACATTGTGTCTAGTCTGGCCCTCAATTTCTGAAGTAACAAAATGTAAAGCTATACATTTGCAGGGGGCCTGCTGTCTAGGTTTACAGTGGGCACATTTAGTGGGCACATGGACTTCTTTACCTGACATTGTCTTACCTAATACTGACGCATCAGGAGGAACTGTTTTACCACAGCCGGCACGGATAATCTCCTTCAACACTCCACCATCACCTGTGATGTCTGACATCCGCTGACCTGTTTGTTGGTGAGACTTGGAACAGCACGAAAAGAAAAAAAAAGCTTGGCTAAGCATGTCACATTGCTCCGATGGGGTTTCTTCAGCTCCAAACTACAGATATCAACTAGTTGATCTCTTATGAACTCTTCACCAACAGAGACAGAAAAACAGTCAAAACTGCCACACCCAAGGCTAAAAAAGATTTTTATATAAACACTTCACTGCTGTACTATTGTATACACAAGTGGTATACTTGGATGAGAGACTGCCAATGAACACTAGATGCTGTAGGCTATACAAGTTGAGCCTTCCTTATCTGGAAATCCAAAAACTATCAAAGACTGAAACTTTTTGCCACCAGCTATCCACTACTTCCTTTGAGGCAGCAGCTATGGCATTCTTGCTTGTTCATTTCTCAGATCTCAGGAGCGCCACAGCTGCCACCTTGAAGGTAGAAGCAGGTGGCCGGCAACAAAAAGAGACTGCTGATTTGTGAAACGGTGGGAGGTATGGATTCGCACACTACACTTGGATTCCCACCATTTCACAGATCCTCAGTCTCTCTCCAACCTTGTGTCTATATACAACACAAGTAGCAAACAAATGATTCAAGGCTATTCCCATAAGGTCCTGTAATCCAAAATCCAAACAAAACGAAACGAAACAAATCTGAAATACAGAACACTTGTGGTCCCAAGCAGTTAAGATAACGGAGACTCAACCTGTATTTCAGAGGAAGGAAGTGGCAAAACTGCCTCTTGAGTATTCCTTCATTATGAACTCTATGAAACTGCTGCATGTCGACAGGCAAACTGAAGGCATATACATATGATTAGGCTGTTCTTACTTTTCAAAGTTGATTCCAGATAAGAGGCAGGAATTTTCTTTGTGTGAGAAAGGAACTAAATGCCCTCTGCACATGTTCAAAGCCACTGCAGCTATGATTCAATTTTCTAAAATACCCAATCTCCTTTATCAGTTAAAATGAAGGAAAAGCACTATGTACATTTTTAAGACACTACACCATAGCAACCTACAAAGTGTTTTGCTAGATCAGATATTTGACTAGTTCAGTGTTTCATTCACACAGTGGACAACAAGACTGCTATGGGAATTTCACTATTAGATCATCAACGTAACAGCACTCTCCCACAAGATATATCCTTAATCTGGGACCACCTGGTGGAGGATCAGGGCTTCAGAACATGGCGGACTGAAAATGCAGCTGACAAATCTTTTAAAAACCACAGACTTTCACATGGTTATCTATGGTATAATAAAGCCAAAGCACATGCTGAATTTAAAAATCATTGTATCAGGAAAGCTATTCTGCAAATTTGGTTTAAATATAAGCAAAGATTTTTCCCTAAGATATTACTAGTTATCTCACCAGTGTGGTGTAGTGGTTCGAGCACTGGATTATGACCCCAGAGACCAGGGTTTGATCCCCACTTGCCCATGGAAACCCACTGGGTGACTCTGGGTGCACCACACACACTCATCCAAGAGAGCCACCATGATACTGCAACCCTAAGTTGGAAATGAGTTACAGTCAGCTCTCCACATTTGTGGGTTTCACTTTTGCAGATTTGATTATTCACAGATTATTTGCTGTCACCTCTGCTGCCTCCTGATGCCATTTTTAATAGGGACTGCAAGCCTCATGAGACTGAGAAACTGCAAATGAGGCTTGTAAATCCCTATTAAAAATGGTGTGGGGCAGCAGTGGAGGTGGCAGTAAGCCCCACCGGCCACCCGCTTCTGCCTTGTAAAGGAACCCTGATGCTTCAAAAGAATCCACAGTGTGTTGAATATGATAATCATACTTTTATGTGTATTAAATATGGTTTGGGAGGGCCTAGAGTTATTCACGGTTTTTCCACTTTCATGGGGGTCCTGTGCACCTAACCCTAGCAAATGTGGAGGGATTACAGTAAAGCACACAATAACAGCAAGAAAGAACAGATTAAAACCCCAACATGGATACATTACAAGAATCTTTCATATATGGAGCAAGACAGTTGGGAGCTCAAGTCAAGAAAGATGCTTCCTAAGGACGATATAGACCTTGGCTGGTTGGTTTATTTACATGTTAAAGAGAGATTTAAACAAGACGAGAGGGCTCTAGTTAAAAAGGGGTGGAGAAAATGATTTTTACTTAGAATTGTGTAAGGATAATGATTATGTAATCAAAAAAGAATACAAATGTCATTTGAAATAAGAGACAGAAGATAAGTCTGTAAGAGCTTATGATAAAGAGGCCCAAAATTTTGGACATAATGTGCAAATAGGGATATGGGAAAAATGCGGACTAAAGAGATAAAGTTTACTCGGTGCAGTAACTTAGAAGAAAATATGTACAAGATGATGTATAGGTGGTATTTATCTCCAAAAAAGCTGTCAAAAATGTCTGAGAATGTTTCAGATCAATGCTCGGGCTGTCAGAAGAAGAAAGGACATTTATTCACATGTGGTGGACTTGCAAGAAGGTGAAAATTTATTGGTGTAAGATTTATATGTTAATTAAAACATTTTGCAATGCCACCAGAAATGTGTTGGTTGGGAATTATCAGTAAACATGGACTACTTCTTCAATCAGTAAACATGGACTACTTCTTCGATATATTGCAACAGCTGCAAGAATGTTGTTTGTCCAAACTTGGAAATGGACACAAACACTGATAATGGACGAGTGGACTGTTAAACTTGTGGGCTTTGCCCAAGTTGCCAAATTGACAGAGATTTTAAAAGATAAATGAACTGAAGATTTTCTGAAAATCTGGCAATCGTTTACGGGGTTTTTAAGCAATAAGAAATCTGATGATGCAACAATTTGTGGTGATGGTTATTAGTAATTCTGGTAAATTGAACACAATTAGATCTATAATAGTAGAATATGATTAATTGGTTTTTCTTTTTCATTACACTTTGTATGTGGGGGTCAGAGTTCTTTTGTGTTTTAGTTAACGTAGTTGGATTGTGTTTATGTTAATAGACTATGTTTTAGTAGTGTCTGTTATGTCTTAGTTTTAGTTCAGTGCAATTTAGTTTAGCTTACTGTTAGGTTTAGTTATCTGTGTATTTTGTTCTTTCTTTTTCCCCCTACTGATGTGAATTAGTTTCTCTGTAGTAAAATTAATATGAATTTTAAAAACCCACAAATGTTCAGCATTCCACAATCCCAGTCAGTGTGCTTGCTCTCACATTTTTCCATTTCTTTTCCCACATTCCAGAGCTAGCTACCCTCCCAACCCCTTTCAAAGCAGCAACTAAAGAGAATGGGGAGGAAGGGAAGCAGACATCCTGTCCAACACCCACTTGAACCTTGGCAGTTTTAATGCCTGTTGCTTCTTTCTCAGCATACTACCTCCAACATGGAACTGTACGTTCCATTCAGAATGTGGATCCATGTTTTGACTGTCATTTTCAAAGCAAAGCCAACACATTATTTCCCCTTATAAGGGTTACGGGAGAGAGCCAGCATAGCATAGTGATTTGTGTGTTAGACTAGAACTTTGGAGACCAGGATTCAAATCATTACCACCCCCAGCCATGGAAACCCACTGGGTGACCTTGGGCAAGTCACACTCTCTCAGCCTCAGAGGAAGACAACAGCAACCTTCCTTTGACCCAATCTCCACAAGAAAACTCAGTGATATGATCACCTAAGGGTTGTCATGAATCAAAAATGACTTAAAGGCATTCAAAAACAACAAAACGTTGGAGGGAAGACAGAACAGCAAAAAGAGATAAGGAAGAGGCACTGCTAAGTAGTGGAACATGGGCTTCCTATGTGGAAAATCTCAGGTCATATCCCCAGCATCTCTAGTTATGGCAGCCAGCACTGTTGTGCAAGACTGTCGTGTGAGGAAAGAAAGACCTGCTCTGGATCTTGGAAAACAGTACATAGCCAGAGTACATAATACTAACTTAAAAGGGCAACAATGTCCTAATGTGGCTTATATTAGTTTTTGTTGCTGCCTTTAAGTCCCTTCTGACTGATGGCAACTCTAATGTGAACCTACCACAGGGTTATCTTACCAGTGAGGTTCTTCAGAGAGGGCTTGCCACTGCCTTCTTCTGAGGCTGAGAGAGTGTGACTTGTTCACCCATGGCCACCTATGGCTGAGTGGGAATTTAGTCTCTCAAGGTCCTAGTCCAGCCCTTAAACCACTACATCACATGTTGCTTAGGACACTTTAATATGAATTTTGAAGCTTCAGAAGAAATCATCACCTGTATGTATCCCCAACCTGCCTGTTGACTTATGGCGACTCCACGAATTTCACGGGTTCTCTTTGGCGAAGAATACTCCGAGGCAGGTTTATCAGTCCCTTTCTCTGAAATTACAGCACTTGGGGTAGACTCCCATTAACTAACCAGGGCTGACTATGCTTAGCTTCCAAAATCAGAGGGGATCTGGTGCCTGTAAGAAAAGCCTCTACCTTCCAAAAAAAGGTGTAACTCCCAACATCCCCACTTATGCCCTCTTCGAATTAATTGTATGGTGTGTGTGCGTGTCTGTAGCTTAACTCAGATTTGGTACTAACGCCTGAGCGTTCTATGCGACATTAAGAAAATGAATAAATAAAAGGAGGCGACCCTCTGCACATGCTCAAATATAATTGTGCGTGTGTGTGTGGGGGGGGGGATGTCGGCAGAGAAACCTGAAAGGTCTGAGAACACCTTGGGAAGTGAAAGCCATCTGCACACGCGCAGAGGCGCCTAGCTCAAGGCTGGGCTTCAAGTCCCTGCCCCGCGCCTCCTTCTCAGGAACGAGGACTCGCTCGCTGAAGAGAAAGAAAGATGGAGAAGTCATGCGGCCACCAGTTATGCTTCCCCCCTCCCCAGCTTACCAGGACGGCGGCGTCCCCCTCCCCGCCGCCTTGTCCCACCCGCAAGACCGTCTCCTTGGCCCTGTCGGTCTGCAGCTCGTGTAAGCCGTCGCGCCCCTCCATGCTTCTCCCGGCGCGTCCTCGCTTCCCGCCAAAACCCGCGGCGGACGAAGACGCCGCGCGCCCACCCTTCAATCCAGCCTTCGACCAATCGGTGCCCGCGGACGCACTGCGGGGTCTTGATAAGCCGCGTTTCTGTGGAGTGGGTGCAATGCAAGGAAACGCGAAAGCCGTCGGCTAAGCAGGGGGAGTGTAATATCATCAAGTATAGCCTTAAAAGGGGGCCCTGAGGGGAGTCGCAGGTGTTGGCCAAAGCTTGGGAAGACCTACTCTTTTGGACCTCAGCTCCCAGAATCCACCAGCCAGCATGGCTAGTGGATTCTGGGAATTGCGGTCTCCTCGAAAAGTCACTCCTCCAAAGTTTGATGCGGTCTGCCTTACCCTTACAGGGAAGGGAGTACAAAATGCAATGTTATGGGGAGTGCAACTTTTTCTCAAAACAGCGGCCAAAAAGGTCATTATACTGAATGGGCGAAATGCGACGTTCGCGCTACTAAAATAGAGCCATTCAGATGAATGAAAATCGTTTTTTACAACTCGCCGCAGGGCCATGGGCGTCAGAGGGTCTACTCAAGCTAGAGCTAACTTTGACCATTTCCGCACTACACTGTTGTAGTGCTATTATTCCACTTTCGACATTCTGTGGAATCCTGGGATTTGCAGTTTAGGGAAGAGCATTTAGAATTCTCGGGCAGAGAGCTCTTTGGCCTCAGTAAACTACAAAGCTCAGAATTCCGCAGGGCGTTGAAAGTGGAATAATAGTACTATAACAGTGCAGTGCAGAAATGGCCATTGAATGGGTTCAGATGTTTAAGAGTAACCATAAAAGTCCCAAATCCAGACGTTTTTGGGGACCTTGTACAAAAACATCCTAGGGATTTTTAAATGAAACCTGGTTCAGTCACACATCACATTCAAGCCCCTGGACTGGACGGTAAGCACAGATTCTAGACTTGAGCGTGTCACTATGGAGCAGAAATAGGATGGAGCCTTGATAAAAATCAGGTGCAAAAGCTTGGGTCCAGATCATTCATTTGTGTGGAACTTCTGGATTTTTATAGTGCATGCCACAACAATAATTTTTAAATCATAAATCTCATCTGATTCATAAAAAAAAGTATTTAAAATCCCCAAAATTAGGAATTTCAGTGAAATCACAGATCACTTGTGTGCCTTCATAAATCAAGCTAAAAACTATGGCTCCAGGGCTTCAAGATGTTGCTACTGCATTAAAACAGCCGGTAGATTTATATATGGATATCCAGAAATCACTGATCATTCACATCACAATGAACTGGGCTAAAGAATCACTAATCCCCCAGCACTGTCACAGTACAAAATATTTGTGCAGTATTTAATTCCTCCTGAATCTGCTGGAATTACAAAGAGGCTCACAGAGTAATGTAAAATTACAGAGCTTATCTGTGTCCACTGATTACACTATAGAATCTATAGATCTGCTATGATACAGCATCTCTGAGGGTGGGCACATGGGGTACAGATGGATCCTTGGGGTTTTTAGAAGTTTTCCTACAAAAATCACTGAAGAATAACACCTCGCATACGTGTCCATAAACTACACTTGCAGAAAGCAGGAAGCTGCTTTACGCATGACATCATGGTTCATAGATCTGTGACAATGATCCTTATGGATCCTTTAGGTTATTTCAATGGGATTATGCAAATAATAGAGGAAAATCACAAATGTATGCTTGTGATTGTGCACACAGAGAGAGACAGAGAGAAGGAGAGGGAGGGAGGGAGGCGGAGAGAGAGATCAACTACTTTCAAAATCATGGATCCTTAGAGATCCTCCAGATTTTTAACATGATTTCGCTCATATCTTTGACAAATCTGATTGCTGTAAATCACAGATCTAATGCTCTGAAATGCATTAAGGGTATAAAACTATGTATCTGAAAAATTATTCCTAGTGGATTCTCTGGATTTTTCCAGGAGATGCCAGCATTGTGGGAAAGCTTTGCTGTTTTTGAACAAAACAAGAGAAGTCTGGCAAACATTCAGTGTGCAGTGTTTGGAATGGTTAGCTTTTTTGAACTATAACCCTCAGAGTCCACCAGCCAACAAACTAGCAGAGGGCTATGGGAGCAGTAATCCAAAAGCAAACCTTTTCTAGCCCCGTTGTATTGTGTGTATAAGCTATCCACAGCTCATGACCAAGTGGGGGAAAGTACCATCTTACAGTGGATGTTTCCCCACTGCTTGGGCCATAGACTACTGATGTTATAAACTATTATCATTCCATTGAAATGCAGGGTATAAATTTTCTAGAAAAACAAGCATTTTTTAAAAAAATCAAATTTATTTGGAAAAACATGTAATATGGAACCCCATATCCACATACATTTATGTACATGAAACATTCTTTCTGTTATTGTTATTGTTATCGCTGATGCTGTTATTATTTTATAGCTTTCACCCTTCAGAAGACTTCATATACAATAGCAACACAACAACGAATCCATATTACTAATATAGTAATAATAGAGAACAAAACACAAATATGAAATAAGGTGAAAAATAACAGGTGCACGTACATATTTGGTAAAACATGGTACTATGAAAGTACCCAAATGAAAGTGAAATAATTATTTTCAGAATCAGGGAACATAGATATCAGATGGGTTTGGGGTGGGTAATATTACAGAAAATGTCCTGCCTCTGATGTACTTCAAACTGAAACCTCTCACTAATGGACGTACAGCAACCAGTAACTTATAGCAATTCAGTCTAAACAATTTCTATTAGCATTCTAGCCATTAAGAAAGCCTGATTCCACTTATAAATGTTTTTCATCACAGATATACCAAAAAGAAATTTATAATAACATTAAGGCTTGTTTGTGACTGCAGTCATCGGGGGTGGGGAGTGAGGGTGACTTGGCTTCCCAAATGGGTTCCACTTTTTAACAGATGAATTAAAGGCGCTTAAATTATCCCTATAAAGAAGCAATCATGCCTGAAATTGTGTTCATTATCATAACAAACTAAGTATTGCATTGCTTTTCCTTTATAGAAGGAGTGTTTATGTGCCTTCCTGATTCTAGCTATGACTGCACTCCAGCTGATGTACAATTTAACATTTTTTGTGTCTTTTAATATACCATGTAATAGAAGCATGCTAAGTGTCAAAACAATTTTTTAACTCTAAAACATCACACACCATTTTGTTATTCTTATGACAAGCATGCATCTGGTGAGTAAACTGCATATTGTGTTTAAGTCAGATCTTGGGAAAGTTATTTTTGGAAGTCAGATCCTAGAATCTCCCAAATAGATTCTGAGGTTAGTATCCAAAGAAGTAACTTTCTAAGCTCTTTCTTAAATAAAATATAAACTCTGGAGTGAAGATTAAGGCCTTCCATCTCTAGAAAGCCTTACTATCTGAGATGTGTTAGACTTTATTGCTACAACAGTTTAATAAAGCCTCCAAGGCCCATTTGTTCTCATTGGCTTTGTGTTTTATTGGACTGATGATGGCTTTGCTGCAGCTGTTTATTGGATTTTAGCATTGCTTGGATGAGATATTTTTATTATTATTATTGGCTTTTATTCATTATTCTGTACTTTATTGTTGCACTGAATTCTATCCAAGAAGATGCCCTAAGAAGGATTTCACAGTTAAAGAAAGTCTAAAAATATTTTAAAGAGAAAAATGTCAAAGCAAAGAGATCTACCACAGTGTTATTCTATGCATGTTTATTAAGAAGTACAACTGTGTATAGTAGGGTTTATTTATTATGAGAAAGCATGTTTAAGACTGAAGCTCAAATCAGCATTCAAAATCATCTGACATTGTCTCCTGTGACATACTTTATAATTAATTTTTCATTTACCATTATATATTTAAAATTTATATTTAATTATTAAATTATAAAATGATTATAATTTCAAAATCCCTGGGCCACACCTAAATTCTTGAATATGTCTTAGGTAGGTCTGGATCTTGGCCTCAGTAGGAATACTGGGATAAATATCACCCACAGTTGCGTATGTTCTGTGTTCATAAAATCTGTATTCTGTGTCAAAGTAACCCAAGTATTGCACTGACAAACTTAATTCAGAACGCTGCAACTGATAAATGAGTAAATACTTTCTTATTTCCCTTTTTTAAAATCCTGCTTCTGCTAGTGATGGGCAAGAACTGTAAAGTCGTGGCCAATAGCCAGTGGTATATTTTTGTTTCCAACAACCAAGAATTATGACTTTATTCCCTTTCCTCCCCCACTGCAATTCTCTCCAGCACAAAACCCAGTTTCAGAAGGTTTCACAGGCCTCCAGAATGTTTTTACGTTGCAGGAAAGAGGGGGAATCAGAGATTCTGGTCACAGAGGGTTACTCCTTACTTGGTGTTTTGCATTTGAGCGACATATTCCTTGAAGCTGATGCTTATGATATGCTTGATGACATCACCAGGGGTGTGCCCCCCCCTTGTAACCTCACTGTGATAACATTGCCAAGGCCTGTCCTCATGACCTCATGAGTGCTCAGGTTTTAGCCCTGAAGTGTCAAGGCCCAGGATGGCCCTAATATGTCAATCTTAGCAGGGATCCAGCAGAAGTCCACCACTGAATCCTAGTTCATATCTCCTGACCAACAGAGCACCTTTCAGCAATATGGCTGGCATAGGAACAAGAGCTGAATTTAGCCCCAAGTATTATCCACATGTTTTCACCTATATGCTCACACCAAGTATTGTTTACACATTCAAGCCAGATGACAACTGAAAATCACAGAATGTCATATTGACATTCACAGTAGTCACCTGGCTAAATTTACATGTTCAGGGCTATTTTTAAAAACTGGGTATTCCTTAAAACAGCCCCTACCCCGCAAGTTGGTAAAACAATTACAGATCGTCCCAAATCCTGAGCAAGAAGGCATTCTGCTTGCATTATTATATGTGGCCAGCAGAGGGCGCAGACACACTGTCTGCAGCATAGGTAATTCAAGGGACTTCAAGGGGACCTGGAACAGACAGCTCAGCCCCAGAATTTTAGGAAAAATATGCTGTGCTGAAAATGACCAATACCAATAAATAAACAAGTCAAAAGGCTTCAAAGATTATGTTTTAGCAACGTAGTACTGAAGATCCCAAAGAAGTTTTCAGGATTAGTCTAAACATTTTTAAATGCTGGTTGGGTGCATTAACATTACTGAAATCTACCTACAGACTGTTTAAGGTGACGGTTCTCAACTGGAGGGGTGGATCCCAGATGTCGATTAACCTCCGTTCCAAGGACACTAGTCAAGATATCTGGGAATTGAAGCCCAGCAATATCTGAACCTTGTCTTCTAGCGTTTTACAGGTCCTTGTGATTTGAGATAAAGCCAGTGACCTGGATCCAATTGTGTACTTCAGCTGATGGAAGCTGTTCCATGAACAGTACCAGGGAGAAGGAAGTCTCTTTCTCTCCCATAGTTCCCCTGTGCTCTCAACAGGGGCCCTTTTACACTACACATTTATAGCACTAAGATTCTGCTTTAACTACCATGGTTTCATTCTATGGAATACTGGGATTTGCAGTTTTGGATGAGATCATTAAAATTCTGAGCCAGAGCTCTAGTGCTTCACCAGACTAAAACTCCCGGGATTCTACAGCATGCAACCATAGCTGTTAAAGTGGAACCACAGTGTTATAATTGGATAGTATCAAAGGGTCCTAAGTCTTCCTCTTCTCTTCCCACCCTATGGAGCTGATTGCTCCCCGCCCCATGGATCCTGAAGGTATGCAGGGGAAGGAGGGATTACTCTTTCTTGTTTTTCTAATGGAACTGGTTCTTTCACTGGAAGGATGCAGTTGCATCTTCACCAAAGTGATAAAAAAAGCAATAAATCTTGGGAAAGCTGACAATGAAATGATAGACAACCAAGTTTAGGGGCTGAGACTGAAAATCTGACTGGAACCTCTCCATGGTGACGCTGCCTTGAACCCTGGGTTTGGGAGAAAGGTGGCATTTAAATCAAATAAATGAAGTATTAACAGTGTAATCCTATGCATGTCTACTCATAAATACCATTGTTCTGAAGTGTAACAGCTCCCAATTAAGTGTGTATAGGATTTCAGATTAAGACTGAAGTTCTATGTATAGTTACTGCAGAATAAGCCCCATGGGAAACAGTGGGACTTCCTTCAGTGTAAACAAGTGCATTGGTTGTAAATTGAGTGGAGAGTGACAATGATAAAGGGCTTGAAAACCAAGACCTATGAGAAAAGATTGAAGGAGTTGGATATGTTTAACCAAAAAAGAAAGAAGACTGGGAGGTGATCTTATCTTTAAATATATGAAGGCCTGCCATGTGTAAGATAGACTGGGCTTCTTTTCTGCTTCTCTAGTGAGTAGGACCTAACCCAGTGGATTCAAATTATGAGAACAAATATTAGAAAGAACTTTGGGATGGTAAGAGCTGTTCAACACTGGAATGCCCTGCCTTGGATGCTGCTGGACTCTCTTTCCATGGAGGTTTTTAAACAGAGGCTTTAGAGCCGTCTATCAAGAATACCTTAACTGTGGATTCTTGCATTGGTCAGGGTTGGACTACATGGTCTTTTCGAACTCTGCAGTCAATTATTTTATGATCATCTGCTGCCATTTAATAATTCCTTTGAACATGCCACCTTGGGCTCCTCACATTCCTTGTCTTATGATGCAGATTTCCACTTAAAATGGGTCACATTTATAAATAATTGGAATGGCTGCTTGAACAGTCCATGATAATTCTGGTCTTTACAGTAATAGTCATATTTTTTCTTATTTTATGTTTAATGATGTGTGTTGCTGCTGAAAATGAACTCTATTTTGTTTATTTTTATTTTTTATAATACATCAATGTTGATAGTAAAAACAGTATATCAAAGTGTATCTTCATATAAATAAAATATAACTATACATAATATACATAAACAGTAATTTGTATGTATTACAAATATGAAAAATGCTTACTATAAAGTAATACATTTTAAAATGGTGTTTTCCAAGTTACTTTCTACCTTCCCTTTGTTGGATACAGAGTACTTATTTATTAATAATGTACTTCTATACTTTGTCATCCTGACCCTTCCTGACGCACTCTATGAAATTTTATTTTCAATTCTCCTTTGTCACCAATTAACCCATAATGTTACCTTTATAATTCTGAAGTTTTCAAATGACATTAATAGTTCAATTGACTCTCCAACAATTCCATAGCTAATTTGCCCTTATTCATATTTGAGAGACTACATTTTCCAGTGATTATTCAGAAAAGTTACTAAAAGGAGCCCATTCATCTGTAACTTTGTCATCAGATCTCCCAAAATGCAGTTTATTTTTAACAATAGAATATAAGTAAAAATAACCCACAATCAGAAAGCCTGCTGTCTTATTTATACTGCAGTAGTCAAAGGAGGAGTCTAACCCCTGAGTAACAGATTCCAGCCTGAATAAGTTTGGAATCTCTTTAACAGATGATGGACAGTCAAGAGAAGTTCTGGGTAAGGCACATATAGGACTGATATTCCCATACCCTCTAACATTTGACAGATGAAAAGCTGGACACACATGAGCAAGTAACATCAGAGCACAGTCAAGATGACAAAAGGAAGAACAGAGAAGCTAGGAGAGGCTCCAGCAGTTTGTTTTTTCCTCCATTTACAGGGAAGGGCAAGATTCTTCCCCCTCCTCCTCTCTCCCCCTGCTGAGTGCAAACAACTTTTTGCACTCTGAGCTCAGTTTGCAGCAATTGAAATAAACTAAGGGCAAAGGGGGAAAATGGGAGGAAGAGAAAGAAACTCTGACATTTTAGAAGTAGCTGGAAAAATGGGATGACAGGATGAATTGGAACTTTCTCTACCAAACTGGGACAGTTGGAGGGTATGTATTCCAATCCACATTTTATAGGACTTACCAGCATTGTATTTTGCCGACAGAAGTAGCCTGTAGCCTGAGTTGCATGAACTGAACTATTTTCTGGGCTGGAAGTTGCTGATCAGTTTCAGCACATTTTGTTCTTGAAAACTGTGCCAGAAAGTATGACAAGAGGTCAAAGTGTGAAAAGAAAGTCCTAATCACAGCAAGACTTTGTAGGAGAATTATTTTTAAACAGAGGCTAGGCAGCCACCTGTCAGGAATGCTGTAGCAGCAGATTTCCTGCATTGGCAGGCGTCAGACTAAATGACTTTCTATAGTTACAGTATAATACAGAAGCCACCAGCAGACATGTGTGTAAAACCAGTTATCAAAAGTCTTCATGAAAAATGATTGGGAAACTTACTAAAGAAAAGACAGCTTAGACAATCTCTAATTGCCCAGGGGAAAAAAAATGGCTGCTGAGCCTGGAAGTGGAAAGGCCAGGCGCCCACTCCCAATTTGACTCAGAGGTAGCTGGTATCTTCCATGTCAGTGGAGTGGTGAATTTACTCTAGGTTTTAATCTAAGCTTTAAAGCAGTCAAATTTGGTTCAGCACCTTGGATAATTCTTAAAATAGGGAGGGAAGGGAAAACTGATACACTACCCTGAACTTCTTGGAGGGAGACTGGAATACAACCAAGGTTCTTTCATTACACTTGGATCCTTCTTTCCCTCCAAGGGAATGTGCATATCCTCTTCTGTGTTTCATCAGCCTCATCAGTCAGGGCAATATGCTGTGGGAAGACATGGGACATGGCCTTTTCTGATGTAGCACCCCACTTTTGGAGCACTTTCCCCTTGGAGGCCCAATTTACACCAACATTGCCGTTGTTCAAGTGCCAGGTGAAAATATGGTTGTTCACCAAAGCTGTGGCAGCCTCATTGGTTTTACAAAAAATCCTGCATGTACATAGTTTTAATAGTTTTAAACTATTTTAACCCTTTTAATCTTGTTAAATTGTTTAATATATTTTCTAGCCTTATAAAATTCTAATTATTCATTGTTGCTGCCGTGTGCCTTCCAAGTCCTTTCTGGCTTATGGATACCCTCAAGTAAACCTATCACAGAGTTTTCTTGGCAAAAAATGTTCAGAGGATGTATGCTACTGCCTTCCTCTGAGACTGAGAGAGTGTGACTTGTTTGTGGTCACCCAGTGGATTTCAGTGGCTAAATTGGGATTTTGAATCCTAATCTCCCAGAATTTGAGGGCCTTTCTGCACTCTGCACTGTTATGGTGCTGTTAGTCAATTTACAGCATCCTGTGGAATTCTGGGGTTTGTAGTTTTCTGAGGCCAAAGAGCTCTCTGGCTGGGAATTTTAAAGGCCCCTCCCTAAACTGCAAACCCCAGAATTCCACAGGATGTTGAAAGTAGAATAATAGCACTATAACAGTGTAGTGTGGTAAAGCCCCTAGTCCAGCACTCGAACTAGTACACTCCATTAGCCTTTCATTTATTCACACTGTTAGATTTATCTTATTGCACACTGCTCTGAGATCTCTGGACAGAAGTAAAATATGAATTTTTTTACAAATAAAATAATAACTCCTTTCTTCCCCATTTTTATCCTCCCAACAGCCCTGTAAAGAGCACTGAGACAGTATCCCTATGCAGGTTTCACCTGCTCACATGTACAGGAAAATTGGGTACAGGTACATGGGCACATGGTAAGTCCTACGCTGCGGCTCTCTCACCATGCCAGAAGTCTGTACAGGAAAAGGCTCTTTAACATATTTTGGTTGAAATGCGGTTACAGAGATTCTAGGGATAGAAGTCTGGGTTTATTAGCATTCCCAGTCATGAGGTTTCAGTACATGGAGCCAGCTGCTTAGAAAACCTTGTACAGTCCTTTGCAGATGTGTGAACATCTGGAATGTTACCTAGTACATACTGATATCGGGGGGCAGAGCTTACATACACTTGTATCCAGTTTTCCCTTGCCTTAACAGGTGAAACCCCTCACTGGTCTATCATAACCTACTGAGCATCATGATGATGTGATTATTAACTTGGATCTCCCCAGTCAAAATCTAGAGCTCTAACTACTCTTCTATAGGACTATTCTTTATAGAACAACTTGCCCCAGACTGTCAAAGGTTGGGCTTCAGGGTTGGATGGGAGGGGGAGTACTTGTTTTCAGATAGATTCACTGAGGGTATGAGTGATGCACGTGATCAGTTTCAGTACATCATAGAACTGCCTCTAGCTGCTGTAGACATTTGGAAAAGAAAGGATAGTCTAGTAGGCATTCAAGTTGTAGTTTCACAAAGCCTTATTGACAACAGACCAGAGAAGGTTAGGAGCAGGGGGAAAACTACAGCACCCAAAATATGTGTACTGAGACCTACTGTTATGAGAGTATTATCAAATGTCTGTAAAGGTAAGAAAAGGAGTTAGTCAGCTTTAAAAAACCAGTTTGAAGCCTCTGCTGAAGAATGCTCCCTCTTCCAGCTGCCTCTATCTTCTCTGAAATCTATTTATTAACTTATCTCACTGCTGTAGAATTGTATTTCATTATTGTAAGCTGCTTTGAGACTCTTGCAGTATGCAATTCCTATAAAAATAAGAAAGAAAGGAAGGAAGGAAGGGAGGAAGGAAGGGAGGGAGGAAGGAAGCAAGCAAGCAAGCAAACATACAAGCAATGTCTTATCCAACAGGAAAAATAATATCTGTTTTTTGAAAAACGATTTACAAAACAATAGAAAAATGAAAGTTAAGTTAATATGAGCTACGTGGTCTAGTAACTTAAGAGTGTTAGAATGTACTTATGCACACTTTTTTTGAAAATTTTAATTCTTTCTTTCCTCAGTAGAAACAATTTATTAAAAGCACATTCATTTGTTGCATGTCTTCCCGGCTCCTACTGAATGCATCTTCTTCCATTCTGTCAGGCCCAATCAATCAATTCTCGCCTATAGGTGGTTCAGAAAGTCTCCATCTATAAAGAATTTCACACTTGGCAGTTGTAGCAAGATTTGTAATTACTCCCATATTTGATTTTGAAGCAGTATCTTCTAAAAAAATCAAAGGGTCAAGCGGAACGATACATCTTACAATCTAATTAATCACAAGAACTACAGCTTTCTGATGGTTTTTAATTTAGCGCCTTGACTTATCTCCTCTTGAAACACCACGAAGGAATTAGAATGGGTATTAGTAAAGATGGTCAGAGAATGTCTATGTATGCACCAAGCATTCCTGTTTTTGACAATGGAATGATAGGAAGTGGCGGTCTCCTGGTTTAATGATTAGATTCCACATTTCAGAATTGCCAGGGGTATAATCCAGTCCAGGAACTTCTCCTGGGTAAATTCCATTGAAATTACTAGAAGCTGCTGTGAAGGGATGAAAAGTATATAGGCCTATTGTGCTCTTAACCAACTTCCACTCGCTTCAGTGTTTGGGCAATGCACTTCCTGGACAGATTGTGCCCCAGGTCTATATTCCAGCATCCTTCCTTAACAAATGGTTGAAATAAACCTTTACCCAAACAGTGCTTTCGTTTAGTTGCCTGTTGGGAGCTTTACTTATTTAATAGTTGACTCAGTTTCAGTACTGCAGATTTGACTTGGCACTGAAGCAGAATATAAAGCAAGAATTTCTCTGTAGCATTGGAGATTCTTTATTTGCAGTAATGTTGATTGGAAATTCATCTTTATGAATAGCAGATTTGTGATTAGGAGAGTGATAGTAGCAATGGTTCAAATAATGCCTTTTGGGCAGTATGTGCTAGACAAATTATTCAAAAGGCTTCAACCCTCTAGATATTTACAGGACTGTAATTTTCACTCCTTTGCTGTTCAGCAATTTCTAAAAATTGTTTTGCCTGTACTTCAGAGATGTAGTGAGGATGTTGATTAGTTTAGAAACTCAGGACTGGCAGCAATGACATTGACTTTCTATTGTATCAGAGGGCAAAAGCATCGTCTAGAGCATGGGTAGGGATCATGCAGCCCTGTAGATATCACTGGACTGCAGCTCCTAGCATTTGTTACCATTAGTTATGTTGGCTGGAGATGCTGGGAATTAACTTCAACAGCATCTGAGGGAAAACATGATTCCCACCCATGGTTTAGAATGAGGACATTTTTGCTGCCTGAGGCAGAGCAGCAAACGTCCTTTACCTAACACATCCTATTGTGCTAGTCAAGGTGAAGAGTATCCAAGGTGGATAAAAATACTCTAGCACCTGAGCAGACAATTCCATAAACATGTTCGTTTCACACTGACACTGACTCGTTCCACCTCATTCTGTTTAGAGTTCAATAAACAGTTATAGTATGATGCAATTCTTAGTTGAATATTGTCAATAATTTACAGTACAATCCAGTGTGTGTTTATTCAGAAACCAACGTCACATTGTTTAATGGAGCTTGCTCTGTACTATGTGTGTTTAGAACTACAGTAGGCCCTCCACATTTCTGAGAGATAGGGACACAAATCCCTTGGGAATGTCAAATAATCACAAATAGGGCGCCCTCCCTACAGGCTTCTGCCTGGCAGGTGCACCCACCCAGGTAGGGGGCAGGGAGGCAGGGACAGGTAATCGCTTTCCCTGCACTTTCCTGCCATCCGTGAGAGGTGCACCCGCACTGGCTGCGGCGGCAGGAGGAATGCAGGGAGCTGGCAATCGCCTTCCCTGGACCTTCCTGCCATTGGCAGGAGGAGCACAGGGAACTGGTGATCGCCCTTCCCGGTCTTTCCTGCCACCCGTGCGGGCACGGCCGCACCTGCGGCAGTGGCAGGAGGAGCGCAGGAAATTGTTGATTGCCATCTCTGGACCTTTCTGCCGCCTGTGCGGGCATGGTGGGGGTGGCGGGAGGAGCGCGGGGAACTGGTGATCATCCTCCCTGGACCTTCCTGCCGCCGGCACGGGGCATGCCAGCACTGGGCTCAGGGAGAATGGGAGGAGCAAGCACGGTGGGAATGGGGTGGGAGGGGAGAATGGGGGGGCGAGCAGGCACCCCGCAAATAATCAAATTAGCAAAAGTGAAACCCACGAATGTGGAGGGAGAACTGTACACCATTTTATGAAAGCCTGCCTCCTCCTCCTCCTTTATTTTTCTTTATATGCCACATCTTGCCCAACGTTAATGTATGTATTAAAATAATACAATTTAAAAAACATATAAATAGTGTATATTAAAACAGGATAAACTGTAGGAGAATCAAAACAGCTAAAAAGAGATTAAAAAGCAGTTTAAAGGCAATTAAAATTAAAACAGCACAGTACTGCCTAGCCTGTTCTTTAAAGACTTTCTATATTGAATGGCTGCCTAAATGAAGAGGTCTTTGCCTGCCACCGGAAGGAGAACAACGGGGAGGCCATTCTGGCCTCCCTGGGAAGGGAGTTCCAGAGTTGAGGGGCAGCCACCGAGAGGGCCCTCTGTTGCATCCCCACCAGCTGTGCTTGTGACAGTGGTGGGACTGAGGGAAGGGCTTCTCTTGATGATCTTAGAGACCAGGCCGGTTCAAACCAGTTCAAACTAGCCTGGACCTGAGCAATACCCATGTATTTTTTTCATAGGTCATAACCAACACTTTGAATTGTGCCCAGAAACAAACTGGCAGCCAGTGGAGCTGTTTCAACAGGGGTGTGGTCTTGATAACTAGCCCTAGTTAACAGTCTGGCTGCCTTAGGTTCTGTTGGAAAAAAACTATAAATCATCTATCACGCTAATAGACGATTTCTTCCAACAGGATTTTGAACTTAATCTAACCCAGTCACTGGCTGTATATTAAACAAACTTTATACATAAGCACAGAATATGGAACTGGTCATACAGTCAGCTTTGGGAGTTTCTCATCTTTCAGGTTTTTAAAAGGCAGGTTCCTAGTCCTCTTGGAGGTAAAGCTATGCCTGAAATCCTAGCATCATTTACATGCCAGAGAGGTTGCTGCACCAAATAGCTGCACCGAATATGATTGCATAGAGTTGTGGGGGATTCAGTTCTTGGCACTTTTTTTTTGTCTGTACCATTGCAAACATATGTAAACTAATTATTCAAAACTATCACTTTAAATTAGAATGAATGTGAAAATTTGTTGACTTGAATAATTAATGAAAGCTGAGGATTCTATCTTTTCTGCATATCATTTTTTTAAGCACATATTCTTAATCAAAGAGTTTCATCTAGCCTCTGCACAAGAAAAAGTAGACATGTTTGAGCGACCACAGGACTTCATTGTTCCTCAAACCTTAAGAGTAAAACAGAATCACTGTACTAGACATCTCACCTCTGTCCTTGTTGCCATTAAAAGGTAATGGGATATAAGTAGAAGTTTGTAAAGTATTTTTGGACTGCAACTCCCAGAGTCCACAGCCATCCTGTCAGGGGATTCTGGGAGTTACAGTCAAAACAGCTAACTTTTCAAAACTCTATGTTCAAGATAACAAGTCCATGATTCTTCTCCAGAGAAAGCCAGTTGTTCTGAAGTCCCTTAAAACCAGTAGAAACAGATAACCACAGATAACTTAAGTCCAGTTAGTTTCAAAGGGATTTAAGCATGACTGGAACCATCTGATATCTGATGTGATGTCTATAGGTGAGTTGCAATATGAAATGTATGTGGTCATTCTGGGCTTTCACTGGGATGCTATGAATACCTTGATGTACTTTTCTGCTCCCATGGAAAGTGTAACATTTCAGATAATGAAATTAATGTGGAATGAACTGTGGGAATAAGCCAAGGAACTCTGCATAGTGAGCATAGTGGTAGAATTCCATGGTAACAATTTCTTCTACTTTTTCTTTATGTTTGTAAGCCAATAAATAAATCTGCCTGAGAAGAGTTAAAAACAGATTCGATGGGAGCTCTCCAGTCTCTTCCAGACTTTTTACTCTTAAATTCAGCATTCAGACAATGGCCTAAATCCAATTCTTAATCCCAACTGGAGTAGACTCATTAAATCAGTGGGAACCTGGCAAGACTTCCATTGACTCAATGAGGATACTCTAGTTGGGACTAACAATTGGATTTAGGACAGAGTTATACATGCAGTAAAAAGAAAAATACTCATACACAAAAGAGAAAAGAAGAGAGCAAAAGAATCCCATTTGACTAGTAGTTAGTGGAGACAGATCTTGGGAAGGTTACTCTTTTGGACTACGACTACATAAATTACTGTTCCCATCTCCCACAAGCACAACCACTGTAGCCCAGAAAGTAACTTCTCCATGTTCTGTTGGAAATTAAAGTCCAAAAATGTAACACTGAAAAAACAGTAATGTTTCCAAGCTCTAGTATGGTGGAGGGGAGGAATGCCAACATATGTGGCAACCGTTCACCTCACTGCTTCCCACATCAGCTCCTAACACTGTGGTAGGTGTAACATTTAGTCATGGCCTATCATTCTCTAGATTCACACTATGGGCTGCAGTGCCGAGCCATAAACTCTTCTGGCAGGAAAGCTGCTTGACAAATATAAATAAACACTATTCACTTTCTGGCAGAGAGCCTGGTCTGTCACTTCAAGGCTGGACTCTCTAGCCCCTTCCAAGTTTTTTACTCTTACATTTACTCTTTAGAGTACAGGCATCTTTATGTGGCATATAACACCCTGGAGATGTTAGCAAAGGGAGCTGTTTGTCTTAGTTGGACAACTGACCCAAACATGAAGGAAACTTTATCCACTGAAAAACTTTGTATTCCAACTGAAAAAAAAACCCCTGTTCATGGGACATAATGATTAAATGCCCTAATTCCATTGTAGCCAAGGCATTAATATGTTGTTAATCTTATACGCACCTTATCTAAAAATAAATATGGAATGCTAATTCTTAGTTTCAAGTGATTTATATACTGGAACCAGGCTACCTTTAAAAATAGCCAGGCTTCTACAGTAAACAGGATTAACGCAAACCAGCCTGCTGCAGGAACATGATGATGGATTATTCCAAAAGCTATAGATTTACAGTTATTATTAATGGAACTGTTATGTATAGAGTGCTGTGCTTTGTCACTTAAATGGCAACAAAAGATAGTTTGCAAGAACAGATTATAATCCTTTATAATCCACTGTAAAACTGTATAAATTGTTGTGGTTCTCATGAATTTTGCCATTTTATGGCGCAACTAGTTGCCTGTGGAACTGTAGCTTGGTCTGTCTTAAACACCACCTAATTCTTAAGCCCCTTTTTGGTCTGTTAGACACATGAAAGCTAGTAGTTCAAATCTGTACCACCTGTGGACACTACCAAGGAAATGGGGATAATGTTTAATACTGCCAAGTGGGGCAGAACCATCGTTATATACAGGGCTGTTTGTAATCCCAGAAGGATATAAGCACTCAACCTGGCGGTTGGGGAGCAGGTGAGGAAGCAGGGGAAATGAGGTACATAATAGGTAGAGAGGTGGTACAGGAATACCTGGCCACACTGGATGAATTCAAGTCTCCAGGGCCAGATGAATTGCATCCTAGGATATTAAAAGAACTGGCAGAGGTCATTTCAGAACCGCTTGCTATAATCTTTGAGAAATCTTGGAGGACAGGAGAAGTTCCAGCAGACTGGAAGAGGGCAAATGTTGTTCCCATCTTCAAGAAGGGAAAAAAAGAGGACCCAAATAATTATCGCCCTGTCAGCCTGACATCAGTACCCAGAAAGATTCTGGAGCAGATCATTAAGCAGTCAGTTTCTAATCACTTAGAAAGCAATGCGGTAATCACGAGAAGTCAACATGGATTTCTCAAAAATAAGTCATGCCAGACTAATCTTATCTCTTTTTATGATAGAGTTACTAGCTTGATAGATGAAGGGAATGCTGTGGATGTAGCATTTCTCGATTTCAGTAAGGCCTTTGACAAAGTTCCACATGACATTCTTGCAAAGAAGCTAGTAAAATGCGGGCTGGACAGGGCTACTGTTAGCTGGATTTGTAATTGGTTGACCGACCGAACCCAAAGGGCGATCACGAATGGCTGCTTTTCATCCTGGAGAGAAGTGACTAGCGGGGTGCCACAGGGTTCTGTCCTGGGCCCAGTGCTGTTCAATATTTTTATCAACAACTTGGATGAAGGAATAGAGGGCATGCTCATCAAATTTGCAGATGACACCAAATTGGGAGGAGTTGCTAATATGCCAGAGGACAGGATCAAAATTCAAAATGACCTGGATAGATTGGAGAGCTGGGCCAAAGCTAACAAAATGAAATTCAGCAGAGAGAAGTGTAAGGTCCTACACTTAGGTAGAAAAAATGGAGTACAGAAATATAGGATGGGGGACACGTGACTGGATAGCAGTACGAGTGAAAGGGATCTAGGAGTCTTAATAGACCAAAAGCTGAACATGAGTCAGCAGTGTGATGCGGCAGCCAAGAAAGCCAATGCAATTCTTGGCTGCATCAATAGGAGTAAGGTGTCTAGATTGAGGGAGGTACTGGTACCACTCTGCTTTGGTTAGACCTCATCTTGAATACTGTGTCCAGTTCTGGGCACCCCAATTCAAGAAGGACATGGTCAAGCTGGAGCAGGTCCAGAGGAGGGCAACCAAAATGGTGAGGGGCCTGGAAGCCATGCCCTATGAGGATAGACTTAGAGAGCTGGGTATGTTTAGTCTGCAAAAGAGAAGGTTAAGAGGGGACATGATAGCCATGTTTAAATATTTGAAGGGATGCCATGTAGAGGAAGGAGAGGGCTTGTTTTCTGCTGCTCCAGAGACCAGGACAAGGAGCATTGGATTCAAGCTGCAGGAAAGGAGATTCCACCTGAACCTCAGGAAGAACTTCCTGACAGTCAGGGCTGTCCGGCAGTGGAATATGCTGCTTCGGAGTGTAGTGGAGTCTCCTTCTTTGGAGGTTTTTAAGCAGAGGCTGGATGGCCATCTGTCGGGAGTGCTTTGAGGGTGTTTCTGCATGGCAGGGTGTTGGACTGGATGGCCCGTGTGGTCTCTTCCAACTCTACATTTCTATGATTCAATGATAATGATCACCTGAAACTTCCACCTGCTCCCTCTTTTTCTGCACTTTGCCATTGAAAAACTTTTAGGCCTAGGTGGGGAGAGCCAAACAACTCACGTAACCAGGCAATTAGAACATCCAGGCAATAGAACATCTGCTGTCACTCAACAGCTCGCCTGAAATACAGCTGCTACTCTTGGCACCTTCCTTTCTTCCCTTGGAAGCGGAAAAACCTCTGGCCTTTGGTAGAGGAGTAAATGTTACATTTCTTTCACTGCAGTTTCCAGAATCTCCTGTGGTGGCTGCAACATTCTGGGAGTTGTGATTTTAAACACAAAAATAAAAAGCCATCTCCAAGTTCTGATTATGAAATAAAATAAGTAATACTGTATAAACATGCTCAGGATAGGATTTCATCATTTTCAACAATGGAGAAGACACAATTTATCTGCAGATTATTGCTTTTTGTGTAGAAATTTCCAGGGTTTCTTCCATATTAGATTTTTCTTAATTCTCCTCACTCTATGTCCACACATGTTTTATGGAAAGTCCACACATCACTGACAAATTGCATTTATCTGTTTTTTAGTGTTTCACTTTGACAATTTTCCTCCAGACTTGATTTTGGTAACCTTATTTTTATAATAAAGTGCAGTTATAGCACAAAGCCTGTCTCATGGTTTTCACTCTTCTTGTGTCTTTAATTGAAAATTCAAAAGTTTTCTATTTACTAGTTCTGTCGTTTTACTGCATGAAAGAACACCTACTTACATCGAATCTCTGTTGCTGTTTGGTTGAACATTTATCCAGTGTGAAGAAATGTTTGGAGTTATTCATTGAGTTCTTAAGATGTCACCATTCTGAATATATTGATGTCATCTAGCAGACTTGGCACCTTTCTGTCTCCTCCTGACTAGATCAATTACTTCCAGTCTGTGTCAATTTCTCTCATGTTCATTCACAAATATATGCCATGTCTTTCCCATATTAAACAGCATTTTTAAAAATCCACCCCAAAACCTTTTTAAATACATAATTTGGGATATAGTTTCTCACAAACTGCATTTTTAAAATGCATTTTCTCTCCACTTATGGATTTGTAAAGGTATTGTTTTTCTTACTGTAATATTCTGTGCATTTTGGTACATTTTTGAACCCAGAACCAAACTGCAAATTGTGCAGACTAAAGGTTATTTTGGGGCATGTTCCAAGGTAAATCCATTTTTGTATGAAGTTCTGCACATTGTATCCAAAATTACAAAACAACAGTAAAATACTGTCCAGGTCTTTTGTTGTTATACATTTTTTTTCCTGCAGAAAATAAATGCTTGAAACAAAAATATTTGCCTTTCTTGTCACGCCTGCATGTTTTAAGATTGCTAGCTGTTGGAAGACTGTTTAGCTTTCAATGAACAACTGGTAGAGAAGAGTTTGAGATGCTTGGCTTATGGAAAAGCTTTCAGACAACATAAGATCCTCCAGAGGACAAAAAGAACCAAACACCTTTATTGAAAAATGTTTTCCTTTTATTGAGTTTGCAAATACAAACTCATATCAACAAAGATAACCTCCCTGCCACACTGGCCTCTGGAATTATGTCTTACATGCTGATATGTCTACACTGCTATGTAAGACTCTGTTCCTTTTCTGTTCTCTTTATTGTTATAATACATGGACTGCTGAGACTCTACAATGCATGTATTGCTTTGTATTGTTCAGTGACTGTGTCAGTTTTGTTGGCTTGGTAATAAACTTTACTTTTCACTTGAGTAATATCAATAAAAGTATTGAAATATTTAAAAAATAAAAGATAATTGTGTTCTGATCTGCACATTGCCCTGGGATAGGAACGGCTGATGGACCGAGCAGGAGGGAACACTGTCCCCCAACAGTTTGAGTTGACCTCCTGACTCCAGTTTCACAAGATGCTATTTGTCCAGGAAACATATGCTGAGTTGATTTACTTCAGAATAAGAAGTAGAGAAGATCTTCAAACATCCATAAATAACATCAGCCCCAATACAGGTGTGTGAGGGATTCATTATTTGTGTTTCTCTGTTGTGAAATATATTTCCTATTTCTGCTTGCTGTGCTTCTATTAGCTACCCAATCCATAAGAGGACATGTCCTTTTATCATATTGCTTTGTTTCCTCAGAAGCCTTTGCTGAGGAACTCTCACAAAAACTTTTTAAAAACCCATTTACAAAATGTGCGCTGAAGTCAAGAGCTTGTTACAATAACTATATATTTTAAGTGTCACCACACTCCTCATAACTAAGGCATAACTAAGTTATATTACCATGGAACTGAAAGAAGGGATAACTTTACTATTACATTTTCATTGCTTTTATAATCAGAGGGGTGGTAGAGGAATGCCCCACAGTTCAAATGCTGTTGTGCTGCATCATTGTGCTGTTGTAGGTCTTAGCCGATAGTGAGGTCAATACCCTATATGTTGCTTATCAAGTGTCTATCTTTCCTTTTGTTGTCACCTAAAATTAGAGCGTTGCCTATGTTATATGAAAGTCGTGTAGTTAGGATCATCATTTTTATTATGTTGATTTTTATCATGTGTTATCATGCATTTTGTATGTTTTTTAAGTCATTCTTGATGTTGCTGTTCTAACAAATACATTAAACACTATACTGGGTATTGCTTAGAGATGAGAGACTCTTGGAATGTGAAAGTCATGATTTAAGATTTGGGTGGCATGGTTATCTTAGTATAATAAAGTTAATGCACATGCTAAATTCAAAATTCATTGTATTAGAAAGGTTTTTCCTATGATTTTGGCATAAATATAAGCAGAGATCTTTTTCATATGATATTAGCCACCACACCACATGAAGCCTTTTAAAAGAAAGAATGAGTTAAAAATAGGAGATGGTTGCTTTATGACGATCTTTTATACTTTAAACAAGGTAACTGTAAGTTTAAATCAAGAGATAATGCTTTTTAAACAAGGCGAAGATCTTAAATGTTTTGTTTATATGCAGCTTAAGGACAGATTTAATCAAGATATGAGAAATGCCACCGTACAGGTTGGAAACGATAAGGTGTTTTTTTAAAAAACTTGTGTAAAGTTGGTGACCATGTAATTTAAAAAGTGTATAAATTGCTTTTAAATAAACTTTTGAATAAATTGTCTAAATTGTTGCATCATCTTTAAAACCAGTGTTGGGGGGGATATCAAGATAATGAGGGCTCTTTCTCTCACACATTGTGGACTTGTATGAAAGTGAGAAGTTACAGGTCTAAGATTTATATGTTAATCCAAAAAAATTGAAAAGTAGATTTTGTAATGTTACCAGAAATGTTTTTGTTGGGCGTTATGGATCTAGTGGACAGTAAATATGGATCACTTCTTCAACATATGGCAATAGCAGCAAGAATATCGTTTGCTCAAATCTGGAAATGGACTGAAGCACTGATGGCAGAAGAATGGATTTCTAAGGTTCTTTCTGCAGGATGATGCTCTCTCGCATCGCCCCATTACAATCCTACGATATACCCCACGATTGTGTCAGCTGGCAACGTGAGAAGGCAGGACTGCAACGACGTCACGTGGAAGCATCGTCACGATCCTGCTCTTCTTGCGGCCCCATGCCGGGGTGCCACCGTCCTGCAGAAAGGGCCTAAAGTTAGCACAAATTGCCAAATTAATGCGGGTTCTAAAGGATAAGCTAATTGAAGATTTTTCTGAAAGACTGGAAATCATTCATGAACTTTTTTAGCAATAAGAAATATAACAATGTAATAATCTGTGGCTATGATTATTAGTAATTAGCAGAAATTATTCTCTAAACGTAGAATAATATGCTTTTTCTTCTATTCTTGTTTTCATTACAGCTAGGTTTGGGGAAGCCAGAGCTGTACAATGTTTTATTTGTATTCCCCCCCCTCTTTTTTTCCTCTTCTTCTTTCTGTCTTTTCTTTTTCTGAATATTTGTTAAAACTTTGTTTGTGAACTAGTTTGTTAGTGTTTGTTAGCTTTAAAAATGAACCAATTAAAAATGTTATGACTTGGGGTTACAGCATTAAATTGCTGCTGCTGCGACTACTATCTGCTGATACACTACTACTGCTACTACAGTCAATAGGAGAGGAATGTGCCTTGACCCACAGGTCAGCAGCTTTTTTAAAACAAGGCCATCAAAACAAGAAATATTCAAAGTTGCTTTTGACAATGGAGAAGAGTTACTTTAGATCGTAAACCGGGTATTTGCACTGATGGAAGAAGCCCCCTCAGCAGATCTAAGATGTGATTTTCCTCCTCGCACTGTATTTCCTTCTCCCATAACCCCCCATGCCATCTGAAATTCTGGTTGGGGGTGTTTCCCAGCCCTCCAGAGCAGATATTGAAGGTGCACAGCAATTGTGTATGTGTGCTTATGTGTGTAGACGCAATTATCTGTGTCTGGACTCACCTTCCATCAGTACAGATACCCAACAGGATCTTGGGCCCATAATGGCAACTAACAACTGTTGAGAAGTGTCTCCTTGACCTCCAAAAGTAAGCATTTACTTTTAGAAACTAGTTTTCTAAACTTTCCTGTTCTACATGTGCCATGAAAGAATGTCCTGGTCAGCTCTTCCACATTTTATCCAAGCATAAGCCAGAATAGCGGTGGCTCAATAGCAGTGGCTTTTGTTGACTGAGGTAAAGGGCAAAATGGTGCCCCTCATTCTGCAAACAGAGACTGGACTAACAGTTAAATCTCTCATCACCTCATCTGAGAGCAGCATGCTTGCTGAAGAGGTTAAAAGGAGGCTGAGGACCTCCCCAGAGCCTTGTCTTCCAACAAGGGGCAATGTTCTGCCTACTTCCCATTATCTGCTACCTGAACTCTGTCACATACTATCTGATGCTAGCTATGTATGTATGTATGTATGTATGTATGTGTGTATGTATGTATTTATTTATTTTTATGTATGTATTTAGTCTTAATTTCTACACCTGTGAGTATTTCATCCTTCTATTCCTTATTTTTGTGTTAGTCTCCATATTTATATTTGGTCTTCCTAGAATGTGTGTTTTGAAATATTTTCTTCATTCTGGGCAGGACTGCCATTTAAAAAGAAAAGAAAAGAGCTTCATTTATTCTACTGTTTAACCATAATGACTGCTTTTCTTTGCACTCCGGTTAACTAATAATTTTACCTGAGCTTCTTACGTGCAGTTGGCTCTCTACGTCTGTGGGTTGAGCATCCACAGGTTTGGTTATTTGTGGATTACTGGGGGGAAGAGGATGGGATGGGAGGGGAGGCATGCACATGCATGCGTGTTCACTCAGTCACTCACTTGCAGAGGAGGAAGGGGATGGGATGGGGGGAGGGAGGGAGAGGGAGGGGGAGGGAGGGTGCACATGTTTGCGCACTCACTTGTGGGGGCAGGAGGGGGAAAGAGACAGGGAAGGGGAAGGAGAGAGGGCGTGTGCGTTCACCCACTCACATGGGTGGGAAGGTGATGGGATGTGTGTCCCTTTTCTCCTTCCTGCTGCCGTTCTCCCATCTCCTTCCACCCTTGTGACTGAGTGAGCGAGTGAGGGAATGCAAATATGGCCACCGCACCAGTACAGGTAATTTGTTTGTGTGTGTTAAATGCAGTTTTTTTGGGGGGGGGCTTACAATCCTCGTGGCTTTTCCACTTTCACAGAGGTTCCTGCACCCCAGCCCCTGTGAAAGTGGAGAGCCGACTGTACTTTCAAAGAAGCAACTACCAAGCTTCTGAAAAGGGATATGAACCTTCCAGCTTTAGAACTTGCCTCTGTATTAACTCCTCCTCCTATCTTCTTCTTCTTCTTTTAAAAAAATGAAACTTACTGTTTACACATTTAAATATTCTTATTGGATTTTGTGGTAATTTCCTGAAACTGTTCGTGTTGATTTCACAGTTTCTAAGTAGTGTGGCATGCTGCTTGATACCCTAATTCATCCATAACTATTATTAAAAATACTGTCCCATGTTTGCCTGATTTAACAAGCAAGGGGAAATACAAGAGAAGCTTTAAGAGGTTGCTTGTATCAGGCTCAGTAACTCACCACACCATTGCTGTTCAAAAGGTTCATTTTCTTCCTTCTTCAGCTTCACTACCGCAGTGTGCACTTTTTTTCAGTTAACATTTTATACGTCAAGCAGTCTGTCAGTCTAGGATTACTGGCAACACTTGATTACGAGTGTCAGATTTTGTGCTAAAAGCCAAGAGCACAATTCTGGGTGCATGTTTTATAAAGAAACCTCTTGTTACGTGGTCTAAGTCAAAGACGCATACAACTGAACATGGGTAATTAATGAGGCGGCAATTCACAGCCAAGATATCAAGCAAATCTCCACTAAAAACAGAATGGCTGAGACCTGATGATAAATTTTGTTGGCTAATCTTGACTGTTCTCAAACAGCCCTTTTCCCTCAAATATTTGTCTAACCCTGTAATGCATTACAAAACAGAGACCAACTAACTTGGCCAGATGACAGAGGGGCACACAAGCTATTCCCAATGAGGGAAAGAGGACTATATGTACATGCAGATCCAGAGCAGCCTAATGTTCTGAGGCAAAGCCTATATTTTGCATTTTCACTGTTCATTTTTACAGCCTGTCTTGTTTCTTTTTTTCCTATAAATTTTAATTCTCCCCAAGCAAAAACTAAGTCACTTTAATTTAGGATTATGGGAAGGTACCTTACACCAAGGCAGGCCATTTAGTTCATATCTGTCTGCACTAAGTACTACAGGCTTTCCAGGGGCACATTCATGCTACACAATTATAGCACTATGATTCCACTTTAACTATCATGACAACATCTATGGAATCCTGGAGGTTGTACTTGGGGAGGTGATAGAACTCACTGACTGAGAATTCTAAATGCTCTTCCCTCAGCTTCCAATTCCATAGGATGAACAGTTAAAGTAGAACATAGGCCATTTCTGCACTAGACTGTTATAGTGCTATTATTCCACATTCAACATCCTGTGGAATCCTGGGGATTGCAGTTTAGGGAGGGGACTTTGAGTGTAAGGACCACAGCTTATCCAGCCAACATGGTCCCTGGCTAAACTGCCTGGGGTATTCTGGGAGCCAGCAGGTACTGAATCTGGAACCTATCTGAAGTTCCTAAATCATCATTGCTAATAACAATTATTTCTTCCTGTAATGGTGTCTGAGTTCTTTTGCAGTCCAAGACAAACTGTGACCCAACACAGTTCACTTATTCACAGTTCACAGTTCACCTTCACCTATTGGCTTTATATCTATTGGATGTAGACTAAACATGCTGAGGTAAGAAGGTAGATCAGAGATGGAGAAACTTACCCCTTCAGGGTATATCCATCCAGCCCTCCTGGGGGCCTAATATGGCCTGTGGAATTCCCCAGATGGACAAATCCCCCATCACACACCATCACTTTGTGGTTTCTCAGTTTTTATATGACTTTTTTTTAATTTTTGGCATGCTGAAATGTTGAAATGACTCTGGCCATTTCTGCATTACACTGTTATAGTGCTATTATTGCACTTTCAGCATCCTGTGGAATTCTGGGGTTTGTAGCTTACTGAGGCCAAAGAGCTCTCTGGCTGAGAATTCTAAATGCCCCTCCCTAAACTGCAAGCCCCAGGATTCCATAGTATGTTGAAATTGGAATAATAGCACTATAACAGTGTAGTGTGGAAATGGCCTCTCTTAAGGAACACTTACAGGTGGTAAAAGCATTACACTAAAATATAGTGGTATTTTTGTCAGAAATATCACTAGACTTAAAAATAAAAACACATATCAAAAGATAAATGAAAAACAGTATATAGACATTTTTCATAAGCACTTATAATTAATTATATTCCCTAACACCATTGTGGTAGTATCTTAAAATAAAAATATACATTGTCAGCTGCATCTTCTTACGAAGGTTAAAAAAAACCTAATCTGTATGAAATGGTAATGCTCAAAGATCAGTACTGAATCCCTCTGAGGTCTGTGCCCTAGACAGCTGCCTGGTTAACCTAATGATAGCCCCAGCCCCAACGGTGACATTCTATGGAATTTTAGGATTCGCAGTTAAAGGAGAGATATTTACAATTTTCTGCCAGAGAGTTCTAGTGCCTCACCAAACTACAAACCCTAGGATTCCATAGGATCCTGCAATGGTAGTTAAAGTAAAATCATAGTACTATGACTGTGTAGTGTGAAAGAAACACTTTTACCTCACAGAATGTCTCTTGACTCCTTCAATCTATACTGAACCCAAAATAATATGGTAAAGCAATTAATTTTGTGACAGAACCATAAGATCCATCTTCCTCCTGGACCATTCACTTGTTTCACTTATTGAAAGAGGATGAACTGTTGCGGATGCTCTAGCTGGAAATCCTGCATTGACAAAAGGTTGGACCTGAAGGTTGACAGGACCCCTTCCAGCTGTATGATTCTATGATTTGCAGCCAACGCAACAGCCAACACAGTCTGATGCACATGGGGTTATAGATCCTTTCCTTACGACAGCATTGTGAAGTAGGTTTTTTTGTTCTATAGCCTTATCTCAGAACTACTTTTTTTTTTAAGTAGGTTATTTAGATAGGTTAGGCTGACTTTGCTTGTTCAGGGTGACCCTGTAAAGATATCTAAGAATGAATACTTCATACCCTGTCCACTAGCTCTTGTGATCAGAAGTATAACAACTGCTGAATTCCCTAATCACTCCTATAAATTCTTCCTCACATCACCATATAGATAGCAAGAGTATATTTCAGAATGAAACAAGGGTTATGTCTCCCAGCGTTTACAACATGCAGTACAAATATGTGCCAAAGATGTCAGAATGAAAAACATTTTCTTCTATCCTTTTCATAAGAATGTTCTTATGTTGAACATTCTAGCAAATGATGCTGGCTAATATGACCCAAAGCTCTGTATGAAGGAAATGTGAAATTCCGTTTGACTGGTGACTTATGGTTGCTGAAATTGCTAAGTGACCTCCAAAGTTACAGGACAGATGTGGTTGGCTTTCTTTATTTACTGATCCTGGCTCATAAATGGATTGGACAACAAAGACAGCTCCCTTGTGAGATTCTTAGTTGAACTTGACTGAAGAATGCCTTCCCCTTGAAAACATAATATTTTGTTTCCAGCAGGGAACAGTGGGATACTATTTTGAACTATCTAGGGAAGAAGAAAATTAGATTATCATTATAGCACTAAAACGGCTTTGTGTAGACAAAATACTTGAACTACCTACACAGATTGTTTCTTTTTTTCCTTCTCTTTTCTCTTTTCTCTTTTCTTTCTTCCTTCCTTCCTTCCTTCCTTCGTTTCTTTCTTTCCATCCTTCATGACAACTGGTTGCAATTATTCTTTCTGAATACATCTAATTTATCACTTTCGTTCCGCATTTGAAAGCCACAATGAGGAGCATAGAATTGATTTCAATGGTCTTCATCGTGCTTGACTGTTTTGGATTGTGGCCAAAATGCCAAAAACCAGTTTAAAGGAAGAAAGAGAAAAGAATCAATGACAGAGATTCACCAAAGAGCCCAACATGTGGCTAAGAGGCTGCACATGAGTACCAGCTAATACCACATATTAACTACTTCTCCATGACAGCTATGACTGTTGTGACTGGTTCTTTTATAAAGTTCATGTTTCAATTCTATTTTCACAACTTTATTTTATTTTATTTTATTTTGGATAAGGTCATGCTGATTTTCACTCATTAGTCCAAATCTAGGCAGGGATGTGAAAAACTGTGAGTGTCAAATTTATTGCATTCCACTAAATTCCACTTGCATGTTCTTCCTATCCTGGGGGGCAAAATGAGGGTATGTTCCACCAAATAAGAATTATGCCCCTTCAAATTAAAATTTCCTGCAGTCCTCAAATTTCTAGCTTTGCAGAGAGTGAGACACTGAAAATCACTCACACTTAGAACTCTTCTATTGGCCCTGTAAACATTCTTCTGGTATCATCTGCCTACCTCTCTTGTCTGGACACTTAAATTATATTTTTAAACTCTCAACTGAAGTTTTAAGTTACTACAATGTTAGAAGTTTGGGGAATAAAACAAAATCCCATCTGAAGGGGCAGAATTCTTACATGGAAAGGTAATGACCCCATTTCATCCCCACACTCATGGCTATGCCCCTGCATCTTTTTTCATAGTGAGTTATGAGACTTTACCACATTAACATTCATATGCACACTGTTGAAATATCTATAATCATGGATTCATTTTTAAAACGCATTTCATCTCATTGAAAATGTGCGGAACATGTTTGCATGATTTCTTTTTATCAGTTGTATGCCTTTTTGTTCCCTCACATTTCAAAATGTGTGCATTATTTTGGGCACATTCAATTTCTCCCAGGTATCCCATAACCCTCATAAATGTGTGAGCTGTTGAGGGAAAATACATTTCTTCCACAAGTCTCAGGAAATTAGAAAAGGCTGCTTTTCCTGAAATTGTTGAATCCAATGAAATTCTTTACCATTCTTACATTTAGACAATATTAGCTTCTGAATTTGATGACTGAAACCATGTTGGTTAGTTCCAACTAGTCAACTAGCTACAATTGTTGAATGGTGAATCAACACACAGGTAAATCCAGTGAATTCAATGGCTCTACTGTACCAAAGTCCTATCCTCTGCCACTGGATTTAATAGTTTCTTGGGATAAGGCTTTATAAATATCAATATGTAGTACATTGTGCCCTCTGTATGTGCATGGGTTCCGTTCCAGGAGTCCCTGTGTAAAACACAAAAATGTGAGTAATGAGTCCTGTTGTAGTCAACGGATGCAACATGTGTGCCCCTGTACCTGCATGGGCACGTGCCTGTTATGTCCATTGACTAGGATGGGAGGAATGCTTCACACAACCCCACATTCATGTGTGCAGAGGCTGTGCCAGAAGAGGGTACACTGTACTGAACTATATGATAAGCCTGCCCTGCTGGGTTTAGGGATCCTAGAGCGTATTCTTTTGAACTAAGCTCTAGAGTTCTGCTTCAAAGTCCCATGGCTCTGTTGGTTGACTTTCAAGATTCACCGAAAGCTAATCTGAACTGCCTCTTTATCTTTGTGTGTGTGTATGTGCCTTCAGAGAGCAGAATGGTGTAGTGGTTTGAGCATTGGACTACGACTCTGGAGGCCAGGATTTGATTCCCTGGGGCTCAGCCATGGAATGCCAGTGGGTGAACTTGGGCACATGACATACACCGAGCCCCAGAAAACCCTGTGATAAATTTATCTTAGGGTTGCCGTAAGTCGGAAACAACTTTAAGGCACACAGCAACAGCAATGTGCCTTCAAGCCACCTGTCAACTTATGGCAACTCTATGAATTTCAAAGGGTTTTCTTTGGCCATTTCTGCACTACATTGTTATAGTGCTATTCCACTTTCAACATCCTGTGGAATTCTGAGGTTTGCAGTGTAAGGAGGGGCATTTAAAGGGCCTCAGTAAACCATAATGCCACAGGATATTGAAAGTGGTATGATAGCACTATAACATTGTAGTGCAGAAATGGCCTTAGACAAAGAATATGCAGAGGTGGTTTTTTGCCAGTTACTTCCGCTGAAATATAGCCTACAACAGATGGTAGTCATTAGCAGTCTCCCATCTAAATGATCAGGGCTGACCCTGCTTAGCTTCCAAGATCAGAGGGGATCTGGTGCCTTTAGGGTGTTTAGGTGCCCTGCGTATCCTTAAAGGAAGCTTTTCTTTAGGACATGAAGGCTTCATTAGGAGCTTGGAAAACTCTAGTGCGAATTCAGTATGCAAAACATGATCCCTTGGGTCCCTAATCTAGGTAAGCTGTTATGAAGTCCCAAATAGTGATGTCTATCTTCTTTAGTGTGAGATATCAGATTTTGTCCACCTAACCTACTTGTGGCTGGATGCTGCCACTGGAACCATTGTTTATTCAACAACATTTCTGTTGATTGCAGGACAAACAGTGTATGAGTAAAAGTAACGTTTCTTTCCTTACTTTTGGCTAGAAAACCTTCCGCTACTCAGCTCCCTGCTTGGGTTCTTGACTCAGACTCAACAGCCAAGCTACATAGTGCTACCATTCTGTGCTGTAAAAATCTGTTGGCATGGGTGGTGGCATTTAAAGCTTGAAACAGCTTGTACCATGATATCTAATGGGCCATTTCCTTCCATACAAATTAGCCAGCTGATTATGATCCATTGTTAAGGCTGTCTTTCATAGCCCATCAAAATATGATGGCCACTTAGACATTACCAAAAATGTGAAAATTCATCACCAAACAAATGAACAGAAATTTTCAAAATATTTGCGTGTGCTAATTTATATGCAGAGGTCTGGGGATTTATAAACTTGTTAGAATTTGAACAGAAGTTCAGTATGGTTGTAAATACCTCCAGGGTTGCTGCTCCCTCAAGAATTCTGATAGCCAATGAAATTTTCCTTAAGTCCCCAAATTCCTAGGTTTGCAAAGAGTGAGACATAGAACAACATACCAACCTAGAATTCTTATATTTGCTGTTTTTGCGTTCCCCTAATAATTTTGATGTTGGGGATGATAGGAGTTTCAGCCCCACGGAAACGCAGTGGAAAAACCAGACTTCAGCGAGGCAACAGCAGCAGCCTTATTCCCCAGTAAGGATACTCACACACAGAGGAGTTTCTTCCAAAACAGGAGACACTTTATCTTGCAGCAAAGTTCCGTTATATACAAAACATAGGACAGACAGACAAAAGCTTGCGCCAGGCACCAGGTTTGGTCAACAGACAAATACATACTGGCGTTGCTTTGTTATATACATATCTACAACCAATCAGGTAGAGGTTTGCACACCTCCCTCTACCATCTGCACACGACCCCAGTTTCTTATGCAGCCTTGCAATTACCCACAGCTGGGGCATGATGCAACATCTTTGCAGTGGGCTGATCATTTTCCCAGGGTTCCCTGCCTGGAATCCCTGACATTTGACTACCCCTTTCTTTGGATGATTAAACTATATTTTTAAATGCTTAGCTGAAATGTTATGTTACTACAATGCTAGAAATTTGGAGATTGAAGGAAAATTTAGTGGGTGATGTGGTGCAGTGGGAGCAATGCCCTCATTTTGTTTCCCCCATAGGTACACCCTGGTTGCTTGCTGTTTCCTCCTGGACTTGATGCTACCTGTTTGTGTGTAAGTTCCCCTCTTCTTTCTTCATATTATTTTTTAAATCTTTTAACAGGCCTTGGATTGACCATCCCATCAAACAGAGGATGCCTTCAGTCAAAGGGCTGTCTACTGACACCTCTTCAAGTCTAAGCCTGTTCTTTGTAAATTAGGACTCATGGCTACCCTGCAGCAACATGAGTCTCAATTGGATGGAACACAAGATAAAGACTTATCTGCTTCTGTGCCTAAACTGTGGACCTTCCTTCTGTTACCCTGATTTCTGGGGTCCCTTGGAGGACACCCCAATATGCTTCATGTGATGGGGAATGGAAACTAGCCAGAGCACGAGCGATAGCAATGCGAGAGGCAGGGTAACCTAGTAGGGTCTTTTAACCCAGTTTTTACGGGGTCAGGCCAAGCCAAAAACCAAACAAAAATGTCCAATAAACAATTTTATTGAATGAAAGTCTCACACACTAATGTAATCACTCATACACTCACTCGAGACCTATTAAGAAGCAAAAGAGAGGAAACTGGATAGGGGAATATTGAAGGGGTTGTAGCTGGGGTAATACTGCAACTTTTCTTGAAGTCCTTGCTCCGGGAAAAACAGCGGAGAAGGGGGGCTCAGGACGGAGAGGGCTAAGTGGATTACTCAACAGATGGAGAAACGGTCTGCTGGGATGACTGGGAATGATCCAAAGAAACGCTCAAAAACTGGGACTATTTGTAGGGGAAAAAGTACCTGGAGGGCTGATCCTTTCCCGGGGAGAACAATGGATGTTGCAACGAGAAAGAAACTCCACAATGGTAACTTCCTGTGCGTGATGGGATTACAAGGTGTTGCCAACGTCTTAGGATCTTCAGCTGCATTTGGTTGTGGCGTGACTTCATGTAAATGGTCCTCGCCTGATAGGATTTTATTGCTATCGGTGCTCAACTTGGGGCAAACACGCTAATCACCTCAAGTCGGCTTCTCAGGGGCTGAGGACCCTTTGTTTATTGTGGGTTTGCCCAGCTTGAGGTCTCCTGGGGCTACGTGACTGGGGATTTTACTGGCCTGACCTGGTTTTCGATTGTTCGACAGTTGCTGCCTACATGCCCATCTGGGCGACCTCTCAGGCACATGGAATCATATTTAATATCAAAATTGTAGACCCTGGGATAGGGTTTTTCCAGTGGAGTAACACTTCTGAGAAGCTTTGCTTAACAGCTGCCTGCTAGATAGCTGTCAGTCAACAGAAGACTTTTCTCCTTTGGCAGTCTTCTGAATGAACTTTCTGGATTTTGAACTTTTACCTGCTGTCTCCTGCTTGCTTACTATTTTATGTTTTTAAATCTTTCTTTAAAAATACAGTGGCCTCTCCACATTCACGAGGGTTCAGAGTGCAGAACCCTCACAAAAATGGAAAAATTGCAACTAACTCTGCCCCCCTGCAATCCCCCTCCCATTCCCTTCCAGGGGCTCTGGCATGGGAGCCTCCCTTCTCCATGCCAGAGCCAGAGGCAAGGGAGTAAGAAGGGAGAACTCCAAAGGGGAGGGTGTGTGTCCCTCATTACCTTTTGCCTCAGTGTGCTGTCTGTGAATGTGGAGGGGGAACTGTATTGGGCATTATTGTTGCTGTGAGTTATATTGAAGACTTAAAAAAAGTAATATCAGTGTTTAAATAACATAATTCAATCCCTCCTTCAGTAGTTTGCCTGGGAAGAATTTTGCCCTCAGGATGGATATTTTGGTAGATCCCTTTCCCCTCACTTCACAGTCACCTTTTATTTATCAAGTCAATGAAATCTTTGCCAGGAAGAAGTAGCACCTTGTTAGTCCAATAGTAACAACTGTGGAGTGGACTGAACAAAATGGTGGTAGGACTTGGGTTTTGTCCATCACTTCCCAGCAAACCATCCTTCCTTGCTCTATGAAACACTTTATTAATATGGAGGATATCTTTATTCACCACAACTTTAGAAACATTTTTCTTTTTCTTTAGGAATGAGACCATAACTTTTTAAAAAGGCAGCTTCCCACCTGCTTCACGGTTCAGTTTGGTGAGGCTACGAGGCAGAAATCAGATACAAATTCATGGGAGATATTGTCTCATGTCTGAGTCTCCAGTTGGCTCTCTTTGTTATGTATAATTAGGCTGAAGGGATTTTAAATCATTGACACATAGGGCTGGGAGGGATGATGGGGGCGATTCGCCCAGGCAGCAATTTTTGGGGGGCATCCCAGCTCATTGCTTGCCCTCCCCCATGCACTCTAGCTCTGCCTCATCCATTGTAGCCCTACCCAATCCTTCGTAGCCATGCTCCCACACACTGTAGCCATGCCCCCACATGCCATAGCCCCGCCCCTGCACTGTAGCCCCACCCCCAGAACTGTAGCCACGCCCCCTCCCACCCCCACTCCACGCACTCCAAGCTCTGCCACTGTTTGTACTCTGGTAGTGACATGATCTGTATCAGATATTTGCCCATTTTTTGTGATGTACATTTCCAGTAATAAAGATCACATGTAATACAGATGTAATATTATCCTAAGAAGATTGCCTCACTTTTAGATATGTAAAAAGTTTGTAAATTAGGATTCTGAATTTGACCTGTTCTAAACTATGGGTTTCAATTACATATCCAGACATAAGATTTTTATATAAGCTTGCTATATAGCAGAATAAAAGAGATCATATTGAAAAATTTTACTGTACTTGGGAATTGGAGGTGGGATCTTCCATTAAATTTTCTTTTTAAATCACCCTAAAATTATTCATATATTTGATAGTATGTTATAGAAGGGCTAAAATTAAAACTGAAAACCTCAAGTTTAATGGAGATTAAAACAATCTGTATAAATATCATCTTTAAATTTATATGGGAACTAATCCCTACAAATTTCTTATGACTTTGTTATAAGTAAGCTTTCTGTTTTCCCCCAGAAGGCAATATCAATACAGCTTGGCTATATGTACTTTATAATCAGTAAATTGCTAGCTGATATCATTTGCTGCTTCAGTAAAGCAGAAAGAAAATAGCAACACACAATGGAAGTTTCATATCACATAACAGACATGAACACACCAGCTGTTCCTTTTGGTCTGTATAATTGTCTTTATTCCACAATGTTTTTGTTTTCAACATCTGAATTATTTTTCTCTTCCTCCTCCATCCTACTGCTTATCAATAGAAAGTTGCTTTTAAGAAGAATCAGTATGGATGCTATAGCCATCCATAATTGACCAGTGGTAGAATGATGCAATGGGGCTCTTAATATCATCTTTCAATGGTTCAGTTATTGGCTTCAGTACACTATCATATTTATTCACTGTGAAAATAACTTTCTAAGCTTTGTCAATTAATTGTGTAACCTCATACCCCTGCACAACTGTATTCCTGTTAAAGCAAAGTTAAGTCCTATACAGAACCAGCATGGTGTAGTGGTTTTGTAATGGGCCCACACACTCTCAGGTTTGATATGATTTAATTGTCAAAATATGAACTAATTGGCGAAATACATTAACAGGCATTGATATAAAATGGAACCTGAGGTGACTGGAAGGTCAAGCTGGGCAGAGGAAAATTACTCACTGGACACTTGTATTGCAAGGCAAGTCAGTTGATCCCCTCTAGTTATAGCCAAAGTCATTGTCAGGCAGATTATCAGGCAACCCCAGAGATAATAGGCTTAAGCTGAAGCTGGAACATCTCTGACAGCATACAATGGTCAAAAGAAGTAACCACCAAAATATTAATTGTTTCAGCCCTGTTCCCTCACATTTGGATGTTTCCCTGCATTGTCTCCATGCCTCTCCGCAAGTACAGAGCTATTATGACAGCCATTAACTCTTTGCCACCTAACATTATTAACTCAGTCTGGACCCCATTGTCCATGTGGCAACCTCCCTTGTTTGCTTGGCCAGAGAGTCATTCACACCCATGCCCTCAGGGTAGATTTTAGGTATAAGAACCCTCCGTTTTGAGCGGTTTGATGCAGCCCTTTGCTTGCTGGTTGCCACTGTTGCTCCAGTTTCTGAATGTGTACTGTCCTTAGGTGTTAGTCTAAGCCATGTCGTTGCTTTCCTTGCTGCTCTCTAGACTGGTAATTATCATCCAAACCCTAAAACTCCTCTATCAACAACCTTCCTCCCTTTATCCTTCAGCTACTTCTTGTGTGCGTGAGTGTTTGGATCTTTTGTGAGTGAAACCTTCAAAAAATGTATTTTAGCTTATTTTGGACTCTCTGGCTGGTTCTTTTTTGCAAGACCCCACAAACATTGGTAGAAAGTTCTCGTTAAGTTACCCCCCTCTCACAGGCCTCCTCATTCCTTATCTATGAACAGAGGTACTGACGTTGCAGATGAACCCCTGAGTCACCCATATTTTGGGGTAACAGTTTCAGTGTTAGATTATAATTCTGGAGACCAGGGTTCAAGTCCCTGTTTGGCTGTGGAAAACCCCTTAGTGGTCACACACTCTCAGCTTCAGATGGAGGCAAAGGAAAATCCTGCTCTGAACAAAGCTTGCCAAGAAAACCCCATGATAGGTTTGCCATAAGTAAAAAATGACCTGAAGTCACACAACAACAATAAAGTACTATTTAATTCCTAAGTGTGTACGCACGAGAGGACTGCAATGTGCAGCAGCCGAAGCTCTCCCTCAGCATGAGGAGAAGTATCATTTTTGGCATACCTTTGCAGGAACTCCCATGCATACACCCACACATACACACTACTTAAATCTGGCCCCTCCTTAGACCTGTTCTTTACATACCTGCCCTACAAAGAAGCATCAGCCTGCTCCTGCCATATCTACCTATGTACAGACACACTGGGCAGTCTGCTGCTTCTTAATATGTAGGTGGAGGCAAGAAGGAGGAGGTGTGTGAGTGAGCAAGTAAGCAGGGAAAGGTGAAGTGTGATCAGTGGAGGAGCTTGTAGTGTACGGAGGGAAGGTGGGAGGGGGCGGAGCTATGGTGCGTGGGGACATGGCTGCAATACGTGGGGCATGGCCAGGGCATGCGAGGGCATGGCTATGAGCTGGAACGCCCCCAAAACATTGCCACCCAGGGCGAAGTGCCCCCGCCCCCCTGTTCCTACACCACTGGGTGTGATGTCAAAGTGATGGGGGTTACTGGGAACCAAGGGGGGAGAATCCACACAGCAGAGGCATCTTGCCACTTGTGGAACCTGCCTCACTCTTCGTGATGATAGGCATGGCCTTGATTCCAGCCATAGAGACACAGCTATTGAAATTTTTTTTCAGAGATAGTTGTGGTAATCTGTTTCCATATAAAAAAGCAAGTAGAGTGAGGCAAGGGGAAGGAGTCTTATTCATACTTAACTGGGAGTATGTCTCATAGAGAGCCATTGTGGCATAGTGGTTTGAGTGTTGGTTCGATTCCCCACTTGACCATGTAAGCCCACTGGGTGACCTTGGGCGTATCACATACTCTTAGCTCCCAGGAAACCCCATGATGTGTTTGCCTTAGGGTCACCATACGCTGGAAATGACTTGAAGGCACACAACAACACAACAATATGTCTCACTGAAATCTATGGGATTTACTTCTGAAAAGAAACATATGGGACTGTACTGCAACTTTCTTTTTCACTGTAACATACGACCATTTGTTTGTATTTGGATATAGCACCTTTAGTACACAAGATTGTGGCAAGGATTATCTATAAATGAATTGGCTTGGATCTAGACCTAAATTTGAGTCATGATTATTATACCATACATCCATTGATTTCAGCAGATCTACTGAAAGTCTGACTGAGTCTGGATCAAACCCACTCTTAGATTTCAGCAATCAGACAAGAAAGGAAATCCCCATTAAATACTGTTGAATGTTAGACTATAAAGGCAGCTTCTTTATTTTTAAATCTTTTAAGCAACTTATATACTTGATATGGGAGGGCAATGATGTTATCTTTATTATATTTAGGTTATGGAAGCTGGGGGATTTGGAAAGTTGTAGTCCAAAAACAAACAAACAAAAACAAAAACAAAACAACACCTTCCCAAGTTCTGACCACTATGAAATGTCACCAATTTGTGTCTTATTACCCTGGCAATTGATAGCAGCCCATTTCAAAGGCTTTATGGTTTGCTATAGTCCTAAGGAATGGCTTAGCAGCAATATTGATCTACTAGGTCATCTCTTTCCTGACTGTAAAGATGAAAGAAAGTTCTTGTTCTTTATCTATACTTCATGTGAATGACACCCAAGTGAAGAACTGATCATTTTTAAGATTTATGTTTGCTTCATATGAACAATACCCATGTGAACAAACTACTTCCTGAAATATCTATAGATTCTCAGGAAAGGTAAATTGTATATGTACTTTGCTAACCATTCTTAGAGATGTCTAGTAATATAAGCAGCAGGAGAAAATCCCCAGTCATGTTCCCCATAAGGATAACAAGTAAAAAGTCCAATAGTTCTCCCAACTAGTATTCTTACTTGTTAATTCCACACTACATGGCCAAAAATTGTTTTTATATTTAATGGTCCCAGGGTATGATCTGAAGGCATAGGATGCAGTAACCTTGAGGAAGCTAAGTAGATCTGAGCCCAAAAGAGATTGGACAGGAGCCCATCCAGCAAACCCATGCATACTTACTTGGACTCCATGGAGAAAGAGCAGCATATAAATGTGACAAATAAATATATGAATACCAAGGAAGCAGTAGAATTGACTGCTGAGAGCCTCAGTGCATCCAAAGCTTTAAGGTAGCCATAAATCTCATTGAATTCAGTGTAGTTAACTCCTTAGTAAAGGTGTTTTAGGATTACAGTCTTTGCAGTAAGCTCTGCCAAGGAGGAGAGAGGCACTAGTTTTCAGTTAAAAATTTGACAACCACATTTACTCAATTACAGCCACCATAAATAAGTTGGTTTATTAATAGGTGAAAAGTCAACAATTACTCTTCCTTATCCTTCCGCATCCTACCTTTTCTCGGTGCTGGGGTGCGGTGCTCACACGAGCAGCCTCTTGTGAGATGACGTTGCGTCCAGGTTTCTTCAGCTCCGTACAAGCTTCCTGCTCGCATGAGAGCCCCGCCTCTTCCTTTCGCAGTGCAGCCTGGGACCTTCCCAGGCTGCACTGAGACAGGAAGCGGAACCGGCCTGGCTCCCGAGGCTCCACATGCAAGGTAAGTGCGGGCGGGGCCTGGGAGCAATGCACAACCGCGCACCATTTTCAGCTTAAAGCTGAAAATGAAAAAGTGCGCAAGCGGTGCCTGCCAGGCCCTGGAGCATTGCGCAAATGTGAGTGTATCGTGTGGGCCGCTCCTCACATTTGCACGATGCTCGAGGGGCCCTTTCGCTTGGAAAATGCCGTGCAAAAAGGGCCCATGGAACTAGTATGGCTGTCTACATTGAGTTTCCCCAGACAATTGATTTCACTCTAAACCCAAGCTTGGAAAATTTAATTTTTGGGTGACAGCTCTCAGAATCCCCCAACCAGCTTTGCTAAACTCTGAATTATTGTTGTTGTATTCCTTCAAGTCATTGTTGACTTATGGATATCTTAAGGTGATCCTATCACAGGATTTTCTGCGGCTGACAGTGTGTGATGTGCTTGAAGTCACCCAGTGGGTTTCTATGGCCCAGCGAGAAACTGGACCCTGGTTTCCAGGGTGGTAATCCAGCACACAAACCCTGGTGGCTCTCCAAGCTCTGAATTAGCATCCAATTGTTTAGAATGTGAGCTTCTATTCACCAGTAGCTGTTCAAATTCTATTGCATGGTCCACAGTTGATTCTCCTGCACTTAATTATGTCATTTAACTTTATTTATTATGGACTTTAATGTACCCTTTGTTATAAGTTCATCTGAGTTGTAACAAATGCATGCAACAATTATTAACACACTATAATATATGCATCCCTTGAAAGGACACAAAAACAAAGGCAAAACAAACAAACATGCCACTCTTTTCGGACCGTCTGATTAGCATTAATAAAAAATCTTTCTCAGCTCCCAGTAGGACAATTGGCGTGTGCCTGAATGGTAATCCTGATGGAAATGGGGATTAATTTGCATGGGCTGTACCTCTTATCTGGCCAGAATGAGACCAGGCTTAAATAGCCCTGCCCAAATCTTGTTCTTATAATAATGAAATCATCAGAGATTTGAATTTTGGAAGTCTCATGATGCAGCCATTACAGATCATCATGAATTTCTTATAGACTGGACCATGCTTTGCTCAAAAATTCTCTCTTCGCAAGTAGACACACTTTGTCAGAGGAGCAAGGAGCCTGAGCTCAGTGGAACTTACTTTCAAGTAAAGATGCATCAGACTGTTGTTGCTGTGCCTTCAAGTCATTTCTGACTTATGGCAACACTAAGGTGAAGCTATCACAGGGTTTTCTGAGGCTAAGAGTATGTGACTTGCCCAAGCTCTCCATGTGACTTGGTTTCCATGGCTGAGTGGGGATTCAAACTCTCATCTCCAGGATCATAGTCCAGTGCTCAAAGCACTGCACCATGCTGGCTCAAGATTGACATAGGCCATTTCTGCACTAGACTGTCATAGCACTGTTATTCCACTTTTAACATCCTATGGAATCCTGGGGTTTGCAGTTTAGGGAGGGGCCTCCAAGGTAATGGCCGTAGTTCTAGCTAATTGAATACATAGCTATGCAAGCAATTAGATAAATCCTTGCGCTCTAGCTGACTATAGTTAGCTATATGGCATTCAAATCTATTGCCCAACATATTTAGCCTATAATCCTGTGCATACTGGCTTGGAAATAGGTCTTTTGAACTTAGTGCGCTCTAGAGCAAATATGCAGGGGTCAGGTTACAGATAACATGGTTTTGCGGCTCTTCCTTCAACTAAATGAATTGTCTGTCTTGCAAAAGATTCACATTTAATGCATTCTGATGTATTCCATTAGAACAGATATGTCTCTCCCCCACCCTTATCTAACATCAAGACTGCTCTTTAATATCTTTGAAAAAGATATATTTGAAAAAAAATTATTGATTTCTTTCGAAATATATACATTTATTTCTTGCTGCAAAAAGAGCCGTAGTGCCTTAGCAAGTATGTGAACATTTAATGATGTGAAATCAGAAAGGATACTATTATTAGTACATTTTAAACTGTCTGTTTTAAAATACATTGAAACGTTCAATTTTTAAAAAAGATAAAGGTGATATCTCTTCTGAACATTGTCACTAGAACTGGTTATAAATCTACGTACCTGTTGATAGCCCCCAAACTTGTGTTTTCTTCTGAAGGATGTAAAATCTATAAAAGATCATGTCTGGAAAAGAAAAAAAAGATTTTGTACACCAGCATCTAGCACAGTATTTTAAATTAAAAAGTCGAGGAGTTACCACCAAATGATATTTAAAAATCTAATTTAAAAAATTAGATACAAAATCTAATCTGATCTGGTAAAGGACAAATACAAAATCTTAATTAACATATACCTTAATGTACTAAAATAAAATACAAAACCTGAAATTAACAGCCTGGTTGCTATCAAAGCACAGTATTCAAGCAAGGTTGGGCAACTGCACAGAGGGACAATTTTCAGCCTCCTGGTGGGTTGTACAAGCATATTTCTGTCAAACCAGACTGACACGCTGTTATTTCCATTTTTGTTTGGAGTTTGTTTTCATCCATTGTGGAGGGGAGGTTGTGGGAACAGAATTATTCAGAACTGTCAAAGATGGGAGCCAATTTTGAATGATTTAAAGGCATTTTAGGATAAAACTTCACTTGCAAAAAGATTCCCCCGGTCCCATTTTCTAGAAGCTGTGAGGTAACCTGGGGAGTTTACAGGGCACAAAATTTTATAGGCTATGGAGGTTTCCCAGGGAGCTGAGGGAGGCAACTATATTTTCTCCTGTTGAGCTGTTGTAAAGCTTAAAGCCTAAATATAATTCCTTCTCCCAACTAGAGTAAACCCACTGGATTAGTAGAACTCACATAAGTGATGGCTTAACATTCAGAAATTGAGCCAAATGGTCTACTGTAGCTGGAATGGGCAATTAGATTTAAGCCTAAAATTTTACCGCTAAAAGGCCCGTGAGAATGAAAATTTCTTCAGCTGTTGCTGAAATAACACTAAGGTGGGCACCGGGCAAACTGTTCTGAGGAAAGCATTGAAGGGACTAAAGCCAAAAAATGCCCTTTTGTAGCCACCCACCAGATCTCAGGTTGTGAAGTTCTCTGTTTTGGCTAGGTACATATAAGAAGAAGCTGTGGCTAAGGAGCAGATAACAAACCACTGGGTATGCATATATTGAATCAGATGTAATATGTCCATAATGCCAGGTCCAGAGTTTGAGCATAGTACATTGGAAGTAAAAACATTCCTTGAAATGCTTTATTTTCTTGTGATAAAAAGGGCATTAATCCCTTGGTGTGTGTACATTTTTAGCATTAAGGCATTATGGAGCTTGGTATAAGAAGTAACATTGTTTCAGAAATGCTACTTGTGGGGGTTTGTCTTTGTTACTGCCCTGGCTAGCCCGAGCTTTGGGGGATATAAAAAGATATCTCTTCATATCAATAATTCAGCCTCACATACCCATTCCCCTCCACGTGCTTGCGAGGCCCCCGGACACGCACGCATACAGGCTCGGTCGATAATCGCCGTAATATTCTAACACAATACAGGCAGGCCAGAAACAGCCGACTCGCAGCTTTAGGAGACCTCAAGGCATGTACCTTCCTTAGGTATGCACACAGCTTTCAAAAGATCCTCTGCCCCGCGCTGGCAGCTTGATGATCGGACTATACAACACTCAAGTACTCTGCTTTTGCATACTGGCTATCCTATTGACAATTTGGCTATAACTCAATCATTCAAATTCTGGCCTTTTGGAGGCTTTGTCTCCAGCTCCAAATCTATTGTTTTCCCCAAGTCCAACCAGCCTGCGGTCACAACTCTCCTTATAAAAACCCCTGATTTTGAGCGCTTCCTTGGATCGCTCTTGGCTTCCATCCCGCCTTGCTGTCGCTTTGTCCAGTGAGCCTTCCTGTCAGCGCCACGTGCTGAGATCCACGCTCTCCATCTTCTCTGCTTCCAACCGGGCTTCAAGACAGGTGGAGTTTTACCCAAACCAACAACTCCTCTAAAAACCCCTCTATCCCATTCCAACCTTTATTTCTTTAGTTATCTTGTGTGAGTGTGCCACATACACTGTTTGATTGTGTTTTTAATAAAACCACATTTATTATTTCAACTTCTGTGTGCTCCTTGACTCGGCCTGCCCCCGTAGACACTGGGTTACAAGATCCTGCTAAGTTACCCTGCCTCTCGTATCGCTAAAGCAGTGCTCAGAGCTAATCTTCCCCACCTATTGTTGAGCACATTTTGGTGTCCCTCACGGGACCCCCAGTAAACAGGGTAACATCTTTCTCATTTTTTAAAAAAAATAGATTGATTTCAAAATAGTAAGTTAGCAGAGCATCAACCCCAAGATTGTAACACACTCTATTTGGGGCTGCCTTTGGAAACTGTTTGGAAACTGTAGAAGGTCCAAAATCTTGTTTCTGACCAGGGTTGAGAACATATAACTTCTCTGCTGAAAGAGTTTCACTGCATATCTGTTTCATTTTGGACACAATTCAAATAGCCAGCCATGAACTATGAAGCCCTATACCACTTTGGTCAGACTATCTGAAAGACCATTATCTCCCAATATGAGCCAGCCCAAGATCCTCAGAGGAGGACTTTCTCTTGCCCCCACTGCCATCACTGAGGATGCGGGAGAGATGCTTCTCCATGGCTCCTCCCACATTGTGGAATTCTTTCCCGTAGGAGTGGATATTGGCCCCTGTTGCTCTCTTTCTGCCAATAAGCAAAGACATTTTTGTTTACCCAGGCCTTTTATGGTTTACAGACCATTGCAGAAGCCCATTTCATTGGGGTGTGCTGTATCTTTTACCACTGTTATCTTTTTAACTGCCTTTTAAACTATTTTAAATTAATGTTTCTGAGATGATTGTTTATTTCTTTTGAAATATTTTGTATTACCCATTGTTTCCTGGGTATTTTGTCTGAACTTATGTTGTGAGATACCTTGGGTCCCTAAATAAACAAACAAAGAAACAAACAAATAAGTCTGTGACAAATGTGCCATTGATAACATTCTGTTATGACTTCTTGTACTACATTAGGCCAGTCTCAGAGCTGATTCAATGACATGAAAAGATATGGTATAGTGACACTGCAAAAATGTAGGGTTTACATAAATATTTGATGCACATTCACCTCCATGCATTTAGAAAGCTAGTATCTCAGGGATAGATTTTTACTTGTACTTTTGCAACACACAACTTATTTCGTGGAAAATGATGCAGCAGACATTCCTTACCTTTAGTTTGCTTTGTATAAAAGGAAAGCTTTTAGTTTCCTTTTTGTATAAAAAACAGCAGCCTCTCCCTTACCATGACCTCCACCCACATGAGTGCAAGGTCGTGTGAAGTGTTGCATCCCATTGTAGTCAATGGACACAGTCGGCATGCACCCACTTTAATGACCATAATGAGATGTGATGAATCACATTTTTTGTTTTCTGGGAGGGTGTCCTGGAACAGAACCCCTGCACTTATGGTGGGCACCTCATGGTAGGCATCCAGTGCCATTCTAGGAGCTCTCTAGATTGACTGCAAATGGACATTTGTCTCCATTTCCTGCAACGCTAATTGGATAGTGGAGCTAAGATATGCAAATTGTAGTCTGGATTAATGGCTTGCTATCAGAGCACCAGAAGATGAGGGAGTGATGCCTTCTATCTGACAGTTCTAAGCTACCTATGTCAGATTTATGCACAATTGCCTTGTTGTACTAAGAATTAATCCCCCTATTTGGTTTTACAGTTTAGACAAGGACATACCATGGTTTTAGAATTCTTTAGTTATCTTGGTCAGTCCCATAGGAACGGGGGAGGTGGGGCAATGGGGGCATTTTGCCCACGGCGGCAATGTTTTCGGGGCGTCCCAGCATGTAGCCATGCTCCCACGTGCCATGGCCATGCCCCCGTACACTATGACCATGCCCCCATGCTGTACCCCCCCCCACACACACACACTACAAGCTTCGCTACTGATCTTGGTTAAGCTGCTTAGTCCAAATCAAGTTGCTTCCCAATGACAGAACACCAAATGGATTAGTCACATTTTCTTGAATTAATGAAACCTCTGGTACAGTTAGGGCACATTCTACGGCAGTGGCAAGAGCAGTTCAAAGAGACTCCTCAGAGCAGTGTAACAAGGAATTACTTTGGTAACTGCTTTAAATCTATCATCATCTACAAAGCCCAGTGATCTTTCCTTTGATCCTATAAAGATAGAATCAAGTGCTCTATACATAGTTCTGTGATGCAGGCTCAAGAGACTGTTTAAAATGAAGCATGCCATAGAGTTATACGAAGCATCCAAACACTGCTGGAATGAGATAGAAGCCTCATGGTAAACAATATCCCGGCAGGCTTATCATTTCATTACAGTTCAGCTCAGGGAAAATCTTGGCCTTAAAAAGGTACTGAAGGAAACAGAAATAACTAAAGGGATCAGTGATACCACCCAACAACCACATCTTTTGAAACCAAAGTTATCTTGACTGCAGGAGTTCAAAGATCTAGCTCAAATGTATCTCTCCCTTGATTATCCCTTTGCAGGTTTCTTCCATCAGGTCTCTCTCTAATGTGGGTTCTCAAGGCTTTAGATATCCTGAAATCTTCTGACTTTGCTGAATAAATTCCTAATTAAGATGTAAGAGACTACTAAGAAATGGGAAACAGAGAGCAATTCCATTTTACATCTCCAGGCAAACCAATGAATAGAAAAGTACAAAATCCACAGGAGGAAATCTATCACTAATGCCATTTCCTGAGTCATATAGCAGTTTTCAGGGCAAAATCTCTTTCCCTTTAGTTCAGAAAACATATCCAGGGGTAGCTGTGCTGGTCATGCAGCAAAATACAATCACATCCAAAATCCACAAAAATTTATACTTTTTTTGAGCCAACCAAAAATGCACAAAATACATCATCCAAGCTTTCGAAGCTCCACTGGCTTCTTCATCAGGCAAACACATTAAAAACCATACAAGAGAAGTTAAAAATGACCATGTTAGAGTCACAGGCCTACATTTTGTTAAGATGTTGTTTTTGTTGTTGTCAGTTAAGATGGTCTGGAAGGATATCCATGTAGGCAGAAGCAGAAGCCAGGGGAGCTTCAAAAGCTTGCATGATGTATTTTGTGCATTTTTGGTTGGCCCAATAAAGGTATCAGTGTATTGTGGGTTTTGGATGTTATTGTACTTCCCCTTTAATGATTGCATAAAAGAAGGAATTTCAGCAAATGTTGCCTGTTACCTGTTTACATGACAAGCAACACCTGCTGAAATGCCTTCTTGTACACAGCCATTAAAGACACAGGGGCCTTCCCCGATTTTTAATCTGGCAACCATATCTCTCCTGCATATCTCTGTCCTCAAGCCAGAGGAAATGAGTGTTGCCAGAAACTAGTTCCTGGTGCCTCCCAGGAAACACAATGCACTCTTTCATTTTTCATGTAGCTATGATAAAGGGCAACAGATCTTAGATCTTCACCAGATATTCATGGATGCTGAAATTCACACATCTAAACAGAAAAAAAAAAAAAAAAAAAAAAAAAAATCTCGTGTCCTTGAAGACTAAGGATTTATTTTTAGTATAATTTTTTGTGTGCTACATGGCTTGTAGTCATGGCTTGAAAGCTTTTGTGCACTACATGTCTTGAAAGCTTATGCCAAATGCAATTTGTTAGTCTTTATAGAGCCACGAGTCTTTTGTTTTTAGTGGAAGAAAACAACATGCCTACTTCCATAGAAACTGCTATGTATAAAGGTAACAGACATTTTTGGAGTGGATTATCTGAACTTATTTCAGTCTGGTTACAGGCCAGAGTATAACACTGAGGGTCTTATCACAGTGCACTGTTATAGCGCTATTATTCCATTTCAACTGCCATGGCAATATTGGATGAAATCATGAGATGTGCAGTTTAAAGGGAGGCAGTTAAAATTCTCAGCCAGAGAGCTCCACTGCCTCGAAAAACTACAAACCTGAGAATGCCACAGGATGCAGACAGTGCAGTTAAAATGGAATAATAACGCTGTAACAGTGTAGTGTGGTAGGGACCTGAGACAGCCTTGGTTTTCCTGAATGACTACCCGATCTGGGGAAAGATGGGGAGAGTGTAAGCCTTTTGATCTTCTTGGATTTTTTAGCAGCTATTGAAATGGCTCCATCAGAAGGGAAGAAGAGACTGTGTTGTGGTGGTTCTACTCCTGCAAAGCTGGTTCCAGAGAGTGGCATTGGCAGATTCCTGTTCAGCCCCATCGCCTTTGTACTGCAGAATGCCATGGGATTTCATCATGTCTTCCATGCTGTTCAATATCTATCTGAAGGGGAAATTTTTAGGAGTTTTGTTGTTGTTCATAGCATTTAGCTTTACTTCTTGTTGTTGGAGCCAGCTGGGACTGTCAAAGAGTTGCTGGAGTATCTGGAAGCTGTAATGGGTTAGATGAAAGATGTGTGGCGATAAGATGGAGGGCCTGTGGATTGATGGTTTTGGGATCTGGGAACTGAGTAACTGATCTGCCCTGAAAAGGGTTTTACTCAGCTTGAAAGAATGGATGCATAACCTAGAAGTACTATTTGATCCATTTTTGTCACTGGGAGCCCAAATGGATTCTGTGGTTTGGAGTGCTTGGGGCCAACTAGTCCACCAGCTATGGCCTTTCCTGGACAAGGATAACTTAGCTACTGTACTCCATGTACTTGTACTTTCCTGATTAGAATACTGCAATACATTCTACATGGTGCTACCCTTGAAGAAACTGCAGCTGGTACAAAATGCAACAGCTAGACTGCTGAGTGAAACACCATACAAAAACCGCATGACACCAATCTGAAAGAAATTGCACAGGCTGCCAACACACTTCCAGTCTGAATTCAAGGTGCTGGTGATAACACTGAAAGTCCTAAATAGTTTGGAACTTCAGCAGTCAAGGCAGCCCCTTTTCAAAGGCCCTTTTTGCACCTTACCCTTTTGCAACGCTGGGGTGTGGGGATCGCGGGATCAGCCTCTTGCGAGAGGCTCTCGCATCCCTGCTGCTTCACCTCTGCAGCTTCTGCCTGCTAGCAAGCAGGCAGCGTGAGGGCTCCTCCTCTTCCTTCTGCAGCACAGCCTGGGATTTTCCCAGGCTATGCTGGGGCGGGAAGTGCGAGCGCTGCGACTCTGGAGGCTCCACATGCATGGTAAGTGCATGTGGAGCCCTGGAGCGATGCATGATCATGCACCATTTTTGGCTAGAAGCTGAAAATGAAATAGTGCACAGTCGGCGCCTGCCAGGCCCGGAAGTGTCGCGCAATTATGAGGATGTCATGTGGATGGCTCCTCGCAGTTGCGTGATGCTCCAGAGGCCCTTTTGCATGGCGAATGCTGTGCAAAAAGGGCCTATGATATGCCTCTCATATATGTTCATTGGTTTGCCTGAACTGAGCTCTGTTGGAAGGGTCCTCCCCATGTCCCACCACTTGGAGAAATACACTCTGGGAGGACATGGGAGAAAGCCTTCTCTGTCATTGTGTCCCAGGTATGGAAAACCCTCCCCTTAGAGGTCTGATTGGCATGAACACTGGTGTCATTCTGGTGCCAAGTAAAAGCATGATGTCAAGCCTTCAGGGCCTGATAGATTTTATCCATTGGGCACATGTGCTATGGTCAGCAGTATTTTAAATTGTTTTAACTCTTTTTAAATTGTCTTGCTCTGATAAGGCACTGTTAAACCACCTAGAACTGCTAACAACAACAATAACAACAAAAATAAATAAATGAATGAATGAATGAGTGAATGAGTGAATGAATGTCAGCAGTGCAGTGGCGTTCCTTTTAAAAATAGGATTCTCACTTATAGGTATTTATTTTCCTTTTAACTGTTTCCTGCTTTTTCTAAACAGAACAGAACTGAAAAGGAATTTCTGAATTGGTGCAGGGTGGGTGGGTAATACTTCTAGTTATACCGCTGTACACTTTGCTTGCCTGGGAACTTTCTCCGTAATTCTTTTCCAATTTTGGTGTCATAGACATTTCACAAAAGTTGACAGGCAAGTAGGAAGAAGCACTCCTCAGGGACAGTTCATTAAGTCTACAAAGGCTGCCAAACATTCATATGTGAAAGCTCTTTTATTGCCAAAAATGCTTGCTCATGCTTTGCATCCAATACATGCTATACAATTCACCACTGAAACAAGACTAGAATAGTGGAAGTATCTGAAACCTCAGTTTCTTGTTTTCTAAATTAAGACTGCAGTCCTACCCACAGTCACTGAAATCACTGGGACTAACCTCTGAGTGGGCATGCAGAGGCTAAAAGGATTATACTATCATAGAATTTTAAATAAAAACAGGAAATATAGTGTGCATGTGTGTGCGCGCACAAAGTTTCAAAAATATTTAACATAGTTTTAATGCTCATGGTTTGGTCTAAAAATAAAACCCAGAGGAACAGCTCTGCAGAAGGCAATTTTTTTAAAAAAATCCTTTTAATGAAATAAACAGGAGGACAACAAAGCTTCATCTCTAGTATTCTAGACATCATAGCTTTTACTGAACTCAGAAAACATCAAATGAGCACAAAGACTTCTGGCTGCTTTCCTCAACTTTGTGTTTTTTATATGTGTTGGACTCTGACTTCTGTCAATCCCCATAGGTGACTGGGGGATTGCAGAATCTGGAGGGTGACAGGCTGGGGCACATGTTCTTAGAATATGCAAAGGAAAATCATAAAGATAACTTATATGTATCTGTGTACAAATACAATGCTACTCAAAGTAATGGTCCATGGATCAGAGCCCATCCCTGCTGCTGTTCTAAGCCCTCAAAAGGATGCTGATACATCCCTGTTTAGATTTTCAGTGGCCAAATTTTGGCTACAGTTCTTACAGTACTCACCACTTTAGTTCATTAAGTGGTTCCAGCAAAGTCATGGGTTTTGATATGCACTTTTCTCTGAACTCTTGCTTGTCTTCATCCTTAAAATATTTTGTTAATATCTATGTCAGTGAGAACCAGCATAGTGGTTTGAGTGTTGGAGTACCACTCTGGAGAGCAGGGTCTGAATCCCCACTTGGTCATGGAAGCCCACTGGGTGCCCCTGAGCAACTTATATTCTCTAGTCTCAGAAAAAGGCAAAGGCAAATCCTCTATGAACAAATCTTGCTATGAAAACCTTGTGATAGGTTCACCTTAGGGGCCCTTGTCGCATGGCATCTGCCATGCAAAAGAGGGCTTGGAGCCTCGCGCAATTGCGAGGAGCGATCTGCCTGACACCCTCGCAATCGCGCAAGGCTCCAGGGGCCAGCAGGCAACAATCGCACACCTTTGCATTTTTGGCTTTCAGCTGAAAATGCTGCGCGATCGCATATTGCTCCGGGGCCCCACGTGCACTTACCTTGCATGCGGAGCCTCGACAGCCAGGCCGGTCGTGCTTCCTGTCTCGTTGCAGCCTGGGAAGGTCCCAGGCTGCACTGTGAAAGGAAGAGGCAGGGCTCTCGCGTGAGCAGGAAGCTCATGCAGAGCTGAAGAAACCTGGATGCGAGGGCCTCTCACAAGAGGCTGCTCGCGCGAGCACCACACCCCAGCGCCGAGAAGAGGTAGGATGCAGAAAGGGCCAGGGTTGCCGTAAGTCAGAAGTGGCTTGAAGGCACAACAATAATAATACCCATCAATATGTTCAAGTGTGAGTAACATGTTAGCAAATACCTCTATTTCCCACCAACAGAAACACTGTTATTGCTGTGTGCCTTCAAGTCATTTCTGACTTATGGGGACCCTAAAGCGAACCCATCATAGGGTTTTCTGGGGGCTGAGAGTGTATGATGTACCGAAGGTCACCCAGTGGGTTTCCATGGCTGAGGGAAGAATCGAACTCTGGTCTCCAGGATTGTAGTCTAACACTCAGACTTCTGTGTAGCATCCCATTTGTGGAATTCCTATATGTGCCTGATTGGCATGATTAGCCTTGGTTAACACTTGGATGGGAGCCCACCAAGAAATACCAGATGCTGCAGGCTATACTTCAGAGGAAGGAACTGGCAAAACCGCTTCTGAGTATTCCTTGCCTAAGAAAACCCTAAAAAATTCATAGAGTTGCCATAAATTGACAGGCAAATTGAAGGCCCATATATAGTCATAGCACACCGGTTTCTCAATTCCAACTATATATTCATGGGAAAAGAAACAATGCAGATGGCTTGTTCCTACCTTGTACAATAAAAATGACATTGTATTCTGAGTGACCCTGGGGAAGGGACAGTATTGTTAATAAACCGCCATTAAAAAAAATTGTTTAATTGATTTTTCTCTTCCATACACATGTTGTACACAGAATCAAATGCGCACATTTTCTTCAACAAGGAAGAATAGTGCTTTTTCTAGCTTACTACATTTTTGTGCATACATGTAGTGCAAGCAGATGTACCTTGAATACCTTATTTCAACAATAGTGACAGGCCTGAATTCTGTGCTCCTCCTGAGAGCAACAGGCTAGTTTATTGGGTACAGAGAAGACTGTGTGGCACACCCACACCCACTTCTGCTTTTTAACAGCTTGCCACTGTTTCATCCCCACTACTCAGCAAAATGGTAGGACTGGCTCTGCTGCCATGTGTCAAGTCCAGCAGCAAGCGGAAGGGCAGATGAAAGAGTTGGGATAGGGACAGTGAAATGTGACTGTTTTCTCTCCAGATTCAGTGGCAAATGTAGAGAAACAGGAGAAAACAAATCTTTTGGTTGAAATGCTCATCACAGTACATCTGTTTAGACCTCTCCCAGTTTCCATTACAATCTTTTACTCCTTTGAGTAATAAATTTAGGGTTGGGATAGAGAACTGGTTGCTTGTACAGCAGTTTGTATTGTTCTGTTCTCCTCAACGATAGTAGTAAAAAGTTTAGGTTCCTTTGGATGAAAGATTACTAGAGAAGACCTTGGAAAGTTACTGTGTTAAGATGACTGAATATGGTGACATGCTGTGAGCAGTAGCAGGATGATGCTCTTAGCAGCAGAAAGATGCTTTTAGACCAAAGCCTAATCTTTCCACATCTCAGTTAATGGCTTCAGCATGTCATTACATTCATTTGTCTTCAGAGTAATTTCCCAGTCTGTACTTGAGACTTTATTGCTTGGCTTTCCAGCAAATGGTGTACCAGAAGGCAAGTAACTGCAATAATACAAATACGAAAACAAAGAAACAGTGCTAGAAACCTCTGAATTGTTCCCTACAGAAAGTATTTTTACCACATAATCCATGAGACAAATAGTGAAATTTTGGGTGTATTCAGGGCACAAAATGAGATCAAATCTGCCAAAGTCAGAGTGTAGAAGCTCTTTGGCATCAGTGAGTTCAAGGCATATTTTGGCCTACTGCTCCTGGTGAGAGTGTATCATGGACAACATGAAGTCTTGGAGGAACTGTGGCATCTAATTTACAGGTAGTGCCACTCAGAGCAATGATGAATTCGAAAAAAGATACCTGAGGTTCAAAGGTAAGGGAAACAGGAGCACTACATGAAGGGACTGATACATTGCCCATCTTTTTGGATATGTGGGCTATGTTTCCTGAGCATCTTTGAATGAGATATACATCAGGGAGAGAGCATTTCAGCATTGTTTAGCAAATCAACTAGAAAAAATATGGCCAAAAAAGTATGGTGGTGTTGCAGTACTGCAAATTTCCACCGAAAAGGCACACATGGGTCAAGTTTAAGTGATAATTGTCCAGGCATCTATGATAAGCTATTCAAAATACTGGGGACCAAGACCTGAACCTGATAGCTAGTTAGGGAAGACTTTTGGGATGGCTAGTTGAATGGTGAGGTCATATTTATGTAAATCACATTGGTCTGTCTACTTTAGTTGGGATTTCAGCCTAATCATATACTAAGTGACTTGGCATGTTAAATTATTGTACATTTAACACACCAATCCAATGCACATCCCTTTGAGTTCAGTGGGGCTGACTTGTAGGTAAGAGTGCATACGATTCTAACAGTATATTGTAATATATACTTTGTAGTAAATATAATTGCCTCTTCATTCTATTCCAAGATAAATTTAGAAAATAAAAAAAGTTCATTAAGAACATTAATCTGTTCTGTAACACGCTCTTCCCATCTGTCTGCTAATGATTCTTTACCAAGTAAGAAAGCAAAGTGTAGGACGAGGAAATATTAATAAAGTTGTTAATTAAAAAATAAATAATTCTGTCTGCACACGTGTGTGCGCGCGCACACACACACACACTTCTGTGTATGGTAGATGTTCTTTTTCCCCATTTTTTTTAAATGCAGAAAAGTATTTTCATACTGTGAGTTGAACTATAAAAGCAAAAGGGCCTGATAACTTTTGAAATTGATGAGCATGTGACAGAGAAAGTTTTAAGACAGCAATACAAAAACAAAAACGTTCCCTGTGTGTGTGTATGTGTTTTCAAGGACCCTGTGGACACATAGCGACCTCAGGAATTTCATAGGGTTTTCTTAGGCAAGGGCCACTCCAAAGGTGATTGTGCCAGTTCCTTCCACTAGCTTACAGCAGCTGGTATTCGTTGGCAGTGTCCCATCCAAGTACTAACAGGGGCTGGCGCTGCTTATCTTCCAAGATCAAACCGGATCAGGTGACTGGTTGGCAAATCACGTCATTTTTAAAACTGACAGATCTTAATGAAATGTGCTGATCTGCAGGTGTTAAGAGCGAGTGTGCGCGTCAGAATTAATACATTCAGTTGCGATTAACAGGTATCCTTTATGCTTATAGCAGCTGATATGTGTGGCTGCAAAAAGAGCCAGGTGCCCGAGCAGAAAACAAAACTTTTCCCTCTTCCTGTCCTGTATCCCCTCCCCCCACCTCTCTATGGAATCGGCTCTCAAAGGGCACACTAGGCCATTTCCGCACTGCGCTGTTATAGCGCGATTATTCCAGTTTCAACATCCTATGGAATCCTGGGGTTTGCAGTTTAGGGAGGGGCCAGCCGGCCCCTCCCTAAACTGCAAACCCCAGGATTCCATAGGATGTTGAAACTGGAATAATCGCGCTATAACAGCGCAGTGCGGAAATGAAAGGAAAGCGCGTCCTGCCTGTTCCGCGGGCTCTAAGACCCAACGGACTCTTCGGCCGGCGGGGCGGCGGAGCATGCGTGGGTCCGACTTGGGCAGCTGGCGGCTGCCGTTCGCTGAGCCGCCGCTCCGGGCTGGGAAAGGAGGTGGGAGGAAAGAAGTGTTTTGCAAGTTGAGAGGTATTGCCCGAGCCGCACTTTACCTTACTGGATCTGGAGAGAGGTCAACAGGGGAGTGCCTGGCTTCAAACGGAGCACCTCTGCTTACTTTTATTCTAATTTATTTTTCCTTGCCTTGGATCAACTCAGGAGGACCAACTTGGAGAGGAGATCAGGGTCGCCTTGTAACCCACGCGGCAAGCGTGGTAAGTTCCTGGATTTCTCCTCTTATTCTGCTTCTTCCCCCCTCATGGCCACCCTCCTCCTCCTCCTCCTCCTCTTCCTCCTTTACCCAACCCAGTAGTTTTAATCGATCCTTTCTGACGCGACAGGAGGAAAGCTGCGTTTTTTCCAAGCCACGCTTCCCTCGCCAGTTGCAAAACTTCTGATACAAATGTTGCTCACTTTCCCCGGCTTCCCGTGGTCTCTACAGAGGTCATATCGACTCGGGAAGGGGTTGAGCCAAAGCCCTTTCATTGGAGCAGCATCTCTGATAGGCCGGGCGAGTGACTAGAGCAACTCGGTGGCCACGCGTCTTGGGCAAGCCACAGCTGTACCCCTCCCAAAGCTTGCCTGGCATTTTTCAGCTCCTTTCCTGGCCCCGATCCTGCCTTTGACCCTCCCACCCACCGCGGTCATTCCTTTTCCTCCATTTTTCGTGATCTGACAGCTCCATAGGTAGGAAGGGATCGAGTCCTAGATCCCATCCGATCTTGAAATTAAGGCGGAAAAGTGTGTGCTTGTGTCCAAACAGCGCTTAAAAAAAATTCGGAAGACGCAGGTAGAAGAGGAAAAAAACTTATAAATAAACACATAAATAAAAAAAGAGTGCGTTAATTTATTTATCTGCGTGGGCACATCTGAGTGGACACATTTAATGTTTTGTCAGTTTACACCACTTTGAACATTTTGGATCTAAGCTGCATATAAATAAAGTTTGTAAACAAATCTAAAACTCATCTCGCTGGATCCTAAATAAGTTCATTTGTGCCATGGGGGAGGGCACTGACCCTGGGTCTCTTGGATTCTTTGATTTTTAGTGTCTCTTCTCTGGCAGTGAGTTAATGAATACTAAAGTCACCAGTTTTCCCACCCTTTTTAAAGTAAGTGTGAGTATTCAGAGCAATGCTTCCGAGTCACATAGAAGTAACGGTGGGGAGTGGGGGTATTTTTCTTCTTTTGGATTAATTAAACATGAGACAGAAGGGTGCCATCCAGGATGTGTTGTGTGAATAGATGAATAGATGCCAACACAATGGAAAAGTTTCCACCTCATGGGTTTTAGATTGGAAAGGCACACTCCAGAGAGTGGAAGGTAGTGCCTGTGTTTGCTTTTTTGCTCTCTCTCCCTGACTTTCGCCCAACCAGCTTCTGTCCCTTTTGCCAATCAAATGACACTTGGAGTGAGTGGTGCTTCAGTTGAAAAATCCACAGCCAGCAGCAGTAGCCTAGAAAGATACAGAGGTGGAGAGCACAGACCGTTTCTCTCCTCCCTCTCCCTCATTGGCTTGGTTTTGAACTGCACTTCTCCTGTCATCAGTGGAATAATTTCCCTTTCTTTCTCTCTCTCTCTTCCCTGCTCTTTTTTCTCTGCCCCTCCCCTTTTTCCTTTCTGCAGATTGCTTTAAGTTGGCCTGCCTGGAGGTGTTGCAAAGAGGATGTAGCAAGTCTGAGGATGGGGCTTTTTGCTGAGAGCAGCTCACAATGGCCAGAGAAGACTCAGTGAAGTGCTTGCGCTGTTTGCTCTATGCCCTCAATCTGCTCTTCTGGGTGAGTTCCCACGTCTTCCTCTAGACAAGCAGGTGGCATTGGCCTGGCTCGAATTACAGGCCCCTTCACGTTCAGATGCTGCACCAAGAGGACACAGCTAAGCATGTGTTAATTTGGTGGGATTATTTTTCTGTTTTTCCTCTCCTTCCAGGGTGTAAAAAAGCCTCTTCTGTTTTGATCTGCACAGTGAATAGTGGGCTGTCCTCAGGATTACTGTGGGATAGTTAATAAATAGAGACTGGTGAAGTCCAATGAAAACAAAGTTAGATTTTGGCCTGCACGGTACTGGTATATTCCGAAGCACGGACTGTAACCGTAGCGTTTGCTGTAATGACACCAGGAAGAGCCGAAAACCAAGTGCAGGCAGCTGAATTGATCCAAACCAACAGAGCAGTTCTAACACTTGTCATATCTACCAGGAGCTTTTGTAAAGCAAATAAATCTCTTCATCGATCATTTAAGAATAAGGCCTGCGGCTCCCACAAGACTTTACCGGTCAACATTATAACTTCACAACATACAATTGGCCTTCCACATTTGTGGGTTTGACTGTCACGGATTTTATTATTTGTGAGTTTCTTCAGCCTCTGCCCCCCCACCTCAGGTGCTTCTTTTCTGGAGGAACTTTCCACCTCGGTGGCTCTGTCAAGCCAAGCGGCCTTTAAAAACCCACTTCGGGTCCTCCTCCTCCTCTTCCACTAGCTGCAACTGGCCCGCTAAGGACAGCTCACAGCCCAATTTCTCAGCACCACAAACCATCTCCTGATGCCCCCCCATGCACACTCAAGGAAGGAGATGGGCAAGAGAGAGGAAGTATAGGGCCACCATCCTTTTCCTTTCCCTGACCTGATTTGGACCCTGGGTGTCTGTATTCCCTATGACCCCCTTCCCACAAACACATAGACATTTTGGTATTTGCAGTTTTCCCACTTTTGCAAGGTTCCTGCACTCATGTGGTAGGCCAACTGTGTAACAGATGAGAATATCCATTTCTTTTCCAGCTTGCATGGGAACTGAAGTGTATCTCGGAAAGAAAAGGGCAACTTTGGTGGTGGTTGTAGTGGTCGTGAAAGTTAGCATCATATCTGCTAATCACAAAAGTCCTGGAGCTATGACTCTACAAGCCTGGTTCCACTGCAGCACTGGATATTACAGAAATTAGGGCTGCCCTAAATTCCTTGTTTCTTTATTGCAAAATTAATAAACATATTTCCAGCAGATATTTTTGTGTCCTTCCTCCCATTTCTCATGTTGGTAATTATTTGAATTACTCATCAAAGAATGAAAAAAAAATAGCTTATGCTATTGGGGCTGCTCATTAAAGGAAACAGTAGAGCTTTGATCCCCACATGATTTAACATCTGCATAAAATTGCTAGCTAAGGTGGTCTGGGAATCTGAGATGTGTGGTGGTTAGTATGCTGATTTCACTCAGCTCTGTATCTCCTCTTTGTCAGAAAGTGCTGGTGCAATAGATGTGCTGAACAGATGCTTAATGGGTGGATGGATGAAAGCTGAGAAACTGAAGCTTGTATGAGAAATGGTGATGGAGTTTACCTCACCAAGGAGTGGATGTTTAGCCTGTTCTGGATACCTTGCATCTCCCTAAGTAAAAGGTTGCCCTCCAGCTGTCATAGCTCCCATCAGCTCCCATCAACCAGAACTAAAATACCAAAGAAGGGATTATAATAGTTGCTGTATATGCAAAAACATATAGGGGGCACAGATTGGCCCGGAATTGGCATAAAGAAGATTCATAGTACAGGTGTCATTTCAGTCTTGAAAAATGAAGTAAAAAGGATCACGGGTCTGTAGCATCTATATCACCTTTCAATACTAAAGTGGCACTTGTGGTCTGAATCACCTTTTAGGTGTTCTGAATCGTGGCTGCATGTATGTGCCTTCAGGTTACCTGTCAATTTACGGTGACTCCATGAATTTCGTAGGGTTTTCTTAGGCAAGGAATACTCAGAGGTGGTTATGCCAGTTCTTTTTTCAAGCCAATTGCACCTGGTATTCCTTTGTGGTCTCCCATCCAATTGCTAACCAGGGTGACCCTTCTTAGCTTCTATATCAGATGAGATCTGATGCCTTTAGGGTATTTAGGATGTTCTGAACAGAGCATGAATAACTTTGGTGAGATCATTCCAACTAAAAATGTGTTAGGACTAGTTCTGAATAGCACTGATACTTTTTGAATAGGAATGCTCTCACCAGAGTTCTTCATGCAGTATTCATGTTGAGTGTTGTTTATTATAATACACTGTGTTGGCGTGTGATTGTCTGCAAAATGTATTCAGAAGTGTCATATGCTCCAAAATGCAGCAATGAGCCACTGAAGAAAGTCAGTCCCCAATGAATTGTTTTGCTGCGTGACTGTTGACATGTTTCCAAGAAGGATTTTAAATCCTGTTTTTGACCTGTAGAGCCATAAATGGCCCAGATCTAACCAATAACAAAGACCATCACTGTCCATTGAGCCATCCTATTCTTAAATCTATGTCACTTGTCTTTTTGTAGGTACTTGACATGAGTTGGGTGGGGACTACCTACTGGACTTTCACTATAGTGGCACCAAAATAATGGTTTCCTGTAATAGTCTAGGGTGATCTTTTGTGACTAATTCAGAGAAGAGAGTTCCTTATTTAAAGGCCTCTGCTTTCATTTGAAGAGCTGTCCGGACAAGACAGCTCTTCAAATGAAAGCAGAGGCCTTTAAATAAGGAACTCTCTTCTCTGAATTTGATTTAAAGATGGAGAACACTAAGAAGAGACTTAGACTGCAGACAGAGCAGGCACATGGATCACCCAGCCACAGTCTTCTCTACTATGTTAATCTGTAGTATATTCCTGTCTACATTACTATAATTCAAAATGTGTATTTGTAAATATGTACTAATGTGAGAAAGAGTTATGCAAATCTGTGTCCTGCTATGTCATATATGTTGACCTCTCTTCAAGAGAAGTGATATGTAGGGTTAAATCCAACTGCTAGCACCAGCAAGAGACCACACAGGCCATCCTGTCCAACCCCCTGCTATGCAGGAATACCCTCAAAGCACTCCCGACAGATGGCCATCCAGCCTCTGCTTAAAAACTTGCAAGGAAAGAAACTCTACTACACTTCGAGGCAGCATATTCCACTGCCTGACAGCCCTGACTGTCAGGAAGTTCTTCCTGAGGTTCAGGTGGAATCTCCTTTCCTGCAGCTTGAATCCATTGCTCCTTGTCCTGGTCTCTGGAGCAGCAGAAAACAAGCCCTCTCCCTCCCCTACATGGCATCCCTTCAAATATTTAAACATAGCTATCATGTCCCCTCTTAACCTTCTATACGAGAAGGTTAGACCTGTTGAATCAATAGGATCTGCATAAATGCAAATTTACGGTTCAGCAGTTGATTCAGTGAGCATGTAGTAGGCTAGAACTAGTGATCAGATTAAGCCTTGATCAGGTTATTCCTGTGTGCCTGTGCCTGATGGTTTGCTTTGATTTAGCTGCTGCTGCTGCTAAAATTTAGTTCAAGTGTATAATTATTTTGTTGTTTTAGTTGTGAATTTTACTGTGATGGTTTTGTAATCCTCTTTGGACCTATCTATTAATTTTAGGAAAAAAACAGGAGAAATTGTTGTGATAGATCAAATAAATTAAAAAATTTAAAAGAAGATGCCCATGAAAGAGTGAATAAATAAATAAAATCATACTTAGTATGAGGTGCAATTGAGAGGTATTTTTCATTTTAACTATATAATAAGATGGGCAGTTGGTGTGATCCGTTCAATAAATATATTAGTGCCCCTGAGTATTTACTGAAATGGGGGGGGGGGGCTGTTACAGTTCCTTGGAATTACTAAGACTGCTAAACACTTGTCAGTGTACTACAAACTGCACTGCAGAATTTCTCATGTATCCTTGCAGCCACTTTATATGGCCAGGGTGGGGAGAGAAAGAGACCTTGTCAAGGCCACAAATAAGCTTTGTGGCTCAACAAAGATAGCAGTATCCTTGACACTTTTGTATTCATGCTGTGGCCCTACAGTGTACAAATGCACAACAGTTATACTAAGGTGGTAGCATTAAGCTAAATAATAACTTGGCTTGTGCCTGAAGCACTTCATTGATGACAGTAGCATCAATGTGTTGGTGGGAAGGATTTCCAGGAGTGCCTGTGTCTGCACATACTTAACATTAAAATGTTTTTCACCTTGTATGATATACTTAACATCTTTCTCTTTAATTGCAAACTGCCTTCAATATATATAGTTAGGTAAATAAAGAAGAGTCATTACTAGTAAAGTAAAATGGTAGAAATTCAACATGCAGCAATATGGTATTTTCTTAAAGTGCTAGATTTGGAATTGGCTTTTATCCTCATGTTTTCACTTCAGTTTTGAATGTTATGGTGTCAACAGCAAAGCAATTTTTATATTCCCACTTGGAATCTGTAATGGATAGTGTTCCTGTTAGCTGAGTGCTTGAATAACTTAGTTCCTGAAGCTGAGGATTTCATTGTCCAGCTGCATTGTAATATGTTTATGTATTGATTTAAGTTATATCTCAATTTGCTCTCATGAAGGACCCATGGGTGTATACAATGTAGATTATAACAAAATACAGCTAAAAATCAATCATAATATTGAACAATGATTTAAAACTAGCTAAATAACTATCACATTTTTAGAATGCAGTATGTAGCAAATGAGAAGATATGGCTCTTCCTCCCCATTAAAAGATCCTTCAGCAGAAACAATTTAATAGCCAAACTTGTTTAAATGAGAAAGTCTTTGCTTGTTGGCAGAAGTAGAGTGGAAAAGTGACCAATCAACTGTCCTGTGGGGAGGGGGGTTCCATAACCTGGGAGCAGTTATCAAAAAGACCATCTTTTGTGTCCTCACCAAATGTACCTGTGAAGGTAGTATGACTGAAAGAATGCCTTATCCTGAAGATCTCAAAACTGAGACAGCTTCAGATAGGGTGATATGGTCCTTCAGATAGTCTGAACCTAAACCATGTATAGCATTGGGACTGCAGGAAGATGCACTAATTTTCTTAAGAAAATTGCCAGCTTCTTGTGTACTTTAGTAAAAGGGCACTATGGGGAAAGACTTGCATGGCGGCAAAGATGCACCCAGTGCCATACAGAAATATTCTCTCTCCTCTCAGATTTTTTACTTTTCCACATGTTTTTGTGTTAAAACCTGGCGCTGAAATGGATTTAACTGAAATTGTTTCCACTTGATGCATGCAAGGTGCTCAACCCTCTGAAGTCGGCACAATATGTGAACAAAAGTGAAATAAACAAAAACAAACTAGCACTGAAGTCCAAACATGATAGAAGCAATTACAGCCTTGTGTATCATATTAGGTAAGTCCCCGTTAGCTTTGGGCACTGGATCTTGCAATTTTTGCCCATTCTTGTTTGGCAAAATTACTCCAGATCTGTCAGGTTGGATGAGGCCCAGTGATGAACAGCAACTTTCAATTCTTGCGAGAAATTTTCAATCAGTTTGAGGTATGGGCTTTGCCTGGGACATTCTAAGACATCTACGTTGTTGTTGTTGTTTTGTTTAAACCCACTGCAGTGTTACATAGGCTGTGTGTTTAGAGTTATTGTCCTGTTAGAAGGAAAACAGGATCTGAGTCTCTTGCAGATGGAAACAGGTTTTCCGTATAATTGCCTTGTATTTGACTCCATCCATCTTGCTCTCAGTCCTGACCAGTTCCCAGTCCTTGCTGAGGAATAGCATCCCTGCAGCATGATGCTGCTACCACTATGCTTATCTATAGCTGCAGTGTTCTCAATTGGTTTTACACTACACAAAACATTTTGTAGCAGGACCAGAAAGTGCAGTTTTGCTCTCATCAGATCAGAAAAGTCTTTTCCGCATATGTCTCCTACTGCCTTTTCAAACTCCTTGTGGGCTTTATCTGGATTTATTTCAGCAATAAATCTGATTTATTTCTTCTCACCACTCTTCCACAGAGGCCAGCTTTGTGGAGTGTCTGGGGGATAGTTGTCCCATGAACAATTTCTCCCATCAGCTGCCAATCTCCCCTGCTCCTTTAAAATTACCATTGGCCCCTTGGTTGCTTCCCTGATTAATTCCCTCCTTACCCGGTCACTGAGTTTTGGTGGATGGATTTCTCTAGGCAAAGTCTCAGTTGAATCATGTTCTTTCCATTTTATAAGAATGAATTTAACATTGCTCAAGGAGAGATTCATGCTTGGGATTTTTCTTTTTAAATAACCCAGCCCTGATCAGTGCTTCTGCATTAATGTCAGGCTTGTTTGGATACCTCCTTGGCCTTCTTGATACTGTTTGTTTAGATATACTCTCCAACAAACTCTGGAGCCTTCTAGAAACAGATGTATTTAATTTGAGATTGTGTGGCATTGGAACTTTATACTGGTGGACTCCATTCAATTATATAGGTGACTTTTGGGGACAAGGGATTGTACCATAGCTTGTTCAGGTGTGTCACAACAAAGATATCTGCAACTAGTAAGTGCAAGTTTATTATTTTTTTTACTTAACTCTTATGCCACATTAAAAAATACTTGGCACCTTCAAATTGTTGAGTATCTTATGTATATCACAGTTAATGCTGTTTCAATTCCATGTTGCAACACAACAAAATGTGGAAAAGTGAAGGTTATATATGTGTGAATGCTTCTACAGGGTGCTATATCTGTAACATCTATATTCTTAACCAAAGGAGCTGGCCCAAGACAGCCAGGGATCTTCATAACTTTGTAGGGTTTTGAACCCAGGTCTTCCCAGTCTTAGTCCAATACTCTTAACTACGATATCATGCTGCTCAGTTGAATGTACTGTTACTAAAATCTCAAATTTTTGCATTACAAGGCCTAATACAGTATGAGAAAAGTAAATGTTGTAGTTGTCTCCTTATGTGTCACTGGTGTTGGTATTCATGTATAGTTGTAGTTGTCTCCTTATGTGTTACTAGTGTTGGCATTCATGTATATCTGTTCTGTTTCTTGAAGCATGTTTGTATTATCTGTGATACTAGCTGATATACTTAACCCAGATATGATCCACACAGGCTTCTTAAAGAAAAAAAAATGCTATTTTTGTGGTCATCACAGGCCAGGTTCCAAAGCATTACTGTATACACATAGATATTTTTCATCTTCCCTTCCTCTTTTGGTGGCAGCTCCTCAAAGGTGCCATTAAGATTAGTGCACCATTCCTGCCTCCCCACCAGGGACAACAGGCTGTGCCAAAAGGGAAAAAATAATCCATGTACCCACACAAGCATGGAAGTGCTTTTTGCACATGCTCAAGCATTCCTGGGTGTGGGCTGCAATTTCAGGCTTTGATGGTTCTAATCTTTGCAGAGCCATTAAACTCTGCGATGCCCAAGCCTGAATCCTTCCAGGTTATTTCAAAGTCATTTTCTGTTACTGTTGAACAATCTTCCCTTTTGATTGCTGCTGCCAGATCTCATAACTCACGCTGTAGGGCATAGGCATCTGTGATGTGCTCAGCTGCTGTGCCAGTCAAGATTTGTGCACATCAATGTAAGGTTCTGACTCCCTGGGACTAGAGAGTAACCAACGTGTTCTGAAGGCTGCAATCCTAATTGTTCCAAACATAGGAATCTAAGTCAGACCTTTGGTTCATGTAGCCTGGTATTGTTGATACTGTCTGATAACTATTCCCCCAAGTTTTTCTAGCCTTATATGAAGATTGTAATGATTGAATCTAGAACCTTCTGTATTCAAAGCATATAGTTTCTTGAATTCATTCAGACATATTTAATTATTATTTATTTGTTAGATTTATTCCCATCCTTCCTACAGTGAGTTCACAGTGGTGCATGCGTGCCTCTTCTCTTCTCTTTTCCCCTACCAATTTTATCATTACAACAACCTTGTGAGAGAGAACAGGCTGAGGATGAGTCACTGGTCCAAAGTCACCCAGTGGATTGATAGCCAGACCAGCACTCTTAACTGCTACCACAGTGGTTCCCAAGACTGAGCTTATCCTATGAGGGACTTTGAATTCCCAGCATAAGAGACCCACAAGCAGTGGTCTGTGTGTTACTAGGCTAAGTCTGCAACATGCCAGAAAAGCATTTTTGAGTTTGTCCCCTAGTGTTCAAGAATGATAATTTTTGTTCCCCCATCTACTCTCAGCTAGAAATCTTGCCTTTCACTTACACTGTAATCTTATAACTAGACTGCTGAATCACAGTGAAAGGTTTCATTTTCTTTTTCTGAAGATTCAAGCATGCTGTTCCTGGTGCATTTTTTTGCTGGAGGTTTGGTGTATGGTCATGTAGAACATGGGAATAAATGCCACGTTCCTTTGCATTTTGCTAAAATGGGTCCATGGAGCATGATTGCCATTGTGTGCCTCCTGTCTGTATAGAGCATTTTAAAGGACATTAACATCAGCACAAATAACGAGAGACCGCTGAAAGAATTAATAAGTCCTATTTTATACAGAAGATGGACTTTGCATTGGATGCTATAAATTGTGTTGTTGTGCGCCTTTGTTGTTCCCAGCTTATGGCAACCCTAAGGTGAACCTCTGAAGGGTTTTCTGGGGATGAGAGAGTGTGAAACGCTCAAGGTCACCCAGTAAGCCGAGCAGGGAGTCGAACCCTCATCCACAGGGTCATAGTTCAATGCTCAAACCACTACACCAAGCAGGTTGACATGCTATGGATTACTGTTAGCCAAAAGTGTTTTTTTTTAATTTTTATTTGAGCGTCAAGACCTATAGAAGTCTGATCAACCGGAAGAGTCAACCTGGCCTCCCAGTCTCTGAGAACCCTGGTCTGTCATGCCTAGAGGGCAAGTTTAGTGGAAGTGGCATTTAATTTTTCAAGAGAAATGATGGTTTCACTGTTTTGTGACTGCTAAATTGGCATTGACTGTTTAATCAATACATGGCATCCTTAGGCAGTTGCCAGGGCCCTAGCACCTTGGCCAGACCTACAAGTGAAGCCTGCCCTGATTTGTTTTATCATGTTAAGTTACTACCATGTCCCAGACCTAGGACCACTCTGAAGGCTTCTGAGGAAAATTAAGAAGAGTAACCACTGTTGCTTAGAGTACTACTGTTAAACTTAGGTAAGCTCTTCAGGGCCCTCTGGCAGATTTGGCCATCCACTATAGGACAGTTTCCTTGGGACACCCTCAAATTTCAACTCAGTTCTGAAGGTAACAAAACATGGCTAGTTATAAACCATAGAATCATAGAATAATAGAATCGGAAGAGACCACAGTAGCCATCCAGTCCAACCCCCTGCTATGCAGGAACACACATCAAAGCACTCTCAACAGATGGCCATCCAGACTCTGTTTCAGAATTTCCAAGGAAGGAGACTCCATCACACTCTGAGGCAGCATATTCCACTGCTGCATAGCTCTGACCATCAGGAAGTTCTTTCTGAGGTTCAGGTGGAATCTCTTTTCCTATAGTTTGAATCCACTGCTTCTTGTCCTAGTTTCTGGACCATGGTTAAACATTATGGGCATAGTGGGCCATACTGTTGAACACTAGCATATAAAACTGAGCAATACATAGAATGCTAGCACCAGCTCTCATTTAAGAGGAATAGTGAATCTGTAGCACTATAAAGCAGGGATGGGAACTGTGCCACCCTCCATAATATAGTAGACTGTAGCTCCCAGTGTTCCTCTCCATTGGCAGTGTGGCTAGGACTTTTGAGAGCTGCTATCCAACAACAGTTGCAGGGCTACATGTATCTCACCTCTGTTTTAAAAATTAGGAAGTAAATCTAATTAATTAGTCCCAGCTAAAACAGAACCATTGCCCTAGACACTGAATATAATGCTTGTTTAAATCCAAGTGATTCAGTGAGGCTACTAGATGTAAGTCTAAGAAATTCATTAAAGCCTGCGCTTTCATAGACTGCAAGGGAACATACTTCAGATAGTCCTTTCAGATACTTACCCGGAGTTTCAAGTGTGCATATGTGTATGTGCACACTTGGAGTTTTGAGTAAGATTTTATGTATGCACACACACACACATGCACAAACACACACTTTATATATAAAACTGAGGATGGCAATTCATTAAAGCCTGCGCTTTCATAGACTGCAGGGGAGCATACTTCAGATAGTCCTTTCAGATACTTACCCGGAATTTCAAGTGTGCATATGTGCATGTGCACACTTGGAGTTTTGAGTAAGATTTTATGTATGCACAAACACACGCATGCACGAACACACACCTTATATATAACTGAGGATGGCAATTCATTAAAGCCTGCGCTTTCATAGACTGCAAGGGAACATACTTCAGATAGTCCTTTCAGATACTTACCCGGAATTTCAAGTGTGCATATGTGTATGTGCACACTTGGAGTTTTGAGTAAGATTTTATGTATGCACACACACACGCATGCACGAACACACACCTTATATATAACTGAGGATGGCACTGTTGGGAGAGAGATGAGAGAAAAATGAAACGCTGAAGGTACTGATGGTGACAATTACAGCATTAGCATTGGCCATCCATAAAACTGTTGCTGATAACACAAATACCCTGGCCTGTAGCAAGTAAACCAGTTAACATACATAGGCCTAAATCCTATTGTTATTCTCAACTGCAGTACCCTGTTGATTCAGCAGGATTTACCTATGTGTTGACTCACCATTCAATAATTCAGTCAGTGGGTTTACTCTATCCGGGATTCTGGCTGATGTGTGCTAAGTAACTTTTGTTTTGTTTGTGTGCCTTGAAGTCAAGTTTCTGACTTGTGATGATTCTGAGGCAAACATTATGTGGTTTTCTTGGCAAGATTGGTTCAGAGGGAGTTTGCCCTTGCCTTCCTGTGAGGCAGAGAATGTGTGACATGCCCAAGGTTACCTGGTGGGTTTCCGTGGCTGACTGGAGAGTCAAACTCTGATCTTTCAGAGTTCTAGTCCAATACTCAAACCACTACCCTACGCTGGCTCTCAAGCAAAGTTTAGCACACTGCAAAGCCCTGGTAACAAAATGGAGCTTCTAAATGAATTGTCTCTTGGGCAGTTACAATTCAGATCCAGAGAACAGAGAATCATTGAGTGGCTGCAGTAAAAGACAAGTAGTCTTTTACTGATTTTTTTGAACATATTGTGTCTCATGTCAGCTTTGTATCTTCTTTCTCTCTCTCTCTCTTTGGTATGTGAATTGCCAGATAGCTGAAACAAAAAATTGTCATCTTTAAGAAATGGTTTCCGTCAGCAAGCATCTCGTCAGGACAAGTCCAAACCTGGTATTTTCATCAGGCCTTGGTTCCTTTATTGTTCTACCACAGGCTTGTTACAGCAAGTTATGAGGGGGCAGTTGCTTTTAAAATACATTACTTGTTATATGAAGTAAAGTGGCGTAGAAGATACCTTTTTTTGGAGCCTGTAATATATGGTATTTATTACAGCAGGAAAAATGGGCCATTCAGACATTTTAAGTAAAATATGACTGTTCTTGCAAGGTTTCGAAATGGAAATTGTGCTGGGCTGTAAGCAAGGCGTTCAGTTTTGTTCTTAAAAACTACCTGGGGAGGCAACAAAAACAGGCCCCCTACATAGGTCTGTAATTTGTCAGCCCTATGAGAGAAGTATGTGGAAAGGAAGCATGAACAAAGTACTGTGCTTATCACATGTCGTATAAAAATGACAGGATTTCTTCAGAAGCCAATGAAGAAAAATAAGGAGAATTATGTAGTGGTAGACAATCAAACACAGGCTATTTCTGTGCTGCATTCTTATAGTGCAATGATTCCACTTTCAACATCCTATGGAATCCTGGGATTTGCAGTTTAGAGAGGGGCCGGTGCCTTCTTAAACTGCAAACCCCAGGATTCCATACGATGTTGAAAGTGGAATCACTGCGCTGTAAGAGTGTAGTGCGGAAATGGCCACAAGTGGAAGGAACAGCAAAACAAACTTGCGGAGAATAGAAAAATGAGCGTGCAAGCCAAGATGGTTGGAACATGCGGTGTCAAGCTAAGGTAGTCCTCAGTCTCTCAGACGTTAGGGGGTGTACCAGAAAGAATGAGTGCTCCATAAACAGTTTTGCCTTGTTTGGTTTTTTGCATTTGTCATTTTTCAGCATTTAGAAATTGCCTAGTGTTGGAGACAGGATGGGCCAGAGATCTGATTCAGTACATTAATTTTCTTAAGAGGATGTTCTGCCTTTCCTGGAGGGAAGGACAACCATCCTTTCAGGAAACAGCTCAGCATTATTTAATGGCGTTTTCCCAGAAAAGAGGGAGAAAAACACCTCCCAGAAGAAAATTCAAGCTGGAATGTATTGTTGTAATGCTGTCTCAGATATCTCTTCGGTAACAAAACAGAATCATCATTAATGCACCTTAATTGATTGATTTCATACCTGTCTGCCAATTAGACCTTTGTTCTTGTAACGTGGATGTTCCTGTTGTGTGCCTTCAAGACATTTCTGACTTATGCTGACCTTAAGGTGAACCAATCATGGGGTTTTTTTGGCAAATTTATTTAGAGAAGATTTTTCCTTTGCCTTCCTCTGAGGCTGACTGAATGTGACTTGCCTAAGGTCACACACAGAGTTTCTATGGCGTAGCAGGGATTTGAACCCTGGTCTCAAAGTCATAGTCAGAGCTCAAACCATTACACCACGCTGGCTCTATAGCTTAGGTACATAACATGACAAATCTCAGTAGGTAATCTCATAATACCTGATATCTAGAAATCCTGAAAGACAAGTTGTGGTTAAAACTTTAGTAATAGCTTTTCTAATTTTTTAAAGTTATTCAGTGCTGTTAATGTGAAGCAGGTTTCTTATTACTTATTTTTCTCTTGGAGGGGTATCTTGGAAGCCACAGAACTTCCTAGAGTTGTACTCCCCAATTTGTGGGAGAGCATATAGGTTCCTCAACCCATGGCTGTGCAAATTTATTGTCAAACAAAAGGTCAAGCCTTAGATGAGGTGGGAGGTATCCTGCTGAGTCCTTTCTTTTGCTGAAAGCAGCCTCACAGAATCAGACTTGGATCAGAACCATAATATTGAAGGTAGGAGGAGACTAACACATTCCTCCCTTGTCAATATCTGTTGTTATCTATGGAAAGAAAATGGTTATGTATTTTCAGCTATTAGGGTTATGAAGTGCGTAGCCTTGCAGATGTTATGAGATTTCAACTTTCATCACCCCCCCCCCGCAATTGGCTATGCTGGCTAGGGATGATGGGGAGCTGCAGTCCAACATCTGGAGGACCGCATGTTTCTCGCATGTTCTCCCTAGTAACAGTATGTTACCCTGATTTCTGGGGTCCCGTGGGGGACACCTCAATGTGCTCCAAATAATGGGGAATGGGAATGAGCCTGAGCACAAGCTGTAGCACTAGAAGAGGCAGGGTAACCTAGCGAGATCTTTAAACCCAATTTTTACGGGATCAGGCCAAGCCAAAAACCAAGCAAAATTGTCTAATAAAATGATTTTATTGAGGGGAATTCACTCATGCATGCGCACAAGATACACACAATCATGCATTCACACAAGAGCTAGCTGAAAGAGAAAGGGAGGAAAAATTATAGAGAGGCTGAGGGATTTGGGGGGATTTATAATTACCAGTCCAGAAGAGTAGTAAAGAGTAGAAATGTATTTTGGCTTAGGTAGGACCTAAGGGCAGTTCTCATTCAGGAGCCAGACGGACAGAGTGACGGGTAGATCTTCAAGAGACTGCACTGTGCATCCTCAAATCAGGGGTATTTATACCCCGAAAATGGCTTGTGGCTGTGAAGGTTCCAGATGCAAGACAAAGGGAACCTGTTGTGGACAATGGGTCTTTCGCCTGTTGATGGGCTTAGTGCTTTGATTGACAAAGGCATGATGAATGTTGTAATAGCTGTCTATCGTGGGTGCCGTGAGGACAGATGAAAGAATCCAGGTGTACAAGGGATGGATATCTGTCAATCAGTGTCCTGGTAGGCTCCTCATAGTTGGATTCCCTGGAAAAGTCCAGCTTCTATTTAAGCCTATTGTCCACAGAAATGGTGTGTATTTTTCTGACAAATGACTCGGTCTTACCTGGAGGAATTTTGGAGTTGACCTGTGCTTCTCACATTTACAGTCAAATTCTTTCCCTCGCTCAGTTTGACCTCTCTATCACCTCTCAGGCTTGAATTTGATATCAGAGCCAATAAAATGTGTTGCCAATTACATATGATGCCAATTAGGTATGGTGCCCATCCAAACCATACTGATATTGGGGACCCCCAAAGCAAGGGCTTACAAGTAGCTCTAGCAGAGGGAGTAGTAAATGTGCATTTTGAGCCAAGTCCCCCACTTCCATGGCCCTATATAGTAGAGATGCTTTTTTCAGAAGAAAAAAAAAGGCTGGTTGACATAGTTGTGGACCTCTCACATTCTATCTAATATGTTCCCAGTTGGTTGCTTCCATGGAAAACTTATAGCCAGACTCACAAATTCTGAAAGCGAACCCAGTGTTCAACCCATGCCCACCCCCAATGGTTACATGCTTCTGGTGGGCGTGTGGAGTAGTATGACTTAAAAGTATTTTTACCGTTTAAAGCTGTTGGCTAAAAACTGGGGAAGGAAGAACTAATTAGCATGTGGGGGCAATGAGAGAAGTCAGAGAAGAGGGTGTGCCACAATACATCAAAGAGATCTTCTGAATTTACTTTCAGAGCTTGAAAAGTATATACTATTTCTGGGATGTGCTTTTCTGTATTCTCTTACCCCAGGGAAATAGACCAACCTAAAATTAGACAGAAGTTAGTTACAGAAGAACAGTATAAAAAGAATACCACTGGAGACTAAACTCAAGAATCCATTTTAACTTCTTGTTCCAAACTTTTAGGAGGGGCATCATGACATTCTAAAAGCTTGTGCGTGTATGAAATCTAGTGCTGCCCTGCCTGTTAGGTAGAGTGGCAGCAGATTTGGGTGTTATAAAAGAGTGTCCAGTTGTTAGTTTTTAACTTTGTACCGTCATCCCTCCATATTGATACATTTAACTTTCATGATTTTTGTTGTTCATGGGTTCTTTACCACTGCCCCCACTGCTGCCCTGCGCCATTTTTAATAGTGACTTGTAAGTCTCAACTCATGTTCATGGTCTCTCTGCAAGTCTTGCGAGACTGCGAGAGACTGTGAAAGACTGCAAATGTGAGGGGAGCTTTTAATCCCCTGTTAATAATGGCATAGGTCAGCAGTGAAGGTAGGAGCAATCTCTGCCAGCCACTTGCTTCTGCCTTGTGAAGGAACCCCACCACCTTGAAGGCAGAAGCAGACAACTGGTGTATTGGCCTCCATGGATTCAAATGTATTATGCACTGTATATTTGAATCCCCAGTGGGTTGAATCTTCAGACTGTACTTTTTTTAGTGTGTGTTAAATATGGTTTGGTGGCCTAGAGATATTTGTGGTTTTTCTACTTTTCTTGGGTGCTGTGTCTCTAACCGCTGTGAATGTGGAAAGACAACTGTATTTTTACAGTCAGAGCTGGGGGGAGATGCTTATGGGATTTTCTGTCTCTCGTGCCAGAACAATCTGGCTGGCTTTTACTGGTACCATGATGTAAGGTGCCATTTCCTATGCTACCCTGGGCAGCACAGTGTCTTCGGCAGCCCAGGCAACAGCTTCTGCCTTCTTAAGAAGTAATTGGGCTAAACTGCATTCCAGACAGAGCTGGACTGTTTTCCAAACAGCTGGAATGTTTTGCATGCACTCCCGTGTTTGTAGGAGTTCCAAAGTAAAACTGCTACTACTTTTTAGGCACCATAATATGTGTGTGCCCATATGGCTGCAATACATTTGTGAGGTATGACTGGCTGTAGCCTTTGCAAAGTAATGCCTATAAAAACTGTGTGTGAGGAAGAAGTTTGACTGGAAACATGCTGCTGTAGAAGAAGAGAACTGGACTGTTCAGTATTCCAAACCAGCCACTGAGTTTGAAGACTTGGAAAATATCAACACAACTTAACTGTAGCTCAGCATTTCTCTTACAGCCATGTTTGCATTAATTTGAATAGATAATTGTATTGTGAATAAAGATTCCAAGCCAGATGTTTAGACCACAAAAACATCCAGCAGATGACCTCCAGCAGACTTGGAAACAACCACCATTCCTAGGGATATCTTCATTCTTCTTTCTGTGAGAATCATACTTTCTCTTTACTATTTTGTATATATATATGGGAGGGGGAAATCTTATCATCAGTCTTCTGGCCATGATATTTTCTGATGGAGAAATCTTCTCCATTGAAGTTTACTTTTTGACTCTTAGGTTGCTTAGTTTAGATGTAATGGGACTTCCAGCTATGAAACTGAGCCTTGGCAAAGCTTCGGTTTGCGTGTTCTTCGCTTAACTCATTTTATTCATTTATTTATAAACATATTGCCAGACTGCTTGTCAGCCTAACAAGGGTCTCGAAAGTTCTTTGCAATGCTGTTGAGGCTGAGAACACCATTAAAAAGATTCACAGTAAATGCAGATCAGAAAAGATCCAAATTAAAAATGATATCAACGGAAGCTCCTATCCACCTTTCTAAATAAAGACCAGCTTGCCCACTCTCTGATATTAATTTTGTATTGTTCAAATATTTATTGATCACATTTCTTCCATAAGGCACTCTGACTATAAAGAAGGTGTGTCTATTCAAGACATCCAGTTTGACAAAACACTCTGCCATATATCTGTACTTGATATGTGTGGAGATTTTTCTTGAATTTGACAAAATGATACCAAGTCAAAAACATCCTTAAAGCTTGGACTATAGTTACCATAAGTGCCAGCTAGCAGAACCCATGGCCAGGGATTTGGGATATTAGGGTCTAAAATATGTGGATGGCAGCAGATGGCCTGCCCTTCCTACCTATATAAAAATCACCCAACCACATGGGGGCACTTGCCTTTTGGTGAGGCCTCGCACCCTTTATCATATATAATGGGTTGGATCCAGAGTCATTCAGGTTTTGGATGCACTGAAGCCGATGAGACTTAAGCAAAGCTTGATTCAGTTTTTCCACAGGTTTCAATGGAACTAAAGTGTGATTACCTTTGTCTGGATCCAACTCAATAAATTAAAATCATTTATATCCAGTATGTAGTAATGACAGATCACAAAGCAACCACACAATAGAAGACCTTACCTGAGGTAGACTGCTTATTTTAACTGAGGTACGATTATATTCTGGGGTGGTTTGGTCCTTAGAATTGGCTTATAGTTGTGATCAAAGTGTTTTAGTTGAAGTGTTAATTTTGAAGTCAGTGCTATTGATGTGTCTTGTTTCTACATAGCTAATTTAGAAGCACAGTATAAATATGTAATGAGTAAATACAATTTAAATCAATGACTTAACTGTGGCCTTTAGGTTTTTCAGCACCTTGGGTGGCATGTGTTTTGTTTAGACTACTTGACACTGTATTTCTGTTTATATGAACAATTAACATGAAACTTTTCTAAAGCAAATTAGGCAAATTATCTGATTTACACAGAGCAAGTGTAGCTTGAAAGCTAAATGTCAGTCTTTTTGGCTTCATCTTCAAGGCAATCATAATGGTTGGCACATCAAGCAAAAGTTTCAAATAGCAATTTCATGGCGATGACTATATAACATTTGGATGGCTTAAAATGAAGTGGTTTGGGCAGTCATCTGTAACAAACAGAAAATGCTGAATTTGTTGCTGTAGTGTTGTGTTTGTAATATAGCACAGCTGATACCTACAGAGAAGTTTTGGATCTGAACTATATTGGTATATCAGCATTTTCAGTGACACAGGGCATTGTTTTTTATGTTCTGCCATGCCTTCCTGGCATATTCAATGTCATTTGATTGCTTTGGACTAGCACTTCAGTTTCAGAAAACTTAGTACTTGAGTGTAAATCCGTTGTTTCAGTAAAGATTGCTTCTGCATCAGTGTCCTTATGTAGAAGCTCATGGCAACAAGCAGGTTTATGCTGAAGTCAGTTCCATTGAAATTGATATGGATCTCTGTATAATGGGCACATTTCAGAGAAAAATTAGGACTGCCAATATCTGATTAAATAGGCATATAGAAGTAATTAAGTAAATACCTTATGTGGACATTCATTGATTTCTGTGAAAGTTAGTTCAACATTAGTTCAACTCTCCAGACGTTGTAGTAGTACAGAATGCCCTTTGTTCTCTATGAAATAGAAGTATTAAACAAGCGAGGGCTACTCAGCTCTGGTTCCGTTTGCAGTTCTTACTTGACTGGACTGGACTGTAGTCTGGGAAACCTTGATATGTCTCACTAATATCGGTGGAACTTAAGTCTTTGTGTTGTTGTTATGTGCCTTCACGGTCTTTCCAACTTATGGCAATGCTAAGGCGACCCTATCATAGGGTTTTCTGGGGCTGCAAGTGTGTGATGCCCCCAAGGTCACCCCGTGGGTTTCTGTGGCTGAACAGGGAATCGAACCCTGGTCTCCGTGGTGGTAGGCTCAAACCACCACGCTACACTGGCTCTGACTTAACTCTTACGTTTCACGGAAAATTACAGCCAAGTGACATGTTTAGCAAAAGCTTGTAGAAGACCTTTTCTTTAGATATGCTGCATCAGATTGGAAGGGGTGTGTGTGTGTGTGTGTGTGAGAGAGAGAGAGGGAGGGAGGGAGGGAGGGAGGGAGGGAGAGAAGGAGGGAGAGAGAGAGATGGGACTGCACATGTTGAATTTCCCCGAAGTATATACACTGATTGATTGATACTTTATTTCGGCCACACGCCAGCAAAAAACAATTACGAAAAGTGGCATGATGAATTAAAAAATGAAGATAAAGTAAGATGCAATACTGCATAAGATGGAAAATGGTTCTTAAAAAGGAACAAATATGGCATAGAAAACAGATAAGATATGAAAATATAAACAAATTTCTGATCGTAGTAAGCTTGTGGATCAGAGTGGATATGCTTAATTTAGTGCTCTTCTGTAGGCACTAGTTTTCTAAATGTTGTAGGATGTTAGTATGCGTGTGTGCGTGCATGTGTGTGTAATACACACACACACACACACACATACATATATGTACTTTCTCCAGTTCTCCAAGTCCTGGAAGACTGGGCAATGTGATTGGATGAAAGGGTAAATTAGGCTACTGTGTTGAGAACTAAGCATAAGACTAATTGATTTTAACTTTTTCTGAATTGCACCCAAGGGATGAAAACTGAAGTCCTTTCTGAGCAGGGGTTTCCTGATCTCTTCTGTGGTGGAAAACGCTCTATCTAACATTGAGGATACCTGCTGTGCACATGGCATATTTATCTGGTGAGAAAATAGAATATGAAAGGCTCACTGTGTGTGAGACTTTCCTTGATATCTGCAGTTACCAGACCCTGGTCAATGTGTTCAGCATTCAGGAGGAGCTAGGTTAAGAATCAGACAAGAAGGAATACATTTGGATTTTAAAGACAGCAAGTTTCTGATTCATTAACATGTGTTGAGCGGAAATTCCTGTCTCCTTAACACAGACATCAAGTAGCAAAGATTAATTTTTGTGTAGGAGTTTGAGTTCCTAATTTCATTGAACTCTTGCCTCAGTTTTAATTTAATAGGAAGAAGAAAGCAGCGAGTGCTGACTGTATTTTACCTTGTAAACAAACATAACTCCTGTGAAATTGTGGAGTGTGTAGTTTTGGATTCCATAGATACAGACGAGAGATTCATCTGGAAAATTTCAAGATTCAGTAGGAGGAAGTGTTGAGAAGAACAAATTATATTAGAAGCACAGATGCTGTGTGGGCTGATTTTTTCCCCCTTGCAGTCAAAAGCCAAAAGTGCATATTGAATATACAGTCCAGATGCCAGATGGCTTCCACTTATATGTCATCTTCTGCTGGGTAATAACCAGACTCTTTCTTTCAGGGTGGTGGGTATACACAGAGTAACTCTTCTCCCATATGTGTTTTTGGCTATCCATAACAAACAGATATACTAAGCTGGTGTCAAATTATTTCTGACAGGATCTCCAAATGAAATGTCTGAAGCTACTGAATATGATTTCATAGTGTCTCTTTACTAGAGAGCATTACAGATTTCTCACAGTGCTTCTCAAAATGAAAATCTAATCCTTTCAGATTTGTTGGTCTTGCTTTTGTTCTTGCCAGTCAGGGGAAAGTTACAAATGCTGGGCTGCTCAGAGTTGGTATTGGGTCCAGGGCAACAGGCAGAAGTGGTCTGCCCCTCCTAAATCTTCTTACCAACACAAGCAGTAAGAGCTCTCCCCAGCTTCCTTCTTCTACTCTCTCTTCTTCTTAGGGCCCTTTCACACTATGTAATTATAATGCCATAGTTCCACTTTAACTACCATGGCAACATCCTATGATAAATGCCCTCCGGCATTTCATAGATGAAAAGTAGGACGTGGGCAAGCAATACCAGGGTGTCACCACCGTGCGCAAGCAACATCAGAATGTGGTCAAATGGCAAAAATTATTAATGAGGAAGCCTGCACAAACTGGAGACACTGCAGCAGTTTGCTTTTGCCTGAGCCTGCTTAGCAAAATTCCTCCCGCTCCTCTCTCCCTGCTTGCTTAGTTAATTGAGTGCAAACTACTTTTGCATTTTTTTGCAGCAACTGAAGTAAGCTGAGGACAATGGGGCAACATTCTGAGAGCAGCTGAGAAAGTGGAATGACAGAGGATTGATCCAGACTTTCCTTGCCAAATCGGAACAGCTGGAGGGTGCGATGATATCCTGATATTTGCAATTTAGAAGGGTATTTAGAATTCTTACTCAGAGAGCCCAACTGCTTCACAAAACTGCAACCCTCAGGATTCCATGAGCTGCCATGGCAGTTAAAGTAAAAGCATTGTGCTGTAACCGTGTAGTGTAAAGGGGTCCTTAGTTTAACATCCCACCCCGTTTCTGAGAAAACTGGTGGCAGCTTTAGGAAGAGGAAGAGGGAAAGGAGGAGAGAAAAACGGACATATCTAGCATAAACAGTGCCGCGGGCGAGCATGGAAGTTGTGCCCTTACCTCTGGGGCCTCTGTTTTCTCCTCCTCCTCCTCTGCCACTTCCAGCATGGTTTTTTTGTGCCCTCCCCCGGCATTGGCGCCCAGGGCACATGTCGTACTTACCCCATCCTAGATATACCTCTGGAGAAAAAATGTTCCTTGGGACAGGTTCAAACAGCATGCCAGTGCTATAGCTTTCACCAAATGCTATGCTCAGGCAGCAGCTGGATGTGCCAATCCCCTCGTCCTTCATGAGGTACCCAGTTGCTTGACTAAATGTGAGGGGGAGGCAAAATGAAAGCCTTTGAATTCAGAGACAGAAACCTGGATGAACACTCACATGGGGATATGATGGGATGAGGCCATGCAGTACAGTCTTAACTTTGAAACTTGTTTTCTGATGCAAGAATAAAGGAATAATGTTTCTAGGTGTCTGCATTTGAGCATATGTAGTGTGCCCTCCCTCACCCAGTGAAGTCATATCCCATCATAATCTGTCCCTTTGAGGTGTCTTGCCTTGCCTGAGGTTGGAACAGCAAAGAGATATTGAGAGGCATCCCCAGTGACTGATCCTGGACATTGGACATCTACGCTGAATTTTTTGCAAACCTTCCTATAAGAGGGTAGATAACATATGATTCAATTAACTTAAATCACAGTTTGGAAATTTTCATGCTTCCCATTGACTAACATTGGACATTGACGAATGATTGCAGGTTTTTCTTTTCTTTGTAAAAATTGGATTAAATATGTAGGCGTGCTAGTATTTTAGGAGAGAATTGGACTATCAAGTGTCAAAACAAATAGACCGTAGGGGATTTAAGTTCTGCGCCATTTTATGAAATTCTATATTTGTATGATCTGTATCTTTATCTATATGTAAGTACAAACCTCTGTTGAAACGCATGCTCTAAACATCTTGATAGAGACACTGCCCTGAAATCTGTGTGCATTATGTGATTTTAAAATGTGAATATGTAGTGGTGAGGATTGACACTGCTATTAGACAGAATGTATTGGGTACTTCAGGTAGCAGATTGTGGGTGCCATAAAGGGAACTACAAATTATAGTTATTTATTTTAATTCTGTACTGTCAGAGAGGAGGAGTGATGCTTGTCTCATGTGCTAAAATAACTTGATTGGGTTTGTCTGTTTATTGTGCACCTTTACTTGGGTGAGAAAAGGGGCACCATGTGATCAAGTACCTCTGGGATAGTCCAGTACTCTGTATAGTCCCACTTTCTGCAAAAGAGCTTGTCAGGATAATAAAGGGACAGTGAGATTGAAAGGGATTTTTTAACCCTTTAATGTTTGTGTTTCTTGTAAGAGAATTGAAATATGTTTATTAGTTTCTCGTAAGCCATGTAAGAAGGTGTTATGATCCGTTAAGCAGTATACTTTGGTCTGAACTATAATACATAATATCATTTTATTTTTGGCCACAGATGGCTGTGACTGAGTTTCTGCACACTTATACGTGTCTACCTCTAGGGCCAATACTGAAGGTTAGAGATGCCCCATGCCCTTCCAGTTGGCCCATTGTCTACCATTAGAGAGTCTTGGCTCTTGTCATTCTTTCTCCTTACTCTTGCTTCTTGTCGTCTCAGAGGATGCAAGTGAAGCATAAGTGGGGAGGTAGGAGTATATCTTTTCCTTGCCTTGTGATCCCCTTTTCAGCATTATGTCTAGGATTAGTCCTAGATGGCAAAGGTAAGAGGAGAATGTGGGCCCATTTATGAATGGAGGTCCCATTGAGCACTCACCCTCAAACTGTCCTGATTTGGCAAGCGGAGTCCCAATTAAAATCTTATGGTCTCACTTTTTCAGCTGCTCTTAAAATGTACCAACTTGTCTCTCTTTCTCTCACTTTCTCTTTCATCCACAACTTATTTCAGTTGCTGCAAACGATTCAAAGAGCAAAAGTAGTTTGCACTCAATTTAGCTCAGCAGCTGGAAGATAGAGAAGGGGGTGGGATCTAGAAAAAGCAAACAACTGCAGCTCCAAGCTTGTGTGTTTTTCTTCATTAGTAATTTTGCCCATCTTGACATCCTGGATATCTAGGATTTTGCCATCCTGGATTTCATTTGTGAAATGTGGAGAGTATATGAGTGCCTTTGTCTATGGCCACCCAAAACCTAGAGTTAGCATGATTCACACTTCAGTGTTGACCAACGTGCACGACAAAGAAATAGAAAGCTAGAGATAGAAGGCTTGCTTTAGAAGACAGCTATGGTCAGTCATATGTGTTCAGTAGTGTACTCCTATGTGAACTTCACCTAAAAGATTATAATGTAATTGAAGCATTTGTCTTGTGGGACAAAATGGGTTTTCACCAATACATGCAGTGTGAGAGGCTGAATACTACTTCAGTCTTTATGGACATTCTCACTCTAGAGTCAAATGTCCATATTTTTAAAGGAAGGAGAAGGAAAGAAAGAAAGAGTACAGTATTTGCATTGTAAAAGCACATCATTGACTATATACAACCTATCCAGAGTGCTTACATGTTTCCTAGCTGAAACATTACTGCATACCAAGGCAACATGTGGCAAGCTGCAGCTGTTCTTTACTCCTCAGACATTCCTGCCTTCAGTATACAGGATTCTGCCTTGCAGATTGTTGCTTATGGCGCTAAATGTAACTATAGTTACTCATGAATCAGCCTGGTGTTCCCTACTGTTTTCAAGAGAATCAAGAGTAAAATCAAGCAGTGCTGCTTGAAATAAACCTATGTGACTGTGTTTATCTTTTTACAGACAAAACTCTGAGTTGTAAGAGAAGGAGCTATAATCTAAAGATGTCTAGATGACACAGTTAGGGAGATTAATGTTTTGTCTTGATTATAGTGGGCAAATATACTAGTGTTTCTTGGTTTTCTGTAGACATGTCACAACAAACTAAATATCCATGGGTCTCCAGTCAGGCTTCAGTGTTTTTTCTTTCCAGCCTCAACTCCAAACATTATTCTCTCTGTTTGCTGTTTATGATCTCTGCAGATTTCTCAGTCCTAGTTGCTGTATTTCCTAAAGGAAATGCACATTCATATCCTTATGCTGGAAGTCTGTATTTCCGATGAGGAGCTTCAGCATTTACTTAAGAAGTTCAGAAATAGTAGTATACCTTCCTCCTCCCCCGCCCCATGGTGTGAAAATTTGGCCTTGATTTTTTCAAAGGTAGTGAGCAAACAAGTCACCTCAGCCTATGCTGCTGGAATAGCTGCAATTGCTTAACCGTGGTTAAACACTTTGAAAGGCCATGAAAAAAATAATGATTAATTAGGATGTGAACTGAAGCCCAATTAAGAGCATGGTTGACATTAACCAGGGTTAGTCCATGTAAGGTCAAAGGGAGCAGGGAAATTGGCTTACCTGTTCCCGCTCACTGAAATGTTAAATGTAATCACAAGATACAGAAGGTTGCATCTGTATCAGTGTTACCCTGTGAACTGGGGGTCCCAGGAGGGACACCAAAGTGTGCTCAACTAAAGTTGGGGAAAATTAGCTCAGAGCACTGCTTAGTGTTACGAGAGGCAGGGTAACTTAGCAAGATCTTGAACCCTATGTCTACGGGGTCGGGTCGAGTCAAGGAGAACACCGAAGTTGAAATAATAAATGACGTTTATTAAATACAAGCAAAACAGTGTATGTGACACACTCATACAAGATAACTAAAGAAAATAAAGGTTGGAGTAGTATAGAGGGATTTTTAGAGGAATTGCTGGTTTGGGTGATACTTTACCTGTCCTGAAGCCCAGGAAAAATAGAGAGCGAAGCTGGGGTGTGATGTAGCTCAGCCCGTGGAGCTGAGGGGAGGCTCGCCAAGCAAAGCGGCAGCAAGGCGGGATGAAACTCGGGAGCGTTCCGAGGAAGGTCTCGGAATCAAGGGTAAGGAGAATTATTATTATTATTATTATCTCCTAATAATAATAATGAGAATTGTGACTGCAGGCTATGCCGTACTTGGGGGAAAACAATAGATTTGGAGTTGGAGACAAAGCCTCCGAAAGGTCAGAATCTGAATGACTGAGTTATCGCAGAGGTTCTCAATAGAGTAGCCAGTATGCAGACGCAGAGTACTTGGGTATTGCATCGTTTACCCATCAAGCTGCCATCGCGAGGCAGAGGCTCTTTTGTAAGTGGCGTGCATACTTAATTAGAGTACTTGCCTGGAGGTCTCCTAAAGCAGTGAGTCAGCTATTTCTGGCCTGCCTGTATTGTAGTTTGAATATTACGGCTATTAATGGCCGAGCTTGTTTACGTGCTTGTCCGGTGGCCTCGCAAGCACGTGTAGAGGAATAGAGAAGTGCAGCCGAATTGTGATATCAAGGGATATCTTTTAATATCCCCAAAGCTCGGACTAGCCAGGGCGGTAACATCAGCTCCTATATTGTTTTGATAGATGGTTAGCCAGTGTGGTATAGTGGTTTGTGTACTGGACTCTTAAGACCAGAGTTCAAATCCCTGCTTGGCCGTAAAAACCCACTGGATGACCTTAGGCAAGTCACACTTCCTCAGCCTCAGAAGAAGGCAAGGTTCTCCTCAGGGTCTTCTTAAGTCGAAAATGACGTGAAGTCATACCACCGCAGAATATAAGCAACAGTCAGTATCAACACTGGCTATCCATTAGTGGTCCGATAAGAGCAGAGGTGATCGGACACGCTTTGTGAGAAATAATCTCTCTCTTCTTTTTTTTTTACTTGAACTATTCGAGCCCACTATTATTATTTTAACTAACAGAACTAAACAGAGCTCATAGTCCTTGCAGTAAAAAAATCATTTCTGGTCACGGCAATGTACCTGCAACTCTAGCTTTATTCATTTCTGTGCTATAATTTAATACAGGAAGCAAAACTTTTTGGGTTTGTGCCATTGTTTAGCAACTGGATATTAGAAATCTCTGTTAAACTGTTTCAGATCACCTAGAGATCCACAAGCAGATGCCAAGGCATCTTCTCTCTATTTCAGTCCTAGTGTATCCTCAGTTCTTTCTCTGACTTATGCTCAGTATACTTTCTGGATGCCGTTACTTGTGTTCCAAGTCTGAATGATTAAGGTGCTGACAATAATTTTCCATTTTGTATGGAGACTGTGAAAGCCCAGTTTGGTCATCCTCCAATCCATATTATTATATATTGCAATCAGCCTTCCGCATTCACTAGGGTTAGGGGTGCAGGACCCCAACAAAAAATCACAAATATCAAAATGTGTGTGTATGTTTATGGGAAGGGGGCCAAGGCATGGTGGGGTGAGCAGGCCCCATGCTCCAAATCAGGTCAAGGAAAGGAGAAGGAAATGGGGGAGGTTGGCATGGTGGCCCTATACTTTCTCTCTCCTGCCCATCTATTTCCTTGGATGTGGGGGGTATTGGGAGAGGGTTTGTGGTGCTGAGAAATTAGCTGAAAGCTATCCTTAGCTGGCCAAGCAGCGGCTGGTGGAGGACGAGGAGGAGGAGGAGGACTGGGGTGGGTTTTTAAAGGACTGCACAGCCTGATTGGAGCAGCCAAGAGGGTAGTTTTCCTTGGTAAAGAAGCACCTCAGGTGAAAGGGCAGGGATTGGAGAAACTTGTAAATAAATCCGTGAAACTTAAACCTGAAAATATGGAGGGCCAACTGTAATATATCATTAATTATAAATAATTATTTTTGTACATGTGAGATGACATTTAAGGTTCTGTGGTAGTACACAGAGCTTAAACTCAACTAGTTACAAATAACAAATTGTTGTTAATTCATTTTCCCAAGAATGATGGTATGATATTGCAGTGGTAACGTAATAAGGGATAGCTTCACTCCTTTTGTGGTATAACTGTTAACTTTTAGTTGTTTGTGTAGTTGCAGGGAGGTGGTTTCATTAAAGAGCGAAGGAGAAATATGATAGTTCAAGTGCTCATACTGCTGTTTCAAGCTCTGTTGTGGGTACTGAGATAACAGCAAATTGAATGGGAGGAGAGTGTGCTTTGTTACAAAGGCCAGTAGCATTCACATTTTTTGACAAGATCATAATTGTAAGTAGCTGTTTTAATTGCTTTTGAGAAACAGGGAAGCAGTGGCAGAGCTTGGAGTGTGTGGAAGGGGGCAGGGCAGGGGTGGGGCTATGGCACAAGGGGTGTGGCTACTGTGTGTGGGGCATGGCTGTGGTGTGTGGGGGCGTGGCCAGGGTATGCGGGGGCGTGGCCAGGGTGAGCCCCAAAAACATTGCCGCCCAGGGTGAATCACCCCCCCCACTCAACTGCAGGGAAGTAAGTTTTTTTTAAACTAACTATAAGGGTAACAAATTTGAGCTATAACTGCCACCATCATTTTTTGGAAAGGTAGCTTCCAAGACTCTAGCCGTATCCCAGCTTCTTATTTCAGTATGTTTTATATATTATATGTTATCAAGAAAACCTTGATTACCTTAAGTTCTTGAACCATGTATAGGTAAAATATGCAATCCTACTTGTTTTCATTTATCGTCATTGCCCACATCTGATAATAAGGCTCTGAGGTTTTGAAAGTAGGCAAGTGTTGTCTTTAACTCTAGCTGGTCCTATTAAACAATGGCCCTTTCCGCACCGGGGTATTAAAATGGTGCAGAGCGACCTCCGATGAAGGTCATCTGCACCGTGGAGTGGATTGGGGCGGACTACTTTTCGTAGTTCCGCACCTCAATCCGCTCTGAAGCGACTGGAACTGGTGGCGCTGCGTGTTTTTTAAAAACCTCTTTTCAGAGGTTTTTAAAAAGCACGGAGCGTGCAGCCCCGTGCAGCTCCGTCACCGTGTTCTGGTGCAGACTTGCAGGCGCACACTAGTGCGTGCCTGCAGATCTGCCGGGGGCGGGCTTCCGGCTGGCGAGCTTCTCCGGTTGGTGGAGAGCCTCCGCCAGCCGGAAGCCGCCATTTTGGACGCCGGAGGACTGCGGAGCAGCGAGTCCGCACTGCTCCGCACGGCGACAGGCTTACCGGCTACCGGTAAGCTCCGTTTCGGCGCGTTTTCCCCCGTTCCCCCCTCCACATGCAGAAAGGGCCAATGTTGTCTTAATCTAGTTCATGTCTCTGATGAGTGGACTATTATTCATTGTATTTCTGTTGCACAAGTGGTTTCCCTCATGTATGCCAGTTTGAGGAAGGCTTTTGGGAGTTTTTTTGGTAGTAATCTGATAATTACACATATAGTGGTCCTACGTTTTGCTTCACAGACTGTGGCTTTGTATCATGGTACCTTGTGGATTTCAGTTATGAAATCTCTGCTGGAGTTATTAATCTTACCACAAGCAGAAAATAAAACCTCAAGGCTTATGCTGTCCCTGAGGCGCAGGGTTCTGGGGAAAACAGCCAATACTGAAATCACTCCATTGAGAAATCTGCTCTTCCAAGGTATTAGGAAATTGGAGAGGAGCCAATTGCCACATTTAGAGATGTAGTACCTCTGCGTACAATGCTAAGTGGGGAAAAACTACTCTGTGCAACATTGCAATGCTTATAATGCTATTTTGATCATGGAATCATTTCTTTAAAAATCCCTTGTTTCATTTCAGTTGATGTCCATCACTGTGTTAGGCGTTTCTGCCTGGATGAGGGACTACTTGAATAATGTTCTCACTTTAACTGCAGAAACAAGGTAGGCATGTCAGGTCTGTAATGCCTCACAGATTTTGTGTAGCTGGATTTTGAAGGTAGACAATGATAATGTTAAGGAGGCAAGGTTGGTGGTATGGTTTGATTCCCTTTTTCACCATATCAATCCTACGTGAGCACAGTGTGCACTGTAGATTTGTATTTCTCATAATATCGCCAGAGCTTGGAAACAACACAGTACAAGTGGTAAGATTACCTATAATTCCATTTGAGGGCAGTGGGGTACAGGTGTGTTTCTTTTTGCAAATAATATTAAGGCTTATAACATTACTTTTTCCATGTAAAGGGTAATAATTACTTATTGCTTATTGTTATCTTTGGGGAACCAAAATGTTTTGGGATTGTTTTGAAGAGTTGCCGCATGTTTTGACCATTTTTAAAATTCTTTTAAATGCTTTTTCTCCTAAAAAAGATCCTAAAGAAAAAACTATCACATAACAAGCTATGTTTCAAATATAAACAATAACAACAAATGTAAACTATGTTTGAAGTGCTAATAATATGTTGGGGGGGGCTTTGTAAAGAGTGAGACATTTTCAACAAGTAACTTGCCAAGCTTTGTTCATCTCAGTGATTTTTTTCTTAAAGAATGCACCTCTTTCTTTCCTAGGACATTCCATGGTTAAAGGCAGTCCAAACCTTGAGAAATACTTCACATTCCTAAAGATACTATAAAGCTCAATTCCAGTACCACATGTCCTATAGAGGCCAACCATGGCCATTTCCGCACAACAACGCTCTTCCATGTCGTCTTGCTGCAGTCCCGGGTCCAGAAGAGAGTGCGTCAGCGATGCGGAAGAGAATGCGATGACGCCACGTCTTCCTTCCGCAGCGCAGCCAGGCTTTTTCCATTTCTGCGCTATGTAAGGAAACGTTGCCAATGCACTTCCGCAGCTTCCGCATGGCCAGAAGTGATGGGAGCGCTGTGCAATTGCAGACATGAAATGGATTTTTTCCGTTTTGCAAAAACTGCACAAGTGCAATGCTCTGCGACAGGATGGCAGCGGGACGGCAACGATGTCATGTGGAAGTGTGACCTGCCGACCGCTGCCATGCTGTGGCAGAAACGAGACAGCGACATCGTGCGGAAAGGGCTCATATATCTGACTGGCCCAATGCTTTTTATTTATTTATTTTTTTAAAAGACGATTCCTGCTACACTGTTTTACATGCCAAGACCTGCAGAAGTCGGCTGGACTAGCAGTTGAATCTGACTGCACTACTGCTGATGGAATAGTATTGTCTACCAGCAGTCTGGATTACAAGGCCCAGGACAGGCTGTGACATAAGCATTTCTGTTTTCCAACTGCTTTGAATCCTTTCTGAATTCATGTTCTTACATTTGAATCTCTCTCTCTCATCATAAACAGCCTCTACTACTTTTTAAAAGCACCTTTTGCACCTCATGTGTCCCTTTTTTGATTTCCTTTCCTCTGGAGAAGCATATCCCTAATATTTCCAAGCTGCATTTCATAAGACACCCAATTCTCACCCAGCAACTACTACTGGAGTCTCCCTGCCCACTCACTCCATATTTCTGAAGGCTTATCTCTGCCTGTTACGTACACTGTTGATTTAATTTATATTCACCTTTTTTACATGGACTGAAAAACCAAAGAGATTGTTTAGTTAAAAATATCTGCTTTAAAAACTCATTTTTATCCTATAATGTTTCTTAGTTCCAAAGAGTACCACTTGACTCAGGGCAAACTTGCTACAGTTTCTTTACTCCCAAGAAAATTTTCATATATTTGATCTCGAAATCCCCTACCTATGCATAATGGTCCTAGTCTAGATTAGGGCTCTCTGTATTTCCTCAAAAATAAAGAAAAACAAGAATTGGAAACTGCCTAGTATGTAATTAAGGTAACATACAGTTGGTTTATATGTCAAAGTCCAACATTCCAATTCTGTCAGTTGCTAGAAAATTATTTTGGGAATTACAGAATCATTGATTCATAGAGTTGAGAGGTGCTTCTTAGGTCATTGAATCCAACCTCATGCTGAATGCAGGAATTCCAGCTAAAGCATCCCTAGCAGGCAGCTGTCTAGCCTCTTTTTGAAGATATCCAGAAAAGAAGACCCCATCACTTTTCAAAGTAGTTGGTTCCCTTGCTAGACTACTCTTAACCATCAAGAACTTATAATATTTCATCAAAATCTGCTCTCCTCTAATTTATAATTCGGAGACCTGTTTCTACCCTCTGAGGCAGCACAGAACAAACCTTCATCCTCTCTGTGACAGACCTTTTAGATATTTAGAGTGCAGTCATATCACCCCTCATTCTGCCTAACTCCTTCAACCTTTCCTCATATGTTTGGTTCTCCATATGTCTTATTATCCTTGTTGCCTGTCTCTGAACCTACTCTAATTTGCCTATATCCGTCTTAAAATGAGGTGTTCAGGGCTAGATGCAGATTGCAGAAGAGGACTGACTAACACAGAATATAGTGAGACTATTACTTCCCTTGTCTTGGAAACTATGGTTCTGTTAATAGGGACTAATATGTTATTTGCTGCCTTTGCTGCAGCATCACACAGCTGGGTCATGTTCAGTTTTATGATCAACAATCATCCCAAGGTCCTTTTCACGTGCACTACTGTTAAGCCAAGCGTCATCCTATATGTGTTCATTTCGTATATTGCAAGGACAACAGCTTTCTCTGAATGTATATCCAACTGTTTGGTATTCAGAGATACACACTGCCCCTGAAAATGGAACTCCTTTTCTAATCTGTCATGGCTGAAACACAGTGTGATCCTCCAAAGAGGTGTAGCCTCCTCAGAGTTTGAAGGAGTTACTTTTGGGGCCTATATTTTCCAGAATCTTCCAGTGGCTGTGTCAGCTGGGAGATTTCTAGGGGTTGTAGGCCTACAAAGGCTTGGTTTTCTCTCCAGCAATTTCAGGACAAGAAGGTAGAGTGCTTTTAAAAAGGGAATCTCCATTATTCTTTGAAGGGCAAAATACATTATTGTCCCTGAAAACCAGGATTTCCTGGATTGCCAGTTTAGGGACATGTATTACAGTGCTCTTGTGAGATTTCATTATAGCCTCTGTCAGTCTCTTTTCTTTTATTGCAGTACACTGAACCATATGTATTTTAAAAGTCTGTATACAGCAGCATGGTTGATATTTCAAAGCTAATTACAGGCTAATGAATGAAGAATTCTGAGATGCTAAAAATTGTTCTGGGGCTAGTCTATTTTTGTCTAGATTAAAATGGCATGACTATTCCATAATGGAACCGTAGTGTTAAGAAAATGCTGTCTGCATTCTGTAACAAGATGACCAAAGTATTCTGAAGTGATGTACTTTTTACAGGGAGCAGAGTTCAGTTCTATTGATTGTGTCTATATTTTATTTGCCCTTAGGGTGGAGGAAGCTGTTATTTCCACCTATTTTCCAGTTGTCCATCCAGTCATGATTGCCGTCTGCTGTTTCCTTATCATTGTTGGAATGCTGGGATATTGTGGAACAGTGAAAAGAAACCTCTTATTGCTCGTATGGGTAAGGTTTCTTTTTGTTCGTTGGTGTACCACTTAGTAAATGTTTGAGCAAAGAAAAAGCATGCTAGCCACCATTATCACCAGACAAATGTTGTAACCTGCAATGACATCCTGTTCTGCAGGTACCGAGAAGACACCAGTATCAGGATTCGGGCGTCTATAAAATCCCAAAAGGGGGTCTATTGCTGACCCTTGGGACCCTCTTGCTTTTGTGAGAGCAAGGAAAAGGAGGCCAAGTACAGTGGTTAGGAATCTGAGAGAGCCAGATTCAAGTTCCTACTGAGCCATGAAGCTCAATGTACAACCTTGACCAAGTCTCTCTCTCTCTCTCTGTCAGTCTGTTGCACTATTCTTTCCCACAGGGTTATGAAGATAGAGGAAGGGCAAAGGAGAGTGGTGTTTGTCATCTTATGCTCCATTTGCCGTGCTCTTTTTTTTTTGGCAGTAGCACATGCTAGGTCTATAGTAAAAGGGCAAAGTGATGTGGGTGAGGAGACAGCAGAGGAAAGCTAAGTGCATTTCATCCAAGGGACTCCAGAAATCTGGAGCCAAGTCCACCATGTCTTTCTGTACTGCTCCCTGTTTGCCTCTGATTTACTTGTGGAAGCTGCCCAGTGCTGAGAGTGAAGACCATCATTCTGTCATCTGAGCCTAAGTTTCGTGTAGAGTCCATTCACTGTACTACAGTTCCCTTTAACTGCCATAGTTCCACCCTATAGAATCCTGGGATTTGCAGTTCAGGGAGGAGCATTGAGAATTCTTGTGCAGAGCTCTACTGTCTCTCAGATTGCAAACTCCAGGATTCCATAGGATGTTACCATAGCAGTTAAAGTGGAATCACAGTGCTATAATTGTGTAGTGTGAAAGGATCCCAGGTCTCCAGTCTGCTTTAGAGTTTTTGGCATTTAGTTGAAGTTCTTTATAAGAGAGACAGATTGTACTTTTTTCTGGAGGAATGTAGATTAAGAGCTCCAGGAGAGTCAAGCCTTGATTTTTAGAGGTGGTAATCAGCTTATACAGCTCTTGTCTGGTCCAGTCTAAATTCATTTGTGGCCCTAAGCTAGATTAAATTGAAAAAAGTGTGGCTTAAGGAGTTAATTTTACTCAAATCTTGCTATCATAGTATACAGCAGCAGTGGGAAACTGCTGCTAGATTGCAGGGAGGCATACAGTTCAGGTTTGCTAGTTGCTTGAGCATCCCACTTCTTTCTTTGGTTTGTTTCTTTGTTGGGGGCAGTGAAGTTTCAAAAGTGAAAACACATTTAAAATTATTTTTTATATATATATTTATATATATATATATATATATATATATAAAATTTATATATATATATATATAAATATAAATAATTAATATGCTAAACATTTTCTGGAATTAATTAACCATTAATTCTTTATTAAATTAGTTAAAATTCCACAGTCAGTATTAACAGATAAAGCCACCCCAGTCATATTTGGCTAAACAGTATTCAATTTACATTTATGTGTAAATGGATTTACTTTTGCTTCAGTGATTATAATGCTAGCTATTGATACTGACTTAAAAAAAACAAATTTGACTGTGATTTTGACTATGATCTGACCTATATGTTGACTTCTGTTAGCTATAAATGCTGTAGTACCTTTAATTCCTTTTTCTATTGACACTGGGTAACTGCAGTGACAGTTTTTTGAAAAATAAAGATTCTGGGCAACATGGAGGATACAAAAGGGTTTGGGATATGGCATGTAGCCTGTGGCCACACTTTGTCCATACTTGATGAGCGGTGTACTTTGGATGTAACTCTTCACTAATTTTCTTCTTAAAGAAACCCATGAGTCATTTTAGCAGTCTTTTTCCCACTGCAAGAAAATCTTCAAAAACAGCAGTTTTCAAAGATCATTTGCAACTCAGAGCTTGTTCGGCAGAGGATTCGTGCATGGCTATTTCGCATAGAAAGTAGCATTTTTCTTCATAGGAAACAGCATTGGAAAGGCGTCTGGATTATTTGTGCTTTCCTGTCTTCAAAAACGCACTGTTCAAACTTGGACATCTTCAAAATTTTAATCTATTTTTCCCTTTAAAACTTTAGACTGATGCTCTGTTTACCACTTTATTTCTTTTTTAAAAAAAGTGTGCAGTGTGTTCAAACAACGAGAACAAAAAGAGTTAAAACTGGAGCTTAATCCTTTCTTTCTTTGTTTATTTAAAATGCCAGAGGAGTATAAGAATTAGTTACTGCTCTTTAACACAATCTGAAGTAAACACGTGTACTGTGTGTAAAGCAATCAAACTTCATTAAATCAACCCTAGACATTCCTGGAGCTCTTAAGATACCATATTTCACTCTCAGGAGCCTGAGAATCAGATCTGGCTGCCCCAACAGACAGGAAAAAAATAAATGATCTTTTCCTAAGTATGCCACACTTCTTGACTAATTATTAAATAAGCAGTGTACTGTTGTATTGTGGGGATGTGCGGGCATGAGTCAGTAGTTCATTCATCACACTAATCAGAAAAAAAGGGGGGGGAGCAATAACTCTACAGAACAAGCTTCTGTCAAGCCAGATGAACTGAAAGATAAAGAAACACGGTGTGAAATATTAAGACTTTCCAATTCTCTTTTTTATTTTCTGTTCTGACACTTATGGAGGACTAAAATGATTAATCAATTTGAATACCCGGTAAAGTTAAATTAAATATTATTTTTTAAAAAGTATACCCAGAAGTTCTTATAAAGTATAGTAATGGCCCTATATAAATAATCTAATAGGAAAATGGCTTCCCTGTTTTCCATTTCTCCTTAGTATGACCAAGAGATCCAGCCAGGTGGGATTCGACTGAAAGAAACAGACTGGGCTTAGTGGACAGATATCTGTGGCAGACAGGATAGATTTACCCCATGGTTGCAGATCCTGGAGGCAGGGAGGATGAGAGCATGTTAACCCAAATAAGAACTCTGCCCCCAAATAAAATTTTCCTTCAGTCTCCAAATTCTAACTTTGCAGAGATTATGATACTGAAAAATCATGCATACCTAGAATACCTTGGTAACTTTGCCCGCCTCTTTCCTTTGGATTCTAAACTGCTCAACTGAAATTTCAAGTTATTGCAATGTTAGAAATTTATACACTAAAGGTACATTACATTTGCAGAGCAGAATTCATATTTGGGGCTGGGGGCTGTCCTCATCTTCCCCTCCCTATAGCTACATTCTTATATTTAGTCTTCTTTCCATTTCTGAGTGCACACCTTCAGGTTTTCATGGGATACCAATCATAAGAACATATGCTTTGCACAAAGAGGATACCAGGTTCAGTCTCTGGCATCTCCAGTGAAAAATGCAAAATCAGATAATCATGTAATATGAAAGACCTTTATCCTTGGAAACCTGCAGCCAGTTAAATTGGACAGTACAAGGCAACATGACTTGGTCTTTAACAGCTTCCTGTTTTCTGAACAAGTAATTGGGTTTTTGATTCCTTTGTTGAAAAGTACTGCACAGTGGGAAGGGGAAAGTCAGAAAGTAATTGCTGATGAACAAATAAGAAAGGGAGAGAGTAAAGAGGTGAGGAAAGGGAGAGAAAGAGAAGATGGAGGAGGCGGTCATGGAACATTTCCAAACCAGTGTTAGTACTGATAGGATGGCCAGAGTGAAAGTAGGGTGGGATGGAAGAATGCAGCGGCGATGGATTAGACAAACATATGGAGACATTCCTGCAGCCTTCCCTAATCTGGGGCCTTCTAGATGCTTTTGACTGTAGGTCCTGTCGTCCATGACTGTTGGCCATAGTTGGAGCTGATGGGACTGTTAATTCAATACATATTGAATTGTATTGTATCATCTCTCTTTCATCGGTAGATTAATGAACCTCAAAGCTTATGGGGAGAAAGAGACAACTTCAGGTAGAACCTCCCAAACACAATCCTTTAAAATGGCAGGCTGAGTTTTGAAATCTGTAAGCTGTCTTTTTTCTTTCTTCCAGGAAGAAATAGAGCTTGCTGCATATCCTCCAAAATGGAACCCTGTTTAAAACAGGTGCGCGCGCGTGCACACACACACACACACACACACAGAGGGGGCAGGCTGTACATCTGGCTGTTTTAATCTCTTACACAACATGTATATCTTTTAAAGCCACAGGCTCTGTAAGGAAACAGAGCAAACACGATTGTCCTTTCTAGCCTAACACAAGCAGGCAGTTGAGAAAATGGCTAACTGCAAGGCTGGCTTGACTAGCTATTGTGGGAAGAAGAAGCAGAGAGAGAATATTCTTTTTGATGTCCTTCTACTGGCAAAGACATTTTCATTCAGGTCTCAGCCCCAGGGGAAGGCAAAGGCAAATCCCTCTGAACAAATCTTGCCAAGAAAACCCCATGATGGGTTCACCTTAGGATCACTGTAAGTCAGAAATGCAACAACAACAGTGCCTGTGGCAGCTAAACTTGTCTGGAGTTGAAGGGAATCTATTCTGTTGGTTACTGGCTCTGTCTTTTATTAATGCATTTTTAATTATGTTTTAAAAGTATTTGTTTTTGTGTTATGTTTTAATCAAGTTTTTTGTTTTGAGTAGAAAGATGAGTATCTAAATAAAATAAAATACCTCTTCAGCTATTTGGCTTAATGGTCGGGGGCGGGGGGGGGGCCTGTAGCCCATCAAATAGGTGCATCGTACTGAATGATGTAAACTTCCAACGAGATAGTCTGGTGGGGGAGGGGCATTTAAAAGAGTTCTTTAAGTAATGACAAGTCTTTTACACTCAATCACCTTTGCAGCTTTTGCAACACACTAAAAATGAACCCCAAATGCTTCAACTCCTAGCAGGAATCTTGTTCATTTCAGTCTGGGAGTGAGTGCCAGGAGTAAGAGCACTGGAGTAAGGTTTAAATTGCCGGGCCATCTGATTAAACTAAGTTCTTCATTTCCATAATGCTAAGCTTCCCAACAGCTGTGAATTAACTTCACGGTTGCTGTGGCAATGGAGCCAGTGCAATGAACAACAGTTTATAGCTCTGTTTTTCAAAGAGCAGCCTGAAAGAAAAGCTAGTAGAACTAGATAGACAGTGATGGCCCCTCTCTCTTTGCACGGACAATAGATCTATCTTTTGTATTGCCCATTTACTCCTAACTAGACTCTTTAGTGTTTTAGGTAATAGAATTGCAAGGATAGCAATTCCGGTAAGAGACAGCTTAAGAAGATGCCAAGGATAAAAGATGGTATCAGTTTCAAAGGAGTTGAGTCTTGTAGGCTTCAAGAAATGATTACACTCTCATTTAATTCAATGAAATTCTGGGCTCCAGTCACTTCTCAAGATCCATTCATTGCAGAGTAATCCTGGGTCTTTTGTTCTATGTATGTTATAAACAGTGATTCTGATTTTCACATTTTAAGCTCTGTAGTAAGTGGCCGCAACATTCTGGCTACAGGGAGATGATTATCAGCTCTGCTGTAAAGCAGGAGTGGGCAACACTGAGAGGTACTGGGGCTAGATTTATTTCCCAGGACCCTCTGCAGGTCACATAGACTCCCAAAACAAAAACCCCAGGGTGGGTGGACGTTCACTTCTGGTTCTCAAAAAATGGGCATTTGTGATGTCGAACTGTACAGAGGGAGCTTGCAACCTATTTAAAAAGGAATTTATTACACCTGGAGCCTTCTGAGAGCAGCAACTCTCCCTCTTTTCTGGCTAAGGTTCTAGAGATGTTGAAGGCCACAAAAACATCCTATACGTGCCAGCTCAAGCTTTAAGGTCTTCATGGGAAGGCTTTGTCTTGATCCTACCACCTTCACAGGTACGTTTGCTGAGGACATGGGAGAAAGAGAGTTCTCTGTAGCGGCTTTCAGGCTGTGGAACTCTGGTCCGTGGGAGGTCTGATGGGCCCCATCTCTGCTCTATTTCACTCCCTCACTGCTCTGTTTTTGCCGGCAGTGGAAGACCTTTTCATTCAGGCAGGCCGTTGAGATTTAAATTAGGTAGCAGATGCGTGTGTGAAGTGGTGTGCTGTATCTTTTTTCAATCTTTTATTAGAAATCATGTTTTGAATGTGTTCTGTTTTAACCATTTCTTAAAAAAATAATACTGCTCTTCATTCTTTTATAATGTTTGTAAAATGAGATTTTAACTGAAGTTACTGTAAGCTGCCTTGGATCCTATTCTGTGGAGTATAAATTCAATAATTAATTAAATAAATCTTTAGGAGGCTATGTGTGGTCCCAGGGTCCACCCTTTGTGCACCTCTGTTGTAACACAAGACAGAATCAGAAGAATATTACCTCTAGAAGCAGCACTTCTCTTCTCAAAAGAGGAATGCTTTAGGGTGGGATGTGGGTAGATCGTACTTCTGTCTCTTCCACATAACTCTCCGATTTACAGAGGTAAAGCTGGGACATATGGGTGAAACACATCAGAGAGTGGTCAAAAGGATGTGGCTAGGAGAGCCAGTGCTTGGCCGTGGAAACCCACTGGGTGACATTGAGTCTGTCACACCCTCCGCCTCAGAAGACCTCACGATAGGTTAACCTCAGAGTCTCCATAAGTTGGAGACAATTGGAAGGCACACAACAAGAACTAGGAAACAAGAGGCAGAAGTTATTGAAGAAGAATAAACAAAACTACTACTCTAAGCAGAGAAAACCTGGAATTTATGTGCTGAGTTTAGGAAGGGCAAGATCCCTCCCCCACCTTCCTCTCCTTTTCTTCCTGCTAAGTTAATTGAGTGCACACTACTTTTATACTTTGAATGCAGCAACTGAAGTAAGCCTAGGACAAAGGGCATAAGTGGAGGAGGAGAGAGAAACAGGACATTTTAAATGCTGCTAAAAAAGTGGGACAGCAGAGGATTAACCAGGGCTGTCCTCCAGGACAGTTGGAGGATATTGTTTTCAGAACCAGGAGTTCTGAACACTTTCACTTTCTGATGTTTCTACTCTTTAAAGGTTAGGACAAAATACATTTTGAAAGGGGGTGCAGTCTGCACCAGTTCCTAGAAGGGCTATTTTTGGCCCCTAGACAGGTTGGCCAGTTCTTGTGTATAGCATTACAAGCTCAGGTAGCTCAAAGGTAGACAAAGGTGTGTGATATAGCTATCTCATGGGCCAATACTTCATCCAGTGCTAGATACAGGAAGGTGCAAGGGCAAGGTTCTCATCAATGTTTCTATGAATGTATGTTTTCATTCCCCAGTAGGATCAACACACTGGAAAAATGTGTTCTTCACATGCTCAGAGGTACTTTCTCCTTATCACCATTCCACAGGCTATACATCTAAGCTTTGCTCCAATTAAATCTCAGGCACCCGTGATTATTAGGAGTGACTTCCACAGTGTCTTCTGTCTCTTGAAATTCTTTCTTGTCTTGGTTAGCCAGTAAAAACAGATTGATTTGCCTTTATTTCACAAAAATACAACTGCAAAGGTTTTGTTGGATTTCTTAAAAAAACAAGGTAAGGAATTAAACTTTTCTTACAGGCAACAGAAGCATGTGACACAGAGTTATAGCTTTCTTCTTGATTTGTATCTGTATAACAAAGAAAATCTGTTAGGAATATATCTTAGAGCCGACAGCACAAATCTTTTTACTAATAGCCTTTATCGGAAAAATGGCAGAAAAATAAATATCATTTGGCAGATAAGCAGTGGAAGACTGTTGCTGAACAACCAAAGATTTGTGTTTTAACATTTGCGTAGCATAACTGTGGTCCAATGAATCTATAAATTGGCTTGTCCCGTTCCATGTAAGTCAGACGAATATATGCAATAACTTTGTTTAACTATGCTCACTTATGACTGAATCAGGTTGTACAAATAGAGCCAAATATTTAACAGCAAGAGATAAGATGAACAGATTTTTATATCTTGGTGGCAGAAAATGAATGGCTAGCCAACCCACCTGCATGGGAACCAATGTCTCATGCTATAATTCTAGATTATTGTTATTATTTGGTTTGGATAGAACTGTTTTAGTTTTTCTGACAACAAGAAAGCATACCACCCCATCATTTTGAATTTAGCCCTTTTGAAATGGCATGTCCACTATAATAATATGTGTCAGATAGTCAAAGAAAACACTGGTTGTAGTCTGAAAGACCCAGAAATTAGTTTTGCCTGTTTGTGGAAAAGCACCTATATCACACAACTTCAAAAAACCCTCCTGGAATTCCAGGAAGAGCCTTTTGTAACTGGGTAGGTTACTTTTGTGGCCATGTTGCTTGGGGAATTGTGACAGCTACAGTCCCAATGTGGTGTAGCGGTTTGAGCATTGGACTATGACCAGGGTTCAGTTCCCTGTTTGGCCGTGGAAACCCACTGGGTGACCTTGGGCGTGTCACATACTCTCAGCCCCAGAAAACCCTGTGATAGGTTAGCCTTAGGGTCACCATAAGTTGGAAATGACTTGAAGGCACACAAGAACAACAATTCCAAAAAGTTACATATCCTCACTGCTTCTAAGATATGTTGGTGTGCATCAGGAAACTCTTGTCATGAATGCACAGGAAAATAGTTGTTATATTATTGTTGTGTGCCTTCAAGTTGTTTCTGACTTATGATGACCCTAAGGAGAACTTATCATGGGATTTTCTGGGGTTGAGAGTAAGTGACATTCCCAAAGTCACCCGGTGTACCTTTATGTCTCATCTTTTCTGCATCACTCTCAAGGTGACTCTCCTCTTTCCCGATTCATCTGTTGATTGTTGCCATTGTAATCAATGCCTGACACATGGATTAATTTGTTGCGGGGGGACTGGAGGAGTCCGAGAGCTGTCATCCCAAAAATGCTCAATCCTGGCCGTCCACATTAGGTATGTGTGTTTGCATGTATTTATATCCCATTTTTCTCCCAATAGGGGACCCAGAGTACTTTTTTTTCAGATTGGCCTCCTTAGAGCGTCATCTCTTCTGTGCCATGCTTTAAGGCATTTTTTGTTGTTGTTCTGTGTTATTTCTGTTGTTCGAAAAATAAGATACAGAAAGATGAAGGTGGGAAGCAAAGGAAGAGCATCTCCCTATACTGGATGTTTACCCAAAACAACAACTGCATGTCATTTTGTTGCAAGGCTGGCTCTGTTCTTTCCCCAGTCACATTCCTCTCAAGAGCTTTGACCTCTAATCATTTCTCTTCTAATTTCCAAGGCCTCCTCTTGCCTCTTCTTCAAGACTTGGAGGAGAAAACGATTGTTCTTTGCATAATAAGCAGCCCCTAATGGTAGCATTTCAGAAACCTCTTTAGTGTTATGTTCAATAGGTTTTCTCCATAATTGCTAGATCTAGAAATTTCAAAAATTAGGTTCTTAAGGTTTTAGCTCTCTGAGAAGATTAAAGCTCAGGCCCATCCGATGAAGCTGCACAGACAGAGAAAAGAAAGTACCTCTTCATACACACACAATGTGTAATTAACATATGAAAGCCACTACCTCAAGCTGTTGTGACAGCCACTCTGTTAGATGTCTTTAAAGGAGAATTGGACCAATCCAGTAAATCTCTTGGTGGTTATTAAGCATGATGGCTATGTGAAATTTCAGATTGAAAAGTAGTATGGTGCTGACAGGACTGCTCCTACCCTTAGGCAGAGTGAAATGACCATCTCAGACAGCAGATTTTTGATGGTGTGTAAGAGCAGCAAACCAGAATAGTTTGTCTGGCCTAAGGTACCATACACCCTAAGTTTGCAAGTGGGCAGTACTATTTTCTTTTTTATCTCAACCAGCAAAATATCTTAGGCTGATCCTGGACACTGAATACGAGCTGTTGATGAGCATCTGTCTGTTCTAATGTTCTGTTTGTGGACAGACACTAATTGGACAGTGTGGGATGCCAGGCATTGGACTAAATGGATCTTTAGTCTGATCCAGCTGAGTACTTACGTTCTTAACAGTGTATGATCTTGTTACGTGATGGGTTGAAGTGGACAGCTGTTGGGGATAACACATATAAACTCCCATCCATCTGGCTTATACTGATCATCCATCAATTTCTCTTGGAGGTGAGGGACATTGACATGGCCAGCTGTGGTCTGTGCCGTCTGCATATGGCCAGGAACACAAGGTTTGTCTTGATCAACTCATTCCTCATTTCAGAACAATTCCTCATTCCAGAACAATTTATTACACACTTCTAGCATAGAGATGCAAAAGAAATTCACTGTTACCCAGATGTTTTATGAATTTATCCAGTTTGTTCTGTGCAAACTATGAAACTATGCAAGTGCCTGTTGATTTTCTGGCATCAGAAAGAAACTACAAACACCAGTTCTTTTCTTCCTTTCTGTTTGCACAACTAAATGTGTACAACTCAAAATGCATACTTTTTAAAAAAAAAGAATGGACACAAACCTGCTTTAGTCAAGTGGGAACAATACATGGGGAAAATATATAAAATTGAGTATATTCGGAAAGTCATGTACCAAAATACTCATGACTTTCCATACCAGAAAACAAAGCATTATCCAATAAAGAGCATCATCAGCAGAACAAGAATGCTGGTGGGATTCTGGGAAATACAACAGAAATGAAACTGACAAAATTTCACATCCCCATTCAGGCAAAAGGAAGAATACCATTTCAGTATTCTGTACATTCCTTTAATCGTCTGGAAAAAGTGGACATCTGCACCTTTTTTATTCTGTTTTTTAAAAAGTATGCTTCGTTTAAAGGAGTGCAATTACCACATAGTATAGTAGCTGTCCCATTACCTTGTACTAATATTGACACTGGATTTTGATTGCTTACTCAATGGAAATATTTTGATATATCATTCCATGGCCCATTGTATGAATGGAGGATACACAAGCAACTGATGAATATTTAGCGTTATGGTCTGCAGAGAACCAGACATGACAGAGACTGTAATTTGTCCTTTCTGGATTCCAGGCCTTTTATCAGCTTTTTTATTTGTTTGGGTGGTTGATTCGAAATGTTTAGGCAGGAAGAGAATACAAAATCTACCACTCTGAATCTTTTCCAAATCCATAGCATGACCTTTAAAGTCCTGTGGCATTTTGACCTGCTAGCTGACCTATATCTCTCTACAGGTTCTAAACAATTAGTAGGAAGTGTTCAACTCTCAGCCCAGAAGGACCTATATAAAAAAGCAATTTAGGCATATGGGTATAGTAGAATAGGTTGCTGCTGTTTGTTAAGTTGTTTTCAAAGTCTTTTTTTCCCTGCAACTCCTATGTTGCTTTGAATCTCAACACTAAAAACTTCTTAGATAATAAGAGGGAATTAAAAGGTATTTTCATGATTTGATTTCATTCCTAATTGAATTATTAAAGGCTGTCTTCAGTTTATACCAGCCAGCCAGTTTGTGTTACTATCACACCTATAGCTAAGAGCACTCATAACATTTGAATGTTAATTATGGTTTCCTACCTTTGCCCTGTTTAAAGAAAGCACCTTTAGGGAGATGCAAGAAACTACTTTAACCAAGATTTACTTAGGGCTGATACAGCACTTAGCCATTTTTATTTTTATTTTTTAAAAATTGTTTAGTAAATTTAATATATGAAGATTTCTTTACCTACAGTTACTACTATTTTCCAAAACCTGATAGTCCTATTTGTATCTGAAGAAAACCATTAGAATCAAGCATCACACCTATGATTTCTGACATCATGCTTGGAAATTTTTTTCATAGTATAAGATTGCCATTTAAAAAACAAACAAACAAAAACCTCTTCCTTACAATATTGCCAAAAGAAAACTGTGAATGTGTAATGAAAAGCAATTTCTGTACTATTTCTGGAATTTCACTCTGAAAGTCGAGTTCCAATTTAATCATCTAGAAGATCTTCTTTTTTGAAAAAGTTAGCTAGCAACACTTGACATTTGTTAGCACAAGCTAGGAACAAGCTAGAGTTTATGTGAGAAGAAATCCACCTAGAGAGGGCACTATCTTTCTTCATATCTTCTCCCCCACCTCAGGCCTCTGTTAAAGATTAAGGGCTCTTAGGAATGGCCTGGGATGTATCACAGAAGGATGGAGTGAATCAGAGAAAATCAGATGGAAGTCTTCTTACTGCCGTTTCCCTCTGTGTCACGGGTTCTCCAGTGTTTCTTCTCTGGACAGTCTGCTATTGTTCATTTGTTACTGGAGAAGGTGTGGAGAATTTGTAGAGTGCAGAGATGTGTTCCCCGTATCAGGGGGCATCGCATCCATTCACTTCATTGTAGGTGAAGTATCTCAGAATCCTAGAATCTTCAAGTACCTGGTTGACATTGAGAGAATGAAAGGAGTACACTTGAATATTTCTGGTTTTTTTTCTTACCTATTTACCTTGATCCCAAAGGTGCTGGTAGGCCATTCTGAGTCTCAAATGTAATAATGTACTAAATGTACTAATAGATTCCTCTTCCCTCCATTCCACATGAACATAATACAGGCCATTGCTGGATGTATGCACAAGCAAAGCTACAGTTTAAGGCCCCGGAAAAGGAGAGCCTCTAAATATAAACACAAACAGAGAGACTCATTTTGGGGAGTAGGGGGAATGCTATAGGACCTTTTAATCTTGATATAACTTTGAATCTCAGCATGTCTTAATCCACCCCTAGTGAAAAGTACTGCTCCTGTACAACCTCTGATGGGAAATTGCTCTGTGTGTGTGAGTGTGTGTGTATGTCTCCACCTGCCAAACACGCCATCTGTTTACCTACTTACTTACAAGCAAAGGGAATCTCAATGCAGGGATTTTCCTTTTCTTTTTTTTCTTTCTGATTACAGTATTACAGTTGGCCCTCCACATTTGCAAGGGTTAGGAATGCAGGCTTCTCACAGAAGTGGACAAATCACAAATATCAATGTGTCTGTGACTGTGAGAAGCGGGTTGAGGCATAGTGGAGAGAGCAGGCACTCAGGGTCTGAACCAGATGACTGGAAGGAGAGAGAAGGGGAGGTTAGCATGGTGGCCTGATACTTCTTTGGGTGTGGGGAGGATTGAGAGAAGGTTTGTGGTAATGAGGAATTGGACTGTCAGCTGTCCTTAGCTACCTAGACAGTGGCTAGTGGTGGTGGAGGAGGAGGAGAGCCAGAGGCAGGTTTTTAAGGGGTTGCATGGCCTGATCAGAGCCACCAAGAGGGAAAATTCCCCTGGAAAAGAAGTGCCTGAGGTGGGGGTGGGCTGGGATTGAAGAAATTCACAAATAATCAAATCTTTGAAAGTCAAACCTGCAAATGTGGAAGGGCAATTATATTTACAAAGACCTCTCATGGGGGTAGTAGATTTCTATCTTCAGGGTATACATACATGTGTGTGTGTGTGTGTGTGTGTGTGTGTGTGTATTCATATATATCATTATCTAGATATGATACTGCGGTGGAGAGGGCAAACTGCAGACCATAAGATACATGTGGGTAGTTTTGATGTCCACTCACTTCCTGTTTTGAAAAACATCCATACGGCCCTGATAAGGTGAGAGGCCAGATCAGAGCAGTTTTTGGCCTCTTCAACTTTTGGGGGGGCACCAGAGGCAGTGATGGGATATAGCCCTCCAGAATCCCATGGAGGGGTAATGCTGGCCCCCAACCATTGCTAATTGTCCAACCTTGTTCTAGATGAATCTAGACATGAGGCAATCTTATCTTGCATACAGGACCATAGCTTCCTTGTCAGTATCTGGAAGAGCTTTCCCTTTTTTTGCTTGGAAAGTTATAGCATCATTCCTATCTTCTACTGCGCGCTGTATCTTTCTATCCACTTGTATTCAATCACAGAAGGATAAATTGATTAAACACTTGAAATGTATTGTCTTGGAAATTATAACTCAGGGAAGAAATCCAGCCTGTACTTGTATTCAGCCAAACGGGCAAAGTAGTGCTGTATTCTCTAGGAAGAACTGAAAATAAGATGCTCATAGTAGAGAATCTTGAAGTAGAGAATCTTGAAGCTTGTTAATAGCTGTGTATCTCAAACTGATCACACTGGCAAACAGCACCAGAATGGATTCAGCCCTGTTTTCACACAGTATTTCCATTTGTTGACCTAAGACTGCTGTTTCATTGTGACCTTATCTGTCATAGAGGGTATTTATTTTTAAGAAGGGTTTGATGACGTTCATTCCATTTCTGAAATAATTTTTTTTCCAAGCTGAGGAAACACCCTTCTGTGGGCCAGCAAAAGGGAACGCTGAATTTCATCTGGCACTCCAGAATTTGTGAAGGGTAAACTGAAGGAAGCATAACTTGAGGATTTAATTTTCCATTATTTTCTGGCTAGCTGTTGTTTAAAAAATCAATCATATTCTAAAAGAGGGCTTTCCAAGAGGGATGTTAGTGTTGCCACCCCATGCTTCATTACGTTTTAACTACAAGCAGAGCAACAGTAACCTCAGGTTATTAAAGGAGAACACTCCTGGATTTTTTTTCCATGTTTCATTTGGAAGTAAAGCATTCTGCTGAAAGCTACATAATGTTTCCTAGGGCACAGACAGATGTCTGTGTTGTTTGTTTCCTGAAAGAAAGCTGCTCACCAGTGGGAAATGCTGCACATAACTGCCATAGTATCTCTTGGCATTTGTTTTGCGTACCATATATGCCAGCCTTTTGAGTTTCCCTCAAGGTTCCTTTCTGCAGCTGCTTACCCTTGGAATAGCCTCTTGAGTCCTTACCCTTCTCTCTTCCATCTTTGATGACTTGGCCTAAAAAAGAGTGTGTGTGTGTGAGAGAGAGAGAGAGAGAGAGAGAGAATGCTTGGACAGAGGATGGGAAAATAACTTTATTGGACTAGAGATCCCAGAAATCCTCAGTCAACATGTGCAATGTCTATGCCCAGTGAGCAATTTTGAGAATTGTAGTCAGGGAGCCAGCATGATGTAGTCATTTGAGTGTTGGACTACAACTCTAGGTAACCTTGGGGAAGCTACAGTCTCTCAGCCTCTGACAAAGGCAAAGGCAAACCACTTCTGAACAAATCTTTCCAAAGAGCATCTGTGATAGGTTCACCTTAAGATTGCCATAAGTTGGAAACAGCTTGAAGTCATGCAAGAACAACAAAGAGGTATGGTTGATGACATCACAGATCACATGGTCTCAGGTCTTCAAAATCAGGAGCTAGATTTGACAGTCTTTGTGGTTGTATTGGTAAGCACTTTGCTATCTTTAAAATTAAAAATAGGTGGAAGGAAAATCCTATTTTTTGCAGCGTATGATTCCCATTGTTCTCTGAGTGTCGATTTATGTCCCCTTGACAATTCTGCGTAGCATGCCCTGGGTTCTTACAAAATTTATTTATGTTATTATTTTAAGAAAAGACAATTACCCAGGAATATTTGACGATGTGATAGCATACACTCTTCCAGTTAAGAAGGAAGGAGGCAAGTGCACAGAAGCACAAATTTAATTACATGGATTCAGCTCTTGTCTTTTCTAATAGCCTTCTGCTATGTGTTATATCTTTCTGGTTATGGAACATGTGAGAATGAAAAAGGCTTCTTAATAAAATATACATGCCCAACAATCATAGAATCATAGAATCATAGAAATGTAGACTTGGAAGAGACCACACGGGCCATCCAGTCCAACCCCCTGCCATGCAGGAACACCCTCAAAGCACTCCCGACAGATGGCCATCCAGCCTCTGCTTAAAAACCTCCAAGGAAGGAGACTCCACTACACTCCGAGGCAGCATATTCCACTGCCGGACAGCCCTGACTGTCAGGAAGTTCTTCCTGAGGTTCAGGTGGAATCTCCTTTCCTGCAACTTGAATCCATTGCTCCTTGTCCTGGTCTCTGGAGCAGCAAAAAACAAGCCCTCTCCCTCCTCTACATGGCATCCCTTCAAATATTTAAACATGGCTAGCATGTCCCCTCTTAACCTTCTCTTCTGCAGACTGAACATACCCAGCTCTCTAAGTCTATCCTCATAGGGCATGGCTTCCAGGCCCCTCACCATTTTGGTCGCCCTCCTCTGGACCTGCTCCAGCTTGACCATGTTCTTCTTGAATTGGGGTGCCCAGAACTGGACACAGGATTCAAGATGAGGTCTAACCAAAGCAGAGTAGAGCGGTACCAGTACCTCCCTCGATCTAGACACCATACTCCTATTGATGCAGCCGAGAATTGCATTGGCTTTCTTGGCTGCCACATCACGCTGCTGACTCATGTTCAGCTTGTGGCCTATTAGGACTCCTAGATCCCTTTCACACGTACTGCCATCCAGCCATGTGTCCCCCATCCTATATTTCTGTATTCCATTTTTTCTACCTAAGTGTAGGTAGACTTCTCTCTGTTGAATTTCATTTTGTTAGCCTTGGCCCAGCTCTCCAATTTGACCAGGTCATTTTGAATTTTGATCCTGTCCTCTGGCGTATTAGCAACTCCTCCCAATTTGGTGTTATCTGCAAATTTGATGAGCATGCCCTCTATTCCTTCATCCAAGTCGTTGATGAAAATATTGAACAGCACTGGGCCCAGGACAGAACCCTGTGGCACCCTGCTAGTCACTTCTCTCCAGGATGAAAAGCAGCCATTCGTGAGCACCCTTTGGGAACGGTCAGTCAACCAGTTACAGATCCACCTGACAGTAGCTCTGTCCAGCACACATTTTACTAGCTTCTTTGCAAGAATGTCATGTGGAACTTTGTCAAAGGCCTTACTGAAATCGAGATATGCTACATCCACAGCAGTCCCTTCATCTATCAAGCTAGTAACTCTATCATAAAAAGAGATAAGATTAGTCTGGCATGACTTATTTTTGAGAAATCCATGTTGACTTCTCGTGAGTATCGCGTTGCTTTCTAAGTGATTAGAAACTGACTGCTTAATGATCTGCTCCAGGATCTTTCCGGGTACTGACGTCAGGCTGACTGGGCGATAATTATTTGGGTCCTCTTTTTTTCCCTTCTTGAAGATGGGGACAATATTTGCCCTCTTCCAGTCTGCTGGAACTTCTCCTGTCCTCCAAGATTTCTCAAAGATTATAGCAAGTGGTTCTGAAATGACCTCTGCCAGTTCTTTTAATATCCTAGGATGCAATTCATCTGGCCCTGGAGACTTGAATTCATCCAGTGTGGCCAGGTATTCCTGTACCACCTCTCTACTATCATGTGCCGCATTTCCCCTGCTTCTTCACCTGCTCCCCAACTGCTAGGTTGAGCGCTTGTATCCTTCTGGGAAAAAACTGAGGCAAAGAAGGTGTTAAGTAGTTCTGCCTTTTCTCTTCCCCCTGTTAGTAATTCGCCATCTTCCCTGCGCAGTGACCCTATCGCCTCTTTGTTTTTCCTTTTGCTGCGGACATATTTTAAAAAGCCCTTTTTATTGTTTTTAATGTCTCTGGCCAGCCTAAGTTCGTTCTGTGCTTTAGCCTTTCTGACCTTCTCCCTACATCTCCTGGCTACTTGCTTAAATTCTTCTTTGGTGGTTTCCCCCCTCTTCCATTTCCTGTACACGTTTCTCTTAACGCTTAGCTCAGCTGAGAGTTCTTTAGTCAACCATTCTGGTTTCTTCAGATGCCTTCCATTTTTCCTCCTTATTGGCACAGTTTTAGACTGTGCCTTCAGTATCTCCCTTTTAAGGAACTCCCATGCCTCCTGAACTCCTTTCCCTTTCACTATTCTTGACCACGGAATTTCAGCCAGCAGCTCCTTAAGTTTACAGAAGTCCGCCTTTTTAAAATCTAAGATGAGTGTCTGGCTACACTTATTTTCTCCTTCCCACTGAATGTCAAATTCCAATACAGCATGGTCACTCCCCCCTAAAGATCCAACTACTTCTACCTCATTAACAAGGTCATCTCTGTTGGTCAGGATCAGATCTAGAATATTGGATCCCCTTGTCGCCTCTTCCACCTTCTGGACCATGAAATTGTCTGCAAGACAAGCAAGAAACTTGCTGGACCTTGCTGTCTTGGCAGAGTTTGACTGCCAGCATATATCCGGGTAATTGAAATCTCCTATTATTACTGTATCTCTCCTTTTTGAATGCGCGGTCATTTGGTTGAGGAAGGCGTCATCAAGGTCCTCAGTCTGGCTTGGAGGTCTGTAGTAAACCCCCACCAGAATATCCCTATTGTTTCTCGCTCCCTTAATTCTTACCCAGATGTTCTCAACCTGGCTTTCTGGGTTTAAGTCATGGATCTCTTCACAGGTGAAAACATCCTTGACATACAAGGCTCCTCCTCCTCCTCTCTTGTTTGGTCTATTTCTACAAAATAGGCGATACCCCTCTATTCCTACATTCCAATCCTGAGACTCATCCCACCAGGTCTCAGTGATGCCTATCAAATCGTATTTATTTTGTTGTACTAGGAGTTCAAGTTCATCTTGCTTGTTTCCCATACTCTGCGCATTAGTGTAGAGACACTTAAATCCCTGGGCCCTTCCTGCAAGTCCTGTACTATAGTTTCTTCTCCTCCCACTATTGGACGCTTGTACTACTTGGTCAATATCATTTGGGCCTTTTCCCCCTGCACTCGCTGAGTCTTTGCCCTGAATAATATTGTCTCCCTCCCCAGCAGAACTTAGTTTAAAGACCTCTTAATCCTCCATGCAAGATTGTTTGCAAAAACATTCCTGCCAAGTTTCGTGAGGTGCAGCCCATCCCTTGCCAGAAGGGATGCCCAACAATCATAGAATCATAGAATCATAGAAATGTAGAGTTGGAAGAGACCACACGGGCCATCCAGTCCAACCCCCTGCCATGCAGGAACACCCTCAAAGCACTCCCGACAGATGGCCATCCAGCCTCTGCTTAAAAACCTCCAAGGAAGGCAGGGGGTTGGGCAATGATATAATGTATAACATATCTCTCTTACCTTTTCTCAGAGCAGTTTCTCTGAACACAAGAAGCACACAAATATGATACTGAATGAAATCTCTGTGTCATTCATACAGATGATTCTTTGTTAGAGAATATTCATAGCACAGAAATCCTGATACCCAGAACATCTGGTTTGGTCCTCTTTCTTCCATTTGAGATGAGAAGGGCAGAATAATTGAGCCTGGACCAATAAAATGTGAAATTCGGCCCCTAGTAAAGGAATTGTCAATTTTATTATAAGCACAACCAAATGTCCTCTTTATTTGCCCACAGTACATAGTGGTGTATATATAGTCTCCCATGGAAAAATACTGTTTGAGAATAGATAGATATAGGATGGCTACGTGTACATATGTGCTTTCAACTCCCCTGTTGATTTATTTTTTGTGTGGATTAAGATGATTAATTTTGCTACACTTACTGGCTTGGCCTAAATACTTTGGAGGTACCAGATCCTGGCTGGTCAGCAGGGTCAGCCCTGATTAGTACTTGCATGGGAGACCACCAAGAAATACCAGGTACTGTAAGCTGTATATCAAAGGAAGGAATTGGCAAAACCACTTCTGAGTATTCTTTGCCTAAGACAACCCTGTGAAATTCATGGTGTTGCCCTAAGTCGACAGGTGACTTGAAGGCACATATTACACACATGATGCAGTAGGGTGCAGGTGACTATTTCAACATGTCCTACTAAAAATGTTGTCATACACCTGCATTTAAAAGATGGTTAAATACCATTATGCCATCCTGAACACACTTGATTTCTCCTGATTTTGGAAGCTAAGCAAGGGCAGACATTATTAGTGAAGATCACCAGAGATTTCTGGGTAGGGCTAGTGAAGAAGTTTGCCTGAATCTCTGAAGAGCCACCACTGTTTCATGGCTGATTTGGAGTTGACAGTACTTGGCTGGATGGACCAAGGAGCTGACACATGATAAGGCACCTTCCAATGTTCCTATGTAACACTAAGCTGAATGCGGTAGACCAGAAAATCTTTTGCCTTTCAGATATTGAATGCCACAGCCTTCACCATCCCTTAGCATTGGCCATGCTATGTGATAACTAATAAGAGTTGTGGGCAAAAATATCTAGATAGCCGAAGTTTCCCATGCCCTGTATGCTATAGACCAGGCCTTCTCTGGCTATTTGCCAGAGACCAGTCTCATATTTATGCCCATTCGCTATAAATAATTTTTTCTCTCCATGGATCTCTCCTGATCCACAAAAGTCACTTTGAGAGATTGTACAGACAATCAGGTTTAACCCAGAGTATATATGATCATAGCAGAATGAATGACTGTTTGAATATTATCCAGAAAAGTAGGTGAGAATAGTTTTGCCATATATCATATATTGATCATATTTTTTTTCTAAACAATACCATACAAATTTTCCCACATTCAAAAGTGCAGTCCTGGCTTACGTTATGAGATCTCACTTTTGATAATAAGTAGATCAAGGGTGGGGAATGTATACTCTTATAGATGTCATTGGACTGCAACTCCCATCAGCCCAATCCAGGATAGCCAGTGACGAGGAAGGCTAAGAGTTGTGGTTCATCATCCTCCAGAGGGATGCTTTGTCCCCCTCCCTGAGATCTGAGTTTGGAATATAGAATAGTTTTGTCAAATTGGCAAGGTAAAAAGTTTTAAAACTGTGAAAGGATAGGAAAAATTAGTCTTAGTACTGATTCTATAATTCTTAGAAGCAAGAGGTAACAAATGAATTTGTACTCTTCATCATTGACCTGCAGTGTAAGAGTTGCTAATATAATTATCACACACACCATACACTCTCATTTTTCTCTTTCTTGACTCAGCAGCCCTCATATGACTTATCAGCCACAAAGAGCAGAATTTGTGTGTCACCCTTTGCATCCAGGAATCCAATATTAGCTGTCCTTCAGAAACCCAAGACAGATTCTTCACTCACTTTGATGCACAAAGGCTGTGCTATATTTAGAGATGGGAGAAACAGACTCCATCACAACTCATGATTCACTCAACAAGTTACAAATCTGACATTTTAAGTTCAGGCTGAAGTTCTGTTACTATGAGATTTCAAAGTAAGAAAATGATTAAACCTGCAGTAATACAAGGCAATACGAGGCTTTTTAGCCAATTTGTTAATTAATTAATTTTGGGAGGTAAAAGTCTCAGGAAATGTGCCTCTTACCACACTCTTGTCAAACTGGGACTGTACTATCCCTACATACTCACATATGTGATTCAGTTTTATTTTATTTAAAAATATTTCCTAGGACTACATGGGGGGAAAAGATGGCCCTCTCCTTTTTTTTTCTTCAGTTAGAGCCCCTTAAAACAAAACAAAACAAATGATCACATAGCAAAATTCCAGGGACAGTTTCAAGAAATTATTTAGCTGGAGTTCTGCTTCCTGAGTTATAGGAGAGGCTGTATTTTAAAAAAGATAAATAAAAAGAAGAACATAGTTATTAATTAATTTAATTAAATTTATTTCCTGCATTTCTCCCAATGTGAGACCCAGGATGGCTGACAGCATAAATTACGATAAACTGCAACTAAAAATAATGATCATAATAGAAGATATTAAACATTTAACTGTTCTGTTTAAACAATACTATAAAGCATTTAAAACCATAGCAATGAGAATAAAAGTCCTTACAGCACACTTTCTTCATTAAAAAAACCCTTCTCTGCGTAATTATGTAAAGTTTGTTTAAATAAAAAGGCCTTTGCTGTTTGTGGAAGAAGAACACAGAGGGAACCACCTTAGCTTTCTTTAAGAGAGTTCCATAGCCCGGTAGAAGATTCCACTCACTCCTCATTTCTCCCTGCTAAGTTAATGGAGTGCAAACTTCTTGGAGTGTGAACTCAGTTTTCATGGATGAAAGTAAGCAGAGGGTGAAGAGGAAAAGTGGAAGGAGGAGAGAGAAACTGGGACATTTTAAAAGCCACTGGAAAAGTAAAATGACAGAGGATTCACTGGGGAAGTCTTGTTCCAAATCGTGAATTATAAACATCTTGGATCAAGTTTTGTTGGCAGCATGAAACCTGTTTTCAGTTTTACCCCCCTGCTCCATGGTTTTTTAATAGTATTCACAAAGCTATCCCTGTAATTATTCAGAAAATTTCTGCTAACCTTCAGCAAGGCAGAAAACTGCCTAAATGACAGATAATGTTTCCTGCACTGCTTCAGCTGTGAAATATTTAACACCATTTCAGAAACGAGAAATTTGAACAAGCCAACATGTTGAATGTAGAAGTGACTGAACCGCTGTATATGGAGTGATTTATGTTTCCGTGTCTGCAGTGCTTGCAGCATGGCCTGAATGTGGTTATGGAGTCAACCCATAGGACATGCTGTGAGCATGTTGATTATTCATTAGAGTGGTGAAAATATTACATAAATAAATATAAAGTGGAAGATGCAACCTGACAAATAGTTAGTTTTCTGGTAAGCCTGTAATGTTGACAGCAAAGAAAAAATACGGGATGCTTGCAAGGAAGAAAATGAATAAAATGCTTTTTAAAAAGAAAAAAAAATAGTCTTCCTGCTAGGCAGTTCTTTGCTGTAAACAGCCCAACCTATTTTCTCCCTGGAGGCAAAGAACAAGATGATACTTCCTCCCATACCATGTAACAAACTGAGGGATGTAAATCTTCAGTTATTTTTCTTCTTGCCCATGAGAATAAAAAACTTCATTTTTCCTTCTGCCTGCTGGGTGAGATGATGAGAGGCTTTATGGTTCTTTTTATCGTTCATTTTCATTTTTTTCATTTTTCATTTTTTTTTTCATTTTCACTTTTTTCATTTCGTTTGTACAAATAACACATTTTTGTGGGAAAATGGGAAGATGAGTTTGCATAAACTGCTCTCTTTCTCTCTTTGTCTCTTTTTTTGCGAGAGAAGTCCCCAAATATAAATGCGCAAAAATTCTAGTAACCTATTGAGACATATCAAGGTGCCCTTTTTTTGTCAAGAGTGAGAACATTTGTGAGCATTCTTTACATCCTTGGAAAAGTCAGCTGGACTGCCCATTGAATCTTCTTTCTGCACATCTGTTGGAACAGTGTCCTCCACCACACTAAAGTCACCAGGCTACCTAGTTTGAGGAAGAGTAGGTAGCTCAGTTCAGAACCCTCTTCTGCTCACAGAGGCAGCTCTCTCTCTAAGCCTAATAATAAGGCCGCCTATTCCTCCTATGTTCTTTTGTTTTGTTTTATCAATCATCTGTCTATCTATCTATCTATCTATCTAGTTATTTATTTTGGCGGCAACTTGACTTCCTAGACTCAAGTCCCCTTCTGGCCAGAGTTGCAATCTGTTCTGTTAAATATGTCAGCCCAGAAAATGTTGGCTAGCCAAACTCATATTTAGCTGTGGCGAGAAAAACTTAATGTAACAGAGAACTTAATTTAAGAGTGGATGAAAATATGGTTTGGCACAATAAACTCTTGTCTGAAGAAAGTGCCTAAAAGTAGAGGTTTCACAGTCAATATGAATAGCTGTCCCAATTTTACAGTTCTATCCTATGCATGTTTATTTGGAAGAAATTTCCAATATGTTCTGTGGGGCTTATTACTGGTTAAGTGTGCCTAGCATGGCAGCCCTCCATATAGGTCAGGGTTTTTCCTGGTGGAATTTGGTCCCTAACATTAGCTTTGTTCCAAACAATAACTTTATGTGCTTATGAATGGTAGCAAAAATAAGAAAGCAATGCATCTCACAGCATTTTTAAACTCATGTTTTTAATCACCTGTTTAGCACCTGGGCTTTGAATGAGAGCTGTGAGCAACACAGCTGGTTCAAATTCCACCTTCATGATTAACTCTGTAGGTGGTCTTAAGTGAACCATCTTCTCTTGGCTCTTCCATTTGCAATACGAATAGCAATGGTCATATTACAGGCTTCTTGTACATTTGCTGAAATAATGCCTGCAAAGTGCTATGAACATTCAGAAGTGCCATCTGAATGCTAAATCGTGAATGATATTCTTTGTGCAAGCTAGTGGCTGGTGTCTTCAGATATTTTTGTGTAACTGTAGAACTGTGGACCAACTTTGAATTGCTGTATAGTCAATAATTGCCTTGGAACTTGATCATGAAAATATTACTTGGAAGTGAATAGTCCTGGTTATGTAACATGCTATACAATATATGGATCTGATAGCGCCATCTGCTCATTCCTGGTTCTTCTTTCATCCTGATTCATGAAAACTACCTTCTTGGCAGCAAGTGTTCCTGCAGTTCTGGAAGTAGCTTTGATCAGGGCTTGATTAACATGCCTTAACAGTTGAGTCTTTGCATCTTCAGATACATCTAAACTCAGTTTCAACAGGTTTGGTTTTGTGCAGTCCTGTGCAACCAGTAAGCTACAGAGGAAATCCTTGGTCTTGTTGATTTGTAATTATTCATTGAAGGAAGTGTGCCAGTCTTTGAATTGACTCTGTTTACCTGATGGGCTCTGAAGAAGACCTGGTGGTCTCTGAGGAACCATGAGAAGAAGTAAAATAATTGCAAGCACTGCTCTTCATTCGTGTAATACTTTAATAGGTACTTGCTATAGCACTTTTTTATGCTTCCACAAGGATGCTTCCTGATGTTTCTGCAGACTCTTGTGCAAGTACAATATCATCTTTGGATTAAATTTCACTTTGTTCAAAAGTGCCACATAGTATCAGAAATTGTAAAACAGCCTTTCCTAGAGTAGAAGATACCTTCCTGCATGTGTACCCCCCCCCACCAACACTGTCTTTTTAGAAGGCAAAAGTCTGCCTTCTCTGGCCTCATTTCTTCTTAAAAATTTTAGAGTGTTTATTGATTTTCTTTGTAAGTAATTCACATCCTTGAAGCAGTTTTCACCTGCTTACATGGTACCCATGTGAGGGCCAACTAGCTGTGCCATTAACTGTGTGAGCAAAGTCAAGCTGCACATTTATTTTAAATAGCAGCTATGGGTGGGGGCCCAAGAGTATCACAGGAGGGTGCTGTGATATCTAGTATTCCTCTCCCAGCTGCTCTTTGCCCAGGGAGGGAAGCCCAATGCAAATAGCAGCTTTGGAGTGGATTTTCATCAGGTACACCGTATAATGGAAAGATTTTAACTCTCCCCCTTTCTTCCTATGATTGTGAATGCAGCTTGCTCTTTTGCTCCCCATCTACTACTGTCTGCACAATAAAAACTTTATGTAAATTCATGCAGTTTAATGTCATGTTTAGTTTGTGCTCTGAAACACTAGTAGGTGCCCTTGAAGCTGATGACATCTACGTAATTTTGAACCAAAAGAGCAAGATCCAAAGGGTTGTGCAAAGGACATACATTTATAATGGGGGAATTGCAAGCTTCGGATTTTGTTCTGAGTTCTGTAGCAGTGAACTTAACAAAGAAAATCTCTCCTGGTTCCTCAAAACCTTCCTGATTTTATTAATATAAAGGGAGGGTGTGTGATTTTGTTACTATTATTATTAAGGCATTTGAAACACTTGTTGATCTGCTGCAAATCATCCATATATCTACCAGCAGATTGCAGTCTATCTTCTGCCAACATTTGCCCTGAAATATTATGCATTTTCTACTGTATTATAGTTAAAATCACATAGCTACATTTTTGAAAATTAAGAAGGTAATATTTCTTGCTTTTTTATGTTAAAAGGAAAAAGTAATTTGAAATAACATGTACTTGCTCTCCCACTGTTGCTTCTAGTAGAAAATGATGAGAAATACTCCTTTATGTTTTACAGTATTTTGGAAGCTTGCTTGTGATATTCTGCATTGAGTTGGCCTGTGGTGTTTGGACCTACGAGCAGGAAGTTACAGTAAGTGAGCAAATCTTTGTTTAGATTAGGATGCAAAACTTTTTGTGCCTTTCTAGAAGTTTGTACATATTTTCAGTAAAAGTACACATTCCTTGTATTAATCTTCCATTTGATCAAAGTGGGTTTATGCATATTTTAAAACTGTGCTCATTTTTATCTTCTTACGTTCTACAAATATATGCATGATTTTTTGTGCCTGCAAAACAAACAAACAGCTTTGCAGATGGACAGACTTCTTTTTCGGGAAGTCTCTAGAATGGCCCAAATACTTTCCCCTCTTCCTTGACTAAACTGGAGTCTGTCTTCCTGTGTGTATGATGCAGGAAGATGCAAATCCTTCCTTGAATTATATTAATTGTCTGTATGAACTCACATGGTCATCAGGCAAGGGTTTTTATAACATGCCTGTTTGTCGCCTGTTCCCATAGTATTTTCCGAAACCAGATGAAAAATTTAAAACACTCAATGAGTATGGATGTTATCCCAAAAGGTGGGTGAGTCAGGGACCCACCCACAATGTCAGTACCTCCATGTGACAATGGGGAATTAATTAGTTCAAAATTAGGATATAGTCTCTCAGAGATTAAAAGGAAAATCAGATGATGACATTAACAAAGAATGGCAAATTGTTCTGAAAAAGAGTTGGGTGTTGACAGGTAACAATTCTTAATTCATGGTAGCATGAACAGTTAGAAGTAAAAATCAGTGGAATATCATGGAACATGAAAAGTAGGGTAGAAGAGCAGGATCTAACTTGTATGTTAACAAATGTAATGCGATGCATAATGTTGAAATGTCAATGAAATAACAGTATTGAAATCCAGAGAGGAGTGGAAGAAAGCTGTAATAGTTCAGTAAAATATACAATGAGAAATGTTGTTTTATACGATGTAATCACAATAAAATTATTAAAAAAAAAATTAGGAGACCAATGCAGGAGGGTAACAACGAGATTTTTCCACCAATTTTTATGGGATCATGCAGGAAAAATCAGCCAGAGAGTTCAAAATGGAAACTAAAAATACGTTTTATTGAAACATTCACACACACATAAAAGATCCAAACACTCATGCACTCACACAAGGACTAACCAAAGGAAAAGGGAGGAAAGTTCTGGATAGAGGATTTTTAGGGTTTGGGTGATAATTACTAGTCTGAGAAGAAGTGAAGAAAAGCAGCAGTGTGGCTTCGGTGGACATCTAAGTACAGTCCTCGTTCAGGAATCAAACGGACAGCATGATGTTTAGAAAGTTGACAGACTGTGCTGAGCCACTCAAAAACCAAGGGTTCTTATACCTGAAGAACACCCTACAGGTATGGGTGTGAATCGCTTTCCCAGCCAAGCAGACACTAGGAGTTGCAACACAAACAATGAGGTCTGGACAGAGTTAATGGTCTTAGTGTTTAGGTAACAAAGGGGTAATGGCTGTCATAATAGCCCTGTATTGTGGAGAGGTTGGGAAGACAAATCAGGGAAACATCCAGCTGTGAGGGATCAGGGTTAAAACAATCATGGTTTGGTGGGAAATTCCCCTTTTTGCTTCCAGATGCCCAGCTCTTAGTATAAGCCTATTGTTTCTTGTGGGTCTGCCTGACAATGACTTTGCCTAGGAGGTGTGTGACTGACCTGCGTTGTAATCTCATGTTTACAGTCAGTAGTCTTCCTCTTTCCAGCTCGACCTTCCAGTCACCTCAGGTTTCCATTTTATATCAGCTGCCAATTAATGTAGTGCCAATTGAATATTTGCCAATTAAACCACATCAATCTTGGGGGCTGCATAGGGCTGTAACATGGAGGGAATGGGATTGCATACACTGCAATTCATTGCTTTGCCCTTCCTACCAGCAACATGCTCCAACTGTCTAAGAACTTTGAATCTCAGTCTATGACCAGGGAGCAGTCCACATCCAGATAAAGTTTAACTAAGCTTGAGACATCTGGTGCTGAGAAAAATAATAAACAAGATTGTCATGACATAGACCATGTGCTGAATCCTTTCAAAAAGGAGACATAGGAGACATTCATGTCTATTTTTCAGTAAGTCCCATTGTGGTTATGACTTTGTTGAGTTTGTTCTCAGCCGGAAGTACATAGAACTGGAGCTATAGAGATCAGTGCTATAAAAACTTAAGAAGTTATGTTGGGAAAAAATAACTCGTTGTAGCTCTGAGGCTCAACATTAGGTACCATTATACTTTCAGTTTTTAAAAGCAGATCTTTACTTTCTGGTTATTGAAAAGTTACTAGGACACTTTCTTGAAAATGGTGAGAATGCTACAAGCTGCTGTCTTCTTGGGCAAAACATACCTGATAATCACTCGTGGCTGGTCCCTTCTACATCAGTGGGGTAATGACCTGTTCTGGGTTTTAGTCTGAACTCTGTTCTCAAAATAGCTCCTGCTGTGGTGAGGCCAGACACACCAGATGGATCATGTGGCTGTAAGAGTTACCAAAACAGTTGTGCTGCAGAAAGAGCTGAAATTGTCCTTCATTAGGTTACAATCATTTATTGCAAAAATAAATTAAGTTCGAGTGATTCATTGTTTTGTTACTTTTTGCAGTTCTTCCCACACTCTGGATCTTGAGCATATTTACTCACTGTATTTAATAGGTTTCTTTTTTTAGGATTGCTTCCTTAGTCACAGCTGCATCAAAGGGACAGTTCGTTTGCACAGTGAAATAATATATGCTGGGAAGTCTAGCAACCGGGTCTTAAATGTGTTTGTTCCATGTGAAACACATGTATCAATTCCAAAGCCTCAACGGTTTATGAGAGCTTCTGCCTTCAGGTGGTATCTTTCTTTTTCAGGCTAGAGGTGTAATTCTTGCATGGGAAAGTAGTTTAATCATTGAGGAGAAAACAAGCTGGCATGTTATTCCACTAGCTGTTAAATTCTCCTGTCTTATTTTCCATGTGGTACATATTTATGAAGAGAGTGACAGAGAGAGTTTTCCACAGAGCTGCCAAGATATACCCAAGGCTATGGCCTTCTCAACAGCAGCAAGAGTATTAAAAATTATGTTACTGTGTTTGTTGCTGTTTTCTTTTTTCCCTCGCTACTTTAAAAAAGAAAAGAAAAGAGAGTTCATTTAGTGTTTTATTCAGCGCTGGGACGAAAAGAATTTCTGGCAGGTCTTCTGTCTGAAATTGCATGCTAACAGTTTTCATCAAAATTCATTCCCTTGCTGTACAGATTCCAACAAGAGGCTACTATTCCAGATATAACTACCATTAAATATATTACTTTGTTGAAATGTCAGAGTCAAAATAGGAAAGGTTACTGTGCATGCTTCATTCACCCCATGAGCTCTGCTGCCCTTCCCCTGGGAAGCTGAAGAGGAAAAACTTTTTGGAATGAAATAAGAATGTGTCCTGGTGGGGGCCAGATGCAGAGTGGACTCAGGTGGGATGCCTTCATCCTGCATAGTGAATGCTGGGTCAGGTTTTTTAAGGTGGAGGCCAGTGGATTATGGTGGTTCCTCAGTGGAGCTCACTGGCAACTGGTCACGCCATGTAAGTGGGGCAGTGAATCTGTTCTAGCATTCGGTCTGAACTTTAAAGGAGCTATTCAAGGTGCTGAACCCCATATCACCAACAGATCCAGCACCATGGATAGCACTTTTAAAGTATGTGCTAAAAACCAAAGTCCATTCAGCACCCCACTAACAAGCTATGACTTAAGACTCCCTTTCTTGGAGTGGGTCTGTCTTCTTGGTGTTCTGTCACTGCTGTCTATCTCCTTGATCAGAGAGACAGAAAGGGAGAGAGAAACTCCAAACCAAATAGAAGATGCAGCTCCACCCCCTCACTTTGGCCATTGCTTGCCTCTCTGGAGAGTGTAGGAGAACAATCAGCCACAGTAGGAGAAAGAACCACAGGACCAGGAAGTTTGGAGGTTTTGTGACAGGTCCCCTGTTTTGTACTAGGGATATAAGTCTTGTTAGGTGCTGTTGAAACCATATGCTGATACTGGCCCTGTAGCAGGGCTAGCCTGAGATGTTTTGCTATCTGAGATGAACAAGCAAGATGACAGCCTCCCCTGTTTCATGTAGAGCCACTGGCTAGACTTGCAGTTGAATCGTTCTTCACTTCTAGTGATGAGACAACATCCAACACTACACCTGAAGTCACTAGGCTAGCTCAGGCAGCCTAGGGCTGCCAGGTAACCTCTTGGTGCTACTTCTCACCACATGCTTCTTGAGACAGTTGTCCCACCTTGCTTAATGGCACTGGTACTGCCCCATAAATAAGTTATATTGTCCCTCTTTCATTGGGGTTGGTGGTGGAAAAGTGGCAGAGATAACCAGGACTGAGTTTTCCATCCTCCTCCTTCTGGCATCCACATAGTTGTGATGCACTGTCAGCAGCTGGCAGTGTCTAGAAATAGAACATGCTTTTGTGTACATGTTGGAATCAGTATACAGTGTATTTTCAAACAGGCTAGCAGAATTTATTTGAATTTGTAATTCTGCTATATAAGAATTCTACAAGACATGGTGATTTATTTCTCTTTACCTGTTAATCCAGCCTTCCTTCCAAAGAATTCATTGTGGAGTTAGGAAGTTTTATATTCACAGCATTCCTGACAGGTAGATTTGGAAGAAAAATAAGCACTTACCCAAGACCAGCTGATAAAGCTTTGTGATTGATCAGAAATTTGAATCCAAACTGCAAATAAAGTGTTCAACAAATTATAGTATACCGAGTCAGTGCTACAGAATCTATCAGGACTTGGCAGTGTGAACTAGGGGAGCAAATCTGCATGTATTACATACTTCCTCATTTCAATTTTGCAGACTTTGGTGAAGCCTAATTCAAAATTGATCTGAAATTTGTAAATTTAAGAAAAAATGAGTTCCAGAATATTTTATCTTATTTTTTTAATATAATTTTTATTGAGAGTTGGTCTCAAAAATAACCCCCCCACACACTTCCATGCTTAGATCTTCCAGCTGAAATTGCTTATTTCCATTCCATTACAAACATAATTTCCATCTTACAGAGAGAAGAACAGTTACATTATTTCTTCTTTGATTTCTTATACATTTATATCCTTACCCAATCCAATACTCTGTTCCATTCTTTCTCAAAGTTCTAGATAGATTATTCTTCAAAGAAAATGCTAACTTTTCCATCTCTATCATATCCAGAACTTTTAACTTCCATTCTTCTATATCAATATATTTCTTTTCTTTCCAGTGCTGTGCATATGTCAACCTTGCCACAGTTATTAGATATAATAATATCTTCTGATGACTTCTTATTTCCCTTTGTTGCCCTAGCATACTTAACAAATAAAGCTCCGCTTTCATTTCAAAATTCAGCTTACCAATTCTTTGGATTTCGTCATGTACCCCCTTCCAAATTTTTTTTGCTATCTTACATGTCCAACACATATGGAAAAAAGACCCCATCTTTTCATCACACTTCCAACAATTTGAATTCCCATTTTTTGTTATTTTTTGTAATCTTTCTGGGGTCATGTTCCATCTGTGAAACATTTTATAAAAGTTTTCTCTTAAATTTAAGTTTGGTGTAAATTTTGTATCTATTTTCCGCACCTTTTCCCAAGCTTCTAATTCAATTGGATGTCCCAAATTCTGTGCCCATCTAACCATTGTATCTTTGACTACTTCTGATTCCATTTCTCTTTTCAGCAATAATTTATAAAATTTGGAAATTCTTTTCTTTTGGTTATCTTTCATCAGTACATCTAATTCATTCACTTTTCTCTCAAATCCGTATAGTTTTTGGTCCATTCTGAATCTTTCTCTGAGTTGTCTCCATGGAAACCAATTTAGTTCATGCCCTTCAGCCTTTAATTCTTCTGAGTTCCAGAATATTTTACATGTACATGTTTGTTACAATTTGTTACATACATTTAAAAACTATATTCTAAGTACAATGTTGTTTTGACTTTTCAACATTTTTATTTATATTAATTGCTCTATGGAAAAGTTTTAATTGGCTGAATCCAGACTTAGCCATGCATTGTGCAGACCCAGTGAATTTTGTAGGTCTTCAATTTAGTTATGACCATTTAGCCCCAACTGAAGCTTTTTCCGTTGGTAGGAGAAACTGCTAGGATGCAGGTTTTTGTTAGGATGCAGGTTTTTCTTTCTTTAAAAAAATAGGTGTTTTTTTTTCCATTTTTTATTTGTTTTGCTCATCAGAAACATTTTTTCCAACTTAGTTTTTTTTTAAATTTTATCTTAAATGTTAACCATACAGTTTAATTATTAATGCAGTAGGTCTAGTGACTTACAGTTCACATTTACTTACTTACTTTTTTTCCCATGAAAACATCAAGTATTCTTTTGAAAGTGTTGTTCACCTCTTTTAGTTCTTTTGTTTTTCCTTTTAAGTGTTTCGAGCACAGTTGAACTCAAAAATAATGTCTCATGATACTTATCTCCATAAACTCTGTCACTGCCTTTCTTACATTTTCTTGTTTTATTCCTGTGTGGTGTACTGCATGGCTGTGTATTCCCTTTTTACAACCATAAGTTCAATCACTTTCTTTCTATAGGTCCTCCCGTTTTGCTTTGTCTTTTAAATGTGTATAAACGTGGGCACCTTGAATACTTTTTGTTTACGGCATTTTGCTATCTTTTAAATAGCTGAGCTGTACCTAATTTGCCTGCATTAATTGTCTCTATCAGTTACCCAAAGTTTGTTTCAAATGTATGTCTAGGCTGTAGTCGTGGGAATGCTGGGACTATGTCTGTTGAACAGTCGTTCCTTCTGGATAAACAAATATACTTTGTATTGCCTGTTAGTGAAGAAACATCAGTATTTTCCCTTTTGGATTTCTTTTTTCACATGGCTTGTGGATTGCATCAGGGCTCAGGCCTCTGTGGCCCTCCAGATATAGTTCAAATACAACTCCCATCAGCCCTATCCAGACTGACTAATGTTGAAATATGATGGGACTTCTAGTTAATCAACAGCCGGAGCACCAAAGGTTCCCTATCCCTGGTGTAGATGATAATGCCCTATTGCTCTCCAAACTAAACTATTGGTCAGTAAAAACAAACTCTGGTCAAAGTATGGCTTGTTCTCAAACTGTAATTTAAACAAACCATACTTGCCTAAATTTATATGTCACAGAGAATAGTGCTGATTTTAAAAATGGAGACTTCTACTGTCCTCCTGGAAGATAGAAGAAGAAGAGAAGAGAGTGAGGAGCACAGGAGCCTGAATCTTCCTGAGCTTTCTTTTTTCTCTTAGTAAGATTCCTGTTTGGCCTGAACTCAACCAGAATCAAGTCTGCCTTCATTCACAGTTGTTGCTTATAGCTGTGGTTCCAGATAAATATTCAGACAGAACATTCCATTTTACTCTCCATACTAGTTGTGCTAGTATAATTTATGTGCAATTGCTCAGAAACTAAGACCTTTCAAACATTGGAGCCTTAACAATAAATGGGGCAATGACCATTCTAAACTATCTCCCATATTGGTTTCAGCTTAGCAGAAATGTTATGAGAATGCCTGAGGCAGAATCTGAAGCTCTGTTAGTGCAGGTGTTTGTGCATCCTTGCCAAAAAAAATGGCTAATTTGATCTTTCTCTGGCATATGTCTACTGTGAGAATGTTTGTATCCAATGTCTGATTTCTAACTTACGATATTTTTTTTCCCAACCAAAAGTGCATATCTTGTGCTTTTAATACCTTGCATACATAAGTTTAAAAATCTACAATCTGGCTCTTTGCTTCTATGTTAGGCCTGGAAGTTATTAAAATAATGAGAATAAACAATAATGTAAAAAAACAGAGTGCTTGTTGAAAGTGCACTTGATTAGAAGTCAGTGAAACCATACATATTTATCATCATTTTCAGACCTCCAGATGTACCCATCAGAATTAAATCATTTCCCCAGATATATGACAAATAGTGTGCAATGATGCTTTTATCTTTTTACCAGATAGGGGGAAGTGATTTTGTTCTGAAGGTTGCATCTGGAAACGTGGGATTTCAGATCTGTGTTTGTGAGCTCAGTGAATACTTTGCATGCCAGTCAAAATCAAGAAAGCCAGCCTACAGTCATGATTGTCTCTCTCTGTGATTAAACATTTGTAAGATTTCTCCCTGAGACACCCAGCAGTAGTCAGCTATATAGATGACCAGACCTTTATTAAGATCTCAATTTCCACTTAAGACCGAGATTTTAATTGCATTGCTTCGACAGCAAAGTTAGCTAAAGCGCTTGCTCCAGGTTCACGTATGCTAATCTTTACAAAGGCTGGAAGAATTCCAGCAAGGAAGCTGAGCTGGCCAATTAACTCCATCTGCAGCTGTGGCTGCATATCCTCAGGTGACATAGCAGAGAGCTCTCCCTGCACCAAATGGTAGTTTCCCGTTTTCTCCATCATTGTCATGTAAGGTTTTACTCTCTGTCTGGCTGTGATATTTCATTTTCAAGTTCCAATTAGTATTAACGGAAAGCACGTCTGGCTCTCAGATTCACCAGTTTAGTACGGGAGCCTACTGTGAAACAAACATCCTGCTCATTTTTCTGTTTCCAAGTGTCCCTGCAGGATCAGAAGGTTGACTTACAAAACTCGTAAGAATCTAAGGGATTGTATAGTTTATTTGTTGTTGTTGGTTCATGTTTTTGGAAAGTAATTTTGAAACCTTACATTTGTGCTGCCCCCTCATTTACCAATTTCTGCCCACAAACATGAAGAATATAAACTTAGAGACTTAGTTAATGTAGTATACTACTTGCATGTAAATTGCAGTCATCACCTGTCAACATGAATGGCTGAAAGTCCATTAAAACCAGACCTCGTATGAGCTGTCTGATTGCCCCCTCCCCTTTTGATAATATGTATTTGGCGTTTGTAGCGCTTCATCATTTGTATTTAATTTTTTGACTGGATTTTTTTAAAAAATGAGTTGATTCTCTTCCTGTCAGCTTACTTCACAGTCCAGTTTTCACAGCCATGCATAGAAATCTGAAATACTATCGCCTAGATGATAGTGACTTTGGTATTTAATGATCTGTCTTTGTGCTTGAGAATCCTAACTAGTTCTTCTATAACTGCTTTTCTGAGTATTAGCTGCCTTCTTATTTGACTACAGCCTCTATTTTGTTTTATGACTGAGCCAAGATATATACAATATTTAACGATTTCAGTATCTTCATCATCTACCTTTAAGTTATATAACTCATCTGTGGTCATTGTTTTTGTTTTCTTAATATTGAACTTTTCAGTTCTTGCACTTTTTTTCCTTTGCCTCCCTTAATAGTCATTTCTATTTTGTTACATAGTTCTGGTTAATTTTATCATTAGCTTCCTTGCACTCTTTCATTTGTATTTTTGGAAGTCTGGAAATACATACATGCCTGCTATATTCACATGCTGTATCAAAAGTGAGATAACAAAATCTTAATTAGCTGCCACAGCTGGAAAGTTTGGGTAGCTATGTGGCTTAACTGGAAGCTATGAAGCTTTATTGGATGACCTTGGATAATTCATGATGAGCTATCAACCGTGCAGAACCGTTGCAAAGTAAAAACAGTACCAAGCTCCTTGGGGTAAAGAAATGTTACAAGATGTAAACACCCAAATATCAACATACCAGTAGTTGAAACATGAGGTTCATAGCTGACTTTATTTCTGTGGGTAGGAAAGATTCTTGGTCTCCTTTCGTCTCCAGAAGAACGTGTAAAGGGGCCTCACCCATTGTAATCCTCATAGTGTTCCACACTAGCTAGAACTGATCTTCCCACGCAACCCCAGTACTAAGTCTGTTCTTGGCTTGCAGATACTTTGATTGTCTGCTGTTTGCTTGGTCCTGTTGTCAACTTGGGTTCGGTTAAAGTTTTTTGGAAATATGTTGCAGTTAGGCATGGATGATCTTTCCCCTTCTCAACTTTATCATCAAAACATAGGAAGCAGCATGATATGAAATCAGATTATTGTTTGCCGAGTTCAGTATTGTCCAGCCTGGTGGGGGCAAATGTTTTCTCTTGACAGCCACATTATGTAGAGTATTTGGTTGGAGAATACACAGCTGCACAATGGAAGAGGGAAACAACCATAAATGGAAGAGGCACCCCTTTTTCTTTCCCATTCTCTTTTCGTTCCTCAAAAGTTTTTGTGGTGGAAAGATGTATCTAGTAGGTTACATTTGGAAGGCAGATGGTTTGGATTATCAAAAGAATTGTAAGAATGGCATGAAGCAGATCGGAGAAGGGGGACCAACATTTCAATAGTATCTTGGCTCTGGGGGACACTGAGTGTCAACAGGTAGATTGGCGTCTTTTCCAGTCTTTTCTGGTGATGTTAAGACCTTTTGCATGCAAAATATGTGTTCTGCCTTTGAGCCAGCCTCCTTCTATTCATCCTGAATAGAAAGTTCTTTGGAAGTTCTTGGATTGCTTTTTGTTTCTTGTACTTACATACTTGCCATCATGAGACAATTACACTTTTGTTAATCATACCACACATGGATTCCTTGATGCTTCCTATCCTAGATAACCCCTTTCAACAAAATATTTTAAATATATTCACCTATAGGAATTGCTCAAGAGATATCACAAAAACGTAGCATGGATTCTTAACACAGTTTATAGTTAAACTGTGGAATTCAATACCCTGAGGTGTAGAATGGCTTAAAAAGGGACAAGTTCATTCAATTAATCAGTGCCCATTAGTGAGGATGGTTGTATACTAGCTCCAGTATCAGAGGCAGCATACTTCTGTACAGCTGTTGTTGAGGCCTATAACTTACCAAGTGTTGATTTCTTCATTTCATTCATTCATTCATTCATTCATTCATTCATTCATTCATTCAGTGTATATTTGCTTCACTTTGGAACATGCAGCTGGTAGAGCAATAATGTAATAAGATGAACAACGTGACAAATTATCCAGCAATAAGAACACTGGAATAAACCTATAAATAAACTTGCAGTCCAATATATATGAAAATAACCAGTTCATAAACACGATTTCAGTAAGCACAGGGTTAGTGAAATGCAAGTGTTATGTTAAATCTGTTTATATAACCTTGCAGCCTTTCCCTAACAGTCAACACACTAGCCCTGGGAAGTATGGTTAAAGGAGACAAGGCTGTCCTATTGCCAGCAGAAGTGAAGACAAGAATGAGACAAAACCAATTAATATGGTTTTGGCACAGGATATAGAGAGCCACCGTATCCTGAGATCCCCAAGGCTGCTTTCCATAGTCATCTGATTATCTGTTGTGGGAACAAAATGCTGGACTAGGCCTTCGGTCTGAGCTAGCAGGGCTCTTATGGTTAGGAAGCCATTAAAGGATTAAGGTGAACTTTTGAGTCACACCATCTGTTTTGACAATAGGGTTTAGTGTGTTGTACATGATAAACAGCTGCTATGTCATCCTTGTCTGGTTTATGAGAAGCTATTATCACCAGTCTGCTATTGCAGAATGTTTTCCCTGTTAGCTCAATACCTAATAAGGAGAGGCAGGGGTAGAATGAGGGATGACAAAACCTCATTATAATGGCTTCATCATAACAATCTGAAGATACCAGCAGTTTATCACAAAGTAAACTGGGAGGGTTAGCCCACTGAAGTAATTGGATCCAGCTGAATAAGAAAAAGCCCAAAGGCATGAGACCTGTATTCTTATTATTAATCTAAATGTGGTGAGAGAGAATGTTCCATAAGGAGTATATCAGTGTGCTTCTTTGTTAGTTTGATGCACAATCAAGCAGAAATAGAATCAGTCTTAACTACTGTTATGTCGAAGGAAGCAAAATTGTGCTTAACATTGTTACTCAAACACTGATTGGGGTCGTGCTCTATGCCATGAGAAAGCAAGCCATACATCTAAAAATAGTCATTTTTCCCCCCTTTGGGAAATGATATTGGAAAGGAAATACTTGTTCAGCAACACTCACCAAACCCATATTGCAACTGTGAAAAGAATATGCTTGGCAAGTATAAATGTTGCAAAAGGAAAAAAAAAGTTTACTATACTATGAAATATAAACTTTTTGTTTTGTAATTACTGATGACCTTCACATTTGGAGATCATGAAGTGAACAAAGTGATATAATTGTTTGTATGTTCTTTGAGTGTGTTTTCTATTGGACAAACGTCAATAGTCATTGCAACTGCATTTTTCATGGTGATTTCATTTACTGAAAGTGTTGCATGGTTGTCTAAGTGTTGGACTGGGAGTCCAGGACTAGAATCCCTGCTTAGGCCTGGAAATCAACTGGGTGACCTTGGGCAAGTCACTGTCTCTCTCTCATCCCTAGAGGAGAGCAATGGCAAAACTCTCTGAATAAATTTCACCAAGAAAGCCCCATGTATAGGATCATCATACATTGGAGTCAGCAAGAAGGCACATGACAACTACAACATTTTCTCTGGAAGAGAGAGCAACCAAGCTTCCAAATGTTGTGTGTTTTAATCACTAATGCTAACATTTTAAATGTTACCACCGTAAGACTGGGCTATTTTAAATCCAGCAGTGAAACTTCCGTTTTAGTCCCCAGCACTGTGCAATTCTTTTAGAAGTGGAAGAGTGAAAAAGGATACTGCCTAACTTTAGCATTCACAGAAATGGAGCCTTGGAGACAATGGCAGCAGATGGCTGCAATGTCAGCGGGGCAGTGAATCTGCTCTGTTTTTTAATATAAATTTAAAAGGAGGCTCTCTAGGGCGATGAAACCTGCTTTCACAAATATGTTCTGCATAGCGGATAGCTCAGTTGAAGTTCAAAGTAAAACCTGGATCTCTTATGAACAGGGAGGGCAGCAGCCCCGCCTCACTTGAAAAGGAGATTAAACTCACATATTGCTCTACTGTGAAAAATAAGAAGACAACAAGCTTGGAAACTTATCAGAATGGCATTCTCACAGGCATACAATTGTGTATGCTGGGGGGGGGGTAGAGTGGCAAATGATGGTGGCAGATGTTTCCACCTCATGCATTGAATTGTCCCTCAGCTAATCAATAATATATTTGTCACAATTTCTGCAGGATGCTAGCAAATTTTTCCACAAATGCTTTCCAGATGTCTTCATTGCATGTATGTACCTGCTGCAATGTTTTGTCCTTTCCTCAGGTCCCTGTACAGTGGTCAGATATGGTTACGTTAAAAGCCAGAATGACCAATTATGGTTTACCGAGGTATCAGTGGCTTACTCATGCTTGGAATTTCTTTCAGAGGGAGGTAAGTTTACAAAACAGCATATAATATAGCTGTCTGTGAGATGCAATACTCAGTATATTCTGTCAAGTAGATCTTGTTTTGGTATATGTCCATCTGAAAAATAATGAGACCATGAAGTTGAAACCAGGATTGCCAGAAGCCTGTAATTGTGACAAATTCAAATACAGTATTCAACAGTGAGCCATAACACTCTCATATCTGGCCCCAGAAAATCAAGAATAACTTCAGGTTTAGGTTTCCTTCAAGGAAAAAAAACAACAGTTGTAACAAGTGAAGCTAAAAACAAACAAGTGAGGGAATATTCTGACTTTTAGATTCCCTGAGTTTTCTGGCTGATCACAGTTAGTAGTGAGTTATACCTTTGGTCTGAGCCAGGGTGGTAAATATAATGTTCAGAAAGGGAAGAGATATGCTATCCTTCATCATGGAGATGTAGCATAACCTTATTGCGCTATGGCACTTTGATACAGAACTGTGACATCTCACAGTCAAATGCACATTGATGTGGAATGTGCAACCATAGAATCAATGCATAATGAACATAGCATCACATAAGTAATTCCATTTTTGTAAACTTCAGCTGAATATGGCTGTTACACCTCAGCCAAATACATTCACCAGCTTGTGTAAGGCAATTTGTGTAAGGGAATTTATGCATGCGTAAGACACTATCAGGATGTTTGTGGTGCATTTTCTTCCTAAGTGAAAACAAACAATTGAATTGTTACCTGGTGGTGATTTTCTGGCTTGAGAGGCTATGAATTCAAAAACTGAATTCAAAATGAAAAAGTCTAAGATTAGGTTTTGAGCGAAAAGTTTAGGAAAGCATTATTCTGAAAAGTTGGAAGAAGTCCAAAGAACTATTTCCACTCAATTGCAAGTACCGTTTCACAGATTGCTGTTCTGTAAAGTGGCCAGTTTTTGTTTCTTGCATGTAGCTGATGATGGGAACAGTCCTGGCTTGTATATTTTTTGGTCCCTTGCTGAGAGAAAAATACAGAGCTGTTTTTTTTTTTAAAAAAAGAATGAACTATTGTATAGTGAATGTATGGAAGTGCATAAGGTAAAAGCCATTAATTCCAGATATATGTTCATGTGCAGGAAAAGAACACTTTAAATGCCTGTCATGGTCCTGCCCTAGTTGAAATCTGAATTCTATCACTGTTGCACAGATTTCCTGTTTATTTAAACGTTTCCTGGCTGCATTTGATAAGTCTATATTTCTGGTAGAAAGGACTAAATAGAGGGAATATAGAAGGACAAGTTTCAAGCTGTGTTCCTCTTAATCTACTCAAATGTTTGAAACAGCACAGAAGCTTTTCTGCTTGTATTCCCTCTGTATAGTTTTTAAAAATGTGTGTGTGTGTGTGTGTGTGTAATTGAGCTGTATAGTTTTGAAAGTTGTATCTAATGAAGTAAGCTCTGGCCCATAAAAGCTTATGCCATAATAAATCTGTTCCTTAAGACTGATGGCAAACTTCATTATAGACTGAAGAATCTGATATCTCGAATGTGTCATTATCCTGTTTGAACTCCTATTTGTGTCGTGAGGGCTAGAAACCTGTTTTTTAAAAAAAATAGAAAGCAGAGATTGTCAAGATTTAGAATAATGTTTGCCTGATTTGCTTGCCAAAGAAATGGCTGCTTATTAATAGGCATCACTATTTTTGTCCTCTCACATTTTGGTTATTGAAAATATTTGGAACCGTACTAGATCTATGCCCTAATTAATGATTGCCTATCTTTTTTAGTCTGCTGAATAATATAATTTCATTTTGAGAAAAATGGTTGTTTAAAAAAAAATGCCAAAACCATTTTTTGGTGGGGTGCTTGTGCTTGTGTGGAAGTTTCTGACAGATAATGTTCGCTCACAATGAATCAGAAGGGATGGAGGCTGAGGCTGGAAGGGTAATGTTAATGACTGCAGATTGCAAAACATACTCTGGGAGTAATCAGTAAATGATTTCTGCATTTCAGCCACCAATCTTTAAATTAAAAACTTTGTGCATTCAGCAAAACTGGGAAACATTAATTTTGGAGACTCCAAGTCTCAGAATGCCTCAGCCAGCATAACCAGGGATTCTGGAAGTTGTGCAGAAAAGCAAGTGTTCCAAGCTCTTACTGTATGCCCAGTCATATTGGCCTTTGGGAGTTGGCCTCTCCTTGTCTGTCCAGGTTGGAAAGAAACCTGACCATTTTCTTTGCATTTTTTATGGAACATCCCGCTTAGGGCCAATTGTTCTTTTGCAGTTTAAGTGCTGCGGAGTGGTGTACTTCACTGACTGGTTGGAAATGACCGAGTTGGATTGGCCTCCTGATTCTTGTTGTGTCAGAGAATTCCCAGGGTGTTCCAAGCAGGCCCACCAGGAGGATCTCAGTGACCTTTACCAGGAGGTGAGCTAGTCAATGACAAGTTGCTTTGAAGATTTGGAGACAGGTGCTACAGTTGGCTTTGGCCACACGGTTGTGTCGTAAAAAGTCTTCTCAAACTCTTATGCTCATAAGAGTTTTGGGGATTATTGCTCTAAGACTGCCCCAGCCAGTGTGACCAAGGCACTGCAGTCCAAAAAAGGTATTTTTTTCTCAGATCTGCCCAGGGAGGGGCAGAAAATAGGTGGTGATGGTAACTTATTTGACTTTCTTTTGGGGAAAAAGGTTACCCTTTGCACCAAAGGCATCCATTCATATTGTGTAAGAGCAGCCCTGCTGGGTCATTTTCAGAGACCTGTCTAGGCCAGCATCTTCAGCCCCACATGCAGGGCAGGAGGGCTATAATTAACTCCCGCTGTTGTTCCCCAACAACTGGTATTTAGAGCAATGGCTCAGGGGCAGGTGGCCATCATGACAAGTAGCCATTTTTAATTGTAACTTTTTCTTTTGTGAATTTGAAAATTCATGTGTTCCTGTTCATGAATTCAACTGTCCACATTCACCTCACACATTTCTAGCCTCACCACTGAAATGAAAAGCAAGGACACTGAGAGCAGAAATAGTGTGTGCATATATGATTCTAAACCCTTGTCATCAGCAAATGACTAGATAGAGGTTTAGTCTAGAAGAAGTACACTAAATGTAGAGTTGTTATTTCCTTTTTCTTTTCTTTTCTTTTTAAATATCTGACCCAGTATTTGAAACTTTGGAGCTCATTTCAAAATCTAGACAGAGCTGACTGGTCAATACATCATGGCTTCTTATTGACCTTAACTTTTATTAGTATAAGACTGGTTCCTTGGAAAGAAAAAAAGGAGCCTAACTTGAAAGAAAATGCTTTTTCTGTGATTAGGAGAAAAAAGCACAGTGTATATTTGCCTGTCTTCTCCCACTCCCAAACTCAGGATCTGTCATGCTATTCTCCACTTTCTCCATTCCCTCCTAGGCTTACCCAACTTTGTCTCTGACTCTGATTCTTCCTCAGATTATAAGGTGACCCTTTGCATTATTCACAGTAGCATCATAAACCTTAATGGAGCTGTCCAAGGTGCTGGACCTATGACTAGGATTTAGCACCTTGAATAGCTATGTTAAAGTTTGCACTAAAGCTCAGAGAAGATACATTGCCCTTCTGACAGGGAAGAGTCCTCATTCTTTGGGCCAGGTCTCAGCTTTTGTATCTTTCAGTTTGTCACAGATCATTTCTCAAGAATGGCTGACTTTCCTCCTGTCTCTCACTTGCTCCACAGGGTTGTGGTAAAAAGATGTACACTTTCTTGAGAGGAACTAAACAACTTCAGGTGCTCCGATTTCTTGGGATCTCCATTGGGGTGACCCAAATTCTGGCCATGATCCTTACTATTACTTTGTTGTGGGCACTATATTATGACCGACGAGATCCAGGTACTGACCAAATGCTGTCCTTGAAGAACGACACCACACAGCACCTGTCATGTCACTCGGTGGAGCTGCTAAAGCCAAGCTTAACAAGGATCTTCGATCACACTGCCATGGCCAACAGCTTTAATACCCACTTTGAAATGGAAGAATTGTAGAATGATCAACCAGTCTGCGAACTAGGTGCTCAGTAATTTTTTAGGTTTCTGAGCTGATCATTCTAATTCAGCTGTATCAAAAAAGTAAATGGACAACAGATGAAGACATAAGAAGGGACAGTGAATTTTAAAGACGTAAGGACACTTTTTTCCTTTAAGATGTCATGATTTTACAGTTCCGAGTATAGATTTAATATTAAGAATATAATGTTTTACATGCTGAGAGCAGATAAGCCCTCCTTGAGACTGTATCAATTATATAGAATGCTGATCATAGCAGAACAGGCCTCATAATCTTTTAATGTAAGAAATACCTGCCAAAAAAAGAAAAAAGAAAACCCCATCCATGTAGGGTATGATTTTTGTGCTGCCCCATTCTGCCTGGCCTTTTAATGTTAATCATTCTAGATTGGCCAAGATGTTCAGCACCGAAAACCCTACAGACAACAGAAGGTCAGAGGTAATCAGTTTTTGTCAAGTTACTTGTAATTTAAGTAACATTCATGTCTTTTGGAAGAAATGGTAGCTGGAAAGCCACAGCTGAGGAATGAATTGCAGTCTGATATCCTTCTTTTGCAGTTATTAATTGCAGTTGACAAAACTCCCACTTCAAAATTTGAACAATGTTCCAAAAGCCATAAGGTTAGAAAACAAGGATGTCTTTAAAAAAAAATGAAACAAAACAAAAACCAACAGTATGCTTGCTTTCTTCTGACCTTTAGGGGAAAAGTTCAATTTTCAGGTTAAGCAGCACAACCATGAGGGCTAGAACTTTGACATTCTCAGGGTTTAGAAAATACACATGGGCCCTGACCACGCAATTAGTATTATACGCATGCCATGGTAGTCATGGATAGAATGATGGGAGGGCTCATCAGTAGAGATACCAGTCCTAGCATTGCAGGGGTGCACAGTGAACTTTATGCACATGCATTTCAGTGGAATTAGCGCATTTCACTTTGCTTACCTGTGCAGGCAGGTTAAGTGCAGTCCCATCTGCAGAAAAGTTGAATCTTTGGATCTGCTCCTTTTTTGTCCATGTACTGCAAGATTTTTATTTTCTGAATACGCACAAAGTTCACAGCCAGTGGGCAAGCAAACTGCTGATTTGGAGCAATGGAGAACACTATCTTGTTATGTGAAAGGATGTTTCAGCCTTTATGGAAATTGCCTCTAGAAGATCAGGGAATATCTTTGTATATAATAAAGAGTATATATGTGTCGTAGAATTGAAATCCATATGAAAGTTTGGTTTTTAAAACTTTAATTTTTGTAAAAAAATCATTTTGTCTAGCAGCACTTTTATTTAGCTGTTTTAATGGAAATAACATGAAGTGCTTGGTTTTTTTTTTTCTAAATGGCTTTTGAATATTCAAAATAATTTATGAGGGGAAAAGATTTTTTTTAACCAATAAATGAACATATTTGCTGTATGTGAAATATGATCCATTTTTAGGAGGAAAGTGGTTCATGTTTTTCAAACTGGATTTATTGAAGAAAGATTCTAAATTCTTTCTAAGCAAGGGATTATAAGGGGAATATATTTAATCCTTACCCTGCTCACTTTTCAAAACTAATTTTGGGCATGAAGCAGCTGAAATTAAGTCCCTCACTGAATCCAATGAGACTCTGATTGGGATGTATTCTTAGTCTTTGAGTATTCTTCCTGTACCAATTGGGCTTTTATCTGGCTCATTTGCTTAATTTTTTAGAAGCATTTTGTGAATCATCTTCTTCCTACCTGGAACGTATTTTTCATTTAGAGTGTGTGGGTTGATTTATGAGAAGGGTCCAGAGTGTGATAAACAGCCTTTCAATATTTCCAGCTCAGCGACCCAAATCAGATGATACGTACCAATAAGCCATGGTTTGCGATCAAGCAATGGTGTGAGAACTCCCTTTTCCATTCTCCTCCCTGTTTCCTCAAGTGATGTGGTCTGAAGGACCAGTGACTTAGAAACACTGCTCTAGAGTGAGTTTGCCTCCCCTCTGTGGAAAAGATAGGAAGGTGAGATGATGCAGCAAAATGCCTTCAGAAAAACTTGCTGGGGATAGCTAGGGACAACCAAAAGAATTACTCCTCAAGTACCCTTACTTTAAGAAGAGGTTTCCTGGTTTGTTAACTTGCAGTTTCCCATGACATAGCATAGCAAATGGGAAACTGTACATTCAATGTTGCCTACAAACCTGAATTGCAAATCACATTTTCATTCTGGTTTGCAAACTGGGATTGGAAGCAGCTAATAAACCACTTTTCCCAATCTGGGCATCACAAGAAGCCTATGATTTAACAAACCAGGATAGTTTGTGGTCAAGGAAGACATGCAAGAGGCTGAAGAGAGAGCACTTGATTTCATTGTGGTGCTTAAGTTTGCAGTGGGCCAATGGATTACATAATTAAAGAATATTGATTAGCTGTTCTGATTCATGCACTTACAGAGAACATCACATCAGACTGGAAATAAAAAAGAAAAATCACTTGTTTCTATTTTTCTAAAGAGAGTGGGTGACTTTTACTCCAGGCAGAAAGATGAAAATATATTTATTGAATTATGAAATGTGCATTTTACTGTATTTTGTATGTGCTATAGAATTATTTTTTTTCCAGCTTGTTTTGCATATTATAGTAATTAGTTCAAATGACTGAGGATTCTGTGGTAGCCAGTTCAAAGCTTACTGCATGCAGTGTGCCCTCATCGGGAGGTGAACATCTGTAGCCTTTGGCCAAATAGTCCACAAGCCAAATTTGATGACCCTGCATTGCTGCTTAGAAATATCAAGTATAAGACAGTGTGAGCTGCAGAATTTTGAAAAGTTACTTTAATGGACATTAAATCACAAAATGCCCACTGGCTATGCTGACTGGGAAATTCTTGGTATTGTAGTCCAAAAAAGTATATTTTCTGGGATGAAGTCAAGTTTGGCTGAAACCAATGGTTGAAGACTACAGACTAGTACATCTTTATATTAAGTGAATGTGGTTCTAGGTCAACTGAATCCACCTCAATGGCACAATCCACTGGGCCCCATGAAGCTCCTCTACTCTTGAACAGTTCACTTGAGCGTCCACAAGGTTTGATCAGGAAACATCCCTCATCAGGGCAACCGTGCCCCAAGACAAGAAGGGATTTGTATACTTGTGATTTTAAAGTTGTTCCAGCATGCACTGGAATTGATAAGGGACAAGGAAATGTGGCAAACAATAAAACCACTACTGCTTTATATGTTGTAATGGCATTATTCTTAGTATCCTGCTGAGTTTTTACATGGTTTCCTATAGTGCTTCCCAAGTAGAAATATTAATCTCCCCTCACCTCTAGTTGACTATTTCATCTAGCCTGTAATCTAATAACACATCCTAAATTTTTCATAGTGGCTTTCCCTAAGCCATGACTGTAATTTTTCAGAATTTCTCAAGTCACATTTTCTCAACCTCAGGAGAAGCGCAGGCAAACTCCCTCTGAGCAAATCTTGCCAAAAAAAATCCTGGGATAGGTTCATCTTAGGATCACCATAAGTTGGAAATAACTTGAAGGTACAGAACAACAACAATTTCTCACATATTATGTAGAAATTCAAATAAATTTGGCATTCAAATTGGATAGGCAAATTGGATGATCAGGAAACAAGCTTATATGAACCCATAACATGCTTTACAGTGTGATTATACGTGTTTGATGAAAAGTCGAGTCCTTTGCACTAGAACTTACTCTCTGGTATATGGGTATAGGACTGTAGCCTTAAGGAGCAAAGCATCTGGGAGATGAAGTCCAAAACATCTGGAAGACCCAAGCTTGAGAACTAATGGAAGGACAATCCTACACACTTTTTGAATGATTTGCTGACTGTAACTAAAGTTTCCAATTACTGCTATTGGAGCAAGGGAACAACCAGCTGCTTTAATGACGCACCAGTTGCTATAGGCATTCTTGCTTTTGAAAAGAGAACACTCTCAACAAAACAAAACTGTTAGCCCACCAGGTTCCTGTGCTGGTGCTGGGTTTTCCTTTCACAAACACATGTGCACATTTTTCTATAGTCATCTCTTGTTGAAGACTTTCATTGGTTTGTGTCGTAGCCTCTGGACCGGCATACAAGAAGCTTGTATTTCCTATAAAATATTCCTTCAAATATTTAGAGATGGCTATTACATCACCTCTCAGCCATCTCTTCTCCATTCTCCACACCCAATTCCCCCTAGCCATTCCTCATAGGAAGAGCAAGTATGATGGAGTAATTTGAGCATTGGACTGCAAGCCTGGAGCCCAGGATTCAACTTTCCACTTGTCCATGGAGACCCACTGGGTGACTGTGTGTGCATCATATACTCTCAAACCCAGAAAACTCCATGATAGGTTCACCTTAGGATTGCCATAAGTCAGAAACAACTTGAAGGCATACAGCAACGATTCCTCACAGGGCTTGTTCCCTGACCTTTTATCATCTTGGTCTTCCCCCTCTGGACACATTCTAACTTGCCAATATCCTTCTTGCCTAGAAGTGGACACAGGCTTCTGGATGATGTCTAACCAAAGGTGAATATAGTGGAACTGTTACTGCTCCTGATCTAGGCAGTACTCCTGTTGAGGCAGCCTAGCAATTTGCACTAGCAATTTTTGGCCACCATGTCACACCACTGATTCATGTCTATCCTTGTTCTTTTAACAGATCCTTTTTACATGTACTGCTGTCAAGCCAGGTATCACCCATACTGATTTTTTACACTTCATTTTTTTCTGCTTATACAGTACTACCTTACATTTATCCTCATTGAATTTACCACAGGGCCCCTCTCCATGTGTGTGCAGAAGCAGCTATATGTTTGTATATGCTTCTTGGATCCTACATACATGTGCAGGCTATTTTTTAAGGATGTGATCAACAGGCATTCTCTCCGGAGTGGGACTCGTGAGTGTCTTCAGTTTTCTTTTCGCTTAGGTTTCTAATGCTCTTCTTTTTCTGCTAGCTAATGCTTTAATTTTATCATCTTGTGTCACTGGAGTGCGGGTTGCAGAGGCAACTGCACAATAGCAGAATTTAAGAATATAAATACAAATATTTATCTGTATATATCTGAAAACAGCCAGTTTTTTGTTCTAGTATTTTGGGGCTGCAGAAACCTCTCCACTGCTGTAGGATACATCTATACTACACCTTTCCTCATGCTGATACCCTCCATATCTTCTAACTGACAGCTCTCGGAAGCCATAGTCAACATCGCTAATGGGAATTATGGGAGGCACCATCCAAACTATATGGAGGTTGGAGAGGGTTTCTGATGAGGGTTTTCACTAAACTAGTGCTGAGTAACATAAAAGGCATGTTCAGCCATGTCGATCTCAACATAAATTGTAACAGCTCCATGTGTTATACAAATGAGATGATCAAACTCATGCAGTCTGTAGTGTGAACTTACCATGATTGGAAGGGTGGACAATGTATGACCCTCCAGATCTTGTTGGATTGCGACCACCATCAACCCTCATGGATGGGTATAGACTCCTAAGCCTATAGTCTGTATTTTTTCACCATAGTTTTCCATTCTAGCCCACATAGCACTCTGACATGGCCAGTTGGCAAGATTTTCTGAGAAAAAGCATTGCCGATCTACAATTACCTTTGAATTTAGAGAACTCCTGGACATCCAGATTCAGTTGTCCACTAAATCACAAAATACATTGTGTGACATTGGCCCAGGAATAGTTGTGAGGATAACAATGACACGGGGGAAAAACCCCTTAATGCTTGTGTAAACTCTGGTTAAGCAAGTGTAAGGCCCCAGGAAGATTCTGTCACAGTCTGCTGCTGAGGCCATACTTCATAGCTTAGTAAAATCTGTCATAGAGAACCATGGATCACCTTTATACCACAATGAGGGTGCAGCGTAAGACTTTATGAAGGCTCTAGTTAATTAAAAATACTGGGCTCTAAGCTCCCACATTTGCCAACCATTCAGTACTATCCAACAGCAGAGTTGCTCAGATCACAATCTGGGTTGTTCTCCATTGCAGATGGTTATGTTAAAGACCCAGTCAGCTAAGAGGTGTACATACTGAGAAGTGAGGCTTCCAGCCACACATTCTAAAAGTAAGGATAAGCTGTGTGCCCAAATGAGTTCTGCCTGTACAATTCCTAACACAATCTGTCATGCAGGGAACATAAAGTTCGGGTCCGAAAACCACCTGGGTTTTGTGCACCTCTGTTCCCTCCTCCTGCTGAGCATCTAATCAGTGCTATAGCTGATTGTCAGACTAGATCCATGTATGTGGAGCTGGGTCGGGATGAATAGCTCTTGAAGCCATTCATACCTTACAAGAAATGTTTTTAGTAGGACAGTAAAATGTGGTCTATTTTGAGAGAAGCTGACCTTGATGTTATGAAGATCTGGTACTTATTAACTGCACTTTAGTTAGAATGAATGACATCTTGAATCACAAGAGGAATTTTAGGAAAGGCTTCCCATATTCACTGGTAGTCCTTTTGAAATATGGTCTGGAGCAAAATGCTCCCATGAATGAGGTTATTGCAAAACCAGTTGTCCCATTCAAGCATGCAGATGTTTTATTTAAATAGTCCTCAGATGTCTGATTTATTCAGCATAACACAGCTTGTTATACTGCCCTCCTGAAGTACAATATGAATTTCAACTCTCTTCCAAAATTGTCAAAAGTATCCCCCCAAACAACCAACAACCTTGGTTTCTTTGTGTGATACACAGAAAAAATTACATTTCATTTACAGTACAGATGCATTTACACAGTCGCCAAGTCATTCACTACCAAAAAACAGCATTTAAATCACCTAAAACACTAAAATAATGTTTAGCTTCTGAATTTCATATTTTTTTAAAAAAAGAAAAATCAATATATTTGCATGAGTGATGGGCAGATTAGCATTATGCAAAATCTTAACAAATTTAAGGGCAGGGGATTAAAGGGAGGTCATGCTGCTGGGATGTAGCCTGCAAAGTTAACATTGTTGTTCCACTTCCCCATCTAAATAAGGTGTAGAATTATCAAAGTCTGGATCTTTAAATACCAGCATGGCTTTGCTGGTTTGTGCCACTTGAAAGAGAGCTGGGCTGGATCCAGTGATATATGGGAGAGGAAAGAGGAATTAGTGGGAAAGCTGTGGCATCTGTGGAATGACACTGCCTCATGAACATGCATGAGACACAAGGGGGACCCTATAGGGTAAGGCATGGATTTTCCTATTCATCACTGCCATTGCTAGGTTCTGGTCTGTTTTTCTCTGGCATGGTAGCCTCTTGTGAACCCACTGTGTAGATCTCTGTGTTTAAAACCTGCTTCCGTTTGCAGATTACATCTCCTGGCTCAAGGGCTTCATCTCCAGCAGCTTTTTGTAACTGTCATATCTTCTATCAGCAAATTAGCATCCATAAATTTGAAAAGAAGTTAAAGATAACTTTCAACAAGTAAAAGAGAAGCTGTTGCAAATTGTTAATATCAGGGCAGTGTTAAACTGGGAACTTATAGCAGCACAAAGCACAAAAATGTTAGTTATTATCAAAGTTACTTGTGAATCAAGACTGTAAACCTCAAGCTACCATTTATTGGGTTGAGACCCTACATTGCACTGGCAGAGTATAAAGCCTGTGCAGTTACATTGGCCTACCTCTTTCTCCCACAGCACAAGGCAGCTTCCCAGTGCTGAGGTTTATCTTTGGCTGGGGGAAGCCAGGGTGTCCAACTGCAGTATCATAGACAAGAGGAAAGACATTAGCCTCCCAAATCTCTAGTGAGGATGCTAGTGTGTGCTGAAGATCCAAAGGGCAATATCTGGAGATACAGGGGGTGAGGACTATTCCCCTCTCTCATCTGTGGACTTCCAGCTGGACTCTGCCTGCCTCCCTTCCCCAGCCACTAAGTGGTTCTGGGCAAATGTTTAAGTGCTGGGAAGCAACCTTGCATGGGGTGAGCATTGCATGAGGAGGTATGGATACATTCTTCTAAAACATCCCCAGAATTACATAACCCTAGATTGTACCAGTGTAAGTCCAGTGTAAGGATCCTGGACTTATAGTCCATTATGCCCACTCTACTCCTGGGGAAACAAGCCAAGGATCACTTCATCCATGATGGAGCACACCATGTACAAAATGTCAACCCAGAACTCAGCAGGAGCAAAGGGTCACATCCAAAGGGGGCCACTTTTTTCCCCCCTGGAATGGAAGAATGAGATGATTCTGTGATTTCAATGAAGCAACTTAGGAAGACTACGAAGGACAGAAAACGCAGTTTTCCAAACCTTTTCCCAATGCACATGGATAATATTGTTAAAAAGAAAGCCTATCTCAATTTATCTTTCTTCTTTAGTAAAGCCAATTATAAATGGCAACCACAAGTGAAAAAAAAATCGGAGTGAGATCAAAATAGTTGACTTTGAACCCATGATGGGTTTTTGGTTTCATAAAAAATGGGGCAAGAAACATACCAAATTTTAAAAGTCCACATGTTTCAAATTAGACTCTGAAAAAGGGGTGTGCACAAATGCAGTAATAGATGCTGGCATAGTTGGCTGCAGTACCAACTACACTGATCTTCTTTTCCCATAGGTCAAGGTGCTCAGCTCTGTAGAGTACAAGCGTCAATTTTTTACTCACAGCCCAGATTTACTGTGCCAGCCAAAGCTTTGTTTGAATGGTTTTTATTGTTTTTTTTTTTTTTTTTTTTGAATTTTTACACTGGGGGGAAATAAATCCAACATAGGGCACACGGGGGCCATTCACCTTGGTTTCATGTAGAATTCCACTTCCTGGAGAGTGATTCTCCATGTTTTAACAAATTTTTTTTTCAGAGGTAGAGTGACTACAAAACAGGATGGGGGTCTACATGTTGCATACCTCTGCCATAGGTATTACATTATGATAATAAATTTCCCTATGATCAAGACCCAGTGATGGGGAACTAGTATCAAAGGGAGAGAGGCTATTGACCACAGCTATCACATCCTTCACCCATTCATGGAAGCTTTTACCTTGGGCTGGTATTTAAGTTGCCAGGTTGTGCGGTGGGCGGGGGGGAGAGACACTGCAAGGGCAGACATAGTTTGTGTCATTTTTCTGCCCAAGTCTCCTACTGCTAAGGTGATGCAACAAGGCCCAGGACAATTAATCCAAAAAGATTGGGATGAAGGCTTTGCACTTCTGTGTTTCCCATTCACTCAACTATTGAGGGGACTGGATTCAGCACTCTGGAAATGTGAAATGCATTTGGATGTAATGCTGATCACATAACACTACAGTAAAAGATGTAGCTAAATTGCACTACACAGACTGGGTGGAAATTGATGAGGATGGAATCTGATCACCAACATCCAATATATTATTTTTAATATGACATAATTTGAGACAAGAAACCACTTAAGGACATTCTTACTTCCATACATTAGTGGATTCAATGATCAGATGATGAGAATACATCTGGCAATACACTATCATATCGTGCCCTCTGTAGTAGAGGGGTTATACATGTCCATCTAGCATTTTCTTTAGAAACACGTCCAAGGTTTGGTTACATGTTCTTAGAAACACATTTTTGCTTTGTTTTTGTGTTTTTGTTTTTTTTTTTGCTTGAGGACTTGAAATGATGGCAAGCCACCATATTCCTAAACAGATTAGCAACTATTGAAAAAAGTTACTTTTCTGGAAATAGCATTTAAAAAATCCTTTGGACAATGAAACAGACAGACAAAAAGGATAAATTCAAACAGTAACATTTGTGCATTGATCCCGCAGTAATACATAATCTGACATCCATTGCAACAATAGATCTGAAGTTTTCATTTCAATAGTATACCATGTTAGAATATCTAAGTGTACCAACAACATTTTAGTAATCCTCTGCAAATCTTAACTCTGCATCTCCCAGTGCTTAACTTGTCCAATAGGAGGACTCAATAACAGTAAAATTCTAGAGATGTTAATCACTAAATCAAGTTAGTGTCACTTCTGATGATAATTACATAGTAACACCACACTAGGAAGACTGTCCTTTTGTTCCAGAAGCATAGAAATATAGAAGTTAATCAAAGGGATTTCTTAGCTAAGTTATAGAAACCCTTGACATTCCAACAGGAAAGAAGTCTTAACAAAGACAATGATTGGCTTTAAGGAATTACAGGATAATGAGAATTAAAGAAACAAGTTTCTTTTTTAAATTAAAAAAAAACCAAAACAACAATCCTACATTTGTGATACAACAGTTTTGGTTATGAAATTATTTTAAGCTTTTACAGAGAATGCTGTACTGTCTATCCATGTGGTTCTTTTATCGGCATAGCTGAATTTTGTGCAATTATATAAATAAAAGCCTGATTCCTGATACAACAGATGTACATTGTATTATTGCAGTTGTAACAGTACCAAGGAAGCAAGAGAAAACAATGATAAATACTAAACTAACTGAACATCTCAAGTTCACTAATGCATGTTTTTGAGTGAGGAATACTTCATTTCCCCTCAAAAAGGAAGTTATTTGTACAACCATGGAACATCAACAATCAGCTTTTTGTAAGTGCACAGAAATGCCCCTTGTCTACAGTAAAATGTTATCATGCCTAACTTGAAATAAACAACAGAAGTAAACTGAGATCACAGCTCCAAAGAATTTTCACATGCATTATGGTTGTGTTTCTTTCAATCAGCACAAATATTTATGAGCCATCTTCTCTCTCCCTCTCTCTTTAAGTTAGCTTGTCGTCGTGTTCATAGTGTATCAGCAGGAAAAAAGAGAATACATTATCAAAACTTTCTTTTCATTCTTGATTTTGTACCCAGTTGGAACATAAATGTGGTTTTCTCTTTCCTGCTTCCTTCCTTCCTTCCTTCCTTCCTTCCTTCCTTCCTTCCTTCCTTCCTTCCTTTTTCTTTTTCTTTTTTTTTTTGGTTTTCTTTGAGATATTTTATCAAAAAGATTTTTCATGGTAAGAAGAAGCATCAATGGGAGACATTTCATTGTGCTCATAGAGTAAATGAAAAGAGTCACAGAAGAATTTGCTCCAGATAAGTTCAAGTGATGTATAGAAATTCCATTTGGTTGCCCACTGCACACAATTCTGTACTGAAACCCAAACTGGTTTGCATCTCCAGAATCCTCCAATCACTGGTTGGTGTTCCATTTAACAAAGAGTTGCTGTGTCCTTCTTTGTCCACGCCGCTCATTCTCTTTGTCGCAGCTCAGTTTCTAAGTGGTCTTTAGTCTAACTGTTTTATAAAGCAGATACTCTGACAATGTTTCCTCCTGAAAACTCTGGAGATTCTGGTCTGTCATCTCCCTCTGGTGTAGTCACAGGTGGCGTCGGAATGCTGATTATTGCTGTAGTTACATAAGGCTGCTCACAGTTTAGTTTAACACACTCTTCCATTTTGGCATTTAAACTGGATCGGCTAGAGAAGTTTAAAAAAAAATCAATGGGTACAAAAATTATATAAATGTTCCATCTGCTTAGTGTTTTTTATTCAGCTGCGGTATGTCAGAAAACCATCCAGCTTGCATCTGGTTTGCAACTAAATGGCTACAGCTCTTCCAATACTTATTCTACTGTTCATCCACCAGTCCTAATAACATTTTACCTGCAAGAATAAGGAACTATCAAAAGATGTATATATTCACTTATTTTGTTTGGGGGACAGGTTTGATGCAAAGTGATGGGTTTTGTGGGGGAAAAACGTTATTTTTTTTTCAACAAATGAATTTTTTTTTTTTAATAAAAGAACCCCAAACAAGAAAACAAAATCTCATGACAATTGCCCAGTTTTTGATAGGGTGTCTCAGTGTGTGGAGGTATCCTTTCTTGAGGAGACTGTGAGAATATTTGCAAGTATTCATTCCATTCCTACTATTAGCAGAACTCGGTGTTGGACTTCCAGAGATGGAAGTAGGACATTTCCTTCCCATTGAAACCCCTTTGTATCCCAGGGCTGGGAAACCATCTGGGGCTGGTTGGAGGGAACCTCTGAAGGCTCTTAGGGGCACAGAAGGGTGTGCTGTCATACTAGTGTTGTAGCATCAGCATCACAGTTCATTCCCAAAATGAACTGGTGTGTGCAACGAGAACATTAAGACTGTTTTCTTATCTAGCATATTGCACTGCTCATAGTAACAAGAGGAATTTTCAGCAACTGTGTCTACTGTTGCGAATAACAGAACCTCTGTGTCAAGTCACTGACTCAAGTAATCCACTCCAAATATTAGTTATAGATATTATTCATATTCCCAGACAAATGAAGTTCCCTGTCCACAAAAGTGTTCTCATTCATTCCAGGTGGAGGGACACTGTATCTTGGTACAAAATATTGCTCATAGAGATAAGTGCCTCCATGGAAATAAATGGAAGTAAATGAGGCAGGTTACATATGCAAAAGATCCTTGAATTGATGTTTACTGATCTCTGGGATTTTCAGGTTCATGAAGATATGACTATATTCTGATGTGCCAACCCAAATTGCACGCTGATCATCACAGTTTTCCCCAAAACTATGAGTCAACTCAGTGCTTCTTGACACAGCAGAATTTTCACAGGTGAAATTAGAGTTGTTTTCTGAGTCCTGAATGATTGTCTAAGGGAAGGGGAAGTATGACGTGAGTTTATGACTTGCTTTTTCAAAAAATACTAACCCTATTGAATTCAAAGGTGATTTCAATTCATGGGACCATGGATGATGGCTGCATTATAAATTGGAAGATACAGTCAGAAACTAGCTGTCAGTAAAGTCCAACATATTACACAGATGATTTGCCATGATATTTAAAAGGCATCTACATTCATTTACTTGTACTCCTTCAATTATGCACTCAATAATATTATTTTCAAGAATAGACAACTGCTTTTCCTACAACTCTGCATAACATAGGTAATTATCTGAAACAAAGCCAAAACACTCACATAACACAAGCTCATACTTCCTGACAGTTCTTTTCCATAGGGAAGGTTTAAGTACACTGTTATCTCTGTCTAGGATCATTTCTAAAACTGAAGTACCTGTTAGACAGAGGTGTTCTTTCCATGCACCTGATCTGTATGGTACTGAGTTCTTGGATGCTACTTGGTCGGCTGCCAGTTATGTTGGCATTTGGGATGCGGAATGTCTTTTTATGTCGTCGTGAACAGCAAGAGCTTGTCACTCCTTGTTGGGAGGAGAGAGAAGGGCTGTGGCTAGAATGCCTGTTGACAGTAGACACCTCCATGCAGCTTTCTTCATACGTTTGTTCATCCACAAACTCGTGATTCTGCTCAACACGATTGAGAAAGACAAGAGGTATTGAGCACTTTTATCATGGCCATGATGTTCGTATATCACATTTGCACATTGATTGAACATTCATTTTAAAAATGAAATTGAAAAACAGCTACAAAATTATTACAAAACAGTTTTGCCAAGAGAGCAACATCATCAATGTTTGCATTTCAGTGAAAATAGGTGGTTTGTCTGTTTAAAACTTAATTATGGTCTCCCTTTTAGGTCACAGTCCAAAAATAATAAAGAAAAACATAAAATGTAGTAAGTACTTTCAGGTGAGTGTGTGTAGTGCTTCAACCAGAATTTTATACCATATAGTTTTGATAAAGGATATTGCTGCATGGCATTTTTTCAAAAAAGAAAGAGACAAAACCACCACCATAAAGGACTCAAATCCATGTGGATTCAAGGAAGCTTTTGACCCAAATTGCTCAAAGTACTTCATGAAATAAAAGCAACATTTTATAACATTGAAGATAGTTCTGATGACAGATGTGAGGACCAGAAAAAAAAGATGGAAAAAGTCAAGGGAAAAACCCTTTTTTCCTGACCAATCCTTGCAAAAAAGCCCCCCCCCTTTTTCAGAAGAATTGCAGGGGAGTGGGAGAAAGGAGTTTACCCATTTTTCCAGTTTTTTCCTCTAGGCCTTCACATCTCCAGTCCTGATGCCCCAAATCATTATTTTGCACTGTACAAGAGCTGCTGTCAAAAACATGATAACAGAATAAAAATCCACTGGATTAGCTTAAGCCCTTAAAATCCTTTCAAGAAGGTATTCAGATACTGACTGCAGACTGTACCCTGAAAAAAAGAAATCCACATACAAATAATACAGTTAACATTGAAAATAATACTCTTTCTAAAGGTAACAGCAAGGAAAATGAAAAGGAAAGAAAAATAAAGAAAACTATTATTGCCACCAGGAAAAAAAATAAAAATGTTAAAGTACTTTTCAAAGGAATAGCAAATTTGGCAGTGTTCAACTGAGCACAACTAAAGTTAATTCACCAACTATCTCAGTGCAATGACTGATTCCCCAAACAGCAGGTGGCATCGGAACAAAAGGACAGGTGGATCATTTAAATCTATGCACAAACTGGAAGACAGTGCGCTTGAAAACTGAAAAAAAATATGAAAAAATAACGGGTAGCACACTCACACAAATGCAAGTGATAAGGAAATACACACACAAAACTAAATTATACCTACTGTGTGTCTCTAAAATAATTTAGAAAAGTTTGAATATAAATATGTATCTTGGGAATAGTGCTAATAAAGTTGTGTCTATTTAAATAAGGCAGACAAAAAATAAGTCACCAGCACAACTGTCATATGGAGTTTTAGGTGCTGGCTAAGAAAACTCACATTAAGAAAAGGGTATTGGATACATTATCTTGTTTGCTTATTATTAGTGAAATTCAGACAATCCGAGATTATTACAGCTGTCTCTTGTAGTGACTTCTTCCCAAATACTTCCACCAGCAAATGATCTGAAATTGCTCCTGTGTTCAGCTGAAACAAACTTTACTCAGACACAGTGAAATCCCTAACATTGCTCACCAGGTCACACATGAGTCCAAATTCCAGGCTGCTGGAGAATCTCATGCCATGAACAATCTTTTTGGCTTTAATAAGTAAGATGAAATCACACAAGATCAGATATTCTTAACTAGGTGCAACAGCACAACCGTAAACTAACACCGTATTTATTCTCTGCAGATCAGAAAGAGCCTGCAGATTCATCATCTTACCGTTGTTTTCTCCAGACAGTGAAGCAGGTGGTGGTGCTGGATTTCAAAGGAAGAGCCAGATTTGTTAACAAGGGCCTCTTGTTCTTCTCCACATAACTGCTGACACATAAAATATTGTATTATTCTCATTTGTGAAGAAATGGGCATTTAGCTAGGAGCTTGATAAAAAGATGCAACTTGGTTGACTTAAACAAAACAAAACAGAAACCAAGCCTGTACTGCAATGTTTTGTGACCAAAATATCGCTCACTTTAAAATATTAACCATTTTCAACACCCTCTCTCCTGTTAGCCAAAATTTTCAATCAAAGCCCAAAACAAGTGAAAACATTTCGGCAAATAACCAATTTGTGTACCTGGGTGTGTGTGTGTGAGGATAATAGCCAACACACAATGGTGATGTCATTGCTTCATCAGTTAAAATGTGAAATTGGCCATCTCAAATCAATCCTTGTTCTGTCTATATTGGTGGGAATAAACTAACTACTGAACACACATACTGTACAAATGCTTCAGAAAGTGCCATTTTATGCTTAAGATCTATTGAAATTAAGAGGCAACATATACAGAGGCAATTTAAGTACTACTGATTTCAACACAGATTGGAAATAACATTATTCTCTATGCATAAGGATCCTTTATATTGTATGGACAGGTTGAATAATACAGTCAATACAATAATAATATAGTATAAATAGAAATGCTTTGTTAATATTGTCAATATCTGCAATGGTCTTAAAACTAAATGCTACATTATCATGTGCCCTTTCTTTCTTTCTTTAAAAAAAGCATTGTGAGAGTTTTTTTTAAAATTCTTCAGAAGATTTTATCTTACTCCATACCTCAAGTTCAAACCTTTCATCCAGCTCTTATTTAGACTTGAAACATCATGACACATTAAAAAAAGATATGGGCGTGGAGAGAGAGATAGCATATGCATTAGAGAGAGACAGAATGCATTGATTCGCTTACAAATTCGTAACAGGACATCTAGCTAAAGCAAGGATGATATAATTGGTATATAAGTGTCTGATGTTTTGTTCTAGACATACTTGGATTCATCTTGGATATGACCAATGTTTGTACAATTTTCTAATATATTTAAGAGTTCAATCCTAACTCCACTAGATTTTTTTTGATGAGGGAACCGGAATGTGGAAATGCCTCTACAGCAGGGCTTTCCAAAAGGTGTCTCGCCTGAAAGGTGTAGGTGTGTCACCTCCCGGGAATGAGAATAAGCCCCACACCTGAGCCTTGGCAATGTATGTTATATGTTATAAATAAATCATATATTTTTAAAAATATAAATGAAAAGTTTTCATGAGATAAGTTGACATTTCATTATTTCATTTCATTATTATAATTTATGTATGTGTTTGTATCTCTTATAAGGGGTTAGTTTAACCACTGGTTTGCTAGTAAAACTGAATTACTGTGTCGCGAAATGATGCATGTCTAAGGCCCTTTTCGCACGGCATTTCTGAAGCGAAAGGGCCCCTGAGTTTCGCGTAAATGTGAGGAGTGGTCCATACGATGCACTCACATTTGCACGATGCTCAAGGGCCTGACACGGACCATGCACCCATTTTTTCATTTTTGGCTCAAAGCCAAAAATGCTGCACGACTGCGCATCGCTCTGGGGCCCCGCACGCACTTACCTGGCGCGCGGAGCCTCAGGAGCTGGGCCAGTCATGCAGCCTCTCCTCAGTGCAGCCTGCGAGGTCCCAGGCTGCACTGTGAACGGAAGAGGCGGCGCATTCGCGCGACGAAGAAGCAGCTGCGGAGCCGAAGCAGGAGGGAAGCGACAGCGTTCCTCCCAAGCCTTCATGTGCGAGCCGAGCAGCCCAGCACCGGGAAAGGTAAGATGTGAAAAGGGCCGAAAAAGTGTGTTTGGAAAGCTCTGCTGTACAGGTTAAGAAACCATGCAATGGAAGACTGACTTCAGAGAGCTTACTATTCTCAGAGGATGTTCTGTAGGTATAAATCTACTGTTGGTACTGTTCTCATCAGAGAGCAGGTTCAAAACAAGACACTACAGGGGGAAGAAGAGGATATTCTTGAATCTGCGGGCTCTTTAAAACATTTTTGTTCTGAGTTGTAGCATCAAAAGCCACTGGCGGCTGGTGTCTTCTTTATCAGCTGGGTGGCAAATTTGGGTTTTAGTCTGACTTTTGAAAGAGCAACTAATGGTACTGAATCCCATCTCTAAGTAGGTTCAGTACCTTGGTTAATCTCTTTAATGTTCAGCCTACAACCTGGAAGATATTTACTGCCCAACCAGTGTGGGAGATACCACCCACCACTGATAAAAGCCATAGCAGAAGATCAATATTACTCCCATTATTTTTTAGAAAATGAGAAAAATCATGCATGACATATCAGCCCATCCCTGGTAGTACCCACTGTGCTATATTGGACCTCTCTCTCTTAGTAGAGGCAAAGAAGGGCAAGAGAGTTAACAAGCAGCAGGCTGAGTGGAAATCAATGCCAAAGCAGGATTCTAATACAACAGTACTCTACATAGCAAAGATCCAATGATGTCTGGAACAAAATTAGTGACATCATTGAAATTAAAATTCCATTTTGGCATGAAATGCACTTGAGATTAGCATCCAGTCTGGGTACCCCATCTGGGAGAAGGGCAATGGCTGTTTGGAAGGCAGCTGTAGATGCTTAGGTGGTTCATTAGAGTCACACAGGAAGAAGATTGCTTTTGAGCAGATGACTTGTCTCCCTCTCCCAGTAGCACCACTAGTAGATTTGTGTGAGTCTCCGTCCCCACCAAAAAACCCCAGACTGGATCTCAAGGAAAACGATTTTTTCTTGAACTGGCCTTTTACCCACCAGCCCCTCTGCAGAACAAGTGTTCTTCCTTCAGCTTGTGGGGTATGTTTCATGCTATGTTTGCAGGAATGCTGACTTTTTCAGATGTAAAACAGACCAAGAATTGCTGAGTTGTTATCGAATGGTGCATCTGGATTTAGCATACTCATTGCTCATTACCTGCGGGAACTGGTCACTGAGTAAGCCATTTCGTTTGCTCTGCATGTAAGCATTTGCACTTCCGCTCTTTGCTGCACGGATCCTAGCAAGCCTGGCTTTCTGTATAGGGAGCGGGGAAGGAAGGAGGAAAAGAAAGAAGTGTCACTTGCTTTTATATCCATGACTGAACTTTCTAAGAACGATAACATGGCTAATTGGAATTACTTCCCTATGAATACAGGAAGGAGTCTTTCGACAGAGCTTTGAGGTGCTGTGTTTTCACATTTATAACGCACATGAGCAAGAAGCATTAGTTTCTCGGCATGCATCAACCGACAAGAACAATGAATGGTGTTTGAGTCAGTGTTGACATGTATTTTCACATTAGACATGTTGCTTTCCTATCACTCCTGTCAATGCAATCATGGCACTACTTCTGTGCTGAGGTCAGGAATGCTGCCTTTCTTCTCCTGATAGTTACACCATTCCTGATTCTGTCACTAAAGTTACTTTAAAAGAAAAGGACAATGGACCAAAAGACCGCTTAGCTGTTCAATAGCTGTGAAGTGTCACTCCTAATTACTTGGTATGTTCTGACTTGTAGAAGAACCTCTGTGTAATGCAATGAGATCTAAGCCAGTGGGCCTCCATTCATTGGAGTACAGGGACTGGTAACATGAAAGCTGTGTGCACCATGGCCTGGTTTATATCATGTTCCTTAGATATACTCCAGACCACTGAAGCAGTCAAAACAAAACTTTTGTATTTGAATGGTTTCCCTTTAACTGTCTTTTTCAAAATCATTTAACAATATCCACCTTAGATATAAAGGCTTAAATCCAATTGTTAATCCCACTGAATCAATAAGATTTTCATACACTGGCACAAATGGGTCTACTCTAGCTGGGACTAAACTAGATTTAGGTATTAACAACAATTATTAATACATGCAAAGTGTGCTTTCTTGTGATTGTATCATAAACTGATATAAAAAAGTCTAAGACCCAGTGACTGAGAAACAATGACCTATGCAGTCATGCTAGAGAAATTAAAAAAGATCTTGAATATTTCTCAAGTTTTCTATGAGAAGTATTTAATCCTACACATGAGTGACAAATGGATTCTGTAGCAAGAGAAAAGCATCTTGTCATAAGTGCTGAAATTGGAAACTTAAGTACTGCAACCTGTTTTCACACTTCTGCCTTCTTTAGTATTTGGAAAGGGAGCTTGCATGCCTTTGTTGAATAATAGCAACAACAGTTCCATCTGGAATACCGAATCTTGTATCTGTATCTAATCTGCTTCACTTGAACAAAGTCTTTGGAACTACTTCTCACTGGAGTAAATCAGACCAAGGATTACCAGTGTTGCTTCAGTTTGCAACACATTACACATATATAATAAGGAATATCAGATAAACACTGTCATAAGGATGGTTGGCTATGGGAAAAGGATCATGGTTTGGGATAAAATAGGTTCACCAGACTTACACACAACCTTTTGAACTGGGGAATGAAAAAGGGGTAGGGGAAGGAGATGAGGAAAGAAGGTTAGGCATTTATTGTATCCCAAAATAAGCAGCTGTTCTGAAAGGCTAGATCTGTTGTTGTTGTTGTTGTTGTTGTTGTTGTGTCTTCAAGTCATTTCTGACTTATGGTGATACTAATATGTTCCTACCACAAGGTCTTCCTGGCATGATTTCCTCAGAGGAGGTTTGTCATTGTCTTCCTCTGAGGCTGAGAGAGTGCTACTTGCTCAAGGCCACCTATTGGATTTTCATGGCTCAGCAAGGATTTGTACCCTGCCCTCCCAGAGTCCTAGTTCAGCACTCAAACCAGAACACCCTGCTGGGTCTCCATTTCAATAGTCCTCATGAACAATACAAATCCCAAGGGCCACCAAAACCCTTCCCTAATATCACACTGCTATGCAGCACACCATGGTGATGGAAAGGGAGAAAGAAAAGAGATATTCTCACTCTCTTCACTGCATTCACCTGGTGACAGAAGAGATTCTCTCTGCCATTTCCTTGATGCCACTGAGTAAATGATTCCCAAGTCACTCATAACAGCTCTAGTCTCATTCCCACGGAGAATTTGAAATAAACACAGCATACTTTCCTGACATGCACATTTTATAAAGCAACTTGGAATGAATGCCAGAGCTAGACTCTGGGCCTCACTGAATTAAATTTAAGAATTTAACATGAACCCTCTCCACCCAACCCTAACTGAACTTGGATGCCCATACCATCGCTGCCCCCCCCGCACCGGTTTTGAATCCAAGCATCCTGGGTAGAGAAAAATTGATGCCTTAAATCTTGTAGAATATGAAGTGTTCCATTCTCATCACACAAATGACAAATGGTGAACCCCTAAAGTGATTTTTTAAAAGGAGGAGACAATGACCCTGCCTCTTCTTAGCAATATCTTATGACAGGATCTGGGGCATGTGTGTGTGTCTTGCCTCTTCCTCCTCCTGAGGAGGCCTGAAGGATTGCTAGCTTTGGGCTACTAAGCACTGCCAGACTTGAGCTTTTTTGCTGCCACTTCCGAAGTCTGGGCAGCATAGAAGGAGGATGGGGGAAATGTTACATGGCTTTTGGCTGTAACTCAGGATATGGTCCTCAGAGACTCCCTTTATTCTGGGGTTACCAAGTGGTTCTTCTCCTTCTTTTGTTCAGAGGAAACTGAGGCTGAAATTAGTTTTGGTGAATCACTCATTAAAGCCAGCTCCATTCGTTCCCAAGCATACACTGATCCCACAAATGACATTCATATTACATTCATTTTCAACAAAATTTAACAGGCAGAACATCAGATATATCTCTGGCATTATTCTAGCTCAGAAGTGGCAAAACATTATCCCTGAGACTACTTCAGCAGACTGTACAATTTGCCAAAAGTCTCCTCCCCCTTTTGTGACATCATCTGGCTCCACCCTCTCAGTGATGCCCATTTCAACTTTCCCTGCAAGGAAGAGGTATGGAGTTCCTTCCATGTGCTCCTCATTGTCTCAGTGGGTACGGGTATGTTTCCTAGACCAAGTCTCCCTACTGTTATCTCTGATTGGTAACAATGAGAATTCCCCAGCTTGCTTTTCTAATTGTGAAAGCCAGTGGTAAATCTTACGATGGAATGAAACTTATGGAAGGGATAGGGTAACCATCTTCTGGACTGATTGGATACGACTGGAACTATCCATGGGCTGGATTAGACCTGTGGGCCAGATGGTCTCCTCCTGTTTTAGGTCTTTTGAACAATCCAAGGGCTTTGAGGGGAGGTTTCACAAGCTACAAAGCCAGTAACATCAGGAAACCACAATAGCTTCAACAAAGAAGCTACAGGGGAGAGTTGGGCAGCATCTACAATTACAATTTCCCAAACAGCCACATGCTCCTACGTTTCATTCTATTATTTCAATTCTGACAGGGTGGATATGTAATTTTTTCGGTGGTCATTTTCTACCCCCTTTGCTGGCACAGTTTATGAAGAAGACAAATCTTAAAGTTTATGAAGAAGACAAATCTTAAATAGTAAGAAGGCTAACAAAACAATTACTGAAAGTTTGAAGTAAAAATGCCAACTTCTGTTTCTTAAGATGTGAAATTGAATAGTGTGAAGTCAATGTTAAAGATGACAAGCTCTGTTAGAAGGAGACAATTTTCTTAAGATCAAATACAACCTTCTTTCAGTCTCCTGGTATGTGAGAAGTTGTACTGCTCTCAAGTTGGTTTGATGGCAAAATACCTGAACAGGAGGAAGCCATTTTGAATTTGTTCTCAAGCTTAAATCACATTCTTTTGATACCTGAAGTACAGAGGGATGAGCTGGAAGTGTTAGTCTAGACTGGCTCAGGAAGTGAGAAGGGACAACCTGAAGTTTATTTCATTATGATTTAATCATGTTTCTGGGCTTTAAAAAAAGTGTGTGTGGGGGGAGTTATCAAGGTAAATATCTGTATTGTTTTTATTCTTTTTTGTATTATTTTTAACTATATTTTGTTTAAATTCATGTTGTAAATCTCTTTAGGTCCTACACTGGAAGAAATGCTAGAAAGAAAGAAAGAAAGAAGGAAAGAAGGAAAGAAGGAAAGAAAGAAAGAAGGAAGGAAGGAAAGAAGGAAAGAAGGAAAGAAGGAAAGGGATAGACAGACAGCATATTAGTCTAGTTCACTCCCTAAGATGCTTTGCTTTCAGGTCATTCAAACTGGTGCACATCATCTTTCTCAGTGGTCAAAGTGGGCATCCTCCACTTTTCAACAGTCTGCTCTTTTGACCCTTTTCAATTATAATTGGAACACATGTATTTGATGTGTGGTCTACTCTTTTGACTATGCGTACTAACTGAAAAGGGTCAGAAGAGCAGATTGGCAAAAAATGACCATGCACTGATTTTCCTTCCTTCCCCATGGTGTCCCTGTTCCAGCAGGACAGAAAAGGAATCACCTGGGTGGGCAGAGAGGAAGAGGAGCAGCAAACAAAACACTAGCCTGCCTGACAAGTTTCCCGCTTCATCCTCTCCCTGTGCTTGAGGAGCTTCTCTGTGGGCTTCTGCGTGGGTGTGCATATGTCTGTGCAAGTCATGCTAGCCCCTGATGTGGGTTATGTGAGGGAGAGAGCGAGAGAAAGAAAGTCCATAGTGGTGCCTTTCAACAAACTGAGGGATAACCAAGGCTCTTCTACCCCCACTCCCCCGACCTCTCTCTCTTTTGGCTTCTTGGCTGTTGAAGAGATCCAAACAAGGGCAACCCTGCCAGGGGTTTAAAACAAGGAAAGATGGGGTAGGGGAGGAGACGGCATACATATCTATGTATGGAAAACTTCTGTGTAAGATCTAGGACCTAAGAAAATTAATTTTTGGATTTCAGCTCCTAGAATCCCTTGTGCAGGATAGGAGATTCTGGGACTTACAGTAGAAGAATGTAAATTTTTGAAGCTGTGGTAAAATCAAACTTATAGAGAGAACAACATATTTTCCTGTGGGCCCTCTGGTGCATTGTGACAGAAAGCCCTTAGCAATGTTAAATCTTTGCAATGTGACATTAACGGCAAGTGCAATCTGTGGGCAATTCCCTCTTTTCTAAGCAGCGTTCCAAGCAAATACATGCCCAGTAAATATCACTTAGTTCCTCCTGAAATTACTCCTGTCATTTTTTTCTTAAGCTGCCACCATACTACTAATCATAGAACAGGCTGCCAAAATTGAACTTATCAGTTACTGTTCATATTCAGCTGCTTTTGACAGAATTCACTGGGGCGATTTAATATGTTTAGTCCCCAAGAGGTGCCAGGTGGAGAATGGATGGTTTTTGTATGTCATCAGAGAATGAAAAGACCTGCATTTTTTCCATTAGCATCTGCCACCTGAGTGTTTTGTCAGGTGCACTGAAGAGACTTGAGCTTTGATTCCACCCACCTAAAGGTCTTTTATTTTTTTGTATAATTGAGAAGCGGGAACCACTCCGAGCAAAACAGAGAAGGCAAATGCTATGGGAGCAAGTCATCACTTTGCTGTGAGATTTTTCCATTTGTTCCCTTAAATTGGAAGGATGCTGATGCTTGTGTTAAAGGCAGTTTTGAGTCCTGCAATCTCTGGAGGAAGGGCAGAAGACCTATGATTCAAAATCATTTTAAGGTTCTTCTTTGCACAGACACAAATGCAACATGATTGTGGCACATGGAACTTTCTGCCCCCTTTCAATAAAATTGATTAACAAATGCATACTTCTTTTGCCACTTCTGTTCTGATTATTTTCTGTTTAATTTGTGCCTTCAATGTGTACATTGTATCCAGCAGGCTGGCCAAAATACAAAGCATCTCACTTAGTTCTGGCCTTCAACGTTATTCCACCTGAGCCATAGCATGTCAATATGACACCCCTGTTCTATTCATTTCTTTAATGATGCACAGTTGGAATGTGGAAACAGGAAAATGACACTTCCTTTGGAATTTGTTTACTGCAGCAACAACGTTCCCTTTTTTGACAGTAAATCCAACCCAACAAACTGAATAATGATCTCATAATTTTCCTAATGTATATCAAATCTGGAAAGTCAAAATGTTGCTATATTGTGATGTAAGTGATAGGTGACAAGTATATTTCCCAGCTCATTGGCAAAATTCTTATACTAAGATTAATACCTCAGCCGCCATTACTAGTACTACTACTACTACTACTACTACTACTACTATTATTATTATTATTCATCAGTGGGATGCTATTACCTATAGGCCTGAATCCTATTGGTAGTCTCAGTTCGACCTACTGAAACAACTGAGCCAACTGAATTCTGAGACAACATTTGTGTAAATCCAAGTTCAATAGGTTAACTCCGGTTAGTATATCGAGAGGATTTAGGACATGGTGCTATCACAAATGCTATGCTTTTTGCAGTTATTTCATAAAATTATTTCCTGTAAATAAATGTTAAGATAAATGAAGATCCATTAAATAGCATGTTGAGCTTAAGGTTGGCTAGGGTCCTCTCTGAGAGCCGATGGAGTAAAGCAGTTTGAGCATTGGACTGTAACTCTGGAGAACAGGGTCTGAATTCCCATTCAGCCACTGAAACTCACTGGGTGACCTTGGGCAGGTCACAAATGCAAAGACAAACCCCTTTTGAACAAATCTTGCCAAGAAAACCCATACCAGCTTTACTTTGGTCAGAAACAACTTGAAGGCACACAACCACCAAGGGTCCTCTCTACCATCATGATTCTTGTTTCAGTGCAACATGTATAATGAAAGAAGTCCTTCAGTCTTAAGCTGAAAGATTTATGAACATTCCTGTCTGGCTTTCACACATTGTGCAGCTACTGTACCTTATTTAAGCTTCTAGGTTCATGAATAGTTTTTCTCCTGTGTTTCAGGGGCAAAAGTCCAAAAACCTGTGCCAGGATTTTTTTTTTCAGAAAAACAATCATAGCTTGGACATTATCAGATTTTGAGAGCTTTATCAAATGTTGGTGAAGCAAACATATTTGATTCAACAAAAATAGCACTGTAACCATCTGTGAATCCCACAAGACTTATAATTGTGTAGGCAATTAATTCCCCCTTGCATGCAACTTGGGTCTAATTTGGAATTAGCTCAGTATTATTTGTACTAGTGGAATGACACTGTTGGTTATTGATCATTACTCAAACACCGAGAATAATTAGGTAAGAATTAAATGTTTTTATTTTTGGAATTTAGGTGCTGCATTCTTTGATATTACTCTTCCTTGGGAGGTCTGGTTGTCCCCTTCCTTGCTGTTTCTTCATCTGCAGTAAAGACCTTTTCAGTTAAGGAGGTATTTGGTTTTTAATATGTTGTGGCAGATGGAACTTTTAATGGGGGTGATGTGCACTGCATTTCTATTTTATTATATTTTATCTGTGTTTTAAAAATTGCTTTTAACTTGCATTTTTAATTTGTGTGTGTGTGTTTTAAAGGTCTTTGTTTAACTGTGTTTTAACTTTTGTACTAAGTGCTTTTTAGTTGCATTGTGTATGCTCCCTTGGATTCAGTGCTGGGAGAAAGACAGGATATATATTAAATAAATAAACAAATAAATTAATAACCATAAAATTCCCAAGACAGAACACAGTAATTTGCAATGGCCAAAGAACAGAGCATATTCCCTACTATCCTGCATGCTTCACAGTCATTGAAGAGAAGAGGAATAGACTAAAGCAATATAAAGTCAAACAGATCACAGTAATGTGGTTAAAATAATAGTCCTCAAGCTATTGGTCACCACACATTTTATTAGAGAAATCCCTCTAGAGTTCTTCTGGAAACTCAGGCTTATGTGGGTTGTTAATTAAAGTTTCCTGTGACCATTTAGAGTGAAATTGATTTTTGCTGATTATGAAGCACTTCATTTGTAATCCCTTGGTTGTGCAGAGATAAAACATTTCACTTGCTTACTTGAATGGGTGAACACTAAGATGGAAAGAAAGGATGAAGGGGAAAGGGCAAAATATAAGTGAACACCAGAGTCATTACAGTCACCCTCTCAGAACTAAAGAATTTTATATGTGGTGCAGACATCATCATCTCTGTTTGTAAGAACTGAGAAAACATGGGAGAGTGACATTTACTTTTTAAGTGGAAAAACATGGGTAAGATGCAAGAAGCAGTAAAGATATGATATGCCTTTTCATTTGATAGTACTAAGAACTTTCCACCCGGAAAAAAACTGTGAGCTGTTTGGTGAATTAAACGTTAAATGCATCCAGCAAACCACTTCAACTGGCAGAAGATAAACTGACTTAAACGAAAGATGCAGCCTTATACACACATGGGACGAAATGCTCCTGGTTTTAGTAGGTTTTCTCACAATAAGTGTGGAAGGGGTATGTAGTAGTTTCAGTGCTGGACTAGGGCTCTGAGGGGCAAGAGTTTGAATCCCAACTCAGCTATGGACACCCTTTCATTGCTTAATATGTTATTGCCAAGCTCAGCTTCATCAACAGGAACCCCTAAAAATAATTGGAATTATATTGTTAGTTCTCCTTGAAATGTTACTACATATTTAATTTTTTTTTTTAAAAAAAAATCCTTTAAAAATTAATTTAAAACCTTTTGTCATGCTATCCCACATTTTTATAATTTGTGCTTTGGACTTGCTGTTAAACATAGTATGGTATTATACAGGTCTGCAACTTTGGTTTTAACCGAGGTTGGATCAAGAGATATACTTCCATAAACAGTAGAGTTTCAAATGGTGGAATTGCGATAGTTCAAACATACATACATACATACATACATACATACATACATATATATATCGCCTTATTCATAAAGAGAAATTCATTTTGATAACATAAGGAGAAGCATACCTTTTGTGCCCGGCGCTTATCTGCTCGTTGATTCTGGTGGTAGATGCGACTAAAGTTGGAGACAATGACTGGAACTGGAAGGGCAATGACTAAGACCCCACTCAGAGAACATATTGAACCAAAAATCTTCCCAGCTATTGTTTTCGGCACCATGTCACCATACCTGGAGTTAAAAAAGATTTTAAAAAAGAAAGTAAATCTATTAGTAAACATGGACTATAATTTCCCACGACAAAGGTTCATGCATTGCTCAGAGGAAGTGGACAAAGTGGGGAACCACGTCCCAAAACCTGTCTCACTTACAACTGTGAAAGGTGGGCCATCCACTGACATCAATTGGCAATTTATTCAGTAGACACAAAAGAAAGTACTTCCTATTAGGCACAACAGACCTCTGGAAACTGCTGCCACAAGCTGTGGTAATAACCACAGGCTCTTTGGCTTTCAAAGAATATCTGACAGATTTGCAGAGTGTGTTTCTGTCAATGACTATTAGATATTGATGGATAGACAGACCTACTGATTCTGAGGTACTTGCTGAGAGAGGTTTCCTTACATCTTTGAGAGATGTTTTTGAAAGGACTTGGATGGCCACGGATGAGCCCAGCAAGGATCTTTTTATAATCTTAAGTGCTGCTCCACCAAACACCTTTTTATGTGAAGTGATGCCCACACGGCTCTTTGATTCCACACCAGCTGTATACTGCTGGCAAACAGCTGAACTACTCTTTAGAAGGAGGGACAGTAAATTAGTAGTTGGGAAAATGTTTTAAATGTATAGTGGCCCATTTCTTCCAACCCACTTTCAGAGGAAAGACCCATCTGAAACAGTACAAAGTCCCTGCTAGGCACCATCAAAAAGGGATTGTAAATCTTCAGTTATTTCGCTCTCACAGATAAGATCAAAACCATTTCAAAAATTCTCTCCCAGCTGGGGGATATTATGAAAGCTGTTGTGTATTTCCTCATGATTTCTTTCCATTTTGAAACTTTTTGTGAACATCATGTGAAAATTTATTCCTGAAAATGACATTTTTCCACAAAAATGAGGAGGGAGATTATTATTGCTTCTCATTATGGAAAAAAAAACCCCTTCTGGTCTCTGCTTTCATTGGGGCATTTTTTCCCCAGTAGATGACAGATTTTTATTTTAAATTTTCTTACTGAGGAGGACAAGAAAATTTGCGCACATTCTTTAAACTCTAGTATCAAAGCATTGAGCTAGATGGATCAATGGACTGACTCAGTATAAAGTAATCTGCCAGGAAGAAGATTATTATCCTAAGCAAAACAACCCTCTCCATGCCAAAATGGACCTGTGTAAGAGTGTTCTCTGAGCTAGATAGGTATCCAAAACCATCTCTCATTCTACAACCATTCATTCAAATAATTCAGATAGGACAAGAGTAAATATTTGGAAGAAAGCACACATTTTAGGCCAGGATTTAAATCAAGGTTTCTCTGATTAAAATCTAACCTATAGATTATGTGGCCTGTAAGCATGGGTCAGATTGTCCATTTTTCAAGAACTATTAAGCTGTTTGTTGCATTTGCTTACCACTTCCCACTTATAGATGAAAGCATCTAAACTCAAAGCACTTGTGGTCCTGAAGAAGCTGATAAAGGAACTGCACTGGCTGCCAATGCCCTTCCAGTCTGAGTTCAAGGTGCTGGTGATAACATTGGAGCCCTAAACAGCTTGGGACCTTGATATCTGAGGGAGCACCATTCCCTATACTGAGGTTTGTTGGAGCAGCCCTTCTCTTTTGACTCACCAGTGGGGACAACATATGGGGGGGAGATGGGAGTGGGCCTTCTCTCCTGTGGCATCCTGGTTATGGAATACCCTCCCCTTAGATGCCCTGATTGGCACCTACACTGGTGCCATTCTGGCACAAAGTCAAACATGGCTTTTTATTATAAAATTTGGGGCCAATTGATTTTATTCAATTTGTACACATGCTGTGATTCACATTATTTTAAATTGCTTTAACTGGTTTCAAATTGTCTTGTTTTAAGTGATAAATGGTTTTAGCCTTTCAAAATTACTATTATTGGTTTAAATTTTTGTAAGTTGATTTCATTGTACACCACTCTGAGATCTGAGGTCATTGCATTCTCTTTGCTATCAATGGGACATTTGGAAGTACTAGAAGACTTTTCGTTTTTTGTTAGTTACATTTCTATTTCTGAGCTTTTTTAAAAAAAAATAATGGTAGAAATATTTCACACAGAACTGTATTTGATACCATGATTTCCATTTATGGCTACCAAAAGTGACAGAAGTTTCAGAGTATGATGCAAGCTGTGGTTCTTAAAAGTATTAAGCACTACTTTTCAATTGGTAACACTTCTTTATATCTCCTGATTACAACCTTATAAAAAGAGTGATGGAGAAGTAATATGAATTACACAGTATCTTTCTTCCCAGATATCTTGTCTAATGGAGGGATATTTATACCGTTACAGTTCTGAGATACAGGAATTTATTGATGCCTGAATCTTTCAGTTTCACTTTCTCCCACTTCTGAATTTACTAAATCTTCAGTTCTGTCAATTTTTTGACGACATTTGTGGAATTTGCAAAGTTCTCAAAAATGATCTGAACCAATCAAATTCAACTGGACCAGATCACATGCCATTTGTGTGCCATGTTGCATGCCTGTTCACTATGTCACTGCTAAACAATGCCTATCAGAGGAAAAGGTGGCAAGCTAAAATTGGCACCACAAATATGGTTCATTATCTGCACATTCAAAGAGCTAAAAGTTTCAAAAGCTAAGGATTCTTAAGTTCTCTAACTAGATAACCAAATCTATCAGTTTTACTTATGCTGAATATGCAAATTTGGAAAGGTCTTGCAAAAAAATATTAATATTTAAATTAACATACCCATCTATATCTGGACCTCATGGAACTATTAATGAGAATGTGTGATTGCTCATGTTGTATTTTCCAGAAGAAACACAAAAATGAAGTCCTATGCCATCCTTCCCATACCACTGCACATCTAGAAATGTCTGAAGCAGGCCTAACATTTAAAACATGCATCATTCCACACTACGCCCCAAATACCAGTTAATATCTTTTCGTACTAGTGTTACCCCACTGGTATACCGTATCCCGGGGACTACAATTTTTAATATTAAATGTGATCCACCATACCAGAGAGGTTGCCCGGATGAGCATGTAGGTAAAAACAGTTGAATGACCGAGAACTAGGTCAGGCCAGTAAAATCCCCAGTCACATAGCCAAGAAGACCTCAAGCTGTGCAAACCCATGAAAAACAAAGGGTCCTCAGTCAAAGAGGAGCCAACTTGTGAGGATTAGCGTGTTTTCCCCAGGTTGAGCACCTGTGATTCTGAAAAAATCATACAAGGCAAGGACCATCTACATAAATTTATACTACAACCCACTGCAACCGAAGATCCTGAAACATTGGTAACCATCATGCAAAACGAGTTGCCACTGTTGAGCATCTTTTCCTTTATGGTGCCTATTGCTCTCCCCGGGAGAGGATTTGCCCTCGAGGTACGTTCTGTCCTACAAGTAGTCCTAGTTTTTTAGAATTTCTTTGGAGAACTCCCTGCCACGCTAGCAGACCGTCACTCTGTTAGTTGAGTAATCCCCTCAGCCGTTTCGTTGCTGAGTTCCATTTTTGTTTGCTGCTTCCCGGACCATGGACTTCAGGATAGGAGCAGTATCATCCCATCTACAATCCCTTTGCTATATCCTCTATCCGTTTTTCACCTCTTTTCTTTCGCAATAGTTCTTGTGTGAGTGAGTGAGTGAGTGCGTTGGTGCACAAGAACCTTTCCATTCCATAAAAATCATTTATTTGACACATTTGTCTAGGGGTTTTTTTTTTTTGGCTTGGCCTGACCCCGTAAAAACTGGGTAAAAGACCACGCTAGGTTACCCTGCCTCTCATATCACTACCACTTGTGCTCCTTTAAATTCCCCACCCTTCTTGACATGGAGCACATTGAGGTGTCCCCCAAGGGACCCCCAGAAACCAGGGTAACACTAGCTATGTGATTGACCTCAATGTATTACAAGCCAATAACAACCTGCATCACTGAATTAATGCTCCAGCACAGGACAGCATGTCAGTTTTGCACTCTTTGATAAAAATGTCTGTACTCATCATATATCCCACTCTGAGTGTGGCAATTACCCCAATTCAGCAAGGGAGGGCACATAGGTAAATAACCCTTCCTGCTTTATATGCAGATAAATTATATCAGTATAGTAAGGGTCACTAGAGTCCAATGGAACAAATTGTGTTGCTTTTGATATGAACAAGGTTGCATCAATCCAGCTGTTATGTGTGATTTATGGAGGTATCTCAACGAAGGGCAGACCATATATTTTGTTTCCAAATTGTCTTTGTTCAGTCCACTACCTCATCAGTTAAAAAGAGTCTAATAACAGATGTTAAGAAAGAGTGTAGGTTCTCCATGCCTGTGTTGAAATGGTTGCTGAAAGGATTACAGCTAGCTAACACAGAGGAGCTGCATTAAAAAAACCCAAAGGTGCTACTGCAAGCCAAGCATTACTATGAAATGGACAAAATGTCTGACTTAGGTTAAAGCAGCTTTATATAATGTTGGCAACTGCAGGAAAGTGAGCAATTTAGAGGCACAGGTAAGTTTCTTCCCAATTCTATTAATGAAAGATAGAGGACCATGAAGGGAGAAGAAGATACTGCAGATCAGTAACCGGCTATGCAGATGGCATTGATAGGAGAGATTTGGCTTCTGAAACCATTGTCTTCACTTCCTAGATGAAAGACTACTGGCTACATATGGGCTACACCTCACAAAGGCCAGGAAGAATATCTTTGGCGGAAGCCTGGTGAACCTAATGAAGAAGACTTTAAACTAAAAAATTGGGGGTTGGAAATGACAGCTTAATCATCTATCCAAGAGTAAGCTCTAAACACAAGGATGTTAATTCTAGACAAGAAGCTGAGGGAGAAAATGGGAGCCACAGTAAAACTCACCATAGAAGCATAGCTTCCAGGTCGAGGAAAGTAATAGTTCTTTTATATTCTGCTCTGGCCAGGCCTCATCTGGCCAGTACTGTGGGTGTCTCATTTTAAGAAAGATATAAAGAAGTTGGAGTGAATTCAGAAAAGGGCAATGGGGATGATAAGAGGTATGGAAGACAAAACATATGAAGAGAGATCGAAGGAGCTGGCCATGTTCAGGTTGGTGAAGGGAAGGGATGACATGATCACACCCTTTAAATGCCTCCAGGGCTGCCACAAGAGAGAAGGGTGCACACTTGTAGAACTAGTGGTTTTAAGTTAAAGGAAGGTAGATTTCTATTAAACAGTAGAAGGAACTTCTTGACAATGAAAGCAGTTTGGGAAGAGAATCAATTCTGCAGAGAAGTGCTGGAGTCTCCTTCTCTGCGTGTCTTCAAAAAGAGGCTGGACAGCTACTTGCTGGGTACGGTCTAGCTGGAGACCTTGCATTTACCAGGGGGGCAGGGGGCAGGTTGGATCTGGTGGTCCATACGACCTCTTCCAGCACTATGATGCTGTAGGTAGCCAAAGGCCAAGACATGTATTTTCAGTAATACAGAAATGATCATTGATATAATCAGAAGAACAACCATCCCTAAATCAGGGATGGGCAACTGTGGCAGCTACAGGGTTCAGTTTCCACCTATATAGCCTCATAGCAAGCTGTGCAGTACGATTTTCATACTAAAAATAATCTAAAAATCACAGATAGAAATCACTTCTGATTGCAATGTCTGGATTGGTTCTGGGGGTCTTTTTACATTTTATAATTACAGTTTACTTCTGCTAGAGGCCTCTAAGAGCAGTGATTTACCATTTTGGTAAAGCAAAGACTCCAATAATATTTGAAATTTTGTGGGGAGAGCAAGCGAACACCTGGGGACTTGGGGAGGGGCGCTGAAGGAAATCTACGGTTCACAAAACAAACAAACATCTGAGGCAGTGATTCTAACAATCTAGCAATCTACTTTGCCTGTTGATCTAATTCTAATTCTAACCCCAATCTACTTTGCTTGTGGTTTATCCACATATAGACTTATTCTATTCTGGCAGAACCTCCCCCCCCAAAAAAAATAAAACCCCAAACTGAAATCAAATTCAGTTTTCAGTTGCAGCAGTATTGGCTCTTCATTTACTTGGGAACAGAGGATAGTTTTCAAGACTTTTGGACAGTTATAAATGCACAGTGAATACTGCATAGAAGCTTGTAAATCTTTTTGCCAGGTAAGACTTAGGAATGAATCCAATTTGTCCAGAAAAAAAATATCCACAGGAAAGAAAAGTGATGTTCTGCAATAACCTGGCGATCCACTAGAGGGCATAAAACACCACTAGAAAGATGATGGAAGAGAAGACTAAAATGTGTCATATTTCACACCACAAGACACAAATGTACCCGAACACGTCCAAATATACCCTCCCTTCCAGTTCAATTATATTCTCTCCACAAATGCCTTAGCCATGTGGGGTTTCTTGTCTAACTTCTGCTGTGCTTGCTGAATGAGAAAAGATGGCACAATGCATTTTCTTTCTTTTCTTTTAAACACACCTTATAAAAGGGGGATTTCAGAGACTGGAAAAGTAAAACAAATAGAAGGTCATTGAACCTGACAGTGTTCCTTTTAAAATGCAAGGTCATTTCTTATGAATGCATAAAAAAGATGAAAAACTGTAGAAGGAGTAATCACAGTCGCTGATAAATAAATTAGGAGGCAGAGATTCAAATTTCTGCAAGAAAAAGAAAGCAGAACAGAGCAAGCAAATGCATTCTCATGTGCATAAATTATTCTTGTGCCTGAATATATACCTTTGACTAAAGAATTTAGTAGGATAGGTCAGTATGCTTCGGACCCAGGGGCCTAAGGGGACAAAGGAGAAACAGACTCCTGAGCAAAACCACCATTTTGTCTCTTGACTCAGAGCAAGGACTGGAAGTGGAACAGGGCAAGAAATGGAGGTTCCTGACAGACGGAAGCCCAGCGAAACACACCTTCCTGTCCAACGAAGTCTATACCCTTGAAACAAACAAAGGAGTCTGTGGGTACCTATAAGGGCAACATTGTGTACTGTGGTTTTTTTTGTTTTGTTTTTTAAATCCTTCAGTTTATCAAAGCTGAAGCATAGGGATGGAGTACCTTGGGCAAGATATGGTGCAAAGCAAAACATGTTAATAACTACAACTAACAAACTGCTTGTAATTGATCTTGCTTCCAGAAGTGAAATTATAATTGCATTACATTACAATTGCTACAGTTGTTACTGAATAAAGGGTACCTTCATTCCTTTTGTGGTATAACTGTAGCTTTTAAGTTACTTTTACAGTTACATGGCACATGATCTCAGTTAAAGCTGGATGAGTGATGTGGGATGATCCACTGTGCTTCCTGCTCTTTTGTTCAGATGGTTGTAAGGTGGATGGGAGGAGCTTACACCGTTCAGATTTTTTTCTTAAAAAAATAAAGTAACTAAAAGTAGTTACTTTCAAGAAATTTGAAAGTAAAGCATTTCTTTTATATAGTTGTGACCATAATGACATCTACATTTTTTTTGAACCATGGAAGAATAACTGTAACTAACTACTTTTTAAAAGTAACTTTCCATGCTCTTAGTCTGGACTGCCATTTTAAAACTGGGTGGTGCAATGTGTTGCATTTTCAAGTTACCTCTAAGAGCACTTCAAGAAATTTTTAGAGACATTTTTAATTTATTTTTGGAGGTTTTACTGGGTTTCCTGATCAGCTGTAAGATTCACATCTGAACAAGTGTTGACTAATGCTTTGAATTACATTTTGATCACTGTAATGAAGAGGGACACCAAATTACTCCTCTAAATACTGCAAAGAGTAGTGGGAATACATTACTTTTAAAGAGTTCAGCACTAAATGGAATATTCCTTTTCCAGCAAAATGTGTATTTTTTTTAATATACTCTGCATAAAAAGACTGACTGCCATTTCCATGTATCGCTCCGTTTTGAAATCAATGACTCCTACTGCTTCTTAAAATTATCTATGGACTATAATCCTCCCATAGGATAACAAGAATAAAAAAAGTTCTCCATTCAGGTTATTTACAGGCATTGCTCAAACATACTTCACATTTACAGGTTTTTTGTTGCCTTTATGAAATCCTGAACTATAATATAAAAATGTAATCCAATATAATCTCTCTAAGCTTTAGTCCAGGCTCACACGGCACAAGGCAGACAGACCAACTGTGACCTCCGCCTCCTTGGCTTTCTGCTGTCCTGAGAAAACTCCACATAGCTATCATTGGTGGCTTTCCTCACGTCTTTTGTGGAGAAGTCTACGTCTTCCTCCAATCTACTGAAATTAAGTCTGGAGATACAAGGTGTTTCCCTTGTATAGAGGAACTGCTATACTTCTACCCCCCTGCAGTGATGAATACAGGTTTTCCAGTCTATTGAGATTATTGATAATTTCTGGGAAAGTGGAAACCTTGCATGCACAAGCCACTAAACTGAGGGTCAAACTAGATGTGATAAAGAAGACCTTCTGTTTCCCACATGGGGGCAGAGAGAGCAAAACATTTTGGCAAGTGGGAAACCTAGAACTGCTGTTTCTTGTCAGATTCAAACCAACCTAATGTGTTTCTGAAGCAACCATCCTGAAAGTAGCTGAGCTTTGATAAAAACACGGAGAGACTGTGCCTGCTCCTCAACCACACTTAATAGGCCTTAAAAGAAACAAGAAAGAGAGGAAAATGCATTCTCCATGCAGAACAGAATTGCATGGCCTCTTAATGCTTTTTACTCTTTGCGGCTTTTTATAAGCCCAATGATCATTCATAGATGGCAATGCATGAACTGGTTGCTTCTAGACAGACATGATACACTCCTGTTGTCACCTGTTATAAAAAGCCAACCTGTTGTAAAAAGCCAAAGCAGCAAAGGTGAATTATTGGTAGAATCCAGATTTCTGGGTTAATTGAAAACTTTTCCATTTCTTCTTGGCTCTGGTTGTAGTTAACAACTATATAAGGCAATTTCAGTCAGACACCTTATATTGTTAATGTAACATTTTATTTTCATATGCTATGGCTTGATTCCTGAAGTCAAGGTGAAAGAAAGAGCAAAAATACATAAATAAACTTCACAAGATTAATCATCTGGCTGTTTGATGATCAACATGGAAAATGAAGGTGATTCTTTTCTCTGCTGGCATGCTTCACTGCAGCACTCCAGAAACAAAAAGCACAAAGCAAATGAACACTTGGATGCTTTCATTTTGGAGAGAGGCTCAAGAATGGGCCATTAGTGAAGAACAGGAACGGTCTATGTTGACATAGTGGAAAAGAAATGCCAAATATGAAATAATACTATAGAGTTGTCAAATTCTGAATTATATTTGACAACTGCAAAATACGCTGCTTGTCTGAGAAGGGTGCAGCAAATCGTTGTAAAATGAATTCCCTATAGCTTCCAAGCTGCCTGGTGACTAAACACTGGCAAGTGGACGTAATGAGTCATTCATCTTAGCATTGCACAGACTTCAGCAAATACTTTAAAATGCCATTGGTAACAGAATTAAGGAACATTTGGAAACATTTCTAACAATTTGGAGGGTACATTATTATACCTTCCAAATGCACACGTGTCTTGTCACTTTAAGGTTTCCACTAGTTGTCTTTTCCATTTTAAAATGGCAGATTCTGAAATGGTTTCAAGATTGGTTCGGGGAGGGTGCTACCATTAGGCAGAAGGAGACAACTGTGCCAGTAGCAAATGGTCGGATGTGGGAAGGGTGGGGTGGGGACGGACAGCAGCAGTAGCCTCCCACTGTTATTCTAAATTTTAAGTTGTGGTGGAGAATGCTGTCCCACTAAAGTAAGATTCAACTGGCAGTTCCATCAGATTCTATATGTGTGAAGTGTGAGCAGCACTGTTTTGTTGTTTGCTTCAGGTGGCAAGACGGGCCACCTCTGTGTTTGTCAATTTCAGTGTGCCAGCAGAACTTGGCGTAAGCAAGACTTCTCCATTCTTATCCGATCTAGGTGAAATATATGAAGTGGAGGCAAAAGGGATGGCAGAAAGGTAGCAGAACTTTGGGTTCTGCAGGTATGCAAATAGATCAGGCAAAAATTTGAAATTCGTCCTATGTGGCTCTGTATCACTTCTGTTCCCTAGTGAAGGACAGATGGTGGTATCTTTAAAAACAATACAATAAGAGGAATATGTTTTTTTTCCCCCCAGAAACCAGCATGAAAAATTCTTCTGAAATAAACACCTGAAACGAGAGTGGGAATCTGTTGCCCTTCAAAAGCAATTGGATTCCAGTTTCCATTAGCCCCATTGGCTAGCATGACCAATGTTCAGGGAGATAATCTTTTCAGTTATGAAGTCTGAAATCCAGTATTGGTGGAGGAGCTGAGGCTACATATAGTGATACCGAGTATTAAACTCCTTCTCATATATACTGGGATCTAAGAATCACTGAAGTAAGTGTAGAGGTGAAATCTTTCAGCGCTGTCCACCAAGACTGCTGTTTTCAAATGCTACTAGCAAAGCAAAGTGGTAATCCTAGAAGTTAGGAAATAATTTATTTTTCCCAGTAGGGAAAAGGTAGATGAAGCCCTTCCACAATAGGAGCAGCCAAAGACCACATGCACCCCAAGAACACCAGGATGTGGTACCCTGGTATGCATGCATGTGTGTGTGTGTGTGTGTGTGTGTGTGTGTGCATATATATATATATATATATATATATACATATACATACCCATATACCTTTATTATTGCTACTTATTTAACATATATGTGTACACTACACATACCAGCTGGTTGCTGTGAAGTCTGTGACAACTCACAAATGCTATGGCATTGAAAATAAGGCAAACGCCTGGCTGCGTAGTAACTGACAGACTCATAACACTTATACAAAAGTTAGCATTCCTCTCTAGCGTGTTTCTCTTGAGGCCTTTTTGCTGCTTCTGTGCAGTAATCATGTGCTTTTATTCCACCCGGATCAAGTAGAAATAAGTCAAAGAAGAGCTGACACAAATGATCAGAGAAGGCTCTCCATCTTCTCCCTGTCCTAGCTATCTCCTAAATGGAAAAATTTCCAAGTGGCCTGTTTATAGGAGTCATTTGTTGTGTGAACATGCCACCATTTTTCAACAAGGTTGCTGCATTCTCTTCCCTTCTGTGGTGGAAAGATTAGATTGTCTGACTCTGAAGGATTCACAGAAAGAGAAACATGGACAAGATCAGAAATAATGCATTTTTTTTTTCCCTATAGCATCTTGCAAAGTGATGCATTGCTATGAGAGTGGTGGCTTCTGTTCGTAGTAACAGCATGTCACCAGATGTATCAAAGACACTCAGCTTCAGGGCAGGGCATTAATCTAGGTACTATACAATTTACGCTCATACTCCTTTTGTACGGTTCAGGTTGGACCTCAAGACTGTATTGATTTCTTTTTTATGGCTGATTATCCAGAGGGTACCAGAAGAAGACAAAGAAAATCTAGGACCTGAGACATCTGCCTGTAAATCCACATTCATCTAGCAAGCTCATTGGGAGACCTCAGCCAATCACCATCTCTCAGCCTAATCTATCTCATAGGCTTATTGGGAAGACAAAGTGTGGGGTAGGGTGTTATGAATCCCATGTGCTCCTTGGAGGAGAGAGCCAGCATGGTGTAGTCGACAAGACTATAGGACTTGAATTCCAGGAGACCAAGATTCAAATTTCCACTCAGTTATGGAAACCCACTGCAAATCTGTTGACAGGCCACATTCACTTAGCCTCAAAGGAAGGCAATGGCACCGCCTCGACACACATGCAAAACTATGCCCCAAAGAAAACCCACTGACAAGTTTGCCTTAGGATAGTCATGAATCAGAATTGACTTGAAGGCATATAACAACTACTACCATCTTGGAGGAAGGGTAGGATATAGATGTAAACAATAGTAAGGGGAAAACTGCTGCTGTCTATAATGTGGAGTATAATACAAGAACAGCAACAACAAGATTTGTAAGCCACTTGTTTTGAATCAGGCAGGGAACAAAATGCTGGAATAAAAATACTTTTTTTTTTTTTGTGGCATGTTCACCAAATTTGCTCAAGTGTGCTTCTGAGTACTCAGAGGGCTAAATTTGAGGATGTGGCTCTGGGTGGCACAGACCTGCTGCCACTAATGTCTCCAAGCACATAGAAGTAATTTAGATCTTCACACACCAAGTGCAAAGGTCTGAAGAGGACTCATTAAAGGCAGTCAGCTGAGGGGTTGAAAATGGTTTGAATGAGTTAGAATGTTTTTAAAAATTGATTTTAAGGAATTGTTTTTTGTTTCAAAATAATATTTTAAATTGATTTATTCGTCTCTTTACATACATTAACTTGGAGACCCTGATGGGCTGAAAGGTGGTGGACAAATACTTAAATAAATAAAAAATAAGAACAGTGCATTTATAAATAAATAAAGTTCCCATTCAGGCCATGGGTTTAGCCATTCCTGATGCAAATACATGTTGAAGTATTTGTCTAGTGAACTGCTATCACCAGATCTCTCCATTTGCAACTCCAGATGGCTTTGATCTGGCTGATAGAATCAAGAATAAATGGCCACCAAGGGCAAATGAGATTCCTTGCATGCTAACAAGAGACACTTCTTGTGGTTTCTGACCAAACGCAAATCAGGGGTGTGCACTACCAGAGGATTATGTACTGATTTGGTATTTGGGAAAACAATACTTTTCTGAGAGGTGGTGGCTAGTTGGAGATTGGGAAGGAGAGGAAAAAAAAAAGCCAGGTGATAGTGGAGGAAGCTGGCAAAGGCAGCATGGAATGCCAGGCATAGGTATACCTGTGAGTCAACACCTCGAGGATGCTATCCATGTATTTTATTCTGGGTCCAAACAGGCACTAGACAGGGAAAGAGACAGTGTCACTGTACTAGTAAGTCACCATTCTTATTAAGCAACACGCTTGTGACGTGGCAAGAATCAATGAAAAAAAGTGCAGGAATCAAAAGCGCCAGCACACTGAAGGATGCCAAATGGCGTTATAATTCTGTACAAAAAGGATTGATTTAATTTGAGAAGGGATACATGATCACCTTGACCTGGTAAACCACATGATAAGAAAAATCACTGTACCAGGTGCACAAACTGAGCCTTAGGGCACCAGTGTTTAGTTCAGTGCTGCAGTACCTCTATACATCTCTACCTCCACATTCCCTCTACACAAGCTAACTGGAGTAGCAAGTGAAATTTTCTTCAATATTCTTCAGTACTGGTGAAGGAATAGCATCTTCCACCTCAACTGCAGATAGTAGGCTACCTCAGATTGAGAACATGTTACAAGTAACATTACCTGTTATGCATTATTTTTCAATGCATCACTCTATGTGATAACAAATACATAACGCCTTTTTTCCCCTAACATTAATGTTCACGCATCATTGATTTCTGCAAGTGTCATTTTGTGGTGTTTGGGACCATTCCCCTTTCAAGGATCAATTTAATAAAGTAAAGGATCAATTTTATAAATTAAAAAATCGTGTTATCCCCCACTCCCAAGAAATGAGTAAAATAGCAACTTGTCTTAATACTAATACCTCACTGTTTCTTAAAGATTTCAGAAACTTTCCCAAGCTCTGTCACAGGGGCCAGAGATTGTCTGGAACCCACAAGTTACTTCTTTGAGATAGTAGGATAGTCTATCCTTCCACACACCCCAGAATCTCTTGCATATGTGCAGACCATCTCACTCTGCCTGATGGAAAGGTTAGCTTCAACTTCCGCATCAGCATCCTTTCCTTTACTGGTGGTGTAGGTCCCTTTCTTATGTTTACTTAACAATTCTGCTCTTATATGAGATTACAAAGAAACATTGTGGCTGGTGGCAGTGACACCAAGTGTTTAAGACAGGTGATATTCAGTGTGGCCTATCTGAGCAATATTTAATTGTGAAACATGACATTTTGTTTTTTAATAAAATCATACCAAATTGAAATAGACTGTATTATTAAAGAGCCATGGCAATATTTGCAATGAATTTGATAAAGGATTTCATAAACTTTGATAAGCTTTAGTATTATATGGGAAGGAGGTACAGAGAAACCAAGCACAATACCAAGCACAAAACCGATGTTTGTCTGATATAATAAATATGCAAACAACCAGACTAGGGAAATGATGGTACAATGTCTTCAGGAAACTAATAATATTTTAATGCTCCTTCCCAACCAAACTTTTCCTTCACAGACATGGAAGTAGGTGCCCAAAAGCTAACAAATACAGAGTGTTTACCAACCCAGGCCAAGGGAATCAGTTCCCAAGGCTTGGCTGCTCCAACGAAGTCTAATTATGTCCATGGTACAGATGGTATACTAAGCTGCAGTAAGCTTCAGGGACCTGCCAAAGGTTTCACTGCAATGGAAGCCAGGAATCCAATGTCTGTTAAGATGAGCCTCTAAAAATTCTCCCGTGTGGGACAAGCTTTGTTTCTCAATGCTGTTGAGACAACTATTCAAGCCACACTTGCTAAAAATAATTGCACATCTTTTGCTGTTGTCACCAAATATGCCTTATTTAACTTTCCCAGAAGAACCAACTGCAGGTTTTGCTTTAAGAATGAGTAACATATTATGTAGGCCCTAAGCTAAATAGACAAGCTGGATAGAAGCCCGGTGAAGTTTTTGATCCAGAAATATATCACCTATTAAGTTTGGAAACACACAAACCTTTTAAGCCAACAGTGAAATTCCCATTGTTTCTAAAATAGGTGGGGAACATCTAGGGGCCACTCCCCTCAAGATCCTGGAGAGCTATGCTTGTTCTACACTGGACATTTTTAGCCCTATGTTCCTTCAGTTCCAGACCTTTTAACCTCAGCTTGACCAATCGTGTCTCTGGAAGCTTTCAGAAGGTTGGACATTTTGGACATTTGGACAATTGGACATTTTGGGTTGGGCCTCTTTTCAAAACCAAAAGTGATTTCCAGTAACATGTCCAGTTTTGTAACATGCACTTATAAGGCATTTTTAAAGTAATTGTTTTGAGTCCAAACGAAGACCTAGTCTTAGGTTTTGGAAGCTTAGCAGAAACAAATGGATACATCCAAATTAATCAATGAGCCAAGAACCAAAATCAAAACTGGAAGCTAATGAAATACTGCCTAGAGGTATGAAATTTGAGTGAAATTTAGTACCAATGGTAGAAAGCACATTAGAAGTACATTACACAATAATTCTTAGGGCTTTCACAAACTACCTGTCATTCTAGAAAACACCTTTCTAAAGCAAATCTTCTTTATGGGTACTGTGATGTAAGAAGGGAATTCTGCATATATTCAAAGTTTAAGAGTTTAATTTCAAAGGAATGTTTGTGGTTGTTGTTTGCTGTTAAGTTGGCTTTGACTCAGTTGTGTGGGAGGGAATTTTTGGGGGGCACTGTGGCTCCATGCTTGCGCTCTCCCACATGTTGTAGCCCCACCCCTGTGAATCGTAGCCCGGCCTGTCCCCCACACACTGTAGTCATGCCCCCTGCGCCATAGTCATGTCCTGCCCCTCCATCCACCCCTCCGCCACCACTCCAAGCTCCGCCACTGCTTTGACTTTTGTCACCTCTATGAATGAGCGAGCTCCAGGAGCCCTGATCATCAATGGCTCCGCTCAGATTTTGCAAACTCAGGGTCGTGAATCCCTTGATTGAATCAATCACTTCCCCCCTGTTTTCCAGTGGCCTCCCACTTTGCCGAGCATTGCCATCTTTTCCAATGAGTCACATCATCGCATGGTATCTCCAAAGTGCAATAGACTGAATAACTTTGGATTCTGTGGAAAGTTCAAGCTTGGTTTGTTTTAGACATCTATTTGTCTTTTGGATAGTCCATGATATTCACGGAACTCAGACTCAAAAGTTTAAAACTACATGAAAACCACATTATCTGCCCTGGGAAACTTGGTTTTAAAAAAAAAAAAATGGGAAGGCTTGCCCTTCAAATATGATAAATCCATGGGGTCCAGAGGTCATTTTTCCATCCATGAGACTCACCAAAACAAAACTGGAAGTGGATATAAGCTCCCTTCCAGCTTGTAAAACTTCTTTTTTGGAGTAGGCTGGCAAATCAAGGTATGGCTGTGTGTGTGTCTGACATTCTTCTAAAGCAAGGGTAGGGCACCCTTCCCAAGGGATAGAGGTTAGGAGGCACCCTCCCCAAGGTGCCTCATTGTGTCCCTCGTTGGCCTTGGGAAGCTGTACCTTTCACTGCAATCCCTACAAAAAAAGTTTCAAAACAAGAACATTTCTTGGTTCCAAATGCCTTCAAGGGAAAATTTTACCATGTGTTTGGCCATTTTCGCTCCAGGAAAGCCAACTAGGTCACTTCCTTTTGGAGAAAAAGGATCTCCCGAGCCTAAAAGGGCCTGCAGGGGCAAAACATACCAAAACTGCCCCCACATTCCCTAGGCAGTATTTGGGGGATAAATGCATCCCATGGGGCATACTTTCTCTACCCCTCTTCTAAAGAAAGACCAAGGGTCCCTGGAATGACAGTTCTCCACCTTTCTTTTGCTCCTAGTTTCCCAGTAGGGAGGTGTAGGAGGAGCAGTGAGCGAACAAAAAAGAACAGGAAATTACATGAGAAACACCAGTGGTGTAATGCCATATCCTGATTTCAGGGTCCCTGGAACCAATTATCGGGAGTGGGGGGAGGATCATATATATGTATATTGTTGTTGTGTGCCTTCAAGTCATTTCTGACTTACGGTGACCCTAAGGTATCATGAAGTTTTATGGGGCTGAGAGTGTGTCTCTATGGCTGAGAGCGGAATTAAATTATGATCTCCAGGGTCATAGTGCTCAAACTACTACATCACACTGGCTCTCATTCATTCATATAACTAAACAATAAAAGACATATTGTAATAACATATTATACTAATATTATATTAATAACATATTATAATAACAACCAATTGAAGCAGGAAACAATCTGACTAACATTAAGGCAATGGCAAAATAATAAATGGAATATTACAAAACTGAGTAAATTTTGAAAGCGCAATATATCAAATGAAGTAGAAAAATATGTAACACCTGTTCAGTGAATATAAAAGTGCCTATAAGGTGTCCTATCATATATACCCCTTCTCTATAACACTTTAAGAGCAAAAGGTCTATAGCTATTACAGAAGATACACGGTCACATACATAATACTCTCAAAAGAAAATACAAAATCATTGTATCTACCAAGTTTGAGGTATAGAAAATCAAGTGTAGGGTACAGTCATGGGAAGGATAAATTAACTCTTCCATCCCATATCATTCAGTCATCCTTAAATATGAAGGCTTTTACAAGTAGAATGTTTACTTAAAAGGTCATTCTATGTATCCAGCATAGCTTACTTGCATAAGTACGCATAGGAAGCTTACAACTGCACGCAGCCTTTGTAATTCATGGGAGGGCTCAATTACAGTATCTGTCTTAACAAATTTTTGTGTGTGCTTGATCACCTAGCATACTTCTGATTAATAATTTCTAAGGGGGCTCAAGTACATTTGAGTCTTGCTGGTCCAAATAGTTTGCTCATTTTAAGGTGGGAGGAAGCATCCCTTCCTAGCCAAAACTTGAGAGGGTCTTTAGAAGCCTGAGCCCACCCCCTTCTGGCATCCATGCATAACATAGAGAGCCCAGAAGGACTTTACTATGACTTTTGGTATTGAAATCACACTGTTTCAGGATTGATTCCTGGCACAAATGAAGCCCATACATGTTCTGAGAAAACTGTGATGTGGTATGTATGTGTGTGTATGTGTGAGAGAGAGAGAGAGAGAGAGAGGGAATGTTCAACTTCAATGGCAAAGCCTTTGCTCTTGCAAATATATGTTGGGGCAGGTCAAGAAGTGAAAAAGGTACAAAATATACAAATGATGTAACATATATATTTTCAATTTGGTATAATCCTCCAATACTTAATGCATAGTCTTAAATGTTCTGGCATTAGAAGATTCAGTGCTTCAAGTTTTTATGAAGCATATAGTTGTTTGAATACCTTCTTTAAATTACTGCCAAACATACCCAACAATAAACCCTCAAAATATATTTTTGCAATCCCAGAACAGTTGTGGTTTTTTAACCATTTTTTTTAAATGGTAAGTTATAGTGTTTTTCTTTCTTTTTTTTTTATTTCAATTATTTGCAGATGGGTGGGCAAAGTAAGAAAATGCCTGCTAGGGCAGTAATGTGTGTAAATGTATTTTGAAGACTCTGTTCACTCCCTCTCCTTCTAAATTTTTGGTCTATGTAGTGAAGTTTCCATTCACAGACCATCTCAGTGAGAAAATGAACACCCAGGCCACTCCCGCACTACACTGTTGTAGTGCTATTATTCCACCTTCAACATCCTATGGAATCCTGGGCTTTGCAGGTTAGGGAGGGGCATTTAGAATCCTCAGCCAGAGAGATCTTTGATCTTGGTAAACTGCAAACCCCAGAATTCCACAGGATGTTGAAAGTGGAATAATAGCACTATAACAATATAGTATGGAAATGGCCCCAGACTTAAAAATGCCCTGTGGATTCCAGGCTTAAAGCAGACTGAGACACATTCACAAAGATGTCCATAATGTGCAGCTTACAGGCTGGGTGTTACGTCTTCCTGTTCTAAGAGATCAAGATATTCTTTGTTTCAGTAGAGGCTGACGCAAGCCAGGTTTATAGCACTGCCTACACTTCATCTTAGCCATAAAGTAATAAAATAATACAGTAATAAAATAAAGAACTTCATTTATTGGGTGGTTCAAAAATAACTAAATGCAGCAATAAACAAAGGAGTTTGGCAACAGGATGCTGGCTGGCTGCACAACTCATTTTCATGTTTTGAAGTTTACACTTTCTTTTCTCTAGGAACTTCCTATAGCAAGCACCTGTCTCTATTCGCAGTATGTAGAAAACCTGTAATCTGAACTAGAGATTCTTCAGTGTTGATATGAGAACTGAGTATAGCTTTTCTTTCCCAACCTATTTAGGACTCTTTCGGCAGCAGAATTTCATTTTGCCCATTTCTTTTAGAAATTTGGGACAACGGTTTGAGACAATGGGAGGGATAAGCAGCTGTTATGATTAACACAGTGCTTCATCTTGTACCAGAATTTGAAAAATTCATTTTAAAAGTGATTACATTACAGTTATAGTTCCAAGGCCAAATATAGTTGATTGTCATTATAACTGCAGATTTAAAAATTGAGTATGTCTGTGATCGCCGCCACCACCGCTTAGTGAAATCGCACCCTATGACTGCATAAGCAATTAAAAGTCTCGATTACATCGCAAAAAATGAATGATATTTCTCATTAAGTTGTCATCATAATGTAACTTGGTTACATTTTTGTTATTGGGAAAAGTAAAAAAATTGCAACCTGTTATTTTTAGTACATTACTTCTAAGATCTGCTCACATAGAAAATTCCAGTGATGGACATTAGATTCTTACATGATATATTAGGAGATTTCCCTTCCATGAATTCTAGAAGTTTTCCCTTGGACAGACAAAGACGGTATAACTATAAAATATGTAAATTATATAATTATAAAATATGTAAAATAAACTGCATATAAAATATGTAAAACAGCAGCAAATCTCCCAAGCTTGGGTTCTGTAGCCCTTGAGACAGTGATGAGCAGTTTTGAAGAATACAAGGGTCAACCTACCCTACTTTCAGCTCCTCTGGACCTCTATGAGCTGGATTTCCTAAATCCAGACATGATATTCTGGTCACTTAGAGTTCCTAGTTTTTGCTCTTTGGGATATTTTTGGGTGTGCCTTAGCCTCAACAAATTAAACAAGAATCTTTCAGGCCTGTATAAGCACAGTTCTCCATTTTAACTTCACCCTTTTATTGATGGGGTGTGTGCTGGATGGTGAAATCTGCAATTCCAAGGGATCCACAGAAGTCCTTGGCTGCATGTGGAAGGAAAACTCAGTGCAACCGAGACTGAATTTCATATCCTAGTGTGGAGCCAGCCAAACATAAACTCTCTGTGTGTATGTGCCTTCAAGTCACTGTTGACTTATGATGACCCATGAATTTAATAGGGTTTTTTTAGGCAGAGAACATTCAGAGGGGTTTTGCCACTTCCTTCCTCTGAAATATAGCCTACAACACCTGGTATCTGTTGTCCAAGTTCTAACCACGGCTAACCCTGCTTAGCTTCCAAGAACAGATAGGATCTGGTGCCTTTAGGGTATTTAGGCTGCTAACATAAGTTGATAGTAGAGTAAAAAACAGAAGCCCTTAAGCTGGCAAAAAATAGGCATCTGGGTGCTCTCTTGGGGGGGGGGGGAGATGGGGCTAAGCCTCCTAGAGCTGAGCCCCCCTAAAATGATCAGACAAAACTGGACCACCAAGACTACTGTGTAAAGTCTGATCAGGAATTATTAATCAGAAATACACTACATGATCAAGAAAACATATACACAAATTAAGACAGGCATTGCTGTTAAAACTTCCCAGGAATACCAAAGGCTACATGCAGTCTATCCTATGCACATTTAGAAAAAAGCTACACTCAACACATGTTGAGGGCTTCTAAGTATGCCCTGTACTTCTTAGAATGTTCATACTGAATGAGTGAATGACAATAGATGGGAGAATTTGCCCTACCTTTGGCTGTGTCTTCCAGCACTATGATAGCTGTTGAGTTGGCCTGATTGGAGAATTCAGATCACAGCAGGAGACATAGGCCCTTTTTGCAGGATGCTGTTATCCCGCAATAAGGACGAGAGAAGGACAGGACCATGATGACAGTTACGCATGACGTCAATGTGGTCCTGTCCTTCTCCTGTCCCCAGAGGTAAATCATTGCAATCATGGAGTAAATCATTGACGGGTTTTCCCAATCAATGAGCCGTGATCGTGCTTGCCCCAGAGCAGCCTGGGAAAGTACCCAGCTGTGCTGTGGCAGGAAGAGGTGGGGCCATCACGCTTCCTGGATCACAGAGGTAGCTGGTGTGGAGGGGAGTGCTCCTGTTGCGTTCCCTCCCAGCAGATCCACTGCTGGGATCCCCACAGGAAGCTGCCAGGATAAGGTAGGGTGCAGAAAGGGACACAATATTCTGCCCTCAATGGCTCATGGAAATACTTTTCCTCATTTTAAGAGTTGTTCCACTGAGCTAAAGGTGGACTTCCTCCTGGAATAAGCAATTGGGCAAGGGAGCTTTCAGCAGCTGTTTTTATTTTGTGTGCTAGATAAAAATCTGATGCAAAAAGGCCTACTACAGCACTGATACTCAAAGTCATCCTTGGAGTGAATAGCATCCACAATTTTTCTTTCCTGCTGCTGTCTTTTGTACTGTGGGCATATTCTCTAGTGCCAGTTTCCCTCAGTACTTTAGAATTTGAGGACAGTGATAGCTCAGATATAAGACACAGAATCATAGAGATGGAAGGGATCCCAAGGACCATATACTTCCCGCCAGGGAAGAAGTCCAAAGTTTTCCAATGAAGGAAGGTCCACCACTGCCAACAGAAATAGTTATTAACTGGAACAAATTCCTAACAGCAACAGTAAGACAGAAACAAAGGGATTCCACAAAAGTCCATATGGTATGCAGTCAGCCCTCCACATCTATGGATTCTGTTTTCATGGATTAAACTAACAATTGCTTGAAAATATTTTTAAGAGATCCAAAAAGCAAACTTTGATTTTGCTATTTTTATGGAAGGGACACTATTTTACTACACTACTGTACATAACAGGACTTCAGCATCCATGAATCCATGAATTTTAGTATCCTCAGTGGGTCCTGGGCCTAAACCCTAGCAGATACTGAGGGCCCAGTGTACAAGCTTCATATTAATAAGGAACCCAAATATGGTGGTGCGTTTTCCCTCCTTCCTTTTTTTTGGCCTCCTTATAGATTTTCTTTTGTTTCTATAGTTAGAATATATGGGACTTCCCACAGAAAGATGAGGAAGTCAATCTTCTTCAGCAGGCTGGCTAGACCAGGAAGAGGCCCACACTCTTTCAAAAGCTTTTCCTCTGTATAAACTATATTGTTTTTCTATCTTGGTGATTTTTCCATTTAGTTTTAAGAATTCATACAAAATTCTTCTAATTTGTCAACACTTGGGCTGATGGGAACATGAGAAGAACCATGCTGGTTTATACTAAGGAACCATCTAGACCAACATTCTGTTTACACAACTCACTTAATAGGATCTTACATATTTTTCTCTCTGCTTCCCATATTATTTGTGTTTGTCTCTTTTTTATTTGCTCAAGTTTGTATATTTCATTTTTTATTTTTGTCATTGCTTTCATGGTAGTCAGATTGCTAACTGCTTGAGTCAATTGTTGAAGCAATGTATGCTGTGCTTTTATTGTCTTGTAAAAATATACTTGCAAGTTGGTAAAATTAATAAACAACTTGCCCAACAATGGCCCTTTCCGCAACTCACCTTTTCTCAGCGCTGGGGTGCGGTGCTTGTGCGAGCAGCCTCCGGAGAGAGGCTCTTGCATCCGGGCTCCTTCGGCTCCGCACGAGCTGCCTGCTCACACGAGAGCCCCGCCTCTTCCTTTTGCAGTGCAGCCCCGGACCTTCCCAGGCTGCACTGAGACAGGAAGCGCGACCGGCCTGGCTCTTGAGGCGCCGCACGCACAGCAAGTGCGTGCGGGCCCCAAGAGCGATGTGCAACTGCGCACCATTTTCGGCTTAAAGCTGAAAATGAAAAAGTGTGTGAGTGGTGCCTACCAGGCCCTGGAGCCTCACGCAAATGTGAGTGTGTTGTGTGGACTGCTCCTCACATTTGCACAATACTCGAGGAGCCCTTTCTCATGGAAAATGCCGTGTGAAAAGGGTCAATGTTGAGCACATCCATGTTAAAAATAGTTCTGGGAGCCCTGCTCTGAGACTTTACTCCTTCACCAAAGCATCCTATGAAAAAAGCTGAAATTCTGAAATGAGAACTTGGGATGTCTAGTTAGAGAGGACAAGCAGAATCAGAAAACTTCTAAAACCAAAACATCTCAGAACCAGCAATGGAGTTTCTTGATAAACACATATCCTTCAGCATAAGAGAAATTACAACAGGCCATAGCAAAGATTCTAAGGCTACTGAAACAAACTATATCTAGATAAGTCGATGAAAGCAAGAGTGGGGGATATAGTGTCATTTGATAGCCTTCCCCCCCAACTTGACGCATATACTGGCATTGCCCTCTGGCTATCTGCATTATTGAAGTATTCACTTGCATGCACAAACTACAGTTATACCTATTATCTCTTTGTGTGTGAATGTGTCTGGAAGGCAGGTGGGTTCTAAACCACTCTTATCCCAGCAGATAATTAAGAATAATCTCTTTCCCACTGCAGCAAAGTACCTCTGGTAACATCAGGAAATACAGACTGAGAAACTGAGCTTTTTGTGATTCCTTTTGAACATTTTTATTTCATTTGAAAATGGGATCTTAGATCAAGCTAAGCAGCTGACAAACAAGAGTGCTGTAGCATTTTGCTTATTACCATTATTCTCAATGGGGAAAAAATGTTTCCAGCTTTTTATCTCTGCTCCAGGCAAATCAGGAATGCACAATATGGTTTGCGCCAATGAGAGACTGATACTGGCACAACTTTTCACATGAAATTCTGCCAATTACTGAACACTGCCATGAAGAAATGCTTCAGAGATACTAATTATAAGTTTATTGTAACTATTGAAGTAAAATACTAAGAACTGCAGTATTGTAAGACACTGTTTATGTGCAGGGAAGAAGAAAGCATCCTGTGCTATATAAAGATATAAAACCTCATTACCTATACTCACTTAGTGGCCTTCTGGGCCAATAGTAAAATACAATTTCTCCTATGTATTGTAATAATTTCAAACCCTTTTGAACTCACTGTTTTAATGCTTAATATTAATCCACCTTCCTAGTGGAACTATATTACTAAAAGCCTCTTCAGCACAAGTTGAGAAATTTGTTTCTTAGTAAGAGCCATATTTTCTATTCTAATGGTTACATCTGCTCACCCTCTGCCCACATTTCTCTCCCTCTCCTTTATCTTATTTTTGTAAACAAGGTAAACTGAAAAAAAAGGGGTGAAAAGTTTTGAGGAGGAGGGAGCAAATGGAAGCTCTCAGCCGGTGGTGATGGCGGGAGTTAGGTTTTTCATTGCCAACATTTCCTCTTATCCCAGGTCAAATCACTGAGAGAAGGTGGCTGCTTCCTCTCTCAATCCACTTACAGTTCCTTCTAGCAGCCTTAATTCATTCCTGCTGAGCCCAGTTAAATCGCCTCTCCCCTCTACCATAAAAGCAGACACCTGTATGACCTCTTTGTTTCCCGGAGTAAGTTAATGGCTTCTTCCTGCTTTTAACAAAGGTAGTGGTTTAAAAAGAGACCCAATTCTACACCTCTCCCTTAGATAATTGAATCCCAGGAAAATGTGTTGCTTAGTGAACACATCATGGGATATAAAAATGTCAGCTGAGAAGGCTACCTGTTCCTCTTAAAATGGACAAGCCAGGTTGTGCATTAACAACTGCAAGCAAGTCAGAAAAACAACAGTGCATCTTCTCCCCTCTTTGCCTGAAGTGTAGCTAAGATTCTCTTTCTTTCTTTCAAGCAGGCCATAAAGGTACAAGAATGTATCCATAAAATAAATGTGTGCTATCTAATCAAATATTGCACAGAAAGACAGCAGGTGATTTTTTCTCTTTTTTAACTGAACACATGCAACTTGAACATACTCACCTCTAGCTGCAGAAGTAGCTTCACACATTTCATTTCTGGCCACCAGCTTGTGCGTTTGTTACTTGAATTGTGAATAACGGTTAAAAATGTAATTATTTGGCTGTACTGTTGTTTTTCTGAGCTGAAACTTGGCCAGTTAAGTTTATGTAGATCCAGATCTCCAAGCTGCTGTTTCTATGAAACATCATTACTGTCGCTAAATGATTTGAAGACTGCGGTGAGAAGTGCCACCACAGGATGCTAGTGATAATGCCTTTCTGTTTCTTCCAACCTGTATCTGAGCTGAATCACTGACCCAGAGGTGAAAAGTTCTTTTACCACTTATTGTAATCCTTAGTCATCAGAACTCTGCATTTGCACAAACATCATCACTTACAGATTTCTTTTGACAACTCTGAGACTGCTAACACAAAATCTTCTTCAGTTTATTTTGTGTGTTCCCTCTCCTCAAACACTTTATGATCTTCCTGTGTTTAAGATAACATACCATCCAACTGTCCTAATTTGGCAGGGACAGTTCTGATTAATCCTCTGTTATCCAACTTTCTCGGCTGCTTTTAAAGATGTCCCAGTTTCTCTCTTTTCTTCCAATTCCCCTTTTTTGTCCTTAGTTTACTGCCTTCCCTAGCTTGTCTGTTCTTCCTCATTAATAATTTGGCCATCTTGACCACACTCTGATGTTGCTTGGCCATATGGGTCCTGGATTTCATCTGTGAGTGTTGAAGGGTATAACTTGGAAGGTAAGAACATCATCAGAGATCCAGTTTCTATAATAAAATAAATGGCAGCTGGATGAGGATGTTAATTTAGTACAGTTATTAAAAATCCAGAAAAAATAGCAGAAGTATTAAAAAGCCCAAATATGTTGCCCAGGAACAGTTGAGGCATTGCAGGGTCCTTTCTAACCACTTGCCCCTTACATTGAAAGGCATATGACCAAAAGTTATAGAGATAAGGTATAATATCCGTTATCCCTTGTTCACATCTTCACTAAAGGCCTAAACTAGTTTCACAGTCAATCACTTTTCTCAGGAAGTATTATTTGAGATGTCTTCAAGAGAAGCCAAATATAACACATTGGGCAGGTTAAGTCAACCACAGCAGCAGATATTATTATTAATAATAACATTATTATTATTAAAAGACAGCAAAATCATTTATTATTGTTACATTCTTAGTATCAGAGAGGTGGTGACATACTTTGGGGCTTTTCTGTCTCATCTGCCAAAATAACTTGACTGGCTTCATGTGCTCTGCGCTTTGAGTGTGGAGGTAGGAAGGATCCCTTGTTGCTTCACCTCGGGATGAAAAATGCCATGGACTAGCCCAAGGTTGTGTTGTCTATTCACAGAGTGTCAGGCTGCCATTTATAATTGTTAGTCCTGCCCTGCCTTGCCCTGTTGGGGCTGCAAAGTCAGGACTGGCCCAGGCCTTGAGATTTCATAGCCTGAATATGAGACTTAGGAACGGTTCCTGGTGATATCACAGGGAGTCCATACCCTTCAATTGTCCTGATTAATCCTCTTTTTCCCCACCTTTTCAGCTGATTTTAAAATGCCCCATTCACTCTTTCTCATCCTCCCATTTCCCCCCTTTGTCCTCAGGTTACTTCTGTTACTGCAAACTGAGTTCCAAGTGCAAAAATAGTTTGCACTCACTTAAATCAGAAGGAGGGAGAGGAGAAAGGGACAGAATCTTGCCATTCCCAGTAGGCTCAGGAAAAGGCAAACTGCTTCCAGCTTGTCTGTTCTTCTTTAATCACTTTTTCCATCTAGGCCATGCTCTGATGTTGCCTGTCCACATTTCCTGGTTTTCATCTGTGAAATGTTGGAAGGCATGGGAGTGCTGGTGATGTCATTAAATATACTAAGCATCAACCACAGTTGCTGATACAATGTCATGCAAATAGCTAAACAAAAACCAACCACAAAGTCTAACAAATGAGGCAAAGGAGGGAGAAGAGAAAATTTTCGGAAAGTAAATAGGAATGAAAGCAGAATGCAGCAGTGAGGAACAGCAGCACTCAGGGAGAAAGAAATCATTTCTTTTCAGACTTCTTTACTTACTCTGTGGCTCAGAGAAAAAGCAACTGGCCCTAAGACCAGGAAACCCTTATGCTCTACCCACTTCTTTTATCTCCTGCCGTCTTATTTTCCTATTTTAGCCAGGATGAAAGAAGTGTCTTGTGAAGTGAGATTGTATGCCTATTTACTCAGAAGTATGCTCAGTTTAGATTTCTGCTAGGCAAGCATTCCTAGGATTTTAGCCTCATTTATTTATTTATTTTTAATATTTCAAAGAACTGCACTATACTACAACAGTGAACAAAAGCAGCAAGGAAGCAAGTTAGGGAAAGTGCTGGCAATGAGAAAGGCAACACACTCAGTTTGAACTAGCACTAGATTTGCTAGTATGCTCATCTGAATTGCGAAGACAAGGCAAGCATAACTGGAAAACGTGCTGAGAATCCCATAGGACTTCTCCCAAACAAACTGTACTATGCACTCAGGATTTGAGAGGAAGGGGGGAGCCATCACAGTTGAACGGTTAGAATTGCTCTGATACGGTCATACAGTCAGTGCAATTAAGTTGCTAATAGTGGTTAAATCTTTCCTATGCTGTCACAAGTTTCCCATTCCTGATTAAGGGTGTGATGTGACCAGGGTTAGCCCTAGAAATTTTCCTGCCTGAGATGAATACTGTGCGCTGGGCTTTGGAGCATTGCACACCTAGATCAAGGCGTATGATATCCAAGGCCAGTTCAGGGTTTTTTTGGTGTCTGGTGCAGAAAATGCAAGAAGTTCATTTCCCTGGCGATCAAACAATCGGGTACAATAACAAAAATTACTCAAATAAAGAACAATTCACTGCCTTTTTGTGACATTCAGAATCCACATCTTGCAAAGGCTATCTTGCTGTTAAAGAAGAATTAGAATCCAGATCTAGTACTCGTTTTAAGAATAGGTATACAAGTTTGCAAAACAATCTGACATCATTTTTTTTTATTTGGAACTTCTCTATACTGGCTATTAGGGGAAATAAATTCTCCTGGCAGTTCAAAGATAAAGGTTACATTTATGACATATAAAAATAAAATGTAGACAGAAATAAGTAAAAAAGCAAAAATCTGTTGTTGTTTTTTTAAAATAAGTACATATATCAAAAATAGCTTCTTCAATCCTGCCAGCATGAGCTTAGCAGGGCTTTTGATTCTTTGGAAGTTTGGGTGCAGAGGATTGCTTTTTAAATATCCTAAATGGAGCTTTTATTTTTCCAAACTTACCACACCTGCTGCACTTTTAGATATTGAATGGCTGCCTCCACCTGTGCCTATGAATCTACTGTGTTATCCAAGAATACTTTGAAACTCTTCAGATCCTGCTCAAGTAATAATACCAGTCACAGCATCTAAAAACATTTAATCAGATTCAGACTGTCCTTCTCAGTGCCTGAGTACCTTTGCTTTTATCCCGGCACCATTTTCTTTGGCACACAGCTATTTTCTGTATTTTCTGTTTCTGTTCAAGGTTTGATTCAACTTTGCTGCTTCTGTCTCAGTGACAACCTTTTTTAAACAGAAGAGAGCATCAATTAAATAACGTCTATCACGTCTTCACTGTTTTATAGGTTTTAATTTCCGTTTACTTCCCATTGATTGCAGCACTTCTTTTGGAAACCCTAAAATAACCAGTCTTCTTTCCCCCTTTTTTATTGTCAGGTTTGTCCTTTTCTGTTTGTCTAACATTGATTTTCCGCTCTTTCCCACTGTGGCTTTTTTTTTTCTTTGATACATCCTTATGTGATCCTACAACGCAATGTTGGTACAGCAGCAGGGAGGCCGTTGGTTAATTAATTGCTATTGCCAATCCAGCTGAGCAAGTTAACTGGAGCCACAGTCCTCATACCACTGTGAAAAGTGGTTTCACGAGTTAAGCAACAATTTTTTCATTGAAATACCCACCTGCCAGTGAAAACACCAAGCCTTCCTGGAACAGTGACAGGGAACCTTTGACTTGCTAGATACTTTTGGACTCCAGCTCCCAGGCTTCCTAATCATTTGCCATCCTGCCTAGGGATATGGAAATCAAGATCCAAAAAATTCCTCACCTCTGATTTAAAACTATGGGCATGCCTCAGTTAAAACAGCCTCTGACAAAGAAGCTTCTTCTTACAAAGTCTTGTTGTGCCTGCTCAGCCCCCTTCCTCTTTGTCCTCTGTCTAGCTGGAAATTTTTTTTAGCAGGAGCAATACCAAGCAGATGTGAAAGAAGGCTACAGAAACACAGACTTTCAGCAGCAGCATGTTTGCAGTAAACAAAGCAGTAAACCTGCAAGAAATACAAAGCCCATGTGTGAAATGCCATCAGAATAAAGTTAAAATCTTTGCGAACTGAAGGAAAAAGTAGAATAATAAAACCACAAGGATGTGCAATCATGCAGTTGCAAATATAACGTGAAGGGAAGAAGAAGGTAGAAAAAAACTTCAGTAAGTTACCTAAAATCACAGCTCTGCTGAAACATAAATCCCAGAGGCATTCTAAGCACTTCAAGAATGAGACATACACGCTATATTTCTTATTGTCAGAAGACTACAAAACCTAATTTACAATTAAGGGAACTGGGACATGAGAGTTTAGTGCTGTTTGCAAGTAGCATCCTGCTGTAGTACACAAGGAAAAACAAAAAAATTGGCGGAGGCAGAATAGGAGGTGGGAAGAGTGTCAGGAGGGCCAAAGAGGTGAGCTGGACTCTTGCAAAGAGTTGTATAAATCCCACTCCTGATTTAAACAGCACAAAGATTTTTTTAAAAGTATAGCCTAATAAAATAACATAAGCAGTTTATCTTATATGCAGTGAAAGATGTGAGAGAATAAATTAGCTTTCATCATATGTCTAAAAGTAGACATCTGAAACAGGGCATTGCAGAGTAGTAGGCGCAGGTGTTTCTCAACCAATGGTCGTATTATAAACAGGCAAGTTCGCGTAAGGGAAGACATGCCCACTGATAGCTTGGTTCCAAACCACAGAAGTGTATTTCGTAGGATCACAGAGCTGGAAGGGATCCTAAGGGCCATCAGGTTCAATCCCTGCTCGATGCAGGATCTCTAGCAGCAGGTAGCTATCCAGCCTCTTTCTGAAGACATTTGTTTGAGAGAGAATGCACTATCTCTCTAGGCAATTGGTTCCGCTGCAAAACCACTCTCACTGTCAAGAAATTCCTTCTAATGTTTAATTGAATTCTACCCTTCTGTAATTTAAAATCATTTGACCTAATTTTACCCTCTGAGGCAGCAGAGAGCAAGCCTCTTTGTGGCAGCCCATGAGGTATTTAAAGAGTGCAATCATGTCACTCCTCAATCTTCTTTTCACTAAGCTGAACATGCCCACATCTTGAACATGCCCACATATGAGGACAGCCTCATATGTTTTGTTTACCATATTTCTTAATCATTCTTATTGCCCTTTTTGAATTTGATCAGCCTCATCTACATTCTTCTTAAAATGAGATGCCCAGAACTGAACACAATACTCCAGATGAGGCCTGAGCACTGCAGAATATAGTGGGACTATTTCTTCACTCAACTTGGAAACTGTATTTCTATTAATGCAGGCTAAGATGATATTTGCCTTCTTTGCTGCAGCTTCACGCTGGTGGCTCATGTTTAACAATGTGTTAGCTATCCCTCCCAGTTTTGTATCATCTGCACATTTGATAAGAATTCCCTCCAGCCTATCATTTAAATCATTCATTGACATATTGAAGAGCACTGGCCCCAGGAAAGTCCATTGCACTTGAGTCCTTCTGATTTTGAAGCACATCCACTAATGATAACTCTTTGAGCATAGTTTTGGATCCATCCAATTATGGTTCCATCTGATGGTGCTTCCATCTCATATTGTCACCTTTTTAATAAAAAAAGGAGAACCATATCAAATGCTTTCCTGAAATCAAGATAAATGACATCCACAGCATTCCCACCACCTAATAACTAGCGACCTGATCAAAAAGAGATATAAGGTTAGTTTGGCAGGATTTGTTCTTGACAAAGCCATGATGGCTCCTACTAATCACTGCACTGTCATCAAGATACTTGTAGATGGACTCTTGTATTATCTGTTCTAATATTTTTTCTAGTATTGAGTTCAGGTTGACTGGCCTGTAGTTTCCTGTATCTTCTTTTTTGTCTTATTTGAACAAAGGGAAATGGTTGCTAATATCTTGTCCTCTGGCACCTTACCCATTCTCTAAGATTTGTCAGAAATGATGGCAAGTGGTTCTGCAAGTATCTCAGCAAGTTCTTTCAATACTCTAAGATGCAGTTCATCTGACAGATCAGAACTCATTTAAGTTAACTAGGCGATTCCTGACTAACTCCTTATCAGTCTTGATTTGCAACCTAGATTCCTTACCAAGGTTTCTGCTGGCGCGTGGAAGCACACTGTCGTCTTTTTTGGGGGGAGAGGAGCAAAATAGGTATTGAACCGTTCTTCCTTTTCATTGTGATCTATTGGCATTTTACCATCCCTGATGAGCAGTGGTCCCATCATTTCCTTCATAGCATTTCCAGCCATGGGATTTTGCCCAGTATTTCCCTGAGCTTGGTAAAACCAGCTTTCCTGAAATCCAAGGTTTGTGTTTGATCATACTCCTCTTTGGCTTGACCTACAGTCGTGAATGCTAGCATTACAAGGTCACTTCCTCCTAAATTACCAACTGCTTTGATTCCAGTTAGCAACTCTTCCCTATTGGTTAGTGTCAAGTCCAGGATTGCTGATTCCCTGTTCTCCACCTTTTGAAAGGGGCAATCATCTGCAAGGGACATCAGAAATTTATTGGAGAGCCTACACTTAACAGAGATAGTCTCCCAGAAGATATCAGGATATCTGAAGTCCCCCACTGCCACCATGTCTTGCTACTAAGACATTTCTGAGATTTGTTTCAGGAAAACAACATCCACCGCCTCATCTTGGTTTTGTGGTCTGTTGTAAACTCCTGCCACAATATCATTTAAACAGAAGAGTTTCATTTGCCATTGTTTATGGTGGTTATTGCTTCTAACCATTCTAGTCACCTTACATGTCCAGGCTACCCACGTATTGTATGGCACAGAAGCATTTTATGTGGGTAGAGTTGAGAAGCGATGAAGGCTCTTGCAGAATGGCTCAAGTATCATAGGGATGTGAAAGGCAAACATATCTCTATCTGTCATTGGCTGAGCAGAATCTAGAACTCTGAGGATGAATGATCGAGATATAAGCAAGATATATTTCCCACCCACTTTTCAAAAAGTTTGCACTGAAGCATTCTTGCAGTCACAGGCCACTCTTCACTGCTTATATTATGTTTCAATATAATGGAAATGGCCCCACCTCTATTAAATATTCTTTGTTACAAGACACATGAATGATAAGTGGTCATGAGAAAGTTCTTTATAGAGTTCATCTGACAGAATTATTTTAGAAAACTCTATCATTTTGTCTAGAGCACCATCAGAAATTCTAAAATAATTTTGGCATGAGATTTTTTTCTCTCTTCCCTCTCTGCATTTACCTATTTATTAAATTTGTATCCTATATCTGCCAAAAGGTCATTTATACCAAAAGGTCTTAGCTTGTTGGCAGAAGAACAGCAGAGAAAGAATTTCAGAGTCTCGGAATAGCCAAAGAAAAAGGCATCTCTCATATCCCTAACAAATGTATCTCAGAGAAGATGTTGAAGAGAAAGAACACCTCTAAAGATCTTAAAACCTGGGAAGGTTTTTAACATGTTATATAGTCATTCCCTAATTAGGGATGGAGACAATATTGAAAATATTCAAAAAGTGGTCAAAAATGTTTCTACAGAATTGAGAAACCTGATGAGAAGAATTCTGGACTAAGACAAGGTTTAGAACTTATTCTATGCAAAATGTGCACTTTTTTATGCAGAAGACAGGATTTTCTGTGCAGGAAACAACATTTTCTATCTGGAGAATGATGTTCCTATGCAGAAATACTATTTTCTGTGTAGGAAATGCTGTTTCCTGCACAGATTTTGTGTGTATGTGTGTACAGAAATACCACATGCAAATTTTTCGCAGAATAAGGGTCTTTCCATGCTATACTGTTATTGTGCTATTATTCCACTTTCAATATCCTCTGGAATCGTGAGGTTTGCAGTTTAGGGAGGGGCATTCAGAATTCTCAGCCAGAGAGCTCTCGGGCCTCAGTAAACTACAAACTCCAGAATTCCATAGGATGTTGAAAGTGGAATAAAGAGCACTAGAAGAGTATAGTGCAGAAAGGCCCTTATTCCTGAACTGTGAATAATCTTTGAGAACTGATCAGTTTTTGAAGACTTTCAAGCACCTGGGAGGGGGGTGGGCGGGCAGGCACTAAACTTCACTGCTTAATTTGAGAATCAAATTAGCAGAGAATTTTTTTCCTATTCTAGGTCACACCCTGTGCTTGAGTTGTGTCTGTAAACAGAAGAGTCGCTAGTGAAGCTGGCATAATAAGGGAGTCATATGCTTCCTCTATACTCCCCTGGTCAATAGTCTGGCTGCAACATTCTGTAGCCCTCTAAAGTTTTTGATTTTTTTTTCCAGAAGAATTCCACACTTAGCACTGAGCAAGGAAGAAGCAGGACAGGGGTTTGCTTTGGTAACACAAATGCTGAATCACAAAGCCAGTAAAGAGAATCAGAACTTTATGACAGTCAAAACAATTGGTGCATTTTAGCTTGTAGCTGAAGGATTTAAGGGATTTATTTAATCCCCTAGGAGGAGGGAAAAACTTAAGAAGCTCACCGAGCCATATATTGTATCCTCTGACAATAAATGAGAATATAATGGGGGAGGGCGACTCCCCACAGGTTTAGTAAGTCCTATTCATTTTATTTTTGAAAATATTGTTGGTCATGTCATAAGTAATGATTTCGTGTTTTTATATGTTCACAAAAAGGGCTGAGCATGAAAGGTTGTGTGCTTATTAAGCTTTTCCATCCCTCCAAGCTGCTTAGTAGAATTACAACAGATGGGCGGAATATAACTTTTGCATACAGCTGCAGGTACATCAGACAGATGAGTTATGTCAGAAGAGGGAAATTTCCTTGAACTGTTTCAGTGCTGGTTTACACCGTAACTGAGCCTGTGAGGGATGCAGGCCAACAGTAACAACGCTTTTGAGGTGCTTATCATGTAAATTCTGAGAGTCTGAGGAGGCCACAGAGATAAGGGGAAAAAAGGAGAAAGAGAGAGGCCAGGGTAATGGATAAATGCTGGCAAATCAAGTTTAGCCCAAGAAATTTTGCTGCTTCACCCAAAGAACCAGAGGGTATTCCATGCATAAACACTGACAAAAGAGGCTGTAGAACTGAGCATCCTCCACCATAATCCGAAGATAGCAGGCAAACTTAGAGAGAACAGACCAAGCCTTGGGGTGTATAGATTTTTCCTTCCACACTTCCTCTCATATTTCACTGCATGTGTTACCAGAGATAAGTGACTGCCACATTCGAGCTAATGATAAGGTCAGCTCTAGAACAAAAGCTTCTGTTTGTGTTGAGGTGGTATAACCAATACCTCTCATTTGTGGGTGGTATAACATGCAAGATTCATATCAACTACAGGTGGTATATTTGGAACATGAGCTAATGTATCCTGAATGCTGGATTATGCAGTGTGGTGATGGGTAAATATGATCATCTGGCGGCAGGACAAGAAGTGGCATACATCTGGGTCACCAGAAGTAGATACATCTTGTGGCCCAAGAGGTATATATTTCAGGCAGTGGAACACCCCCTGCCCTCACCCATGGACCAACTGCTTGGCATAACTTGAAATACGGGAAAGGAATTAGTGGCAAAATTTAGCAGATATCTGAAAGACAGACAGATTCAGTGGAAGAATGTCATTGCTGGACACATTTCACAAGGAGTTCTTCAGACACCACTGAAATGTGGAACTGGAAAGTATGATTTCTGGCACCCATGATGTGGTACCTCTTTCTGGGTTTTGTGGACCCAACTATAAATAATACTGCAAACAAAGAAAAATGCAGCTTAAGCCCTTTATGTTTACATAACACCAACAACCATACATCAAATTATGTACTCAATTGAACACATATATATACAATGTCAAGTTTGATGCATCTAGTGAGGCGCCAGTGCAGGACCTGATGACAGGATTCTTCTATATGTTCAGTTCAGCAGAATTGCAGTCTTGGAAGCAAGCCTCAAAATGCCTTATTTAAGGTGAAAAGAGTCTAAGCCTTATCCCTCACAAGTTCAGCTATTCTCCTCTGTAGCTCTCCCTCTCTTTCTGAACTGAACCAGTAAGAACGGTCCCTTATTTAGGGTCTCCCCACTCCCTGGGCTAAACCAATAATTCATAGAGGTTACACTTGTGGAGGAGAAATTGTGCTCACTCTGCTTAACTGCTTCTTCTACATTAGCATGAAGAATTTTCACTTGAACCCTCTAGTAATCACATCCTGGTCCAAATATGGAATCAAATATTGCTAGTTAAATTTCTTTGAGGAAATGTTCTTACCCAGTTATTCAGTTGCGAATGCTAGCCTCAGACCAGCCTGCTGAACCAGATTTCAAGAGGTTTTCTGTATCCTGAACCTAATAAGGCTCAGGGCACCTGAGAATTGTTGCTGCCTCTGCCTCTCAACTGCACTTTGACCTTTGGCAAAATGCTTAGTTGCATCATTGTTCCTGGTTCCTCTCTTGCTCATTTATCATTTTTGTTGAGAGTGTTAGACACTTACAACAGTGGTTTGCTGTAAACTGTACAATGAATTTGGACAGCATTTAGCATAATGGAGCTGTAATCTTGTTTAAGACCTCCAGGCACTACTCACAGTACAAATATTAAACAACAATGCTCAAAAGATTAATGTGATACAGTAAAACAAACAACTATGAGCTGGAATTTGTCCCACAGAATAGCTTATCCAAAGCCTCTAAAGCAGACAGGATGTCTAGCAAACTTCATATGCAAGCCTCAAGAACTGCTCGGTATCATAATAGTACCTTTCTAAAAATAACTAAAATGTGTCTAGTAGCCTGAGGCTATGGAAATAGTGATTGGGCTCATAGTGTTTCTGAAGTTTTGCCCCATTGTTTCTGCTCCAGGCTACTGTCCTAGCAAGATTATTAAATGAAGCCAGGAATGTGACATGGTACTCAAATCAGCAGTGCCTAGTTTTAAAAGAATTAGCTGGTTCTTATTGGTTTTAATTTTTTTTTTCCATTTAATTTTAAGCTTTCTCCGCTCAATTTAACTTCTTGTGCACAGCATTTCTGAGCCTGCAAAGTAGACCTCTTTTCTAATATAATTCTGAAGCATTTGATATTTAAACTATCTGCAAAAATTATATTTCTCAGGGCCCAAAGTTTATTATGAGTTTGGAGTAGGTCTGCAGGTATTAATGAGATAATTAATGAATTACAGCTATATTAATCCTCAAGAAATTTTAATCAATGGAATGAGAGTTAAGAGTATAAATACTACTTCTTTGAGGTTGTTCTGCTTCAGATGTATTACTTTACAGAAGGAGGGTATTTATACTTCTTGTACTCTTAGCTGTTTTTTGGGGGATGAAAGAATGTTGTGTGTCTGGAGGGGGTGCTAGAAAGCCATGCTTTGGTGGGGTTTTAGAGCATTTTGCTTTTTCCACTTGAAAACTGTGGCAGGGGTTACATTTTCATTACTGCTTTTTTACAGAGTTCATAGAACTGATAATTGGATCTTCATATTTTTCAGAATATTGTAATCAATGGTGTTGGTGGTTCACATAAACTCTGTATCCACCTGTGTGTCCTCTGCCCCCAGAAAACTGAGCTGGAGAAGCAAACTTGACAGGCTCGCAGAAGGTGAAAAACAAATAGTAGAATAGAAACTCCAGTTTCTCAAGTGGAAATCTGTGCACATAATTTTGTACGGAGCTCAACAGTATGTATTCCTGGATCTTGCATACTGAACCTGTTTGTGCCCTAGCTGAACTATTTTACTTATTGTTGCTATGTGTCTTCAAATTGCTGCCAATTTATGGTTACTGTTACTGCCCTGGCTAGTCCGAGCTTTGGGGATATTAAAAGATATCCTTTTGATATCACAATTCGGCTTCACTTCTCTATTCCCCTCAATGTGCTTGCGAGGTCACCGGACAAGCACGCAAACAAGCTCGGCCGTTAATTGCCGTAATATTCAAGCAACAATACAGGCAGGCCAGGAATAGCTGACTCACTGCTTTAGGAGACCTCCAGGCAAGTACTCTAATTAAGTATGCACGCCACTTACAAAAGAGCCTCTGCCCTGCCCTGGCAGCTTGATGGGTGAACTATACAATACCCAAGTACTCTGCGTTTGCATACTGGCTGGTCTATTGAAAACGTCTGCGATAACTCAATCATTCAGATTCTGACCTTTCAGAGGCTTTGTCTCCAACTCCAAATCTATTGTTTTCCCCCAAGTACGGCATAGCCTGCAGTCACAGTTCTCCTTATAAAAACCCTTGATTCTGAGACCTTCCTCGGATTGCTCCTGAGTTTCATCCCGCCTTGCTGCCGCTTTGCTTGGCGAGCCTCCCCTCTGCTCTACGTGCTGAGCTACATCGCACCCCAGCCTCGCTTGCTATTTTTCTGGGCTTCAGGACAGGTGAAGTATCACCCAAACCAGCAATTCCTCTAAAAATCCCTCTATACCACTCCAACCTTTATTTTCTTTAGTTATCTTGTATGAGTGTGTCGCATACACTGTTTTGCTTGTGTTTAATAAACATCATTTATTGTTTCAACTTCTGTGTGCTCCTTGACTCGACCCGACCCCGTAGAAATAGGGTTCAAGATCTCGCTGCATTACCCTGCCTCTCGTAACGTGAAGCAGTGCTCTGAGCTAATTTTCCCCACCTTTAGTTGAGCATTTTCGTGTCCCTCCCAGGACCTCCAGTACACAGGGTATCATTACCCTATTATAGTGTTTTCATGGCCGGAGTTGTTCAGAGGAGGCTTTCCACTGCCTTCCTCTAAGGCTGAGAAAGTGTGACTTGCCCAAGATCATTCAGTGGGTTTCCATGGCTGAGTGGGGTTATGAAATCTATTCTCCCAGAGCTCTAGTCCAACAGTCAACCCATTATACCATTCCGGTTGTCTAATATTTTATTACCATGGTTAAAATAAAAAGGACATGTTCCTTACTCACCCATTGACTATAATATCAAATAGCTTGCCTCTGTGAAGCAAGTGCCTCAGTGCTTTTGTATCGCCTCACATCGCCTGAAGTGCTCTCTCTCTCTCTCTCTCTCTCTCTTTCATTTAATGGAGACAGTTCATTCAGTGAACTTGACAGCTCAGCTATGGTCTACTGTTGTCACACTTTATGAAATCATTTTCATGATTGATCATGTACCAACAGAAACTGGAGGAAGTTTGGTGTAATCCTTCTGTTTGCATCCTCATAATATGTCTCAAAAACATTTCTCTATCTCACTGTACAGAAACCTATTGCAAAATCATATGATTCTGTAATGTAAGAGTATGAGAACAATATAAATCCAGCGGTCTTGCTGACTAGGGGATTTTGAAAACTGCAGTTCAAAATAAAAATAAAAATTAAAAAAAAATCCAAGCTTGGTACAAATCTCAACTACTTTTACAGCAAGCAGTAATCTTGTTTCTTGGGTCTCCATTCTGTGGAAAGAATATGAGAACAGAGAACATACAGAGATGAGTCATAGGATCATTGAGTAGTCTGTTTCAGGTCTTTGTCAGTTTCACATGCATCCAGTCTCAATCTTTTTCCATCCAGTTTCCACATCAGTATGTGATTTAAGAAAGAAATCTACAGATATATGCATATATCTATATATGTAATTTTTCCCTAATGCATGCTCTTTGTATGCAATGTTTGTTCCAACCATAGCATCACAAAATTAAGAGAAGTGCATAATTCAGAGTATTTGTTATTTTAACCACACATTATTCTGGGAAGTTATACTTCAGTTGGTTTGCTTAAAAATGCAGGCCAAATGTAATTCTCCCCCATCCTCATATCTTTTGGGATAGTTACTCTAGGGAGATCGCTTAAGTACCCCAGTAATGACTTCTACTAAGACCTAGGATGTTTACAAGTCTTAGAAAGAAGACTTCCCATCATTGCCACTCCCTTGCTGTTGCCATCCTCCTTTGAAGGAGGGAAGAGGGAGCCTGCTGTGAACTTCCTAGTCTGGTAAGAAAATCTTCCTCCAGGAACTTTGGACTGTATAAACAGTGAAATCAGCATTTGCCTTATGCATGCTATATATTAAACCTGGTTTATTTCACTGTAATATTGCATTTTTGCTATGCTTATTGAATTGGTCATTTTGTCTTATGTGAATTGCTATATTTTGTACAATATGCAACCTCCCCTCCCAACATAACATTCTGTTTTGATAGTAAGTTGATTTTATCATGATCCTCTTTGGGCCAAGGCTGCTGTAGAGAAGTGGCATATAAACTGAGCTAAACTTCCATAGTGTGTTAACATATTTAAGACACCATCATTGGTCTTGTGTCCTTTCACATTCCTGACGATGATCATAATGATGAATAGCATCAATGGTAAGTATTCCTATAAAGCATCTAAAAATGTTGGGTATTACACAACCATTCCATTAAAAATGGTACGAAGGCAAAATCTAAATATAAAAAGAGGACATGTCAGGAAGGAAAGTGGAGTAAAAGAAAAGGGACTCACTTTGGGAAAGTTAATAGGGTTAAAGCAGGCAATGAAAGGGGTGGCTGGCTCTCTGCCTCCAACAATGCAGAATGGCTGTTCATTAAAATCACAGGCACAAGGGGCTACTTGGAAAGTGGACCAAACTGGAGGACGTAAAGGATCTTATTCTGTTTTCTGCTCCCTTTTTTAAGATGCAGAATGGCCTCTTTTTGACAGAATCCAAAGGGTGACATGTTGGCTGCTAGCTGAGATAGCCAGCCAAATGTATTTGGCTTTTCCATATTTTCCCTTCTTTGGCTTATTCAGGAAAAAGAGATATATGCTAAATATTCACAACAGGATTGTGTGAGTGAAACAGCCTTCTTCCTTGGACACACAACATGATCTGACAGCTTAGGCAACTTTTCACAGCACTCTGACATTTGCTTGGGATGGCTGCTTATTTTGGTTTGAGCTCAAGTTATTTCTTCTTATATTTTACGTAATGTAAAAGTAGAAAGAGGAAATGTTTCAATTAATACCATGATAACCTCTAATAACGCATATATTCTAGTGTTCTTCAGTCAGTCTTGGTTTGAAAGCACTTCAGATTCCAGAAATTGTTTTTAAAAAGATTTATATAGAAGGGAACTATTAAGGGTGCCCTCAACGTCCTCTAGATGAGGCATGATTTTATACAGGCCCTGATTTGGGTGACAGACAATTTATGTAAAGCCTGAAGATCCTCCAGGAGAGCACTTTATCAATTTCAAGTGCAGACAGTATTTTTGCCTTTGCTTCTTTTAGGTATGCATGAAAGTTTTCACTTTCATGCCTGATTAGCTGCTTGCTGAGGTACCAGTGATAGCATGTTCTCCTTTTTTTAATGCCTTGGAATGCTTTCGTAAAGCTGATGAATCATTAAGAGGTGAGGTGGGACCCAAAGCCTATGGTTGTTGGACCCAAAGGAAACAGTATAAAAATAGCACACATTTTTCTGTAACAGTCTGGAAATGGAGCATCTTCTCATGTCTCCTTGATTAGCAATACACTTTATTGGGAATATGAAACAGGCTACACAAAAGCCCAGACAGCAAATTTAGACTGAATGGTGAATAGCTCTGTGACAGGAAGATGACTCTCAGAGCAAAAACATTTCACTGTCAAGTACACAAAGCCACACATTACAAGACAAAGCAAAACTAGAATCAGCTAACTAACACACCATGCGTAGTGGTATGTCAGTGTGTGTGAGACACAGAGATAATTCCTTCTTGATCTCAGTGTTGATTATCAGTCAGATCTTGACCATCAGTATAATGCACCAATGGATATCTTCCAAGGAACATGTTATTAGGGTGGAACTTCATGCCCCTAGTAAGTAGTAATGACATCTGACCAATATTTTTTTTTCTCTTTCATCTAACGCAAGATAGGGAATCTAGACATGCTGCAGCCAATGGGAATTAAAGTTTAGAAACATCTGGCAGGATGAACATTTCTCATTCTTTCTAGTGGGAAAATTCTGACATCAGAGTTCCTGGAAGTCACTGGAAGATTATAAATTTTGCATGTAAAAAGTGCTATGTTCGGTCCTTGGTATCTGCAGCTAGAACTAGGGAAGACTCCTCTCCAAAACTCTGGATAGCTATTGCCAATCAAGGTAGATGGTAGGAAGCTGGATAGACCAACGGCCTGGCATAGTATAAGGCAGCTTTTTATAATTCTGTTATTAATGCACCAATGAAGAAGCCCAGTGATGAAGCTAACCCTTATGATTGTGTATGTAAATGCACTCACACTATCAGATGAATGCCATGCAGAGACCAAACTATCAAATGATGAGTTCATCACATGATAGCTATGCTTATCACATGGGAAAAATTCTTATGAACACTATGAAGTGCAGTGGAGTTCCAGATAGAAGGAAGGAATGAGGGAGCAAGAGACCATGGAGTAATTAAGGGTGGTAAATCTTTTAACACTGTGATTCATGCCCTGGCACTATGACATCTGTACCAGGAACAGAGAAAAAGAACAACAAGGAACACATAATATTGTCAAAGTACATGCCTACATTATAACACCAAAAACCTGGTGGATTTGTTCAGATAAAGTGCATCTGTTTATATGTGAATGCAAATATCAGCTTTGTTCTGGCTAAGGTCAAATCGTGGTAACCACCTTAGAGTTAATACACAAGGATTGTAATGAAGTTTAAATATAGTACTCTCTAGCAGAGTGCATATGGGCTGCATAGATAAGGCTCACTTTCAGTAAATGGAGCTGGAGGGCTGAGAGTCAGTTTCAGTTCACTAAAGCTATCTATTGCCCTGACAGTTCAACAAAAGAAAAAGATGGTTCACAAATTGATGATCATGCCCTTCGTTAAAGAGATAGATGAAGCTGTGATTACAGTATGTGGAACACTTATTAGTTTCGTGCATCTAGAAATAATGCTAGCTAAAAATAGTTTAGAATGGCTCAATGCATCATCAAAAGCTCTTTTTTTACACAAAATTTGGTAACAGGAAGCTGTGGTTACATGCAAGGGGGGGTGGGGGTGGGGGCTATGCTGGGTTTTCAAGGTTATAGAAATAAAAAGGATGTTCAGGGTTTTTCCCCCCAATAATGCTATTAGATCTGTTGGATCAATTCTTTTGCCCGTTGCATAAAGCAGAGTGGTCACAATTTGGGGGAAAAAACGGGACAAAGGTGAAAACATGTGGACCAAACACTTAATTCATACTGGTGGGAGAGGAGAATTATGCTGTTGCTTATATCCACCTTGTTTTGAAAATTCACAGACATCAGCTTGCACATCACATAACACACCCAACTCTAATCAGAATGTTCTTAGGAGGCATGACTGGAGCCTTTAGGACTGGTTATTGCACAGTGTTGGGGTTCTTCTTCCTCCACAATAATCCCACCATGTATAGAAATCTTTGCAGGGATATCTGGATTACCAGCTAACTTTTGCTTGTTTCATAGGCAGTTTGACCAGCCGTAATTTAGGAACTGTACCTCCCAGCCTTCTCACCATTGCATTTGCTGGCTGGGGCTACTGGAAATCACAGTCTAAACAATATTTTCATGACTGCACTTTCCTTACCCCTGTATCAATTCAGACTTGGACAAATATTTTTCAACAACATGCATGTTAATCTGTTTATTTATGATAGAATATCCTTATCACCTCTTGGCAATTGTTTGTTATATTACTACCGTTAAGGTAATAATAGGTACTTCTATATTTTGCATTCTTTTTTGCTCGTATTCCCTTCTCAGCCCTAGCATGTGTGTCAGCATCTGATAACAAAGCAACATTCCATGTTTCTGATGAAGTGGTCCACGGTTAATGAAAGCTTATGCAAAATAAAAATTGTTAGACTTTGCAGTGCTCTTTTTCTCTTAGTATGTGTTGGATCTTTTTTTAAAAAACTATCTAAAGCACATTGCTCACCAATTTAGTATGTATTTGAATTGTTGACAGTTGTGGTCATTAACACAGTTAGGCTCACTCTTAGTGGTTGACAGTTAGCCACATGGAGATTACAGACTGTTTGCAAACCATTACCTTGTTAGCAGGCCATACATCTCCACATTTTGATATGGTCTAATTGGCAAAATATATTAATTGGTAGATATATTCAATTGACATAAAATATAAATTATACTTATGGCTGGCAAGGCCATGTGGAAGAAAGGGACACTGGCTGGGAGTAGGTCAGAGATGCACCCCCAGCATGGCCAGGTCAAAAGTTCTCTGAAATTAGCGAAGAAAGTCTGACTTTCTGGCTTTGAGCTAATCCTATCAACTGCCAACATCAGAAAACAATAAGGTGCCCAGGACCCCTACTGTGTGCATGGCCCCTCTCAACCAAGACATTGAAACCAATCAGTCCATTCCAGTCCATTGTTTGTGTTGCAACTCCCATTGTTCACTAGGCTGGAAGAGCAATCAACTTACATCCCTTCAGGGAGGAAAAGAGAGTATATAAACTCTTGGTTTTGAGAAGTCAGTTGCAGTCAGACGAAATGCAAGACTCCACTATGTCATTCTGAATCCTGATCTGTCTGCCCTTAGAAGTCTAAGTCATATTTCAAGCTCTTCACTACTCTTCTGGAATGGTAACTATATAACCCCAAAAACCCTCAGCCTCTCTATCCATATTTTTTTTCCTCCCTTTCTCCTTCAGTTAGCTCTTGTGTGAATGCTTGACTGTATGTATCTTGTGTGCATGTATGACTGAATCCCCCCAATAGAAACACATTTTTAGCTTACTTTTTAATCTTTGGCTGGATTTTGCTTGGTCTGACCCCATAAAAATTGGGTTGAAGGTCTCGCTGGGTTACCCTGCCCCTCATTATTCCAAGCTAGTGCTCTGATAATTCCCCCCGTCTTTGCATTTTTGAAGTGAATCAAGGTGTCCCTCAGGGTACCCCCAGAAGCCAGGGTAACAGTCTAAAGAAAGAAAACACTTTGTTAGTTCACATATTTGTACCTAATGCATCAGTCACTGACTACCCACTTTCACACCACAGGCCCTGCTGGTGACTCCTTTGAAAGTTCTGACACTTTCATGCCATGATGACTCAATCTTTGCTTGGTTGAATATTTTAACATTCTTTATGGTGGCCAGTAGGGAGGATGAGAAGGGTGCTGTGGTAAAACTGAAGCAGTTTTAGAGTGAGCATGCACAGTAATGAGTAAAAGGTGGCCTTGGTGGCACACCCAGTTCCAAAAACCATATTTGTGGTCTCAGACTCTTTGGAAGCCTGCAAGCATGGTGATTCACCTATTAAGTAGGTTTAACGCCTCTCTGCACTGTTTAACATATACTACCACCTCTTTTTTTTATGTATATAATTCTTGATAATTTTTCTCTTGATAGAAGCAAGAAATAATTTGAGCAATTGTCTTTCTGTTGCAAGAAAGTCTTACAAAATAGCATGTTGAGATGAATATTTGCAGTTCAGAACTTCTTCTACACAAAATTCACATGTGGTATTTTTGCATATTTTCTGCACAAGAAATGCTGTTTTCTGCAGAGGAAATGCTATAGCTGATATATTCTGTGCAAAATTTACACTGGGCCCTTCCCACCCCCACCAGGAAACAGAATTTTCTATGCAAAACATTTCTGCTGTTTCCTGAGCAGAAAGTGCAGTTTCCTGAACATTAAAATGGTGCTTTCTGCACAAAATTACCATGTGCAAACTTTGCTAGAATAAGTTCCAAACTGTGGAAATTATTGTCAGTCCAAGATTCTTTTTGTCAGGGCTTCCTGAAACCCAATAAATATGTTTTTCAACATTTTTTTAAAAAATATTTCTGAATATTATTTCGACTCCTTGCTTTTTTAAAATCTGAAGTGATCTGGAGTTTGATTCCTCCGTCCATGATTTTTGGACTTTTTATTTTAAAAAAAAGTCTATGTGGTACCAGTAGGTCTCATGGACAGAACACTATCCTTTGAACCTTCTGACATATGCTGACAAAGCAGATCTTTGTGTGATAGAGGTTATACTCCTGCCATCAGAATATACAAGAAACTCCCTATTCAGGGCCCTATGCTGAAGAGATTGTGTCTTTGTCTTTTTAAAAATTGCTAGAGGAAACCAGAAGACAAAAAAGGCCCAAAAATTTTCTCCACTTCATTTGGGCCATTTTGGCACTAGACTGTTATAGTGCTATTATTCCACTTGCAACATCCTATGGAACCAGCTGGCCCCTCCAGAAACTGCAAACCGCACAATTCCATAGGATGTTGCAAGCGGAATAATAGTGCTATAACAGTCTAGTGCGGAAATGGCCTGGGTTCTCAGAGTCAAGACTGGCTTCAAGGCTGAGGGGACTCTTGGAAGGGTGGCGCCTGATCAAGCCCCAACAGCCAAAAACATAGCTGCTCTCTCAATTTAGTGATTCTGGGGAGTCAGAAGAAGTGATGAAGTGGTGGATGGAATCAATTCAGAATGCACGGGAGCTATGAAGCTCAAATTCATCATGCTGGTTTTTAGACAAAAATGCTAATGGGGTAGCTAAATTTGTTCGGGATGGCTTATTGCACTTACTGGTCAAGGAAGAGGTCCAGAACTTGGAAGCAGCTACTTACAAATAACTTATTTACTTATATTGCATTCTTTTTTAAACTATGAATGGGTAACTTCACTATGGCTGTAATTTATTGAAGGATACTGTATTTGCTGGTGTATAAGACTCACTTTTTCCCCAAAAAAATACTGGGGAAAATACTAGGGTGTGTCTTATACACCTGTGTATCTTATATGCTGGCAAATAGTATTTGCCAGTGTATAAATGGGGTGCATCTTATACACAGGTGTGTCTTATACACTGGTAAATGGTAACTTCATTTCTTTTGTGTTATAACTCTAACTGTTCAGTTGCTTCTACAGTTATGGGTCGTTGGCATCATTAAATTGTGGAGTGGGAACATAGCATGGTTCAAATGCTAGTTAATGCTTATCTCCTTCAAATGCTTATCTCCTTTTATGATAGGGTTAAAAGCTTGATAGATGAAGGGAATGCTGTAAACGTAGCATATCTTGACTTCAGTAAGGCCTTTGACAAAGTTCCCCATGACATTCTTGCAAAGAAGCTAGTAAAATGCAGGCTGGATGGGGATGCTGTTAGGTGGATTGGTAATTGATTGACCGACCAAACCCAAAGGGTGCTCACCAATGGCTGCTTTTCATCCTGGAGAGAAGTGACTAGTGGGGTGCAACAGGATTCTGTCCTGGGCCCAGTGCTATTCAACATCTTCATCAATGACTTGGATGAAGGAGTGGGGGGCATGCTGATCAAATTTGCAGATGACACCAAATTGGGAGGGGTTGCTAATACCCCAGAGGACAGGATCAAATTTCAAAATGACCTTGACAGATTGGAGAGCTGGGCCAAAGCTAACAAAATGAATTTCAACAGAGAGAAATGTAAAGTCCTACACTTAGGCAGAAAAAATGGAATGCACAAATATAGAATGGGGGACGCGTGGCTGGATAGCAGTACATGTGAAAGGGATCTAGGAGTCTTGGTAAATCACAAGTTGAACATGAGTCAGCAGTGTAATGAGGCAGCCAAGAAACCAATGTGATTCCTGGTTGCATCAATAGGAGTACGGTATCTAGATCGAGGGAGGTAATGGTACCACTCTATTCTGCATTGGTTGGGCCTCATTTGGAATACTGTGTCCAGTTCTGGGCACCTCAATTCAAGAAAGATATCGACAAGTTGGAGCGTGTCCAGAGGAGGGTGACCGAAATGGTGAAGGGTCTGGAAGCCATGCCCTATGAGGAATGGGTTAGGGAGCTGGGTATGTTTAGTCTGCAGAAAAGAAGGTTAAGAGGGGACATGATAGCCATGTTTAAATATTTGAAGGGATGTCATGTCGAGGAGGGAGCGGGTTTGTTTTGTGCTGCTCCAGAGACTAGGACAAGGAGCAATGGATTTAAGCTGCAGGAAAGGAGATTCCATTTGAATCTCAGGAAGAACTTCCTGATAGTCAGAGCTGTCCGGCAGTGGAACATGCTGCCTTGGAGTGCGGTAGAGTCTCCTTCTTTGGAGCTTTTAAGCAGAGGCTGGATGGCCATCTGTTGCGAATGCTTTGATGGGAGTTCCTGCATAGCAGGGGGTTGGACTCAATGGCACCTGGGGTCTCTTCCAACTCTATGATTCTAATGCTGATTCAACTCTATGACTCTAATGCTGTGCCTTATACTGTCACTTCACACTCTTTTGTGGGTGTTAAAGTGATGATAAAGTGGATGGAAGCAGTTTGAATCCAGCAGTTTGTAGCATTTAACTGTATTTAAAAAACCACACAAATTAATCATTTGTATTTTAATATTAATCAAATAAATTTATAATAATGGTATGATAATTTACCTCACTTATAATTTATATTTGATTTTATTTGTGTGGATTACTCACAACAGATGCGCATTTACTCTTTTAGACTATGGTTTGAAATCAAATTAATGTGGATTTAGTTTCACATGCTTGCAGTTGGTGCGTCCCTTTTTTTTTGTATTGATTTTTGGCAAGGTGACTTTCAGATATGTGGTTACAGGAAGAAAACATAACATAGCATGTCATTCCTTTCAGTGAATTGTGAATGCAGAAGAAGTATGCATGGCCTGCTCATATCCTTCTTTGAAACTAGTGTTGCCCATATTAGTTCTCCAAAGTCCAAACCTCCTCCTTTGGTTTTCTTCCAATGAACCCAGCTTAGAATGTTAATTAAAAAAAAAAAAGGAGGACATGATACATTATGAATTACTTCGGAAAAAGAAAGAGTTAGTCATGACTTGTTATCCTATATGATACTTTGCAGTATTACCAGCAACACCCACCACCACAAAAATGTACTTAAAAATAGGGGAGAGGCCTCAATCCTTCCCAAACAAAGTTTAGAAGTAACAAACACATGTGGCTCATTACACTAAAAAAAGTAATATTGTCGCCAGCTAGAGCTACTCCAAAAAAGTGCTGTGGTACATGTATTTCCAGATTCTACTGATCCAATTGTCCAGTCTGGTTGATAAGATATTGATTATTCAGAAGTTGTACAAAATTCTTCAGTACATGACATGTGGAGAGCTGAAAAACCTCTTTGGAAACCCTGACAAACAACTATTCTAGCAAAACTACAGCTATTCCTGTTGCAGCATCATATGAACATAAGACCAGCTTGCTGATCCTCAAGCTTGCTTTTTCCATTGAATATTCACTGACTAGGTTTCTTGTCTTAATACAAGGTGTTACTGATTAACCCTATAAATGACTGGGGATTTTGATACCTGAAGGACTATCTCTTCCTATATATGCTTCCCTTGGAGAAGCTGTCCTCTGCAAAGCATCACTGTGGGATGCACTCCTTCTCTTCTGTGACACTCTGGCTCAATTGGCAAAGACACTATCTTCATTTCAATGCCAAGGTGAAAGATGTTTTTTTGTCAAAGTCCATGAGGTCTAACAATTTTGCCCAAATCTGTGCAGGCACATGGCTTTAAACTCTTTTATTTTGTTTTAATTGTTAAATTGTTTAATATATCTTCTGCCTATGTAAATTATTCCTTACTGTTTTAAATTTTTAATTGTTCTAAATTGTTTTCATGTCACCTTGTAATCTTACGATATAGGACAGTATGTAAATATTTTCATTAAATAAATAAATAACATTCCAGTTCTTAGTTTTTGTGAATTGCCAGCACATTAAAGGTTCTTTGCTTCATATTCTAGCACCATAAGCTTTGTGATTCATTATATTTTAAAATGGCTAGAAAAAAGATGGAAAATGGTAGATAACAAATAAAAAAAAACTAGATCTGGTTACCATGGCAAATTATGTGCAATGGCATTCACAAAGGAGTTCTAAATCATTGATCTGACATTGTGTTATTTTTTGTTTCTCCGTTCAAAGTGATGCCTGCTTTCAAATAAAGCCGATTATGCTCATATACATTTAAAAGATTCTAGCACAAACTCAAGCTTATGGGTGAAGTGGGTTTCCCAGAGAAACTGAGCTATTTATTTAAAGTATGCTTCAGCGTATGCATTCTGTAAAAGATGGGGAAAACACTTCTCCTTGCAACTGCTGAATGACGTGTACTTTAATGTTATGCATTTAAAAAATAAAATGCTTTAGGTTGAAATGTTGCTACAATTAAGCACTGCACAGATACATGCATGAGTTACATGATAATAAAGAAGTAACATGTCAAAAACTGAATTATACAGAAAGGATCTATTGTTTGATATTCTCCTAAAACTTAGAAAATAACTTTTATAAGCAACTAGTTGCATTTCCAGGACGTACTTGTTCAACATTATAATATTAACATTATGGCTTCCTTTTTAAAAATAACTCTTTACTTCCCTAATTTTAAAAGTAACTGAGTTGCTGCTTTTAGTTAACATGTAAACACACACACACACATCCCTACCTGAATGCTACAAACCACTGGACTGTGTACACAGCATTCATTCTTCCCACCCAAATCCTCATATCCTCACCACCTACAACAGAACACAAGGCAATACTTGCTATTCCTCCTCCACCGTTTAAAGAGGTTGAATCTCTCAAACTATCAAATAACTAAAAATTTACAGTTATACTCCAAAAGAGTGAAGCTATTCCTCCTTAAATAACAATCACAGTGACTATAGATGTCTTTGAGAACTTTGGAACTTTGGAATTGTAATTTGGGAGAAAAGGCTGGCATCTTCATGACTGGAGAGTATTAGAAGGTAAAAAAGTACTGGAGGAGATACGGAAACCACAGTTTTACATTGACCTGGACTGTGCTGGCCAAATACATCTGATTAATCTGACTACACAACAAAGCATGTAAGACAGTTTTTTAATCATGAAACTGGTGGCTTTTACCACTCTTGAATTTTCAGTTTTAATTTAGAGGAAATGAATTTAGGCTTTGTTGTGATAGAAGCACAACAAACTTCATGTTGTGTAAATATTTCTACCACCTTGCATTTCCCTGCTGCCTCTGCCCATTAGGTAGCCAAGCATAAATTTATACCAAAGGCCCAAATCCTACTTTTCTTGCCTGGAATCTTGGAGCCACCAGATATTCAGCAGGTGGTTCCTTGGGTTTTCTTTCTTGTGGCAGTGTGCTGAAGTACATACGTATGGTGTGGTCTCTGCTAAGACTTTAATGGTACCCTAGGAAGGCAGCTATGCAATACCAACCTCCCATTAGATTCATTTTTTGGTCCAAGAGAAGTTCATGGTAAGAATGCAGCACAAAGAAAGACTGTTTAGAAATGTTTAAGAACAAATGACAAACTGTGTACTCTAGATAGCCTGTAATCTAAAAAGCCTTAAGAAACATCAAGATATACTAGTCTTTCCAAAGTCTTTATGGCCCATCTAAAATGTAACATATCTGGGTCTGTTAGATAGTGCTGGCAAAATAAGTTTGCCTCAAGCAGCTGCTATCATCAGGTACCACAACAAAAAGCTGCTGGACAGAGTTTGGGGGAGACATTAAGCTCTTTTATGTCCCTTTCAATTTGTTGCTACAACAGTGATGTTCGATTGCCACACAGCCCTGACTTGGGGGTTGTGTAAATGGTAGGAAGTTTCGGATACGTGGGCAGCAGGATATACTGAGAGCGCTGACTAAATATTTCCAGGTACAGACATTACATTCCCCATTCTCTGCATTGCTGCTAAAAGAAGGATCTGGAATGGAAACTATCAAGAAAAACCTACTCAGTCTTTTCATGCTTAGCCTCAATTTTTTTTTAAAATAGTCTTTCACAAGAGAAAATAGTAGAGTGTTTCGCAGTAATCAAACTGATTCAAAAGCCAGACACAGATTAGACCAAATTGCTTAGGTATATCTGGTAGAATGAGCAGCATAAAACATATAGCTTCTCAAATTACAGGTAGATAGAAGAAAAGTGAATGATGAAAGACACTGCCAGTAATAAGAATCCAAAAATGTAATCCTGATCTTATGGAAAAATGTTAATCATCTGTAAGTTTATTTTATTACCTTTTGTTCCTGGACTTAGATAAACCAAGAGAGAGATTGCAGATGATTTGTACCTACTTTATTGAGCTTAGCCACAGCAGAAGGAATACTTCTGACCTGATTCTGTTCTGCTGCAACAAAGCAGATGAGAAATAACCTGCAGTTATTTCAATAGGTATTTAAAGCTTTATTTTCTTATACAATAACTGAAGAAATACTGCTTGTGCAACGATGATTTTCTTATAGTAATAGTACCAAATATGAAACTGAGGTAAAAGTGGAAATGAACTTTCTCAGCTTGAAATACAAAGTTATTATAAGATAAGCACAACCTTCTCTCTAGTTTGAGCCTAGATCACAGTAAGCCTGCCAAGTATCAGAATTTTCCACTACTCTCCAAAAATCCTGGCTGCAAGTGTCCACTTCCCCCAAACTGCCTTTGCAAAGTACTCCTCCGCTCACTGGATCCTTCTGGTAGTTACTGTATATTTTCTTAATGCCATGACACACAGAGAATGTGGCCTACATTATTTCCTAACAGAATCTGTTAAGCCAACATGCATTGGAAAACATTGTTTCCTATGCTGTTTAGCAACAGTTTTGACTGTGCTTAGGAAAATCCGTTGTATTAAACATGATGACTAAAGATCTAAAATATTAGACTTTTATGCTGCTATTATCTCAGCATGTAATTCCTTGCTAATTTTCTTCTTTGAAGGGAGGAACAAATATTTTTGGTAATTTTCTTTACGCTGCAAGAAAGACTTTAAAAACTGCAGTATTTGATGACTATTGGTAGTTAGAGGTTTATTCTGCAGAGAATTCACACAAATTCCACATGGAATTTTTGTGCAGAAAACAGAATTTTCTGCACAGGAGACAGAATTTCTTCACTGAAGATTATTTTCATCAAAGAAAATGCTGTTTTCTGTGTAGAAAATGCCATTTGATGCAAACAAACAAACAAACAAACAAAACAAAACCTGTCATTTGTGAATTTTGAATTACATGAGAAGATTCTCTTTGGTCCCAGGATTCCTCTTATCAGGGCACTTGAGAAACACATTTAAACCAGTTTTTGAATATTTTCAAATATTCTTTCCATCCTGACTGTTCCACTTCCTTGCTAGCTTCCACATCTATTATCAAGTCTCCTCACTGCCATTTTGTCCTTCTTTCAAGATTACATGTAAGAATGAGGGGTTTAGGCTTGTATTATGAGCTGGAAAAGAAGATTTGGAACCCACCCTCTTTTAGAAAAAGAGCTATTCCAGAAAGGTCAGAAAAACTGAATCAATTATGAAATGAACTGAGGGAACATCAGGCATTAATGCACTTGTTATTACACTCAAGTATTAATTTTAAAACCATAGTTTTAGGGCTAAGTCTAAAGTACCCACTGGTTTTCCCAACCATTTTCAGTGGTGATCTAGTGACAGCTTTGAAAGCATTCAGCTAATAAGAAAGTATTTCCCTTGCTCTGAATTGCCTTTGTTTGCCTTCAATAAGATTATTAGATAGTCAATTCAGATTGCTTGCCTAGTTGTGACATTAGCTCAGTCGTGGCTACTACTCATAAAGTGGATTAGGAGTGGGTAGTATTGTGAACAACAAATTGAATAAAACTACTGTGTATAATACAGACAGTACGACGTCATGGTACGAATGCTGAACTAGGGTTCCAGGGTCCGCACTCAGCCATGGAAACTCACTGAGTAATCTTGAGAAGTCACACTCCTTCGGCCTAAGAAACAGGCAATAACAAGCCTCCTTTGAATAAAACTTGCCAAGAAAAGCCAATGATAGGTTGCCATTAGGGATGGGCCAACCGAATCCTCAAATCCTTGGCAGGGATTTGAGATTCGGGAATCTAAATCCCTGTGCCAAAATAGGCAAACCGAATCTTTCAAATCCGCCACCCAAACAGTTTGTTGGAGACTGAGACGCCTGAAAACCTGGCAGAGCAGGACGCCTGAAAACTTAGGAGACTAGACACACAAGGGTAGATGGCAAATAGGTGAATTTTTCCCTTGGAGTAATAATGGCCTTTGCTAACAATTTCACAAATTACGTCTAGGGTTGTATTCTAAGATATTTAAATTGAACATTTCATATTTAAGTTCAGCACTTGACTGGAAGCTACAGGCTTGAGATTCCAAGGAGAGCTGAAACATTCCTTTGCATAGCTCACTTGCAAACCTCTTTCAGACACAATCCTGAGGTTTCTAGTTTTACAAGGTGTCACAGCCTTCTCTGCCAAGGTGTGCTGGTGCATCATCAAACTACAAACCCCAGGATGCCATAAGGAGCTATGCAAAGAAAAGCCAGTTTTGACCTGGATTATCTCTGTACTGTAGTGGTCCTATTTACACAGGCAGGAAAATGTGGGATTAATCCATATTTTCCTGCCTGTGTACAAAGGGCCTTCATGACATTTTCAGTCTGGGGAGATCCTGAGGCAAAACTATGACAACTGTCCTGGCCAGATTTCTTCAGAGGGAGGTTTGCCTTTGCCTAGGCTTTTGCTAAGACTGAGAAAGCATGTCTTGCCCAAAATTATCCCTCTTTCCCTTGCTTTTTAAACCCTTTAAAAAAAAAAAGGATCTGAAAGATTCGAGATTCGTGAGATTCATGGATTCCCAGAACCTTCCAGGGATTTGGACCCAGATCCGGATCCGGAAAATTGTGGATTTGTGCCATCCGTAGTTGCCATAATCTGAAATCAAATTGAAGGCATGTAACAACAGGTTATAATAGGATAACAAAGATAAATATTTTTTACAACTAAAGGCTTTAGGAGAAACACTTATTTTCATTTATTTTATTCTATAGATGAATATTGTAATAACTCTGAATTTAGTAATGGACCATATCCTTCAAGTAGAGCCAGTGTGCTTGATTCTCCAAGTAATTTGTAGAGATTATTATGGATCTGTCCCTTGTCTTTAGCATTATTTTAAAGTGATTCCGTGCTGTCAGGCACGGGGAAAAAAGAATTGTGGAGTCTATGCATATGGGAAATTTGAGATATTAAACTTTCCTTCCTTCTGTAAGCATCATGTCTCAAATGCTGTTATTTACTAAAATTCCTAGTAGGCAGCAATATAGCACAACACACCAATTCATGGCGTCAGACATGTGGGTCACATGGGACGTTTTTCCAAGTTCAGGGCTTGGACAGTAGCATCTACTAATAAGACAACTGCCACAGTACAGTTGTACTGCCTTAACAGAAGAAACAAAAACTCAGATTTCCACATCTCACTTCTGCTGCATTGTTGGTGCTTTCATTAGAAAGCATTGGTGCTAACAGCAGTATAGTACAAACCTTTGATATTGTGGGTTATGAACCAACAGCTCGTTCTCCCCACCCCCTAACTAAAACATTCATATGCACATCTTCAGAATGGCAAGCACCGAACGTCAGTCAGCTAAGTCTGATAAAATTTAATAATGATCTGATATAATTATGACAGAGACAATGAAATAACAGTTTACTTGAGGGGAGGGTTTTGTTTTTAATTATAAGCTGTCAAACTAATGAGATTCAGTGATTCAACATAAGAAAATAAGAGGTGAGGAGAAGATATTTTGCAGCAGTCCAAGAAGTGGGAACTCCCTTGATTTTTTTAAGGCATTTGGTTATCTGGGTTGATATATTCTATCTTATGGCCCTATATTCCTCCTACTGATGTTGTTCACAGTTGCTCACCTAAGCTTCTTGGTGGGAGAAATGACTGAGAACTGCTGCTGCCAGGGGATTTCATATCCTTTATTCCTGTTTTATGAATCTTGCCCTTGCTGCCTGGATGATGGCACTTTCCTACCTCAGTTCTCAGCAAGACCACTTCTTGTTGCTTCTTAAGGTGCTTCAACAATTCCAAATCATTGCGGTTCATTTGCTTCCTACAGTGAAAGCAGACAGCACTTCTTGGATCCCGTATGACTTCAAAGTGGCCATAGATAACATTTTGTCTTTTCTTTGGTGACTAAAATCACATGCCCTCCATATCTGTCACAGTGCTTCTCATGTTTTGCTTCCTATTTGCCTCTGATCTTCAAGCATAACCCCTTGATAGCAGAAATCAGTCTGTTTCTATTGCCACCACCCCGAATCCTCAAAAATCTTACAGGTATGACAGGCTTACTCCCATCACAGAACTACAGACCCTTATAAGTCTTCTTGAGGGGGAAGGCAAAGCAGCTTGCCTCCTTCTGTCCAAAGAGGCAACATCTGGACATATATTGCTGCTGCAAGAATGCCTTGTGATTAAGTCCAGGTAATTATCATATATAATATATCATAGCAATAATATTTGGTAAAACCAAATTAGATATGTGCATGTATTTAATTAATGGGGTGGTCTAAATGAAATTAAATTTATGCTATTTTACTGTTTCACAATATCAATAAAATATATAACATAATGTATGTTTTTTTTAGGAAATTAAATAAATGTTCTTGTTGGTAGACCAACATTGGAAACCTGGAAAGACAGACAGATGAATCAGAGATGATTTTTAGAAATGAATCACACCAAGAAAACAAGTCAGACATCTAACCACAGAACAACTAGGAGAAGTGGTGGAGGAGAATCAGTTTCATAACCTAAAAGATACACACAGGTTCATGAGAAGACTACTGCTCAAGTTAACAAATTAATAATAAAGGCAAACAGTGGTTTGTGCTAGGCTATTCAACAAGATAAAACACTGAAGGATTAAAAGAGAAAAAAAGTCAGAGAGACCAAAGGGAGGTCACAATCACCAACCACCCAAACCTTCAACCAGAGCTGTTTTAACAATCTGATAATAAAGCTAGCAAATAAGAAAAGAGATGCAGGAGATATTTGGCTACATAACATCAACGACCTTATAAAGTCCTTTCTTATATTTCTTTGTGATTGGAGAGTGCTAATGAGATTGCCCCAGATCATACCTTACAGCTATCAATTAAGCAGCTTCCCTCCTCCCCCTCACCCTTACACCACCCTGCTGTTTTCTTTATACCTTTATGTTGGAGACACAATGCTTGGCTTTACTCCCCCCCTCCTCCTTTTCTTTTGGACATCCACAACTCTAGATCTGTCCAGTCTCTCTCTGGACTGTGCCATTCCACTCTAGGAGTGAACTGGGCCAATCTGATCCTATCCAGAACTGTTGCAAATTAGTGCAATTTGCATGAGAATTCAGAATTTGGCTAAATCCGTTGCATAGCCTTACATATTGTATTTAACTTTCCAAAATTCCTTATTTGTATAGCTGTTAAAGTGCAAATCCTTCCAAACCAACAGCAGACTGATGATAACCTTCCACTGGCTCAAGATAGTCATATGTGTATTATATCTTCCTTACTGATTTTTATAATAGTGGAACTGCAATCCAACTTCAGTGACGAATATTTAAGGATCAAAATACGATCTTACTGTATATGTTACAGTAGTATTTCCGAAATGAGTTTCCTCACATTGATTTTGTGATTTTTACAATCAAGTCCGTAACATAGGAATAATCTTAATGAGAATGTGATTTGTGTGCGTGTGCGTGTGTGTGTGTTTGGTTATTCATTCAATTCATTCAGTTTATATCCTACTTTTTTAAAGAATGGATCTCAAAGCAGTTTGCAATTAAATAAAAGAAAAACAGTTGAAATATGACAAGAATGCATGCATGATTTAAAAGACAATTTAAAATACAATTTATAAATTGGTTAGCAGGAATTACAGTAGGACCCCAGTATCCATGGATTCATTAGCCGCTAACTCAGTTATCAATGGTTGGCGACTGGCATGCAGAGAACAGGAGATCGCCTACTCTGCACACCCCTGCCAGCTGGAACCAGCATGCCCATATAGGCGGCGGTGGCGGGCGTGCAGAGAATGGGAGATTGCCCACTCTGCATGCCCCTGAGCGGCAATAGCCGGCCCTACACACTGCTGCAGGCCTGATCTCCGCGCCCACGCGAGCTCAGGTCCCAGGGCATGCAGGGATGCGGTGATAGCTGGCCCTACACATTGCTGCGGGAGAACTGTACTTTAAAATCGTTTTTTGGGGGGTGTTGACAGGGTGTTCACTAATATCCGTGGACATCAGTATCCACAGGGGGGCGGAGCCAATCCCTCGCGGATACGAGGGTCCTACTGTATTGTGAAGCTCGCTCTGGATTATGATGTACTGACTATAACCATCTCCTACCATCTGAGTACACGTTATCCATATGGATTCTTGAAAACACACACTAAAAGATTTGGCCCTATTGGACTCATTGGCATGATATACCTGCATTAGATCATAAATCTGGAGGAAAATGCTGAAGGTCATTGAAACAATTCTGGTCACACTAACACTAAAAGAGTTCTGCTATTGATTTCAGTGGAGCTGAGATCCAAGACAGTTTTAGTGCAGTAAGGTCACAACTCCCAATTCATCAATTCTTAAAAGTTACACCTCCTACATTTTAAAATTTTTGCATGGGTTACAAATCTTCATGAAACGTAAAAATTCTGAAAGCTGGGAAAGGAGGAGAAAAACTGAGTTGTATAGTCACATGTAATATTTCTTTAAAAATTGAGTCAACTTGTAGGCTTACCTCACATTTTGATTAATTTATGATTAGCCTTTATTTTCAGAGGATGAGGTTTACCAAAGTGTCTATAATCCTCTATAAAGGGTAGGCAGGAAAATGTAAGAAGCTTCCAGCAGAACAGCTGTTTAGAAACCTTGAATTGCCATAAAATATTTCTGAGAGAAGTCAGTCAGGCTTTACTAGAGATCATGGCTAATAGAGAAATTACTACACAATGCAAAATAAAGTGAAATGATGTGGCACCTCTTTTATGTATATATATATTTTTAAAAAAACACTCTTGTGTTCAAGATGATGGAACTGGTAGTAAAATTTCACTGATTTGCTGTACCCATTCGATTTCTAATGACATGTTGAAAATATCCTTTAGAGAAAAAATATTATATGCTAACCAGAGTCATGTATTATTGTGCATGATGAATTGCTGGTGATTCAAAGAGGATGAACAGTATCATCAGAACAATTTCAGTAAAACCCTATAGACCTGGATTAAAAGCTTAGAATCGTCCCATTTTCCCCATTTTTCTTCTGTAAACTGTGAATCCCAAGTGATCTACAATATTGCCATGACTTAGAATTTTTTAAAATGTTTTTTCAACCATTTTAGATACGGAACACCTTTCTAACCTTCCACAAAGTTGCACACCATTTTCAAATGGGATAGGATAGTCTACAACCTGTTGGACTAAATTGCTAATATGGGGTTTTAAGGGTTTAGGATTGTATCTTAAAGTGCTCTTTTTGGCTGTTTAACACTCCTCGTGAAAAATAAGTCCTTCTCTGATTAAACTTGTTCATTGCGGAAAATGCTTTATGAATTCTAAGCATTTACAAAGGGTTTCAAGGTTTTATTTTAATCCTGAAGTATAGTCCTTACTGAGAACATCAGCATTATCCAGTGAGATGCAGTCATAAGATCAAAGATAATTACAAAATGTTTTACTGTCATTCATGTGTGAAATCCCCTGGACTTCAAAATGCCTGATTTAGATAGTTCAAGGGGCATGAATTAAATGGATAATCCCAGTGCACAGAAAATATATTCAGGGCATATTTTTTAGTTTTCTGTGCTCAACTGACACCCCTACCCTATGTAAGTTTACCTGGAAGTAATACCTTAGATTTTATTACCACTGCCAAGAAAGAATAAAATCTTGTGAAGATGGGAAAAGGCCAGGTGATATTCGGGTAGCTGAAGTTGTGCTGAATAGCATACCCTTCAACTGGCCTGATTTGACAGGAACAGTCCTGGTGACTCCCCTGTTGTCCCACTTTTTCATCAGCAGTTAGCATGCCCCAGTTTCCTTCTCCTTCCCCCACCTTCCCCCTTTGTCCTAAAGTTTACTTTAACTGCTGCAAACTGAGTTCAAAGTGCAAAAGTAGTTTGTATTCAGTTAACTCAGCAGGGAGCAGAGGAGAGGAGGAAGCAGAATCTTTCTCTTCCCAGTAGCTCAAGGAAAAACATCCTGCTGCAACCTCTCCTAACTTGTATGTTCTTCCTCATTAATAACTTTGCTTTCTTGACCATCGTGTGATGCTGCTTGGTCACATGTGTCCCAATTTTCATCTGGGTATGGAACTGGCCTATGGATATTGGAAATTATTTACAACTATTCTCGCCATAGCCTAACTTTACTTATTGTATAACTTCTTCATTTTGTAGATCTTTAAATGTAAATAGATACATTATTAACATGCAGTAGATAATGAAGACCATATTCCACTTTTAGGGAAAGGAATTCTTTCTCAGAGTTAATAGATGCAGAGATGAAAAAAAATGTTCATTTAGAAAATTATAATCAAGACATGAGTATAATTTGAAAAAAAATATGTGCAAAAATGCACATGAATTTCTGCATTCATTGTAGGGGGAAGGAAATCTATCATCCCAATTAAAATAGCATATAACAAGAACGCTGGTGGTAGATTGACAAACTCAATGCAAGTTGTGCGGACAGACTTTGACTTCTTTATGTGCAAGTGTGGAAGTATGCAAGTAGCATTGCTTCAGCTCACAACCGGCAACTGTACCCTGAGCCCTGCCTGTTTTAAAACCACTCTGTGGATGCTCAATTGTTTAAAATTTTGTTTGATTGTATACTTTAAAAAAAAAAACACTCTACAGAACAGAATGCAGTTTCTTCCATCTGCCTCACATTTAGCTATGGAGTGATAGATCCAGGGAATATCCCATTTAAAAAAAAATTGAGCGTGGTAGTCAATTAATAGGCAGAGAAACAGAAATTATATGAGCACATCAGTCTGTGGAAACAGTAAGAATAAATCTTATACAAAATCCAAATTCTCCATTGGCTCCCCATCACCTTCATCTTTATATTAAATAAATTTGCTTGTAACACCTTAAGAATAAAAACCTGTTAAAAGTCCTGAAACTTCATGTTATGACTCAAATCCGTTATGTATGTGTCTACAGTAATAAAATTAGATAACGAAGAATCTCAACCATGTATAATAGAGAGAACTGAATATTTTTTTAATCTGGTTAATACTTAATTGGCATGGATTAAACCAGGAAGGTTTTTTTTTAAAAAAATAATGAACCTCCATGGTGAACCTTTTTACAATCTCCAGACAAAATGAATGCATGCCACAGGTGTAGCTATGGGGTGTGTGATGGGGAAGCATTGTCCCTCAAGTAAGAATTCTGCCTTCCAAGAATGTTTTCCTTAAATCTCTACATTTCTAGCATTGCAGTAGCTTAAAACTTCAGATGAGCACTTAGAAATAGAATTTAGATTCCAAAGAAAAGAGGCACAAAAATTACCAAGGGAATGCAAACTCAGCAAACAGAGAGTTCTCTGTATGTTCAGTGTCTCACTCTCTGCAATGCTAGAAATTTGAGGACCGAAGGAAAATTTTAAAAGGGGGCATTCTTACTATGGGGCAATGCTATCATTTTGCCCAGCTCCATAGTTACACATTGATGCATGCCATGGTCTCTGGAAGAGCAGTTTTTACTGCCCTGGCTAGCCCGAGCTTTGGGGATATAAAAGATATCTTTTGATATCACTAATTTGGCTTCACATATCCCTTCCACGTGCTTGCGAGGCCCCCGGACAAGCACGCATACAGGCTCGGCCGATAATCGCCTTAATATTCCTAGACAATACAGGCAGGCCAGAAATAGCCGACTCGCCGCTTTAGGAGACCTCAAGGCAAGTACCTCCATTAGGTATGCAAGCAACTCAAAAAAGATCCTCTGCCCAGTGCTGGCAGCTTGATGATCTGACTATACAACGCTCAAGTACTCCGCGTTTGCATACTGGCTGCTCTATTGATAAATTCGGCTCTAATGCAATCATTCAAACTCTGACCTTTCGGAGGCTTTGTCTCCAACTCCAAATCTATTGTTTTCCCCTAAGTCTGACCTTGCCTGCGGTCACAATTCTCCTTATAAAAACCCCTGACTTTGAGCGCTTCTTCGGATCGCTCTTGGCTTCCATCCCGCCTTGCTCTCGCTTTGTCCAGCGAGCCTTCCCCTCAGCGCCACGTGCTGAGATCCACGCTCCCCAGCTTCTCCGCTTCCAACCGGGCTTCAGGACAGGTGAAGTATTACCGAAACCAAGAACTCCTCTAAAACCCCCTCTATCCCACTCCAACCTTTATTTCTTTAGTTATCTTGTGTGAGTGTGCCGCATACACTGTTTGATTGTGTTTTTAATAAAACTACATTTATTATTTCAACTTCTGTGTGCTCCTTGACTCGGCCTGACCCCGTAGACATAGGGTTCAAGATCCTGCTAAGTTACCCTGCCTCTCGTAATGCTAAAGCAGTGCTCAGAGCTAATCTTCCCCACCTATTGTCAAGCACATTTTGGTGTCCCTCACGGGACCCCCAGTAAACAGAGTAACACAGTATTGTGGTAGCATGCCTCATGACCAACGTGTGTACCTTTGAAGATTTATGTAGTCCTTGTATCCACAACTACACACATACCCCAATTCCACAGAAGCAAAACTCAAGGGGATGCACATACCTCTTGAGAGCTGAAGATCTCCAGTGCCTCATTCACTGGAGAGACTCCAGGCCTAGGGCCATGGCAAAAGCCATAGAGGCCACCCCAGTCCTAGATAAATGGGTGCTAAATATGACAAAACAGCCTTCACCAAGAGGTATGTGGAGGGACAAACAGGCTTTTCACTCTGCCCTCCCTATGTGTAATGTTCTGGCGCTTCCCACCAGATGCAAAGACTTCTGGTCTCTTCCCCTGCAGGCCATCCCTTCCCCACCCATACCATTTGCTGTGTGGGTCAGGGACCCCATTTGTTGTATTTTATTGCACAGCCGGCACAGTTTCCCATGAATATCTTTTTCTTCAACATTGTTAATCATAGGCCCTTTCCACACCTTACCTGCTCCCAATGTGGAGATGCGGGGCTGTCATGCAAGCAGCCTCTTGCAAGAGGTACTCGCATCCCCTCTGCTTCTTCTCTGCAACAGCTCCCTGCTGGCCAGAAGGAAGCGTGAGGGCTCTGTCTCTTCCTTCCGCAGTGCAGCCGGGTACTTTCCCAGGCTGTGCTGGGGGAGGAAGCGCGAAGGCCACGTCTCCGGATGCAAGGTAAATGCATGTGGGGCCTGGGAGTGACGCGCGATTGCACATCACTTTCAGCAAGAGGCCAAAAATCATATATTCCAAGATCACCGCCTACTGGCCCCGGCAGTGTCGCACGATTGCAAGGACGTCATGTGAAATGGTCCTCACAGTTGCGCGATGCTCCGGAGGCCCTTCTGCATGTGAAATGGTGTGCAAAAAGGGCCATGGTGGCTGTACTTTGTTCCATATTGGCTCTGAGTAAAGTGGATGATTAGGCAAAATAAGAATATGATGTGGAGGACAGGAACTGCGTTTTGGTTTAGGAGCTTTTCAAGCAATTTCAAATAATGCAGTATTAAGGGATATGACAGCTCTGGGTATGGGAAAGTTGTTAATCCCACACTGTGGAGGAAAAGTCTAATTTTTTATGCCTTAGCTTAATGGCATCCACTGAAACAATTAAATGGTATCCTGTCAACCTTGTGGTATAGCACTGTTTGTTTGGTTTTTTAACTCCACGGCAACCCAAATAAAATTTCATAAATGGCTTAGTGACAGGCCTTTACTTCTCCCAGACTGGTGTGGTAGTTCCCAATCTGATAATGCTCCCTATCTTTTCCACACAGCTCTGTTTCCAACCCACCATAACACCACCTTTGTGTAAAAGGGTGAGGTTTTTTAGTGTTTATTTAGAACCACTTAATAAGTTTATGGTGGTATGTTTTCTGTGTTATTACTGTAGGCAACTCAAGCCGAATCAGTATTTATAAAGATAAACTGTAACATCTATTAAGATAGCAATAAGAATAAGGTACTGTGTTAGAGTTTATATGCAATTCAATGTTGATACATTTCTTCAGTGCACTCTTCAGACAATATTAACAGCTAACATCCTGCTCAAGAACAGTTCAATCATATCTATAGACTTTCATGAAAGGCACAATTATAATACAACAGCATTTGGCTAAACTCCACCAAAGTCTTAACCCCCAATCTATGTCACAGTCTCTGATCAGATCCTACTAGGGTTCAATTACTCTTCCGCCTCTCACTAGGCTTCCAGTGAGAACTAAATCTCCCAAAACAGCCACACTCTCTGGCTGACTGAGATACTCCACTCTCTAGCTCCTTGCTAGGCTCTTGCTGAAGGAATCAAAATAACTACAGGTACTTGGCTTTATATAACTTTTTCTTCCAGCGGTAAGCCTCTCCCACATACTACTGGGCTGGGTTTCTCTCCGAAGCTGCTATTCTGGTTGCCTCACAACTTGTGTTGTGAGTCCAAATAGCCAATCCCCCAGAACTTTGTCTGCACTGACAGTCCAAATAGCCACTCCCAAAGAACTTCAGTCTAGCTCACAGTCAGGCAACATGTAGTCCTCCATATCTTAATGAGTTATTGCTTCCATTATCCCTAGATAGATGATAGTGAGAAACAATGGGAGTTGCAGTCTAACCACACATTTTCCATCCCTTTTTGATTCTGTTGAGAAATATATTTCAATTGTATTGATGCATTTAAAACTAAACTAAACTAAACTAAACTAAACTATATTTTTAAAATAAATATCCTGTATTATCTAGAATAGCAAGACGGGTGATTGAGGAGGATACTTTTGCTTCATTTTTGTTGAACTGTGTATTGAGGCAATTCATTCAATTCAACAGATTGGAATAATATGCAGACATTGCAACTTATAATCCAGCATTACAGATGAAATGCTTGTTTTAGCTTGATGTGTTCATTACCAAGAGCTAGAGCCAGACATCTACATGGCTTAATTTTACAGTTTATAGAAATGTCAGCATAATAGTTTGTCATACTGAGCTCACACTATTAGCTGTTTTCTACAAGAACTGTGCATATATGGGATTTTTTTTTATTTGAGAAAAATTGTAGCTATAGTCAACAAATTTCATTAAGTGAAAGGTTAGGAGATACATTTTCATTATAAGATAGAATAGCTCTGACTCTAAGATCAAATTACTTTGCACATATCATTTACTTTTTATATCATTCTCTACATTTTCAGCTTCAGAATCTAGACTATAGTGTTTTTAACATAAACTTTCACTTTTAATAAATGACTAAAAAACACAAGATTATTCCTTTGTTTTCTACATTATTTAGTTTAGAATACCTACCTGTTGTTATTGTTGTTGTTGTTGTTGTTGTTGTTGTGTGCCTTCAAGTCATTTCCAACCTACAGAGACCCTAAAGTGAACCTATCACAGGGTTTTCTTGACAAGATTTGTTCAGAAAGGTTTTGCCTTAGCTTTCCTCTGAGGTTGACAGAGTACCACTTGCCCAAGGTCACCCAGTGGGTTTCCATGGCTGAGTGTGGATTTGAACCTAGGTCTCTAGAGTTGTGGTTCAACACTCAAATCACTACACCACACTGGCTGTACCACCCCACTGTGAAACCATGCTTGGTGTGCTGTGTGCTAGGCCAGAGTTTGTCAACAACTTGTTACAAGTAATAACACTATTTTTAACTCATTACTTTTTAGAGTAAAGTGGTATTAACAAGAGAATGGCTAGTACAGTTGGCCCTCCACATTCGCTAAGGTTAGGGGCACAAGACCCTTGCAAAAGTGAAAAATTCGCAAATATCAAAATTTGTGTGTCTCTGGGAAGGGGACTGAGGCACAGATGGGGAGGATGGGCACCCAGGGTCTAAACCACGTCATGGAAAGGACACTGTTGGCATGGTGGTCCTGTACCTCTTCTCTCTTGTCCATCTCTTTCCTTGGGTGTATGGAGGGCTTTGGGAGAGGACTTGTGGTGCTGAAAAATCAGGCTGGTGGAGGAGCTGGTGGAGGAGGAGGAGGAGGAGGAGGACTGAAGGTGCGTTTTTAAAGAGCTGTGTGGCCTGATCGGAGCCACCAAGAGAGAAGGTTCTCCTGAAAAAGAAGAACCTGAGGTGGGGAGGGGGCAGGGTTTGGAGAAACTCACAAATAATCAAATCCATGAATGTCAAACTCACAAATGTGGAGGGTTGACACTATTATTGTTGTTGCTGTTGTTGTTGTTGTTGTTGTTGACTTTTCATTTCAAAATGTTATTGGTGGAATTCATTTTGATGAATTCTTGGCCACTTTTGAAATTTCTGAGTGATTAAAGAACAATTCAAAAGGAACAGATTGGCAATGCATTATTAATGACTAATGCTACTTATTACTAACGAGTAGCAAATTCATTCAAAAAGTAATGCAGTGCATTAGTTTTTTCCATCACATTTCTGAGTTCTGTGTCAGATTACCCACATGTACTGGAGACTATGAATGTATAACTTAACATGAACGCTAGTCATTAGATAGTGGTCAAAAATGTGCATGACAAAATGTAGACGTAACAGAATCATTCGTAAGCGATCAGTGCAATTTAAGACCCATGAAGCCAAATGCAGCCCACAAGTTATAGACTGTGGATTACTAGGTACTAGATATCCCCTTGCTGTTGCAGCCTTAGGCAGAGAACCAGGATGTTCTCAGACAATTTTGTTCTTCAAGATAAAGGAAATTATTTCATGTACAGTACCCAACTGTACTGGCAACTGAGTCTTTCTTCAACACCAGTGACTCCCACTTCACATGGAAACAAGAGGCTACTTTAGGAGGTGTACAGTGAGACATGTGGCATGAAACTCTCTTTTCTAGCATGTTGCCACTGCCTCACTCTACTCAGTGATAGGGATGGCAGTAAAAACATGCAGCTGCTAGCAGGTTTCAATACAGGTTCATGGGCTTGATGAATCAAGAGCAGTACGCTCTAGGTATAGGAAAATGACTCAAGTAAGATAGATAGATAGATAGATAGATAGATAGATAGATAGATAGATAGATAGATAGATGAACACACACAAATACACATTTGTTTCAAAATTGCTCCAAAAGCCAAGATGTTAAAGATGCGTTTGCATGTAACATAAATATTATCATAACATACACTTTTGATCCCTGGTTCAGCTGTTGAGATTACAAAGTCCAAAGCCATTTTAATTTTGAAAAATAGTCAAATAGTTGAAAAATAGAGCTTTTCATCATCTCGTAAAGGCAAACAATGGGATCTATGGCAACTTTATAAACAATCTGACTGCCCTTGCAGTAAGTGGATCATTTATTACAATATTTTTCCTACATATAGTAAATGATGAGCAAATGACATGAAATTTAGTGCTTTAGTTTTGCCTTTTCATGGGTAGTGTGTGTATATGTGCCTCTAGGAGGTGATAGAAAAATAAAATCCTTTCAGCTTTGCAGATTAGTTCAGTATTTGTAATTAGATGTAACTGTTCACATCTTTCACACTTTATCTATGGATTTTTAAACTTATGTTTCCTTAAACTGCTCTGAAACTGATTTTCTGCTTGTCACCCTTTTCTTCCTCTACTCTGTCTCTAAAGCAGTCAGAAAACAAAACTCTAATCAGTGACACGTCATGCTGGAGGAGAAACCAGGGTACGGCAACTAATGTCAGGAACAGCAAAAAAGTGGTAGTCTTTTACAACTGCACAGCAGCAGTCTCTTGCACAGAAAAGGGGAATTAACAAAGCAGTGTAATGCATGCCTAGCATGGAAATGAGCCCTTTTACTTCTCCTTGTCATCAGAATGAACTAGGGCTGTGCAGGTGCTAGACTGGTGCTTGGATAGTAAAATGGGATAGATGAAAATCAATAAACTGAAGCTGAATCCCACTAAATTGGAGGCTATGTAGACTGGTGGTTCTCCAGTTCAGGAATTGAACAGAGAGCCTGTTCTGGATGGGGTTGCACCCACCTTGAAGGAGCAGGTGCATAGCTTTGGGATCCTTGATTCATCTTTGTCACTGAAGCCCAGCTGGACTTGTAACTCAGAATGACTGCAGTCAGTTTTGACTGGTGCACCAGCTACAGCCTTTCCTAGACAGAGATAATCTAGCCAGAGTTGTGCATGCACTGGTAATCTGCCAGTTAGACTACTGCAATGTCGCTTCACTTGGAAGCTGCAGCTAGTGCAAAATGCAACAGCTCAGTTGCTGACTGGGCTACCACATAAACAGAATGTAATGGCAAAAGAATTGCAATTGCTCTGAACTTTAAACAAGTTATCCATGGTCCTGAACTTATTTGAAGGTAGGTTTGAGCTATTAGGTTTAAGCTCAAATAGCTATTTTAAAGCTTAGATTAAAACCCTGGTAGGATTTACTGCTTCACTGACATGCAAGCCACCACTGCCACTACCTGTAATAAGCTGTAATAAGCCCAGTGAAGTCATGGATTGTAATTCTGAGTAGACATATGTCAAATTGCAATAATAGATTGCAATTATATACATAGTTATGTGGGTATAACTACAGGTAAAGCCAATGGGCATGCAGAAGATCTGAGTATGGGATCTTTCCTATGCTTCTCTTTCATTATATGTAACTTTTATGTAGTACATGGGAGGTGGCAGCAAATGTTAATTTAATTTATTTAATTTAATTTATTTAAGGCTCTCCCCCCTTGCTCTTCAGTTAAAAGAGAAACTCTCAGAGCAATTCTCAGATTATCACTTTACCAAAAAAAAAAAAAAAAGCCCTCAGGCTAACAATAAAATGTTATAAAATCTGGGTGAGAAAAGAGCTCCAGGAAGGAGCTCATAAACTATGAAGAGAGGAGAGACAGTAGAGGCTGCCCTTTCATTCAAAGGAATATAGTAATTATTCTGTTGTTTCCATAGATGTTTCATGTTGGGATAGTTTAGGACTTCTGCGATATTAGAATACAACTTAATTGACAGTTCGTAAAACATTATTGGTTATATGCAGTGACTGGGGTAGTGTGGAAGTACCATTTGCAGGCCACTCATCCTACAGAACAAACTATAATGTTATCCCACAAAACAGAGTTTGTTATATTATAGAAAAAGAATCTCCATGGGGGAGGGATTTAACATGATTTATGAACAGAATTATTATCTGAAGTTACAGTACACTAACTCTTGCCAATAAGTGGGATTTGAAATGCACAAACCATAACTGTTTTGGCATCATTATTTAAGTCTAGTTTTAGTTAATTTGCTACATAATGACCAAACACATCATTTTTATTAATTATGATAGTCACAAACTTGGCTTTAAAAAAATCTATTCTGCACAAGCATATAAGACTGTAAAATTATAAACACATTGGGAAATTGTTGGCATACTAAAGCCACAATGAAATAAATATAAAGTAATTAAATCTTGATTAATTGCAATAAATCAATTTTATCCAATTGTTAATCTAACTCATCAAGTAATATTATGTAACATAAATGTATCCCAGTTATAGGGACGTTTAACCATCTAATTCAAAAGGGGCCAATCTTTCACTAGAATGTAACTTTAACAAAATCATGTAATTTTTTTGTTAAATATTCAAAGCTGGTTTTATACCACTGGCTTGACATTTCCTTTTGAACTGAACTCTTGATAAACGTTGACATTTTGAATCTGGAATATAGATTCTTAATAGCATTTTTTCATTTTTAAATGTCCATTTTTTATATCCAAATACTCTCTCCTTTACTCATGTGGGACCAACTGTACAAAGATATCAGTGTACTTTGTATGTATGATAAAAGGTCACAAGGTCTGTATCTAACATTTGTGTCCACAGAAGCTAATAAATACTTTGTGGGGCCAGCATATAAAAATAGACAGTGCTCAGAAGCGGTCATAGAATATGCCCAACAGTATCGCCCATGCTAATAGGAATTGTTCTATGGAAGACAGCATCCTGGCCCAACAATTCTTTCAGACTGTTGAGGTTACAATGAGAATGAAGGAACAGGATGCTCAAAGATATGGAGATCCAGATCACTGAAGGATTTAGATGAGATGAAACTAATCTGAATTAAAAGAAAGCTTTTGTTACAAATACTTCAGGTAGTGGTGAAGTTTCACCCATCCACATGTTGGTGTTTATTACTATAGGACATTTACATATTACTTTTCTTCCATCATGGAACTTTATGGAGAGAGGTGTTCACAAGGTTGCCCAATAGCAGCCAATAAGTGTGGCATTGTTGCATTATCCTGTTCACAGTAGTCTTCTTCAGGTGTTCACTTTGTAATAATGGAAGGTGATGGACGTGCATGTTCTATCTGAACCTGCAATCTTCCCACATTGCTGAAGAAGACTCCCCAATAGCCAAATGCAACTAAATTGCCACAGGAGTCCTCCCTTATCAATATAGAGATGTTGTGAGTGGAGAAGGTGAAGCTGGGAGTGTACGTCCCTGCCATTGTCCATGCATACAAAATTCAGTGTCCAAAGAGATCTCACATCATTCATTACCAGCTACATGAGCCAGTTTATCTGTTCACTGCCCCTAGCATTGAAGGTATAGTATAAGGGATGGTGAATTCTGTGAAAAAGCAATGAGATATTATGGTTCCAAGGTGAATCTTTGGCAGAGCTCTGATTAAAACTAAGAAGGACCTGTTTCCACAGGCCACTTGACACCAAAATTAGTACATACTGTGAGTAGTGAAAGAAATACAACAACAACAACAATAATAATATTTTCTGTTTCAATATTTTCAAAGATTCTAATTAAATTTACTGGTTGATAAAGTTACCCTACATTGGTCACAATGTAGATGAAATGTTTATTAAAATATTTTAAAATATAATAAATGAAAGGTATTTTGTCCTTTTGTCCAGTGAACGCAGTGAGTATTTAGTTCTTCTTCTCCCACTGAATTCTCAGGTAATTAGGTGAGGCTGAGAGAGACTGAGACCAGCCCAAGGTTACTCTTAAAGTCCCATTTTGCTACTCTCACTACTGTATCACACTGGCTAATTCTAAAAGGTCCACAGTTGGGCACTGAGAACACGTTATTTCACCTTTAGCCCAGCTAAATGAAGGAGAAAAGAACTACTCTACAGGAATTATCCTAAGATAAAATTTGAGATCAACTTTTTTTTGTCTTGTGATGAGGGAAGCAATTTAATTACACTATGGTGTAATAATTATTGTTATCAAAGCATAATTAGCAATGCAACTGTTAGAAAGTAATGGTGTGTAAATTACTACAGTCTCAAGAATCCAGCAGGATACATACACCTCCTTTGCAAAAGTTTGCACTTTGATTAGCATGCCTCATTTATGCCATCAAAAATGGAATTCTTTATGCCATCAAGAAATAAGGCTGACTTTGCCTCTTTATGAGCAAAGCAACTAATTAACTGCCAAGGTTAGAGGCAATGCTTAATTTGTAAATTATGGTAAAAAGAATTAGTCTCCATTAGTTGCAAGCTACAACTTCTTACCAAACCTGAAGTCTCTGGCCCTTCTGTGGGGTGTGTGTGTCTTGTATCTTGGAATTAATTGTATTTTTCTTTCTGCCCAGTTCATTTGCAGGCATAAACTATACGTGTGTTAGCAACTTGATACAAACCTTGTTGTTTAAAACAGTGCACTGTAATGCAAGTAATGAGGCTCCTAGGTTTAAAGAGATGCTGAGGAAGATGCTCTCTGGGATGTCTTTTCTTCATACTTGCCATTTTGCCTTCTCTCCCCATTTTTCCCTTCCTATCAGGTAAGTAAAAAACAGACTCATCTTTCAAAAGTTTTTTTTCTTTTTTCAAAAGGGAGTACAATATTGCAACAACTGCCAAACAAATCCTGGTAATAGAGAGAAGTTATGTGTAAAGGCTTCCATAACGCCTGTAGCTCACTGGCAGAAAGTATGCCCTACACGACAAAGTTAAAGGTTCAAACAAGCATCTGTAGGTGAAACAGGGACAAGATCTTACCTAAATCCCTGGACAGCTGGGGTCAGTCAGGACAACAGTGAAGTTGATAGATCAATAGTCTGATGCAATTTAAACATACTGTGATAGTTTCTTTCTGCATGACCGTGTGTGTGTGTGTGTGTGTGTGTGTGTGTGTGAATGTACATTTTTGGAAGAAAGGCAAGGTATGAATCAAATAAACATATAGATGGAGTTTAGTCTCAACACTAAATTCATTTTATAAAGCAGAGAATTTCCACTATAAAACCAACACAGTATTCAGTTCCATTTGTGGGCAGCGCTCTCTCTCTCTCTCTCTGCTCTTTACATACCTCCCCCCATACTTTTCTTTTTTCTTCGGACATTTCCGCATTAGACTGTTGTAGTGCTTTTATTCCACTTTCAACGTCCTATGGAATCCTGGGGTTTGCAGTTTAGGGCGGGGGCTCAAACCCTCAAACGCCCTAAACTGCAAACCCCAGGATTCCATAGGATGTTGAAAGTGGAATAAAAGCACTATTACAGTCTAGTGTGGAAATGGCCTTTGCCAGCCATCAAAAGGAAAATGAAACCCTCTCCTTAAGATATTAAAAGTTCCCCATGGTGTCTGAACTCAAGAAAATGTGGCTTGCTTCAATTATGTTTAATGACAAAAGGTAAGGATCAAACCATGGTTTCAAAACTTGGCTTGTGTTCAAATGATAATTTAAACAAATTACTACCTGCAAGTTTAGACAGTCATGAGAATCAAATTCTTTACCTGGATGAAAGAGGAGGGGGAGGATAAAGTTTATGTGCCCAAGCCTTAATATGGAATTTACAGTAAACAGCTTTTTCCCATTATGTCTGAACCCAACTGTTCTGAACACACACAGGTTGTGGCAGAACTCTCATTCTTCCATGTGTTCATTATAGCTCTTTAAAAGGTATGAGAAGGACTAGTGTTTCCTGGATTCTAACCATAGGCAAATGGTGGTTTTGTACAATAGAGTTAAAATATCTTTTAAAGCTGAAACTAAGGAAAAGGATATGATGCTTTGCATGATGCTACTGCATTTCCTAATATGCTGTGCATTTAATAAAAACTTTCAAATTTTGCATGCCTATTGGCTGTTTTCCAATACCTTTCCAAATTTCAGTCTAAATTCTGCTTGTAATGGATTCAGTAGCACATTCTAAAAGCAATAACGTCTCTCACTCAAGATAAAGACGGTCCCTTAGAAGATGATGATGATGATGATGATGATGATGATGATGATGATTACTATTATCTTTATTTTTATCCCACTTTTCTCCCCGAGGGGAATCAAAGCGACTTACAGCCATTAAAAGAAACATAATTAAAAATTGTCATATACAAAAGTTAAAACAAAGATTAAACTACAATAATAATTAAAACATGTTAAAATACATGTAAAAACAGCATTAAAATATCAATTAAATAACAATTAAAATGACCAGCACCAATACAAATTACATATAAAATGCCTACTGGAAGAGGAATGTTTTTAGTTGTTTCCTGAAGGTAGGCAGGCAGGGTGCCAGTCTTACCTCTTTGGGCAGGGAGTTCCAGAGCCTGGGGGCAGCCACCAAGAAGGCCGTCTCCCGTGTTCCCACCAAATGCACCTCAGAATCTATGCAGAATCTAACTCAGGAGTAAATCCTATTGAAACCAATGGAATTTTTTTCTAAAGAAACATGCTTTGGGTGAATAGGAAGACCCAGTTACTATAGTTATATCTTATTGATTTACATAACAACTGTGTTTCATATATTCAATGCGCATTTAATGAAAACATGAAAGCTGGAACTCTGAAAGGGCCATATGGTAGTATAAAAATAGTTGCAGAAACAGTTGTGCTTTATCAGACTGTGTGTGTGTGTTTTCGTAGTGCTCTCCCCCCCACAAGAATCTCCTCACTTCTGAACTGGTAGGTGGAACTTAATGGCCATTACTTGGCAGATGATCACAAGACCTTGACATTCCTTGTGCAGTTAGTTGCATACCTATGAGATCCAGTGGATCTACACTGGCAGATATTTGCTCTTTGCTGTAAGTGCATAGGATCTTGGCCAGACTTTGATTTCTATGGATAATAAATTGGTTTTGGCAAATTAAATTATATTCTCAATTTAAGGGAATAAATTCCTCCCTGTTTTTGCTACTTACTGACCAAATAAAAAAAATTGTCAATCATTTTCTATATGCTGGGCTGTACCTAAGCTAGACAGAATAGCACTGTTCTAATTCTGAACCTTTCACTATCGGATCTGTGTCACTTTTGTTCTTCTGCTAAAAAAAGGTGAAAGTTTATTTTGGTGTATAAAGCAAATGCCCTTTTGTTCTACTGATATGATGGGAGGGGAGCATGTGTAAATACGAAGAGAAATATGCTTTCTTATTCCATTGATATGCTAGCCATGTTAGTGAAGCAGCTGCCTGTATGATGAGACTTAAGTAGGCTATACAACTAGCTTTTGAACAGGAGTTAAATCTCCATCCCGCCCTTGTCCAAATGGATAATATGGTTCTTATTATCCTGGAGAAATCATGTTTCCTGCAGCCAAATGCAAGAACAAGATCCGACACAGTCATTTAGAAGCCTCAGCCTCCCAACATGCTATCCATAGCACATCGCTTCCCCATCGGTTTGAATCTCCCCAAACTGTCAGATGGCATCAATGCTTGATGCCAATTAGATTTGCTCAGGTAACAGGAACAGGTTGGGTGGAGGTGAGAGGGAGCTTCTGACAGATTTTAATTGCCAGCAACAGCTGCAGGGCTTCTGGCTACTGGCAACAGGGCCTTAGCCTGAGAATTTTCCAGCTCAGCACAGAATGCCTCTAGGAAACTAAGTGTTAATCACACACACACACACACACACACACACACACACACACAGCTAAGTATGTTTCTAAATATGGACTTTTCATTTAGATTAGGATGTTTCAAATACTGAAGAAGAACCAAGTGTGGTTGCAAAGAAGTTAAATGAACCTTAATAAGGCTTTCTTCCACCAAACCAGTATTGTCAGGCTATTATAGAAATCTGTGGTTGGAATACTGTGCAATAATTCACAGCTCAGCAGATTGGATATTGTCTATTAAAGAGGCAGAAAAGCACAACCCAGATAACCCAGAGGTAGGATTACCTTCCCTAAGGGGGCTTTATATCAAGCCAAGGCACTGGTTCATCTAGCCTAGTATTGCTGGCACTAACTGGCAGCAGTTCTGGAGGGTTTCAGGCAGGAATATTTTCCAGCCCTACCAAGAGGTCCTGGGAATTAAACTGAGCAAATCTGATGCTAATTTTTTTCACTCCTTAAGAAATCTTGTGTGTTAAAAAAAAAAATCTGCCAAGGAAAGAAGAGGAGGAGAACAATGATTTGTTTCACAACAGGACAATTCCCTGCCCCAGGAAGCTTACAATCCAAAATTAAATACATGGAAAACAACAATGGAAAGGAGGGTGGGAGGGAGTAAACAAGGGAGCAATATGTGCACTTCGCTTAGACTGAGTTACAGGAGGGAACGGGAACTAGGGGTTTCTGCTAAATATTTCATGGAAAAGGTGTGACTGAGGTGGTATTAAATGAAGTAAGAGGAGTGCAAATGCACACTTGTTCTTGAAGACCTTTATAAGCCTCTAGAGCAGCTAAAGAAAAAGGGGACAGTCTTCTAAGGGAACGGGACACCACAGAGGGTGGGGTGAAGCCGGAAGAGTCAAGATTATGTGCAGGGATGTACTGGAATAACTGATCAGAGAGCTAAGCACGAGAGGCAGGCCACTGATACAGTGGCGTAGGGACGGGGGGCCAATGGGGGCAGTATGCTCCCAGTGGCAATTTTTTGGGGGGGCACTGTGGCTCCTTGCTTGCCTCCTCCACATGCTGTGGCCCCACCCTCGTGCACCATAGCCCCACTGCATGTATCATAGCCCTGCCCCACACACCATAGCCCTGCCCCTGCTTGCCATAGCCATGTCACCGTCCCTCCGCCTGCCCCTCCGCACAGTCCAAGCGCCGCCACTGCACTGATACCAGAATTTGAAGGTAAGGAGAAAAAAGGAACTTATGCTGAGCCTTGGAACAGTTGGAAGCCTGGTATTCAAAGCATTGTGGCATGGAATCTTAGCAACACAGTTAGTGAAACTGGCAGAGTACTGGCTGATGTTGTGTGAATAAGGTGAGACAATGGAGGACAATAGAGGAAAACCATGGTATTCCAGGTGCAAGGCACAAGGAAGAAAAAAAAAAGAATGCAACTATTTTGCAGTGCGGAGAAACAGACAAAAAAAAAGTTGCTATACAGTGAATAGGAAGGACAAAGGGGAGAGGAGGGATAAAGATAAAGCCAAGACAAGGTAAGAGCCATCAAAATAGAGTTTTAAAAAAGGGATTTTGCAGGGTTTTGAATCAGGTGTAGAGATTCCATGTATGGAAAGGCTCTCCCATTGAAAAAGTGGTCCTTCGTATGTAGAGAACAGCAGAAGTGTGGAAAGAGAGGAGTAGAGCTAGCATGCTTCTCTTCTTTGCATATTTATGCTAAACTACTGCTACCACATGTTCTCCTTTCCCCTGACATGTTGTCTTTTTCAGAGTTAAATTTCCTGAGTGGGCAGATTTTTTAAAAATGTCTGTTTTCTTACAAGATTCCTTTACACCTGTGAAACTCAGAAGCAAGTAGCCTTTGGAAGTCTAATTATTGTGAATCTATGGAAAATATCAAAACACCTTACAGAGAATATCCTACACTAGGGATTGCCAAAATTATAGCTTGTAAATTTAACGTCATCACTTTGCATTGATGGGGTTGACAGAGAGGGATGGGGGCAAGATGGATGCAACAGTTGCTCTGGTGAGGAAGGGTTAAGGGTGGAATGGAGTGGTTGTGGGCTTCTTCTATCTCTTCCAGAATACCCAAATGTTTATCTCCTCCTCTTTTCCCCTTCTCAATACCCTCCATCTGTCTAGGGCCAGAAGCAGATGAAAAGCCATCCCTTTATCCTAACTGCCACTGCCCTGACTGAGGCCATTTCCACACGGGGTTTTTAAAACGGTGCAGAGCGTCCTCCAGGGAGGACGTCTGCACCTGCGAGCAGACTGGGTCAGACCTACTTAACGTAGATCCGCACCCCAGCCCACTCCGGAACGACCCCAAGCGGTTGTCCAGCGTGCTTTTGAAAGACCGCTAAAAACAGGTCTTTCAAAAGCACGGAGCGTGCCACTGCGAGCCTGCTCCCTTATGCAGATTCGCAGGCTCGCATTGGTGTGAGCCTGCGATCTGCCGGGTGCGGGCTTTAGGCTGGCGAGCTTCAGCAGTTGGTCGAGACCCTCGACCCTCGACCAACCGGAAGCCGCCATTTTCGTCCCCGGAGCAGTGCGGAGCGGCGGCCACGCACTGCTCCAGAGCAGCGTGGACCGGACTGGGGAGCCTTAAAGTCTGGTGAGTAGCGTCACAGGGCGATTCCCTCGCCCTGTGCGGAAATGGCCTGAGAAAGGACAGAAGAAAAGGCAAACGTAGCTCCATTGTACCTACTTCTAGTACCTAATGAAAGGCCCTCCCTCCATCCAGATTACCACTGCCCTGGCCTTGGAAGGAGATGAGAACTGGCAGTATCTGCTGCAACTAATCCCCTCACTCACTGCCACTCCCCTTTTCCTTGTGTGTCCTCTCTTCTTTAGATTGTAAATGCCTGAGGGCTGGGAATGGTCAAGTTAATCATTTTTAAGCCACTCTGAGAGCCTTTGTGGCTAAAGAGCAAAGTATAAACACTCCAAATACATATGTGTGTCCCTACATAAAAACATTAATCCATTGTTCCTTTCACCATCCACAGCTCTTCTTTTGGTCCCCTTGACAGTATTCCTTGCTGCTGCCCTACCTTGCAGGGTTGTTGTGAGTATCTGCAGAGCTGGAGTAATGGACGACAGGATGGACCTCTAGGCTGTGTTGGAATATTGCTGAGGTAACCTGATCAATTGTTGACATTATTAAATATTGCTAAATAATCAGCTAAAATTGCTTAGATACAATGAAGGTGAGGAATATTTCTAGTAGCAATCATCACAGCGTATATACTAGGAATAAAGTGGGTTATCACAGAGATCAGTGGTTTGATGTAGTCAGCTGCTGAATGTGTCTTCTCTTTTGTTTCCCAAATTATGGTCACCTTATGCTACACATATTTAGAATGGCTCATGAAGACTATTGTGGCTGGACTCAGAGCAAGACTCTAACCCTGAAGATGGAAAAGTTACTTTTGGGGGCTGCAACTTTCAGAATCTCCCAGATACATGGTCAATGGCTGTGCTCACTAGAGGAGTCTGAGAACTGCAGTAACCTTTTCAAGCTGTCCTCTAATTACACACCGCATTGGCTCACATGATGCTTACATGCTAAAATAATGTCAATTAATTCATCATTCTTGCTTTCACCTTTAGCTTTAATTTTTTAAAAATGGTTCTGATTTTTACTGAGGAATGGTATCATTTATAGATATGAACAGTAGCTAAAGAAAATTGGCCCTACATGAAAACAACAAAGTAACAGAAACAAACCACATTCTCATTAGCTTTTATTCAAAATGCCAACCATGAATTTCATTAATGAGATTAAAAACTGTGTTAATTACTCTGCGATGTTGCTAGTGAGAAAAAGAATGTGAATACAAATGCACTTTTGAAAAAACACAAAAAAAGTAAATCCAAAGTAGTGCAGAACAAACAACATAAAAACAAAAAGCTGTAGCTACTAAAAACAACAACAAATAATTACTAGCAAGGCAGCAACAAGCTCAAGGCATGCTGTTAAATCTAAATAGGCATCTTAAAGCAAATGCAGCTTTGCAGACAATCACAATGGGTAAACAGCAAAATGTGCCAGCAGTTGCAAGTATGTGTATTGGACTGGAAGGGGAAAGGGTATGTGGTGTACTGCAGGGTTCCTGTCTTACTCGGCAGCCAAGCGCCTGCTTATTTACTGCATACTTTCAATAAGTTATGAATGGGAGCATTGGGTTGTCACAGTTGGCACACAGACAAAACTTCCAGTGAAGGAACAATCTATGGCCATTTCCACACAGGCTTAAAGAAACGGTGCAGAGCATCCTCCAGGGAGGACGTCTGCACCTGGGAGTGGACTGGGTCAGACCTACTTAGTGTAGTTCCGCACTTCAGCCCGCTCCGGAACGACCCAAAGTGGTCGTCCAGCGTGCTTTTGAAAGACCGCTTGAAACAGGTCTTTCAAAAGCATGGAATGCACCACTCCGTGCCCGCGCTCCGGTGCAGATTTGCAGGCTCGCACCAGTGCAAGCCTGCGATCTGGCGGGAGCGGGCTTTAGGCTGGCAAGCTTCAGCAGTTGGTGGAGAGCCTCGACCAACCGGAAGCCGCCATTTTCGTCCCCGGAGCAGTGCGGAGAGGCGGCCACGCACTGCTCCGGACCAGCCTGGACCCAAGCGTGGAGCCAAGAAGTCCGATAAGTACCAGCACGGAGTGATTCCCTCACCCCGTGCGGAAATGGCCTATATTATACTTGCCCAAGGCTGTGGACGGGACATTTCCTTTTGGCTTCTTTTTCATTTGAGCAAGTGAAACTGACAGATGGGTCAGAATTTTGTTTCAGTTCATTTTTTAAAAAATCAGGACTTACCAATTAATAAAGTGTGTATGTGGGCAAATAAAGTGGACAAAATTGCCCCGCTCTGCCAAGGCAGATTTGTATAATCCACCAATTCTGTGTAGATGAGAAGGATTTACAATTTGTTTTGTTTTATTTTAATAAAGCAAACCACACACTGGCCAGGATCCTATAGCACCAAGCTGCTTACAGAATAGACCAATGCATGAGCAGTTCGATTATTTTGCTACTTGCACAGGGAGATATCCAAAACCCTTCTCCACTCTAAATGGTGTAACTAGAGTGTGAAAAAGGGTGTGGTAAGTGGTAAGATTTACATTTAGGGCTTCCTAATTTGTATTTCACTTAGCCACTCTGGAGACCTGTTCCTCATACCATGTTTTTTTTTTCTGTTCGTTACTGAATGGATGAGTATTGTATACATAAATACAGAACATGTTTTGGCTTCTCTATCTCTGTCAACTTTTAAAAAAATGTTTTTAACTCTACCTTTCATATAAATTAAGTTGAGGATATCTATAAATAAAACTATTTCTGCCCATAGAATAAGAAGGGGGTGATATTCTCTCCACATTGCAACCCAGAAACTCATCCAGGACGGCTGGGGCAGTCTTCTGGAGTCCGTTTCCAAGCAGCACCAAGGGTTATACAGAAGAAAGCAAGGGAAAGGAAGTTGATTTTGCTGGCACTATGGCACCATTTTAGGACTGCAGCCAAAGCAGTTCCTTCAGAACTCCTGCATGGCCTTTATCATTTGATCCTTTCTCTTTTCTACCAAATTTACCCCAGTTTATCCAGCTGTGATGATTTTCAGGACATTTTATGATATTTTTGGCATAATTATTTTAGATATTATCCTTAGCTGCTAGTGCAATAGTGCCCCGCTTAAGCAATGCTGAAGGAAGTAGACAAGAGACCCACAGAGAACAGTTAATTTTAATCCTTGTTTTGAAATAAGAACATTCCATACTGGGAGAAAGGTGGTTTATAAACAAAATACTATACAAATAAATAAATAAACCATCCATGTGCTAAACATCTGTAACGTAAGTGGATTTTATCTATACTCTAAAGTTTAAATTCACATAATCCCAACTAATATGCAAGTTCCACAAGGATGGATGTGCCTATGGAATTAATAATTGATAGTTCAAGCAAAAGAGGCAATTATATATAATGTACTTCAATAATTTAAACACATGTTGTCAGATAATTGTTTGCAATGAAATGCCATTTATCCCTTTATGTTCAGTTAGCTGACTGACTAGGTAACAAACATTTTAGAAATATTTGGGAAATAGAAGATATGAAATCACCTACTATTTAATACTATAAACTATTGTTAATATTGTTAATATTCTTTATTAATATTCTTTGACATAAAAATATATTGGGAACTGGGGAAAAGGCAGGATAGAAATAAATATTATGATCATTGTTGTCATCATTATCACCACCATCATCTATTACCAGAATTGATATAAGCTCCTAAGGATAAACAAGTTTGCTCTGAATTCTCAGTGACACTCGGTAAGATTCGCCCTTATAGATTAAAAGTGGCCTTACCAATTAATCAACTAATGCCACTGCTAATCAACCCATTGAAAAAACTTCACGTAGCTCTAAAACGATCACATGGGCTTTTAAAAAATTAAAATAGCTAACTAACTGATTATTTTAGAAAGTTCCATTGGGGCTTATAAATCTCTTTACAACACACAGAACTACATGTTGGCATGTAGGATTTACAGCATTTCTTAAGCTTAAGGTGCCTTTTCACACTACACAACCATTTAATGAAAGTGTTCAGTGAAGCTTATTGACATTTACTCTTCCCTTTACCATACATTTATTAAGCCTGATACCACAATCACATTAACATCAAACACGCATAAAATATAAAATAGCTGGAGAGAACACAAGACATATTTTAAGGCTTTGATGCTGATGCCAAAGTTTTATTTAAGATATTTATGTCACCTAAAAAGGATAATAAATTTCACTGAAGGCTCACTATATTACCAAACATTCCATCAACCAACTCCACAGGGTAGACTAAAAGTGCCAAAAGCAAAAACAGAAATACCACTGAATAATCAATCTTTAAAAGCACTGGGTGTTAATAAAAAAATATGTTTGAGATACCCACAATTTTTTAAAAAATGTGATTTGTGAAAAGTGGAATGACATCTTCATTGATTCTAGGTCAGGATCAGAAACAGTTCGTGTAGCTCATTTTGATTTTTTGGGGGGACAAATGGATCATCTGCTTTATAAGCATTAACAACTACTTTCCCCTCTCCTATAAATTATTTTGTACAAAGTATTTAGCATGAAGTGTGCTATGATTTAGGAATCCTTACTCTGGGTCATACCCAGAGAGAGTGAAAGACAATTCCCAGGAGGGAGCTGCTTGCCAGTCACTACTTAGCAGCAAGCTTGACGAAAATAAATCCTTCTACAGATTTGTAGCAAGCAAGGGATATAGCCTCACAAGACAAGAGCAGGCACTCAATGGACCAAATTCAATTCATCCAGCAGTAAATCCACTGGGCCCTGTGGTATTAGAGATGAACAAACTGAACCTGATTATATAAAAACTGACCTCCAAAATAACTAAGCACTAGGAAGCAAAATGTTAAGAGTTTAATATTCTCTCTCTCTGATGATATTTTGGATAGAATAGCTGGAATCCTGCGGGTTAGTTCCAACTAGAGTATAGCTATTCAATCGACTGTTAAATGGTGAATCAACACATAGGTAAATCCAATTGACTGAATGCTTTAATCTAGCCACGGCCATTTCCGCACCAGGCTGTTACAGTGCTATTATTCCACTTTCAACATCATATGGAATGCTGGGATTTGCAGCTTAGAGAGGGGCCTCAGGCAAACCCCAGAATTCCATAGGATGCTGAAAGTAGAATAATAGCACTATAACAGTCTAGTGTGGAAACTGCCCAGGATTAACAATAGGATTGAGCTCCATGTGTTAAAATTGAAACTTTTGGAATATCCTTCATGAATTCAAACAGCAATATTTTGAAGTCACTTGACGTCAAATACTAAATATTATGGTCTTCATTATCATTTTAGAGAAGAACGTAATACAGCTGTACAGAGATAAAGGTCTGATACAAAAGTCCTAGGATATAGGTGTGTCAGATAATGAGGACATTGATTTGAGAAGCTTCTCAAATAAAACTCAAATGACTGAGGTTGATTTTGACTAAGTTATATACATATTCAGCTTCATTTCCACCATTTATTTTCCCATATACTTTAGGGACAGGTCCTTTAATAACAGCCTCTGGGCCAGAATTTTCCTTCCTTCCTTCCTTCCTTCCTTCCTTCCTTCCTTCCTCTAGTAATTTTTATATCACACTTTCACTGAAATAATGCTTTATGTGACAAAGCCTTCCCTATGTGAGTATAGTTTTGAAATCAGAATCCAGTGGGGTCATATCAATCATTCTCTAAGCTTCCAGAGGAACTCTTCATTTATTTGTTTGACTGTCTGTTGTCCATCTGTCTATCTATCTATCCGTCATCTTGGTTTGCCTCAATCTAGACTCTGAAGTAGTCAGTGAACACTGAGAGACAGATTTAATGAGTTCTTATGCACTTGCAAGGTTACAGCATCATGAAGTACCACTTCTGGCTCAAGATTCATTATGAGAATTTGAGGTGGGCAATCTGACCTTGTCATAATTTTCAATTAGCTTGCTGAGTATTTATTTATTAAAATATAAAATGAAAATATGATTAAAGCTTCTCATAAAACCAAGGTTTTTTTTTTAAAGACATCACAGGAACAAAAAACTATACAGTAAAATTTGAGTGTGGCACTAAAGCCTAAGCTGAGGAATGGAAAACCATTTCACAGCATTAGATGCGCAATGGAATAGACAGGAATAGCATGCCTGTCTAAAATAAAATAAGGAAGGAATGAGATCTCAGAATAAGCCATTTCACCTTTCTGCAGAGAGAGTTCCACAGAGAGTTGCTACTGAAAGGGCCCTGTTTCCATTACCTAACAACCTAGCCTCACTTTGTTATTGTGTGCCTTCAAGTCATTTCCCACTTATGGTGACCCTCAGGTGAACCTATCGTGGAGTTATCTGGCTGCTGAGTGTGGGTGAAGCACCCATGATCACCCAGTGGATTTACATGGCCAAGTGAGGAATGGAACCCTGGTTTCCAGGGTCATAACCCAACGCTCAAACTGCTACACCATACTGGCTAGCCTCTCTAGTTGGTGGGAATGGGACTCACAATTCTCTTAAATTATAGGCTGGATCATATGGAAGATGGTAGTCATTCAGATATATTGGATGAAAACCATTTAGAAAAGGAATGGACACAACCATGGTTGGCATGAAGGCCAAATTTTCATCCCCAGGCCTGCTGTGGGACCGGGCAGTAGCATAAAATTAATGCTAAAAAATTGAAAAGAATTCATAAATAGAGATGGTGGAAATATTCTACTTTTGGTTTTTACACATTTCGGGAAAGGGGATGTTAGGTTTACGTCCCATCTACCAGAACAGCAGCAATAACACATGCTTTTTGTGGGAAAAACTTTTTTTTTGAAGCATACTGCATCAGGGAGGGCACTGGGGGTATGGACTCCAACAAAGGCCTCAGGGAGATTCATGAGTCCTGGAGGTCCATTCACCCACTCTTGATCTTTGCAAATCAAAACTACTGTGTTGAATAGCCCCTGGCGAAGCAAAGCAAAGCAAAGCAAAGCAAAGCAAAGCAAAGCAAAGCAAAGCAAAGCAAAGCAAAGCAGGAAGCCATGGAATTGATCCAAAACCGTGTAGCAGTCACATAGGGACGGGGGTGGGTAAGTGGATGATGCGCCCTAGGCGGCAATGCTTTTGGGGTGTCCCGGCCCGTAGCCATGCCCCCACGTACCCTGGCCACGCCCCCCACGTGCCCTGGCCACGCCTACACACACTATGGCCATGTCCCTCACACTGTAGCCCCCCCTCGTACCCCCCTCCACACACTCCAAGCTCCGCCACTGCTGTGGAGTCTATACATTTCTTTCCTAACAACATTATGTACTAGCTGTTTTTTTCAAACAGCGATATAGAGCATATTCCAATAATCTAAAGGAAAAGTGAGTTATGAATCCATTTCTAGAGTTTTAGTGAATACAAAGTTCAGGAGTATTGCAAGGTGCAGATGTAACTCTCAATTAGGGATTTGGAAAACATTCACGGAAAGACATCTCATTCCCAATGAGAGAGGCCGTCTTAGCATGTCGAGCCTGCTGAGAAACTGTTTACCTCTGTCTGAGCTTTCACCTTCAGCATGAAAATGAGATGAGGAACGTTTTTTAAATCCAAGTTTCTGTAATTTGCACAAAGGGAAAAAAAACCCTCCCTCTTGCAAACCTATTGTCTTTTCCAATTGTGAAGCAACGCACATACAAAGCAAGCACAGAAAGACTTGCTGATCAATGAAAAAGATGCAGACAAACCTATCCAGTACCTCTAATTTTGAAAAGTTCATGCAGCAAGGCTGTAGCTAGGGGAGTTTTGCATAATTTGTACAAAAAAACTCTTCTCACAAATGCATGAATTCTTGCTGAAAAGAATAGGAAATATCCCACCACCTCACAAGTGAGGACAAAATGTGAGCAATTCCTCGTTCCCTTGCATGTATGAGAATGACAGAAGAGAGAACCTATATTCCTGTTCTCACTGACGGCATACCTGCAGGCCTGTGGTCTGTTTTTGTGGCACCCAGAGCCAAAACCTTCTTTTTTAAAAAAAAGTATCAAAAATATTTTTGCCCCCCCAAAACCCTCTAGGAGGGGTGTAGTGGCATTTTGCTACATTTTCAGGCCTCCTTGGGCCATTTTATGCCCATGAAGGGCCTTTTTTTTTTTTAAAAAAAAAAAAAGGGAATTGAACAGGAAATGACTTCCAGGTGAAAATAGCTCTCATATCTCCCCTAGAGAACACTTGGGTTCATTTTTAGCCAAAAATCTGTTTTGCTTTGTGTGTGTATGTGTGTGTGTGTTAGGGGTGGGGCTAAAGTAGGGACTTTGGGGGGAACTACTGTGGCCTCCTAGACTCTGTCACACCAGTCTAGGTTATTTCTGATATGCTTATTTCTTATGTACTGGAAATTAGGTCTTAATTTATGAAGAAATGCCTATTTTAGGTACAGTTACAATGGCAATCAACTGCTGTAGTAAAACCTATGTTTCTTTGACTTACTTTTTATAAGAACGGCATATGATCACATCAGACTAATATGGATGTCCAAAATCTAAAAGATCAGAGGCTAATGCCATTTCTTCACTACACTGTTATAGTGATATTCTTCCACTTTCAATATCCTATGGAATTCTGGGGTTTGTAGTTTACTGAGGCCAAAGAGCTCTCTGAGAATTTTAAACACCCCTCCCTAAACTGCAAACCCCAGGATTCCATAGGGTGTTGAAAGTGGAAGAATAGCACTGTAACCATGTAGTGTGGAAATGGCCTAAATCTAATGTTAGTCCTAACTAGAACAGAACAACTGAAATGAACAGGACTTGTTTGGGCACATAATGTAGCATAAACTGCAGCTAAAGTAAGAAGTCACCTTGCTTTTCAGATCTATCTCATAGAATGCAGCTCAGATGATTGCATACGAAATTTAGCTCTGGCTTCTCAGTCTGCATTTTTAGAAACTTTCTTTCCTGCTAATATTTCATTGCTGAATGAACTGTCTGGCTAAATGCTGCCAAGCAATTTTAGGGTTCTTACTTTCACCTCTGATTCCAGGGCAGGCATCAATGAAATACTTTGTGACTTGAATAACCCATGTGATCCTTCTACTCTTTTGCAGTGTGTGTGGGATACGCATAACATGTATGGCTCATAAAGACAACATTCACACGGTCTGTGCCCTAGGCACCGTCATGTGAAGGACATCATTCTGAGCAGGGATATAGGAACAGGCAAGAAAGAAGAGATATGAAGCAATCAAACCTGTTTTTCTCTAACTGTATCCCCAGTTAGCTTCTAATTCTAGATATGGATCTGGTCCAGGAATTCAATATTTTCTACTGGAAAGATATGTAACTCCAAACTATGATTCTAACAGTCCTGTTATATCCTGCCATTTAGTTACTAGGTACATCTGAGTGCAGCAGAAATAGAAATTTGTTGGCTAAAGGCAATGGCAACGATACAATTGGGCAGCTGTTTATAATTCTATCCATACCTTCTTTAAACTGTCCGTGCAAATATTATGATGTTCCCAATTGACCTGTACAGAATTGCACATTTTTATATTCCACAGTAGAAATAATACCATCAAATTCTGTCCAAACTCTTCTTTTCAAATGTCAGCGAGCTTCACACACTCCAGTACTACGGCTATTTAAATGCTGAGTACCCACTTAGGCTTAGAAGCAAAGATAATGTGCTCCAATGTTTTGAAAAGAAGCAGTAGCTTTGCAAATGGCCCTGTGTTACAAAATGAATTTGTACATAAAGATTCTAAAGATTTATTTAAATATGCACAAACACAATTTTATGATAACCCTGAGACTGATTTAACCCTACCATCCAACGAGCATCAAAACATTACCTCGATCACATTTGCAGATTGAACCTTAACATTATAGACGTACATTACTTTTTGTCAACAGCTTTAGGAACAGTTGTTAGCAACACATGTAATCACTTTCAAATGGCAAGTCCTTAAGGCTGAAGGGAGCACTAAGCCAAAGGATTCCACACCCCTCCTCTCTACCCCATACTAATTTAGAGATTTAGCAAAGTTAGCAAAGCTCTCCAACCATGAACAGTCATATATCTCTAATTTCAAATTCTGCTGCATGACATTATATTAAAAGTCTGCTGCTGGCAAGAATTATTTGCATAGTAACATAGATTTAAAAAAAAACCCACAACAGTATAAAAAGGCATAAAATGGTATCAAAATGAAAGTTTTTTTTCTTTACTCTGAAATTGTCCAGAGTTACTTAATTCTCCATTAAAACAAAATATTTATAAGCACTTCCAATGCATTCAAAAGCTCTATTTGGACTGGGTGCATCACTCTCAGCCCCACAAAACCCTGTGATAGGTTCACCTTAGGGTCACCATAAGTTGGAGATGACTTGAAGGCAAACAGCAACAACTATAAAATCTGTGCTAGCTGTTTGTGTGGTGCTTGCATATTGCTTTTGAACAGGGTAGCTACATTTAACATTCAATATTTTAAACAGAATGTTTGGTAATTTCAGTGTCAGACATACTGATCACTATATGCAAAAATCCCCGGCTTGATAAGGACACTCTGAAGCTTCCGACTCCTATTCATAATGGGATTGCAAGTGATATTATACACCTGCTTTATCCTCAGCCATCCAAACAGTGTAATACAGTCAAGTAGATGAAAGAAAACTGTGTTGGTCAAGTTAGGTAGCAACATCTTACTACATCCTATTTACATACTACATTCCCTGCCTTTTCCCCAACACAAGATCCAAAGTGGCTTACATCATGAATTTGAACAGAGTATGATTTGAAAGAAGAAAAAAAATCCCTGAAAACACTGAAGAACAATTAAAAATAATCATATAAGTTATCATACTAAAACCAAGCAGTGATTTAAGGCAATTTAAAAGCATTCTTTTTTTAAAAAAAGGACAGTGTAACATCCACTCGTAAAAACAGCATTAACTGTTACACGAAACAATTAATGACCAAAAGTTTGTCTAAATAAATGCTTCCCAAACAACATAGCACCACTTTCTTGATTCAGTGCATAGATGTGCATAGGGGATTATGCTTCTAGGGGTCCCAAGAGGTTGTCAGGATATCATATAAGGAAATTCTGTCCTGTTATCAGCTCATGCTATGAAAATGTTTTTATGCAATATATTTACACTAATGGTTGTTGCTAGAGGAAGAATCTGTAGAAAGAGCCATACGTAGTGTCAATAGCACCTAGGGCAAGCGTGGAAGCTGTGCCCCTACCTCCAGGGCAGCTTCCTCCTTCTCCTCCACTGCTGCCACCACTAAATCTTCCAGCATGGCTTTTTTGCACCCCCCAGCATTGGTGCCCAGGGCATGTGCCCTACTTACCCCACCCTAGATATGCCTCTGTCTGTAGGTCATTATTCAAACAGATTATTTCTCCCCACATAGGAAAACTCAAGATTTTTGAAGTTCTAAATACCCAAACGACAATATTGGGTCATGGAGCTGGACTATGGATTCCTTTGTGTGGGGGATGGGATATTCTGTGAGATGGGCAAGACTGAAGGTTAACAAGAGAAGTTCCTTGCAATTTTGCCCCTGGATCAGATAGGCTGTTCATAGAAGCCATTTCTGTTACCTTTGAATATCAGATCAGAATGCGTTCATGTGTTGCTTTGTGGGTCTAACACTTGCTTTCCCTGGCATAATAAATGTACCAGTGATTTTCACAGAACTTAGACTCATTCAGATAAAACACCAAGTCATAAGGAGAGACCCCAGAATTTATCTCATATTTCTATACACAAACGGTAACTAAAGTGTGGTAAAGAACAGATCTGCATGGCTCTGGATTCAAGCTCACTCAATTTGCAGTTAAAAATGATCCCCGGTGACAGCATCCAGAGCTCTTGCTTGGGATTTTTTGGAGATCCATTTGCCACTAAGAGCTGATGCAATAGATTAAAAAAAGGTTTAACTCACTGAAATTCAGGAATTTATCTCAACTGAGCATAAAGTGAATGCCAACCATATAAGTTACAAAGGGAACACAAAGGTGGGCATGCTAAGCAAGAAATTAAAATTATGATTCTTCTCAAGTGCGGGCCCAAAGCATTTTTAGCAAGCTGTTATTGAGTTGGGAGTCACAGATCAGATTTATGTCAGTAATTTATCCTAATCCATTTTTGTTTTGGGACACAAGCAGCTGCCATTTAGCAACTAGAAACATTCAGGGAGACTGTGGATGAAGTCAGATGATTTGGATAGGGACTGAAGTGATAGACTGCATAATCTTTGCTGAAATATATTTAATGAGACCATTAAACTTTGCTATTAATAGCTATCGCCTTCCTTTGCTGTTTTTGGTAGTGTTTCTTCAATTACTTAATTTGCTTCATTGGCTCTAAGTGATGGGATGTACTAAATCACTTTGTGCTGGGCAGTGCATAATAAGGTTACTGGGAAGACACTATAATTAATTCTATGCCAGTTATAGGAAATCTGAACATGTTAATGCAACTAGAAAACTTTTCTTTCCTCTTAAATAAACATTTCTTTGATCATATGCACAATAAGAATACATTTACTTTTTCTTAAAGACAAACCAATGAGCAATTTTGTGTGTGTGTGTGTGTGTGTGTGCATTTGCCTCTTCGTTATTTCAGGTATGTAGGAATAAACAGAAATTAGGATTATTAAGAAATTAGTTATGAGTTGACAGAAATCCCTAGGTTGATGCAAAGTATAAGCAGTTTATAGGAGCAAGTACTAATCAATTAGTAATCTTATGAAAATGCGTTAATTGCAAGGAAATGGAAAGATGATTAAAATATGATAGCAAGTTTTAGGCAAATTCTAAAATAAAGTATTGGGAATATGTGACTAAAAGCTGTTTATTCTGTACAGATCAAGATTGCCTGTAGTTCAAGGTTTTTATTTCCTTGTCAACTGCAAAACATACTACCAGAATTCTAATATCAAATTACATGACTGAAAAATTCTGCTACCAAAATTCTTTGTACTTAGTTATAAGTAAGCTTTCAGTCAGCAGCAGCTACTCTGTACATGAACTCTCATGGAGATATCCTGATTATTAAATGATATCACATTGTGCATTAGTTAAATCTGCTGCTAAGACTTACTACAAAAATCCAGTCTAAAATTTACACTTGATTATCCTTTCCTGAAGGAAAGGAAACATCTGCCTTATCAAGGCCTCTCAACAGATAGCCTGCATTCTTCCAATGAATCGTAAGCCTTCAAGGCTCTCGAGATATTCATAAGAGATATCTTGATCATGAATTTCTTTTGTAAAAGGTCACTATTTACATTTGAATGAAATTTTTATCATGGTTGTAGCTATTAATTAAGCCGTTTCTAGATGGAAAAAAAGAGATACTGCCAGCGAAAGATCCTGCATCATCTCTCAGTGTAGCTAGAGTAAGCCAAGAGCTCTTGGACTCCAGCTGTTTTACAGGGATAGACTCCTGTTAGAAATCATTAGAGATACAGTGATAAAATTATTTTTATAGCCAGATTATTTTCGATGTTAATGAATCCAAAGAAGTTGTTTAAAGCTGCTGATGGATGCTCACATAACATTTCCCTCCTCTTAAACCAATCTAAATAAAGGAGAGAAAAAAAGTACCACAGCTCTCTCTCTCTCTCTCTCTCACACACACACACACACACAGACACAGAGAGAGAGAGAGAGAGAGAGAGAGAGGGAAAAAGAACTGATTTCTCTCCCATTTCTACTTGAGATACAAGTTCATTTTCTGCAATCAAACCCCACTATTAAGCAACATTAGTGAGGGCATCATTCTCATGCTTGAAATCTTCTAGCATTCTATGCTTGATAGCTATGAATTTATGAGTGACATGAAGACCAAGATCAAAAGAAATGAAATGAAAAATCTGAGGACTGAATTTCAATCAGGCACATATATGTTTATGTTGCACATTTCTGCCTTGACTCACAGGGCTGGGGAAAAGGCAGAATACACATTATGAACATCAAGAAGGACATGCTGTGTCTGAATTACTTTCATCTTCCCTTTCCTTCCACTATGAAGAGAGGGCTCAGTTTCCCTTAACTCCTGAAATGAGTACAGAGTGGGAGGTATCTGAAATGCCAGGTTTGACAACCAAGTTCTGTTTTTCCTCATGATCACTTCAGAAGGGAAGTGGGACTTCAACTTCCTTTTACACCTCAGAAGGCACACTGTCTCTGAGCCCAATTTTATTCTCCACATTTTAAAAGCAAAAGGGAGGAAGGGCCCAGCCTGTTTCACAGACAGCAGGCTGAAGTGTTTAGCCTCCCCTTCCAGGTTACAGCAAGTGTTTGTGTGCTTTCCTGTCCTTCTGGCAACATACCGTGCACAATCCCCTGCTCTTGCATTAGAAATGAAGGCACATGACAATGGTAAGGGGGCAAAAATGGCTAGAACTGCACTAACAATCAGGAATCTGCAATTCAGCAGCAACTGGGATAAATGGGTTCTTGTGAAGGGGAAGTCAGCTCAGCTGAGCTTCCCTAGGGGAAAAACTTCAGAGCTCTGAACCTTATGGAATTTCCCTAGGATTCTTCATTGCCTAATTCCTGTGACGGGAAAGTAGACTGTTACTGCCCTGGCTAGCCCGAGCTTGGGGGATATTAAAAAGATATCTCTTGATATCTATAATTCGGCTTCACATATCCATTCCCCTCCACATGCTTGCGAGGCCCCCGGACAAGCACGCATACAGGCTCGGCTGATAATCACCATAATATTACAACACAATACAGGCAGGCCAGAAAATAGCTGACTCGCAGCTTTAGGAGATCTCAAGGCAAGTACCTTCATTAGGTATGCATGCAACTTTCAAAAGATCCTCTGCCCCGAGCCGGCAACTTGATGATCTGACTATACAACGCTCAAGTACTCCGCGTTTGCATACTGGCTATTGTATTGACAATTCGGCTATAATTCAATAATTCAAATTATGACCTTTCGGAGGCTTTGTCTCCAGCCCCAAATCCATTGTTTTCCCCAAGTCCGACCTAGCCTGCGGTCACAATTCTCCTTATAAAACCCCCTGATTTTGAGCGCTTCTTCGGATCGCTCTTGGTTTCCATCCCGCCTTGCTGTCACTTTGTCCAGCAAGCCTTCCCCTCAGCTCCACGTGCTGAGATCCACGCTCCCCAGCTTCTCCGTTTCCAATCGGGCTTCAGGACAGGTGTAGTATTGCCCAAACCAACAACTCCTCTAAAAATCCCTCTATCCCACTCCAACCTTTATTTCTATAGTTGCTCTGTGTGTTTGTGTTGCATACACTGATTAATTGTATTTTTAATAAAATTCACATTTGTTATTTCACTCCGGTGTGCTCCTTGACTCGGCCTGACCGCGTAGACATTGGGTTCAAGATCTCGCTACGTTACCCTGCCTCTCGCAGTGCTAACTTGTGCTCTTTGACTAATTTCCCCAACTTGTATAATTTTGAGAGCAATTTGGTGTCCCTCCCGGGACCCCCAGAAAACAGGGTAACAAGACATCCACCCAAATGGCCCTATTTGGGAATTTGGAGGTGCTGCTCAAATCTGGGTCAAGGAACTGCCCCCTTTTACCCCCGGCGGCACATGAAATTAAGTGAGTTGTAAGCATGGCTCCTTCGTTCTTTGGTCCCTCTGGGAGAACCTCCAAGAAATTAGCTAACCCCATATGTTGTGATAAAATAGCAAATAACACTAAATTCAATGATTGGGCCATGAATCAAAACAAAAGCAAAAAGAGTCAGGTCATGGTAAAAAAAAAAAATCCTACTCAGTTCTGAAAGGCAACTAGCCAAGCCTGTGCTTCAGGAAGGGTGAGTTGGGAACAACTTGCTGGGGGGGAAAAGACTAGATAAAGGTCAAAAAGTGCTTTTTTAAAAAGGGAGCATATTCAAGCACACACATGAACTGAACATTCTGCTCGTTCACCCTTCTGCCAACTGGTGGGGAGGGAAAATCACTTCTAGCTAATTGCCAGGCCAGTGCAGTACTGGGAACTGTTTTGAGTGGAGGAAAGTAAAGAGCCCTGTGTAAGTACAGGTTGTTCCTGTACATTTAGGGGAACTCCCCACCTGTGGGGACTTAATCTGTTTCTCTGTATTCTGACATTTGAATCCTCTAATTGGAAAGCCATTTTAATGTGCAGCAGGAGTGATGATGGTTTCAGTTACTAATGATCCACAACAACAAATCTGATTTTAATAAATTTTGTGTTACTGAGTATGACCAATATGTGATTTCTGCCAAGTCAATCTGTAAAAATGGATAAATGTGAGAAATGATAACAAGCAGTCTATTGACTAATATTGCTCTGTGATTCCTTCCCACCCCTCTTTCTGCCTCTCTTTCTACACAATCTGTTGTTAGTTCTCTCAGAGAAACAGCCATATTAAAGGAAATATAAATGCTATGGAATATGCCATAATTTCTAAGAATTAACTATAGCTTTCACTGCCTGGATTACAGCTACAGAAGTATCAGAGCTATACCGTGGTATCAAAATTCAGTGGTTCTTAACCCTGACATGTAACTGATGTGTACAATGAAGAATCAAATTCTGAGATACTGTTTGCATTATAAATGATGCTATATATACAGCTTTCTACTATATATTCTTCCTCACCCCAATCCCACCAGCACAATGGATCATTATGTCTACCAGTCTCAAGGATCATTTTGACCCAGTTTTTTTTTTTCACATATAAGAAGTGCATTTGAAATTTACTCACTTACAAACTTCTGTACCAATTTGAAATAAATAGGACCCTCTGCTTCAGTTTTTGCATTTCATGACATTTTGAGGGCATATTCATAAGATCATAAGATGGAGTGCTTGAATCATTATCACGCTTAGGAAAATGTGGGCATCCATTATACTTTTTTTGAGTTTACAAGAATGCTTTGCATGTACTGAGAATTAACTTAGCCATGTTAAATGACCTTCTTGATGCACTGCTTCCCCCCACACCAATGTAATATAAATTGCTGAAGGAAAAAGTGAAAGCATTACTATAAAATAGCATAGGTCTTCTTAGGAAAGAGAAGCAGAATGTTAGGTAGAAATAAACTTTTGCTGGACAAATGTTGACTCTGAAAGCAAATCATTGTTTGAGACAGCATTTTCTAAATACTTGCACCTGTAAAATCCTGAAAATCTTAAATGGCTTGGGTTTGGTGCATGCAAGTATAAGCTTTATAACATACAGAATTTATAATAAACCTTACAAAGAAACAATGACAATTCCCAGGGCTGTCCCTATCATTAAGCAGAGTGCAGTATCCATCTCTGCTAGCAGATTTTGCGTGTCATGAAACAGCAGCAAAATGTTCTTTGGTTTGTTGTTATTATGTGTAATAAAATACAAGGGAAGGGAAGAGGCACTTTTAAATTTTCTGACTCGTGTGATAAAATAATACACACACACACATACATATATATATACATATATACATATATATAAATATATATATATTAGGGATCTAGGAGTCTTGGTAGATCACAAGCTGAACATGAATCAGCAGTGTGATGCAACAGCCAAGAAAGCCAACACGATTCTTGGTTGCATCAACAGGAGTATGGTGTCTCAATCAAGGGTGGTAATGGTACCACTCTATTCTGTACTGGTTAGACCTCATTTGGAATACTGTGTCCGGTTCCGGGCACCTCAATTCAAGAAGGATATCGACAAGCTGGAGTGTGTCCAGAGGAAGGCGACCAAAATCGTGAAGGGTCTGAAGCCATGCCCTCTGAGGAGCGGCTCAGGGATCTGGGGATGTTTAGTCTTCAGAAGAGAAAGTAAAAGAGGGGACATGACACGCATGTTTAAATATTTGAAGGGATGTCAAGTTGAGGAGGCAGCAGGCTTGTTTTCTGCTGCTCTAGAGACTAGGACAAGGAGCAATGGATTCAAACTGCAGGAAAGGAGATTCCACCTGAACCTCAGGAAGAACTTCCTGACGGTCAGAGCTGTCCAGCAGTGGAATATGCCACCTTGGAGTGTGGTGGAGTCTCCTTTTTTGGAGGTTTTTAAGCAAAAGCTGGATGGCCATCCGTTGGGAACGCTTTGATGGGTGTTCCTGCATAGCAGGGGGTTGGACTGGATGGGGATGGCCCTTGTGGTCTCTCCCAACTCTATGGTTCTATCTATCTATCTATCTATCTATCTATCTATCTATCTATCATCTATCTATCTACACACACACACACACACACACACACAGTATTTTGATGTGGAGCCAGGCTCTGATAATTTTAGAAACTAATTCACATGGATTCTTATATTTCCAGATGGTTAACACTGGAGGTCTGCAGATATATACAAATGCCAGATGCAAGTGTATTGGACAGAACATAACTTTGAAGTTAGAGGTATTTTAACAATACCAAAAAAGCAAACAAACAAACAAAAAAACAGTACAGCCAAAGAATAGGGTGGGTGTGTGGGTGTTGCAGAATGAAGGAAGAAACTCTACGACCTACATGGATGGCTTAATTCCGCTTGCCTTCAGAACTCACACTGATCTGACTGGACAGCCTCCCAATATATCCTGTTGCAAATGTTTTCTCTCTTTCACTTTTCTACACGAAGGAAACTGATACATTCTCTCACTGTCAAATCAGTCATAGACTCACTTCTAAATGCAATTTCACTCCATGCAGTAAAAACCTTGTTCTAATCTATTTTTATTACCTTCTAGATTCGGACATGTGATACAAAGTTGGATGTGCAACAGGATGCATATAGCTCCTTTCCAAATATTCATGGAATTGTTTCTTTTGTCTAACAAGTTTTCATAATTTGGGGGGTTTACTGTACTTCCTGTACATTGGTGAACCACTGGACTAATGGGCAGAACTGAAATGGATTATGGCAGCATAATCTTCCTGTGTGCACTCATCCTCTAATAGGAGTGTTCCTCTTCAGGGTGCCAGGCAACCATCTACTGTTTTCCAGAAATCTGCATTTTACCCCTCTTGATTTTCCATTCCTGCCTCCAAGTGATATTCAGGGTTCCATAACTCTTAAGCATGTTCAGTTTACACTGAGCTGTTATTTTAGTGTGGGAGTAGAAATTCTACCTCTTATTCTTCTTTTTTTTTAATGCCTACTATGGGATTCCTATACCATGCTGATATTCCTCTCTCTCAGTGTACCCATTTTGGTTTCATTTCTGTTGGCATCACTACCTATCATTGTTAAAGGAAGTGATTTCTTTCTATGTATTTCTAAACAGAAGCATAACAGGAGCAAGTGGAACAAAGACTTCTTCACCTCTCCTTCCCACGTGTTCTGCGATTCTCAGTGGTGTCTAAACTCTAGTGTAGAGAGTTTCCCAGACTTCTTGAGTGGTTTTTAAGGGTGTGCGGGAGCAAGAGAGGTTTCCCCTCCTGGTTCCATTGGCAGAATGAATGGAATCTAGTAGAAGTCATCAATTGCACCCTAGTTGCAGACTCTAGCATTATATCATTATGGTGCTATCATTTTATTCCACAGGCCAGAAAGACTACAAAAATACACGAAACCTAGAAAATAACACCCATACCAGGTTTTCAAGGCAGAACATTATATTTCTGCTCGCAATGAAGCATGAATGACACACTGAAAGTGCTTAGTTCACTGGCAGGATTTAAAAATGGCTTATTCAATACTCTCCATTTGTCACTAATTAATGAGTGAATTTAAATCGTAGTTATGACTTATGAGGATGTTTTATAGGGCCCATGTTATGGTTGATAATACAGCAAGCTTGCTGAATTTACAAGTTAATCCTGTTGCAGTGTAGAGAAGCAACGCTCACATTCCCAGGTATTACCTTCACTGCTTGATATTTTATTTCCTTCTAATAAATTATATTTATTTACACACATAAAAACTATATATCATATTCATTTTGGGGCCCTCCAACATGTTGAATGTTCCCTCTTTCCCTCTCCCAATGTTTATGGGGTGATCAATTTTGAACATTGCTTTTTCCTTTCTGTATGAAAGAAAAATGCCTTCAGAGATACATCACTTATATATATATATATATTCATATTTCAATGCAAGTTACAAAAGATGGTTTACACTATAACACATACACACACACACAGAGGACACACAAGCACATGCAAAAATGTCCACAACTGAGCTGAGCAGGCTGGAGTGCAGTTGCTGCTTTCTAATTGTTACCTGTAAAATTATTAATTATATATGTACAATATAATGATTGAAATTTTATTTTATTTTTATTTTACTGTTGAGTAAAAGTTTTAGCATTTTTTGTGTGCCTCAGGAATTCTTGGCATATGGGGAGCTTCAAGTGCCATTGGCCATTCTGTATTTTTAAGCCAATCTTGATAGTCTCTACCATTTAGGACTCTACGACTTCACATAGAGGCTGATGAATTTAAATTGGAGTTTTAAAATCAAATTGGCAACATCACCAGCAGATGCAGTGCTGAGGTCCTCTTCTGAAACAATGTTTTCTTGCATAAAACTGTTTTCCACATTATTTTCCTGGAGGAACATACATTTAATATCATACTGCATATCACAACGATATGAAAATCACTCCTCTGGCTGCCAATTAGAATCATAGAATCATAGCAATGTAGAGTTGGAAGAGACCACACAGGCCATCCAGTCCAACTCCTTGCCATGCAGGAACACCCTCAAAGCACTCCCGACAGATGGCCATCCAGCCTCTGCTTAAAAACCTCCAAAGAAGGAGACTCTACCACACTCCGAGGCAGCATATTCCACTGCCGGACAGCCCTGACCGTCAGGAAGTTCTTCCTGAGGTTCAGGTGGAATCTCCTTTCCTGCAGCTTGAATCCATTGCTCCTTGTTCTGGTCTCTGGAGCAGCAGAAAACAAGCCCTCTCCTTCCTCTACATGGCATCGCTTCAAATATTTAAACATGGCTATCATTTCCCCTCTTAGTTTCTGGGCAAAGTACAAAGTGTTGGTTATTATCTTTAAAGCCCTACATGGTTTGGGTCCAAGTTACCTACAGGATCACCTCCCCACCTACAATCCATCCCACACACTTGGGTCCTCTGGGGGCTATTTATTTAAACTAGCCAGGTCTAGATTAGCAACAGTCACCCAGAGGACATTTTTGTTGGCTGCCTAAACTGTGGAATGACCTGCTAGAAGAAATTAGATAGCTAAACATACTGTCTGAATTTTTTTAAAAAATATTAAAGACCTATATTTTCCAGCGGGCCTGCCCAGTCAATTTTAAACTATGCATTTTAAATTGGTATATTGTTATGGTTGTGTTTTAATCTGGATTTATATGTTAAATGGTTTTCTGTGTTTTTATTTATATATTATATTTTAATCTATGTTGTACCCCACTTCAAGCATTAGGGAGAGTGGGGTAGGACATAAAAATGTCTTCTTCTTCTTCTTACTACTACTACTGTGATGAAGCAAGAAATGGTTTTTCTTTTCTTTTCAGACAATATATACAAACACAAGTTGACAAGAGTGAAGTCAACAAGTTGCAGGGTTTTTTTTGTGTGTGTGTGTGTGTGTGTGAAGTATTCTGATTTTTTTCCTAAAATAACTATATGGATTTGATTTCAGATGTAATGCTTTCCATTTTGTTATCTCCATGGAAACAATTCCAAAAGCACTCACATTAAAAAAAAAAAAAGGAAAACTGGAACAGGTGGTTCCAATGAACAATTCAAATAAATAATTCAAAAATCCCTTTAGAATTAAATTTATTAAGATCAGTGGCCTATTTGTTATAGAACTTCCAAGAAATGTATTTAACTTTCCTTCCTGGATCTATTAGACAACTAGCCTGAAATAATTGATATCTATGATCTACAGACTAAAACAGTGTTGATTTTCCTCAGATGAAAAGACAAGTGTCAAACTTACAATGCGCCAGACTAACAGGTGGGAGACTCTGATCTGAATCAATAACTATCAGGAAGATATTCAAATGCTAAAACTGATGAGCTCTCACATCAATGCACAATTTTCACTGAAGGTACCAACTGTCTTGGCTTCATAAAACAAAGTTGCTGAACAGTCATGAGCAATATTTCAGTTTCAGAAAGGCTGTAGTTCTGCTTTAAGAGGCCCTTTCTGTTTTGCCAGAAAATATCTAGCCATATGTAATATCTATCATACCCTACCTATCTATTTACCTGCCTACAAGTACAAGCACATTTGAAAGAAATAAAAACAATAAAGGCTTTTAGCCATGGGGATGTTATGAATAAGGTGTTAATGCTTTGTCAGAGACAGAAGAGAGAAGGGGCATAGGTATCAAGCATACGAATGACATTTGTCTCGTAATTCACTTCCTCCTTAAATAGGACAAATAGTCTCCTTCTCAAGGCAGAAAAATCCATCAGTCAGAGTTTGCCACTGCAGAGTTTCATAGCCTGGCCATACCTTCAGCTCTCCAAGGGGAAAAGTGAGCAGCGTCCTACTCACACACCCTATAGGGATTATAAGGCTCAGTAGGATTTGGATGAGCTCTTTTTAACTTGTATCAAAAGAGTTCTCTTGCCCCACTATATGTTGATCAATGGAGGACATATCAGGCAGATGTCTGGGCTAACTGGCATCAGTTCAAAGGTCTGAAAACCAAGCCTTATGAGAAATGACATAGGGAGCTAAGCATATTTAGCTTAGAGAAAGGAAAACAGAGATAAGACATAATGGTGCTCTAAATATTTGAAGGGATGTCATGTAGAAGAAGGATCAAGCTTAGACTGAAGCTACAAGAAAAAGAAATTCTAACTCAACATTAGGAAGAACTTTTTTACTCTAAGAGCTGTTCGGCAATGGAATACACTGCCTTGGAAGGTGGTGGACTCCTCATCTTTGAAGGTCTTTAAAAAGAGGTTGGATGGGTCTCTTTCAAGATTTTTAGTTGTGTATTCCTGCATGGCAGGAGGTTGGGCTAGAAGGCCCTTTTGGTTCCATCCAGCTTTAAGATGCTATAATTCTATGAGTCTTCTTTGGATTCTACGTAGATCTAGAAAGGTCTTGAGAGGAAAAAAGATCTCAGTGAACATCTGTCCCTACTTCATGATGAAAGGCTACTCTTCTAGACAGCTCCCACCTAACCAGCTGGTGTAAGAGGATCCAAAATGGATGCTTTATTTTATTTTGGCTATGGGAACTGCATTGCATCTGGCCATTCTCAGTCTTCTAAAATATGAAATCTGACATTGTCTTGAATTTGATAGGTGACTGCATATTCTGTGGGTGCTAGAATCTATGAAACAAAAGAAGAGCAAATGCAAAAGGCTGGAGAGATCCTATAAATCGGATGTTAAGGAAAAAACGAGGCCCTTTCCGCTCCATACCTCAATAGCACGTTGTTCCATTACAATTCCAGCATTGCCAATTCCTTGATGGTATTGGGTTAGGAACGCCCTCTACTGCACCCTTTCATCTTAAGCAGATGATTAGCATTATTGCCATCAGTATTCCCGCTGCACTACAGTGTCATCGGCCACTCCTTTCCCTGCCTTTTCCCTGCCCCACAGCTCCTGATTGGGTGTTTTTTGTTTTTTTTGGAAGTCGTACTAGCGGACCCACATTGTAACATGACTATTGCATTTCTGCACTGTAATGCTAAAATATGTATTTAAAAAATTAAAAAACATTAACTCAAAGGAGAAGTTTAAAATTAACATGGAAAGGTGGTAGATTCCAAATTTGCCACACCATAGGAGTCACTGAGAGAGGAACAAGCTGGGCACACCCACACCCCACCCACTCCTGCAACTGCAATGGCAGGAAATGCTATCAAGTGTTATTACAGAGCTGCATTTACTCAGCTATCAAGATTGTAATGCTAAAGGAGGCTTTTAATGGATTTTTTCCCCCTGGAAATTAAACAGGGCTGATTTTCAAGGCTTTGGAATGGGATAGAGGCTGATTAGTGATGACAACATGCAGCAGCACAGCTTCTAGATCGAGAACAACCTGCTGCTGTGGTGGGATGACAATATCGTGTGGAAAGGCCTGAGTCTCAAGATGTGTAATAACTTGTTTTTTTCTACATATTAGCCCAGTATGTTTGGTCAAAAAATATTTGTGTGGTGTTCTTCAGGGATTGTCACAAAAGCAAAGATGGGAGATAAAACATATATATTAATAGTTATAAGCAAGGCATAGACTAAAGAGGTACAAAAACTGTAGGTGCACATATGCCTCCTATTAACCTGCATATACAATATGATCATTTAAAAATTATATACTGAACCAGATAAATTTATATGTCTGTAAAACAGCACTCTATACACTGATAAAGCAAATAAAAGCAGGGAATTCATAAAGGTATATCTCCAAAGCTTGCACCCAGCAACTGATAGTCCTTAGATAAGGAGGCAAAATCTTGTATTTTTTGTATTTCTCTTGCTCCCAAGGTCATCCACACAAAAGCCTCTTCTCTTTATGTCTGGCACCCCATGCAACCACGAGAATGAAGAACTGGAAGATGCCAGCAAATATTGTCCTACACTTTGCTTAAGTCTCTGTATGTTATATAAAAGATGTAGCCATGCAATGCAGCATATGTTGCTTTATACCAAAATAATTGATTTAAAAATAGACAAAATGTGTCTAACATTTCAGCAGATTCACAGGAATAGCATAGTATATATAGAAGCAGATTTTTTTTGAAAAAAAAATGTAACTCAAATCCAACGACTTTTATACAAGTATACTATTCGTTATTTCCCGTATCAATGATGATTTTTACATTTCTAGAGCATTGTAACCACATAGGTGGTTCTGGAAAGACCCAGCGATTAAAAAAAATTGGGACATGCTTTGGATACAGTTGAATGATGAATCTCAACTCAAGTCAGCTTGATTGTGAGAGATTTGAGAGATGTCCTGATCAAAGTAGGATTCCTCTGAAGCAGACGCAATCTGAATTCATCAACAATTCAGACTAGGAGAGACACAGGTATTTTATCTTCAGAAAATCTGATATATTTCATCCAAAACTCTCCATACCAGGACAATGCTAGGTTAGACTGAGGAGCCAATGTAATAGTATGTCTGACAGCTGTAGCCCCTAATTTATCAAGGCTCTCCAATTTCAGTGCTTTGGAAAAAGGATCTCAAAATAATATGTTGAAGGACTGGCCCAGCGTTCAGTGCTCTGTGGTAGTTCTTCCTTATAGAAGTAGGAATAGTAAAAGAATTTTTGTGAAATGTATGGACTCTGAGTGGGTATAGCACTATAAAACAGTGGATGTTCATGTCCTTCTGTCTTTGCCATTGTTTGATTCACGTTCATCATTGACTTACACCCTGTTGCAGCTTCTGAGACTGTGGCAACTGAGGAAAAATGAAGAAATCTCAAGCTTCCTTTTCATTAACCATAACGTCTATGAGATATGCCATTTATATGCCACAATTTCTATAACACTTCTATGTCTTGCCCCCAAAACTGCAAAGGTGCTTAAGAAAGGCTAAACCTTTCCCTCCCCCTAAAACTGATGGGCTTTCTTTCGGAAACACTCTAGCACATATCTTTCTGAAATGTTGAGTTCTTTACCTATTATGCTGCATGTTATTTGCATAACAATTGCCCACAAAAACAAAAGAAAGAAAAACTTGTGTGCTTCAGGTTTAATTCCATCAGAAAGGGAAAATGTCCTTTAAATTCCATCCAATTCTGTTTAGAAATACATAATAGACAGTTTTCTTGTATTTTAAAATTTTAAAAAGAAGTATAAGAGAATAACTCCAGCACCTATTTTCCAAAAGTGGGTAATCTGGTGAAATCTTACTTAACTATGACAGAAAAACATTATATCTTATTACTAACATCCAGTATGGGTCAATGTGAGTCACAAAGATTTGGATTCCCAAATCAAGACTTAGATACCAAACGTGTTTAAAGTGAATTGAGCTACTCTCCAAATTGGGGTCCATATTGAATCAAGTGTTCACTATACAGTTCTAATGAAAAACCCATCAACAGGGAGGTAAATCTTGTCTCAGTAAAAAGAAGGGTGCTCAACATGTGATGACAGATTTCACTCATTTTTTTTGGAGGTCAGTGTTGTATAGATGTGTATATTTTGTACAATATTTTGCACTAATATTTGATATGTGCAAAAATGGAATTTTGTGAGGAAAGAAGGAATATTTGCACAAATGTAATCCCCCCCTCCCCAAAAAAACCCCAATCCTGAAATGTGAAAAGTGAAGAATATGTAAAAACTCATAATCTTTGCATGGAGGCCCTGATGGCGCAGTGGTTAAATGCTGGTAGTGCAGCCACAAGGTTGTGAGTTCGATCCTGCCAGGCTCCAGGTTGACTCAGTCTTCCATCCTTCTACAGGTTGGTAAAATGAATACCCAGCTTGTTGGGGGCAATTAACTAATACACTGTAAACTGCTTAGAGAGCACTTAGCTGATAAGTGTTATAGAAATACACATGCCCTTGCTATTTGCGAACAAGAACATTTCTGAAATTTTTCATTCTTGCATGTGAACATGATAGAAGGGATGATTTACATCCTTAAAGTGTGTTATATATGGCCAGATATTTGCAGATTGCTGGGGGTGCAAATATAGGATATTGCAGCAAAAAAGAGAAAATTGTATCTCGGTAGTACAAGGTTGTTCTTGAAACAGAAGGGGACAGAAATGAAATGCTTCTGAGATGTATTCAGTTGCACCAAGTATTTAATATTTTGCCAGTAGCAGTGACTTTTAATATCACCCCGCAAAAATTGGTAAATTGGCTTGGCAGGTATTGGTGCATTTGAACAAAGCATCAATCAATTAAATGACAGTCTCTTGTAAATTATTTCATGGAAGTCCAGATTACTTTATTTTGAGGATTCTTTGGAAGCTCACACAACTGATTTCGTGATCCCCTGGGCTTTGCAATATTTTACCAGACCTAGATGCCAGAGTTCCTTATGTACTTTATACAAGGTGAATGTAAGATTATTGAACTAATGTTCACCAATGTTTTAAAATATATATGATCCATGACAGCTCTGCTCTCTCTGGTACTTAGAAAGAAAAAAATATAGCTTTCATTTGAATGGAAAGCATAAACTTGGGGATCTGAATGAAGAGTTTAAGTCTTCCATTTCATACACTTGTATCATTTAAGCAATAGTTTAAGTGATAAAGGGTCCAGATAAGAAAAGTGATGCAATGCAGTACTCATTATTAACATCCTGACCTGACCCTTCCATCTGTCAGGTAATAGGAAAATGTCATAATTGAGTGGTAAATGTTAAGTCTCAGTGTTTTTTGATTTATGAAATATTTTGTGAAGTTGAGCCTATTTCCCTCTATGATAAAAAAAAGAGACGAAAAAGATCTTTAAAATCAGTCCCTTATACCCAATTATGTAAAGAAGTAACAAGGCATCTGATATTGTCATTATCATAGTCTATTATTATTTAGGGTCTAAAGGCACCATATACTGTCTTATTTTGGAAACTGATCATGAGGGACCACCAATGAACATCAGGTTCAATAGGATATATTTCAGAGAAAGGAACTGGCAAAACCATTTCTAAGTTCTACTTGCCAGAGAAAACCCTATGAAAATCATAAGTTGACAGGTGACTTGAAGGAGCATGTGCGCACATGCACACATATCCCCATATATTATTATTTACCTTTACATTCTCCTGCTTAGCAGCTTGCAATGAACGGTGAATGTTAATTAATGTGGAGTTAGGATCAGCCAGGAATGCCGGACTGGGGCCAAAAGCCTAGCTCCATAGAAAGGTATATGCCAAGATTCAGAGATGGGAAAGACCATCTGAAGTTGATCATATGAAAAGGAAAGAAGCATGGGTTTCTAAAGTTGGCATGCAAAATTCAGGGATTTGTGATTATTTTTGTACAAAAAAAGAACCTACCCTGATTCTGATGTTCATTTCTAAAATGCAATTAAGTAGGGCTGTGTTGACTATCTTGCCTACCTACCCAAACCCCATTCCTTGAAGAGTCATAGTCATGAGGTGGTACTCTTCCTGTAAAAGGGAAGCCTGTTGGATGCATGAGGGCTGTTTCCATCCCATGGGGCCACTATGGATGCATTTGGTAAGCTATAGGACTTTCTCCTTAAAAGAAAGCAGGTTCTTGTAAGAACTATTAGAGGCTAATAGTGAGTAGTGGCTTTTTCAATGGGGATGGTGAATTTGCTTCTGATTTTAGCTTGAACGCTGGGTCAGCACTGGGCTGTTTTAAAGTTAGGGCCAAATTCTACAGTGGATTCACCAGTCAACTTATGTGGGACCACCCATTGTCATGCTTCCAGGTACTCAGAGAGGTACTGTTGAATACCCTTCAAAAAAGCAACATTGTACTGAAGCCCTTGTGTCCTATGTTATAACAGCTACACTGGTAATTCATCTGTGGTTACTACAATTCAAAATACTGGTTGTGACCTGCCAAGTCCTATGTAACTTGGGACTGAGCTAGCCATATTCTGCTTCATGAGTCTGGACAGATGTTAAGATCTTAGAGAGAGGCCTTTCTTTCAAACTTGCTGCCATCAGAGGTGTGCTCCATACAGATGTGAGGCAGAGCTTTCTTGACAATTCCAGACTGTCTAATTCTGTACCAAACAGTCTGTACTTGACCAGTCAATGACCCAATGTATTATCAAGGGCTAGTCTTGCTCTCATTCTGTCTTATGTTGGCAGCCAAAGACCTTTTCTTCAGCCAAGTATTTAGTATTTAAGTTGGATTGCCTATTGAAGGAATTTTAACAGGTTGGATGTATGCTATATCTTTTTTATTGATGTGTTTGTTGTTGAGTCTTGAACCTACTTTTTATGTCCTATTTCATTTGTTTTTATTTCAATTTAATTACTGTTAGCTGCCAAGTGCCATTTTGGGAGCAGAAACATAGAACATAAATTTAATAATGAACTAAGTATGCATAGTACTTAGGTATACAGTAGAAGGCTTCCCAAGACATTTACATCTCTGGAATGAAGCAGGCATCCTTTCCAGATTTAAAAGAATAAGTCTAAATCTGATTATTAGTCCTATTGAAGTGATTGCTGAATGGTATGTCAACAGTTAGGTACACCACATTGATTCAGTGGGTCTCTGCTAGTTGGGACTAGCAACTGAATTTAGGTTACAGGCTTCTGACACTTAGAGAAGGTATATTTTTGATTATGCATTTACTTTAAATTAAAGATGTGTATATCTGCAGAAAATTAATATGGTTGTCAAAACCAAAGACAGGGATAATCTCTTTCTTTTCTATTACTATCTTGGTTTAGTAATTTAAAAAAAGAAAAATAGATAAGCATAACATCTCATGATGAAAAAAGTGCTATGCACTTTAGAATTTACTTTCTTCCCTAAGATTAGATTCAGAAAACTTTGATATTAAGTTCATTTTTTATCCGTGGATTCCTCAAAAAGGGGAAAGAATGGATCTGACAACTTTTTCTAGTCTCCATAATGGAAAAAGCTCATCTCCTGCCCAAATTGATCTTCCAAGCCTATCCTAATAAACTGATTTCAATATATATTAATTACTGAACAATATATTGGTATATCACTGTGTGCTGGATACACCAGAAACCAGAAGCTTGTGTGTATGCGAACGATAACTGGATTGGCTTTCTTGTGCATGACAGAACTGCCACATCCTTTGTCAGTGCCATGGGCAGCTGCAAGTAAGGGGAGAACACATGAAGACTGAAGAGGCAGGGGCCAGCTGTCATGACGAGGAAAAGCCATGGTGGCAGGATGACTAGTTTGCTCCAGACAGACCTGAGCCCATTGTCCATATATGCCACTTGCCTATCTAGACCCCGGCCTCGCTCTGCTCACTTGATCACAGTGCCAGTCTACCTGACAATCTCATGGTACAACAGCTGTATGTCAGAAAAATCATTTTATGTAAATTGCTACCGACTAGAACAATTGTCAATTGTGTTATTTTGGTCTCCTTGCTTCTTTCTTTGACCTTACTCACCATTTGAATGAGATCTGAATTTTCGGAAACAGAATTTAGTTCTCTGGTTGAAAGAAGTTCTTCAAGTATGAAGAAGATGGTATAATTTCAAAGCCCAAGTGCAAAGAAATGCAGCTATGAGTCATCTTTGTCCTTTCATTCAATGGCATGCCCAACAAATTTCATGTGGTTCTAAGTCGGGAGGAAGGAGAAACCTAAGAAGCTATTAGTTGATTAAACACTACAGTTTGGGTTTACAATCATTACAGAAAAAACATAGTTTGAAAGCATTTGAGAGTCCAAGTTTATCTGTGTATGTGTGTGTGTAAGGGTACACTTTCCAAGGCTTATTGAACTAGATACCCCTGTTTTTATCTGTTATTTGCCATGAAATCAATTTTGACTCAATGGTGAATCTATGAACAAGAGGTGTCTAAGAACCCTGGTCATCAACTGCCTTCCTCATGTCTTAAAAACTCACTCTGTCTTATACTTGAGCTCGTTACTAGGATGGGAAAAGGCCTCTATAGACCATACTTGAGAATATTTATGCAAGCTATTTCCATCTATATACCTGTGCACACTACATAAGGAGCTCTGGTAACTTGAGGGACAATAAATAAACGTGGCAATTAAATAAAATTTAGATTTAGAAGCTGTGTAAGATCAGAACAAGCAATATTTTGAACAGTGAGTTGCTAATATTTTCAAAAGATATGACAATATCATCACTAGTCCCGCCATACTAAGAAGATTTACAACAAGAAGGACAGTGTAGTGTGTTTCCAAAAATCCAGTTGTGTGGCCTAAAAAGTGAAGGGCTACATAACCCTATGGAACTGTGTGACTCTTTGTGTAACGGTACTAGCAGTGATTATGGCAAAAGCTGCAGTAAGCCAGCACTCATCAAAAGCTGCAGGTGTTTCTATTATGGGGCAAGAACAGTTAAGCCATCTAGCTATGTTATCTATTGAGTGTGAACTTGCAAGAAAAATTGGTTTGGGGGAGATAATTGAAGATATTGGAATTAAAACTCCCAGAAAAAAAAATCCAAAGTAAGTCATTCTATTTATAAAATATTTACAACTGCAGAAGTCCATTGGGGGGAAAGCAGCAAGACTATAATTGCTTTATTAGATCCAACCAAAAAAAATCTACAAAATATTCAGCGCATATTGTATGACCCTTCTTCAGGATGGATGTTATTTTTAACCAAAGATAGCAAATAACAGGTATTGGAAGAGGCATGGTAGAAAACCTTCAGTGTTTGTCATTATGTGATTTCAGAACTGTAGAAAATGTGATTTCAATACTACATAGCACTTTTCTTTAAGGACTCATGAGACTGCAATACGTAAGGCTGAAGACATGCTGAGGCCCTAAGGCATGTCAAATTTAAGGGACGTCAGCCTTATCAAAACTCTATTTTATTATTTTATTTTACTTATTTTGTTTTGTTTTAAAGTCTCTCTTAATCTAAGTCCCTAAACTTGAGTTTGCTTAAATTATGTGTAAATCCAGCATTGCGTGAAAGGGAAATGAAACACAAAAAGATATACGTATCATAATCTTACCTTCCTGGACACAGACTAACATGGCTACCCTTCCAAAAACAGTATTTCATTGTTGCATAATATGTCAGTTCAGATAGCACAATAAATCAGGAATCCACTATAAGAATGTGGCTTATTGGTGGCAAACAGCATGATGGTGCATGCTGCCTTATTTTTCTGGCTTATTGTTCTGGAAGCAGCTAAACAAACTGCAGAGATTTAGTTGTTGGTTTGTTAATCATAATATCTGAACATGGATGTTTTGTCTTCTCTGCCTTGTTCTTCTCCCAACAAACCAGAGGGGAAAAAAATCCAAGGTTTTGCTTTAGTTTTTTTATTTTCTTATGTTTATTGCAAGAGAAACAAAACAGAGAAGAGGAAATGTTCACATTTGGACAGCATGATGACAAAACCATGGAGAAAAACTGAATGAGCAGCTCATTAATGAGAAGTCAGGGTGCCCATGGTAACTAGGTCATCTGAATGAGGCCAATATGTATGGAATAAAAGTCCACCAGTGAGCCACAGCAACAAGGGAAAAAAATGAGGGGAAAACGTAAGACAGCACACTTGGAATCTTAATAATTGCATACCTGGAAACGTTTTGTGTGATAGCACACTTTTCCTTCAGGAAAATGTTCACAACATTCTGGCACAAATGTGTTGGTCACCAACTAAGGAAGTAATGTTCCACTAATTTTGTTCTTGAAGGCAGAATTAGTGATTTTAGCAATGTTCTTTCCACTGTTGATAAGGTGTTTCAAAATTCTGCTGTTTTCAAAGACTATTGTAGTTCAGAACATATTCTGTACAAAATTCACACTTTTTTTTGGCACAGGAACAAATGTTTTTTTCTGCACAAAAAGTGCAAACTTTGTCCAGAATAAGCCCTGAACTGCAAAGATTCTCAGCAGTCCAGGATTCTCCTTGGACACTCCTTTTTTGGACACTCAAGAAATACATTTCAAATCATTTTTTTGAATATTTTTGAACATTCTTTCCATCCCTAGTCAACACAATAATATGAAGGCATTTCCTTATGGAAGAATTTGCAAACTAAAGTTTCTGAAATGAAAAAAAAGAAAGAAAGAAAGAAAGAAAGTGAACAAAAAAAGTCTGAGGACAAAAAGGCTGGCACCACAGAAAAATGGAGAGACAAGAAGTAGAAAGTATACACATACTGAAAGCATATATTCCAGTGCAGGAAGATGCTTCTCAATTAATTGCATGCATCACCTGGAAGTACTTGACTAGAGTGCGCACTTGTATAATTAGCTTGTGACACTTCAGAAACATGAGAAAATTCAATAGTACCCAGTTCCATTATCTACAAGATTTAGGCAACTATTTTAGTATAAACCAAACACTATGTGAAAAGAAAGTGCAGACTCTTGCTATTCTTGTTCTTAATGACCAGCACAGAAGTCTAAATAGTTCTCAGAACTCAAGCAGAAAATTGACAAACCTCTATAAAATTAAGAGAAGATGCTTGACTAGCAGACATGTGATTTGTAGCGATGAGGTGTGCATATTTGTGTTCCAATTCTGTGTACCGGCTACCCTGGAAGTAAAATTTTCTCAACACATGAGGGCTTTTCAGTAACTTCAAGCAGAACTGTATTGTTAATGAATCTTGAAAAACCTACCTAATACATATTTGTGGGTTGAAGAAATTCAGAAGAAACAATATCCTGAGGATAACAGAACACTAGACAGAATTTTTCTAGAAAAAGAAAAAAAAATGCCCAAGACACAGTTTCCTTCTCAAAGTAGTAGTGATGATGATGATGATGATGATGATGTAAAATACAGGCCCCAATGGCCCACAACAGAATCTCCACCAACTTAGACAATACAGCTTTATAGCCACACACTAAGTCAGGCAGAGGACTCTGTCCTCTCATGAGGTCTATCCTTCTGCCCCTCACAACCTACATATATGGTTCAGTTCTGAGGTGACCTGGAGGCTTTCTCCTGCTGTCCTCAACTCAAGGAATATTTCAGGGAGAGTGACACCAGCCAGGACAACAGCTCACAGTCTACGCCACATGCGAATGGTCACTCTACTAACATACAAGAATATGTTTCCAAGTGCTACAGAAAGAACTCTACTTAAATCCCTTCAGAAGGCTGGAACGTGGAACTGAATCTCTACATAGAATGTTTTTGTCATTGTGCCCAAACTGAGCAATCTCAGCCATATGGAACAAGATATCAGTTTCAGAAACAATCCTAACATTATTATATGAAAGTCAGACAACGAGGGAGCTGTGGTCATCATGAACAAGTCAGGCTACATACAGGATGCTATAAATTTTTACAGAATCTTCCCCAAAGATCCCACTAATTAATATCTGAAGGGACAACACAAATTACTCAGAGAATTCTCCATTTATGTACAGAACATAATTCAAATGGATATACTCCAGGAACTCAAACTAGGCATCTTTTATCTACTACCCCAAATCCACAAGCCAGGCAATCCAGGAAGACCTATCATCTCAAACATTAGACCCCTGACTATTGGGATATCTGGATATATGGGCTCAGTTCTCAGGCCATATGCCATCAACACTCCAAGCTACACAAAGGATACAACTGATTTTCTTAGGGAAAAACAGCCTATCTGCAACCTTCCAGAGAACAGTAGCCTAGCCAGCATGGATCTGGAATCCCTATACACCAACATCCCATACAAAAAAGGACTACAAGCCACCAAGAATACCATCTTGAATGAGGCTATAGCTGACCTAGCCACCAAACTCTGCCACTTTGTACTTACAAATAACTTCTTTACTTTTGGGCTTAACATGTACCTTCAAGTCAGGGCACTGCCATGGGCAGCTGCATGGCACTACAGTATTCATGACTGACCCAGAAGAAGAATTACTCAGCACATACACTCAAAAGTCTCTCCTCTACTTACAGTTCCTTGATGACATCTTTGTAATTTGGCCACAAGGAAAGCAATAATTTGAGCCAGGATTTCAGCAACTTCTACCCTACCATCAACCTGAGCCTGGAACAGTTCATACAACAGATTCACTTTCTTTACACCTCTAAGCACCACACTCTATCAAAAATCCACTGATTGCTACATGTACTTACATGCCTCCAGTTTCTACCCAGAAAACACTACCAAATCTGTTTACAGCCAAGCTGTCCAATATCACCACATCTGTTCAGACCCAAAAGCCAGACTCAAAATTCTTGGATTTCCAACAGGCATTTTTCAGACTTACACCTAAGCAAGTGAAAATCAAATTAACAAAACAAGATTAATATCCAGGAACCATTTACTGCAAGACAGACCAAGAACGCAAAATGTCAGGACAACCCTAGTGGTCACTTACAGTCCCCAGTTGAGACCACACAAATAATAATAATAATAATAATAATAATAATAATAATAATAATAATAGTAGTAGTAGTAGTAGTAGTAGTAGTAGTAGTAGTAGTAATAGTAGAAGAAGAAGAAGAAGAAGAAGAAGAGGAAGAAGAATATAGCCCCCTTAAAGCTCTGGGAAACAGGCCTTTATTGCCCAACAGACAGCTTCCAAATCTTAAAAAATTATTTACTTATAACATGAAACACAAGTACAAGACTCTGCCACAAGCCCAGATGACAACTTTGTCTTCACATCTACTCTGGGAGCAATATTACAGGGGCTAATAACATCACCCACAAGATCAGAGGTACATTTACTTGCTCTTTCTCCAATGTGATATATGCCATCCTATATCAGCAACGCCTGTCTGCACTCAACATTGGACAAATAGGACAGTTTCTGGACAAAAGGATAAAGGGACACAGATTGGACATTAAAAACAGCAATACCCAAAAACCAGTTGCAGAACACTTCAACCTTGCAGGCTGCAGTTCTTGGACAAGGAAATTACAAAGGAAGACTAGAAAAAGAAATCACTGAATTGAATTATATGCACAAATCCCAATCCTTTAGTCAAGGTAGGAACAAAGGCAATGGATTCAGGGCAGACTACCTATATTAATAAAGGAGACCCGCTTACTTTTCATATAAGAAAAGGAATCTTCTCAAAGAGGGCCTTGAACTCTGGCAAATTGACTTCTGGTAAGCAGATTTAATGTTTTCACTTATCAACACTAACTGACCACTATAAAGATCTGAAAAACCTATATCACATTATTCATCCCTTTGAAAATTTAGGACGGGGTCATGATTTGCAGCTTTCTGGATGCTATTATATTCTGTCCCATTTTTATAACTGTATAAATGTGCCGTATACTAAGTTGGCATCAGGATATTCTTTAGAAGTATCATCCATTTTAGGCTGGAATCTTTTATATTGTGTTAAAAGATTCTACTTTTTATTTCTAATATCATTTATGGTATCAACTTGAACAGTGCAAGTGATCCTCTACTGGTAAATAAATGTTTATTATGCACAGTCTTTTTTATTATTCATTAACTAAGGAACATATGTTCATGAAGAGATACACTTTAACAACACATTTTTGTGATATTAGTTGCGTCATAAATGAAATGAAAGACGAGGCGATTTTAAAGACTCAGGAGATATTCCAGCACTTCTGCACTTAATGTCAGATCAAAATTTTAGTGGAAATATTGAAGAGGACTAATTTCTCTGCACAATAGATACAGATACACAGGTATCCCTGATAAAACGTTGCTTTGAATTTGAGTTCTGGGAAATTTGCCTTGAGTTCTGCCAGGACTTTTTTTTTAATAGTCTCATGAAATTGTGGTCGATTATATTGCTAAGCATGCAGTTTAAGTGCTACAAAATCAGAAACATTTTTTTAAAACAGTTTTCTTTTGATGGCATTGAACCAGAAAAGCTAGAATTACAAAATAAATACCTGTTGGAAAATGCACTGGTATTTAAACAACAATAACAACAACAATAATGGATTGAGTTTTAGTATAGATATCCTACTGTTATAATTATGAATTGCTGTTCGGTCATTTCTGATTTTTTTAAAAAGCCCATACATTCTGTTTCATCTAGTTTACACAGGGAGACTGTGTTTCAAAAGCTCACAGCAGCCATACATAACCAGGGTGGTGTACTTTAGATGGCCATAAACCTCAGATCTTTCTATCCCTCTAAAATCTTCGTGTTGCCCTTGGATAGTTTGGCTGTGATAGCAAAACAACAGAAACCAAAGCAGCTGGAACTGTTGTCTCAGAAAGTCATACCATGCATGTACCTACTATAGCAATTACCAAACAAAACCGAACCAAACAACACAAGTTTATTATGACATTAGTAGCAAGGAAAAGACACACAGCTTTGGTGTGACATTAGGACTGTCATTTTCCAGGTGACTATTCTCTATTCAAAGACTTGCCAGATCCCAGTCTAAAGAAAAAGAACCAAGAGAAAGGAAATCAGGGGCCTTGAAGTTGTCCATCTATGCTTAACACCCAAGACCCTTTCACACTACATAATTATAGCACTATGATCCCACTTTAACTGTCATGGTAACATTCTATGGAACTGCAGTTTAAGGTGAGGCACTTAGAATTCTCAGCCAGAGAGCTCTAGTGCCTCACCAAACTACATATTTCAGGATTACTGAATGCACAATTCAAGTGCTATATTTATATAGTGTAAAAGGGCCCCTGGACAGCTGTTCAGAAGGCACACATGTGAAAACCTGATCATATTCTTCTCCACTCAGGTGAGATGTATGGTAATTCTGCTTAAATTATACCACTCATATCTAATTTTTCATCCGTATATGTAGGTTAGAATATGCAAATTCATGTCTGCTTTTTGTGGATGCACAACTGTTTTGGTAATGAGCAAGTGGACACCATACAAATGAACCAAGCTGTCCATTCTCTGAGGAATTCCACAAATGAACGTGCAAAGAAATCATACTATTTTCCCCTGTTCATTGTATAACATGCAATGTGACAATACATACAGTATCCCTGGAAAAATATACCTGAGGTCAGTTCTGCAGGTGGGGGGACCCCATGAATCTTACTGTGGGGAAGACAAGCAGTTTCACGTGTCACATGATATAGAAAAAAAGGCCAAAGGGAAGTGTAGGTTATTGACATTTCCTTTGCCATTGCTTCTTTGAGTGTCTCCACTGAGCCTATTTTTGAATTATATTTAGTTACCTGAGTATTTGTGGATACCTTTTGGAATATGCCTCATGATGATTCAAGATTCTCTGCCAGTACCCTTATCATTGACAACAGTCTCTGCTGACTCTGTATTTAAATGCAGTTTCTCCATGCTTACCTTAAATCTAGTCATCTAGTGCAGACCATTCCATTAGTTCCCACCCTGTGTACTCACATATACTATCCACTTCAGAAGAGATGAAATTCAGTGTGCATAACACTGGCCAGCAGCAAATAACTTCAGTCTTATTAAACTATAATGTCTCTTTGTTAAACCACCGGCTCTACCAACCATGTCATGGAAAGGGAGCATAGGATACTATAACTCCAACTTTTCCTCCAGAGACAATTATATACTTTGCCAAAGTGCCAGGGTAGTTGGGAACTCAATCTGTGGCTCATGGATGAGGTGATAACAAGGCTTTCAAGTTTTACCGCTATTTGTAACAGAGAAGGAAGGGGAGAGTGAGTACTTCTTCATATTTCTTTGATGGCATTATTTTGCTCTGACAGTAATTTAAATGTCTTTGGAAGATTGTTTATTTTTCTAATTAAAAGCTAAATCCTGCACTTCAGCTAGTTCAAGTCTCAAGGCTTTTGTTTGCTTGTTGAAATCACAAGGAGCTGCTGTGCTTCAAAAGGTACCACTTACATTACTGAGCTTAACTAAATATTTTTGCAAGTCCCACCAGGCCTCTAGAGATAAATTGAAGGCACGTTGTTCCTGTCTCCTAAACTCTAAATGGATACAGACAAAGTTTCTCCTTTGCATTTTTTAAGGGCATGCAGAGACGCCACTGAGATGAAACCTATGTTCAAATTGGATTACATTTCAACAGCATGTAGCCATTAATAATTTCTGTGTGCGTGTGTTATTTTTTAAAATCACTGACTCACTTTGGATCAAAAAAGCTTGGAAATAGTCACTCTTTCCAGGTGTGAAAACATGCTGTTCCCGTCTGTTAGTCCTTTTTTTCTTTACAGAAACAACGTTACTCCTCTCAATCCACCTTGGAAATATCCTCAGTTTTAATCCTTTACTTCAGGTCTGCATGCAGGTGAGACATCGATAAACAGTTGTATTGACAACAAGATCCTATTCCCTGAGAGTTCAGGTCCTAAACCTGAGACCAGAGTCCAAGTCCTTGTGACATGTTACATGGGGAGGAAGGCCATACAGTGTCACGGGTTAGATCCCTGTTGCTGTCACAGAAGTGAGACAGTCAAAGTTTGGCAATCTGGGTTAGCTTTCGGATCATCTGATGATGGAAATGGAAATAAGGACAATTTGGGCAAATGGGTCCAAAATTTCAGTAAAACCCAGATTACTGGGTAATATCAGTGATCCTGGAACTGTTTTTAAGGTGGGAGCAAGTCTGTGTAAGGTATAGTCAGGGAGTCAACAAATTACTTTTCCCATCCCATATTATTCAATCATCCTTAAATATGAAGATACTCATAAGCACAATGTGTACTTAGAGGTCCCCACCATCTCTTTTGGGTAGCTTATGCCCGTGTTCACAGGATAGATTGCATGCAGCCTCTGTTATTCCTGGAAAGGCATGGCTATAATAAATTTCTTAGTATTCCATGCCCTCCAGTATATGGACACATATGGCCAAGCAACATCAGACTATGGTCAAGATTGCAAAATTTATGAGGAAGATCACACAAGCTCGGAGAGGCTGCAGCAGTTTCCTTTTGCCTGAGCCTAATGGGAAAGGCAAGATTCCTCATGTTCCATTCCTCTCCCTTCTACTGGGTTGAGTGCAAACTATTTCTGAACTTTGAACTCAGTTTGCTCCAACTAAAGTAAGCCAAAGACAAAAAGGGAAAGCAGGAGGAGGAGAGAAAGACATCTGAAAAAGTGTCATGGCAAAGGATTAATAGGGAATGTCCATACCAAATTGTGATAGGTGGATGATATGGTGTCTCTGTGTTTGGATATATATTTTATCTTTAGTGCACTTCTGACTGATAATCTGTGAGGGGATCAGCTACCAACTGGACCAACTTGCCTTATCATTTCTGAGAAGACTGAGTCTTAGGGGTTGAGCCTCTTGCCCCCCGCCACCTTTCTCAGATCCATGTGTAATATAGCAAGCTAGAACCACTGTAGAAAGAACTACAGCTTTTTCCCCTCAACAAGGTCTCACATCCAATGTGGCTTAATTTATAGGCATTCCAATTGTTCATGCTGTCAGGGCTTGTGGAAGTCTTGTTTGCCAGGCCTTGTGGGTTATTTTCTAGGACCTGTGCTGTTACCCCCAGTACTTGTACAGCAAATAGGCTCACGAGATACAGTGCTGGCACTGCTCCAGATGGCAGGTTGTCCCCAAGGGCATGCATCTGCTGTTTCCCTCATCAGTTCTCTCCTCTCACTTCTGCCTTTTTTGGATGCACCAGCAGTGCATATGCGAGTTGCCCTGAACCAGGGAGCCCCGGCACTACCTTGAAATGGGTAGAGACGGGCACCCAGGCATTTAAGTTACCTTAGATACAGAACCCAAATCTCCTTCAGTGCTGCTCTCCTTGAGATTTGTGTCCTTTCCCAGAGAGCCAAAGAAGCACAGCAATTTCATGATATGCCAGCCATGAGATTGCCAAAACCCTGTAAAGCTGTAGTTAGGGTTCATATTGAACTTAGGGCTCCAAGACTAGGCATAATTCAAGGTAAATAGAAAACAAGGGTGAGAAGAAGAGTTCCAGATGCACAGAAGGTGTGTCTGTGCATGTCTGCAGTTTCCTGAATGGGTGTGTGTCAGGGTTAGTTTGAAGGGTACATAAGAGTCTGTGTTTTCATTTATCAATTCATGAGTCACATGGCATTGTCTTTACTGCAATCAGGTTTATTGGGATTCCGAATGTACAAAAGCTCCTTAGCTGAGAGATGCTATATGTGTTGTTGGGCTATAATTTATAGCATTCTTCACCATTGGCTATGCCAGTTAGGGCTGGCATCTAGAAAGCCATATTTTACTCATCCCTGCCTTAGCCCAAAGGACAGAAGGCCAGGAAGCTCCCTTCTCCATGCCTGTACCAGGCGGTGTGTCTATGGCACATTCTGCCCCAGCAATGTACACTCGAGTTGATTGACTTGGACTCAAGTTGAACTTAAGTTGCTTCAACTTGGATGCAACCTGACAATAAAGTACTCACTGACTCAGCTTGACTTGTGCCTGGTATATTTTTAGTGTCCACCGTGCTGCCCTTGGTTCAGTAACATAATACAATCATCCAGAAGAGTTGAGGTCTGCTCCACAGCCTGTCCCTGCTGCACATTGGAGGAAACTTCTAAAACTTTTCTAAGAGCTGAAGGCAAGATTTCTTCCCAGAGCACAAGATAACTTTTTCAGAGGAGAACAGCAAATGTTTAAGGGAACAGCCTTGAGGAAGAAGGATCCTTCCTTCTACAGCTTTTGGAGCTTCAGTAGTGCGGAGTAAGAAGGATCCTTTTCCCCACTTCTAAACTGCAGACTCTTTTATGCCCATTGACACAAAAGCCTCCAGCTTTGGGAAGGGGAGTGAGAAGAATCCTAGACCCTTTTCGCACCTTACCCTTTCGCGGAGCTGGGGTGCGGGGCTCGCACAAGAAGCCTGGGGAGGAAGGCTCTCGCGTCTCTGCTGCTTCGGCTCCGCAGCCGCTTCCTGGTCGCGCGAGTGCCCCGCCTCTTCCTTTCACAGTGCATCCTGGGACCTTTCCCAGCCTGCACTGCACAGGAAGTGCGACTGGCCCGGCTCCCGAGGCTCCGCATGCCAGGTAAATGTGCGAGCGATGCGCAACTGTGCAGCATTTTCGGCTTTAAGCCGAAAATGAAAAATTGCGTGGGCGGTCCGTGTCAGGCCCTTGAGTGTTGCGCAAATGTGAGTGCGTCGTGTGGACTGCTCCTCACATTTATGCTACACTCAAGGGGCCCTTTTGCTTCAGAAATGCCGTGCGGAAAGGGCCCTAGTCTCCATTTCTGAAGCTGCAGATAGCAAACACAAATGTGGAGGGCTGATTCTACTTAAAAATTGTTAAAACTGACTTTATTCCACTCTGTCCAGAAATTCTGGAATACAGGTTGGGGTATAAAGTTGGCTCCCAGACTTGAGACTTTAAGGTAGGGACTTGAGATGTCACTTGAGACTTGGAGTAAAACATTTAAATACATCCCTGTTTTGTCCTTCTTTGCAGCCGTTGCAGGCGTAATGGTGACCCATGAGAGAAGCTGAAATTGTGGGGAAATAATGGAGCTGAACTGGTGCTTCCTGGCAACAGTGGCTATTTTGGAGTACTTTGATAATTTGTTTAGTAGAGGTATTTCCATTTCTGGATTTATGTAGGTGTTACTGCTTATTTGCCTTATTGAACTGAATAGGTGTTTACTCATTTAAATTTTATTTTAACAACATGTTATTGAACAGATTTGTAAGCTGTCTTGTTAAATCCACTGAGCCAAAAGGCATGATAAAAATATGTTAATATACATATTAAGCTGAGTAAAGTAGACAACACAGAAAATGAACCAGCTGAACAACTCCCAGTTTGACCATGAAGCTCATAAGTTGCCTTGGGTGAGTCACTCCCTTCTTCTGTCCAACATGCATCATGAGGATACTGTGAAAGTAAAATGGGATGATCTTATATACTCTGCCCTGAACCCCCTGGAGAAATGTCAGCATACAAATATGATATGCAAAAATACAATAGCAGTAACCTAGCTGCTGTGAGCGTGCAAGAAAATCCATTTATTCACATAATTCATTAAGTGCAAATGTGATTCTTTTGAGGTTTTGGGTTGGTCTGATGATGTGCTCATAGAGATCCTGCTTCAGCTACGTGTCTTCGTTGAGTTCACTGTTAGGGAGCAGCCTGGCATGTGTGCATATTGCTGTTCTGAAATCATAGAGTTGGAAGGGGCCCCATCAGATCCAGTCTCCTTCTCAGTGCATGATTTCCAACTACAGCATTCCCAGCAGGTAGCGGTCCAGCCTCTTTTTGAAGACCTCCAGAGAGGGAGACCTGAACACCTCTCTAGGGAATTGGTCACATTGCCAAACTGCTTCACTGTCAAGAAGTTCCTTCTAATGTTCAATTGAAGTCTACTCTGCTGCAACTTAAAACAATTAGGCAACAGCAATCAAGCCTGCACCATCCTCTTTGTAGCAGCCCTTGTGGTATTTAAAGAGTGTAATCATGTTACCCCTTAGCCTTCTCTTCATCAAGCTGAAAATGCCCAGCTTCTTCAACCTCTTCTCCAATGTTTTGTTCATCGTACCTCTTATCAACCTTGTTGCCACTCTTTGAACTCACTTCAACTTGTCTATATCCTTCTTAAAATGAGGCTTCCCAAACTGTATATAGTATTCCAAATGAGACCTGATCCACACAGAATATAATGGGACTGTTACTTTCCTAGACTTTGAAACTATGCTTCTTTTACTGCAGGCTAAGATAGCATTTGCCTTCTTTGCTGCAGCATCACACTGCTGTCTCATGGTCCTTTTCACATGTAGTACTGCTGAGCCAAAATGAACCGCATTGAGTTCAGTGGGGTTCATTTAGCAATATCTACTCCAGCAACCTTCGTGAACAAAATTTTCTTTTAAAAAAGACCAATTCTCCCCAAGGCAAAATAGGTTAATTATCAAGAGATGGATAGAGAAAGATTCCAGACAATAGGTATTCTCTCTGCTAAATAAGGATGGTTACTTAAGCATGGATAGCTAAATATTCAAAATGCTATTGATTGTCCATACATGGATTTCACTTATAGTAGGGCTGCTCATTGCTGCTTTTTTTCACACATGGAAGCTAACAAAGGGCGTAGAACACTGGAGGAATATACAATAGGAAGAAGGTGGGGATAAAGAACTCTTGACTAACACATTGGAACAATGAGGCAAACTCAAGAGCACCTCCAAAAGACACATAAAAAGGATTTTAAACATCCTGGGAATGAGGAAGAAAAACAGAAGCCTCTTTTACTAATGAAGAAGACTTTGACGAAATTAGAGGACAGATTTTGGCACAGCATTGGAATTCACATTGTTTCTTTGAATCTTTCAGATTTGAAAGTAAGCCATCTTTTAGTCTTTGGGTCACTGATCCATAAAGTAATGAAAAATGCAACCTGAACATGCATGAGTCTATGCATACATACATAGTTAACTTTTAAGTTTTGTTGCTATTGCTCTTAAACACTGAAGAACATATTTTTTAAGAACAAAGAAAGAGCCATACGGCCTAAAAGTTTTAGCTGGAGATTGCAGAGACAAAACCTGAGACTCTCAATATACTAGGCCTGTCAAAAACTTCAGAAAAATCCAAAGACTGGATCTGACCAAGGACATGATTAATCAAACCTTTCAGAACATGGAAATCTCACCTTTTTAGCCTAGGTTCCTTTTTTGGCAAACTGCACATGGAACAGACCATTCTTTAGCAGTTGGGACAGTCCCCGCACTCAAGTAAGCATATAGAGCAGCACCAATGCTGGTGAACAGAGGAAAGTGAGCCCTCTTTTATTCAACTCTTTTATTACTAGTTTGGTGTACTTGTGTTCCAATTTCTCTTTCTATGTCACTTCCTTGATAAATATTTCATTCTTTTTCCCTACCTTTCCAGATCTTTTTCATTCTTTCCTTAGAATCTAATTTTTATACACACGAATGCACTCACAAATTCACTCCAGTGTTGCACTTTTGATCAAGCTTCCTTTTTTCGTTTTATCAAGCTCTTACTTTCAAAAGTAATGTAGTTAGAGAGAACTCCTTGGTAAACCGAAAATCCATTAGCATTTAATAGCTGTTCTGATTGTTTAGTTCAGATATTTACTCCATTTTAGTTGCTTGTTAGAGGATATTTTTTGTGTGGCAATGAATTAAATTTTCCATTATTTTAAGCTTTTTTAAGACAGTAAGAAAGAGGAAATGCGAAATGCTATGTTCAAATTAGATTATACCATATAATCTGCTGTGCTAGAGATCTTCTGAAATGTAAGTGATTTTGATATAGCAGTGCTGTGTAATTAGGTAAAGCTATTAGAGTTTTGTTGGTTATATTTCATCAACCTTGCTTAGTGCAGTGACTCCAATTGCAAACTAAATAAAATATTATGCGCTGAAGTAAAATTAAGGCTGCAGTCCTCTATGCATTTACTCTGGAAGAAGCCTTATTAAACTCAATGGGATTTAGTTGTGAGAAGACATGTACATAATTGTACTCTTAGGCTCCCATCCTATGATAATTACTAGCAAATAAGTTCTGCTGAGCTCTGTGGAATACTGTTAGAATACATAAGATGCAAGGTAAGGGTTCCTTTTTGCCATTAGTTCTTTTTGTCCTGTGTCCAGTTGTTAGCTGTGAAAAATGTAGTCTCTGTGATCTCATAGCATTTACCTAGGAATTGACTTACCATTCAGCAATTAATTCAGCAGCATCTAGTTGGGTGAACAATTGGATTTAGGCCATTGTCTATACCAGGGCTTATGTATTTCTTTCTCCTACAACAATAGAATCCTATACATGTTTGCTTAGAAGTAAGCCTCAGTCAGTAAGTCAATGAGACTTACTCCAAGGTATGTCTGTAAAGGAAGATTGCTTTGGGCCTAGATAGCAATGGGTGCTACAGGGGAAGGGTATGAGAATGTAGCTCCCTCAAATAAAAATTCTGCCCCCAATAAGACTTTCCTTCCACCCTCAAATTTCTAGCATTACAGATACATCAGTGGTGGAGCTTGGAGTGTGTGGAGAGGGAGTAGGAGGGAGAGGAGCTACAGTGTGAGAGGCATGGCCACTGTCCACAGGGGCATGGCTCCGGTATGTGGGGGCCAGAGCGCATGGGGGTGAGGCTATGGCCAGGATGCCCTAAAAACACTGCCGCTCGGGACGAATTGCCTCTCCCACCCCCATGTCCCTATGCGACTGAATTACATAAAACTACAGTCAAGCATTTAGAAATTCAGTTTAAACATTGAAAGAAAGGAGAGAAACAAAGTTACCAAGGAAATGTAAACTCTAGATTTTTTGGTTTGAATGATTTCCATTGTCTCACTCTCTGCAGTGCTAGGAATTTGAGGACTAAAGGGAAATTTCATCTAGAGGAGGAGAGTTCTTATGGTGAGGGGATGTCCTTATTTTGCTCCCTTGTAGCTGCACCCCTACAGATATCCAAACATTTGTTATCCTTACTGCTCGTGCAATAAAGCTGGATCTGGGACCATACTAAATACTTACTGTTTTATTTCCTTGTAAGTGACCATTGTCTGTACCTTCAGCCTGTCGAAGCCTTCTAGCAAAATATTCCTCATATTTACCAAACTGATGAACCTCCCTTGACCAAGTAATATGTCACTGACACAAAGCACAGCCAGACATGCATTTACAGTGATAACAGGGAAGGATTACGGTGAACAAAAGCAGCACAGGGAGTTGGCGTATGGAAACAGAAAACAAACAGAAATGTTTAGAGGGAGGAGATGCTTTTCCTACTTATTTACCATATATACAGACAGACAACTAATTACAGTCCAGATACTGTTGGACTGTAATTCCCATTATGCCTACACAGCATAGCACCAATGGTCATGGATGATGGGAGCTGGAGTGCAACAATACCCCCTTGTCCCTGTGTTGTAATTGATGAACCCTGAAAGTCTATCTACAACATTAATAGATGAAGAGTTTTAGATTCCAAGGTGGCTTTTAAAAGCACAGACATTACCTCTTCTTGTATTAGAATTTAAACCAGGTCTCCACATCAACATTATAAGAACATTTCCCTCCCCCTCCATGTCTGTTTATCCTGTTTTTCTTTCTCCTCCTTCTGTATGCCCTCTTGGGTCTCCCCCTCTATATACCATGATGCATCTGATATAAATTATCCAACTGTGCTGCACTGTAGAAAAGATTGCAGATGGCAGGCTGTTTGACAAGTCAATTCCCTTCTTGCCATGTTTTCTCGATTTGCTTAATCTATTTCTAGCTATCTGCTCTGTTTGTTTGCTTATTTATTTATTCAGGTGCTACTGGTTACCTTTAAAACGTAGCTCATGGCTCCAGGCCCAGCACTGCTCAAAAGTTAAATGAAAATGCTTTCTTTAAAGTAGGATGTTCAAAGAACTGAGAGCCGGTGTGGTCCAGTGGTTTCAGCATTGGACTATGACTGTTAAAACCAGGGTTTGAATCCCCCACTCATCTGTGGAAACGGGGTGACTTTGAGCAAGTCACACTCTCTCAGCCTCAGAGGAAGGCAAAGGCAAACCCCCTCTGAACAAATCTTACAAAGAAAACCCTATGATAGTTTCACCTTAGGTCTCTACAAATCAGAAACAACCTGAAGGCACACAACGACAACGACAACATCGTTGAACAAATCACTAGAGCCCTTTGTGTACCATACATCAATAGTGCGTTGTCCCATTACAATCCCAACATTGCCATTTCCATGATGGTGTTCGGTTAGGAACAGACTCTACTGCACCCTTTCACCTTAAGCGGATGAGTACTGCTATTGCCACTGGTGCCCTTTGCACTACAGTATCATTGGCCAGTCTCTTTCCCTGCCTTTTCCCTGCCCCACAGATCCTGGCTGTTGTTGTAGTTGGGTTTTTCTTGGTAAGCCGGTACACTTGCATTTCATGTTTGCACTATAATGCTTAAAAATATATTTAAAAATTAACTCAAAGGAGAAATTTAAAATAAACAGAGAGAAGTGATAGACTTTGAACTTACCATACTATGGGAGTGGCTGAGGGAGGTACAACCTGGGCACACCTACACCCTGCCCACTCCTGGATTGGTGACAACAGGAAGCACTATCAAGCACTATTGAGGACCTGTACTGACTAGGCTGATGGGACTGTAGTGCCAAAGAAGGCTATTAATGTTTTTTTTTTCCCTAGAAATGAATTAGGGCTGATTTGCAATGTGTGGAAATGTGACAGCAGCTGGTTAGTTATGACATTGTGTGGTAGCACGGGTCCTGGTCTGGGAACAATGTATTGCTGTGGTGGGATGACGATGTCATGCGGAAAGGGCCCCAGCTCTTGCCTAATGACACAGTTACCAAATCCAATCATTCTTTCAGCCTGGCATACCTAGAATGGAGATATCACATTGGATTCAATTCAATCTGCAGCAAACCACATTCTAGGCAGGTCTGCCATAACAGAAGATTCACTGTCTTTAAATATGAGCAAAACCATCCTGCCTGGCTCAAAGTGTGGCCCGGAATAACTTTCTGGGATGTGGGATACCGTAGCCTGCTTTCAAATGGGTCCTGATTTGCTTCATCCAACTTCCAGCCCCCAGTAATCAGCATTCAGTGGGGGAAAAGACCTGTCAGATTGCTCTAATGTCCACTGGCATCCCTCACTTTCGGAACCTGTTTGGAAGGCTAGGATAGCCAATCTCTACCAAGAGATGCAGCAGAGTGATTACTTGTGTTCCCCTAAACCAAAATCCTCCCACCAGCGTTGGACTTCTAATTGATGTGACATAAACAAACATACAATCAAATCAAATAAAGTGAGCAGCAGTATGGAGTAGGCAACCCCGACAAAATGGCCAGTCAGAAATAATCACTGAAATTACTAAACAGCCCCATAGAAGGTGACTAGCATAAACCCTATATGGTTCAGCTCCAGGTTATTGGAGGCACCATATTCTCCCTTACGAACCTGCCTGTGATTTGAAGTCTTCAGGGAAGGCCCTTCTCTCTGGCCTGCCACACTCACAGGTACATCTAGTGGGAACATGGGAGAGGGTCTTCTTGGTGGTAGCTCTTAGGCTCTGGAACTTCCTTCCAAGAGAGGTTAGACTGGCACCCTCTCTGTATCTTTCCATAGTCAAGTTATGACTTTTTAAAAAGGAATTAGCAGACCTCTGAAATCTTACTGCTTATGGGGATTTGGTCCTGCAGAATTGTGTTGTATTGTCTGTGTTTTGTTTATTTGTCATTTTTAAGAGTGATGTTTTTTAACTGGTTTTCGCTTTATGGATAGTTTGTTTATATTTTTAAGTTTTGTATTTGATGTACTTTTTAGCCATGTCTCTTTTAACTGTTGTAAGCTGCCTTGAGTCCCAAACTGGGAAAGAGGTGGGATAGAAATAAATATAGAAATAATAAGCCCATATTGCATTGTGTTTGTGTGGAGATAATTAAACCATATTGTCATTAGTCTTTGTTTGGGGCAGCATTCAGTAGACTTAAGGACAACAATATGGAACACAGAGGATTACATTTGGCAAAATGTTTCTGGAATGTTTAAGGTTTTCTGGTAGATTTTCTGAAATTATGAACAAATTATTCTGCATGTAATTTATTGGGTCTGTTCTTACCCATCTTGGTTGTAAGTATGACCTTCTCTCTCAAGCTGAGAAGCAATAAGCCTGGACCTATCTTTAGGAAAGTGATGTATCTGCCCCCAGCAGCAGATCTGGGGTGCTATGAAAGGGCAACAAATTGTTAATTGTTTCATTTTCTATTATTGTACTTTTACTGTCAACAATGAAGTGAAATGTCCCTGTGAATTTTTTTCATCATCTGTCAAAATAATTTTCCTGTCCCTGGGTACTTCTCAGTCTTTGAGGTCTGTCAGTCGCTGCTCTGCCTCAGGCTGCAACGTGTTTCAGGATAGTCCCAAGAAGCAGAAAGGATTTCTAATTTCCTTTCTCTTCTTCTGTTCGCTAGCATACTTAGCTTGTCTCTGAAGCTAAGGCAGATTTCTCTAGAGGAAAGTTAGCTAGACAAGGGCATACTATTGCAATTTAAAGTACATGCTCCATTAAGGGTGCTGAGTAAATGTGTGTCAGTTGCAGGAGAAGCTCCAACTTGGAAGCTCAGGTGCTTTTGGCCAAGCCTTGCAGGATCCACAGCTTTCTGATTAGCAGAGATAAAGGTGATGTCATCTGATACTAACTCCAGACTTTTCTGCCCTTGTAATTGACACAGTTGCTGGGGTGGTGGTGGTTTGATTTTCCTAGCAACAATATATTGTTTTGAGTTATCCATATGGTGATACAGAAGTGTACATGTTTGCCCATGAGAGTTTTGGGTTGGTTTTTGGAAAGTAGCTATGGGGACACTCCCCATGAAGACTTGGACACCAAACTTTATCACACCTATTCTCTCCTGCAAAATAGTCTTGCAGTCTAGGGAATTAGTTGCTATGGATTTTCACAGGTGATCAGTCAGTATTTTTTTTCCTGACTGACTTTTATCATCAGGTCCTTCAGATTATGTTGGTTCCTTTCTACTTCTTTCACTGGATATTCCATGTCAAAAACAACAATAACCTGCAATTTCTTACTAACCTATGACCTTTCTCATAAATCTAATTATGAATTCTCAGCTCACCTCCTAAGGGGCCCAGTGACAACTCATACTCTCCTTAATTCAAACCTTTTTCTAAGATTTCATGTGCTTGCTTTCTCTTTGTCTTTATTGATTGATGAAGCCTTGGTTTTGTATTTTGTTCCATATTCTCCATCATTCTTAGCATATTTGCAATTATCCCTGTTACCAAGGTCATGGTTCATATTTTAATTAATTAAGTCCTTTCCAGGATCAGTCTAGGCAGGAATGAACTAGAGGAGGGCTGGAGACCTGGGTACATTCACTAAAATACAGTGCCTATATAAGAATGCTCAAGTGAATGAAGCCTCCTGTATGTGAGATTTGTACTCAAGAGAAACAGAACACACAGCTTGTCCATGCAGGAATATATGTTCACTGGTTCTATTTACAGACTCAGGGAATATACGAACATCTGCACCAATAGACAAGTTGTTCTATCCCAGTGGTTCTCAACCTGGGGACTAAGGACCCCTGGGGGTTCACAAAGTCCTTACACAGATCCCATGAAGCCTTGTTGCTGAACACCATCAGCAGTGGCAGCAACAGGGATATGGCAGTGGGGTGTGTGTATGGGTGCCTACTATTTGCAAACTACTCCCTCATTTGCAAAAAAGGCCTGCGTAGCAATCCCAGTAGAGAAGCGAGTCCTGAGGTCAGGTTTACTATCTAAAAAGACCCTATAAAGAAAAAGGAGGGTGGGAAGAGGATGGCAAATTCCTATAAGAGCGAGCGCTTGTCAGAGAAACTTTTCATGGGTGGCTGAGGGTGAACGGAAGAAAATGGTGGTGCCCCCACTGAGAGGAGGCCCGGCTTCTGTGTCTCCATGGCAATGTCATCCCATGCACACCATGTTGAATCTTGTATTCTCTCATGCGAAAAAGTCACCTCCTGCACCTCCCTTTTCCTGGGTGCCTCGGAAACAAAGGAACACTAGGCCAGTTTCAGTGCCTGCACCCCTCCTCTGCTGCCGTGTCCCTGATGAAAGGGACATGGCAGCAGGCATGTCCACACACCCAAATTATGACTCTGGAGGCCAGGGTTTGAATTTCCACTTGGATATGGAAACCCAGTGGGTGACCTCGGCCAAGTCACATTCTCTCAGCCTCAGCAAAGGGCAAAGGCAAGAATCTTGCCAAGAAAAATCCCCATGATAGGATCACCTTAGGGTTGCGAAAAGTCATTTTTCAAAGGGGAGAGACATCATGGCTAAAAAGAACCTTTCCCTGTGAGTGATATTTTGTCGTTTTGTGCCTTCAAGTCACTTCTGACCTATGGCAACCCTAAAGTGAGCCTCTCATAGTTTTTTGTTTTTGCAAGATCTGTTTTGAGAAGGGGTTTGCCTTTGTCTTCCTTTGAGGATGAGAGAATGTGACTTGCCCAGTCTCTGTGCAGGATTTGAATCCTAATCTCCAGAAGCCCTTAATAAATAAATACATACATACATACATACATACATACATACATACATATTTGAATATTTAAATAAATATTCAAACATTTAAATCTAAATTTAAATATTTAAACCTTGGGATAAGTTTTTTTTTTTGCAGAGTGAGAGGGTCCCTGGCAAGAAATTATATTTACAGGGGGTCCCCAGTAAAGAAAAGGTTAAGAACCACTGGTCTATCCCATCTCTATAAGTTAATTGCTACCCTGGATGACACCCACACAGGAATTTGATATTGGACTTCTTTTATACTTCTTCTTTTGTTTCATGATAGATGAGCCAAAGTGGGGAAGTTCTACCTCTTGATGATGCTGGCTGTTGGAAAACTGAAGGCTTCCAGCATGGCTGCAGAAATTCTGGAAGCAGCCACATCACAGCAATAGGACTGCCCCAAATGTTTTTCGAGTCCAGCTCCATGCCCCATATCTCAGAGGATGTCTGTTGTCTCTGCTTGACAAAAACAATCCAAAGGATCAAGCATCCATTTTTATATCTGCACTGATCATTGCAACTCCCAACCTCCAGCCTGTTCTTCTCTTACTATCACACATTGTTCCGGTCAAAGCTAAGCTGTTATGATGATTCACCTTCCCCCTGGCACTTTGTCAAAAGTAGCTAATAACATCTGCACACATTCTAAATATCAAACAAATCTATTTAATAACACTCATATTTCAGGAATTATTTATATGGCTCTGGGTTTCTACTTCCAATGAAATTCTTAATATCTTTTGAGCACCTAATACCATTTCTATTCATGTAAGTACTCTTAATTAGAAGATGATTTCCCCCACTCCCAGGTCATCTAATTCCTTGAACATGGTCAGGAGAATAAGTCACTGCTGGAGTTCATCTAATTGGTCTACTACAAAAGAAGGGAAATGTCTAGCTTATAAGATATCAATGACACTCTAATACTGCAGGGAAATTTCCTTCCATCGTTTAATATTACTCTGATCTGCTTCAGCTTGTTGGTGGAAAGGAATTTTTGTGTTCCGGTGGTTTCTTCTCTGCCAAATTGTGTCTTTAGGAAATATTAATGCTGTTTTGTGAATGTGGGTGTTATAGTTGGATAGGACTGGGCAGCTGACTGTGCTGCTCAAAGATGCTGTGGAAAAGAGATGGAGAGAGAAGCTGGAATGGACAATCACAATGGAACCTATGATACTTTTATAAACTATAGATCTCTCTTTTTTCCTAGAGGACTAATTAGATGAACTCCAACAGCTCCAAGAAAGCAGTTCTCTAAACTTTCCCTCACTGATTTGTCTTGATATAGGTCCATTGAGCCTCTGAATATTAGAAAAGGGTTTTTTTCCTCTTTTTTTCACATTAGCTGGGAGGACAGGTAGGCAGCTTTTAATAGATGTTTTGGCAACTCCAATAATATAAAAATAAATGGTTTGATTTTCTTCCTTTCTACTCAAGCTTTCTGTCAGTCATATAAATTCTATTTCAAGATATTTCAGGGAGCGCAAAAAATAATAGGATAAAAATGGCTCATTTCACACTGCTTTACCTCCTGAGAAATGCAGCCTTTAATTTGGTTAAAAAAAAAGTATTAGGACATTGCACTGACTCAGAACTCAGGAAAGGTGTTTGTTTATACTATAGCTGCCAGAATCCCCAGCCAGCATGCCCACAGGCTTGGGGATGCTGAAAGTTGCAGTCACCACAAAGCAACTTTCCCAAGCCCTCCCTTAATTGAAGAACTTAAAACACTACAGAGGTTCTCCTACCAAAGCTCCACTGAAATACACAGGAGCAGCAGACAGCAGAAGGCCATCATAACCATGCTGATACCACAGTCTGGACAATTACTTTTTAAAAGGAATACATTTCTGTTATTCTTTATCATTACATTTACAGTGTTGTTGTTTGTTGAAATATTGAATTAAGTAACACATTACTGGTTCTACTGCACTTTAACTTTTTTTTTACTTTCCATTACTTTTTTTTTAAAGATGAGAGTTGATAAGAACAGTACATAAAAACGGAACTACTGTCAAAATACCTCAGAATTCACTTAAAAAGTAACTCATCAAACTGATAAAGCAACTTTCCCCCTATTCACTGCATTGCTTTTCAAAAGACAATTAAGCAACTTTGCTGGTAACTTGTTCCCTCCAGCCTCTTGGCCTAGACCAAACTAGACACAACGCAGCTATTTCAGCTTCCCCGAGCCGTAATAGCTATGGTAGCAGAACCAGTCCTACCATTAGTAGGCAAAATGAAGCAGCCACTTCAGAGAGCAGATTTAGGCTATCATGAAAAGGCAATGTTTATTAGCAATTTGTTTTGTTATTATATTTGGACTGTCAGGAATGGAAAGATGTGTCTCTGGGATTTTCTCTTAGATGTGCTGAGATTTATTGACTGGATTGGAAGTATTTAAGTACCTTTGTTTGAATGGGTCAGAGAATCACTTGCTCTTCCACCTCAGATACAAAAATGCCTGAGGGCAGTCCTGTATAGAATTTGCTTAGAAGTGTGGCTGTATGTTCCCACTTCCTGCCACTTGGCAATCAATGATTTAGAGCAGGAGTTGGGAAAAGAGAATGGGAAGTATCACAGTTTTAAGTAAGTCTTACTGCACAGTATAGAAGGGTAAGTACAAACAGACAGTGATTGTTTTTGGCATCAGCCAAACATTTATTATTGCAACATATAGGTAGACTCTTATGGTCAGATGTTGATTTACCATTTTGGACCCTTTTCCTCTTAACATGCCTTGGCCCATGGCTAAATCTGAGGTTTTGATTGGAAGTAAATGGAAACCTTTCCTTTCCAAACTTTTCTGTCATTTTCCTCAACGCTGCATATTCTTGAATGGATGCATAAAGGTCAGTACAATGGCACCTTGTGCCTGACGATGCAATGTCAAAACCCAGGGTACACCACAGAGAAGTTATGGATATAATTCACAAAATGTAAATTGCACCTTAGAGGTTTATAATTATGGCTCTTCTGCATTCTCTTTGTTAGAAGGTCAGACTCCCTTGAACCATAACCCAGTAAAATCATTGAAAGAACCTAAGGGAAGAAAAGATCAAACTGGATCTGGGTGAAATGATAGCAATTTCACATTACTGTCTTCCTGGAAGGCAATATTGCTCCTCTGCTAATTAGTCACTTTTGCTACATCACTGCAACCTGCCCTCCCTCTGTTTTAAAAATCAATTTACAATTTACCTCCACTGTCTACTGGTTTCCCTTGGAAAGGGCATTTAAGAGATTATGGGAAATTAAAAACTAATGAAGTCTGCAGTCCACTTGGAAATCATTAGCATTCTTATACATCGGCCATATCTTTTGCACTGATACTTTTTACTCCCTGCATTTTCCTTCTGGACTGAATCAAAACATAGCCCCCAAAGCTGCTACCATAGGACTGAGAGATGCATAGGAACCACAGTAAACGCCAACCATCCTGATGTTTAACATATTTGGGAAATTTGGGAAACAGTTACCTTGAGACCAAGTTCTGCCATTCTTTGTCTCTCTTCCATTCTGATTAACATGTAGGACATTAATAATTATTTATATGGGTTTTACAAAAGGATAGAACAGACAGAAGGAATCAAATGAGTCACTGTCAAACCTAACCAACTCATAGCTGTCTAGCATACATTCAGTCTAAAGCTTAGAAAAGTTTTCTTTTTCTTGGTACTACAATTCTCAGCTTCCCACTGCCAGTGACCATGTTAGCTGGGTGAATCAAGAGAGTAGTAGTCCACAAAAGTATTTTTCCCCCCAAGTTTTGAATCATTTAGTCTGTCAATGGTGTAACCAGGCTGCTGTGTTTGTAACATGCCATCAAGTATTACTATCTTTAAAAAAAAAAATCCTTAATATAGCATCAAAGTAAATTGTCACCTCACTGTCTTCCCCAGCCCAATGAATTGTGGTGCAAGGATAATTTCTGAAACATCTTGAATGTAATGACTACTACTTCAATACATTTAATCATGTTGTAAAACACAAGACGCTTCAGCATTTTGAACATTTAACCAGAATCTTACATTGTCGAGCATAGGACCCAGTGATGGTGTTATACTTTACTTATATCCATTGAATACATTTACAGCCATATTCCTTGAGACACAGAGGGTGATATGCTCAGAGACAAATAAATACTTGCTTTGGAGGAGCTTCTTCATCTTACACAAGCTTTAGGATAATTATGTACCTTCAATAAGCTCTCCGTAGTACTTAATTTCTTACACATAATTAGGCTTCCTGACTCTTTCAGCTATAACCAATCTGTGACGGCTCATTCACACATGCTGAGAGCGACGGAGGAATTGATCCATGTATTCACAACTGTTATGGCTCATACACATCTGCTTAGAGATGGAGGAATCCACTTATTAACAGTCTGTTTCACTTTTGCATGGATTCACCCACAAGACACCATACCATCATAATCTTCCTAGCCTGTTCTGATTTTGGAAGCTAAGCACGGTGCATCCTCCTTAGTACTTGGACGGGGAACTTCAGGGAATACTAGGGACCTCTAGGTCCAGCTAGGAAAGAATCCTTCCTGCAGCCCTGATGAACCACTGCCAGATGGAACAATGTTCTGATTCAGTATAAAGCAATTTCCTGCATTCATAAATCCTATGTCATTAACCTGTTTCCATTTTAACCTATGAATTTTTAATAACCTCCACACACAAAAAAAATCACATTTCAATAGGACATATTTGCAAATACATTTTTCTTCCAAAACACACGCTTCTAAACAGATTTGTTTGGCATAGAAGTTGCAAAGTAACATTCAAGGAGTGTGAAATCCAATAAATAACTTAGTTCTGATTCACACATTGATCTAGAAGGTGAAGTTCCAGAAAGGTTTGTATCAGAATTTGGAAAGATCAGACTCCACAAGCATTCTTATTATTCATGACTTGATTTGTTGATAAACTAACCACGAGGCCATGGCAAGCATACTTGCTACTTCTGACAAGGTGGCAGTAGAGATTAGTTAACTTGACGGGGGAGAGGGTAGGGAATCCACCACTACTGGCTTCACAGGCCTTTTAAAGCAATCTTAAGCGGGGAGGGTGCAAGGAAGCCTGTTCATTCCCGTAACTGTAGGAAGGGCTCCTCCAAACCAAATGAACTAACTTAGAATTCTAATCCCTCCAAAGGGAGACCTCTCTTGTCTTCTAAAACTATACCCCTTTAGTGGGAGAGGAAAAAGAAAAAAAAGTTCCTAAAACAGAGGGGGAAAAATATCCTAAAATCCTTACAGAGCCAACATGCTGTAGTGGTTAAGTGTTGCATTTTGCCCTTGGAGATTAGGGTTTGAGTCTTTGCTCAGCCATGGAAACCCGCTGAATGACCTTAGGTGCGTCACATGCAGCCCCAGAAAACCCTGCGATAGGTTTGCCTTAGGGTCACTATAAGTCAGAAATGGCAGCAGCAACAACAACAACAACAGTAGTGTAGCTTGCCACTTCTGTTACATGCAAAGATATGGAATGGATATATTGTTACAAATAACCTGTTTTTCATTGAGGGCTACCTCCACCATTAGGCAGAGAAGCAACTGGCAGTTGCTGTGGGGTAGCAATGGCAGCCTCTTCTCACTTCTCTAGCTTCCCTAACTGTCCTTCTTCTTTTGGGAGGAGGACAGAGCTATGGGCATACTCACCAACAATACCTTTATTCAGAAGTAATTACTGCCACTTATAGTACCACTGTCAAGAAAGAGCATAATCTTAACCAGTGAAGGTGGGCAAAGGCCAGCTGTGCTGATACTAGGCCAGCTGAAGTTGTGCCAAACAGCATACCCTCCAACTATCCTAATTTGGCAAGGACAGTCCCAATTAATCCTTTGTTGTCCCATTTTTTTTTCAGTTGCATTTAAAACGTCCAGTTTCATTCTCCTATTCCTACTTTCTCCTTTTGTCCTCAGCAATCGCGTAGGGACAGGGGGGCGATGGGGGCGATTCACCCTGGGCGGCAATGTTTTTGGGGTGTCTCGGCCCGTAGCCATGCCCCCGTGTGCCCTGGCCATGCCCCATGTGCCCTGGCCATGCCTCCATGCATGGCGGCCACGCCCCCATGCTGTAGCCCCCCCCTCCCCTCCCATACACTCCAAGCTCCACCACTGGTCCTCAGCTTATTTCAATTGCTGCAAATTGAGTTCAAGGTGCAAGAGTAATTTTCACCCAGATAACTCAGTGGAGAGAAAAGGAAAGGAGGTGGCAAAATCTTGCTCAGGCAAAAGCAAATTGCTGAGGCATCTCCTAGCTGGTCTGTTTGTTCTCATTAATAACATTTACACATTCTGATGCATCTTGGCCCACATGCTCTTCTTGTCATCTGTGAAATACTGGAGGGCATGTATGTGTATCACATAATTGGCCTCTTCTCTCTAAACTAGTCCTTAATCGGGTAAAAGGATGCTATCTCCTTACCAGTGCAGAAGTAAGATTAAGTAGCCAGTCCAGCAGGCCTCTGCAAATAGAATGGAATGCTGAACCATCTTTCTTAGGCAGAAATTTCTTAGGTAGTAAAATATCTTAGGGTTGGCCTAGCTCCCGTTTCTTGTTTGATTAATGTTTGTCTATCATGGTCCAAAGGACTTACTCTGTTGACTGAGGTGCTCCTTGTTGTTTGGCTCACTTCTGTTGAGAGCAACTGTCTTATTACCATAGGCAGAATATGAATGAAACCCTTACAATTTACTAGGTACATGTTATGATTTAAAAGTCACTGCTAGGCATGAAGGAAACTCTGGTGAGATAACATGTAGTGTCACGAAAAACTGTATGTGTTCTGATAGCAGGCAATGAAGTGCTGGCTTGTTTTGATTGATTCATGTGCTTCGGGGAAAAGGACAGGATTTTCTTTGCTTCAGATGATTCCCTGAAATGGAATACTGAAATTCAGAATATTATGCACCATATTTGTGCAGCAAATATATCTAGTTTTTTTTTTCTCTTTCCAACTATATGAATAACAAAATTGATGTGTCTGTTTAAGTTCAATTAAAATGTTACAATGCTTTTGACACAATCATAATGGTGCTTCTCTAAGATATTTTTTATGGTGTTTTTCTTTTGGCTGCAACTCTCTAAAGCAAGCTGCCATTTTCCACGCATTAAAAGGAAACTGTTCAGGATTTGAGACTGCAAATTATTCGTGGTGGTAGTAGTAAAAATCAGCAAATGTTGCTTGTTAGGTAAAAATCAGCAAATGTCGCTTGTCAGGTTATCAGAGACCAAGCAACATCTGCTGAAATTCCCTCTTCCACATAACTACTAAAGTTACAGGAAGTCCCTCCAGTTTTAACTCTGGCAAACCTAGAGTGGGTGAACTGCTGGAGGGGAGGTTGGTCTGACCCAACTTTGGTGAATCTCATCTGGAAAGTTAGCCAAGGGGAATTTTTATGATCCATAAAAGCTCTCTCGTGGTCACTAGGAGAATTTTTCACCATAAGACAGACTTTGAACATCTGTATTTGGTTTGAGACCAGAAACACAGATAATGGTTACCATTGGTGTACCTTTTCTACAGAAGCTAGTTAAGGGGATCTCAGGTACGGTGTTGGAGATCCCAGGGCAATTGTGCTGTCAGGCTTCTATATTAATGCTAAAGCTGCCTTGAGTGGTCTGTTTCAGGACTTTATGGTCTCTATGGAGGATATAACACTGTGTCAGTGTGTAGCTCGCTCAACACATAGGGCAAGATACATTCTTGGTCTGTTATTTCTTCTGTATGAGAAGTTGTCTGATGATAGGAAGGGTTAAAATGGCCCTCTCATCATGGTCGGATCACTTCCTTGTGAAATTTGCTCTCATAGCTGATGTTCACCTCTACAATGGTGGAGACTTATTAAAATGATCTGCCCCTTAGATGAACAGTATCTAAAGATTTCTGAATGCTTTGTGAGGAGTTACCAGTGGCTAGAGCTAATGGTTCAGCTGAGGCCCTGGTTTCAGTATGGCATGATAAAATGGGGTAGACCATCAATGTGGCTGCTCTTGATTTCTTTCTCCAGTGCTGTGGAACTTGATTGCCTCTGTGGTCATTTAGGTGATAAGACAGGGTGGATATCAGTTAGAGCACCTTTGGCATAGGACTTGCTGTGGAGATCACTGAAGACATGTGTGAGCTCATAACCACTGCCATTTCTGCACTACACTGTTATAGTACTATTATTCCACTTTCAATGTCCTATGGAATCCTGGGGTTTGCAGTTACTTCTAAACTGCAAACCCCAGGATTCTATAGGATGTTGAAAGTGGAATAATAGTGCTATAACAGTGTAGTGCAGAAATGGCCCATGTTTACTTTGCAGCTGTAAAGGTGCCAAAACGGCCAACTTTGCCGCAGCTATTGTATCCTCAAATTTCTGACCTGTCCCAAGTAGTCCTTTTTGGCAATTGTGCTGTGGGGTGTCATAGGGCACAATCCTAACCCTATAGTGAACTATGCTTTGCTAGTTTTAACCCTAGATAACTGTAATGTGCTGTATGTGGGACCGGATTCAGATGGTGCAACTAGTGCAGAATCCAGCAACTAAGCTGATTAATTAATCATCTTACTGTGCACATAAAGATTTTTGGATGAAAGATCTACACTGGTTGCCAATGAGATATTGAGCCATTTTCTAAGAATTACTCATAGTTTTGAAGATTTTATGCAGCAAAGGACCAGGTTATCTGAGAGCCTGCCATCTCTGATATAGATAGCCCAGATCTGTATCTTCTGGTTGGTGGGATTCTGTTCATTGTCCCAAGAGCTAGTGAGTTTCATTTGGCTGTGGTGCAGATGAGGTCTTCTCTGTTCTGGCTCCCAACATGTGGAATGGTCTCCCTAGGAAAGTAAGTGAACTCCATCAATTCACCTAACTAGATGTTCAACGAGGCGTTTTTCTAATTGTTAACTCCATCAGTTACCAGTTACTCTTGTTTTTAAGGAATGGTTTTATGGATTTTATTTATTTTATCCTTTTAGCTACTTTTTATTGCATTGGTTTTTATTGTGAAACATTTTGGGATTGTTTAAAATGAAAAACAATAAGTAAGTGTTTTGAAATAAATAAATAACATTTATAAATTCCAATTTTTAAGTTCAGTTTTTGTTTTCTGATACATAGAAGACACATTTAGAGCACAGCCATCTATCTCCAAATGAGTTTGAATTTTCGTCTCCTCTAGATGGAAGTGAAGCCAGAAGGTTAACACCTACTGTTTCCTAAAACTCACATAAATGCTTTTAGCCAAATGTAAGGCCTTTTCCACATGTGGGGTGGGGGGAACGGGCAAAAACGCCCAAAAACGGAGCTTACCTGAAGCTGGGTAAGTCCGTCGCCATGTGGAGCAGCACGAGCTCACTGCTCCGCAGTCCTCCAGCGTCCCAAATGGCGGCTACCAGTTGGTGGAGGCTCTCCACCAACCGGAGAAGCTCGCCAGCTGGAAGCCCGCCCCCGGCAGATCTGCAGACACGCACTTGCGTGCGCCTGCAAATCCACTTCGGAGCCGGGCGACGGAGCGGCACGGCGCTGCACGCTCCGTGCTTTTTAAAAACCTCGAAAAAGAGGTTTTTAAAAAACACGCAGCGCGGCTAGTTCCGGCCGCTCCTGAGTGGATTCTGGTGTGGAACTACAAAAAGGAGTCCACGCCAGTCCACTCTATGGTGTAGAAGACCTCCATGAGAGGTCGCTCTGCACCATTTCAGAAGCCCGGTATGGAAATGGCCTAAGATGTAGTAAGGGTTTTTATGAATTGAAGGACGGTTGACACTTTAAGCCTTTCTTGCTGACATTACAAGAAATTCACCTTTTTTCCTTTTTAATTTCTCATTTTATTATTCCAGGTTAGGTTAATGGAACATTACTTTTCATTTGCCTTTTTTTTATTTAAGTAAAAGGTGCACTGTTGTATTAAATTTCAAGAGTTTTTGCATTATGGTTGGATTGCTTGGATTGATGTCACACTCTCAGATGCCTTTTGCAGATCAAATCAGATTTTTATGAGCGAAATTGAGAGAAGCACCTTTAAGGGTGAAATCCTGCACTTATACTTCTGAAATTAAGTGCCACTGAACTTCCCTTCTTAATAGGTATGGGGTGCCATGCCAATCACTTTAAACCTGAACCAAACCATACTGAATATTTTCATAACAATATCCTAATTAATATTAATTTTAACTGCTTCATTAAAAAAAATAAATTGCAGTGAGAAACTATTCATATTTACTTGGAAGTAAGTCTTACTGTGGAGGGATCTGCTTCATAAGGTTAGGAGTGCATGTCAAAACAAAGTATAAGAGGACAGATTAAAATATTTTAATTTGATGGGAAATGTATTTAATAAAGACATATTTGCTTAAATCTGCCTTGGCTTGAATAGTGTTTGCTTATTGATCTTGATTACATTTCTCTTGTGACTGATGAGTCCTAGCATTATATTATGTGGCTGTATTATTTTCCTCTGCCACTTATTAGATTTTATGAAATTGTTCTAATATACTGCTGTGTGGTATAATGTTAGGTATTTTTGTAGTTTGTAAGCTACTTTAGGAAAAATTTTGGTTTTGAAATATCCATAAAATAAATTTATAAAATAAATTAGCATTAATTCATAGAATCATAGAATCATAGAAATGTAGAGTTGGAAGAGACCACACGGGCCATCCAGTCCAACCCCCTGCCATGCAGGAACACCCTCAAAGCACTCCCGACAGATGGCCATCCAGCCTCTGCTTAAAAACCTCCAAAGAAGGAGACTCCACCACACTCCGAGGCAGCATATTCCACTGCCGGACAGCCCTGACCGTCAGGAAGTTCTTTCTGAGGTTCAGATGGAATCTCCTTTCCTGCAGCTTGAATCCACTGCACCTTGTCCTAGTCTCTGGAGCAGCAGAAAACAAGCCTTCTCCCTCCTCTACATGGCATCCCTTCAAATATTTAAACATGGCTATCATGTCCCCTCTTAACCTTCTCTTCTGCAGACTAAACATACTCAGCTCTCTAAGTCTATCCTCATAGGACATGTCTTCCAGGCCTCTCCCCATTTTGGTTGCCCTCCTCTGGACCTGCTCCAGCTTGACCATGTCCTTCTTGAATTGGGGTGCCCAGAACTGGACACAGTATTCCAGATGAGGTCTAACCAAAGCAGAGTAGAGTGGTACCAGTACCTCCCTCGATCTAGACACCATACTCCTATTGATGCAGCCGAGAATTGCGTTGGCTTTCTTGGCTGCCGCATCACACTGTTGACTCATGTTCAGCTTGTGGTCTATTAAGACTCCTAGATCCCTTTCACACATACTGCTATCCAGCCACGTGTCCCCCATCCTATATTTCTGCATTCCATTTTTCCTACCTAAATGTAGGACCTTACACTTCTCTCTGTTGAATTTCATTTTGTTAGCCATGGCCAAGCTCTCCAATCTGTCCAGGTCATTTTGAATTTTGATCCTGTCCTCTGGCGTATTAGCAACTCCTCCCAATTTGGTGTCATCTGCAAATTTGATGAGCATGCCCTCTATTCCTTCATCTGCAATGTACCCCCTGTAGAGCAAGTTTAAAACTAGTGATTTCAATGGGATGTAATATAAGTTGCAGTATTCAAACACTGATACAGGAATAATCTATAAGGAGATATTTTGAGCAGTGATCATTCATTCATACTTGCTTTTTTTTTTACTTGCCAACTTTTTTTTTCTCAAAGGACCTCTCTGTCTTAAAGAACTCCAGGACAGATGAACATTCTTATGACACAGGAAAATTATTTGCTGAATTTCCGCATGGTAGAGGAACCCTGAAAAAACACAGAATGTGATAACCCTACTGTATGTGTAGGCATTTATTATGGACTAGCATCACTGAGAAATCTTTCTCCTATGACTGCCATATATAAACAGATAGGAAGTTGACAAGCACTGAATTGAACTATCGGTTATTCCACTCCTGTGCTGATTGTTCCAGTAACAAAATTACATTTCAAAAGTAATGTAACAAAGTCATTGGTGTAACATCAATATTTTCTAATTCTTTAAGGGGATTTTTACAATTTTTAATAAGAATTTTCAAGGTGTACTTCACAGCCTAGTTCCACTGAACTAGACTGCAAAGTGTGGAAAAAACACACTAATTTCCACAAAAATATTCAGCCAGCTGTAATATCTGCTTTGCTTTTAATTAGGAATGCAAACAATCTTTCAAGATGGATTACTATTTGAACCACTACATTGAAACAGGAACCCCATTAAAGAAAAGTAAAGAAGCGTTCTGACGCTTCTTGATTGTTTCTGCATTCTTGTATTTCCTCCATGATAATCTCTCACACACAGCAGTACAGTTGAAAGCTTTATTATTATCCCAGCCACTAGCCAGACTATGCAGGGTCTATCAGGCATCTTAGGAAGCCAGTAGATGACATCCCTGCTGTCTCTTTTTTAAAATTCCTGTTGCTGAACTCTCCTACATTTCTCTTCCATTAAATGACTGCTCCTAACTTCTTACATGGCTAACCAGATCTCCAGGCTTCCATCTCAGGCCATTTCCGCCCTACACTGTTATAGTGCTTTTGTTTCACTTTCAACATCCTGTGGAATTCTGGGATTTGCAGTTTACTGAGGCCAAAGAACTCTCTGGCTGAGAATTCTAAATCCCCTCCATAAACTGCAAACCCCTGGAATCCATAGGGTATTGAAAGTGGAATAATAGCACTATAACCATGTAGGGTGGAAATGGCCTCACAGTCTTATCTTCCCACTTCACTTTGGAAAAGAGCTCTAGGACAGGAATGATTGTAATACATGCATTCCTCCTTGGGGAGGCATAAGTAAGCAGAGTTCTTCCTTCTTAATTTTTTTTTCTTTTGCAAAAAATTGAGGTTTTGTTAATTAAAAAACCCCTCCCGTGCTGTCAAGTACTAGGTTAATAACTCAAGAATTTTCTTTTAAATTGATGAAATTGGCTTTAGCCGTGTAACCTCTATTAACATTAATGACAGCTGCATCTAAAAAGCCTTCACAATCACACTGAAAATGTCCCACTTAAAATAGGATCTTCATTTCTTACATACTTCATTTTAGGCCAGCAGTGGTGACATCTTTCTGCAGATTTGCATTAAAAATTATCAATTCTCTTTTGTTGTGGCCATCAGTCATTTTCACTTACAATGACCTGTTGACTCCTATCACGGCAGAAGGGTCTTTAAAATGGAATTGCATGGCAAGAAAAATTAAAACTGGCAAGAGTTTGTTCGCAGAGTAACTAAATTTATTCAAATGAGTCTGTTTAATATCCTGATTTGCAGAAACAATATCTACATATTCATAACTTGTAGCAGAAAAAGAAGAGATCTTGAAATAAAATATGAATAGGCGTGAAGACTGAAGCTTAATCCATATAAGACTGAAATACTCTGCACTGGAAAAACTGATTATTTAGACGGAGTTTTCATCTGGTTTGGCATGAGGTTCTATTGTTCTGAACCCATGAGCGATGGATGCACACTAGAAAGTACTTGGTGCTGTACACAGAAGTACAGCTGCCATTGTTGACCTGACAGTGGCTTTACCAATATAAAATGGTTCACCATCTGTGACCTTATCTAAAGAAAGATGACCTACCATCCTTGAGGATTGCCCTGATTATATACAAGCTAAATTATTGTAACGTGATCTACGTAGGGTTCCTGCAATGCAGCTGTTGAATACAGTTTACAATACAATACCTATGTAAATGTAAAATGGAATCAGTGAATTATATGACAACTAGAACATCTGGGGAACTATGTTTTCTGGTTAAAGATATGAAGCCTCGTGTTTCTCATTCCTGTACAAAAGAATAAGTAAAAAATTCCCCCCCTTGTCTGGAAGATGACTGTATTAACCATACTTCAAGGATTTGCTTTGAAAGGACTTTAATGCAAAATGTGCAAATTGTACAAAACTGCAATAGCTGTTGCATGGTTTTAAAAATTAGACACATAAGATGGGTAGCTTGCATGTTTCTGATCAATGAGCCAGGCCTTCTCAGTTTCCTGTGTGCTTTGTTTCACAAAAGGAAAAGATACTAGTTTTAGGAAGAGGCATTTTGTGGAAATTGAGTAACCTCAGTGAAAATAGTGCTCTTTGTCTTGTTCTTGCAGTGGATGAAAAAAAATCTTATAGGGAGGGTTCACAGATTTCTCAACAGGCTGCCTTGGCATACCTAGATACCCTTTCTCATTGTGAATCAGTGATTTTGCAAGAATTCTTCACACCAGTTGTGCAGATTGCAATACAACAATTCAATGCCGATTACATGGACTGCTTATTTTCTTTAGGGCATAATTTAAGGGCCTGCTTTGGTTCTTTTAAAGTCTTAATTGTTTCTAAACAGGCTGCTTACACAGGAATGATCCAACTTGCGTACTGAGATAAGACCTGCCTATGAAATCAAGAGTAAAAGCTGAGAAGACTGATAGAGACCAGTGGTGACTGCACATCTTCAGAATGCTCTCTCCATGGAAATACATACGACTTTTACAAAAACTCTGAAGACTTTTTAAAAATTCTGATCTGCATTTGGTAAATGTGCTGTGACTGTAAATTTATAGTTTCTGCTGGTTTTTATTGGATGATTTTAATTTAACATATTATAACTTTTGTATTTTATGTGTTTTAAAATTCATTGTAAAATGTCTTGTAAGGGCAGTGTACTCTGAAAGTCAAGATAAAAGTATTCCGTAAAAATGCTTAAAAAAAAAAACACCAAATACATCAGTTTTACTTAGAATAAAGGATATGGTGGTGTGAATATGTTGAAGATATGTGACCATAAACATTGGACATCAACCAGGTAAACACAGGTTCATTTAAGTCTTTTTTTTTCTTTTTTGTGGGTGGCTAAAGTGTGTGTTGAAGTCTCCCGCACTCAATTCTGTGTTACTTAAAAAGCTGGATTTCATCTGGCATTTGGAATGTGGGTGCAATCTGATAAAAGTATAATTAAAAGGCACAACGTGACTTTGCACGATGTGAAGTGTTCTCAATAATTAACAGACGAAGGAAATATAGACAGAAGGCATAATGGCAGGAAAGTTTGGAAAATTTCAGTACTCTGAACTGATAGCTCACAACTTCCTACCCTGAAGGAACCATGCCCACATATATTTGCTTGATTTTTTTTAAGAAAGCCCTTCCATACTTGCTTCAGGAGCTTATAATGTTTTAAAAGATTTTTTGGCTGTAGTAGTAGTCAGTAACTGCCTTCTGCCAAGTGGTAAATACATAACACAGGGATGGAAAAAATATTTGAAAATATTTGAAACATGAAAAAGAAAACATGCTTTTTGGGTGCTCAGAAACTGACAAGAAGAATCTTGAACTGATTAGAATCTTTGCAGTTTGGGGCCTATTCTCTGCAAAATTCACAGAGGGTTGTTCTGTGCAAAAATCAGCATTTTCTGCACAGGAAACAGCCTTTTCTGGATTTCATTCAGAAATATAAAAAGGTGTTTAATCTTTTAAACCTCTTCGACCTATAAAATTACTTAACATGTTTTTAATCTGTTTAAAATATTATCATTTTAAATTGTTCTAAAGTGGCTTCAGTTCATTGTACAGTACACAAGAACTCATGCTATTGGGCAGAATACAAGTATTTTTATAAATAAGTAAAAATAATGTCCTAGACAGGATGAGGAAGCTGTCTTAAGTGGTGCTTAAAAGGCAGCAAATTTATAGTTGTTTGATATATTATTATTGTGCTTTCACTGGTAAGAAGAGGTATGGTATTAAGGCATTTTCTGCCTTATGTGTCAACATAACTTGGCTGCCTGAAATAACTTGGCTCAGTCCTCTGCAGCTTGACAGGGGTAGATGGAATTTTCTGATCTGCCCTAGGGCAGCAAAATGCCTTGGAACAGCCCTGATATTCTGCACTTTTGGCCAATCAGCAGCCATTTTAGCGGTGCCTATTTGTGTCATGCTTGCTAGTTTATGCCATCTGCTGCTAATTGCCTTAGGGCCTTTGCTCTTAGCTTCTTTATGGTGGCCAGTTATTATACCCTGCAACATTTCACAGATGAAAACTGGGACACGTGTACTTAAGCAACATCTGTGTGTGGCCAGGATGGCAAAAGTTATTAAAGAGGAAGAGCAGTCTGCTTTCACCTGAGCCTACTGAATAGGGCAAGATTGTCTCCTTCCTTTCCTCTACCCGCCCCCCCCGACCTTGCTCACTTAACTGAGTGCAGACTACTTTTGTACTTTAAGCTCAATTTGCAGCAACAGAAGTATGTTGAGGACATAAGGGGGAGAGTGGATAGAGAAGAGAGAAACTGGGACTTTATAAAAGCAGTCGAAAAGATGGGATAACAGAGGGTTCATCAGGAATATCTACTCCAAATTGGGACGACTGGGGACGTGACGGTTGTTACTGCTTTCGGGACATACTCACAGGGCTAGTTTACCGAGGTACCTAGCCAGGACTCTTGGTTCTCTCTGCTCACTGGCCTGAATTGAGATTAGGGCTTATTACTGAGGATGGCAAGATGCAACCTTCGTAAATATGTCCTCTAAAAGACCCATAGAAACCTAAAATATGACAACATAGCCATAGGACTGGCAGTGTTACGGGTCGTACAGAGACAATTTTGACCTCCTGTAGTTCTTCAGGTTTGGGGGGGCATATGGTTTCACAATGGGGAGTACAGCCCTCCAGGGGTTGCAGCTGCTGTTGCTGCTGGATTGAAATATTTCAGCCTCAATTTTCTATGCAGTGGTAGCAGGGTAAACATGGAACTATGGAGGGCTGTGAAAATAGAGAAGTGTGTGCAGCCCAGGAGTGTAGCTATGGGGGAGGAAATGAGGGCACTGCTTCCCCCAGAGAAGAATTCCGCACACACAAATGAAATTTTCCTTCAGTCCCCCAATTGAACCATTTTCAAACTCTCACTCCTAGAACTCCTATATTTGCTGTTTTTACATTCCCTTGGTTACTTTGCTTGCTCCTTTTCTTTGTATGGCTGCACCGCGCTCTTAAATGCTTAACTGAAGTTTCAAATTAATGCAATGGTGGAAATTTGGGGACAGAAACAAATTAATTTTGAGGGGAAAATTCTTATTTTGAGGACAATGCCTTTATTTCACACCCATAGATACATCCTTGGTGCAGACTCCCTGTTCCCCACCCTCACGTAGTCCATAGGTTTCTGTTTTCTTGGTGTCAAATTTGAGCTCATTTGAAAAAAAGATTTATTTCTGTTCAAGTATAGTCTGTATATTATGCCAACAAGGTCACAGAATAAGAGCAGATGGAGAGATTTGGGTGGAAGCATGAAAACATTTGCAGTTTTCAAATTACATTACTTGTTTTTCAGTCCATCTCGTATACTAGCCAGCACTGGGTCTGGCATAATGTATCACACTGTAGAGTGCATAGTAGGCTGGAAAGTAATCAGCATACTGAAAAAGTTCACTTTTTAATGATTCTTTTTATGGTTATTGTATTAGTTTGCCTTGGCCTTTTTATCATGGTTAATTTTTTCCTCCTTGGTTTAGAAGGGATGCATTGCTCATTCCATTTTAAGAGATTCTCTCCATTATTTATGGCAAAGGCACCTGGAGATAGGATATATACATTTAAAATATTTATTATAGTCAAACTGCATACATTAAAAAAAACAAGGCAATTATGCACTGATGTGGAAATATGCATACATATGCCCAAGATACACTATATATCATGTTCTGTGTGAGTGTTCAAGTGTGTGGGCAGTTCATTAAGAATTCAGGAAAAAAGACACCAATAACAGCTTTTTAAAAATGCTATAAATTTTCAGTAAACACATAGGCACCAACTTATGTTTCTGTATTCTTTATAAGAAAGTCCAAGCATATCTGCATTTTGTATTTACTTGAATTTAAAGTACTGCATCTCATTATATCACTGTTTATCTAAATAAGAATATCAGTTAAATTTGTGGAAACAGTAAGAAGTATCCAACAAACATATTTTATGAAAACGCATAAACTGATGAAATGTTAGGGCAGCATTCCTATAGTTTTTGCAAGGTTTCCTAGGAACCACAGGAATTTTTGGATTGTCCCTCCTCTTCATGAACACTCCAATAGGCAGTGAGGCTTTGCGATTCCCTCAAATTTGTATGGAATATCGTGTGGTCCTTGAGTCCTGATGTTTAATTTCTGAAAGAGAAAAACGGGGGATCCTGGCTAGCAAATTCAGGGAGCTGCAATCCCCCCCCCCATAAAGTTATTTTTTCAAGCTGTGCTCCAGTCTTAGATGTGGTGTACACAAGTTCTCTCTCATTGCAATCAATGAAAGGGAAATCATACAGGTAAAGCAGGAGAAAGAGCCAGTATGATTTAGTGGTTTGAATGTTGGACTAGGAATTTGGAAGACCAAGGTTCTACTCTCTGCTTGGCCATGGAAACCCACTGGATGATCTTGGGAATGTCACACTCTTTCAGCTTCAAAGGAAGGCAATGACAATCCCTCTCTGAACAAATCTTGCCAAGTGAACCCCATAAGTTTCACCTTAGGGTCTCCATAAGTCAGAAATGACTTGAAAGGATACAACAACAATAACAAGAGAAAGAATCTTCAAAAAGTATGGGTGGGAAAGGAGGGAGAAAGGCAGATCCTTTTTCTTTTTTACTTCTGCTTTTGTGAACATATAGAAGAGGCTTACAGACAAGGAAGGGTTGTTTTGTTTTGTTTTGTTTTGTTTCAGCCTTTTGGCTCTTCTGTTCCCACCACTACCTGTGGAATTCCTTTGCCTAATTCTTTTGTTCCTGCTTCAGTCCTGCCTCTATAAATAGCTGCTGCCACCTTTGTTGTCCTCAACAACTTTAAGATAGTTGCTGGGCTCTTGGGTGCCACATGAAAGAAAGGCAAGTGATAAATCCAATAAATAAATAAATAAAAGAAGGAAAGGAAGTTCCAAGACTCTACAAGCTCCTTTGAGCACTTTATGAAGAGCCTGCAGAGCACTTGCAAAAGTCCATCCCTTTTTTGATGTCTTATTGAGATGCTTCAGCATTCCTAATTGGTGCATATATAAACAAATACTCCAGTTAATTTTGGACTATAATGTCCAAAATCTCCCAGCCTGCATGGTCACTGGTTGTAGGAAGGTCACTAGGAACTGTGATGGAAAAAAAGCAACTGTCTTATTTTGTATGCTGCAGTGGGAGAAAAAAAATGATTTAAGTTCTTGATGTATCTGTTAAGCATACAGAAAAGGATATTATAAAACATGACCAATTCAACGTGCCAGATTAATTTATTAGCATCACCACCCCCAAAATAAGACAGCTTTAATTCTAGCAACAGAAATAATTTACCTCTGATTCATGGATTTCTAACAAACTACCTAATCATCTGCCACAAGAAGTATCTTGTGGTTAATAACAAGCCAACTATTTCTATTGTAAGACTGTAATTTGTGTTCTGAGGGGTACAGAAAAAGAAGTCTCAATATAACTTCCACATTAGTCTGCTGCTAACTGAGTTTATGAAGGGAATCCATGGAGTGTTATTCATATATCACTTTTTATTACATGGGGATTATAATATAATAGAAGAAGATGAAGGAATGCAGTACAATCTGTACAGTAGCTCTCATTTTTCCAAATTGAAAAAGCAATCCAAGAGAACCTTAATCATGATTGAAGAAAATTAATATCATAGCACAAAAAGCTTTTGAGAATTACTGGTTAATTTTTGCATGGTACATTACGAGTACGCATGGCTCTCCCACACACCAGATTTGAAGTTTGATTAGCCTTCAGGAACAGCCAGCTATTTGAAACTGCACCAGGAGAGATATATAGGCCTCCCATGTAGTGGTACAGTAGTAAATTTTGAAGTGCACGCACCCAGGAGCAATGCTCTGGGTCAACAGGCCCAGCTCTGCTTTTGTGATGCTAACTGGTTTTAATTATTCATTCAAAACAAAGGCATCCCATGCTTCGTATTACACTTGGAAGGGTTTGCAACAATATATTGTTTCCCCATTTTTCCTTCTCAGCTACTATGACTAATTCACCTAAGCTTAGAGGGGAAAGAGGAAGGCAGAAAGGAGAAATGATGTCAGAGAACTGACATCACAGCCCTGCTAAACAAAAAGTCCCAGTATTTCAGCTTTGCAAGCCATGACTTCACCATACCATGGGTCCCATATCTAGTCGTGGTTATGTGTTGTGGTGTAAGAGATGAAATGGTTAAATGAAGTTATTTGGCCTTCCTTTAGCTACATCAATGTAGGTGATGAGGATGGAATATGGTTTTACTTATTTAGTGCACAATTCTGTGAATGTCAACTCAGAAAGAAGTGTAATTTATTTCTATGACACATTGTGTATAAGATTCCAATCCTATTTTAGACCATTTTAGGATTAAAGCTAGGTATGACTTTTATGTCTCACAGAGGACAAGAACTGAGCAATATTCCAAACAGAAGACAAAGCAGAAGAGGTCAGATATGGAGAATGTCATAATTAATATGCATATAAAGAGTATGCAAAATGAATATGCAAAATATACCACTCCATTTAAATTAAGCTAGTGTATATACGAATTTGAAGGCAATGATCTTGTGCATAAACAAGCCTGTCTTCTGATATGCTTCAGCATGCTTTCCTAGATATGACCATCCTCTGAACCAAGAAAGAAGGATTTTAGAAGTATAGATAAAGTGAGGGAACAAATTAACTACTTAGTGACTGGAAGTCCACTGTTTCGTGCTACCTATTACTATAGATTATATTCTTGCAATTATCTTGGGCAAGTCGTTAGCCTTAAGTCCTATACTGGCTTTCATATGGCCTGTGGTGAGAGACTGATGCCAGGACCTCTGTTGTCTACAGATTTCTGCAAGAGATAGTGTTTATTAGCTTTAATATGGTAGCACAGTCATAAATTTATATAGGTGCACCCACCAGATGAGAACCAAAAAATAGACAGATAGATAGACCAAAACTGATGTGTGTGGTTTTGTGTTTTGCATGTATCTTACTAAAAACAAACAAGAAGATTATATCAAGCATCCAGGATGTTCCTGGACAAGGAACAGGTTGAACCCCTTGGATCTACCTCTTGCCAACAGATTCCAGCAATAATCTAGTAACCCTCCTAACCAAATTCTTCCTGCCCCCCTTCTTCTCCCTTTTTCCTACTGAGGAACAGACCAGCATCTCTTTCATTGCTGATTATGTCAAGTGCCAATTCCAACATCCACAAACAACCTGACATTCACACATTTTTTTTTTGAAAACGACAAATGAATTGCTTAGTAACTACAAACCCACTGTTTCCCACTTCCCACCACTTTGGACTGTATCTTCACAAGCTTTGCTTTTCCTCAAAGCACAACAGATGCACACTGCAGGAGTGTCTCAAATAGTCTTCCCACTCTCCAGTATCTGGAATACCCTGGCACTAAGTATCTGTACCAACCATCCTGCATTCATGTGCACTATCATAGTTATCACATTATTTATCTGAACTCTTGGAGTGAACTACTAGATCTGTAATTATATAAAAACTTGATATAACATGATATAACATACTTGATATAACATGAGTAGATATGTATAGGATTGCGCTGTAAATCTGCTTGGAAATGAATATGTCAACCTGAATATAAATATTTAATCTATATTATATTTTACCAAATGTCATCATCCATAATTCCTTGATTACAAAACATAAAAACAAGATATAAAATATAAAAAGGCCATAAAACCAAATTACAAAAATAGAATGTACTATTGCATCTAGAATAAAATAAGGCATAATGCAGTTTAACAGAAAGGGAAACCCAGATCAATCTTTTCATTGAAACAAACTGACTGCTCTGAGAATAAGTTCACTAGCTTTATCCTGAAGTGATTTCCTAATTGGAAATGGGAACATATAGTTAGATAACTCAGCATACAGTTCACGTTACAATAAGAATGTACTTAGGTCTTCTAGTTTTGTCATATTACAAAAACAGACCCTTGCACTTCTTTGGAGATTAATATAGTGCATTTGTTTAATTAAATTATCTGTCTTCAGTCACGATACTGGGTACCCTTTTGCTGAACATTCTTTGCAGTAATAGCAAACCTGCTGACTTGTCTGCAGTACACGTGAAAAAGGTCTCAGGATTGTAGTTGACAACAAACTGAACGTGAGTTAGTAGTGCAAAAAAAGTAAAAAAGTAAAAAAGAGTCTCATGTAGTTTAAGGCTGCATTAATAAACCCAGTTTCCAAATCACAGGAAGTAATAATTCCACTAAGTGCCCACTAATCAGATCTCATCTGGAGTATTGTGCAGTTCTGGATACAGTACTTAAGAAGGACATAGATAAATTGAAACAGGTTCAGAGGAAGATGTTGAAGACTGTTGGGGACACTGAAAACAAGTCCTATGAAGACAAATTGAAATAAACTGAATGTGTTTAACCTAGAGAAGAGGAACTTGATAGGAGGAAACCATGTTATTGCTTTTCAGCTATCAGTAGAGTAGTCAGGACTTGTTATCTGCTACTTGAGAGGGCAAGACTAGATATAACAAGCAATAGCAATAGCATGTGTATTTCTATACCGCTTATCAGCTAAGTGCTCTCTAAGCGTTTTACAAAGTATTAGCTAATTGCCCCCAACAAGCTGGGTACTCATTTTACCAATCTGTGGAAGGATGGAAGGCTGAGTCAACCTGGAGCCCGGCAGGATTGAACTCACAACCTTGTGGCTGCAGTACTGGCACTGTGCCACCAGGGCTCATATAACAAGCTAAAGTTAGTGGCTGGATTTTGCTTGGACAGTAGAAGAAACTTCTTGATGGTAGGAGCAGTTCAACAATGGAATCAATGACTTAAGTGGTATGGAGACAGTGTGGGTTAGTCCTCTGAGCGCTGGAATAGGTCTCTGGGAGACCAGGGTTTGAATTGCTGCTTAGTCATAAAAACATACTGGGTGGTGCTGGGGAAGTCATACTCTCTCATCTGATGGGGAAGGCAATAACAAACCTCTTCTGAACTAGTCATGTCAGGAAAATGTTATGATCGTCATCAAAAATTAGAGTTCAATTAATATAGTGTAGTTGAAACTACTAATTGGATCTGAGCAAAGTATGGGGCATGGGAAAGTTACTTTTTGGACTACATATTCCATAATCCTCAGACAACATTGCTCATTGCCAGCTGGGAGATTGTGAAGGTTGTAATCTCTCAAAGCACTTTTTCCATGCAACAGTTAAATCCAGGACTGAGAATGTTTGGTTGATTTCCAGATTGACTGAACACTTTCTGATCATTATTTTTACCTCTAGAAGTTTTATTTGAGGGTCACATCTGACATATAAAAGAAATCAATTTTCTACTTCCCTTAGTAGGAACATGATTCCTCCCCGCCACTTTAAAATATTGAAGACATTTATTTCACTACAGAAAATTTACTGATTTCATTATTTTAGCATAGGCTGCTGATTGCTTCTGAGTTTCTCTAACTTAAAACATGTTGAGTCAGATTTACTTTAAAGACCTTTAGCCTCTGCAGGGATTTAACCTGAAGAAAAAGGTAAGTCAATATCTCAGGAAGTTCTCAAAGCATTTTCCAGTTCAGTGAATGGAAGGAGGGAAGGCCTAGTTATTATCAGGGGTACAAAACAAAAGCGTAAGCTCACACACTAATGGAGGATGAAAAGTAGACATAGGGCTCAACCTTTCTGAACTTTTAGCTTTTAAGCTTTTAGATTATTCTAACACTTTAAAAACCTTAAAAGGATGTCTGATTGGAATACTTGAAAAATCAGATTCATTTGCAGCTTGAAAATCCTGGGACTTGTAGCAGGTGTACAGAAAGGGTCAAATGTGAGCTCAGGGGTCCAACAGTCAGCTTTTGCCTTGCATCAGCCAAACAGCAAACAGGGACAATTGCCTCAAACCAGTGCCAAGTCAACATATTGCCCAGGGCACTTCCATGGATTTTGAAAGGGTGAAGTTCTACAGTTCCCTGGAAGCAGACCTTCCTTGCATTAAAACTAAATACTAAATTAATACTAAATGCTAAATAATAATAATAATAATAATAATAATAATAATAATAATAATAAATAAATAAATAGCTTACTTTGAAGAAGAAGGATCCAAAAAGGAAGTTGTTATTCTTTAGCCCTGTTAGTGTACTCTCTCTCTCTCTCTCTCTCTCTCTCTCTCTCTCCATGTTTGATTAATCAATTAATTGACCAATTCTCTAAAATCTCCAAGAAATGTTTACTTTCTTCAACAAATGAGATGTCCAGCCACAGTCAAGCGTCAAAGCTGGGATGATGGGACTCCAAAGGCAAAAGGACATGTGCTAAAATCCATTTGCAAGTAATTTCAGTACGCAAGTTGAAAACTGGGACGTGGGTGGCCAAGCAACATCACAGCATGGTCAAGATGTTAAAAGTTATTAATGAGGAAGACTACATGAGCTAGGAGAGGTTGCAGCAGTTTACTTTTACCCGAGCCTTCTGGGAAGGGCAAGATTTCACTCCTCTTCTGTCTCTGCTACTGAGTTAAATGAGTACTAACTTTTGCACTTTAAATGGAGTTTTCAGAAATGGAAATAAGCTGGAGAAAAGGGGGAGAATAGGAAGAGAGTATAGAAACTGGGGCATTTTAAGGTAGCTGAACAAGTGGAATGACAGAAGATTAATCAGGACTGTCCCTTCCAAATCAGGATGGTTGGAGGGTATAGTAGAACAAATAATTCTGATCTGATTCTGATCCCAGAAATGCTGCCCCTCCAGTATTCATCAAACTCAGAAGTAACAGTCCTTTGTGAATAGGACCATTTCCACCTTACACTGTTATACTGCTATTATTCCGCTTTCAATAAATATCCTGTGGAATTCTGGGGTTTGTAGTTTAGGGAGGGGCATTTATAATTTTCAGCCAAAGAGCTCTTTGGCCTCATTAAACTACAAACCCCAGAATTCCACAGGATGTTGAAAGTGGAATAGTAGCACTGTAACAGTGTAGGGGGAAACCGCTGTAGGACATTGGGGCAGAATACTGTCCTTTGAACTCCAGAGCTTGGCAAAAATATTTTTTTTTTAGACTATAACTTACAGCATGGCCAGGTTAGTTGGGTAATTCTGGGATTTGTAGTCCAAAAAGTAATTGTCCTAAGCTCTCATAAAATCTGGATGGTAAATCAGCATTAGTGTCCTTCCCTACATTGTGGGGAAATCAGCTCTGGAAAAAGAACAGCTGTTCTAAATGCACCTTTTTGTGGCAGAGACAAGATTTGTAGCTTTGTCTCTTAGCCACTATGCTGCTACAACAGCTCTCAATAAGAGGCTCGAACATACATTATTCAATAATCCTGATTGTTCAAGGCATATTTTTTCTCCCAAATAAATCTGACCAGAATACCAAATCACTGACATATTAGAAAGGCAACATATGTTGTAGGAGGTAATTTACATCATGTCTCAGGCATCCCGTAGAAATGACAGAGCTTTCTCATATTATAAACAGCATTCTGCCCATATGTCTGTGTCAATTTTGCACACCAGGACCTTTCTTTAGTTTCATCATGCTTTCTCCAGGGAACAAAAAGTGGAAATGATTTACATTTCATGAAATATTTACCAGAAAGTAAAGCAGATTCCTCCCCGCCCTCATCCCCCCTAAAAAAAAACTTTATGGAGAAATGTGTTGACAGTTCTGTGTATTTCCTACTTGAATCATGGTTTAGTATGATACCTTGTTTGCCATATAAAACCCTGTCTCTGTCATGATGATTAAGTGAGAGAGGAGGTTCACCCCCCAAAAAAATCTGAACCAGATTTCTCAATGTGTTTCTCACACATCAGCCTCACTAACCAGTGATGAACTGCTCACCAGCAGAGCCCCATTTCATTCAACAAGTTGCTAATGCACAGAGCAATCCTAATACTATTTATGCACGCACAAAATGTCCACTTGGGTTTCTAGGGATTTTCTTCCTAGTCAGGATTGCGGCTTGAAAATGTTCATTAGTCTTACTCCTTGCTTGTTGTTTCTAGCCTCTCCTTACTGTCAGAGACCAGCTCAGAAATAGAGTATCTCCAGTCCTTGAGCAACTTGTAGATGGTATCTTATGTGGGAGCAGATGGATAGGCTTCTTTATGTAGGGAAATTATTCATTCATTTTAAATTAGTTACATGTATCCTATCTTTTTTTCCCAGTAAGTCCAGCATATATTGGCTGTTCTTCTCCGTATATCATAACTACACCCCCATGAGATAGGTTAGGCTGAGGGACAGAATCAGAGAGAGAAAGAGAAAGAATGGCTCAAGGTCACCCATTTCATGGCTCAGTGAGGATTTGAACCTGGATTGTCCAAATCCAGTTCAGTACACTAACCCATTTGACTACACTCCTGTTCTAGTACCTTTGTCTGTCACACTCTCTCACACACAGATACACACGCACAGGGGCTTCTCTTTGTCTCTGCCACTCTAGATCTACCAGGTTGCTCTGTCTTCTTGTCCTTCAGAAGAAGCATAGGTTTTGGTTTTACAAATTCTGAAGATATATTTGTATTGCTCTTTCACCTAGTTTTAATTATTGTTTCTTACTTTGAATTAAATGTGTAATTTTATTGATATATACCCTTATTTATATATAGATATAGATGATATAGATATAGATAATTACACATTTACACAATACAGTGGATTCTAGGTTGACAACTCAGAAAAAAAGAGATGGACCTTGTTTTGGAGGGAATTCCAAAATGTACAACCTGGTTTCCTTAAATGCTGAGACACACAAAAGCATGTCAAATTATAAACTGGCTCATAATGGGAGAAGGTGATCTTTTGGATATTTGGGACCCAGCTTTTGTATGTCAAGACTCTGTATGTCTCTGTATGTCTGAACTTTGCTCAGAAACAAACTAGAAGTCAGTACAATTGGTACAAATCTGGTTATATATGGTTTCTAAGATGTACATCAAATAACACCAGAACACACTGCATTTTGCAGTAATTGCAGCTTCTGAAAACATTTGAAGGGCAGTACCATGGACAGCTCATTACAGTAGTCCAAAGATGAACTGTGTGGAAATCTGCCTTCTCTAGGAAAGAGACAATGCTGACACACCAGCAAACAGCCAAAGGTATTTCTGACCGCAGCAGCCACCTGGCTTTTAGGAACAACACAGGATCTCAGAGCATTGTGATTCTGCAAACCAGTTCTTTCAGACTTCATCCAGAATAGCTGGAACTTTAACCCAGGCTGGCTTTCTTGATGATCAACAGAATTTCTGTCCTTTTTGGACTGAAACTCAGTTTATTCACCCACATCCAGTTCTCCACTGCATCTAGACAATAAGTCATGAATGTACAGCATCCTTGCAAAAGGGTGACAGAGCTGTGTACCATCAGCATAGTGATGACCCCAATTCACAAATTCTAGATCACCTTCTACAGCAGCTTTATGTAGTTTGCATTTGTCACATGGCATTTTTTAAAAAAAATTAAAAAGCCCTCATCCCTTAGAGATGGACAAATCACCCCCTTTCTGTTCCACATTAGATAAGTATTTAACCATATATCCATAGAACCTGCCCTGCCATGAGGATGGTTGGGGCAGTTGACTCAGGTAGCAGATGACACGGGGCTAGAAGATTTGCTATTTGCTACCCTTTGGTGTTCTGTGTGACTGCTGCTGCAACACCCACACCACTGAGTGATTGTGGAACTCTTGTTTCATTGGACTTCAATAGGATAAAGGAGAATATGTTCATGGATGTCTTTTTCTGCCAGAGGGATAAGTCCAAGAGTGACTCTTTGGCAGCTGGGGCCACAAGTATGTCAGCTATCCCTTCTTGCCCGTTGGAGAGGTTGGCTGGTAGACTGGCTCTTTTCTTCCCTCCCCCTACACACAGCACCTCCTCGTCTGTCCACCCATATGACATATTCCCTAGTGTTGGCAGGTTGTTGAGTTGGCAAGGCTCCCTTGCTTAACACTATGTCAGTCCATGGTGATTGCCTGAGCAGGAGAATAGAGCATGTAGCAGAAAGTTTCCAAGGCACTAGAGGGAGAGGAAAAAAACCCAAACAATCTGGTATATGAAGCATTTGCAACAGTGTCTCTGATTATTACTAAGGCAAAGGGTGGGAGTGCTGTCATCATCATCTGCTTCTTATTTTCTGCCTTATGTATCTGCCCTCTTTAGCCTGTGGTCAGTGTTCAGTGTGTGTACAGAGATCAGAGGGATGCTGCCAACATCTCTTCCTCTTGTGCAGAGAGAGAATACAGTCTGCACATGATGTGCCCATTCTGGGGAGAGACAGCACTTCTCCTTCTGGCTCAGAGGGCATCCGAGCTTGAGCTGTCCCTGCAAATTCATACCAGACTTGCATATCATTCTTTAGATTTTTTTTTAAAAAAAAGCTTGAAAATTTACATTTCTCATACATAGTTTCCTTTTAACAGCATTTCAAATGATCTTATGTGATTTTTGAATCACTAATGTACTAATTTTTACACAGATTTCCCTAATGTTCATGCTTCTGAGTCAAGAACTGCAAGGCAATACTTGTAGAATTGCGCAGTCCAAAGGATACCCATGTTTGGTCTATTAATCTGAGACGTGCAAATGACATTAGTTTGCTTTAAAAGATGGAGCAAACAAACTACTCTTCCATCCTTAGTAGTTGTGATAATTCAGGCAAATGACTTGCTGGTTAGGAGAAGATACCACCTTTTATTAATCCAAGTCTTCCCATCCTTATCTGTATGCCTCGTTAGAGGAGGAGGAAATGCAACCAATAAATGTTGACTAGCTCAGAAATACTCAACTTGGAAGTCAACGTAGTACAATTTATTTACTTGGAAATGGTCTAGCAGGTCAGAAGCCTGTAAAGTAAAAGCAGAGAAGTCTTGTCTACACAGGACATTCAGCAAAACTATTTCACTAAAATGCCAGGGCTATGCAATATAAACAGTATATTGAAAATGATGTACATGCCAATAGAAATATATTTATAACATGCAATTCATCTAAATGAATGTAACTCAGCAATTTTAAGAGCCAAGTAAGAGAAATCATGATGACCTTTTCAAGTATTACTGTTTCTAGACTCACCCTTTACCATATTTATTGCTTTGGTCTAGCTGAGAAAAGCCAAGTGAATACCTGTAAACTACCAAAATGTCAACTGAAATATCATCATTAACTTTAATATGTTGCTCAGTGCTAGATATTGATGTCACCAGTTCATCGTCTGGGTGGGAGCATCCTCACTCATAGTGAACCTAAATTCTTTTAGAGGTAAAAAATTAAATTGGCTTTTATGTCACCAAAAAGAATGAAAGTTGCCTTTCTGATCTTCTTGTAAAGCAGCAAGGGGAAGCATTCAGATTTTAACATGATGTTGGATTACAAGTCCCAGAAACCCTACCCAGCATAGCCAATAGTGATGAGTGCTGGGAACTGTAGTCCAACAAACACCATGAAAAGCCACAAACTTCCCAGTAATTATGCAAAGAAAAATTTGACTTGACTGCTGGCAGTCCATATTTCATTTCCTCTTCTTTTTAAATGATTTCCCCAATGGTTTCTAAACTTCTGTTGACATGCATGAGAGCTTTATAACAGAAGGTGTTCAATCAGTTATATATATATTTTAAATGAAGCTATAAATGAAAACCTGCTCTGAATGTTTCCATTGCTTCATTCATTCCATTGCTTTTATTTTTTTAAAAAAAATTACACTCAAATTCTTTATATATTCTCTCTAAAGTACGTCTCATTCATTTCAACTAAAATAACTTTCACATCAATAACTCCAAAACATAGCTTTAAGATTCTCTTTAATATTATGCTTTTCTCCTAAGTAATTTTAATGGCATGAACTCTTGAGGTTTTTGGACTATGCAATGTCTTTGGGGTGCTAGTTTGGAATGGGCAGTCTCATATGATCTACCTTTATGATATGGCAACTTTTAATTTTGAGGAGAGTAGGCTACATGAAAAGCCTATCTGAAAATCTTGGCAAAATGATGGGCTTCAACTGAGCTAAAAACTATTTCTGAAATCTGTGTTCACTGACAGCATTCAGCAGTCATCATCATTTAACACCTTTCTGAGACTGACTGCTCAGTATGAACCCCAACCACCTTCCTTTTTGCTTCTACTATCTGCTTGCCTGCTTTGTTCATCTCCTTACCTCACTGTTCCCTGGTCACTCCTGTGTTCTGGTACAGTAGTCAAGCACCAGAAGCAACAACAGCTGCCCTTATCGGCTCATTTGTCTGCCCTTTCTCTCCGGTCAGCAATGATAATTTGGCCCAGTGTCAGAGAGAAAACATATCGGCTATTGTGAAGAAAGAGTATAGAGTCTCAACTGATGATGTATTGACTGAAGATCCCCAAAACTAGAGCCAAAATTGCAGGAGGCACAGTGTCAAAACCCCCTGCATACCTTCATGTGTACATGTTCTCTAGCTCACTTGAACAAGGCCTGAATTCTTATGTCAGTAGCTTTGAAAATAAGTAATCTAACAGTCAATATTGTTGCTCTGCTAATGTACCATCTCTTATAATCTATTCTGACTTTAAAAAGAACACATAAAATAGCACAGAGGCATTTAAAAATCAGGGTGGAAAAAGAAGTGAGATAGATAATGAACCTACAAATTGGTAACTTTTAAAGAATCTGTATTGGCTTTTTTTCCCCCCATTACACAGCTCATTTTAATCAAAGATTCCTTGAAGTACCTTAATGCAATAGAGGAGTCATAACACAATGGTTTGTAAGTAAACTTTCAAATGGTGAATACTGGCAGGTCAGTAACTGCATAAAAATTGAAAAATGATGAGACATACTACAACAGCATAGCTTCTTAGGTTAGATAAGCTAAAACATGCAAGTGGCTGAGATGCGATTTGTGTATTGTGTAAAGGTGTCTTAGATATAATTTATGTATTAAAGCTGTCAAGTCTGCCTCTCAAGAGCTACACATGGACAAAAAACAATACATAAAGCTGTCTCATACTGAAATCATGAGTCTATCTAGTTCAATATTGTCTACACCCAGAGTTTCTTTGAGTTTCTTCTTGAGACCTACAGGAATATGCTAGAAACTGGGATGTTTTATATACAAATCATATACTGTGCTACTGAGCTGTGCCCCCTTTCCAACATTATACAAACATGCTTGTAAGCCAGGAAGGGAAACTTTGGGCTTTCCAGATGTTGGGCTACAACTTACATCCTTCCTGACCACTTCCTAATTGAGACTAATAGGATTTGGAATCCAAAAACACAGGGAGGATACAGTCAAGGTGAAAGTGATCTTGAAGACTGAAATGGTAGAAAGTCAGGCTACAAATCTGTTCAATCAATAAATAATGGTTAGGAAAGTTTCCCTTAATTCAGAGCTTCAGAGTGAGAGGCCTTGTATATGTCACTGGCTTGCATAGTCCATCAACCCTCACTGCTGGCTAGGCTGATAATCAGTCCAATAATGTCAAGAGGGCATATTCTCCACTGCTGTCTTAAAGGCTAAGCTCATCTCATTGGAAGAAAATTAAACTCATGTCACCCTGAGTCAGTCTTTCCTATTTGGATTGGAATGACCATCTTATAAGGCTTAATGCAATGGCTGCGACACTTTGGCCGTTTTGAACATATTGGAAGACTACAGTAGGAGCTGAACACCTGCCAGTGTATCAAATCCCTCTGCACAGTCTTATTAATTAAAAACCTGAAAACAGTTTGTTTACTATATGTTATGTTTTACAGTTTTAATGTCTGAGGACAATTTCCTTCCTTCATCCACATATAAATTTATGTGTCTCTTAAAATGTACTTTATGCTGAGCATTCCATCCCTCCGTAATACCTACTTGCTTAAAAAAGGTTCAGACTTTGTTAGAACTGGATCCTTTTTTATTTTAAAGCTTCCCGACTCTTATTTTTGCCTAAAAACTCTTGCGTGCTTTGCAAAATAATGTGCCAAAGTGCCAATTTTTTAGAAAGGTAACATGCATAAAATGCCTTGAATTCCAAACACCTTTACCTTAAAAGAAAAAAGTACTTTCCTCATTTATTTTAAGAGTCATTCACAGCAGTTCTATTTAGAAAACACTAATAGTTTGAAAGGTCCCTATTTGAGAACTAGTTTGAATTAAAGTCAAAGCAACATCCCCTGCAGTCCTAGATTAGGGAGGCAACATTTTATCAGCTGCTTGGCAGCTTAAATTGTCAACAATCTTCTTGATATATTTATAGTCCGGGATGTCCCTCTACTCCTTTCGGAACACGTGTGCAATACAAATGAGCCTTGTTTATAAGGAGAGTTCCTTCTTTACAGTTTTAGTATTTCTATCATGGAACCCCATTAGAAAGTGATCTGGTTGGGAGATTTACATGCCAGGCATGCATCCTAATAAGTGAACACCATTTTCATTCAAATTCTACAGAATGCATTCATTGTTTTAAAACAGGCAAGAATCTTCTCTGTAATGTCAGAACTGTAAGCTGTCCTGGTGGCAGAATTTGTTTCAAATGCTGGGAGATTTATAGTAAAGATATATGCCGATTGTTTCTAATTAGCATTCTTTCATATTTTGGACGTATCATGAGATGATGTAACTCACTGGAAAGGCAATGATGCCTGGTAAAGCAGAAGGCAGTAAGAAAGGAGGAAGACTTCATTACAGATGGATTGATTCAACTAAGAAGGCCACAACCCTGAGTTTGCAAGGCCTGCGTAGGGAAGCTGACAACCAGGGTTCTTGAATTTACAAGGTTGCCATATGTCAAAGACAACTTGACAGCAAACAACAACAACAACTTCTCCAATCTCTGTCTCTCTTTCACACATTCATTACCAAAGTCTTTAATCCAAAGCTCTCAATTTTATCTTTCAAATCTTTGCCTGGGCATACTGAACTCTTCATTTAACTAAATGAGAGACTCTGTTATGTCAGTAACATTAAGTCAACTGCAATAGGTCACTATCTGAACTTTTTTTTCTCTGACAACAGAGAAGTAACGATAAAGGACTCACTGCAAAGGAAGTCTGGACAGGCAGCCAGACACATGAACATCAGAATGCTTAAACTTCTAATTTGTTGTCAATTCCTGGCATTCGCTATTTCCGCACTAGACTGTTATAGCGCTATCATTCCACTTGCAACATCCTATGGAATCTTGGGGTTTGCAGTTTTGGGAGGGGCTGGCTGGCTGGCCCCTCCCAAAACTGCAAACCCCAGGATTCCATAGGATGTTGCAAGTGGAATGATAGCGCTATAACAGTCTAGTGTGGAAATGGCCATTGACAGTTATTATTGCTAATGTGTAGTATAATTACGTAAGCTATTAAGATCCTGATGAAACGTGTTATCTTATGGCTTTGTCATTAAGCACTGATAGTGAGATAAACCTCCAAAAGGATGTGTTTAAATATGGCAGGGATGGACAACTGAGATGGACATGGGGACAATCCTCTGCCCATGTAATCTCCAGGCACTACAGAGACTGCCCAAAATGCCACTCCCCCTTCAACCCCAAGATCAGAAGACTTCTGGTTTGGAACAATGTTAAGCAGTGCAGAAGCAGCAACTCTGTCTCTACAACCTACCTAAGAGAAAGGTAATCCTCACTGCCGGAGGCTTCTAAGAGAGCCAATTCTACCCTCATTTGGGGGGGTTATAAAAGGGTGGTCTGGGGAGTTTGGTGGACTGACAGTTGCAGAAGAAGCCAAGGGGGTTATATGAGACATTGCCTATATATAGGTCTTTTGTATCGTTACAGCTTTGTGGTTTTGTCTCCAGTAAAAGCAAACTTAATTTAAAAGTGGATGGTGATTCTCAGGCATTTGGACCTGGTGAGACATAGGATATATTCACATTGATACTGGGATTTACAGACAACATTTAGTTGTATCCTGGACTAACTGAGATTTTCATATTTTTATCAATTCCATCTGATGGGAAATCATTTATGCCACCATTGGTCCTAGTTACTTTTACTCACAGTGTGTGTGTTTGTGTCTGTGTGCATATAAGTCTTTGATTTTTTTTCTTTAAAAAAATGCACAATATATCATCACTGATGCAAGTTTGCAGGGACCAGACTTAAAACCATCAGGGCACAGTTTGAACAATAGGTACAGAAATGGATACTGAAATAAATATTGGAAATGCCTACCAAAACTTGGCAATGTCTTGGTTGCCATGTTCCCTTGTCATCAGTAGTGGGGGAAGAATATTCAAAAATATTCGGGAAGCAATGATCAAAAAACGTATTTCTTGAATTTCAAGAAAACCTGATGACAAGAATTGTAGCATGATGAGAATCTTTGCAGTTAAAATTTTCTGCACGAAATTCACACATTGCTTTGCACAAGAAACTATATAAAATGCTGCTTCCTGCACAGAAAATGTTGTAGATCTTTTCTGTGAAAAATTTGGACATGGCTGTTTGTCCAGAAAACAACATGTTTTGGGAATGGAGGACTCAAAGAGCTTACAACAAATTAAAAAAAAATTGTAAAAAATTCACATGATACAAAAATTAAGATTAAACAACCAAAAAGTTAAAACCAGATTTAAAAAACATATCGTTAAACATGTATACACACACACCAGCACAACAATTAGCAAGATTTAGCACATTATTTTGGTGGGATGGGCCTTATATAGTCAATCATCAAATGCCCATCAAAACAGAAAATTCTTTACTTGTTTGTGAAAAGGACATGGGGAGGTGCCAGTATAACTTCTCTGTGGAGTACCATAGTGTGGATATTCTATTTCTTGCAGAAATACTGTTTCTGCACAGAAAATATTATTTTCTGAACAAAACAACTATGTGTGAATGTTGCACAGAACAACTCCTGAAATACAAATAGTCCTCAAAAAATGTGCACTCTAAGATTTTCTCACAGTGAGAAGAAAATTGCTAAATATTTTTTGCTTTCTTTGAGAAGAAAATTAGTGAAGAATTACAGCCCCTCTGAGTCTCTTGCACTTGCTATGAAACAAGTGCAAGTGTGAAGCTCATCTCACGACTGGGCACTCTGAGCTCAATACTGCTACCTCAGATAGCATATTTTGAGTGTCTTGGAAGGACACCAAACTGTTAGTGATTGACTTTGTCATTATTGGTTGTTTTTGTTTTCCTACTGCCAGAGGTGGGATGGAAGGATTGTGGGATTTTCTATGGTCATTTTGGCACAGGACTGTTATAGCACTATTATTCCTCTTTCAACATCCTCTGGAATCCTGGCGTTTGCAGTTTTGGGAGGGGCCTGAGGTCGCTCCCAAAACTGCAAACCCCAAGATTCCAGAGGATATTGAAAATGGAATAATTGCACTGTAATAGTCTAATGCAAAAATGGCCCAAGTCACTTGTCACTCTAGCTGGCTTTAGATATTTATGTTAAGTCAAGTCAGTTGGGCAGCACTATTTGATGCTACAGTTCAAGCAGCAATATATGTGGGGTAATAAAGAAAGACAGTTGGGTCTGTATGATTGGCTTCTATTAGTGGCTTTGCTTTGTCCCACATGTTCTGCGGAGCCTGAGTATCTTCTTCAAGTGATACAAACCTAAGATCTTAGTGGTTAGGAATAAGCAGGGCATTTAAGGGGTGTTTATAAAAAAAAGATATTTAGCATTTGGAAAAACATGTTAGGTGCTTCAAGATTGCATTGGAATTCCCAAACAGATGAGATGCTATACCCTTTTAGGAGAAACATTTTTTTATTATTATTAAATCTTCAAGAATTAAACTTTTTGAAAATGTATACTGCCCTGCTAAACAATTTGTTTAATTAATATTTTAGTATGGTTTTGTTACATATTTTTCCCCAATTGCATTTCTGTGCATGTGTTAAATGTCATACCCATTCTCAAGATCTCTTTGGTGAAAACTGAATTATCATTAATGCAAACATAATTTTTGAAACCCTCTGAAGAATAATTTGCCTTGAATCTCAAGAAACAGGCTCAATTAAAACTAAAATAAATTAATTGCAAATTGCGAAATGTGGAATACTTGTAAAGCCAACAAATGCTGCCCAGTAATGCCACAAGATATGTAGGTTGTTACTTTTTCAGGAAGAAAAACATGAAACACCAGTTATGTTACAATGCTGTGCAGGAAGCTGAGCCTGCAGAGTATGGTCCTTTCCGTAATATTAGATCTGTGTATTGTATTTTGCATACTGCAGAGAGTTTTAAATAGGGCCTGTTTATTATAGCTACTTCTCTATAGTCTACCAAACAGTCACTAGAGAAATTCAGAAAGAACTGGAGTGGAGAGAGATAAGTGTAGTAAGCAACAGCTTTCTATTACAGTACAGGGACAGGTCAAAAATTAATTACCCTATATTAGAATCTGAAGCTGTGAATGCCTCATTCTCTGCCCTGTGACAAATTAATCTCACACAACAAGACACTTAAGAAATGGGAAAAAAAAAACAGCTCAAGGAAGAGGAAGAAGAAGTGAAGGCGGAAGCAGTCTCTGCCAAGCACTGAAAACATACGCCAGAATGGACAAAATGCAGCCCTCCAGATGTTGTTGGACTATAATGCTCAGCATTCCCTGTTGCTATTGTAGCTGCCCAGTCCTGATAAGAGTTGCAGTACAGCAGTATCCAGAGAGATATGCCACCAATGCCAAATACCAAAATAGCTCAGGACATACAAAGTCTTATACTATTGAGATGCTTATGCTTATACTTGGGGGTGGTAAAATTTGAAAAGTTAAATTGAAAAAGGAGAAAGCATAGTTTTCATTAAGTTACAGTCATAACATGATGGTTATATCTTCATTGTGGGAACAAATGAAATCAATTATAAGTAGTTCAATGGTCTAAATCCAGCTGCTAGGCCCAACTAAAGCAGAATCACTGAATCAATGGATTTTACTTATCATTACATTAACTTACAATACATTTGAGCTACTTGGGATTAACAATTAGATTTGGGAACTATCCACACTATGTAATTTTAACATTTTCAGTACCATTTTATTTAAATGACTGTATGCTGTGGAATCCAGGGATCTGTAGTTTTGTGAAGTAATTAGAATTCTCTGTTATAGAGAGCTCCAATTGGGTAGTTCAAGGAAATGCATTAGAGAATGCTTAATATCTAACTAAACCACAAATCCCAGAATTCCATAGAAAGTAGCCATGGTAGTTAAAGTGGTGTCAAACTATTATAATTGTACACAGTGGGTACAGCAGTTTTGCATTATTTGAAATAAGTTACTGCCAAACTTTTTAAAATAACTTTTTAAAAGTTGCTTTTAAAAATAACTTCCCAAGCTCTGGGAAAGAGTCAGATATTTTCTCACTCAGAAGTAGGAATGTGCATACAGTAAACTACAGCTTTAACATATGTACTGTTCCAAGCAACAGAAACTGATTTTTCTTTTTAATTTAACTTGAGCATAAAATAATAGTAATATTTGCTGGGACTCTTGGAAATCTCTCATTCAGAGGGTCACCATAAGTTGAAGTTGACTTGACAGGAAATTACAACAGTAGTTGCTGTTCAAAGCAGCTCCGTTTTAGCTACCCACTTGGGTCTCCCCTCAAGAAGCCTTTTTTGGAAGATGGTCAGATACAGAAAAATGGTTGCGATATGAAGATATATTGGAGAAAACAAATATGAACACAAATACAAATGTTTTTAAGACAAAATCAAGAGAGAAATTGGAAACTGAAGGTATAAAGTTAAGCTGGTTTCCCTACAGACAACTATCAGAAAGATATCAGATGAACATGAAAACTCAAGGAATAGAACAGAAAGAACAAGAGAATCTGCTGAAGCTTTTACGAGAAAATCCACCTCATTTACTTTCACATTTATATCAAGAGATATTACAACAACAATGTGAGGAGGAGACAATTAAAATAGCAATGATACAATGGGCACAGAACATTGGACATCCAATTCAGTTAAAATGGTGGGAACAAAGTTGGCAACGAACAAAGAGGTTCACGGTAGCTCAGAACCTTAAAGAAAACTACTATAAGTTATTTCATAGATGGTACGTGACACCCGAAAAATTAAAGATAATTTATAGGACAGGTACAGGTCAATGCTGGAAGTGTCAAAAGACTGCAGGCACACTATTTCATATGTGGTGGACATGTTCTAAAGCAAAAATGTATTGGAATGAAATTCATAAGATAATATGTGGTGTATTGCAGGTTCAAATTGATAAGACTCCTGGAATGTACTTGTTAAATATGACACATAGGTTAGAGGGAACTGCGGTAAAGAAATATTGGAGAATAATACTGTATATGGTCTCGACTGCCCGTATTGAATTTGCAAGGCTTTGGAAAAGTGATATAATACCAATGACAGAACAATGGTGGGCAGCTTTTATTGAAAATAGAAATGCAGAGATTGTTTCACAGAGATTAAAAGGGAAATCAGATGATGATATCTGTAAAGAATGGCAGATGATTTCAGAAGCGAGAGGGGTGTTGACAGGGAATAATACATAATTCATGGTATTAAAGGTTCTTGCAAGATAAAATTCAGAGAAATATCATGGAACAAGTAAAGTTGTGTAGAAAAACAGGAACTAACGAATTAAGTAGATAATACTAACAATTTATTGTGATGCATTGATAACAGTTCAATGGAATGATAAAGACTGTAATCCAGAGAGGAAGGAAGACAGTTGTAATACGACAATTAAGAATACAATGATAATTGTTTGTTTTATATGTTGGAACTTTAATAAAATTACTTAAAAATAAAAAAGGCAGCTCCGTTTTAATTTCTCAAAAGACTCCGCAATAGGATAGTTTTAGTGCAGTGGTTTCACCAGGGTGTGTGTGGTAAATGCAGACTGCACCAGCTTATATCATCAAAGTGAGGTGAACCAAACCTAGTGACACAACTGGGTCCCAAAATGAAGAGCAAAAGCAAAACGAGGCTGGCTGGCTGTTGACCAGTCAGAGATGGCTGCTCTCTTTGTCCAAGCTGAGCAAAACAAGGGCCCCAAACAAGGATGCCTCTCTGATCCTCCCTCCCACTTTCCAAATGCACAGAGCAATGATAAGCATCAGGTGGTGATGACGGGGCTCCAGCTTTCTTAGCTTTGCTGCTGCTGCCTTGCGGAAGCATGCAGTCACAATTAGGAGCTCCTGCCCCAGCGAGTTCTCGTTGCCCCTTGTAGCATCAATCCAGCAGGGCCCCAAGCCCTGGCTAACCTTGAAACTGCCTCCTCTTTTCACACACACACACACACACACACACACACACACACAGTTTCCATGATTGCACTGTCTTCCTGCCTCACAGCCACAAAAAGAGACCTCTCTCTCCCTACCCCATATTCTTGAAGGCAATTTCCTCTCATATATCCCCTCCTCATTACACACATCCTGAAAGCAGTTTGCTGCCTCTTGCTGTGGTTCTCTATCTCCTCACATGCCTTCCACTCCCTCCGTCCCACTCAGATTTTCTAAACATTCCAGTCTCTCTTTGAAATGCTGCATCCTCCTTCTGATCAGCTTTCCCTTTTGTTTTGCAAAACTGTATAGTTTTAAAATATGTGTGTTCATGTGTTCGGGAGGAATAAAGGTATTGTTCCCCCATAAGAATTCTGCTCCCCAAATGAAATTTACTTTCTGTCCCCAAATGTCTTAGCATTTTAGGAACATAAAATGTCAGATGAATATTTTGAAAAGCAGTTTAGGCATCCAAAGCAAAGAGGCAGGCAAAGTTACCATGGGAATGTTAACAAAGCAAACTTACTTTCAATGGCTCAGTCTCCAGAATGATAGAAATTGGGGGCAGAATTCTTATTTGGGGGGCAATGCCCTCATTTTGATCTATCCATACACATATCCTGTAAGAGTTCTGCAGAGCTTGGAAAGCTTAGGTTTTTGGAAGAGTGACCATGCTTGTGGGAGGATTCTGGGAACTATAGTCCAACTTCTCTCACCCCCACCCCATCTTGTGTTGGGGAATTCAGCTGACAAGGAGGTTTTTTGATTGATACGTCATGGCTTGTTTCACAACAACTTCACTGTCAGAAGGGTGAGTTTTATAGCCTTGGCTCACCCTCCAAACACGAACAGTTCCTTAAATGTCCACATTGCTTTAGATTTAAAAAGAGAAGCAGAGTGATTGTTAGGTGAAAGTACTCACCGAAGGGAAAATGTGTGGTATCCACAACTTCTGTGTAATGTGGATAATGTTGGTAGCAAATTCCTTGAAATTTGGATTTCCCTTCTCTCCTTGCACAGTAATTTGGGTGCTGCACAGAGAACCTGTGCCAGGTTCCCCTGAACATGCATATACACAATACCATGCTGGAGAGATGAAGGAAAAAGCATGGGAACATCTCCCCTCCAGTCTGTTATAGAAAGGTGGCTGCTTAAAACAACAAGGGGAAAGGGTGAGATAGCTGAAAATTGCATGGAACAGCTTGATAGAACAGTTGCAGTGAGACAGGCATGCCTATAACAAAAGACTAGGGGGAGACAACAGCATTCTGATGCATGGTTCTTTCATCAAAGAACATTACTGTGACCGCAAAAATACTAATAAAATACTGCCTTCAGTGCAAAGATCCACTGAATGCCAGTAAGCCAATTGTATCTGATTTTTCTCACATGGCAATACAGCTGTAGGAAGCAGTAACCTACATGTGAATCGTGTGTAACAAATTACTAAACCTCTAGTCACTGTCTGAGGGATTATTTAAATATTAAACAGGAGATGCAAGGTAATGTTCTGAATTTAATATGATTATATTGGGGGCTATAGACATGAATTCACTCCTCCCCCCCTCCATTGTGGAAGCAATGTTAAAAATACAGTGAAACATCTTAACATACTGAAAGATATACTTAATAGCAAAAGGAAATGATCTACAATGGTAAGCTAGCCTTAACATTAGGAGGAAAAATACCACCACTTCATTCAACCCTTTTGCAAGGAATTTAAAGACATGATGCATGATTGAGGTTTGGAAAGTGACGGTCTGAACATAATAATGTGTCACATTCAAGGTTATGATAACGCTGCCATTATGGCTGGAATCCATGGAGGTCTACAAGCTATTCTTAAGGGAAAGAACAGGAAAACTATTTTTAATGGATGTGTGGACCGTTTGCTTTACTTGCACAGTCAACACTCTTTTACTGAAAATGCATCATGTGTAACTTTTTTTTTGGACCTTTGGAGGCAATATTTTCTTTCTTTGCTGTGTCCGCCCATTGATGGGATGTGTTAATTGACCATACTGGAGTGTCAGTGAAAAGCCTATCTACAACACACTAGAGTGCTCATCCTGCTGCAGTTAAGCCTATTAAAGAAATGTTTGATAAGTTTGTGGTGATGATTGAAGCTCTTTGTGATCAACATGAAAATCTGAACACAAGAAGTACAGCACAAGGTCTTTTGCTACTGTCTGTGACTTCACTTTACTGTGCTACCTGTACTTCTGGTGTGATGTACTTCAGGAAGTTAATCTTACACAGCAGTACCTGTGGATTATGGGCTTATCTCTTAACAATGTGGTGACAAAGCTAGAGGTGCTAAAACTTTGGCCATTTCCACACCGTACCTCCTTCCGTTGTACTTCTGTTGCAATCCCAACAGTGCCTTTGCCAGGAAGGGAACACAATGCTTACATACCTGTTATGGAGGAATACTGCCACCACTACCACCACTGTAATCTATAAATCATTTTCCTACATATCTATATCTTTTCAGTGTATCATATTGAACAGAACATGCATCAATCTCCAAACAAAGTTTCATGCTTTCTAAGAACTTTGAACAAATGAGAAGCAAGCCTCACACACATAAACACACACACGAAAAAAAGGAAATTATTAGAAAAGGGAAAAACCCTACCAACCCTTAGCAAATAAGCTACACTCTCTTGAGTTACAAAAGACATTTTTTCCACACTACCATTCAGTTTGATCCAGGGGACAATTCTGCTCCCTGACCTCAGACCTCAGACCTCAGAATCAATTCACAAATCACAGCTGGATAAGAAACAGGAACAAACTTCATAAACAGGTCAGCCCCAGAACATATTTCTGCTAATCTCTGGGCTTCTCTAAAGAGATCAAAACATGAAAATCTGATTAAAAGTGAAAACATCTGGATACATATCCCAACCACTCCAGTCCCTGCGGTCTGGTTTGTAACAGGAATACAGCTGGTTTGCAGTTTAGTTTTAAAGTACTGAATTTGAAAAGCTCTTTCAGAAATTATCAGTATGCTATTTGCTTCTCCATGGTGGCTTCTTTTTTGACTGAACCGTACCCCCAGATCTGTAATGTCTTAAAAAGAAAAAAAAATGCTGCACTATTATTTTCAAATTGCAGACATTTAGTATATATTAGTAGAAAAAGTTTAATAAAAATAGCACTGGCAGTAAATAATAAGCAAATAAATTTCCTTTCAGAAGTCTTATTTATTTCCCTAAAGAGTGATGTTTGAGTTGTAGTAGCAAGATATATTCACACCAGTCTGCTAAAGATATTAACACTTGTCAAATACAAATTGATTTCTGTCTCAACTGTCCACCCGCTTTAGGTCCTAATCAGGTTGTGGAACTGCATGACTCTAAGTGTTTTTTTATTTATGTTAGTGATTCTACATAGCATCAACAATTGTGTTAACATACCTTTCACAACCTCATATTGGAATTAAAACATGACTGTCTTTAAAGAAGAAAAATCGTGGTTCTAAAATGGGAAGGTACTAGCACATGGAAATGTTACCTTTTAGACTACATCTTCCAGAATCGCCTAGTCAGTATAGCCACCAACGATGCTGGCTGGGGGGATTCTGAGAGCTGCAATTCAGCAAGCAATTTTTACAAGCTCTGTTAAATACGACAGAAGTATAATTCTATATGATAGCAGTTGGTAGGGTGTTTCAGTAACTGGAGTGTGTACATTTACAAGCTTTTCAAAGGCTGAGGTGAAAGAAGGAGAGAAATATGATACAGTAAGATACAGAGAAGAGAGCCAGTGGGTGTAGTGGCTTAAGTGTTGGGTTTTTCTGGGCCAGATTTGTTCACAGGGGATTTGCCTTTGTCTTCCTTTGAGGCTGAGAGAATGTGACTTGCCCAAGGTCACCCAGTGGGTTTCCATGGCTTAGAAGAGATTTGAATCCTTGTCTCCAGAGTCACAATCCAGCACTCAAACCAGTATACCACTCTGGCTACCTTAGGTTCACCTTAGGGCTGCCATAGGTTGAAAATGACATGGCACATAAGAACAAATAACAAAGCTATTGAGCATATTAGCTCGTAGTAACGGCCCAGTCTAATAAGCAGTTGTATGAAGCCAACAGTCTGCACACAACAATGAATCCAAGCCACTAATGTCCAAATTTATAAAGTCCAAGATAGTCCTTCTGTTTTAGCTGTTTTGCTCCCTAAGATTGAACTATATGGGAGTTGTCAATCACTTAACAGCAAGCCATGGAGGATAGTATTGGACTGAATATAGCACACTAGCTCCAAATTGTGCAGGGTTGGCTTATAGCCTAAAACTCAAAGGTCTAATATCAAAAGAGAACAGCTGGACCAGGAATCACTGCTGTACCCATTTTCTAATCTTGTGTGAATCTGTTATGAGATTTCTATTGGAAGCAGAAGGGTGAAAAAGGGACCCAGTACTGCTGCATCCAGTGTAGTGCTAAACCAAAGTGAAACAGAGTGTACCTTTGGTCTTTTTGTGGTCTGTGGAAAGACTCTCTCCTTTCAGAGATGTTTCAAACTCTCTGTGTGCAAACACGCTCAAAGGGGAATTTGTTTTGGGAAAAGGAATGTCTCTAGTGCTGATGAGGTCCCATCGTTCTGCTTCAGTCTTTAGATGAGTAATTAAAGGAGAATATGCATGAAGATGTCTATCCCATAATGAAGTGCAGATGGATGGCATCTCCCTTTGGATGCACGGTGGGGTATCATCCATTCACCCTGCAGCATTTTCAGTGGCTTGTGGACTCAGATAGCATCTAGACATACTGGACTAGATATGCTTTGCCACGTACCTAGAGTGTGCTATCTAACTATAATTTGCCTAGAACATGACATTTATAAGCTCCTAAAATCTCAAACTCAATAATAAACAGAAATCATTACAAATCTTATAAAATGTACAATGATAAAGTGTGCTTCTTTGAAATGGTTCTTAAAGAAACAATGTGTTTCTCAGAGCTAGCTACAGTTTATAAATAGGAACAGAAAATTCAGAACAAATTAAATATATATTCTTTAGAGATAATAATTGAAGATAATTTATGATATAATTGCTGAAAAACTCATGTCAGGGTCTTCTTTACACTGAACCAGATATCATAGAAGAAGTCTGCATAATTACTTGCCGATCTTGGGCAAAATGGATCAAATGCTGTTCTCAAACAAACTTACTGTTTAGAAACAGAGGCTGCATTGAAACAATGCTCATTTTTCTTTTAATGTAAAGCCAAATTAAATGATAAAACAGTATTTCAAATGATTTTATACATACGTGGGGGTACAGCCATTGAGAAAGGTGTAACTTGTTGCCAGCGGTGGTGATGGGGTTGTACAGACTGCACATCCAGCTCGTTTCTGATGCCTAATCCTGTTTCTGCCTTTAAACTCCAAGCTAAGGGAGGCAGGAAGCAGGTTCTTTGCTTCACCTGACCTTCTCAAACTCTCAGCCACATTCAAGCTTCACAACAAACCAAAACAAACACACAAACAAAAACCCCTGCCTTTTGAAGGGATATGAAAATATGTTGGTCCCAATTCTGTTGTATTTTTCCAAATTCCACTCGCCTTCGCTTCTTGTATTAATCTGTGAAACATTGTTTTTTTCTCCCTGCACTGAAATCTTGCATATGCAAATTTCTTGCATATTTTTTCTTAAAGTGTGCAGTTATTTGTGTACTATGTTCTTTCTTTCTTTAGATTCCCGGCCAGTATACAATAAAATCACAAAATACAAAAAAAGTAAAATAACAAGTTAATATAATTTAAAATTTAAAGCAATGGAATAATTTCAACATTGTAAAACCATATTAAACAATTTAACTATTGAAAACACTGGCACTATATTAAAGCATGTATGTGCAGAGTTCTGGATGAAATCACTCAAATCCCAAAGGTTTTTTTTTTTAAAAAAAATGTTTTGAATTGGGTGGCAGAATAAAAACAGGGTTGTTGCCAGTTCGGGAAAAGTATTCCACAGCAAGGGAAAAGTATTCCACAGCCAGGGTACTCTGACAGCAGAGAACGCCCTATTCCACATCTTCACACACTGTATTTCTCTGACTTGTGGGACACAGATCTCAGTCTTTGGGCAAACATATGTAGGTATGTACAGAATCTAATGTCTGCATTTCTCCCTAATGACCAAAGCATGTTTGTATATACTTCTTTCAACTGCACACATTTTTAGCCATTAATTTCTTAAAGTGTATCCACTGTTTCGTGAATACTTTGTGCATACTTTATTCTTCTGAAACACACTGTGAGCCTTGAAGTATATTCTCAAACTGTGGTGCATCTCTTCTCACAAGGAGTTTCAGGAGATATGAAGGCTACTTTCCTTGAGACTTCCAAATCAATACTGTCCATTTTGAACTCTAAATTTCTGACACCAGACCTTGGCAATGTTCAACAGAGAGCATATACAGCCTTCATATTTATGTTTTCCTCCTCATTCAGCCCTAATTTTTACTGGCTTTGGTGTGGACTGGTGTTACATAGTTTGGTAGCATCTTGAGTTTTAACTGTGTTTTCATGTGTATTTCATATGTTCTCTTACTTTGTTGAAAAATAACCTGGTGATCACTAACCAGTGATTTTCAGATTGGTGATCATGGAATAGATCTGCAAAATAACAAGAAAAGCAATAACTTACTGTAATCAAATGGCAACTTATCTTATGTGGTCATTATATATTAATTCTATTACTTTATAAGTAACACATATTAATATACTAGCTTTTCATACAAGGACATGGTAGAAGGTCTAAATTCTTACAAATGATATGCAAGTTGAAGACTGTCTTGTATTGTAACCACCTCAGCCATCTCCCAAGGGGACCAATATTAAAGACATTGACAGTGGTAAGGAGAGAATGACATTTCCCAATGTGACACAGAAGTTGCTTCTAACTTCAGCAAGTATGTGAACTAAAATCATGACATTTGTATGATCTTTAAGATTCTTTCGTACCATTTCTAAACTCTTTTAATAGATCCCAGTGAGGGACTTTTCACATGAGTCTCATAAAATAAAAGATTTCAATGGTGACATGAAATACAAAATATAGTCCCAAAAATATTTCTGGAACGGAATGTAGAGGTTTTTTCCCTTCTCATTTTTATTCTGAGATAATAATATATACAGAGCATATGCTAGAATTACCATGATTTCACAGAGCTGGTGTCAAGGTTGACAGTTTGTCACCACAACAAGATAAGGGACGATGGAGCAGAACAATTCCAGGTGATAATAGTTGGTGAGAACGCATATGTATGTGTGTGTGTGTGTGTGTGTGTGTGTGGCACAGTGGGTTGGAGTTGAATGAACAGACTGTAGAGGAGGGGTTGGGACAGAAAGTTGAGACCTGTTGCTCATACTGAAGAGAAGGAGCAATTGAAGAATGTATGCAATACAAAGTGAAGTACCATTGGCTTCCTGCCTGAGCCACCAGTCCTTGGGGCATAGCAGGCCCAGTTTACCGGTCCTATAAGATCTGTTTTTAGTGAACTGCCTAGGTGAGGCCATCCAAAGAGCAGGATAGCAAACTTATTCTGAGATACCTAATGCTTTAATAGAAACCTGAAATCTAGCTGCCACAATTCTTCATCCGTGACAGCACACTCAAAGAGAATCAAATTTATAGGCATAATCAGGTTATTACTTGGTTTCTAAATTAATTAAAATAGGAGCAAAACAAAACAAGAGTACTCTCTTCCTTCTTTGTTTACCTTTTTAATTGAACGGCTGATAATTAAAACTAGAAATGTCAATATACACTCCAACATGTTACAGATGACAACCAGGATACATGCAATCAAACAACATCACAGCATGGTCAGGATGACAAAATGCATTAATGAAGAATAACACATAAGCTAGAAGAGGTACAGAAATAGGAACTCAGCCTGTAAGGGGAAAAGGAGGAGGACAGAGAAACTGGAACTTTCTAAAAACTGCTGAAAAAGTGGAATGACAGAAGATTAATCAGGACCATCCCTGCTAAATTGGAACAGTTGGAGGGGATGAGTTATTAGACTAATGGTTACTGTGTCTGGGACACACAGAAAAATTGATGAAGGGCCCTCGCCACACCTCTTGGTTTCCCTGTTCACTGGCCTGAGTTGAGAATAAGGTCTAAAATAGCAGAGGGCAACATGCAACCTGTATAAACATTTCTGTTTTTTTTTTAAAGATCCACACACTGTTAATTGGGACTGTCTCTGCCAAATCAGGACAGCTAGAGGGTGTGTATTAATGGTCTTAAAATCAAAATACCACATATACATTAATTGGACCAATGTAATTGACTGCAGAGCAAACTACAAAGTCAGGCCCTTTTCGCACCTTACCTTGATAGCGCGATGAACTAGAGCCCTCACGATATTGCCAATATCGCAAGAGGCCCAGTAGAGAGCCCCTTGCAGTCTGCAAACGGTAGGGCATTCGCGAGAAAGCACCAGTCCCCGCCCGGTGCCTTGTCCGCATGTTGGCATCCTGGGCCACGCCCAGGCCCCACCCTGTCCCCGCCCCACCGCCCCGATTGGTCGGTGGTTTTCTTTCTTTTTTTTAATGTTTCTTCAACTATCGTGCTAACGTTAGCACGATAGATCCTGCCAACAGGCTGTTTTGTACTACGTTGGTAACGTGCTAACGATAGCGCCGGGTTTAAAAAAAAAACACAGTTGGCCAGACCCCGGGGGCTGCTGTCGTCTCGAGTGTGAGTGGTGACGCAGCCCCGGGGTGGCCTCTTGCGGCGACATGTCATGCAGTGTTCCCTGCTGTGATGAGGTCAGCAGCTGGCCTGCTGCTGGGCTAAGCGTCCCCTGGGAGTTGCTGCATGAGGGACAGGCAGCAGGGACTGCCCACTCCCAGATCCTTCCCAGAAGCACACCGGACGACAGCTCCGCAGGCCCTCTGGTTGCATGACTGATGTGTGAAAGGGAGGTTATTTTCGAAAATAAGAAAACGCGCTATCAGCACTATCCATGGCTGTGATAGCATCTGGTTCGCCAGAACGTCATGCAGTACGGCGGCTCGTGGAGGGGGGAGGGAGTGTGCCTAATATGCTTTAAAAATGCCATGCAACAAGGGCCTCAGTCTTGTGGTGATCAAAAAAAAAAAAAGCACTCAAGGTATCATGCTAGTTCCATTAAACCCTATGATAGGGCTGCTACAAGTCAGTGACAACTTGAAGAGACATAACTAAGTTTTTGCAGCTCACACAATTCATCATAAGGAATAAATACTGAAAAATAAAGCATACAGGGGAACACAACCTACAGTGCTGGGAATCAGAGTCTCTACATTTTTGCTTTGAGATGTTGTGAAGTGTTTATTTAGTTGGAAAAGTTAGGCTCCCAACCACCCAGGGCATGGGTTAACTGAGAAGAAAGGTAGTAAATCGGAGGCAGTAAAGTTTTGCTTCTCCATTTGAAGAATCTAAGAATTTTGTTCACCAGTATCCAGGACCTGTATTCCCAACCTTCTAAGAACTGTGTGCCCTTTATAGGTCTCATACTTTTTTAAAATAATAAAAGTAAGGATTTGAAAGAGATCACAATCTCCTTTTGTATCCAATACGTTATATTTGGGAGAAATATCGATCTTAACTTTCCTCCTGCATTTCTCCTCTTCTCCTCTTTCTCCTCTTCTATCCCTTTTCTTTCACCTATGTTTTTGTAGTAAAGATTAAGAGACTTTCTGCACTACACTATTATAGTGCTATTATTTCACTTTCAATATCCTATGGAATTCTGGGGTTTATAGTCTACTGAGACCAAGAATGTCTCTGGCTGAGAGTTCTAAATGCCCCTCCCTAGACTGGAAACCCCAGGATTCCATAGGATATTGAAACTGGAATAGCACTATAACAGTATAGTGTGAAAAGGCCCAAAATTTCCCATTTCACTATATGGATGCAAACTAACTTATTTAGACTAAAGTTTATACTTACAGGACTAACAAACAAATCAAGTCCATAACTTATGGAACACAACTTGGAACGGGGGATATAAAATAGTGCCACCAGTACCAGGTCTGCCATTTCTGAATTTCAAAGTGAATCCACAAAACCTCTATCAGATTTTGAATCCTTAACCGTTTCTGTTTAAACCCAAGTTCTGATGAAAAAGCCTCATCCAGAAATTATAAAATATTCATTAGCCCTATGACTGAAATAAAACGTGGAAAACATATTTTTAGGAAATGACTGATCTAATATGTGATCTTAAAAAAACTCACTCCAGGTAGTGTCAGCATGAACCATAAGAACTTTAAAATATTCGATCTTGTCACAATTCAGGAAATAGTTCTGATAGAATTATATTAGGACAGAGGTATCAGCTCTATGGACAATGTGTGTGGTCATCTTAATTCTTTGGCCTTCCTTGGTGACAGATGGAAAAGCAGAAACAGAAAGTAGAAAACAATCATCTCCTGTTTATCTATTGGAAGATATTGGCCATCACCGCACAAGGTGAGGGAATCACTCCGCACTGGTACTTACCGGATCTTCTGGGCAGGGACCAACACGGACCGTCTCTTAAGCCCTTCCACAGGGCTCCTCGTCTCGTCCAGGGTGAATCGGAGCAGTGTGAGGTCTCAGATCCGCACTGCTCTGGCTTCCAAAATGGCGGCTTCCAGTTGTTTGTGGGTCCTGAGGAACCACAAGGCTCGCCACGCCTAAAGCCCACCCTCCGCAGATCACAGGCTCGCACTGGTGTGAGCCCGTGAATCTGCACAAGGGAGCAGATACGCAATGGCGCGCTCCTAAAAATTAAAGAACGGTTTTCTACCATTCTTTAAAAAGCGCACTGGAGGACCACTTGGGGGCGTTTCGGAGCAGACTGAGGTGCGGATCTGAGGTAAGTAGTCCGGACCTAGTCCGCTCCAAGTTTCAGACGACCTCCGTGAGAGGACGCACTGCGCTGTTTTAATTCCCTCGTGCAGAAATGGCCATAGTTTGTGTTGACATGAAATTAGGAAATGTCTTAAATACAAAAGGATGAAAACAGAAGCATACATAATTGCTGCAACCCCTCAACTAACAAAATAAATTTCAACAGAGATAAATGTCAGGTATTACACTGAGATAGCAAAAAAGAAACACACCAATATAGGATGTGTAACACCTCGCTTGAAAACAGTGCATGTGAAAAAAGATCTTGGCACCTTAGTAGGCATGAGTCAACAGTGTGATGTGGTGGCCAAAACCCCCCAATACAATTCTGGGTTGCATTAACAGAAGTATAATGTCCAGTTTAAGGGAAGTAGTAGTCCCACTCTGTTCTATTTTGGTTAGACCTCATCTGGAATACTGCGCAGTTCTGGGAACCACCATTCACGAAGGATATTGACAACCTCGAATATGTCCACAGAAGAATGATAAAGATGATTAAAGGTTTGGAAACCAAGCTTTATGTGGAACAACTTAAGGAGCCAGGTATGTTCAGCTTGGAGAAGACTAAGAGGTGACATGATAGCTATCTTTAAATGTTTGAAGGAATGTCATGTAAAAGATGGAGCCAGCTTGTTTTCTGCTGCTCCAGAGACTAGCGACCTTTTCGCACAGCGTTTTGGAAGTGAAAGGGCCCCTTGAGCCTGCATGACGCACTCACATTTACGTGACGCTCAAAAGCGTGACATGCAGCTCATACGCGCCTTTTTATTTTCGGGTTTTAGCCGAAAATGGTGCACACTTGCACACCGGTCAGGGACCTGGGGCTAACTTACCTGCCCTGGAGCCGGGCCGGTCACGCTTCCTGCCCCAGCGCAGGCTACAGCTCCCAGGCTGCACTGCGGAAGGAAGGGGTGGGGCACGGGCGGGGCACTTGCCCGACCAGGAAGCTGCTGCAGAGCCCAAGCAGCAGGGACGCACAAGCCTTGCTCCGAAGGCTTCTCGCACGAGCTCCGCCCCCCACCTCCACGAAAAGGTAAGGTGCAAAAAGGCAGTAGATCACAAATCAATTCAAATAACAAGAAAAGGGATTCCACCAAAACATTAGGAAGATTTTTTTTTCTTTTTTGATGTTGAGCCATGAAATAACAAGATCAGCCACAAGAGTTGTGTTAAACTAAGGGCAACTTTCTTTGACCTGTCCTATTTAAAACTGTATTGGCCTGGAGAAGATGCAAGGGGGGTAGCAATTTGATACGGGCCCAGCTGAGGCCAGGTGTTACCCTGTGATTGCCTCCTCAGTCTTTCCTTCGGTAAAAACACCTCAGGGGCAATCCAGATTGCTTTGGCAGCTCCCCAGTCAAGAATTACTGTAAAGTAACCTGGGAAACTCCCACCCACGCCGCAGGGTCCTACAAGTGAGAGTCCTATTCCAGGTTAACCTCAAAGGTAGCCTCCTTCCCCATGCCCCTGTTACAGATCACAGTCCAGTGTTAACTACCACAACATATATTTTCACGCCATTTAAGTTATTCAAGTGCCTCACCCAGTCATGCAATTTCATTACTGGACAGTGGCCTCCTAGAGGGCTCTAAGATGTAGTTTTTATCTTGCTATCAACCTGTTCCAAACAGACTATTTTGCAGGTAGTCTAGATGGCACTGTCTTCCATTTGTAACTCTCCTGTGTCTTCCTATCATTTTTCCATTATTTTTTTCTTACTAAAGAAGACTCTATTAAAGAAGGCAATGTGGAAGAGATGCACTGTGCTTATGATCAGAGCCTTACAGGTCCTCCATATGTAAGCAGAGCTGTTTTATTTTTGTCTTTTCTAGCTAACCTTGATTGATTGGTGTGGGCAAATCCCCTTTAACTTCTATACCGGATGCCATGTTTGGGAGGACTGCCAATAGAAAGCAAGTGTTAGTAGGCCTCAAGACAGCCAAGTCAAATGCAGTTAATATAGTGGCCTCTCAATGAAAGAAAAACCTTGTCATAATTTCACATTGAATTGCTACATCTTTTCTGCTGTTACACTGAACATCTGCTGTAATGTTGTATCCTTGGTCCAGGTGATAAAATGATTAATATGTGCATCATTCATTTTGTACGACAGGAATAAAGTCATAATCATAAGATCAGTGCCTATTACTCAAAGTAACGTTGTTTTCCTTTGTTAGAGGTATTTATTTGGCAGCTGGAGACAATTAGCCTAAGACAACTTTTTATTTCAGTGACATAATAGCTTAATTAAAAGCATGCTGTCAAGAGTTTGGGGGGAGGTGGTCACATTTTTAAAATTGCTTTTGACAACAGCAAAGATATGCCTTCCAAATACTTCCTCCATAGTGTAATTGACTTTGGGCACAAGAAATTAAAGTGTACAAACATGAACTTTAATTTGATCGCAATAAAGCAACATGAGAGGCAAAAAAGTGCAAATAGGTTACAGGTTTCCCAAGGAATCTTACAATTCATACATGTGTATATCCTCAGAATAACTCTATGTAAATCTATCAGTTGTCTTTTTTTTTCCCAATTTGAACTTTCAGTATGCTTTCTCTTCTTCAATAAATCCATTTGCAAAGATTATGTAGGAAATATATAATGATGAAGAGTCTTGAACAAAAAAGTGTTCATATATCATATTTTTTAAAGATTGGTATACATTTTGCCTTATTTTTGGTCCCAGAATTTTAGGCATCTGAAGGCATGAATTCAGCAAGCATCTGGATACTTTTCAATGGGAACTAAGTGCAACAAACATAGGCTGCAATCCCATACATGTTTACTTGGGGTGTGGGAGCATCTCACTGACCTTAGTTTTGTGCATAGGATTGTAATGCTAGTCCGCATTCAACTCAATAACAGCCTTTTAAAAGGTATTTTAATGCATCATTGTGCATTATGAGATTGTAAAAAATACCAAGAGAATCTAAAATGATTCTTGATGTGTTTTAGAATGGGTGCATCAGTTCACAGCAAGAGAGTCAGAGAGAGAGAGAAAAAGAACACCTCCTTAAAAAAAAATTGGATCTGGAAGCCAGAATGGCCTAAATTCTATTATTAGTACTTACTAGAGCACATTCATTGAATAAGTGGGATTTACTAATGTGTTAATTCACCATGAAATAGTAGAGTCAATGGGTTTACTTTGGTTGGGACTAGCCAATATAATTACAGCCTGTGTAAGTTGATTTTAGAGACATTTGTGTAAACTTAGAAAGAAATGAAAATTTGAAGTAAAGGACCATGTCTAAGAGCCTTAGCTCACTCCTGGCTTCCATAAAATGGAGGTAAGTTTCAATAATTGTAACACAGAAGACTATTCTGAATGATCACACTGCCTTCAGTGCACATGCAAGCCTGTCATCACAAATAAATAGAATACTCAGTGATCAAGTTGTATGAAAGGCATTACCTCTCAAAGCCTATAATTTCCCTGAAATTTCAGTTTCACTGAAATCATCCAACTAGATATGCTTTTAACTGAGGCGCAAACTGGGTTGCATCAGCAAACACTGGTCATTTCCGCACGGGGTATTTGAAACAGTGCAGTCCGTCCTCCAGGGAGGACGTCCGCACCTGGAAGCGGACTGGGTACGGACTATTTAATGTAGATCCGCACCTCAGCCCGCTCCGGAACGACCCCAAGTGGTTGTCCAGCGTGCTTTTGAAAAACCTGTTTCTTTAGGTTTTGCAAAAGCACGGAGCATGCCAGTGTGAGCCTGCTCCTTTGTGCAGATTTGCAGGCTCGCACCAATGCGACCAACTGGAAGCCGCCATTTTCGATGCCGGAGCAGTGCAGAGTGACAAGCACGCACTGCTCTGGAGCAGCCTGGAATGGACCGGGGAGCCATAAGACCCGGTAAGGAGCGGCACGGGGTGATTCCCTCGCCCCATGTAGAAATGGCCACTGTATTATTGTTTGCCTCTTTTTTCTAAATTTTCTGTTTCATTTCTCTATGCAGTATGTCATTCAAAGATTATAAAAAATCACCAATGTGATGAGACCAGAGATGTTATTTTAAAACCCTGTTTCATAAAGTTTAAAACTTTTGAGAAGAATTGATGGGTAAGCATGTTAAAACTACATACTCTGTACGTCTGTACCTTTAACATTCAAAACAGAATTAGTTTGTTTTGGTGTGATAATAGCATGCATTATTCAGTACTATGCAAAGTGCTGTCTGCAGTGATACAGTAATCTGCAAACACATGGTTCCTACCAGTAATCCCACATGGCACAACAAAGCAACAATATAAACTTAAAGCAATAAAGGAAACAGGCATATGTATACAAAAGAAATGCTGTCTTAAAACGAATTGCTTACTGTCTACTCAGCAAAAACACAATCTTATTATCATGTAGTAACCTTCCCCCAATGTTTTTTGAATCCTTCTAAATGGATATCTGGCAGATGGAAAGGCTATTCTCTTCTAGAATTCACACATTTTGCTGTTTACAGCAGTTCTGAATTATTTTATTCATTTAACCACATTTATATCCCACAATTCCTTTTATGCACTCTTGGTAACATTCATAATTCTATGTCTTATTTATATTCATATATGTAATTAGACGAGGGATAGGCAAATGTGTCCATTCTGCTTTCTACCATGGAGTCTGTGCATTTTGGTAAATTCAAATAAAAGAATAAACAAATATTCACCAATTTTTGGACATGGATGAATCTATTATTTTTTGTTTCTTTCCTCAGATTTTGATAAATTATGATTCTTTGTAAGATGAACTGAATGGACATTCTGCAGATTAGGCTGAATGATCCAGTGAGTTGCCCCAGGTGATCCAGCACATCTTATTGCAGAATGACGGGCAGAACCAAAATACCAATCCAACAAGTATGGCACTGTAAACCTCCCTATCTTTAAATGTGATATATGAGTTCTTTGACCACTGCATTTTTAAAATTAATGTTCATAAGCAGAAATGCAGTTTTGTTCTACAACAAAGCTCCAGTGTGCTTTCTTATATATTTTTAGATCGGTCATTCCAAGTTTTACCATGTACATGTTACTTTTAAAAACCTGGGAAAATATAAAAACAGTTCATCTTATCATGTATTCATAGGAATGAAATGTTCTGTTCAGACAGCCATTACAAGAAAAAAATTACTCTATCCTTGTCCAAGCTAGTAAAATGTGGGCTGGACAGGGCTACTGTTAGGTGGATTTGTAATTGGTTGACTGACCTCACCCAAAGGGTGCTCACCAATGGCTGCCTTTCATCCTGGAGAGAAGTGACTAGTGGGATGCCTCAGGGTTCCGTCCTGGGCCTAGTGCTATTCAACACCTTCATCAATGATTTGGATGAAGGAGTGGAGGGCATGCTGATCAAATTTGCAGATGATACCAAACTGGGAGAGGTTGCTAACACACCAGAGGATAGGATCAAATTTCAATACGACCTTGACAGATTGGAGAGCTGGGCCAAAGCTAACAAAATGAATTTCAAGAGAGAGAAATGTAGGGTCCTGCACTTGGGCAGAAAAAATGAAAGTCACAAATATAGGATGGAGGATGTGTGGCTGGATAGCAGTACGTGTGAAAAGAATCTAGGAGTCTTGGTAGATCACAAGCTGAACATGAATCAGCAGTGTGACGTGGCAGCCAAGAAAGCCAACGCGATTCTTGGTTGCATCAATAGGAGTATGGTGTCTAGATCGAGGGAGGGAATGGTACCACTCTATTCTGCATTGGTTAGGCCTCATTTGGAATATTGTGTCCAGTTCTGGGCACCTCAATTCAAGAAGGATGTCGACAAGCTGGAACGTGTCCAGAGGAAGGCAACCAAAATGGTGAAGGGTCTGGAAGCCATGCCCTATGAGGAACGCCTTGGGAAGCTGGGTATGTTTAGTCTGCAGAAGAGAAGGTTAAGAGGGGACATGATAGCCATGTTTAAATATTTGAAGGGATGTCATGTTGAGGAGGGAGCAGGCTTGTTCTCTACCACTCCAGAGACTAGGACAAGGAGCAATGAATTCAAGCTGAAGGAAAGGAAATTCCACTTGAACCTCAGGAAGAACTTCCTGATGGTCAGAGCTGTCCGGCAGTGGAATATGCTGCCTTGGAGTATGGTTGAGTCTTCTTCTTTGGAGGTTTTTAAGCAGAGGCTGGATGGCCATCTGTTGGGAATGCTTTGATGGGTGTTCCTGCATAGCAGAGGGTTGGACTGGATGGCCCCTGTGGTTCTTCCAATTCTATGATTCAGTGATTCAATCTCATGTTCAACAATTTTTTGTCAGTCCTTGTAACCCTTAGTAATACACAATGATACAAAATATTGACATCAAGTCATACCTTGATTTTTTTTCAGTTTTCAATTTTACTGCGTGTATTGAAGTAATATAACAATTAGCTGAATTCTCCCTTATGAAGAAAATATGTTTTATTTTTCCAGGTTTCTGCTTTCCTTTCTACCACCAAGAGAATTCAAACTTCTATTGATGTCATCAAACATTGATCTCAGTGATGCCCAGTGGATTAACTTTCCATAGAATCTCTGACCAACAGAAATGCTGGCAAGAATGTCAGGGAACTGAAGTCCAACAGGATAGTTTAGAAGCATGGTGCTCAGATTTGGGAATGATTCCTCTAAATAAGTCGTTCCCAAACTTTGAGTCTCCAGATGTTTTGGACTTCACCTCCCAGAAGTCCCAGCCAACTAGGCCAACAGTCAAGAATTCTGGGAGCTCAAGTGCAAAGCACTTGAAGGATCAAATTTTGCTCTAAAGATTGATCGCAAGATCAAGTGGAGAGAAGCTGGTCCGTGTTGCCCCATACAAACTGCCTGCATCTGTTCTAACATAAGATATTTCAGTAGAGGCAGTTCATCTGCAAAACATGTTCAGAAAGAAAAGAAAAGAAACAACACAGTGTTAAAGCAATTGCAAGCAACATTTTGGACAGGTGGGCTTCCAGGCCTCCCCCTTGTGTAACACCTTCCCTAGAATAGGGAATATACTTGTACTATTAAACCAGGACTGTGAAAGATGAAGATTTATTTTAATTTCTTCTTAATATAGTTACATCAAGAACTACAAGCTTCAAATACTGTCCTTCATGTTGTCTTGCACTTGGATCAACAGGATTGTACATGTATGAATACAAATCTCTCTCTCTCTCTTTCTGCAGTGAATCAACCAGAAACTTTTCTGCCCCACCCATCATAAGAAAATAGGCTTTTTTTTCCAAAAAAGAGCTGTAATTTGCCAAAAATTCCTTAAAGATATATCAATTACTGAATTTAAAGTTTTGTCATATCTGTATTATGTTAACCTGTAAATGCATAGATCTCTTGTTTACAAAAGGAACTGCAGGCATATTTGCTGTTAAATGCCTTTTTTCTCAAAATATGCATCTCTAAATTTCCTTTCTCTTAAAATTTGCATTTACAAACAGATTTTGATATGTTCTTTGAGTTGCAAATTGCAACAGAACATCTGGAAAGTATGAAATTATTGTTGGAAAATTACTTTCCAATCTACGTGATCCTCAAAATGAATAAATGTTTGTATTTATGTGTCACCTATTAGATATGTACCCCAAAGAACCTATGAAAACTGGGCTGGATGGTGCAACGTGGTTTACTCCGGTTTTATTATCTTTTCTAGGTCAGTGTCATTATCTTTCTAGGAAAGGTGTTTTGCTCTTGGCCAGAGTTTACCTCGATGTGATTTAGCTGACATAGTTGAAATTTTGCCAAGGTGAGAGAGCATTTCAAGTTCAACTACGAGGAAAGCAGCTTGGGCCAGTGCCATGACTCAAAAAAATATGCAGCTTTGTGAAAGAGACACGGAGCAGAAGTTCAGGCAATTTTGAAAATGAGGGAAGCCATGTGTCCTTGGCTTCTGTGAACACTGGGACTTTTGAAGGAGAACTTTTGCACGGGAGAAAAATCCCCCCCCCACTTCCCTCCAGAACAAAGATATCTGATGTGCTCTGAAATTGCAGAGATTGTATTTAACAGAAATAATAAGTGGCATTTCAAACAGTGTTTTTCTTCTGCCTTGAATGACAGAACAGGGATGTTTCAAGCTTGGAGTGTGAAATGAATGAAATCAAAGAGCTGAAGGGAAAAAGGTTGTGTTTGAATAGTACAGGGAATAATACTGGCCAGTGGTAGAAGCACAGTGCAACCTGGAAACAAGAACAGAGAAAACAATTCCAATATAGTTTGATATTTACATTTCAGAAAACTATCCAAACTGATTTTATTTTTCAACAAGAAACTTTTATCTTCAAAATTCACAGTCAAATCCCAGAAGTTCTTGCTGGTAAAAGTGATGATAAAGGTCAAAATTGTACATATTATTAAAAACATGTTTAAATATGAAGCATATTCAACTGAGAAAGGAGTGTACAAAGGGTATAAGTCCCTCTTAAAAGCCACTTTGTCCTTATGCCTTTAACTTAATCCCTTGGTCTGTATCTCTTAATGAAACTTTGGCCCTTTCCACACGGGGCAATTGAAACGGTGCAGAGTGACCTCCAACGGAGGTCTTCTGCACCATAGAGTGGACTGGGGCGGACTACTTTTTGTAGTTCCGCACCTCAGTCTGCTCCAAAGTGACCGGAACTGGTGCTCTTTTTAGAGGTTTTTAAAAAGCATGGAGCGTGCGACTCCGTGTCGCTCCGTCGCTGCGCTCCGGTGCAGATTTGCAGGTGCGCACTAGTGCGTGCCTGCAGATCTGCTGGGGGTGGGCTTTAGGCTGGCGAGCTTCTCCTGTTGGTGGAGAGCCTCCACCAACCGGAAGCTGCCATTTTGGACGCCGGAGCAGTGCGGAGCGATGAGCTCGCACTGCTCCTCTTCCCGATGGACTTGCCCGGACGCTGAAGAAGTCCGGTGAGTAGCGTTTTCGCACGGCTCCTCCCCCACATCTGGAAAGGGCCTTTGCAGAAGCACAAGTCAAAGAAATAGGTGCAAATCACTTATTATGTAAGAGAAACTTGCAGCAAAATGCTGCAGTATGAAATGCTACTCTGAGAATTCAGATCCTAGACTACACTACACCCTGCTTTTTGCCTCCCCAGTAGTCAGTCAGAACTCTGTGCTCATTGTTCATGGTCAGTCACTTACTGAGCTGTTTATGTTCCCCCTCAACAGCACTTTTGGTATTTTTCCTTACTTCTACAAATACTATCCTCTGTTCCTACCCCTGAGAACCTACTGATATCTCCCTCTTGTATTATTCAGGTTATATGGCACCAAAATCTTACATATTACACAGAGAAGATATAATTATATTGCACTTACACTACACATTAGTAATTTGTTGCATTATGTTTTTGCCACATAATGTCACAAATGGCGTATTCCTGCACTGTTACCCTAGCTGTCATCTTCCTCCTCTCCATCACTTCTACTAAATATTAGACTATAACTTCCTTAATGCCGAGAATAGACTTTTTGTTTGTTATTCTTCAAGTGGGGCAAGCGACCTATGGCCCTTGACTTATTTTTCTATATTTCTCAGCCTTCCTTCATATAATTCTACTAATTATCATCAGTTTAGACCTTTGGCAAGGATGATTTATCCCTTTTTAGCAGCCTGTTGAGCAGGAAGGAAGTGTGAAAGAGAGGTGAGTGGCAGAGAGGAAGAGGAGAGATAGATAGAAAAGGGTGGTACCCACTATTGGCTCTGGCAAAAGTATGACCTGTAGCAATAAGCAATAATAGCGAAAAATGCAAAGAACTCTAGAAATAAAATGTCCTATGGACAACAACTGTGTGTACTGAAAACAATATCCCAGCAAATTTTACTGACAACAAACTAGGCTTGCTAACTGGCTGAAAGGTAACAAAAATACAGCCTAGCAAAATCCTCTAGCAATATGAGCTGGTTGCCAGAATTGTTTGAATTAATCTCTCTCTCTCTCTTTCTGTCTCTTTTTATGTGTGCATTCGGGATGTAAGCTCTTGACTATATCATCCTCATATGCAAAGAAAAATGATTAGAAGTAGTTTTATCCTTGCTGTAGGAGAAAAGAAATATTCTTCTTTAGTATTCTCCCCCTATTTGACCATCCTGCAGGGGTGCACAGCAATTACTCTGCAGAGAAAAACTTGTTGTTTTTCCATGAAAAACAATGTTTTATGTGCAAAATAGGTTCAGGAAATACTATTTCTGTGCAGGATACCTATTTTAAGCATAGACACAGATTTTTTTTCATGTGTGAAAAAAAGTGTGTTTCTCCACAGAATAATTTCTACACGCCACTTTGGGACGGTGAATACCAGGAGAAAATTGCACAAAATTCTCACTAGTCTATTATTTTCTGTGGCTGGGTTTCTCAGTTTTAGGGAGATCCACTTTCAACCTTGGAATGAATCATTATCAAAGTTCTCTCTCTCTCTCTCTCTCTTTCTCTCCCTGTGTATGTGTGTTAAGGCAGCAACAACAGCAGCACCCCTTTTTTTCCTCAGTGGCGAAGCTTGGACGGCACTACCTAGTCACTGATAAAGGTTATAAATTTGCCATAAATCATGCCATCTATGGCTGTGGTGACGGGTATGTGGAGTACTCAGTAACTGCATAGGCTGTATGAAGCTGAGGCAAGCTGCTTATCTGAAGACCAAAAATGGAAAAAGAGGCAGCAGAGCTGTGATCATTGCTATCCCTTCCACATCTACCTCTGCCTCTCCCATCTTGACTTTCCAAAGTTCACTGGACTCTGTGCCCTAGGCCTGGTGAAGTATTGCAGTATTTTAAATCAAAACCTGGTAGTCCTTAAACTGGATATGAAGGTACTCTCTCCCTTTTTTTTTTTAAATCTGCTGCTCTCACTTCTGGAAACCTGTACACAGGCATCATTGAAACATCATTGTTGTTGCAGTCTCTCTGCAAGCCTTACAAGACTGAGAGAGATGGTGAGCACAAGGAAAGGCTTTCAAGTCCCTATTAAAATGCCATAAGACAGCAGCAAATGATGCACCAATAATCAAATCTGCAAAACTTTAACATGTGGATGTGGAGGGACAATTGTAGATTAAACAAAAACAAGAAATTTGCCTGCTAATAGAAGAACAGGAAATAGAAGGCCAGAAAGGGAAATCACCATGACATTCAAATATGTTGAATTTTATGTTGTTGCTTTGTTGTTGCTTGTCTGTGCCTTCAAGTCATTCCTGACTTATGACAACCATAAGGTGAACCTATCACTGAGGCTTCTTGACAAAATTTGTTCAGAGAGAGAGAGAGAGAGAGAGATCTGAAGTGAGAAAGAGACAAAGGCCAATTCCGCACGTGGCGAGGGAATCACTCCCTGCCGCTACTCACCGGATCTTCTGTGGGTCCAGTTCGGTCCAGGGTGAGGAGGAGCAGTGCGTGGTCATAGATCTGCACTGCTCCAGCATCCAAAATGGCGGCTTCCGGTTGGTCATGGGTCTCGACCAACTGCTGAAGCTCGCCAGCCTAAAGCCCACCCTCCACAGACTGCAGGCTTGCATTGGTGCGAGCCCGCAAATCTGCATTGGACAGCAGGCACACAATGGTGTGCACCAGCATTTTGAAAGACCTGAAAAATCAGGTCTTTCAAAAACATGCTGGAGGACCACTTGGAGTCATTCCGGAGCAGACTGAGGTGCAGATCTACAGTAAGTAGTCCGGACCCAGTCTGCTCCAAGGTGCAGACATCCTCCGTGGAGGATGCACTGCATCGTTTTATTTACCCCTTGTGGAAATGGCCAAAGAGGGACCTATTCAGCTTGTGCTTGAAGGCATTCCAAACTCTTTCCTCAACAGTTCTGCTGAGTGCAGCAGCAAGAAAAACATACATGTTTGGTCTCCTGGGTACAAGTGTTTTCAAAATGTAGCCTAGTCAAGTGCATTCTGGGTAGACTAACTGACAAGCCAGCTGAATGAAATAACTGGTGTGTAACATTCAGGATTGATTTCACTACATGATTCCAGTTTAATTTCAATGAATTCCATGTATGCTGACATCAAATAGTTTGAGAGATAGAATCATAGAGTTGGAAGAGACCACAGGGGGCATTGAGTCCAACCCCCTGCTAGGCATAAACACACATCAAAGCACTCTCAACAGATGGCTGTGTCAAGGTCAGAGACCTGGACGGCAAGCCAGCCCAGAGAAGAGCGTGGGAGAGCCAGCAAAGTCCAGCTGGGAGGAGACAAGCAAGCACTTACTCAAGGAAGTTCATTTACCAGAGCGCCAGGCAAAGCCATTGTCAGAGTTCCAAAGCCAAGGTATTAGGAACCGGGTGCTGGGAGCAAGGAACAGGCAAGATGAGGGCTTGTAAGAAGTTTGCCACAAGCAAAGGGAAGCTTCCAGGCAGGCAGTTATATAGTCCCAGGCACAGGTGTGTCCAGTCACCACTTCTTAAAATTAACCAAGGAAGCCTCCCTTTGCACAGCCCTCTTGAGTCACAGCCTTGATTGGGGGCTTATTGAACCAGGCTCCAGAGCCTCTTCAGAATCGGATCCCTGTTGCCCTAAAGGAGCAGGCAGAGGAACGTCCAAGCCTGCTTGGTCCATGGCAGCAGGGGGAGCTCTTGAGCTGCAGGACTCATCTCCAGCCAGAGCCACAGGGACCAACAGCTGCTGCTCATCAACTCCACCCTGAGCAACAGGGACCAACAGCTGCTGCTTGTCATCAGCAGCTCTGACAGGGGCTTCAGTTATCACAGGTCATCCAGTCTCTGTTTTAAAACCTCCAAAGAAGGAGACTCCACGACACTTGGAGGCAGCATATTCTACTGCTGAACAGCTCTGACCATCAGGAAGTTCTTCCTGAGGTTCAGGTGGAATCTCTTTTCCTGTAGTTTGAATCCATTGCTCCTTGTCGTAGTTTCTGAAGCAGTGAGAAACAAGCCTGTTCCCTCTTTGATATGACAGCCTTTCAAATATTTAAACATGGCTATCTTGTCCCCTCTTAACCTTCTTTTTTGCAGACTAAACATACCTGGCTCCCTAAGCTGCTCCTCACAGGGCATGGCTTCCAGACCTACGGCTTCCAAATGAAAAAGACAATCTGCTAGGATACCTGCTATCACGAATTCATGGCAAGATTTGTTCACAGTAATTTTCCTTTACCTTCCTCTGAGGCTGCAAAAGTGTGTCTTGCCCAAAGTCACACAGAGGGTTTCCGTCGCCAAAGAGGGATCTGAATCCTGGTCTCCAGATTCATAGCCCAACATTTGGGCCACTACACAATGCTGGCTCTTTATGGCCATAATACTTCATTATACATTGCTGATTGGAACATTTTATGTCTAATCTAGAGATATTTTAACATAATTCACATAACACATTATGTGTGTGTCTATGTGCTATGTATGCGCCATGTGTGTGATTTGAAGAGCTCCAGATCATACTATCAAACACAGCATCTCAGCATGATCTGATTGAACACTTTAACCTCTTGGCACAGCAGGATTTTTTGGTGACTTGAAGGAATATACACACTGATACTCATTCATTTCATCTTAAAATGTCCAGGAATGGAAAATTCCTCTGTACTGCTGAGACAACTGCCCAATGAAATGATGTCATTGCAATGGATACCATATGCAGTGCTGTTTTCCAAATGCAGCACATTGCTGGCATATCACTAGGCTGGCAGTTCTTATCCTGTTGTCCATGGACCTCCAGGGGGCCACAATGTCCTCACAGGCGATCAGCAAAGGCTTGAAGAAAGCTTTTACAGTTAAGAAGGAAAGAAGGAAAGAGGGAAGGAGGGAAGGAGGGAAGGAGGGATAGCATTTGAAAGATTTACAGCATAATTTCCATGAATATTTTCTTGTTCTTGCTGCAAGCAAAAACTGGATTAGATATCCATTTCCAGTTAATGTGCATGAACTAGAGGGGCTCACAGAAACAGATGTTGCCCCCTTGGTAAACCCTGTCCCGGGGTCTACAACTTTGATATAAAATTAATCTAACCCACCAGAGAGGTCATCCAGATGAGCACGTAGGCAACAACAGTCATACGATCGAAAGAACCAGGTCAGGCTAGTAAGCTCTCCAGTCACGTAGCCACAGGAGACCTCAAGCTGTGCCAACCCACGGTGGACAAAAGATCATCAGCCTTTAAGGAGCCAACTTGAAGGGATTAAGAGTTTTCCCACAACGTTGGGCACTGGAAGCAATAAAATCTTATCAGGAAAATCCATCTACATAAATTCACACTGCAATCCAAAGTGGCAGAAGATCCTGAGACTTGAGTAACATCTTGTTATCTTCCAATATCAAAGAAGGTGCCAGTGTGAAGTTGTTTTCCATTACTGTCCTCTTTGTTCTCCCCAGGAGAGGATTTGCCCTCAAGGTAAATTTGTCCCACAAATAGTCCCCATTTTTGACTAGTTCTTTGGATACCTCTCAGTCATACCAACTGACCGTTCCCCCTTCCCGATAGCCGCGTGATCCCATCAGCATCTCTTCGCTGAATTCCTTTTTCTTTTGCTGCTTTCCAGACCAAGGACTTCAGGAAAAGGTGCCGTATCACCCAAACTACGAATCCTTCAACAATCCCTCTATCTTATTTCCACTCTCTATTTCTCTTTAGCCCTTGGATGTGTGTGTGAGTGTTTGCATTGATGAGTGCTATTACTGTTTAATAAAGTCATTCATTGGATCCTTTTTTCTGTGTGATTTCTGACTGGGCCTGACCCCATAAAAACTGGGTAAAAGAACTCACTAGGTTACTCTGCCTCTCCCATTGCTATTGCTTGTGCTCCATTGAGCTTATTTTCCCCACCACTTGGAGCATATCGAGGTATCCCTCTGGGACCCCAGATTTTCAGGGTAACACAGAGTAAGACAAGCTCATAGAAATATCCACAGATTGTGCTCTGAAATTGCAGCTCCTTCCAAATTTCTGGGCTCACTTAACAAACAGATTTTCTGAAACTATGGAAAAGAGCTATGAAAGTATCGATGCCTTTCATAACAACCTACATGTGTGAAAAGTAACTATCCACTATCTTAAAAATAAGTATAGAAGGTGTTTGTTAAATGTAGAATCAGAACTCAGAATACAAGTTTCAGCTATTGAGCCTGATATAGCAAGGCTTGTAAGTGCAATGCAGGTCCAGCCTTCCCATTAATTAATTGATTAAAATTAAAAATATTAGACTATGGTTTGGTGTTCAGGTGGTAGTATTATTATACTATTATTATCACTATTACTATTGGTATGGAATCATTCCAGTAAACACTATTATGATAGAAAGTGTACATTTACTTACTCCTCCCTTCTCTCAAAATTTAAAGACCCTTGATGAACAACTTTAAATAAATGTTTGATGCACTTTAAGGTCTTAAATTTTAAGTTAAGTCTTGGTGATCCATGGCAATGAAAATTTTTTTAAAAGGGATCCCCAGTAAAGAAAAGATTAAGAACTGCTGCACTACAGGTTTCAAACATTGCATCTGTTGCATGAAACACTTGCACAGAGCATCATGTGGGCGTCTGTAATATTTTCATTTGGTTGGGCACAAATGCAATTACAATATGGAAGCAGCTATTACATGCTAAATTGCCAACCATCATTTGCATAAATATTTACTTTTCACAATATCTATCAAAAGAGTTCAGAATTTGTCAATATGAAAAGAACAGAATGATTTGAAATGTATCTTTATGCATATTTGCCTGTGGAGGGGATATTATTTGTAGGAAAGATTTACCACTTCCAAGCGCTGCTAATTCATTGCAGAAGAAGTGGAAGGGGAGCTTCTTCCCCATTTCTTAACTGGAGGTATCTGGTTCTTGGTTTGTTTTTAATGCTCCTTTCAGTACATGCAATGGAAAGGATATTAACTATGACCCTTTCCACAGCACCCTCCCATCCTGCAATGGGGACGTGAGAAGGATGGGACCGCAACAATGCTTCCGCATGATGTTGTCATGGTCCTGTCCTTCTCCTGTGCCCAGGCAGCACGATCATGGATTAAATCACTGATGGGTTTTTCCCATCAATGACCCATGATTGCACCACCATCCCACACTTACTTGTCCTGTGGAAGGACAGGAAGCACGATGAAGGCACTTTCTGCCCCAGGACAGCCAGGGAAAGTGCCTGGCTGCACTGCGGAGGGAAGTGATGTGGCCATCATGCTTCCTTCAGCAGGGAACCAGTCCTGTGTGGAGGGAAGAGCTCCTGTTGTGCTCCTTTCCCAGCAGAGCCACTGCCAGGATCCCTACCAGACACCATTACAAAAAGGTAAGCTGTGGAAAGGGTCATAGTAACCCTTTGGGTGATGTAGTTAAGGAAACCAGTCCCAGGGATGGGAAGAATACTTGAAAATATTTTTAAAAGACCTTTTTCCCCCCAAGAGCAGGGCTTTCAAAACGGTGTGCCACGACACATTAGTGTGTTACCTGAAGTGTGTAGGTATGTCACCTACAATCTTGGAAATGTATGTTATTTATAAATCATATATTTTTAAAAATATATGAGAGGTTTTCATGAGATATGTTGTTTCCCCATACATTCGGTTATTACAATTTATGTATGTGTTTGTATCTCTTATAAGGGGTTAGTTTAATGTCTAGTTTGCTAATAAAACTGAATTACTGTGTTGCAAAATGATGCATGTCTAAAAAGTGTGTCACCAACATGAAAAGTTCGGAAAGCTCTGCCCTAGAGTGTTAAGAAACCTGATGAGAAGACTGAACTGACAAGAACCTTCACAGTCTGGAAGTTGTTGTACACAAAATTTTACATGGTTTTTTTGCTCAGAAAACATTTTCTGCATAAGAAACTGCAGAAAACGCTGTAGTTGAGGATTTATTTTGTGCAACGTTCACATGTAGTATTTTTTGTGCAGAAGGCAGCATTTGCTGCACAAAAACATGTCATATGCTATTTTTGTGCAGGGTAAATTCCAAACTATGAATAACCTTCAACAACCATCCAGTTTTCAATGGCTTTTTCACAATGAGAAGAAAATCAGTACAATTACTTATGCCTTCCTTCAGGAAGAAAAGTGGTAAGGAATCACATTCCTATCCAATCCAGAAGCATGTCAAGGGATAAAGGGGGGCCTGGGAGGCAGGAAGTTCAAGCCTGAGTGACCACAACACTTGAAATTCTGCCCTTCAGCTCTCATTCCTGGCAGGGCAGTAATTTCCACAGGCCTGCAAGGCAGATGTGCTGCTCTGCCAGTGAAGTTCCTTTATGCTGACAAATACTTCCGACCCAACCTAGCCTCCCCGCCACCAGTCACACAACAGTGTGTGTCATAGGTCATGATCGCTCTAAACAAAATTAAGGTGATTTCATTTTTGCTGTGGGTGAGCGTTCAGTTCTTCCAAACAGTATGTTTACATTTCACTTCTAGTTAAAGTGACAGCTGAGGGATAAATATGAAAATCAAGCAGAGGGTCTTCCATAACAGAATTAGTGTTACAAGTGAGGCTGTCTATTTTATTTGTATTAATTATATTTAGACCTCATTGTTCTAAACCAGCACATCCTTATCATTAAATGAAACTGCTGCCTCAGGCAAGAAATGTTGAGAGTCAGAAAGGGAAGCACATTGTCAAATATTTAATTTTGCTATTTTACTGGATGGTGAAGGCCACATCAAAGCCCCATGGGCCACTTGTAAGATTTTTTTTCCTGCTCATATTCCAGAATAACTTGACTGTCTTTAGGTATTATGAGCTCATGGATAACTTTTGTGACTTTGCCTCAGACAGCAAAATGTCTTGCAATCACTGTATCACACTGGTTTTCTGCTTGAGAGAGAATCGTTGGCAATGTGGCCAACGGGCAGAAAGACATTTGTTTTTACTTTGCCAGTGCCAGTGTGTGCAAACATGATCCAAATTTCAATATCAGGGTAGCATTTCGGATATCTAAGTATTACCACCAATTTAAAAATTATTTTGTAAAAGGTCAAAGGGCAATCTGGCCTATGGAGACACTCTCATAACAATTAATTCATGTAATCTTCTTTGAGATAATGAGAGAAATCATTACTTGTACAAAAATATGATTTCTCCCTGCAAATATTATGATGTTTAATAATTATGTTAATCTGTAATTCATATTCACAGCTCATCAGGAAAAATCATTACATGTCTTTACATTTACAATGATTGCATAAATATTACATTACTTTTGATCACACTCGTGCTGTGCAATTAGGTTGTTTTTTTAAAAAAAGAATACATAGAGATGAATCAATAACTACTAATTCTAAAAGAATAGGCCTCTGAAGCCTTTGGAGTTCTAATCTTTATTTAATTGAATCAAACAGTCCAGACCCTAGGGTTCTCTGAGCCCTCTGGTAATATCAAGTCTCATGATCAGTTTGAGTAATACTTTCACATAAACTAATTTTTTTTTCAAGTAATCTAGTAAGCTCATTGAAAGCAGCTGGCATTGATGAGTTTTTTTAATAAGGTCCGTTTCTGTGTTGATAGAATGCAACATGCTTATAACAGAACTTCCTTCTTCCTTCTTTCCAGGCTTTGATTGCCTACAGATTATTGAACTGCACAGATATAACAGGTTAGAAATATGCCCTTATTTGAGCGGGGTGGTGGTGGAGGTCACAGACCAAGGTGAATGTCAGTGATCCCATACCAACAATATATCCTTTCATGTGGTGTGAAACTTATTTTTGTTAGAAAAGTCAGTTTACATCTGTGTCTTTGACACAGATTCTGTAGCCCATTTGTAATACAGGGTGGGTTACTTCAGAGGGTAGGACATCCATTTTTGGGGCCTCTAGCTGCAACACAGACTGTACACCTGCTGATCTGACTAAACTGGAAATGTATCCTAGTAAATTCCTTCTTTGTTTTTCTCTGTGACGCGATTTTTGAGGTGCTGTTGGACCTAAAACACTGACACACTGAAAATCATGGTTCTGGAAGGCCACTGGAGGTATGATTTCCCTTTCTTTGATGAAAAATATTATTTTTTTTAAATATGGGGGAGAGCTTTGGTAGAACGATTACTCCAAAGCCCCTTGGGACTTTCCCTCCATGGTATAATCAAATGAAGCTTCTATAAAAGCAGAGTTGCCAACTGGTCTTTAAGAAGCTGTTAACCTGATAGTTTCTTAATCCTGCTATCAATAAGGTCAACATTTTCAAAGGTGTTGCATCAAAAAGAAGTTTCCAGCTCAAGCTGCCATTCAAAGCAGTGTCTCAGGGATGGGTGAAAATCTGGCTTGGTTGAATTTTTTTTTTAATGCACTCAGTTTGCATCTTCTAGATTAGAATAGAGCTTTGTTAAGATTTTTTTTTTTAAAAAAAATATGCACTCAGTTTGCATCTTCTAGATTGGAACACAGCAATCAAAACAAATTGTGATTGGAAATCAATACTTATATGAACTTGGTGCATTCCATGGAAGAACTGGGGGGAAGTGTTGTCAACATGGACGTATTTGGGTAATGTATAAACAAAACTGTGCATGACTGCAAAACACACAAAAATTGAATTTATGCACATATTCAAAAATGCACATATTTGGAAAAAATGTACATGGATTCCTGTGAAGAAAAAGAAAATCACATGGAATCAGGACCGAATGTTCTTGGTGTTGTTGTTTTTTTTAATCTCATTGAGATAGAAATTGACAGAACTTCCCAACAAAATTTCCTTAACAAAATACAATTATAAATAGAATCAATCTTTCCAGAATAATATTTGAAATCCTAGTAGCATCTGGCTTTCTTCTCAACAGTGCTGAAGAAATTAGCCTGAAGAAACGGAACACTTTATCACTATCCTCATGTGTTAAATCCATCTGCAAGGCTTATGTTATTTCAACAATGGAACTCAATGGTGTATGGTATAATTTTTACTGTGGTGGCAACTCTATGGCTGGCCTTCACCACTTATAGGCTTGCTTGTTTACATGATTGGCTTTGCTCAGAGGTAACACGGAATAATCTCTATGGCAGATCCATTCTTTTATCCAAGCCAAATTTGCGATAAAATCCTGGACCAAACATAGATGGTCCACCTAGGTTTTTTGCTTGGGTCTGGGAAGACAAGAAAGTTGGCCTGCAGCATTAAATGTAGAAAAGCTATGGGGTAATATTTTTGTGTTGTATGTATTTATTTTATATTCTTCCTTTCTCCCAACATGGGACCCAAAGTGTGAATCTGAACTCTTCAAAGAATTTTGAACTTCTATGCACAACACTGGTATTGCAAGTGATAAAGAGCCTCAATTCGAAGGAAGAAAACAAAACAAGAAGAGCAGAGAAGCAAGGATTATTCCCATAACTACGTATTATTCATACACCCAGGTATTTTCCTTAATTTTGTCTCATCTCTTAGACAATGAAGCAGTCCATGCACTCCCAAATGGTAACAATTTGTTTTTGGGTTTTTTTTTAAAATGGAAGGAGTAAAATAAATCCATTTACAGCCATTTGCAGGTGGATTTGTGACTTATCAGCACAGAGTGGCAGAAATGTCCACTGACCATTGTACCTGTGGGATTCTGAAAGTTATATGCTTAAAAAGCCCTTTACATGCTCTATGACCAAAATTATAAGAAGTAGACATAGCAGACAAACTGAAAATACTAACGTGTATACAACAGTGAACATTAAAAAAAAAAAAACTGCAGCTGGTTTTCCACAAATCTGTAGGCCATCTGTAGTAGAAAGGCGAGATATCAAAATCTTTAACAAAGCTATGATTGTACACATGGTTTAACTGAGCCCTAACCTTGTTGTCTTTTAACAGGAAAACTCTTCATGGATGTAAGCTATAATTGATCATAACAGGCACGTATTATCTATAAATAACCTAATCAACATTCAGCAAGGAGCTGCATAAATGAGCCCATCTACACATTGCGCCTTATAATGAGCCACTACAAGACTAATGACTTATTAGTGCCACAGGCGATGAATGATTAATTAGTCAATTCAAAAGTGACTTTTTAAGGGTCTAATTGCTACCTTTCCTAATTTCTGAAGGTTATGCAGAATTAATGCCATGTTGGCATATTAGTACTGATATAACAGGCTTTTGTTTACCAGCAATGAAATTAAAGTATAGAGAACAGCAGCAAACCAAACTGTGTGGTACATTAAATTGCTTCTTCTTAGATGTATGTGAGGGTGTCAGTGGATTCTCAAAAATACATGCACCAACAATAAAAACAAAAATAAAGAATATTATTTGATTAATTCAGGTGGCAGTAATACAATGGTTTCTGTGTTGCTGGTATTCCTTTGTCACTCGTAAGCTTCTGGTTATATTAGCCCTTGGAAACAGTGATGGAAGACAAAGTATGGTATATGGAGGAAACAGAATCTTGAATGAGGAAGCAGAAAGCAGAAGGTAGTTCTTGCATTATAGAGGATGTATTAGTGAATGTGTATGAATTGCTATCTTTCTGGTTGTATAGAGAAACGTCAGGTAGACATAAACTTCTACCATGTAGTAACAAATCACTTGAAATGAGTCTTGAGAATAAAACAGCCCATGGGATCATGCAAGGCAGCATGCTCCAACTGTTCCCAGATACTCAGAGAGAAGAGGAGACTGTGATTTAAAAAAAAATCCTCTGCAGATAAATTGTCAGTTTAAAAAAGCCCTGGTTTTCCTCATTTAATTTTTTTTTAAAGTTAATATTTATTTATTGTGAATAGCAATACGAAAGTGTAGCAGAAGAGCTGTTTTGTTAGGTGAAAGAGGGAAGGCAAAGACCATTTCTGCACTAGACTGTTATAGTGCTATTATTCCACTTTCAACATCCTATGGAATCCTGGGCTTTGCAGTTTAGGAAGGGGCCTTTGAGGTTTTCCTGATTTCCTCTATTTTACCATTCTTAATACCCTTTTGTGTTGGGTCACTTGAGATTGTAAGACTGGACAAGATTGTCTTTCTTTCTTTCTTTTTTTTAAAATCTGGTATATCAACTGCTGTTGATAGCCTTTGCAACTGAAGAGGAGGGGTAGATAGGTTATCATTGAATCAGCTAGTTATCAATAAAATGTGGAAGTCATGCCAGCTGAGATAAAAAGAGCATTCAGGAACAGCTTTCCATCCCGTCTTGGCTCTAGCCAGCAATCAGTTCTGCCAAAAGATATTCACAGCTTGCTGCATAGAGACACTTGCCCCCTTCTCCCATGTGTCCAACATACATGGGGTGAAGTGAGTGAGTCAGCATGGGATTATTTTGTTGAGGTTGATGGCAGAGAAAACCCTAAACAACAATAACCTGCCCCATTTCCTTTTTTAAATTATTTAAATAATAATTTTTTATTTTTAATGATTTTAAATATTAATTATTATTTTTTAATTATTATTCTTTTTATTTAATCAAACAAAACATAAAAGGATCAGAAACAAGAATTTAAATCATAAAAATGGTATTTCTTCTACAAAGAAATATCCATACATCCCATCTTATTATTTCATACAACATTCCTTACCTAGGTCTATTTACAACCAGATAAACATGCACAACAGATATTCCCAATCCTACTTCAAGATACAAGAACAGAATTTTCAGAATTATTTAACTTTAAATATCTTCCCTTATTCTCCTTTTCTGTCCTCCCTGGTGATTCTTTAATTACTGCTTACCAACAATTTAAGTAATTGAGATACTATTTACAAAGGAGAAGGAAAACTCTACCTTTATCTATCCTTATAATCTCTTAATCTATTTAATATATTCATTTTCAACACAAGGTTTCATTCTGTATCATCCCTGTTTCCGGTTTCCTTTCCGAGTGGGTTCTTTTTACTCATAATTTTTCTACACCTCTGATTCCCATCCATTTGCCATAACTTTATCTTTATCAACCTTAAATCCATAAAAGCTCTGACCTAATTTCTTGAAATCTGTTTATAGAAGCTGTACATAATATCCTAGATTTTCTATGTCCCTTTCTATATTTCTTCAAGAGATTTCTTCCTTTATCCCCATTATTGCTATCTCACCCCAGTTTTCCTCTAGTGCAGATAACATGGGGTTCCAAACTTCTCTGAATCTTTTTAGAGAATTATCAGATAATATTATTGTCAATCTCTCCATTTCCATTATATCATATATTTTCATCCATCATTCTTCTATATTTGGAGCCACTTTCTGTTTCCACTTTTTTGCATAAGTCATTCTTGCTGCTGTAATCATGAAAAATATCAATTTTTTCTGTTTTTGTTTTTTTTTAGCATTTTGATTTCATCAATCATATTTAACAGATATATCTCTGGTGTCATTATATATTTTATTTGCAATATTTTCATTATTCTATCATGAACTTATTTCCAGAACTTTTTGCCTCTATACATGTCCACCACAGATGGTATAACTTTCCTTTCTGTTCGCATTTCCAACATGTATTTTTTGTGTTCTTTATAATTTTTGCAATTTGTCTAGGTGTATAATACCATCTGTGGAGGATTTTGTAATAATTTTCTCTTAGACCCATGCTTTTAATTAATTTTTTAGTATCTTTCCATGACTCCTCCCATTTTTAAAGTGAATTGGATGTCCAAAGTTTTGTGGCCACTTTTATCATATTTTCTTTAATCACTTCCTGTTCTAATTTGAAGTTGAGTAACAATTTATAAATCTTTCCAACCAAATGATCGACACCTGGTTTCAAAATTTTGTCAAATTCTTTTTCATGTGGTTCTATTCCTATCGTCTTAATATCCATTTTAAATTTTTCTGTTAGTTATCTTTGTAGTAGCCAATGTGTTCTGTATCCATATCCTATTAATTCGTCTTTACTTTTTAATACAACAGTCTCCCCTTGAATTTTAGTCAGATCTTTGTATGTTATCCATTTATTTAACTGTGGTCTCTCTCTCCTATAGAAAGCCTCAAGCACCGAGACCCACAGTGGTAGTTTTGGATAGAACTTCCTTTTATATATGAACCATACTCTCAGTAAGGATTTTCTTACAAAATGGTTATTAAACTCTTGGTTGACTTTTACTCTATCATACCATAAGTATGAATGCCAGCCGAATGGCAAATCCGCTCCTTCTAAAGCTAATAATCTTTCATTTCCTAATTTGATCCAATCGATAAGCCAACTGAAACATCAAGCGTGATAATATAGTTTCAGATCAGGATAACGTGCCCCATTTCTGTTCCCTCCAAATCAAATTCAAGAAGTCAGTCTCTCTTCTTGTAGCAACAGGGCCAGGACCACATTATGGTTTTGTAGACCCTAGGCACTCTTTATTTGAGTCCCCATCTTGCCTTGGTGTACCACTAGGGATGTTTTTGTAAGCCCTAACATTTCCATATACCGTAGGTACTGTGCCTAAAGTGCCTAATGACCCTGATCAGGGCTTGGGATTTCTGACTGCCTGGGAAACCGGAGGAGCTAGATCTCTGTATGCCTGAGTGTGGTGGGTGGGATGGGCTTGCTTTCACTGTCTGATTTTGCATATAGTGGTTCTTGAACTCAGGAATTAGTAGGGGTATGTTTTGTGGAGGTGAAGTTTGATTGGTTGTTCTGCATGCATGGTGGACGTGGATTGTACTCTGATAACTTCTTCTGAGTTATTACTTTATAGATGCCATATTGGACTTCAAGTGTTCTAGGGCAAAATCTGGAGAACCTCTTCAATTAGCTTTAATATTCTACACCTTGAAAGTCTGTTTAACCCTCCGGTTAGTAATGATCACTAAATCTAAATTAGTTAGATTGTCTGGCAGACTGCCTTCTGCTGTATGGACTGCTCAGTTTTCACACTGTCAGGGTGTGCTCTGCATATTCTTCAGTGATACAGCAAGATTGATTCGCTATCAAAGTGATGTGGTGAGGACAGAATCCTAGCATGGGATGTTTCTGTCATCAGTAAAATAGTTCCCCAAGCATTAACCTTGTCAGTTATCCCTAGTGCTTATCATGAAATTTGTTATTGTTTTATTTTCATTTTATTCTTTTGCTGATTGATTTCAGTGGATGTTTTTAATAACTGAAAAAAAATCATTTTACTTCTTAACTAAAAGGAAAGTAGCAAAGAAATGTTCTTAAATAAATAAAATGTGAAGTATATTCCTTGTGAGGAAAGGCAAAAGAAGCCAAGTGGGGGACATATATTTGTTCACAGGACTATCAACAGTATGGAGAGAGTAACGTGAAGGAGCAAAGAGCTGGAGGTTTGATTTTAGTTTTAGAGATTTTTTAAAATCTCCACACCAGTGCTTAAGTTAATTTATGTAGCTGAGTTTAGTAAGCATGTGCATGAATGATCAGGGAACTGAAGGAAACTCTTTAGCTTTTCCCCCTTCTGTATTGGATTGTTATAGATTTGGATTAAGCTGTCTTTCCTTTTAATCTAAATTAAGACATGACTAATATTTTTACATACTTGTAGATAACAAATACAGGTACAACACACTTTTGTAAAAAACAAAACCAAACCAGAAAGAGCCTTATTAGCTGCTTTAATTTTAGGAGTGCTACATTAGGGTCTCCTTGGTAATGTAGGAAAGAGAACCAAAGCAATTGCATCTAAAATTAATACATCTAATTAACTTCTGAGCCCTCGATTAATGTAGGTCATTTGCTAGGAAAGTGCTATAATAATTAGTGGACCTATGTGAAGAACAAAAAATAAACAGCACACTAAAAATGTTGAAGAACCTGTTGGGCATCTCATTCTTCTGCAAAACAAACCATTCTGAATCAAAAATAATGCAAAATGACATATGTTTTGCTTGCATGGAATTAATTACAAAACTAAAAACTAAAATCAAAATAACATCTATATATGGTTTTGCAAGCCTTATTAGTTATAGAAGGAGAAAAAAAGGAAAGAAGAAGGAAGAAGAAAGAATACACAAAGTACAACTCAGTAAAATAAAGTAACAGGGAAACTTTCTGCAGACAGTAATGAATAGTGAAATGAATTAACCTACTTATTAATTTGAGTGTCATCACACACAAAGCAGGAAAGGAAAAAGAAAGAGTTCCTATTCCATAGCTGTAGTTCATTTCATGGTAGTGTCTTTTATGGGTATTGGTGCCCTACTTTAGCAAGCTGACACAATCCAGTTAGTAATCGGTGGCCTACAACTGCATTGTACCTCTACCTTAAATTTTTCACTGGGGTAATAATGAACTACTCATCGTCAAATCTTATGTGGACCCCTCAAGTGCTTTTGGAGACTGCATGTAGAAATGACCCCAACTTTTTGTTTTAAATTACAGCATAATAGTAGCAAAACTACATCACCGAAATTACAGACAGAAAAACAACAACAGTTTCTTCAAAATTGGGACCTAGGATAGCTTACATAATTAAAACATATAGAGACAAACACATATAGAAAAAACATAAACACTGATATAATTAAAATATATTTAGGTAAAAACATACAAAATGGCATACTTAAATTATATTTAAACCGTCTATGGAAGTAATGAGTTACAAGTAATACTATTATCAGTAATTTACACCCCCTGGCCATTTTTAGTAATAAAAGTGTAATGAAGCTACATTTCAAAAGTAAAGTAATTAATGGGAACTAGAAGATTTTTCATGTAAAAGGTAATTATACATTTTAAAGGCAATTTTACCAAAACTTTTGAGTAAGATGTTTAACTTCATGCCATTGCTTTGTAACTTTAAAAAATGAGAAAAAGCAATGGGTTACTTTTTAAATTTTTTAACATTATCATTAATTATTTATTTAGGAGTACTTGCAATTAATTACATAATATATTAACTTTAAGTAGTAACATTACAGACTCCTATTATAGATTCATTAAAGGCTTCAGTGTCCTTAATTATAGTCCTGGACCTGCTACCATACTCATCAATAATTTGGTTGCCAAGATGGAGACCAGAGCATGATTCTCAGGTGCATAATACAAGTTTTTGTTTGTTGTTCACTAGCTGCTACTACAGGGCTAGACACAGACAAATTGTGTTAAAGTCCCAAAAGGTCCTATGGGAGGCAATGCTTGAGAAAGAGCACTGATCCTGGACTTAATCTGAAATTCTCTTATTACAGGGGTTATGTTCCATCTACTTTTCATTACCACCTAACGATTATTTAACTTCACATGTGTGCACGCACGCATGCACACACACATTAATGCAAGCTGAAGTGTAACATTTTCTGTAAGCCATTCTTGCCTCCCCCCCGACATTTCTGTATAATACATTTGAGCATAATAAAGTAAACATTATCTATGCAATATTCATTTTTAATAAGCGTGTTCATCCACTTCAGACAATGCGTAAAGGTCAGGCTAAAAGGATTGCTTTGGAGAGCACTAGGACCTTCAAAAACTCAGATAGTTTACAAAGGATATGTCCCTCTCCCAAGCTGTCCATAGAAGGAGAACTTGGGCAAAGGTCTGGAAGAGGACTGAGTAGTTTTCTAACTGATGGCAATAGCTTCACTAGGATTCTTGAATCACATTGGTTTTAGAGAAAACACTGATATAGCAGTTGAGTTTTTACATCAGGAAACTTACATGTATCCTGTCTCTTTAGTTATATTCCTCAAGGCTAAGTGCCTCAACCCAACTTGTAAACAATGCAACCCTTCTACCATGGCTGTTTCTGTGTTGGGGGGATATCAGCCAGAAAGTGTTGTTGGACATACTTTATTTCAGAATAATTTCCTGTTGTTGGACACACTTTGTTTTAGAATACTTTCTTGCAACAGGAAAAAAAAATTACTACAATTATTTGTTGTTTCTTTTCGGAATAAAAATAGTGAAGAATTACATTCCTAGTATGGACCTTTGAATTTTCCAAAACAATGTTCCATTTTGGAGCCAAAGTAAAATAAGACATCCCCAAAACATTCCAAACTACAAGGTACCCAAAGTGCTGAAGGAGTTCTGAAGAAAATCTTTTTTTCTGTAGGCATGTGCATTAGATGCAGCACAAACATTTGACAACAGAAAACAGGGAAATGGAGATTAATCTCAACACTATTCTAGAGTAGGCAGGATGAAATGAATGGGACTTGCTGGTCCTCAGCTTACTGATTATCCTTGAGAAAGTCCCCATTTCCCATCCTTATTGTTTATCAACTAGGAATGACAAGATCAGACAGTTGGATTGGGTGCTAAAGGACCATTTTATTAACTATTTAAGTCTTTAATTTTTAACTTAAATAATCTTCAGGGGAGCAGCTGAAGATGGGTTCCAGCTAAGTCAGTGGGTTGAAATCTGACCCTCTTTCTCAGCCACCCCTGAGTGATATACTTAAGTTTTGAGTACCAGCAATTTCCTGCACTGTCTGAAGGTAGGGTGAGTGGGCCAAGAAAGGGAGAGTTTGAAGGAATGCAGGTCTATTTGTAGGCAGGCTATGCCTCTCCCTTTCTGTGCTTGGTGTCACACTAAACTGCAAATCCCAGGATTCCATAGGATGTCGGAAGTGGAATAATAGCATCATAACAATCTAATATGGAAATGGCCCAACAAAGCAATTAAAGGCAAGCAAAGATGTTGCCTTTTCTGCAGTTGTGCTTCACTGTACGGGTACAGGGTCAGAATTTACTTGTATATTAAATGGGCATTTAAGAAGTCTACCTCCCATAGCTTGGTGTGAATAATGTGAGGTTTGTGATGTCATATTTATTAACAGAGTCTAACTGAAATGATTGCAGATTTAATATTCCAGTTATACTGTAACTCAAATGAAGCATCTATTCAGCAAAACAAAGTCTATATAAACTCAAAAGCATCTGAAGACTTAATCTCCATAAAAAAGGATAAGCCTTTCAAAGTGATTTATAAAGGAGCTTTGATAGTCATTAGGAAGTATATTTTCAAAATGTTAATCATGACGTAGGTACTTTTATGTTTTTCTGAATAAAACTTTAATTAGGAACATATACACTATTGTGCCATGGTTTACATGTATGGTAATAGACAATAAAAACACTGAGGTTCATTAAAGTGATCAAAGAGAACTGAATACCCCTCACTCCTCTTAATAAGTGTTCTGCAGAGAGCTAGGATGTTTTTAAAAGCCTGAACAGGCCTTGCCATTAGCGTAATAAGTGACTGTAATTACCTAAATCAAGAAAAGACAACTTATTTGCAATGAACTTTCCAAATTAAAATAAACGTTTGATTGCTAACACAATGAGTTTTGGCTCATGAAATACTAATTAGAACGAGACCACAAACTATTACTTTAAAACAGAATGAGCCCAAAGGACACTGCCCACTCATATGTGTTTGAAGGAACTGCTCTCTCTAATCTAGGTGATGGCTAGGTTCCCTAACAGAAGATGTTCTATGTAGACTAGTACATTATGTAACATAGGGTTTTTAAAAACACAGACTAAAGATGATCTAGTTAAAGTTAAGCACTTTCTAGTCTCACTAATATCAAAAGAAGTGTATATCAAAATAAGCATCAGATAATCTTAAATCTCCCCCTGCCCTAATGGCCTATGACTGCATTTCTAAAATGAATATCAGCAACAAAGATCATAATCAGAGTTTAACCTTAATGTGTTCTATCTGTGGCATTTCTGCACTAGACTGTTATAACGCTATTATTCCCCTTTCAACATCCTATAGAATCCTGGGGTTTGCATTTTAGGGAGGGGCCCCTCCCTAAACTGCAAAGCCTAGGATTCCATAGGATGTTGAAAGGGGAATAATAGCGCTATAACAGTCTAGTGCGAAAATGGCCTATGTAGCAAGAGGTAAGGTGCAGCTTGTGAATTTAGTTTACAAGTTGGCTCCACAAGCTGTGATTCTCTATTTTGGAACTCTGGAGCAGAGGACACACATTCTGAAAGTGCTAGGTTCAATATCTGGCATATCCTGCTGAAACGATCAGATAGCAGATATTAGGAAGGTCTGCCTGAGACCCTGGAAAACAGCTGCTTGTGAGAGGACACCATTCCAGCTTAGATGGAGAAAGAGCAGAGCTTGGAAATATTGCTTTTTGGACTATAGCTCCAAGAACATCTTAGCCAGAAGAACTCCCACAAGCTTTGGCACTGATGCAAGGCACCTCCCTATGTGCCTAATGAATCTGGACTTCCAGAGCAATACCAGCTTAAGGTTTTGTTTGCGGGTGTTCAGAGTTTAAAAAAAAAACCCAAACCCTGATTCTATCCAGAGTAGATTGAGTTAAATGAATGGAGCTTGTTAGCCATAACTAATTTAAAAGTCCCACTGATTTCAGTGGGCCTATTCCAGATAGGACTAATGTTGGATTTAGTGCCAGGTTTCTCTCAGGCCATTTCTGCTCTACACTGTTATAGTGCTATTATTCCACTTTCAACATCCTATGGAATTCTGGGATTTGTAGTTTACTGAGGCCAAAGAGTTCTCTGGCTGAGAATTCTAAATGCCCCTCCCTAAACTGCAAACCCCAGGATGCCATAGGACGTTGAAATTGGAATAATAGCACTATAACAGTGTAGTGCGGAAACAGCGTCAGTCTGGGCTCCAAACTGAAATGAAATAAGGGCTCCCAACATTCATGGGCACCATAAAAATCAATGAACACCCATCCAACATTCCCTACAAGGTATGTGTGTTTTCCCAAAAGATTGTACAATATTGCCTCATATTTCAGGACTCCCCGGGGTAAGAAAACCTGTTGGTTTGTTCAGTTTTGTTTTCCTTCTCAGTGCATTTGCATGTAGGAAAAGATAGGACAAAACTTTGAAGAAAAGGAGAGTGTTATGCATGTCACTTTTATTTATTTGTTTGCTGTTTACTATCAGCCATTACAGCTACTAACTTTTTGTCTACAAGAAGCCTGAACTCCAAAAATCAGAAAGCAATCTCTGTTTGAAACACAACCTGAAGCAATTATATGGACATTTGACAAGAGATACATCTCACTGTTCCATCCCTCCTGTAACTGATTTTTAAAATATCAAAATCCTAGAAGGAGGACCTTTTTTCTTTCTAGAAATGCTGCATATAGTTCCCTGTTGGTAAAGTCTAAACAACCTGGGTTATCATTTCATATTCCATTTCTAAAATAATCTGAGACAGACTTGTAATCTCTTATTATTCAGGACAGGTTATTTTTGAACTTTAAGGAGTGAGTTCTTAAACAAACAAAAAAACCAGAAACTTTCTAGGAAGGAAAATCTGAGTGTTCCCTGTGGAATGTATTTCATTTTTTTTAATATAATTTTTATTCAAATTTACATTATACATTAAAATCACATTACATCACATTATACACCCCACATTGCGCACACATTCAATTTTACATTTTCAACCCGAAATGATATGCATTTATATTCTTGTATTCTTCCATTCTATCATAAAAACAGCCTTCTTACTTGCTTACTTACTACTCTCATCCTTCTTCAATTCAGTCATCCCTTCGTTTCCTCTCACTCATTTCTTAGCAATCTACATCCTCTTCTTGAAAGAACAAAGTTTCCTAAGGTTTACTTCCTGCACTTCACCAAGTCCCATTCTTCTTGTATCTGTCTAAGTTTCTCTTCTTACTTTCCCCATTTGGGGTATACCCTTTATTTATATTTTATTTTTCCTTTTTTTCTATTTGATGTTATCTTATTTTTTCTTAACCTCTTGTCGGCCTATTTTATGTTCTTATAAACCTTCCATCACTAGTCATAGATTTTGAGAATCCCTATCCCTTATTCATCATTCTTATATCCCTCTTTTACTGTGTATTTGTCTACTATTTTCCAGACTTCTTCATGTCCACCTTGCATTCTGCCTTGAATCATCCCTGTTAGTCTGTCCATTTCTTTGAATTCTGCAACTTTTATCATCCATTCTTCTATTTGTGGTGTATGTTTATTTTTCCATTTCTGTGCGTAAATTAATCTCGCTGCTGTTACCATGTAAAGAATCACTTTCCAATGTTTTCTCTTGACTTCTTTATCTATGTTTTGTATCATGTTTAATAGAAATAGTTCTGGTATTAGCGGCAGGTTAGTTTGTAAAATTGCCACCATTTTTCCATGAATTTTTTTCCAGAAGGTTTTCTCCTTCTCACATGTCCACCATAAATGAAAATAAGTGCCGTTATCCTTGCTACATTTCCAACACTTATTTTCTTTTGTTTTATATATCTTGTTTAGTTTTACCGGGTTCAAATGCCGTCTGTAAAGCATTTTGAGGTAATTTTCTTTCAATTTCTGAGCTGCAGTAAATTTATTCGTATCTTTCCAACTGCTCTCCCATTGTTCAAGTTGAATTTCATAGCCTATATTCTTAGACCATTTTACCATCATATCCTCCACTGTTTCACTGATGAAACTAGAGACAATCTTGCACTCTTCTAATGTCCTCCCCCATAACAACTATAGTTCAAACACTTGAGATCTTTGCAGGAAGGATGGAAAGCAAAAAAAAGGCAGATGAAATGTCTCATTGCAACAGTGGTTCCACTACACAAGGTGTGAGCCATGCAGCTGAGTTTTCTCTGGGATTGTCTTTAACTGATAGATTTGATAAGGGAATAAGAACCACAAGCATCCCATGCAGAGGAAGATAAACCTCTATCCAATCTAGGAAGGAAATTCTTACGCAAGGGAGAGAACTGAAATACACTAGTTAGCTCACACATCCTTTGTCATTGCTGTTTCCATTGCCTTCCATATGCTGGAGGGCTAAGGCCCTTTCTGCACCTTACCTTTTTGCAGAAGTGGGGGGCGGTGCTTGCGCGAGAAGCCTTCAGAGGAAGGCTTTCACATCCCTGCTGCTTGGGATCCGCAGCAACTTCCCGGTCGCGTGAGCGCCCCGCCCCGCCTCTTCCTTCCGCAGTGCAGCCTGGGAGCTGTAGGCTGCACTGAGGACAGGAAGCGTGACCGGCCTAGCTCCAGAGGCTCTGCAGGGCAGGTAAGTTTGCCCCAGGCCCCTGACCGGTGCACAAGCGCGCACTATTTTAGGTTAAAAGCCGAAAATAAAAAGGTGCGTATGCGCTGCCCATGAGGCTGTTGAGTGTTGCGTAAATGGGAGTGCGTCATGCAGACCACTCCTCACATTTACGCGACGCTCAAGGGGCCCTTTTGCTTAAGAAATGCCGTGCAAAAACTACCTAACATTTTCAACAGGAGCTTCCTGTACACATTGGGTAGTATAGGATTGTGGTTTCACTTCGTTATCCTCATCTTTCTTTCTTTAATGTTCACATTTCTTTTTTTCATCTAATCAAGGAAAAGTAAGTTGGGCTGAGATATCTCCCATTTTCAAAACACACAATCTGTTTGCAAAACCTTAAGAAATGTGAAGTTCTTCTAGGGTTGTTTTAAAGTTGTTCCTGGTTTTATGAATAGAATTAAAACAGAACTGAAGGTTAAACTTGATGTTAAGTTAAACTTGATGTTTTAAAGGGACTGCCTATTTCCTATGATTAACCATTTTCCATCCCACAGTGAGATTTCCTCAGAGATGCATGCATGAGCAACCAGACTGGCAAATTAATCCTCTGTTTACCTTCCAGTGGCCATCACAAAACAAAGCACACAAAATATTCACAGTTAAGTGAGCAAAATTACCTTTTTTTTTCAAAGTGCTAAACATGTTATCCGGTTTGACTCTCAGTAGATCTTTACAGTTAGCTCTTTATATCCATGGATATGGATTCTGTACCCATGTGTTCAACCAACCTCAACTTGAAGATATTTTAAAAAATCCAAAAAACAAACTTTGATTTTGGCATTTTACATAAGGGACTTTTTTTTTTTTTACTAAACCATTGTACACAATGGGACTTGAACATCTACATATTTTGGTATCCACTGTGTGTGTGTGTGCGTGTGTGTCCTGGAACCAAACCGTATAGCATGGCTTTCCAAACAGTGTGCCGTGACATGTTGCCTAAAGTGTGTAGGTGTGTCGCCTACAATCTTGGAAATGTATGTTATTATTTATAAATCATACATTTTTAAAAATATGTGAAAGGTTTTCATGAGATGTATTGTATCCCCATACATTTTGTTATTACAATTTATGTATGTGTCTGTATCTCTTATAAGGGGTTAGTTTAACCTCCGGTTTGCTAGTAAAATTGAATTACTGTGTCACAAAATGAGGCATGCCTAAAAACTGTGTTACCAACATGAAAAGTTTGGAAAGCTCTACCCTAGAGGATATTGAGGCCCCAGTGTATTTACCCTTTAAAGATGCTGGTCATTTTTGCTCATAAAAGTATGTTATCATGAAGTAAGTTCTAACAACTCTACATTGTTGCCCATGTTCTCATGTCTGGCAAGATTGTGTCCACAGTCTCCATTCTTACAACAGAATCAAAATATGACAAGGCACAACATACCACAATGCCAGCCTTCAATGGAATCTGGACCTTTTGGGTGCAACAAAAGGTTAATACCAATATGAGAGGTCAGTCCTTTCCAAATGACTGTTTTCAAAGCTGCTGCTAGAACTTTGAATACACCTAACCACCTGCTACAGAGATTCACAAATATTCATGACCTGCTGTTCTCCATCATAAAGGGAGGAGAACAATGATACATTGCTACTTTGGGAATGATACAGTCTCATTTTACAGCTAATCCAAAATTATGACAATGAGAAATTAACATTTGTAGCATTTTGTAGAGTGTTCTGAAACACTTCTTTCTCTTAATTCTAAATTCAAATATGCACGCTAATATTTTCCTAATTTTAATGACAATTGTGTCACCTGACTCTGAAGATGGCATGATGCCCAGAAAATGTTTCAGTTAATTACACACCAAGATGATCTACTCTTTGGATCATCTCCAGGACAAAGGCCCTGGTATATAATTAAAAACAATGAACAATTAACTTCCATCAAATATAACATGAAGGACAAGCACAGTAAGTTTTGCTATAGACTGTAACCAAAAAACCAACATAAGTCATTTTCTTCCCAAATATGACCTATTAGCCCTGTGTTTAGATTTTACAATTACACTACTTAATGCTACAAATATTTCTTTATTGCCATCTTGTTCAATTATTTTTTTAAAAAAATGTTCAAATATATTCAGAATGCAGAAATAAACATTATTCTCTCCTTAAGAGCCTGAGAAATAAAGATGAGTCTTGAGACATGTTCAGAATTCCCTAAAACATATTTGAAAAGCTCAGGCTTGGGTATATCTTTTGTAGAAAGTGTTCCTTGCATCATAAAAAAGGGATCCAATGGATTTCCATAAGAAGCCGACTACTGCATTTTCACTTTACAAAACCATGAAGAATGGCCCTAAAGAACCACGGAGGGTGCATATTGATTTAAGGACTTTTTGTTCTTGGATGATGAGAAATTGTAAAGTACTTCTTTTCTCTAGAAGGACAATGGGAGTGTTCACACACTTTCCATTTCCTCAGAAGGAAGTAGAGAAAAAAGAGCAATCAAGAAATGGGACTGTGCATGAGGCACTTCTTATACTCCCTTCTTCCCTGTTGCATTCTGTATGACTTTAATCTCCTCTACAAGTTCGCTGCCACCTTAAGGATCTGCCATATAAATATTTCTAAATGATCAGTCAATACTGCTAGGGTTCTCATCAGTCATTGCAAAACAAGTACTCTCTTGGATAGTAATCACATAAATCTCATAGCAAGAAATTATAATTCTTCCAGACACACCTTTTGATCTCTGGCAAGGTCATATATGTTCTGTGCAGGTGGGTAATAAATGCCAAAATATGGAGATAAATAAAGACTCATAAACAGACAAATTCATTGAAGAGAAAAGCACACAATCCACAATTTAAACCCTTTGATCTAAACCCCAAATACATTAGAAATATAGGAGAGTTACATATCCATGCCTATTGAGAATTACCGTGGTATAGTGTAGTGTGGAAAGAGCGTGGGACAGATCTTGTCTATATATGCAACAGAATGAAGTGCCTAATGTATGTGATAGTAGAATGGGCAGCACCATTTCAAAATGGGCAAACATATATTTGAATGTTTCTGAACATGAAACTGCAACAGAAGAAATCCAATAATACAAGCAAAAGCACTTTTGTGAAGGGTGGGGATTGAACATGTCCCTTGCGTATTGGACTGCAACTTTCATCAGATCTAACTAGCATAATGAATTGTGAAGTACTATTAGAGCTGTAGTGTAGCAACTTCTAATATCCATGAATTGTTCATCCCTACTTTAGACCCAGCTATGGACATTCCTAGATCCTGAATTTTAGCAGGGAAATTTTTGTTGTCATCTCTCAGCATTCCAGTATACAAAGATGGAAGACTAAATAAACCATCCTAAGCAACTTAAGATAGGACAAAAGATTTACAGCAAAGGAGACCCTCAGAAAAATGTAGTATGGAGTCCTCTTATTCATCCATCCTTTAGTTGCCAGATTAGATTTGGAACAATACTCTTGTAACATTAATCCTGAGCAGACAAGGTACTGTAAGGCTTCATCAAGTGGAATGAAGATATTTGACTTCCCTCACCCAAACACCTCCAACTTTCAGCCACAGCTGTCCTCACCCAGACATAACATCACCATCTAATGCTACACATCTAGTGACAAGAATAGAATTGGGTGCTTTACCCTGGGTCCACTGTGAAGGCAACAGCCATGTTGGAAGGGTATGTCTGAAACTGAAAGTGTGGATTTGGAAGGTGGCAGCAGAAAGGTACTTTTGACCTGCTCCAAGACTTGTTATGGATTGAAGTTAGAGGTTCCAATCTGGCAGCTATAATCCATGCCCTCTTTTATTTCTCTTATGTTTCCTGTGAGTCCTCCAAAAATGAGCCAGCATTCTGTTTCAACAGTACAGTGAATCATATCAGCTGCGATGAAACCACAAAGTAACCTGCAGACAGAGTAAGGAAAACAACTCTAATATACTTTGACATTTACATTTCAGAAAACTTTTATTGAAAAGAGAAACTTTCCTTTGTAAAATCTGTAGCAGAATCACAGAAATCATTCCTAGTAAAGGAGATGACATCTAAATGAATGTAACATTGATTTATTTTCTTACAAAAAGTTGTCCAGGTAAAAAGGTCACACTGAGAAACAATCTACAAATATAGAAGTCCCTCCTCTAAACCCACCTTCCCCCTCGAGTTTTTGGCCTAACCTCTTAGTTCTCATCTGCTAATGAAACTAAGCATGGGTTTTAGACTGAAGTGAACACACGATCATTTATAGCTTAGTACAAATAGCACTACAACTAATGTGACTGAACTGAATGCAAATTATACTACACACACAGAATCTGCAACAAAACTTTGAAGCGTGAAGTGTTCTTATTCATCTATGTCTTCTACCTGTGTTTCCCATTTCATTTCTCCTTCTTTTATGGCAGGATGTGCAGAGCATCCCTCCAGTTCCCACATCATGGCAACCAAGAAGAAGTTTGTTCAAAATATGGAAAATCACATTTTTAGAAGTTTCCAAAAGTGACAAAGCCTTCCTTCTTGAAATTTGGTTAGGGGCACTCTTCATAGTTTCCTCTGGATTTCAGACAGGGGTAGGAACTCTAATAGAATACAGAAAATTTGTGAATTAACGCCCCTTATTGATAAAAATGTCAGTCAGCTACTATGAGATTTGTCATCCTAGCGTAAGGCTGATAAGTCTTTAACAACAAACAAACAAACAAAGCCTACAAAACAAAAGAAACAACAACAACCATTGTTTCATATTCTTCAACTGCCCTGATTTGGCAGAGGCTGTTCTAATAAATCCTCTCTTGTCCCACTTTTCCAACTGCCTTTAAAAGATCACAGTTTGTCACTCCTCTTCTAACTCTCATCCTTTTTCTCCAGCTTACTTCAATTGCTGCAAACTGAGTTCAATATGTAAAAGGAGTATGTACTGTTAACTTAGTAGTGAGAGAGAGGAGAGCAGGGAGCAGAGTCTTGGGCCATTTCTGCACTAGACTGTCATAGCGCTATTATTCCACTTGCAACATCCTATGGAGTCCTGGGGTTTGCAGTTTTGGGAGGGGCCGCCTCCCGAAACTGCAAACCCCAGGATTCCATAGAATGTTGCAAGTGGAATAATAGCGCTATGACAGTCTAGTGCAGAAATGGCCTAGGTCTCCCCAGTAAACTCAGGAAAAAGAAAACTGCTTCAGCCTCTTCTAGCCTCTATGTTCTTCTTCATTAATGACTTTTCCCATCTTGTACAGTATAAACTTTGAAATGAAGCCAGAATTTTACCTGTTAAATATGTTAAGGCAACAAAGAGAAATAAGATCTCATCAGAAGACATTGTTATATGTAATAACTGCTGCAAGATTGACATATGCACAATATTGGAAAGAAAGAAACTATACTGGTATAAAAGAATGGAAATTAAAAGTTCTGGATATGGTAGAGATAGAAAAGCTAACTTTTTCACTTAAAAATAAGCCAGTCCAGAACTTCGAAAGAGAATGGCAAGAAGTTCTGAACTGGATAAAGATATAGAATAAGAAAAGGAAGGAATAAAGAAAGATTGTTGGTAATGTTGGTAATATAAGATAAAGATGTTATAAAGTATAAGATGTAACGTAACAATGTTAAATGTAATAATGTAAGATTATCTGTTAAACAGAAACAATGTATGTATGGAATGTAAACACAGACTCAATTGGGAAGAAAGATGCTCGGAAGTGGGGAAAGGGTTTTTTAATTTTTCATTTAAATTCTTATATATATATATATATATATATATATATATATATATAAATTTTCCTATCTTGATACTACTCTGAAGTTGTTTGGCCACATGGATACCCATTTTCATCTGTGAAATGTTGGAAATGTTCATATATTGTTTTTGTATGAACTTTCTAATGATTTTGTAGAAAAGCCATTATATTTTATACAAAATACAGTTTTGTATTTTTTTTGGTGTAAAAACAATGTTTTACCTTTTTTTTTTTTTTTTGCAAACAGGTAAGAAATAATGGGAAAATATCCAGAGAACTCATCATCTCCATGTTGTTATTTATTCATTTATGCCCTTCCTTGTTCGTAGAACTGGGACGATAAAAAAACACATCCAAAGACATAAATCAAAAACACAAAAAGCTATCATTAAACCACAAACTATCCATAGAATAACAACAGCTTTTTGAAAATTCAATTTAAAAAGCAAAAGATGGATTTCAACAAATGGATCATTACAAAAAAACCCTGAAGTCAGTTATTACACACTTATTGCAAAGGAAAGTTTTATCTTGCTAATGGAAAGATAGCAAGGGAAGACCCACTTTAATCTCCCCAGGGAAGATATTCAAAAGCCAGAGAACAGCCATTGAGAAGGCCTTGTCCCATCTTCCCACCACACATCTCTGGGAAGATGGTGTGGCCAAGCCAAAAACAAACAAACAAAAAAAACCCCAAAACAAAAAAACTCATTCCCAAAATCTTAGAGCTCGGACAGTCTTGTACAGGAAGACAAAGGTAGTCTGGACATGAGGTATATGAGGTTTGTAAGTCATAACCAGCACTCTGAATTGTAATTTCACTGATCAGAAGCACCCCTTCGAAATTTTTATTTTCACGCATGAGAGCAAACTTAGTGAAAATTTCCATCTCTAATGATAGGTCCCAAATTTCCATCGCTAGTGGAGGGAGACAAAATTGTCCCCTGGGCTCACTGAAATTCCCACCTACCCTATAGTCTTCTTCTTCCACCCCCCCGCCCCATAATAGTTACCTAGGATTCCAATTTATTTGCACTTAGGTGCCACACCCAGATTTTTTTTCCTAAAAGTTTTTTGAACTTCTGCATGCCTCCGGATTTTTGCTTTCCTTGATCACAGATGGTATTATTTTGGCTACCCAAGGAGAACTGAGTTTTTTATTGGTAAGAAGACAACAAAGTTTTGCCAAAGTGACAGTAATCGCCCTTTAGGAACATCTACACCCATCCTTTCAGTTTAGGCAGTTAAACACTCTGGAATAGGTATATGTATATTATTCTGCAAAGTGCCATGCACAATAATGTCATTATAGAAATACCAGTAATAACACAGGCCAGTATTGAATGGCATACTTCTGCAAGATTCCCAGTTCTTCGATGAAACTAGAGACCCCTCTTCTGTCTGCCTCTAATAAAGTTTTTGCCTTGGACAAAGAAGTACCTGAATGCTTCTTGACTCTTAATGTTTAAAAGGAATGCCTAAAATGATATATTTCTCACTCCTTACTGTTGTTTGCCGCACTTCCATCAAGAATGGCCTTTTGTCTCCAGACAATTCTGTGAGGTTAGATTTTGAATTGCCCAAGGCCATGCTGCAAGCTTCATTGCTGAGAGAGGATTTGGTTTCTAATGGAAATAAATAATCATAAAGATAGCTTCTTACACATAGTTTGTCAGGTATCTGTGAGAAAGCCAATGGAATGTTTGCTGGGCAATTCTAAAACAATGTATGAAATACAGTGATGGGCAGAAAAGCACTTTTTGCAAATAAAGGGCTGGAACCTAGGGGGTCTGCAAAACATTTTACACTTTTCAATACACAGCATAAACCTTTTTATAACAACTGATTGTATAGAACAAGGGTGCATGCTCAAGGAGAAAATAGTGACATACTAAAGCCAAGTAACCAAAAAATTAGAATAGTTTGTATTCTGCAATCTATCTATGTATGTTTGCATAGAGAATGAGTCCTGTGCAGAATGCTACAGAAAGAATGCTAGAGATGCTGACCAAAGAGAAGATGCCCAAAAAGAAGTAGGACAAGTAAAGTACTTTGAAAAGTAAGCATTTGAGGAAAACAGTTAGTGATTAATATCTAGGACTGAATGAAGGAGCCAACAAGAAAATAAGACTTGAGGAACATACACATGGGGCTAATATGCCAAAATCCATTTAGAGAGAAACAAAGTGGAGAGGAAAATTACTGAAATCTCACAACGTCTTTGGACATCAATATTGGACCTTGTAATAAAACACAGTGCAAGTGCAACTTTCTATAATAATTTGTTTTGCATGACTTATAGCACAGGGCTGTTGTGGATATTCAGCTTGGACTCCCCAAACAGTTTGTTGTCAGGATAAACTGAAACCAACAAGTGTAGTTTACAGATGTTGGTTAGAAAGTACAGTATTGTATGTCAGTGAAATTAGAACAAGTGAAATGAGTTGGATTGTTCAATGCAAGTCAATCAATGAAAAATTGCCCTCACTTCAATATCTAAAATGTTTGAGAATTCTTTACTTAAATCAATAAAAGATTTAAAATGATGTTTGATGTTACAGGAATACTGGTTGCCACTTTGTCTTCTTAGGAATTAATTGGCCAATGTGATGCGATATATATAATGTTTTCTTCTGGCATATGACATGGGCATGGTCTAGGCATGGCTCATTCCTGCTAAATGTATTCGAGCATATTTTTAATTAGCATTTTTTGGAACTTCATAAATGAATATGTACTTTTAAACTATATTCCAGTGTATGGATGAGAATAATATTCAAGAATATTTTTTTAAAAAAAATGTTCAAAAAACACATTTTATGATAGTTTAAAAAACCAAAAGAGAAGAATTCTGAACTGAAAAGAGCTTTTGCAGTTTAAAATGTATTCTATGAAAATTTGCACCTCTTTGTTTTGCACAGAAAACAGAATTTTTCTATGCAGAAAGTAATATTTTTGCAGAGATACATTATTTTCTATACAGGAAAAAAATTCTATGTCAAAATACCACTTTGTGCACAAGAAATATTGTTTTCTGCATAAAAAACCTATATGTGAATTTTGAGCAGAATCAGTTTGGAATTGCAGGTAGTCTTGAAAACTAGGCAAGTAGTTTGTGAAAACTGTCTCACTGCAAGAAGGAAATCTGGTGGTAATCTGATCTAGTGCTAGTATGAAGAAAGTTTTTTAAAATAATGAAAAGCCATGGCTGGAGTGGGGGAGAAATCCACTACAGTTACATGAGCAGCAGGAACAAGAGTAGGGACAGTGGGCAGGTAAAACTGTGATTACTACACTGACTGGAGAGTGAAATTCAGCTGACCATATTAGTGCTAGTACTAAGCAAAGGTTTAAAAATTAAGCAGAAGCCCTTGGAAGGAGGATGTAACAATTCCAAGCTGGAAATGCTACTGGAAACAGAAAACAACATCAGGACTAGGCTCAACCACAGCTAACATCACAGCCCACATCATCGGCATACAGCCACAAATGGTTTCTTCATGTACCACAATAAATGAACTGCACGTGATCGACAACTTTTTTTTTAGAAAGTAGAGTTCAAAAGCAACAAAAAGAGTTCAGAAAAGTGGGAAATGTGACAATCTTCTGACACACCTGTGCATACCAGAACGTTTTCTGAATCTTAGAAGAAAAAGTGGTAAGTATGACAAACCAGCCACCAGAGGAACATAGTTCTATCTGGATGAGCCTTAAGAATTAAGAATTGTTGCAAAATTCTTCCTATGCAGCCAGGAGGGTCATGCCCCCTTTACAGAGGACAGTCAAGGATCTGAATGCTTATCAGTGGACAATCCTCTATATGAAGAGCTGTAAACTACATAGTCCACATGTGGATTAAAGATAAAGAACCGCACAAAACCAGAGCCAGAAGCTTGGAAGTTTCCTTTTATTAGGACAGCAGACTGCACACAGCTCATTGGGTTATAGTCTTTCCAGCTATGGTGAAATATACTGTATTTCTATTTATATCAATTATTTCTAAATCTGTTTCAATTATTTCAATTATTTCTAAATACATATAAATTACAATGTCCATATTTTATGGAAAAAGTTGTTTTTTTATTTATGCTTATGTAATTTCCCTACTTGCATCAAAAAGTGTTACATTTTTAGTAAAATTGCAGTATGAGAAGACTTCACAGGTACAAATGTATCTAATACAAAGGATGAGCTGTAGGGTTTGGAACACTGCAAGAACTTCAGGGAAATCATCAGAATGGTTATTGTCTATTTATTTATTTATTTGTTTGGAAAATACTAATTTCTTGTGAAGCATGAGTATGAGCAAGTTTATAATTCTGTAACAACAAACTCTTTTCTCAATAACATTTTAAAAAATTCTTAGAAAAAACGAGGAATATTGTCACATTTATGTTTATTGTTAGTATCTCTCTTTGATTTAATTATCTCTTTGGCAGCTTTTACAGGGACATGAAGCCAATAAATATTCAGCCAGGAGGCAAAACAGTTTAGCACGAAGAGCTTTAGAAATTCTCATACAAAAAAGTGGAACACATGAGCTTAAGATTTTATGTCTTCTGAGAAAGTTATTTAAAACTGATTTGTCACCCAAGGTTTAGTCTCTCTGAATAGTGCATATAATCAATGGGTTGTTTTCTTTCTGGGGGAGGGATTCTCCCCTTGAAAACTTTAATGCCACCAGAGAAAGGATGAACAGATATTAGGGTCAAAAATCCATTTCAAAATTCCTAAGGTCCATTTAGTGTAAATGGGCTGTAATGCTACAGAAAAGAACTGGGCTCCCTGCAGATTGACTGTAATAAACTTACTTCAAAGTGCACTCTTGCAGAATTACTTTCCAGACAACCAACCATTCACTTAGGGGAAATCTTAGCTCCATTTTGTCAGCAGGAATTTTCTTATTGCTTTAAATATAACCATGTTATATTTAATTTATACTTCTTCCTGGTACAGTATGCATCCAGGGTAAAGGATGTTAGTATTCTCAAAAAGTGTGTTATTCTCCAAAAGTGATCATAAATGCAGACTTTTCAGAGTTTAGAAACGTAACTTGCTGGTCTGTGCCCAACACTGGACCTCCTCTTACGTAAGAGTGGAATCTAGCATAAGGAGAAGGTGCAAATTCCATGTTCAGTGCTGGAGGATTGAAGGAGAGGGTAGGAAGGACTGAAAATCCCTTTGCTACTGTGAGTGTCAAATTAGATTTAGGCTACCAGTGTATTTCTAATTAAAAAAAAAAAAAAGGAAACCACATTCTAATTAATTAATAACTCTTGGGTTAAGGCAAGTTTGATGCTTCTGAAATCAAGGTACTTTACAACCAACTCAGAACTGTGAGTTCAGTCATCGCAGCATTGCAATGGCTGAGATCCTAGAGGGAGCAGTATGTGTTGCATAATAGGGTATTATGCAAGTGTTTCTACTTTCTGTGGACTCACAAACAGAAGTGGCAATGGATAGAAAAGGCTCTGTCTCTGTTTCTTGAATGTCTGCTTTCCAAGGTAGAGATTGACAGAGCCAAGAACTCTGCCACCCCACCCGAAACAAACCATTTGAGAGACAGGTGACATAAAGTCTTCAGCCATCTCCTCTTGCTACCAGTAGGCTCAAATTTATTGCCTCTCCTTCCAGTTGCCTTTTTCCCTGTTACTGTCTTTGCCTCCACTGCATTGGCTACATTCCTAACAATGACAGTACAATCCTGATCTGTATAAGAGTTATTGCACTATCAAAATGGACCAAAATCTCAGATTTTCTCCATTAAGATCTGGTACAGATTCAGGGAATATTCAGGTATGCATGTCTTTCACTCAGTGACTGGAACATCAAGTAGTGCCTTGCAGAACTGAATAAAGTACTTCGAGTGGTTGGGCTTCTCTTTGAGAATTTGATCCCTCTCTGAAATAATTTCATACATTACACTCAACCCACTCGGTCCCTGATCTGAAGTCCTTTGTTCTCAACAGACATTCAAGTCAAGGTTCTCGGCAAGGTTCTTGAAAGGAATAAGGAAACATGTGAAGGAAATAATATTTGAAGTTACTTATTATCTCTGAACTAAGCCATCAGAATATTTAGATAACCAGCATAAACAATAAAATAAAGACCAGCAGTAACTACAGCTCAGAATTATAGTAACTGTTTCAGAATACTATTTGGCATGCTGTTAGAAAGAAGTAAATAAAGCACACAGTACATAAACGTCCACTATTCAGACTATATAAATAAGTTTAATGTACATGGCACAGAGCCTGAGTGATCAATAACTAATAGTGCAGCCCAGTGTATGTCTACTCAGAAGTAAGCACAATTGTGTTCACTAACATTTATTTCAAAGGAAGTGTGCACAGTATTGAAGGTGAAGGTTTCAGTTCTAGACTCATTTAACTGATTTACTCCGTGTGACTAATTTCCAGGGATGCAAAAAAACCTGTTTCAGCATATCACCTTTATATTACTCTCTCTCTGTAGATATGTATATATATATATTTATTACAATATATTAGGACCAAAACAGATAAAGTGGATGTATTAGCACATCACTTTAAACCAGGACTCTTGGCTTATTAAACAATAAGGTAAATGAGCACCATGCTTATCTAACAAGCTTTTAAAAGCATCTTTTGTTCCTTCTTTCACATGAACTGGAAACGAACCCAGATATGGATAGCAAAGTCTATACCCAGGATTTTGATTTACAGTGCTCAAACAAACCAGGAATATAAGTCATCAGGATTTGTTTGCTTGTTTGTGTCTCAAAACCATAACTCTGAGTTCAAACAACAAACTTTCCCTTCACAGGGAAACAACTTCTTCCTGATTTATCCCCTTCCCCAGGGCAACACTGAAGCGGGAGTAAACAGATAATACTGAAGCAGGAGTAAACAGCACTGTGGTTTGCTAACTCCAGACACTTGGCTTGTTGTTATGTACAAATGTGGCTAATGTTAGTTCCGCTGTGCCTTTAATGGAAATTAAAAGTAAATGACCTGTAACACATTACTCACATTACAACAACAACAACAAAAAGAGAGTATATTCAACTTAGGCCATTTCCACACCGGGCTTCTGTAATGGTGCAGAGTGACCTCTCACGGAGGTCTTCTACACCGTAGAATGGACTGGCGTGGACTACTTTTTGTAGTTCCACACCAGAATCCACTCAGGAGCGGCCGGAACTAGCCGTGCTGCGTGTTTTTAAAAAACCTCTTTTTCGAGGTTTTTAAAAAGCAGGGAGCGCGCAGCCCCGTGCTGCTCCGTCGCCCGGCTCCGATGCGGATTTGCGAGCGCGAGCAAGTGCATGCCTGCAGATCTGCCGGGGGCGGGCTTCCAGCTGGCGAGCTTCTCCGGCTGTTGGAGAGCCTCCACCAACCGGAAGCCACCATTAGGGATGCCGGAGGACTGCGGAGCAGCGAGCTCGAGCTGCTCCGCGTCGTGATGGACTTACCCGGCTGCCGGTAAGCTCTGTTTTTGGGCGTTTTCGCCCGTTTCCCCCCCACACATGTGGAAAGAGCCTTAGTTTGCTTCAGTTTGTCAGAAACTGAAATTGCCAGCAGCTGAAAGGCCACTGCTTTTAGGAAAAAGTATAAAGCTGAAATAAATTACTACCCTAACATCATAAACTGAATTACTTTGGATTTACTTGAAGTGAGCAGGATTAGTTTGCCTCTAACAGCTGGTTGAAGAAAATGAAAAGTGTCAACTCTTGGCTTTTGGTTGAAATTGAGCTAGTGATAACCTGTATAGTGGTTAAAACCTTTAATAAATGAAACAGTGAAACAGCCAACTCTCCAAAATTACTGTCCACTTTATTAAACTTATTAGCATAATAGGAAAAACAATGGGAAAATCAATTTCAGAAAGTGTTCATTAGGAAACTTTAAATCACTGCATTGAGCATAAATATCGATACTACAACAACCAACATAGTACACAGGGAGCTACTATTTTATTGTAAGGCTCTCGAAGGTGACATTATTATTATTTTTTCCTTATTTTTGCCTTCAGACATAAAGATAGGGCTTGTTTGGTAATTTGTTAGTATGTGTTTTGTCCCAGTTTTCAGTTCAAGAGATATTCTTAACTGGCAAACTCAGAAATGATAAAACAAGCTAACAAATATAAAAGATTTATGAAAGCAAGTCATATATACAACAAAATACTGCAGTGTTGTCTTCTATTTGGAGTTCTAACCAGTCAGTTAAGTCATGTCATCCTTCAGAAATTCCATTCCATCTCTGCCCTCATTCCATCTCAGTTCTTCATCTTTCCCTCACAACTCCTTGTTGGCTTACCACTCTCAGCAAGCATATTCACTCTTCACTAGAACTTTTTTGGGTTTTTTCCCCCTCTCCTTTGTTTTTTTTCCCCCTCCTCTCCAAAAGGGATTTAAGTCCTTGACTATTTCAGTTTCACGTGTGAAGACAAATATTTTTGGTAGATTTCTCCTTGCAGTGGGAGAAAATGAATATAATTCGTTTTGGGAGAAAGGCAGAATATAAATGAAATCCATCCTTTCATCCATCCATCAATAAAATAAATAGAATGAAAAATATTTGTGTGCAGTTTTCACCGGGTATTCACACATCCTGAAGTATGTCAAGAAATTATTATGTGATTAAATATCCTTTTTAATGCAAAAAAAGTTTTTTGCACAAAATTAGTGGATTATTTATAACAAATGCATTTTTCGTGCAAATAACAGTTTCCCAATATTTATTTATTTGTTTTGCAAATACAGCATTTTTCCCCCCACAGAACACCATTTTGGTACAAAAAAACCCTCTGAATTTCTTCCTAAATGTAGCTTTTTCCCCTTGAAAATATTTTTACACAAAAATATTGTGTTTCTGGGAACAACCGGGGGGGAGTTGGACAAAAAATATGAGGAATTAGTGCAAATACCACATTATTACACCCTCTAATGGATGTATGAATACTGGGTGAATTTTGCAGAATCTCATCTCTGTGTTATTCTTCCCACTTGGTTTTCATTGGGAAATCCAGTTTTTGTCCGGCAAATAAATTGTGAAGAATATTCTTTTCATTCATACAACCAATTTGTCATGGTAGTGGTGGTGGTGTGCCTTCAAGTAATTTCTGACTTTTGGTAACACCCCAGGGTGTTCTGGAGCTGTATGTGTGTGACGTACCCAAGGTCATCCAATGGATTTCCACGGCCAAATGGGAATCAAACTCTGGTCTCCAGAGTTGTAGTCCAGTGCTCAAATCACTATACCACAACAGCTCTCCATGCTACCAATATGTCAGTTTGGCTACAGAAGAGTCCATATTCAGAAACAATTGAATGTCGTATTCATGTTCCTCCACATTCATACATTTAATTTTCATAAGTTTATTAGCGGATTATTTGCCACTTCCTCCACTGCTTCTCCACTCCATGTTTTATAAAGACTTGTAAGTTTTGCCTCACATTTGCAGTCTCTCTGAAAGCCTTGCAGGACTGAGAGAAACTGAAACAGATTGCAAACACGAGACGAGGTTGTCAGGATTGGCAGGATTTGGCTCCTCTGAGCATGAGCAGAGTGCAATCTGTGAAGCAAGGCTTCGCCACAGCAGAGGGTCTCAGTGAAGCAGAAAGAATTCCAGAGGCTCATTAAGTAGGACTTAGAGGCAGAATTTATTGCCGCACTCTAAGATAAAGGCTTGGCAAAACATTCCAGCAGCAATTAGACAAATAAGAATAACAAGAGATAACAGAGGATAGATGGGCAGCATCTCCCCTTACAATTAGTAAACTGCAGTATGAGAGGTCCAGCTAGGTGTATCTAACTGGCAGCTGGTCAAGGCAAACACCAGCCTTTCTATGCTTCCTTGTCACCCTGAAACAAGTGGGGTGACCCAATCAGTGCTCTGGCGTGTGGCCTTCTCTAGTACACAAGTCATAGCCTAAACAGTCCTACTGACCTTGCACCTGTTTGTCTGGCCACAATGCCTCTTCCCTCTGCCGTCCACTCAGAGGAAACCTTGCCTGCCTGGCAACAATCTTGTTCAAAAATGGTGTAAGGCACCAGAGGAGGTGGCAGCAAGCCTTGCCAGCTGCCTACTTCTTTGTGAAGGAATCCCTCCTCCTTGAAGGCAGAAGAGGGTGGCTAGTGTGTTCCTCACCACAGATTGAAATGTATTGTGTACTGTACATTTGAATGTATACGGATTGTACTTTTTTATGTTAAATATGATTTGGTGGGTGACAGATTTCCTTTGCAGGCTGGCCTCACAGTTCCTAGCCTTGTAAACCTGTCATTGTCACCTTGCCCTCTGGTCTCCCTTTAAAATGCCTCCTTGGATCTGGAGTCCTCATCCTTCAGATGACCTCACTGTGGATTAGTGTGTGCACTAGATTTGTTTTCTCTATGGTCAGCCTGACTCACCCTTGTTTCAGGGTAAATCAGGGTTTTCCAAATGGTGTGCCACAACACATTAGTGTGTCACCTGAAGTGTGCAGGTGTGTCACCTACAATCTTGGAAATGTACGTTAGTATTTATAAATCATATATTTTTAAAAATATATGAACGGTTTTCATAAGAAATGTTGTGTCCCCATACATTTTGTTATTACAATTTATGTATTTGTCTGTATCTTTTATAAGGAGTTAGTTTAACCTCCGGTTTGCTAGTAAAACTGAATTATTGTGTCGCGAAATGATGCATTTCTAAAAAAGTGTGTCACCAACATGAAAAGTTTGGAAAGCTCTGGGGTAAATGATGCTGTCCAGAGTCAGTTTTACAAAAATAACAAATAGTTTAACTGTATTTAATAACAGAAGAATGATTGCTCTCGGATTCCAGTTCTTAGTTCCAAACACTTAACACTTTTCAAATTAAGTTATCTCAGATCCCTTTCCTTAAATCCACTCACCCAGAACTCATACGCTCCCCTCGGACTCTCACAACTGACTCATTTAACAGCTTATTCCCAACTATCACCAGTGAACTCTCTGTTCACTGCGCCTGCTAATGGAAGAACAGAAAGTAGGAGGCAAGAATGTTCAAAGTCAAGGTTCAAAGAAAGGGAATTCACACATGACATACTTATATGTTGAATTTGTTGTTGTTGTTGGTGGTTTCGTTGTGTGCATTCGTTATTTATGACTTATGGTGGCCCTAAGCCAATCCTATCATGGTTTTGAGGGTGGCAAAATTTGTTCAGAGGGGGTTTGCCATTGCCATCCCCTGAGCCTGAAAGAGTGTGATTTGCCCTAGGTCGCCCAGTAGGTTTCCATAATGAGATGGGGATTCAAACTGTGCTGTTCCAGTATCCTGGTCCAACACTCAAACCACTAAACTATATTGGCTTTGGTATTGAACTTGGGGAGGGGTTGTACTTCACAGGTGACATGGCAGGGCATGGCAGGGCTAGTCAATGTCTGGCTCTCCAGATTGTTGGACTGGAACTACCCTTAGCCAGTGTAAGCAATGGTGAAGCACAATACCTGGAAGGCTATATGTTTCCCATACTTTTTCTGTGGCAGCACTTACAACCTGTGCCAGATCTTGGGCATCACTCACTGTTGAATTATAGGACATTTCTCCTCCCATAATTAGCTGTTCAGGGATGATCATTTCTGCCGTTGTCTGTTTCTCCTTGTCTTAAGGTAAGTTTACCCCCTCGACATGAGGATAATTGAAACCGCCCATTGTTACTGAAGATGATAGGTATGAGATGTACTTGTTTCACACCAATCCACCCACAGATCAATTTTCATGTAATACTAACTTCAAAATATTACATTGACTTTGAACATATGCAGAGAAGAATTCCCCACAGTAGATAAGCAGCTGGTGTTTAAATGTAAAGCTACTATTGTGCTATAATCTTAAGGGGATAGAGGAAGAATGAAACAGTGTGTATGGAATTATGTTACTAAATTATGCATCTCCTTCAAGGCTGCCTTGGACTTTTCTGAGAACAGTTCCCCCCACTTTATTCCTGTTTTACTTTCAGCATATGGTGAACAATAGACACCAACAGATTGGAGCAGTTGGAATGCATTTGCTATAGCTTCCAGTGCTATCAAACACTTTCAACATCTATACTTCTCAGACACAATGTGCCAACTTTTAAAAAACTTGTAGTAGCTTGAACTAGGGCACTCAGTGCCACTTTCTGACACTACTTTTGCAGCATAGGCTGTACTGCAGCACATTTCTTGCCCCTGCCATTTGTATGATATTGAAATTCCTGGATTAAATGGAGAAAGCCATATGACAGCTTTTCCATCTATCAACATTTCCATGGGTAAGTTTCTCCTATGTAGCCTGTCATGTCCACATGGCTAGAGCAATGTGGCAAGGAGCATCACAGAAGGGCACTGGGATGGGATGTTTAAGCACCTTCTTGTTCTACTCACTCTCGTCATCAGTTGAGTTTTTTTGTAGATTCTTCTATTTGTATCTGCACCTTCTGATTGAAATCATGTGGGTGATGACCCGAGTGAGGTAATACTCAAATTATGAAAGTCTCTCCCTAGATATCTTCTCCTGGTACATTTTGGGGAAAAAAATGCATTATGTTCCTTCTAGCTATTGCACTGTACTACTCTTCTATTTAATCTCTGTTTTAATCTACACCATATTTTCAACTTTCAAAAAAACCCCAAATCATTACTCTGCTACCTTGAGTCCATTTAGCAATAGCAATAGCACGTGTATTTCTATACTGCTTATCAGCTTAGTGCTCTTTAAGCAGTTTACAATGTGTTAGTTAATTGCCCCCAACAAGCTGGATACTCATTTTACCGATCTGTGGAAGGATGGAAGGCTGAGTCAAGCTGGAGCCTGGTAGGATTAAACTCACAACCTTGTGGCTGCAGTACTGGCATTTAACCACTGAGCCACCAGGGCTCCTGATGAAAGACCTGATAAAAATCCCACAAAGACACAATATAAAGACATTTTTAAACTGTAGATATGCAACTATTTCTGACATTCTATATTGAAGAATTATTTTGGGATCCATTTTTGTAACAGCACAAATTTTAAGGTAAAGGAAACACGAGACTGAAGCCAAACTGAATTGTTGGTGTGTGCCTTCATGTTATTTCTGACATATGCTAACCCTAAGGTGAATGTATCACAGGATTTTGTTGGCATGATTTCTTTGCCATTGCCTTCCTCTATGGGTAAGAAACTGTGACTTGCTCAAGGTCACTTAGTGAGTTTCCAGGACCAACTGAGAATTCAAACATTGGTATCTTGAAACTCTAGTGCAATACTCAGACCACTACATCATGCTGGACACATAGTATAAATCAATTAATATGTGTGGTAAAACACAATATGAGGAGTCTAACAACTCTAAAGCTGTAATTCTGTGGCTGCCTGTGTGGAAATAAATCTCAATGAATTTAATTATCAGTAGATACATACAGGATTTCCACTGTAAAGTAATGTAAAAAAAATCACCTCTTTATTGCAATAAAAATACAAGTTTAAATTAGGGTAATTCATTTTAAGGAATAATAGAGTCCATCAAATCATTATTGTCAGCTTTAGGCAAATTACTGAATGTATTTTCAGTAATCTATTCTAAATTTATTGGTGCATAAGTTGTGTTATGTAACATCAGAGTGGGAAACCACTAGTTAGGTAATACTTCTTGTGCACTGATACGCAGCATATTTTTTAAATGAAACAATATTTTTCTTCATAGAATTTTATACTGAATACTCAAAACTGATCTGTTGAAGCTTTCTAGTTTATTACAAAGAGTCAAATATCCATATTATTTTTCTCAGGTGCACAAACCTACACACACACACACACACACACACAGTGTGTATATGTGTGTGTCTATATGGATTGATTGAATTTATGTCTTACTTTCTCCCAAATGGAATCCTAGACAACTTACAGTATCTAAAAAGGTACCGCTAAAACATTTAATTTACAAAAGTTAAAAAGAGATTAAATATCCCAATTACTAAAACATGCTTTAAAACAGTAAAAACTGTTACAATATACTTAAAATATAATTTCTAAGTAATCTTTTAAAAAGATTAAAAATAGGGAATAAAGAATACAGCACACCACTTTACACACAAAACAGGTCCATAATTGAAATTCAAGATTCAAAAGTGTGCCTAAAGAGAGATATCTTCACATGCTGGTGGAAAGAAAGCGTGGAAGGGAATTCTACATTCTGGGAACAGCCACAGAGAAGGCTCTCTCTTGAGCCCTTAACAACCACACCTGCGAAGGTGACAGGACTGAGGGAAAGTCCTTTCCTGAAGATCTTAACACTCTTGTTGGCTTACACAAGGAAGTATGGTCTTTCAGATAGTCTGGACCCAAGCTATTTGGGGCTTTAAAGGTCGGAACCAGCACTTTAGATTCTGCCCAGAAATAGACTGGTAGCCAATGCAGCTGTTTTAACAGGGGAGTCACAAAATCCCTGTAGCCAGCCCTGGTCAACAGCCTGGCCACAGCATTTTGTCCCCAACGAAGTTTCCAAAGAGTTTCCAAAGGCAGTCTCACATAGATTATATTACAGTAATCCAAACAGAATGAAATCAAGACATGTCGCCATAGCCAGATCTGACTTCCCAAGGAATGGGCATAGCTGGCACATTATTTTTAAATGTGCAAATATACTCCTAGCCACACCATAAAACTGGACATCCAAGTTTAGATCTCAGCTCAGGTGCACACCCAAGGTGTGAACGTGAGACTTCAGGCACAGTGTAACCCTACCCAGCACAGGCTGAATCCCTATTACCTGATCAGCCCTACAACTGACCAGGAGCATCTCTGTCTTGTCTGGATTAAGTTTCACTTTGTTCACCTTCATCCACACAATTACTGACAGCAGATACTGGTTTAGTACAGGATGGAAGGAGATAGAGATAAACTCCAAAACTCCTGATGATTTCTCCTAGTGCTTTCATGTACATATTGAACAGTATGGAAGACAGAAACAAATCCTATGGGACAGCACAGGATAGTGACCAAGCTGTTGAACGGACATTCTCTAGCACCACCATCTGACACCATTCCTCCAAGAAAGACTGGAGCATCTGTAAAACAGTGCCCCTGAGCCCCATCCCAGAGAGGGGGCCCAGAAGAATACCATGGTTGATGGTATTGAAAGATGCAGAGTAGATCTAGATAAGCCATTTCATTCAGGATTGCCTGGAGCTTGGAGGATACACATGCTCCAAAAGGAGACAATGGAGATTGGTTGATAGTTTTTCAGTATGGTGGGATACAGGGATGATTTTTTTCAATAATGGCCTCATTACAGCCTCTTTTAGTCAAGATGGAAACCTGCCTTGCTGTAGTGAAGCATTCACTATTCTCCTTACCAAATCTGCCAGTTCCTTTGGGTTGCTTTCCACAGCCAGGAAGGCATGGGTCCAGTATGCATATGGTGATTCGCACCTCTCCAAGTATCCTGTCCACATCCTCAGGTTGTGCAAATTGAAACATATCCAGCAATCCCAGACAAGTAGGGACCCAGGTTATATCCACCAGACCTGTACAACTATAGCGCCCAAATCAAAGTGATCTTGGTGATTTTGTTGGATTAAAAATGTGGTGACATTTGCCCCAGTTGAAAATACATTTGATGAGCATGTGGAACACCTGGGGAATGACTGGGCAAGTTATGACACATTCCCTAGGGGACATCGAGTCATGATAGTGAAATCATGGCAAGCGGTTGCATCATGCAAATGGCCCTGAGTGATGACATGGAAGCAGGTGTGTATAAAAGAGGAGCGTGAATGCTTGCTCTGACTCTGAATCTCTGCATCCGAAATCTCTGTCTGATGCTGAATCTCTGCCTGTGGATCTGCGTATCCTGTGTATAGATGTATATACTGCAACTGTGAAGATTAAAGCCTCCAGGTATTTTGGATGACAAACTCTGTGCCCGTGAGTTAACTAACCAGTGGGTAGAGGGGTCAGAGCTGATGCTGTAGTTGTACTCTTTTGCACACGCTTGTTGCTGTTTTGAAGCTCTGCTATGTTTATGCTTGTCTCTGAGACACTATTTGTCCAGAGAGCAGTGGTTCCGGGGAGGATTTTGTGCTGGTGCTGTAAATCATCTCCCATCAGATTTTATCTGCAAAATGCTCTGCAAACTCCTCACAATGGGCAGCCAAGTTGTTTATATACTGCCCTTGCATGACAGAAAGTAAAGGATCCCTGTCCAGTGGAGAGAGCTCAGTTGGACAACACCATGTGGATGCAATGCAATGGTGGCAGTTTTCACTTCCACCATTGCCATGACATAGGCTTTCCAATGAGCCCTAGCCCATGTTTGGTCAGATTTGCACTGAGTCTTCTGTCATTGTTGGTCTGATTTCTGTACCACTAGTTTCATTACTACCAACTCCCTAGAGCACCAAGGTGCTCACTTGACTCCACCCTCTGAGAGGAGATGCTTAGAAGCAATTGTGTCCACTACCCTGGGCATTTCCCTATTCCAGAGATAGCCAAGACTTCCACAGGATCACATCCCCCAAAAGCCATCATGAATCTATCTGGACCCACAAGACTTCTGAAGTGGATCATTTTAATTACCCCCAACCCCTGCAGAGGTTTGGAGTTCCAGTAAGTCTAAAACCCATCAGATAGTGATCTGTACATGACAATGGAGTTGTAGGAAGTTCCTCCACACCCAGATCAACATCATCCCACCCCACAGAAAAACTAGGTCCAGAGTGTGTCCTGTAGCATGAGTGGTACCAGATATACTTGGGACAAACCCCATGATTTAAAGTCAAAGGCTTTCACGGCCAGAATCCATAGGTTGTTGTGGGTTTTCCAGGTTTTGAGGCCGTGTTTTATTAGTATTTTCTCCTGACGTTTCACCTGCATCTGTGGCTGGCATCTTCAGAGGATATCATATCCTCTGAAGATGCCAGCCACAAATGCAGGTGAAACGTCAGGAGAAAATACTAATAGAACATGGTCTCAAAACCCGGAAAACCCACAACAACCTATAGACCCATGATTGTCATGGAGGACATGGACTCTTGAACTGCTCCTGACAGAGAGGTCTCTGGATGGACGTTGAAGTCACTGAGCACAACTAGTCAAGGCAACATCAACACCACCACCAAGACCAATTCAACCAGTTTAGGAGGGGAGATCATCAAATAGCAGGGTGAGCAGAACACCAACAGAATCCTTATTCTGTCCTGGCAACCCACCTTTAAGTACACACATTCAAACACAGAAGACTGTGGGACAGGGAGGGTGGTGAAGAAGATGGAATCCCAACAGACAACTGCAGTTCTGCCTCCCTGTCACCCCAGCCTTGCCTGCTGCTCCATGGAAGAGCCAGGTGGATAAAGCTGGAAGAGATCAGCTCTCCAGCTTCATCCATCCAGGTGACCATTGTACAAGCCAGCTCAGCATCCTCATCCAGGATCAGTTCCTGGATCAAGGATGTTTTTCCATTTACCATTTAAGCAGCAATATTTTCAACCCAGGAGGTCTGTTGCCAAGGCTATCCAGACTATTTGAGATTAGGGACAATATAGGGGAAAGCCAAACTTTGTCGCTCTTCCCTTTCCTATGATGATAGCTCTGTCTCCCCACTCCGTACCTTCCTCTACCTATTAATGTTGCAATGGCTGCTCCCTTGGCTGCATTCCTCCATTCATTCATAAATACTCCCATACTTAGTTGCCAGCAGGACATTTTTTTTAAAAAAAACAACAACTAATGTTTAAAGGGGAAGAATAGCCACCTCTCCACTCCCCAACAGAGTAACTGGCCCCTGCCCTTACTCCATCCCTGAAGTGGCTCCCCCAAAGGGGTGATCCCTTGTGGTGTCACTGCTTCAGTGGTGACCCCACTGGTGACTGGCCCATCTCCCAGGCAGCCTCTTATATCCTCTGTCAAGCAGGAGAGCAGGTGACGGTAGTGCTGCTGGCTCAGTACCTGGGGAGCCTCGTGCCTCCTCTTGCAGGTATGTGGTAGTCTTCTCAGCAGACATAAAGCAGAGAGGCAGGCAGCAGTTCTTGGAGAAGAGATGCCCCACAAGAAGATGATGTGTCCTTCCCTTCATGTGCTGGTGTGATAACTGAAGCCCCTGTCAGAGCTGCTGATGACAAGCAGCAGCTGTTGGTCCCTGTTGTTCAGGGTGGAGATGACAAGTAGCAGCTGTTGGTCCCTGTGGCTCTGGCTGGAGATGAGTCCTGCAGCTCAACAGCTCCCCCTGCTGCCATGGACCAAGCAGGCTTGGACGTTCCTCTGCCTTCTCCTTTAAGGCAACAGGGATCTGATTCTGAAGATGCTTGGGAGCCTGGGTCAATCAACCCACAAACAAGGTGGAGACTCAAGAGAGCTGAGCAAAGGGAGGCTTCCTTGATTAAGTTCAAGAAGCAGTGACTAGCCACACTTGTGCCTTGGGCTATATAACTGCCTGCCTGGAAGCTTTCCTTTGCTTTTGGGAAACTTCTTACAAGCCTTCCCCTTGTCTGTTCCTTGCTTCCAGCACCTGATACCTTGGATTGATCTCTTGGCTCCAGACCCCTGGCTTCTGGAATTCTGACTATGGCTTTAACTTGTTGCTCTGGCTTAGGTAAATGGGCTTCCTTTGAGTAGTTGCTTGCTTGACTCCTCCCGGCAGGACTCTGCTAGCACTCCCACTCCCTTCTCTGGGCTGGCTTGCTGCCTGGGTCTCTGACCATGACAGCTGGTTTCCTCAGGCTACCCAGGCAGCCCCCAATATCCCCTGTCAGGCAGGGGAGCAGGTAATGACAATGTGAAGAATGTAAAATAATTTATTTTAAAAAGCTAAATACATTTATCTGGAAGGATATGTGGACTCAGAAAGCCATTTTAGCCTATGGCTGGAGTGGGTAACTTGTGGCTCTCCTCAAATAGCTAGACTGTATGTCCTGTTCACCCTAAACAGCATGGTGGAAATGTGGGAGAACATTTCGCTGCAAAGCAACTGTGACTACATGTAGACCCTATCACCTGTAGAAATGCACTTGGGAATCCAGCGAGGCAAATTTTACTACACAACAGGGTTCTTTAAGGAAGTACCTTGATTATGCTCATATTTCCACAGTGTATAACTCAAACTCACTGCACATAGATTTTATATAAGCTCCACCAGCCCAGTAGTCTGAATACATGCTACGAGCTTTTTCAAACATGCATGTAACTCAGTCAATTCATGACAACTCAGTTGGATATTCTCAGTGATTAGTATCCACTGAGAAGAACTGTGATATGTGCATTCACCATGTAGGCCATTTCCACACTACACTGTTATAGTGCTACTATTCTACATTCAACATCCTGTGGAATTCTGGAGTTTGTAGTTTACTGAGGCCAAAGAGCTCTCTGGCTGAGAATTCTAAATGCCCTTCCCTAAACTGCAAATCCCAGGATTCCACAGGATGTTGAAAGTGGAATACGAGCACTGTAACAGTGTAGGGTGGAAATGGCTATAGTGTTACTATTATAATGGCTTATTTGCAATGTATAATTTTGAATTGTATGTATAGACATTTGTCTGATAGCTTCCCTGAAAAATATTGGAAACCATATCTCATGGGCATCTCTCTTGTTAGTTGAGGGACTAGCAAAGTAAAGCTCTTCAGGTATTGTTGGAATCCAAAGCCAATCTCAAGCTTAGTCAGTGTCCTAAGGATACTGGGAGCTGCAGTCCAGCATCTGGAGGACTGTACCTTACCCACTTTCTGGTTTTGTTTCTTGAACTTTCCTTTAAAACAAACCTGCTATTGAACTTAAAAATAGTTTGAAGATTTGGGAGAAATTAATCTGCTTTATTGCTTCATGACAGGTGTCTCTTGAAGGCCAGAGGAATCAGGCTGTATTATTTTTATACATGTCTACTCAACAGTAAACCCCACTGGGATTGTTGTCACTTACTCCTAGATAAGAGAATACAGGATAGCAGCCAAAGCTGAAAACCCTGTTGAATACACACACACACCAGAGCAAGAGAACATTTTTTACCATCGTCATTCAGTGTAGATGCTATATTGTCCCTTATGTACGAAGAAATAAAAAACCATGGAGATTTCTAAGCAGGATGGGAAATTACCAGCAGTGTTCAGAAAAGCTAAGTTTATTTTTCAAAAAGCAAGGTGAAGGGTAGACAACAATGGGTAATAAACAATGAGGATTTTTGTGGCATTTTGTGGCATAGTTAGCATTGATTTCATTGGAATTAACACAGTGTTATGCCCAGTAAGTCATGCTGTTAATCTCACACACACACACACATACTTAGATACTCATACAGATTCCAATCAGACTGATTATATATAAATAATTAAATGAATTGGGTATGAATGAAAATTTCGCAATTCTGACAATTCTGTCAGCTGTATCTGTGATTAGCATATTTAATCTCACTGAAGAGAAGTTTGAAAACTGAAAGAAAATCTTGTGCATTCAAGAGAAGTAAGACATTAATCTGCTTCGTATCTGAAGCACAGAAAGTGACATCAAAGCAATAAAGACAAATAGTGACCTAAGATTAACATGATCAACATCCGCTTAGTTGACTCTGTGTCCTATTTACAAAGGGCAATCCTTTTCAACAAGTCTTCTGTTTGAAGGGCTGCTGTCTTGTCCAAGTCTGTTTTAAAGACAAAAGATTTGGCTGCAAATTTATTTGAACTGAATGAGCTAGTTGAACTAATTTTAGCCATTTCCGCACTAGCCTGTTATAGCACCATTATTCCACTTTCAACACCCAATGGAATCCTAGGGTTTGCATTTTTGGGAGGAGCCAGGTGGCCCCTTCCAAAAATGCAAACCCTAGGGTTCCATAAGATGTTGAAAGTGGAGTAATAGCGCTATAACAGACTAGTGCGGAAATGAACTTTGTTAAAGGCTGACATTGAAATCAGTGGAAAAAGTTACTTATGACTGGATTTAAGTCCCATTCATTTTAGTGGGAATTAAGTTCAACTAGCAACCTAAAGAACCATAGCAAGGGCAGCAGCCTTGAATTTACATGTCAACAGTTAGTGTCTGGTTAGCAGATTGGTAAGGTCACCTACTCAAGTCTTTCCCACTTCGCTGAGATGTACTGTATTTCTATTCACATTATATTTCTGAATTCTACACTTTCATCTGTGTTGTAGGTACAGTCACATATGTAAATTGGTGGGGGTTTTTTTTTAGTGATGCATCATCTTCATTTTGATAATGTGAAAGCAACCCCCATAACATCTGTAGTTGGTGGGACTATGGGATAGAAGGCAGAGAATGTTGAGAACTTAACCACTGATTCTGGCAGAACATATAGCTCCAGAAGCTATTCTCAGTCAAATTAATATCTAGTGTGGCTCCTACTGTGCATGTCATCACCATATATATTTTATGTATTTTAATATTAATAATCTGCTTGGAAAATACAAGGTGTCCTAGGATGATGTATATAACTTAAACAAACCAAATAGAATGTTTAAAAATATGCAATTAAAATGAAGAGGCAGTAAAATTCTACAAGCAACCATACTAACAAAAGCACAAAAATCTATTAAAAGAAAGAAAATGAAAAAAAAAAGGTTTGTTTGTTTGTGCATGGCTTTTGCAGAGCCTGAAAGCTCCCTGATTTCTTATCTTCTAGCAAAAGGAGGGTGAATTATCTTTTCAGAAGCTTATTGGAGCCAGTCCAACTTTTTAATATGTAAGTTGCAAACTGCACTGTTTAAGATAAAACATCCTCATCCCCATCCCATTTCTTAAAACCAGAATGGGATTTCCGATCAATTCTGATTTCCTCTCCCCATTTTTGGTATTTTTTGGCAGTCTATGTAGAGGTACCAGGGCAGCAAGCTGGACCCAGGATCCACAAAAGTTGCCCAGCCTTATTTTAACATATTGATGGGGTAATATGGGAGGAGTCAATCCTTTAGTTATTTGGACTCCAGGCCATTTCAAGCTATATTAAGAACTTTCATTTAGGACTCAGCATCCTGAAGAACTTTGGCAGGTAAGAAATGCTCTCTAGCAAGCCAATGGTAGGCTGCACCACTTTGTTATTTTGTTATTTTATTACCTCTTTGTTATCATTATTAAATCTATTCATCAAATTCCGAGATCTTTAAGGAGTCCTTTCTAATCCCCTAGTCATGTGATGGTTGGTGAGGAGAGACACTTTGTCCACTCCAAGACACCAAGTGTTGTGATATACATATCTGTCTCTCTGAACACACTGATTTAAATGGTTCTAAAACTTCACACAAAGCAATATTTCAACCACCTACTGCAATCTATAGAAAGTTAGGGAGACTGAAGTTCAAAAGACTTAAGTAAAGGTAATAGTGTATATTCTTGTACCTGAAAACATTTTGTATGTCAAAAAGTAAATAAGGCTTTCAGGCTGAGCTTACAGTGGTTAAATATATCTTAGTGTAAAATACATATTTTATGAATTATCTGAAGATTAATAGCCATTTCCATTTCTTAACAGTGGTGTGACAAAGATGAAGTGTTCAGTGTCTGAACAGAGAGTATGCAATTCATCTAAGGGTTTTTTGCTTTCCTCATGCTCAACAGCTAAAGAATTTACACAATAAGTACATTTTGGGTCAAAACCTAGTAAATCCATGGTATACTCATTAAATGAAAAGCTATATCTTCCTGTCATGATAACATGCAAATTGATTTTTTTTTTTAAAAAAAAAGATCTCCTCAGACTATTAGAAAAAGCTCATGCTCTCCATGTGAGTCAATGTGAGAGGGCTCAGCGGAGCTATTCAGACTGCATTATATAATCAGTTAAATCCTGACTTATGGAGAGGTGTGGTATTATGCAGCAAAGTTTGTAGCCAGTCACTGAATGTGTCAATTGCATCTTCTTGAATGTATAGAATTTTTTTAAAAAATTGGTGTATAAATAATGAACAGAAAAACGACTTAATGGATGGAACACACAGAAAGATCTTTCACTATTAAAATGCATGAATAAGAAATAATCTCAATTTTCACACTGATTTACCACTTGTGGTGATCTGACTAGGGATGCAAATCTTGGATTGTTTTGTTCTCACATGCAAGAATGAAAAATCTCAGAGGTTATTACAAGACATTTTTTTCACTTTTCTACTTTTCCAAATTAATTTTTTTCTTGCAAAAAAATTAATTTGCAGAAAAAGCATTTTTGCATAGATTTTTATTTTTTTTTCCATAAAATATAACAGTGTTTTCTGTGTGAACCCTACCAAAAATGGGTGAGAGGAGGAAGAGTTATTTTTCCTCTTACTGAAGCAAAAAAATTATGCAGGCACACATTTACGTTGCTGTTGCCCCTCTTGACTACACATTCAGAATCTTGGCCAGAAGGAACAAAACATGCATTCTGAGAAGGAGGAAGCTTTGACTCACATGTTAGGGTCAAGTGACATATATTCAATATACATTTGGAAAAGAATGTTTGATTGATTGAAAAGCATGTTTGATTGTACTCTTTTATTTTGAAGAGAACCAACTGCACAGGCTCTAAAATGGATCCTGGCCCTTCATCCTGCAATAGTTCCCCACCAAAAAAATTCTCCAACTACCGCTGTCCTCAAATGTGCTCTCCCAATCCTCCTCCCAGCAAATGCACATTTGGCTGCAAATAGTGACTGGTGATCTGGGGGCCATGCACATCTTCCTTCAAAATAAAAATATACAGATCAAACATACTTTTTTAAAACCATTAATGTCCATATCCTAAACATACTCTCTCTTTCAAGTATTTTGCCTAAGAACAATGATTTTACTTCTTGGAACCACAAATAGCACTGGTAGAGAAAGGTGAATGATTTATTTGGCCGTGTCCCCTCAGGAACCAGGTTGAAATCTATTTTTTATTCAGAAGTAATTTTGTTTATTCCTATATTGTAGAGGTTAGTTTTTGTTACCCTGTGAGATAATGGGAAGGCACTCCAGACCATTTGAAAGCACGCTCTACATAGATTTATTGTAGAACTGAAAGCAGATTTGGCAAGAGAATCTTCCAAAGACTGAGCTCAAAGCAAGCTCTCCTTTTGCAAATCAAATCTGTACCCACACAGAATACTATCTGGGTTACATATTTCATGATTTTCCCCAGCCCTACTCCAAGCCTACTCAATTATCTACATTTTAAGTGTGAACTTAAGAGACATAATATTTCTGTTGTTTCATGGCATGGAGTCTAAAAGGAGGAAAATTTACACTTTTTTAAAAAATCAGTCATCTTCAAAAATTTTTCATTTACCAAATGTCTATAATCTTGTAATGGGTTTTGTTCATTATTGCATCCTAAAAGTGCAAGCTGTTAGAAGTTAAATCACCTTCTATGTTGTACCACACATGGCACAATGATCCATGATTGGGAACTGGAATGATTGGCAGCATTATCATCATCCAACTCCCACTGCACATTATCACCCCTTCATTTAATCAATGGGTAAAATGATATTATAAGCTTTCTGGCAGTACCACATACAATTCATCTGTCCAAGGATATTCCCTAGCACACTTCTGAGGCCCATAAAATCATAAATGCCAACAAAAATCAGAGGCTGAGAAAGCACAACACACTAACAAAATCAGTGTTTAGCAGGCATTCAACTTAGAAAATAAATTGAAAATGAGGCTATTATCATTAGATGAAGCTAGGAAATTAAATGACTTTTGGCTCCAAAGCTCCAAGGCCTCAGCTAGTGTTTGTCCTGCAGCTGGGCTATCTCTGTGTTAGCAGGAGTTCAACAAAAGTGTGAAATCTGTCACAGCCTTTCTGTCATTCTGCTCCTCATCATCTATTTCAGCAGGCTGGTCCCAGAGGTTCATGATGAATTTCAGTTTCAGGCAAGCTCCATTATTTTACAAACTCAATTCTGCCTGGGTTCTCTGCTGCTGCATAATCTGCTGAAAAATGAATCAGATATCAGGGCACATGAAAAGTAGAAGCTTCCGTACTCTGTGAAAACCTTCTTCCCAGTATACTTTTGGGAAACAAATTTTCAAGCATGAAGCCACCTTGATTTTTTTTTTTTAAAGAATGGTTATTTTAGAACTAATTGACCTCAGTGAATTAGGTCTTGTCAGTGATTTTTTTTTAATGGTTAGTTTCTAATGGGATCAACTGGGAACTGGTAGCAAACTATGACATCTTTTTGTATCTGTGCTATTGATATGTAATTTAGTTGGTTGTTATCATCTTATACCTTTTGTCTGATAGATGGGTGTAGGCGTGCATGTGTGTATAATTTGTTGCATGTATGGGAGATCCTCTTCATCATCTGTATAATAGTATAGCAAACAAAAACAACTGTATTGATCACACCCAATGGATACACATTAAGCAAAGATAATATGTGCCATAGCACACACTCAACATCTATATGAAACCTTTGGGGTTCAGTGTGACCAGTATGCTGATGACACCTAAATCTATTTTTCCTTTCCACCAAACTCCAAGGCAGCTGTTTTGATTCTAAACTGGCACTTGGCATTGGTGTTGGACGGGATGAGGGTGAACCAACTGAAGCTTAATCCAAGCAACACAAGGTGCTCATGATCATGTACCTCAGGGGACTTGACATTCAGCTTGTGCTGGAGTTATTCTGTCTCTGAAGGCATAGGTCAACAGTTTGCTTGTAGTGAAGTACAAGCACTCAGTATCAAGGATGCCCAGGTTGCAGTGGTGCCAGGAATGCTTTTGCACATTTGAAGTCACTGTACCAATTGCATTCTTTTAGGACCATATCTGGCCATAGTGGCACATTCTTTAGTTACATCCTATTTGGATTACTGTAACATACTCTGTATGGTGCTATCTGCACAGAAATATTATTTTCTGCACAGAAAGTGCAGTGTAAATAATTAAATAATTAAATAAACAAACCCATACATAAAATTTGTGCAGAATAAGTCCCAAACTGGGAATTCTCTTTGAAAACTTGTGCATTTTTCAAAGACCTCCTCACAGTGGGGAGAAAAATGCTAAAATAATTAATTGCTTCCTTTGGCAATGAAACTGGTGAAGAATTGCATCCCTTATGTGGAGGACATGAAATTGCTAAAAGCTAAGCTTCACATAATGTGATTCCAAGAAAAATCTTGTCCCCCCCCCCCCAATCATTCTTTCTGCGCACATAGCCACAAGAAAGGTAGAACTTCTGATTTAACTCTGTAGCCATCTTGTTCAACAACTGAAGTATGCAAGTCTCAGCCACATCTCTTTGGCATTACTAAGAATACTCGTTAATGTATGAGTATAGATGATCTGTGCAACTATTAACAGAACCAAATAGAAACGGATACCTAAATTAAAGTTATAGCAATCAAAGATCTGAGATCATTCTGACGTAAACATAACACTATCTGTTGGATTCTAGAAAGAACTCCAGGTATCAAAAGTCCAAAGCTGGCATATAAAGTGAGCCATCTCCAGATACAAGCATTGTAAATATAAATATGCATGCTTGCATGAAAGTCAGGCTGGAAGACCAAGGAAAACCGCAGCTTCATGAAGGCAAATTTATGAGCAAGAATGTTTTGTGAAACTGGACCAAATTTCTGATGCCTACAAGGCCTGGAAGGTATTGCTTTCATTTAAAATTTGTCTACGTGGGGGAGAAAGTGAGTGAAAAATGTAAGTGCTTAAATCTAAGCTTAAAGATTTTCTCACTCTGGAACAAGTGGATTTCATTCCACTGGTTTGGCAAGTGGCCTTGCTTCTCACAGCCTCCAGTTCTCAAAGGACTAAAGCATGTTGTTGAATGGGGTGGCCCAAGGTGCAGGCTGATTCACTTCTGTTAGCAGAACACTAGACACCAAAAGTGTCTGCACACCTATTTTGTGAAATCTCTCTTCTCGATCTGTCATGGACTTCTGATCCTCAGTATTGCATTTTTTGGGAGTTGGAAGAGGTGTTTTTAGGGTCAGAGAAGGCTGCTTCTGCCACTCTACCTATAGACATCTCTCTCTCTCTCTCTGATCATTTAGGATATGTTAATCCACAATAGGGAGCAATATTTGAATCTTCCACTATAGCTTGCACAAAATTCTCAAACATTCAGCTTGGGAAGACTGCATGGAAAGTCATTAGTTTATGATGATGTCAAAATAGTACATCACCTGTCATTAAAAGAATCTTTTCCTTACTCATGTTCCTAGAGGAGAGGGGACTGGGACAGGAAGAAAAGGGAAGGTGAATGGTCACAGTTTCTATTACCTTCATCTCTTTCTCATCTTTCTGAGAGTGTCTCTCCCGATCAAAAACCTGAACAGTTCGACTCACTTGACTCAAACTGCATACAGGAATGCAAACCATCAAAGGCCATTTGTGTGATTTCTTATTTATTTACACCTATAGAGTATATTTCACAGTTCAGAGAACTTTTGTGTTTGGCTGCATAATACACAGAAGAGCTACTATGGTGAACAAGAACTTTGTTTAAAAATGTGTCTAGCTGGAGAAATTAGACAAGTTTCTAGACTCATATTTGACTATTTGGATCATGAAAAACTATTTCACTCCCCGTATTTCACTTTTCCATGTATGCCTGGAAAGGGTACGCATCCTCTGGGATAAGTTACGTAATGCTGTACGTTGATTCAACATGTCCTGTAGGGTTGCATTGATTTTAAAAATGCAGGTGGAATCTGAACAGTTGGCTACAAGCGGAGACATAAACTCATTATGTATTAGGTGCTCAAAATAAAGAATATATGACATTATGTCTTGTACTGAATCAAAACAGAAGCAAAATGACTGGAGTGACTGAAAATCTTCCATACATAAAGCACTGGTATCTTTTATTTAACACATTACGCATAAAACTGTTGCTGTATGAATTACAAGCTGTTTGGAGGAGAGACCCATGAGTACTGTCACTATGTTAGCTGTAAAAAAAAATATATTGCTTTGAGCAAATTGGAATGTGCCTATTTCCCACAACGCTTCAGCCACTTGCACTAAGTTCAGTTACTAAATGTTTGTTGCCTTCATTACTTCATTGCCTTAGGTCATATCTGTTCTGCTTGCAGAATTGTTAGGATTTTTTTTTTTAAAAAAAGTCTACCCTATGGAATGCAAAGAACTTGTACTACAAAGTGTTCTGAAGTCACTGTTTCACTTGTTGCAAAAAGTCACAAGACACTTATGGCCAGCATAACACATTTGTTGCCCAAATCAACTGCCTTTGCTTGTTCACACAAACAAATGTTTGTGTGGTCTGAGTAATCGCATGCTAACCCAATGATCATTCCCACAACCAAGTCAAATATTCTGAAGACATTTTAAGTATGATGGTAACAATTTGCATGATAAATAGGGTTAAAAAATATTATAGCCAAGGTAGAATGTAATGTAATTGTACGTAACTGCTTTGTTAAATGTAACCTGATTTTTTTGAGAGAATGTGACTTGGCCAAACTCACCTTGTGGCCTTCTTTGGCCAAGTGGGGATTTGAGCCTTGGTTTCCAGAGTCCTAGTTCAGTGTTCAAACCACAACACCATGCTGGATCTCATAATATGCACACTAGATAGCAAAAAACAAAATATATTGACTGATCCATAAAGCCATGTTATGGTGTGCTTTATATTTTTGTGGCATTATGCCTTTTTATGTATCTTATTTGGATTATAAATAAATACATCCTGGATCAATCTACTTTTGGTCTGTGTAAGTTATGATGTGCTTGCAATTTTTAAACATGAAATTTAGCCTTGTGATCTGTACTTGCTAAAGGCTTACTTACAAAGATAAAGTTCAGTTTTAGTGCAGTACTGTGGCTCAGTGTGCTGCGTGGGCCCAGAACATATCAGTCAATGTCCATTCCCCCTTTTTGCACATAGGAATGACTTTTGAAGGGCAATGGTACAGCAGAGCATCAGCCCAGGACCTCACAGCTATGCTAAATTTTTATCCTCAGACATGCACACTGATGTCCATTATGGTATGCTGATTCTGTGATGCTGAGTTATAAGCTGAAGGTGGAATGCTGTGGAGTGCTGAAGAGGCTTGGCAGCTAGCCACATCTGTACTACACAGTACTGCATGCTTGGTGGAGTGTAGCGGCCGATAGCCAGTTTCTAGAAATTACAATGCTCTCATGCTGTCTAGAATTATGATATGGTGTGAAGTACTGGCAAATGGTGGCTATGATTTTATGGTACAATTGAACTGCATTAGGGAACCAGGGAAGTATTGCTTAACAGATTTAGTCTGAAGCAATTTGCTTTTTACTCACAGCGAACTAAGAGCAGAACACTGTGCTTCCAGCATATGGGAAATATGAAACTATCTAAGCCTCACAGCAGTTGCCTAAATGTTTGGCAACATGGTTCTCTGTAGAATCATTGTATGTATTGAATTGACTGTTTGTTTTTTTTTAAAGGATGACAAATGCAAGCTGAACATTTTAAAGTGGACAGAGGGTGTTTTTTTTTTGGTGCTATGTAGAGATACTAGAAGGACAGGGCTTACAGGATATTTGCAAATGCTGTCATTCCTCATATGTAATCATTTCGTGACACAGCATGTTACTCCATTGTGTACATTGGCAATTACTGCAAGAATGTTCATTCCTGCATGAAAATGAATGCAGATCTTTTTTATGCGTTTCAGAGCAGAAACGTTCTATTTTGCACAAACAATTGTATTATACCCCAAAGTATTTGCAACATTTTTTTTCCACAAAAGAACTATGTTGTGAATTTAAAAATGTTTACAAAACTTTTGCTAATTGTTCAAGACATGAACAAAATATTAAAAATGTGATACATATGTACATACATGGCTTTGCACTCTCAACCAGAAAGGAGAAAATATTTAAATTTTTCTTTCTTGCTTGTGAGAATGAAATCAGTGAAGATTTGCATCCACAAGTGAATCTCTAAATAAACAAATCTTGTTAGGAATGATCTTACACTCAATTTTTGTATTAAAGACAGTGCAATCCTGGCGACAGAGATCAGAAGTAACTCTCATGATAGTCAGCTGGACTTACTACTGGAAAGTGTGCACAGAATTGCAATTTTAGAGATAGAGAAACATCTCTGTTTCCAGGGGGTGTAACTTTAACTTTTAAAAAAAAACCACACACACACACACAGTTCTGCTCCATTCCAATTCCACATTAGTCTCCAATTTTATTTCTTTGTTTAAATGCATGGTTAAATAGGTATTTTCTCTCATAATTCATATCTTCATAGCTTAAACTGCCTAGAACCATGGTGAAATATTCAGAGAAGTGAAATCTCATGGAGATCTGAGTTTTTACCTTCACATCCAAAAAACTACAGATAAGGTCATTTCATAGAGGGATCTGTAAAGATTCAATACAATACGGTATTAAAACTAACCAACAGTTCTACCAACGTAGAGTCATCTGTAACACCTTGTTGAAAGTATAGCCATTGGATCCTGGAGTGAGAGTCATGTGTAGGAATTCTTCATATATCAGAGTGAAAAATGATTCAAACTAGCCTGTATTGCAGCTGACACCAAGACACAGAATAAGCTGTTCTGCTTCATTCAAGCACTGACCTAGTGTGAACTCCATTCAAGAATGTAAAGAATTGAACTGTGAATGTTGCTCTGGCATTTTTGGGTGGTCTGTTGAAGTTCTGAGTTAGAGATGAAAAATAAAACTTGAAAACGTTAAGCACATATTTTACTTGGGTACTGACTATTTCGATAGGCTCACGATGAGGACTAGGACTGCAGCGTATGGGCAGAGAGGGACAAGTAACCCTGCTCTTGTATGTCATACTCCCATACTATGTGTTTTCTGCTGCTCCAGAGACCAGGAAAAGGAGCAATGGATTCAAGCTGCAGGAAAGGAGATTCCACCTGAACCTCAGGAGGAACTTCCTGACAGTCAGGGCTGTCCGGCAGTGGAATATGTTGCCTCGGAGTGTGGTGGAGTCTCCTTCTTTGGAGGTTTTTAAGCAGAGGCTGGATGGCCATCTGTCGGGAGTGCTTTGAGGGTGTTCCTGCATGGCAGGGGGTTGGCCTGGATGGCCTGTGTGGTCTCTTCCAACTCTACATTTCTATGATTCTGTGATTCTATGACACACAAAACTGCTCCCCAAAACTCACCATTTGCTTTTGAAAGGAAAGCTTTCATTGATATCACTAGGAGCCTCCCTTCTAATGCCAATGATCAGATGTGGATGTCAGCAGATGTGTTACTCTGTCACTGTAGTTGTTGTTGTGTGCCTTCTAGTTGTTTGTGATTTATGGTGAACCTATCACTGGGATGGGGGGGAGCTGAGAGTGTGTGATGCACCCAGGATCATTGATTCCCAAGTGGGGAATTGAATCCTGGTCTCCAGGGTCGTAGTCCAAGGCTCAAACCACTACACTATGCTGGCTGTTATCACTGTAGTTTCGTCCTGCCAAACTCCTACTGAGCCTGATTCCTATCCCTATGACTACTGTTTGAACAACAACAAATTAATCTCACCTACCACAGGTTGCTATGATGGATAATTTGCAGGCCTGGCAAAGTTTCCCACCTGTGTATTAGTGGCTCAAACAAGCCAATTATTTCTTGGTCTAATGTGTCATAGCTCAGGAACTTTCAGCATTCTATCTTGCTAAACACCTTACTGAGATTTCATGTGAACAATCTGACCAGCACTTTGCATAGTTAAATTGCTCAGATCTACTCTAACTTGCATGCTACGGTTAATACAGCCCCAGTAGATGTAACTTTGGTGTCCATTTGTCCAGTGATATTGGATACTTTTTGTTTGTATAGCCCCAAAATATGAACAAGATCCTTGGGCAGGTGAGAACCTCTAAGTGATAGACCTTTGCCTTTCCTGGCTTATTAAAAAGATCAGAGTATGGAAAAGGAGTGGTCAAAACCTTGTTACAACAAGGCAGAATTTTAAAATGCCTACAAGAGGCAATCATTAGATGGTTGCTGAAAAACGCTGTCTGGATCCCACTGTAGAGGATAATTATGTGCTCATTTCCAATATTTAATTACTGGAAAGATATGGGAGCATGTGTGTCCCTCAAACTCCAGAGTCCTTGGATGATCCAAAATAACACAATCTGTTTTCAGGTCTAGGAACAGGCCAGAACCATCTTTGATAGCTTCAGTAGACAACCTTCACTGGTAACTGGATAGGAGATATGTGTCCATTTTGACTCTGCTGCATATTGCAGCATCTTTTTGTATCAACCACCCTGGTATCCAATCTGGGCCATCTTTTTGGCATGAAACTTGTGGATGCAGTTTTGCAGTGGAGCCAATCTTTTCTGGAGGAGCAAGCTCAGAAGATGGTGCTGAGAGATTCCTGTTCTCTACCCTTTGGCTGCTGACCTATGGGGTTCCTCAAAGTTCAGTTTTTCACCCATTACTCTTTGATATAAATATGAAATTATCAGAACAAGTCATCCTGAGATTTAGGGTACAGTGTCATCAATAGGCAGATGATACCCAACACTATTATTTATTTCCACCGAACTCCAAGGAAGCCATTTCAGTTCTGAACTGGTTTGTCTCATAAGTAATACATCAGATGAGAGTGAACAGACTGAAGATGAATCCAGGCAAGACAGGTCCTCTTGGTCAGTCAAAAGAAAGATCAAGGAATCGAGATTCGGCCTGTGCTGGATGGTGTCACACTTCTCTAGACTATATAGTTTCACACTTTAGTCATATTCCTCAATCCAAGCCTTACCTTGAATGTTCATATTCTGTTGTGGCCTGGAATGGATTAGCAGTTAAAGTGTCCAACAGCAGCGTCTGTTCCCACATATACATGATATAGTTATGATGACATGTGCTGCACTTACATACTGTTTGGATTACTGTAACACACTATATATGGGGCTACATTTGAAAAGTATTCAGAAACTGGAGTTTCTCCAAAGAGTTGTAGCTGAATTCTTGACTGGGGCTAATTATAGGAAATACACATCTTTTTATTAGAACATGCCACTGGTTATTAGTCTGTTTCTGGGCACAATTCAAAGTTATCTGTATGACTTAAAACACCTTATATGGTCTGGGTCATGGCTGTTCTCCAATATGAGTTGGTCACCATCTCTATCCCACTACTATCATAGGTACATCTTGCGGGAACACAAGAGAGAGTCTTCTTTATGGCTGCTCATAAGCTCTGAAACTCCATGGTTTTCTTATAGCAGGAAAGTGAAGACTTTTGTTGTTATTTTGACAGGCCTTTGTTTTGTTTTATTTGACAGGTGTTTAGGAACTCCTTATGGGGGAGGTGCTTTTAATAATGTACTGCATTGTTCATAATCCTTGCTTTTTATTGAATATGTTTTGAATGACTTTTATTTTGTTTTTATTTGATAATTTAATGATATTTTTATTTTTTATGTTTTTACTGGTGTGAATTTTTTTCTGTATGTATTTTAATTTTTGTAAGCTGCCTTAAACCCCAGGCCTTGGGAAAAGGTGGCAAATGAACAAACAAACAAACAAACAAACAAACCTTTTCCTGAATTACTATACCTCTGTGTTCCTGATAAACTCCCAGATATGTAGAAAAACTCCTATATATTTGGGTTGTCCGGATGAATAGGTATCTGTCTGTCTACGTATGGTATTAGAGGAAATCATCAGAAAGAATATTTGCCCGTCTTCCTAGGAGAAGGTGATATAGGTAAAGTTCTCTTAGCTCTTCAGTAAAATATTATGCTAACTACTGGTCTATTACAGTCCTCTGTTGAAGAAAGCACCAATATAGTTCCCTCAGTTCTTTATATTTTTCCAATGTTATACTCTTTTCAAGGAAACTCATACATTTATTAACTGGTTTGTTACAGAGAAAATGGAATGGCAATAGCATCAAAATATATGAACTTGCTTTGTCTTGGGAAGAAAGAATATTGCTTTAGGAAACTTTTGAAACATAATAGATCATTTCTAAGGAACAAAAATGAGAATAATTTTCTGTTATGTCACAGAGCCTCTTAAGGATATATTGATAGGTTATACTGTCTACAAAAAGATTCTAAATCCAAGTGAGGGTCATAACAGAAAAGAGCATTCCGTCAAAATATTCAGCTAATTTTAACAAGATGCCTGCCAGCATCTATTTCCTGTAATCCTGAAGAAATCAAATTGTGACAGGTGACATCCACACTCTCTGATCACAATTTCACTTGCTGTATAAACACTGATGATTGAAATCGTCTGTGTCCTGTGTGTGCTTCTACATTCATATTTTTAAATTAGATCCTGTCCCATTTTGAGATACGCTGCATGTAAAATATATGCTCCATTAGCATGGTAATGAAGAACTGTGGAACCTCACTGCATGCATTTTACTCCATCTAGTATTATCCTTTCTTATTGTAGAGACCCAGAATCTTTTGGGGTGAGCTTTGAGTCTGAAAATAGGCATAGTTATGTATTTTCACACCAGTTGTTTTCACAGATGCACTTTCCACCTTTGGCTAGGCATATGTTCACTTAATTGGATTCAAACTCTATGGCCATTTCTGCATTAAACTGCTATTAATCCACTTTCAACATCCTATGGAATCTTGGAGTTTGCGGTTTAGGGAAGGGCCTTGACACAGTATAAGTGTGTGTCTGTGTGTGTGTGTATGTGTCCATATGCCCTCCACATATCTTAATATGTTTCAGAGCACACCATATTTTAGTATAGATTATATTTGTTGCTAATATTTAATAACTGTTTCTTAGAAAAGCAAAATGAACCACACTGCAACTTGACCTACAAAATCAGCAACCCAGTGGCTATGAAATGTTCCATAGGCAATATCAAAAATCCTAGTGGGAGCCATCAACAGAGACAGAATCAAAATGAAGGGTTCATTTAATATGTTAGAACCTGGGGAAATGATTCATAATTTTGATATTCTTTCAAGCAAAAAACAAACAAAAAACAAACTCCTGACTTGGAATACATAGAAATATAGATTACAAATCCTAGGTTGTTGTAAGTGTAATTATATATCAAAGTTGCAAATTAAAATTCAATATTAATATTAAAAAACAAGTTAATGTGTTGAAAGTATAAATACATTTTAAAATGCATTTTTGCCTTTGTACTCTCTGAAAACACATTTTGAGCTTAAAAAACCTGTAACATTATCTTCCCTCTTGCTCAAAGGGAATAAAGCATTCTTCACTGTTTACTAAATTCTCCTGTATATGCATGACCTTAATGCCAAATACATAATAAAAACATGGGGAAGGAAGAGGAATTAATCAAAGATTCTGCAACGGTAAACAAAATGTCCAAGAGGAGTGAAAATATTACCCCATTAATTTTTGAAATTACTTTCTAGATTAAAAATACGGCTGTAATTGAAACTACTGTGTGATCATTTTCTATAATCCACAAGCAAGACAAGTCACTGTTGGTCTTCAGTTTAGAAAAATAGATTCACAGAATTGTAGAGTTGGAAGAGACTTCAAGTGTCATTACTCCAGCTCCCTGCCAATGTTGGAATCAACAGCAAAAGTGTCCCTCACAGGTGGCCACCCACTCTCTGTTTAAAAACCTCAGATGAAGAAGTCTGTACTTTCTGAGGTAACTTGTTCCACCGTTGTTACCCTGTTTACTGAGGGTCCCGTGAGGGACACCAAAATGTGCTTGACAATAGGTGGGGAAGATTAGCTCTGAGCACTGCTTTAGCAATACGAGAGGCAGGGTAACTTAGCAGGATCTTGAACCCTATGTCTATGGGGGCAGGCCGAGTCAAGGAGCACACAGAAGTTGAAATAATAAATGTGGTTTTATTAAAAACACAATCAAAACAGTTTATGCGGCACACTCACACAAGATAACTAAAGAAATAAAGGTTGGAGTGGGATAGAGGAGTTTTTAGAGGAGTTACTGGTTTGGGTAATACTTCACCTGTCATGAAGCCCGGTTGGAAGCAGAGAAGATGGAGAGCGTGGATCTCAGCACGTGGAGCTGAGGGGAAGGCTCGCTGGACAAAGCGACAGCAAGGCAGGATGGAAGCCAAGAGCGATCCAAGGAAGCGCTCAAAGTCAGGAGTTTTTATAAGGAGAATTGTGACGGCAGGCTAGGTTGTACTTGGGGAAAACAATAGATTTGGGGCTGGAGACAAAGCCTCCGAAAGGCCAGAATTTGAATGATTGAGTTACAGCCAAATTGTCAATAGGATAGCCAGTATGCAAACGCAGAGTACTTGAGCATTGTATAGCCAGATCATCAAGCTGCCAGCGCGGAGCAGGAGATCTTTTGAAAGCTGCGTGCATACCTAATGAAGGTACTTGCCTTGAGGTCTCCTAAAGCGGCGAGTCGGCTATTTCTCGCCTGCCTGTATTGTTTCGGAATATTACGGCGATTATCGGCCGAGCCTGTATGCGTGCTTGTCCGGGGGCCTCGCAAGCACATAGAAGGGAATGGGTATGTGAGGCCGAATTATTGATATCAAGAGATATCTTTTTATATCCCCAAAGCTCGGGCTAGCCAGGGCAGTAACACCGTCAAACAGCTTTCATTACCTGGGAATTCTTCCTGATGCTTGTGTAGGATTTCTCTCCCTGTAACTTCAGTCTATTGCTGCAGAAAGTTTGCTCCATCTTATTCATGACAGCCTTTCATATGACTGAAGACAGTTATCATATCATCTCTCAATCTTCTTTTTCCAGAATAAATGAAAACCAACTCCCTCAACTGTTCCTCATGGGGTTTCCAGAACATTTACCATCCTGTTGCTCTACTCTAAGTATGTTCCAGCCTGTCAATATTCTTCATCTTTGGTGTCCAGAACCAGGCACAATACTGACTTATAGCATAATATTGCTTTACTGTTAACTTCTCTTGATTTCAACAATTTACCGAAGTTGATATACCCTAGAACTGCATTACCTTTTTATGCCATCACATTGATCATCACATTACATCATTTCCACATGCATTGCTGTCAAGCCAGTCCTACACACTGAACATTTGTGCATTTGGTTTTTTCCCTCCCTACCTCAGTCGAGGACTTTACATTCCCCTATCATTCAATGCATTCTGTTCATGTTATCTTGAATCCTGATTGTGTCTTGTGAGGGGTTAGCAATCCTGCTGTCCTCTCATGAATGCCCAGCAATATTTATGTATGAATAGCAAGAGAGTTAGCACGGTGTAATGGTTTGAGCATTGGACTATTACTCCGGAGACCAAGCTTAGAGTCCCTGTCCAGCCATAAAAATCCATTGGGTGACACTGGGCAAGTCACATGCTCTCAGCCCCAAAAAAAGGCAAAGGCAAACTCCGTCTGAACAAATCTTGCTAAGGAAATGCTATGATAGGTTCACCTTAAGGTTGCTAATAGTTGGAAATGACTTGAAGGCACACACCAGCAACAGTGAACAGCAAGGCTTCTTCTGAGTAAAAAAAATAAACTCTAGTAGGAGAAAGTGAGTTAAATGTATGTATGTATGTGTATATAATATTTACACATTTTTCTTATGCTTGAGATGTCTCATTAGAAAAAAAAGTCTAGTATCATGAATTTTTGTCCAAAAGAAGATTTATAGTTGTGTGTGTGTTCATTGTGCAAACACATTGTTTTTATGCAACTCCCTTTTATCTCTGGTAAATAATGAAGAAAATGGGCATACAGAAATGTGTTGTTACCCATCTGTATTTTCACAGTGTCCCTCCCCACCCACAGAAGATAATTGAGGAAAGACTAGCGCAAAAATCCAAACAAAATAAAAAACCACCTCTCAGCTCTTAGAGCTTGCTCTCACCTTCAAAACTCGCTGTTCAGTTTTATTTCTTCTTATTACAGAAAAATGGGGGAGGGTTTGGAATGAATATTTTTGTTTGCAATCTACTAATATATAAAAGTCAAAGTTTGTTGTTTGTCTGTGCAGATGAAGACCTCATATGATTGACTGGCAAAGACTTCATATGATTGGCTGCCCTAAAAGATTCTATGGAATCCTGGGGTTTGCAGTTTAGGGAGGGGCCTTTAGAATTCTCAGCCAGATAGCTCTTGGGCTTGGTCAGTTGCTATGGAGACAAGGCCTAGCAGCAAGGAGGAGAGCCGTGTATTCCCTCCAGAACCCAACCTCTGTATGTTAATAACTCTGAATACAGATTGGATTGGGGAATATGAGGAAAAGTTACAGGTACTGGACAAGACGATTTGGGGAATTAGAGACAGAATCTCAAATCTTTCTAACAAGTATTACCTATGAGAAAATAAAATCTTGGGTATATATGGATCATATATGGATAATTCCCTCACGTGACACACTGGTAGGAAAGAGAGATAGCATACTTCCAGGCTATTCTCCTCCTCTGTCACACTGCCACAACCATCTGCTGACAGGTCTTTCCACTAGTCCTAATCACCTATGCTGTTGCCCCTCTGAACAAAGTTCTTCCTCAGAGATATGCACTGCAGGGCAAAGTGGTCCTGGAAAATTTTCATACTATTACTTTGCTCTCTGTAGTGGAAATGTAGCTCAAACATTATTTTCTATTATATTTTAGTGGTGGTGGCAGTGATTCTATCAGTTTCCCTGCCAGCATTTCTCCTTATTTGCTCCAGCTTCACCCTTAGGAAAAAGGAGCTACATTTCCATATTGGGTTCTTTCTCAGAGTAAGACTCAGACCATGATCCAAACCTCTGTCTTGTCAATGTACAATTGCTAATTTAAACTCAAGTGTATACTATTAAATTTTAAATGCCATTTAGACCTCAGCAAAACAGTGGGCAGCTATTTAAAGCTTTTTGCTCTGGTCCCCTTAACACTTTGTATTACTTGTAAAAAACGGAACAGACATTAGTCTTTCACTACTTATTCATCTTGGTTACTTCACGTAACAAAAAATTGCAGTTAAATTTCCAGACTGAGATGTCATATAAGAAGGAACGACACAATTCAGCTTTTTAGTTCAAAAACTAGAACTGCTAGAAATCATACTGCAAAAGACTGCAGTGGGCTATACACACACCCAGATAGTCTGAAATCTTTGCTTTGTGAATGATAAAACACAGGAAGGCAAGGTCATGCTTCAGATGTAGCATACAAATTACATTCCCTTTCCTAAGAGACAAAAGGTAAGCAAAAGCAGAGAAAACACAGAGAGAAAGCAGAACAGAATCCTCTAAGAAAACATAGGTTTTGCTATCAAAATGACTGTAAGGCTACAGGTATACTTGTGGAATACATAAATGTCAAATGCTGTTGGTTTGCTTTGCTTTTATTTATTTGATAAATGAAATATTTATACGTCACCCTTATGTTCTTGGTTTTCTGTTACTGTACCTTCAATGAGCTGAACATTTCATTCACCAAAATATTTAATTTTTCAGAAATGTGCTTACCACTTTTCAAAGTCATGAAAATTAAATCCACTGGGCCCAAATTTTGCCCTTAATTTTCAGTTAGCCCACCAAGACCTGATCATACACCACCCAGACTATTTGAACATCAGTTATGGGCCAGCTATCATTCAATGGCACCCAAAATTCAACAGGACAGTGTCCATCCATATATACATGTCTGCCTCCCTCTCTACCTCATAGCTTCCTTGGCTTCTCTTTGGCCCTTGGTTTCCCAGCACTATAGAGTTTTTCTTGCCAAAAGAAAATCAGTGCTCCTATTATCGTTAAAACATATCTACATCTTTCATCAGTCACTCTTTCCATTAAACTGTGTGCCTCTTTCTTTTCTTTCTCTGCTCTCTGAAAAAAATAACATTTCTTCTCTATATGCCTTTCAGTCAGATCCCTGCTTCTTTGACTACAGTCCCATCTTTTCACTGTCATCACCATCCTTCTTTTCTTTCTAGTTCTTTTTTTCTTCTGTGCCTTTTTGCTCAGCTTTCTAGGCCTCAAGTCTCCCTGCCTCTTCAGTATCCTAGCCTCCATTTCTTGTCAACAGTGAACACAACTCCCTATGAATGCAGGTTTACATGAAGAACTTTCTTCAACTTAATTGTCTTTCAGTGTAAAGTCAAAGACTATCATGGCCGGAATCCATAGGTTGTTGTGGGTTTTCCGGGCTTTGAGGCCGTGTTCTAGTTGTATTTGCTCCTGACATTTAATGCACTGTACTGTTATGCATACCCCCTGACTAACAATACAACCCTGCGGGATATCCCATTTAACAATTGGCCATCACACAGGCCAACTGTAACATATGCAAATTGCTTCCTCCCACTCGGGGACTACACAAGTATATATACTCAGTCTCACTTCCATGCCACCAGATCCTCTGAAGATGCCAGCCGCAGATGCAGATGAAACGTCAGGAGCAAATACTACTAGAACACAGCCTCAAAGCCCGGAAAACCCACAACAACCTATTAATTGTCTTTCGTTTCCTTCACAGAACCTGCAGTCTACCAACATTCAGTTATTGACAACTTGTGGCTTTCTGCCCTGGAAAAAAGTTGTGTTGCTTTGAATCTTGGGCATCAAGATGTTTCACACAAATAATAAGCTGTTATCATATATACAAAACAAAAGTAGCTGTAGAATTGATTACACCACTCAAAAAATTGCAAAACTTTTAGTCCTGTTCTTCATTCCTCCCTCTGCCCACAGTTTAGGAATAAGCAAGCTGAAACATCTTATCTATTGCCAACCAATATAGTATGGGAAGCTGAAAGTCATATAGTTCATTACATCTTAGCAAATGTTTTATTGATATAAAATATCTATAAATTTCTTCTACGCTCTAAATCATAGAGTTAAAAAGGAAAAGCCAGATAATCTGTTTCAGAAATCGCTGTCCCATAACACTCAATTAGTTTTTAAGCAGCAATTACAGTGATTTCAATTAATGTTCACTCTCTGAATTCTGCAAAATGATCAGGCCTATTGTTTTTCATATTAATAGTGAAAGCTAGCTAATGGTTTGTCTGAAAATACATGTACTTTAGTGTGGTAAATTTCCACAAATACACTTTTATATGCAGATTGGTTCCAGAGGTGAGTTATGAGAAGAAGAAAAAAGGCCAGAATCCAGCACAAGGGTCTAAATCTGGGGTGGCAAAGGGTGACCATGGGGCTTTATGAAGCCCCCGAAAGCTTTTTTTTCAGCCCCAATCTCTCTGATACCTCAGACTGCCCTTTACCTTGCAAATTACAAACTGAATTGCATCTTTCAGGAGAGTCTACTCAGAACTGTAGTAATATATATGGAGGTAATACCCCCACTGAATTGACTGGAGCAAGAGCTCAGACCATTACTTTTAAAAATAAATAGTTTCAGTTAAAACACTCCAAAAGTAGATAGTTGCCATTATAACCGAAGTTTAAAAAAGCTAAGTCTGTACTTTCAAATTATTTCAAAGTAACTATAATAGTTACTTTCAATTACTTTTAAATAGAATGTTACAGACAGCTAGCTGGTCTGTGCTACAAAAGTAGTGAAGTCCTGTAATTATAGTGTAATGTACCCCTGTAATTATAAAAATAACTAAAATAGTTACAGTTACATTGCAAATGTTGAGAAATTCTCTTAAGTTACAGGTGTACTAATTAATTATAAGTAATTTGTTATCTCTAACAAACTACTGTCAAGCTCTCAATGAGTGATAGGATTACTGCCATACCTGCTTAATATAGGAGATTTATCAAACAATAGCAAGAAAATGGATAACATGCAATATGAATTTTTGTCTGGATGACAGCTCATACAGTACTTCCTGTTCATGTTTATATAGAAGAGAACATCCATCTATCTCACCGAGCTATACTCTAATAAATTTATTTCAGATTTCAGTCACATTATGTTTTGTGAGACTTTCTCCCTAGTTATCTGTTGAGGAATTCCTATTGCATGTTTCCATTGCCAAAACATCTCTGTACTGACCACTAGGACCATCCTTTCATATTTTGCTCGTTTAGAAGAATAAAAAAACAAAAACAAAACAGAAAGGATAAGATGTAATAAATAATAAAAAGGAGGAGGCACCTTGGTGTAAATAAGGGATGAAACATAAATACAGCAGAAATATTAATAGTATGAAGTGCTAGAAGCCATTTATCACTTGAAGGGAAAAAAACTTGCTTTACAGAATACACCCTCTGTGAATTCATTCCACATCTGTTTGACCTAAAATTCACACACACACACACAAAGGAGATATTAAAGAGAGCCAGTGAATAAAAGAGCATCAAATTATATGATTAAAAAAATTCACACAATCATCTTTGGTTTTAGAGAAGAATTAAGCATCTTTATAGATTGACTCATGCACCAAAGGAACAGAAACTGTAAATTAATGCTATTTTCCAACTTTCATACCATGCAAGGAGTATACATGTCGTGTAGAAGACAGCCAAAGGCCATTTCTACACTACACTGTTATAGTGCTAGTATTCCACTTTCAACATCCTGTGGAATTCTGGGGTTTGTAGTTTCCTGAGGCCACAGAGCTCTCTGGCTGAGAATCCTAAATGCCCCTCCCTAAACTGCAAACCCCAGGATTCCAAAGGATGTTGAAAGTGGAATAGAACTATAACAGTGTAGTGCGGAAATGGCCTCAGTGAAGTCCTAAGGATGTTGCTGATATGCTACTCCTACCATCCCTTAGTATGTGGGTTAGAGTTGACAAGAGTTGAGTCCAACAACATTTGGAGAGCAACACTGCCTGCTCCTATGCTACTGTTTCAAATTTTTGGCTCACTTACAAGTCATGTAACCACTCTCTGGCCCTTTCCACAGCTTACCTTTTTGCGGAGCTGGGGTGCGGGGATCGCACGAGCAGCCTCTTGCGAGAAGCTCTTGCGTCTCTGTTGCTTCAGCTCCGCAGCCGCTGCCTGCTTGTGAGCAGGTAGCGTGAGAGCCCCTCCTCTTCCTTTTGCAGCGCATCCTGGGATTTTTCCAGGCTGTGCTGGGGCAAGAAGTGTGAGTGCTGTGGCTCCGGGGCTCTGCACCCATGGTAAATGTGTGCGGGGCCCTGGAGTGATGCACGATCGTGCACCATTTTCAGCTCAAAACCAAAAATGAAATAGTGCGTGATCGGCACCTGCCAGGCCCTGGAGAGTCACGCGATTGCAAGTGCATCGTGTGGACCACTCCTCACAATTGCGCGACGCTCCAGGGGCCCTTTTGCATGGCAAATGCCATGTGAAAAGGGCCTCTGTCTCAGTCTTCGCTCATGTCTTCTTCCTCTTCCACTTTAAGATGACATTGAACCAGAAGACTATTCTATTACAGCACTAAACGATAAACTCTAAAAGCTTAAGTCCCGTTTGAACAAAAAATTAAAACTAGAAAATTAGCTATTCTGGTATTGCCAGAACATGTGAAAAGAGCTCATAGACTCACAGACTTCACTCTGCCATTTTTGCAAATCTATAAAATGTAATTAATTCATTTAGAACTGAGCCAACCTCTTTCAGACACCGTTCCTACCTATGTTAAATTTTGTCTTCTCTTTTGTCCTGTTGTGACCTCATATACTGATGTCCAAATACCTTGTTGAGTCTTTGTGCATGCTGCAGCAATCAGAGTGAGTGAATGAAATATTCTCTCTTTCTCCTCATGAAATATGTTGCAACTAATGAGTACCATTCTCTCCAGGACATATGAAGACATACAAGGGAGAAGGACTTTAGGGTGTTGTGAATAAGCTCCTACACCACTTGTTTACTCTGCTTTAGCACGGTGCCAGAATGGCAGCAGAAGAAATTCAAGGCCAAAAAGACAAAGAAGAAGGAGTCGTGAATTAGGCCTAAGCCATGGTGCAATAATATTACCAACTTTAAACACAGGGTGAAACAGACACTCACAGACATTCCTCCAATGCTACTTTTAATGATTAATGATTCTGACAGGAATCAAATAATTTATTATATGAAAAAGGGTTATGGTAGCCCATTTTCAGAACCAGCATGTATAATAGTTTGAGTACTGAATCATAGGAGACCTGGTTTGAATCACTGCTCAGCCATGCAAACCCACTTGGATGACCTTGGCTGTCATGAACTGAATTCACACACACAAAAAGAAGCCATGGCTTCTTTTTCCCAGATCAGCTAGTTGCACTGCGGGGTAGAGAATTTTTTGGAGATGAAGGTACATGGTTTGAGGTGGCCGTCTGTGTCCTGTTGTAGGAGAACAGCTCCCATGGCAAAGTCGGAGGCATCAGTTTGAATTATAAATTCCTTGTTAGTGTCAGGGAATAAGAGTAGTGATTGGGAGGTAAATTTTTTCTTGAGGGCACCAAAGGCTGTTTGGCATTTTTCAGTCCAGAGGATGTGGTTGCATCGGTTAGGCTGGCTGCCAGGTGCTTTCTTTAGTAGGTCGGTGAGAGGGAGTGCAATTGTGGCAAAGCCTTCTATGAAGTTACAGTAAAAGTTTGCAAAACCAAGGAATTGTTGTAGTTGCTTTCTAGTTCTGGGGGCAGGCCAGTGCAAAATTGTAGAAATTTTGGAGGGATCCATGCTTAGGGTATTACTACAAACCCTAAATAGTCAAAAGTTTGAGCGTGGAACTCGCATTTCAAAAGTTTAACAACAAGTTCATTGTCTATGAGTCTTTGTAATAGAATGCATACAAGTTTGGTGTGTTGTTCAAGGTCCTTTGAGTAGACCAAAATGTCATCTAGGTAAACAACAACACCCTCATAGAGGAGGTCTTGTAACACAGAGTTGAGGAACATTTGGAATGCGGTGGTACCAGCTTGTAATCCAAAAGGGATAACAGTCCATTGGTAGTTACTCGGGGGGTTGAGAAGGTGGTCAACCATTCACTTTCAGGGTCCATACATATTCTGTGGAAAGCTTCTCTGAGGTCCAATTTGGCAAAATATTTGCCTTTAACCAATTGGTTTAGGATATCCATAGTCAAAGGAATCGGGTACGCATTAGGCAATACTGACAGATTAATTAAATTATAGTTCACAATGAGCCTTGGCTCTCTTCCATCTTTTTTCTTACAGAAAAATATGGGACTGGCTGTGGGAGCTGATGGGGGCTTAATGAATCCGCGTTGCAGGTTTTTGTTCAGGAATCTTTTGAGAGCTTCTAGTTCTTGGTTTTTCATAGGGTATATTTTGGGTTTGGGAATTTTAGCTCCATCTATCAATCTCAGTTTGCAATCAAAGTCTCTGTGCGGGGGCAGTTTGTCTGCTTCGTGATCTTCAAAAGCTTTCTGCAAATCCCAGTACTCTAGTGGGATTTTCTGCAGTTCCTCAGGACTCAAATTAAGTGCCATGTTGGGAGATTTTATTTTGGGCACTAGATTGACATCATGGGTATTCTTGAGTAATCCTTGGGTCCAGTCAATTTGGAGACTGTACTTTTTCAGCCAGTCATACCCAAGAAGTACTTGGAAGCCAATTTTGGTGGGCACTAGGAAACGTAATCGCCCCTGTAAGTTCCCCACTTGAACAGGTATGGGTTTGGTCCTTTCCCATACAGGGTCCCCTGCCATGGGTGAGCCATCCATTTGAGATAAATTGATGACCTTTTTTAGGGGTTCAAACTTTACTGCAAGTTCTTTGGCCACTGTGGGATTCAATAAACTAGTGGTGCAGCCTGAGTCAACTAAGGCTGTGTACATTCGTAATTTCCCATCATTTCCTTGTAAAGTTACTATAACATATACATGACGAGTTTTAGCTGTACTTACATTCGCAGACTGGTCGGGCTCCCACTCATCACTGTCCGAGTCAGAGGTGGTCAGCGGGCTGTCCTCGCCATCGCAAGCTCCAGCAGAGGTTCCGCCGGCAGGACGTTTGGTTGGTGGTTCGGAGTATCAGCTTTGCGGGATGCAGGCCGGGTGGTGGGGGTGCCCGACTTTTCTTCAGTGGGTTTCTTAGATCCCTGGCATTCGCTGGTGATGTGGCCTTTTTTCCCACATTGGAAACAGGTACCTTCTTGGAGTCATTTTTTCTTTTCTTCGCTGCTTAGGAAAGTGGTTTTTTGGGGTGCTGGGTTTCAGTGTCCACTTTCTTGGGCTTGTCTCTGCTAGGCAAGCTGGACACTCTCCATGATGCTTTCCACTTCTCCGGCTGTGTCATCCATCCCAAGAGACTGGCAGGATCTCCTTGTGTCAGGCAGTGATCTAATATGGTGGGGTTTAATCCATCTTGGAAAAACTGATTGAGGATGTCATCTTTCCATTCCGATACTTTAGTGGCTAACTTTCTGAATTCATGAGAGTATTCCCTGATGGTCCCTTTTCCTTGGCGTAGGTTTCTGAGTTGGTATCTGGCTTGTTCTTAGAAGAAAAGATCTTCAAACCTTTCTCTGAGGCGATGCATGAACAGCTGCAGATCGGCTGTCTCTTCAGCTCATGAGTCGAACAGGCTGGCGACCCACTCCGCTGCTTCTCCTTTGAGGTGCTGGCTCAAGTATTTGACTCTGGCGGCATTGTCTGGGAAACCATTTCCGTAGTCGACCATATAATTAGAGGCCATGTTGAGGAAGCATGTTAGGGTGGTGCCATCACCATTGTAAGTGGTCTTCAATTCCCAAAAAGGTCTTGGGCCCACTTGTAGGGACGGTATCCCGGGAGGTGCGGGTGCCATGGCTGCCGGAGCAGCTGCTGCCACTGCTGGAATCTGGGGTGGCACATGCCCAACCTGAGGCACCAGAAGTCTCCAGTTGTGTAGCTGAGCTCTCAGTTTAGAAATTTCTTCTTGTTGTTTTCCCACTTCTTCTTCCCTGGCTAGAACTTGTTCCATCAAGCTGCTCTCGACAATCGATGTGTCCCATCTTGTAGCCCGGCGACATTGGAGCAGAGCAGTTTCTGGTCTTTCCCCCCAGGCCCGGGGGGGGGGGGAGAATGCTCATTAATCCAACCATTTTTACTTTGCTTCAGGGGTGGAGTAATTTGTCAATATGGAATCCCCTAACATGTCTCTCTTCTCATTCATTACTTCAGTCCCAAAAGGGACTGTCAGGCTAGCATGGCATGTCTCTGAATATAACATGTAGCTTGGCCTAAACCAAAGCTTAAGTTCCCCGCCACTGATGAACTGAACCAGATCTGGATTAAGCAGTATGCAGGTGAAAAGAGCCCATAGACCTAATGCTCTTGCCTCTGTCAGTAGAGAACCAGAACAAAGGACTGGATTTTAATAGTGATAAGAGCTTTTCTGTATTTTTCGAGCTGGATGAAATAGAACTTACTATTTTCCTTTCCAACATTTTGTGAATCAATACCATGCAAAAATGTCCATTAACTTCAACAGAAATTCTATGCATGCAGCTCCTAACTGCCAGGATATATATTGATTCAAAAATGATGTTATGCATTTAAATCAATGTGCATATAGATAACTAACTGGTGAGAGACTTGGCTGGACTTTCTAATAGCCTTAGGTGATGCAGTTAACCTTATGGTTCCAAATTAACGGAACACTCCTAAAACAAAATGTTTTGAATATACAAAAGTCACTCTATGTTCTAAGTGACACTTTGCAATTTACCGGCCATTTGTTTCAGCTGTAGCTACAAATGAGCTTCTCTCTTAAATTGTGTTATAAATTTTCTGCATGGATGAACTCAGAAGACATACACTACACAGAAACAGCCAGATGTAAGTATTCCCTTTCTGTTGCTCCTTAACATAAAAGATATAAAAGAGTATAAGTTGGCCCTTCACATTCACTGGGGTTAGGGACTCGGGACCCCCTCAAAAGGGGAAAACCTTCAAATATCAAAATGTATGTGTGTGTCTGTGGGAAGGGGGTCAAGGCATGGTAGGGAAAGTGGCCATTGAGGGTCCAAACCAGGTCAGGGACAGGAGAGGGAAAAGGAATGGTCAGCAGGGTGCGCCTATACTTCCTCTCTCTTGCCCCTCTCCTTCCTTATGTTGACAGGGTATCTGGAGGAGGTTTGTGGTACTGAGAAATCAGGATACAAGCTGTCCTTAGCTGGCCAGACAATGGCTTGTGGAAGAGGAGGAGGAAAATTAGAGATGGGTTTTTAAAAGGCCGTGCAGCCTGATTAGAACTCTTGAGAGAGAAGGTTACCCCAGAAAAGAGGCACTTGAAGTTGGGGGCAAGTGTTGGAGAAACTCACAAATAACCAAATCTGTGAATGTTAAAACCATGAATGTGGAGGACCAACTGTGAATCTTTATAAGTTTATTGGATAGCTTTAGCTTCACAGTGGTATTCACAGTTGGTATTATATATAGTAAGTTGCATGACAATTCATCTGAAAACAGTGATTTTTTTTAAAAAAAACAAACAAACCTGTCCTTATCCAAAAGGGTGATTCCCACCATGAAGTAAGTTTGTGTATACATCTCACACACAACACAAGGGGGCTTCACAGCAGTCCCTTGCATCCAGGAGTTCATGCGCAGGACTCCATTTAGAAAAGAACACAAAATTCAGTCCTAGAAAACAGCCAAACCTAATATGACATCATTCATGTAGAAGGCTTGTTCTAACACTGGCCAAAGACCGTCCTCCAGATTGTTGAGCCTCTGCTTGCTACTCCTCTATCTACACCTTCTTCTCTACCACTCTCTGCTGCAACCTCTCCATAGTTTTATCTGCATTTTGTCTGCATTTATCTGCATTTGGCTCAACAGGTTTGCCAATTTTTTAAATATTCCAAAAGCCAAGTAAAGGATCTCTACTCTTATTGCTTTGCTCAGAAAATTATGGTAGCTGTGGATCCATTCTCTTTTCTTCATTTAAAGATGGACTAGGATGTTATTTCTGAAGACTTAGAAGGTGCTGTATACAGGCAATTACCATAGACCAGAAGTGGGCAACTGCACAGGGGGCAGTGGCCATTTTTTCCATCCTGAGTGCATCCAGCAAGCCGTACTTGCACATTTTGGGGCACTGAAAGTGACATGATATCACTTCTGCCATTCTGGCTGATTTTTAAAGACTTCTTTTGTGTTTGGGAGAAGCCTAGGATCAAGGCAAGCAAACCACTATGGTTTAGGAATATTTTGAGTGGTTTAGGGGAAAAAAAAGTTCCCAAATTGGCTCATTTTAAAAAAAATAGTCTGGGGATTTGTAGGGTCCTATAGAGGCCTTCAGTAGCCACACTTGGGGGGTCCTAAAGGCTTAACAGAGCCCATTGGCTGCACTCTGCCCACTCCCACCATAGGTAGATACCCATGTGAAGGACTGAGATGCTTTTAAGGCATGGAAATAGTTGAAGGAATGAAAGCTATCTTCTGGAGTCAGCAGACATCTTCCCAAATTTACTTCTGGTAGCCTGTCTTTCTCTTTAAAGACTTTTCTTCTATTGAGAATAAGACAAGATCATTATTTTGTACCTGTACAATTCATATCTACCTGTCAATCCATATCTATCTGTCAAACTCGTTACAATCCATATCTGTCTCTTACAATCCAGGAATACTTCCTTCGAACTGTATTAAAGAAAGATACATTTTTAATCCCAAAAGTGAAATTGAGTTTCTGTCTTTAAACAAAAATGAAGCAATATTGAAGAACACTAAATTTGCATTTTCTCCTGGAAGAGATAATTGCGTACAGTACAATTTACAAACTCACTCCAGCATTATAATCACAATAGGTAACATGGCTACATTGTGGACAGATGAAGTGATGTTAAGTTTTGCCTTATGTTTACATGACATACAGTATGGCTATGCTAACTTTAGTGTTGTCATGTAATTTAGGGTATTAGCAACAATAATCTACTTTCTTCTTCCTTCCTTCCTTTCTTTTTTTTTGGTAGGATGCACATATAGATCATTTTTTTTAAAGGCCACATCTAATTTATTTGGAAATAACATGGAGACACTGTATTCTAGCAATTAGATTGGGTAGTGAAAAATTAGTCTGGTTTTAAAGGTCCAATACTTAATCCCAGCTAGAGGAGACCAACTGAACAAATGATGCTTATATAACTGTGAAGGCGCATAGGTTCAGCAGACAGGCTCTTTTTGCACGGCATTTGTCACGCAAAAGGGCCCCTTGAGCATTGCGCGAATGTGAGGAGTGGTCCACACGACACACTCACAATCGTGCAATGCTCCAGCGGTTGGCAGGTGCCGACTGCGCACTTTTTCATTTTTGGCTGTGAGCCAAAAATGGTGCACGATTGTGCATCGCTCCGGGGCCCCGCGCGCACTTGCCATGTGTGCAGAACTCCGGAGCCATGGTGCTCATGCTTCCTGCCCCAGTGCAGCCTGGGAAACTCCCAGGCTGCACTGCGGAAGGAAGAGGCGGGGCTCTCACGTGAGCAGGCAGCAGCTGCAGAGCTGAAGGAACCAGGACACGAGAGCCTCTCGCTAGAGGCTGCTCGCGTGATCCCCGCACCCCAGCTCCGTGAAAAGGTGCGTTGCAGAAAGGGCCATAATCTGGTTAAGTGTTATGCCAAAATTAATAAATACTGATTGCCTTAATTTGTTTGAAACTATATGCTCCAAATTGCTTATAATTTGCTCTTTATGTGCTTGTTGTTTGATACTGGATCATAACCATGCTGATTGACTGACATAATCCCTCACAAGTTCAACATTTGTGATTTGTATGGAACATGCAGAAAGTAAAGCATTATGTATAACTATATAGACAATCTGATTTTCAACAGAACAAAATTCCACAAACACAATTTGCATAGCCACTTGCCCTGATTGCATAGATAAAATATGTGCTGCATACAAAAATGCCCCATTATAAATTTTTCTAGTTTGGCATGCAAATATTCTGTCTATGCACAAAATTAGTGCTTTTGCAGCAGGGAAATCAGATGTGTAATTACCATCACATTTGTAAATGGTCCCTCAGACCCCGTACTTACGAAAATTGAGTAGATAACATTGCACAGTAAATAATGGGCACTGAATTTTCAACTTTTTAAAACTTTTTAAATCATTCTGAGGCAAATGCTAGTGCATAGAATCTGTTGCACATGACCAGTAATGTCCCCATTCTAGATGTGAATATTTTAGCAGGAAATAGATGATCAAACTTTCCATCAGTCTCATTATTATGAAGCTAACTATTCTACTAATCCTGGGAGCAATATTTAAGCATATCTCTTTCTTACAAGTCAACATCAGTAAGACAGCAAATAAAAATATTTATGAGTGCAGCATGATTATTTTTTCAAAGTCATAGTGACATAACCTGCCATTAAAACTTTTCTTCATTCTACCCAGGACAAACAGTGGCAGTTTCCCAGAAAAAGAATAAATTAAACATCATAAAGAACAGCATACAGAAATTACTGTGAGAAAATGAGCACATTTTGTCTAATAGAAAAGTGGGATATCAACCAACCAACCAACCAAAGAAACAGAAAAACTTTAAAACTCTTAATATGGTCCACTACTGGCCTGAAATGTTCTTATTCCTCAACAAAATAATTTCAGATAGAGAGTTTGGTATGAAATTGCTGAATTATAACTTACAAAGAAGTTTGACACTTTATGATTAGGCATCACTGAGCTCATGGTTCCCATACCAAGCCTTAATTAAATTAGCAGTGATAATTTTATTATCAACAATTGCTGCTGTTGCCAATTGATACTGCCTTTATTTGCATATATTTAAGCTTTAATTGAATTGTCAGAGAAATGTCCTTCTGTTGCTCTACACTCCTACAGTTAAAATCATAAAAGAAAGAGAATGTGACTGCCCTCACTGGCACCACTGCATCCAATGGCAGCTGATGCCTTCCATGTCCATGGGACTGTGAATATGATCTGGATTTTAGTGTGAAATTGAAAGGAACTGTCCAAAGTACTGAATATATTTGGAAGATAATAGTTCAGAATGTTGCGTAGCTCCTTTATGCTAAGGATTCACAGATATTCTCATATGTAAGTCATTGTCTGCCACTGACTTCACCTTCACACCCACTGTTAGCCCTGCCTCCTACTATGCATGCAGTGGGTTGGTGGCAGAAATGGAGATACTGCCCACATGTGACTGCTCTGTATGTGGGAAGACTGCACTACATAATTTTTCTACATTTCATTTGTATCACATAAACATTAAGTTAGCACTGTAAGCACTGAAACATCAAAAACTAGGCTCCCTTTCCCTATGTCTCGTCTTGCAGTATTACCTGATTGTCTCAACCCATCTTGGATAATAGTGCAATGTCTTGCCATTTCATATTTCTAAACTGTACAGGAAGTTTACATAAATAGTGTCACATTCCCCATCTCTGGCTCTGTATGTGTGTAAGGAATGGAGCCAACGGAGATTATTGCAGTAGTGATGAGGTGAAGGTGGCTTCATTTGCAATTCAGTTTTTATCACATGGAAAGTAATGCCTGAAGGAATCAAAACTCTACCTCCCCACCAGGTCTTTTGGCATTTAATTGCTATTTGTCCCTGTTGTTGACACATAGACACAGACACCCATTTATTTATATTTGCTAACTGAGGTAATGACTCTCATTCATCTGGTGGAACAGACTCTAATTTATGAAATCTTATGCTGGGGTGAGAAACTTGTGGCCATCTGGATTTTGTTCCACTGAACCTCCCATCATTTCTCCCTATTGGCTGTGTTGGCTAGCAATGATTTGTGTTGCAGTCCAACAACATCTAGAAAGTAACAAGTTGCCTACTCGCTAATGCAATAATAGATCTGTTTTTAAGGTGCAACAAGGGTAAGGTTTTTCGTTTTTGTTTTCCTGATTGAATAGACTATTATGACTACCCTTTTGGAGGCTGTTACAGATATGCAGTAGGCCAGACATAAATGCAGCAAAGGAATAAATACAATCAAGAGAATGATGTTCATAACGCATTTGTTTCACTTCAGGAATAACACCAATTTAGAACTCTTAACAATTTAGGGGATAATTCAGATGAAGTAAGAATATCAAAGCCTTCCTCTCAACATTTTTCAAGATCTAAGAGTAGCAGATGCATAATCCAGGTAGCAGGTGCTCTTCTTATATTCTTTAGCTGACCTATATACTCTGGACTTGAAACTGAGCTAATCACAATGAATTATGTGTTAGGGGGTGAAACTGCACAATCTCTCTGCAGTACACAGTGTTACTTTTTACCTCCTATGTATGTATGTATGTATGTATGTATGTATCTATCTATCTATCTATCTATCTATCTATCTATCTATCTATCTATCTAATCTATCTATCTCCCGCTCTATATATAGCATTTTCCAATTCAATAAAAGAAAATAAAACAAAATTCAAAAATATACAAATGTAAAAAAGAATCACAAAAAAGCAAGAAAAAAAGAATGGTAGTAAAGAAAAGAGGATAGCAAAGAATCATGAAAAAAAAAGAATTTATATTGGCTTTCAACTTTCCAAAAATAATCATGCATAACTAAGCAAAATGATGTTTCCAATTATAAATACTATTCATATACTCCTATTGCTTACTCTTTCCAGATATATTAGTTATCAAAACTCAGTTTGCATGTTATTTCTTCTTGCAAAAAGCCAGTTAGTCTTTCCAAAAAAGTCACGAGTAATTTTTCTCTAATCAATGTTGTTAATTTGTCCATTTCAGCTAAGTTCATCAATTTCAGCAGCCAGTCCTCAACTGTTGGTATTACTGCATTTTTCCATTTCTGTGCATATAGTAGTCTTGGTGCAGTGGTCATATATCATAATATTTTTGATATTTCTCCTCCAATTGGTCATCTACCAATCCCAGCAAATATAATTCAGATTTCAAATGAATATTAGCTTCCAGGGTTTTTCTTCCCACCAGACAATGTATTTGGATCAAGAATTTTTGGCAATTCTACAATATACAGTGTTTCTTGAAGACATTTCCTTTTAATTTGATTAAAAGGAACATCAGCAACCTCTTTCTGTAAACAGGTCTCCAAAGAGATGTCACTGTCATTATTAAGGGGAACAGATTATCCGTAAGCTTACAATGCATTCTAGGCCACTTGCAACAGGCACACAGAAAGAAAGAAACTGATTTAATTAAGTCTGCATAGCCTCCTGGAAGAAAATGGCTTGTTAGCTGGCTTTTCAAATGCTAGCCAACGGTTCATTAGTTTTAATGATATTCTATTCATGCCAGAGAAAGCAGAATCTTTTCACATATAAAAAAAAATGTTACTCCATCTTTTTTGCTATATAAATAGAGATGGTTAAAATGGAATTCTGTTAGGTGTTCTTACAAGAAATGCCACTAAGACACTTTGCATCAATAGGAGCTATCCAAATGCTGTAGACTGATGCCGATTCAATTTCATTAAAATGCATCAGAATGAAATTCCACCTAGCTACAAGTGAGCATTCTAAATAGCAAACTATAAAGGTGTTAGCATTCACCCAGAAGGGGACTTAATGAATAATCCTCCAACACAGACCATGGGTCATCAAGTCTACCCCCTTGCAAATGCTGGATCTCCATCTAAAGCATACTCAGCAGGTAGCTGTTCAGCCTCTTTTTGAAGATGTCTAAAGAAGGAGATCCCATCATTGAGGAGAGATGGTGGGGTCTCCTTCTCTGGATGTCTTCAAAAAGAGGCTGGACAGCTACCTCCTGGGGATGGTTAAACTGGGGAACCTGCATTGAGCAGGGAGTTGGATTCAGTGGCCCATGAGGTCCCTTCCAGTTCTACAATCCTATGATTCTATGACCAACTCTAATAAGAGTTTCATTGCACAATTTGTAGCAGTTAGCTTGAATTTGCCAAATAGAAGTGTGAAGCTCAAAGCTCACACCCATGATTTAAGTGGGTATATAAAATTAATGCTTCATAGATATACTTCGGAAGTAGTGCATTTCAGACCAAGAAAGGATTCTTACCTCTAAATCAAAAGGAATGCTAGAACTATATGCAGCTGTCTTTGTTGGGTAGCTGCCTTTCTAAATAGCTGCTTTTGTTATCCCTTTCTTTCTTCCAATCCTCAGTGAGGGAACTGGCTGGCCTTCCAGATGTTGCTGGACTGCCGCTTTCAGCATTCCTCGGTGTTGGCTATATGGCCTGTAGCTGCTGTGAGTTGCAGTCCAACAACAGCTGGAAGGCCAGATAATTCCCATGTCTGTTTTAGACTGCAGACATCACAGGGCACAGAATTGTCTTTTTAAATTTCCCTTCACAATTCACTGTATGCACCACTTATACTACATATGACTGCTACTACTAGATGATCTCCAAATGACCTGTATTGGACAGATGATATAGACTGGACAGTATAGTTAGTATGCTGCCTGGTAGCACTGGCTAATTATCACCTATTTTCAGCACCATGGTCAGAAAGCCTGCATAGCATTTTTGTCATCTTGTGACAGCACCAATCTTACTAAAAGAACTGTATTATAAGAAATGGAAAACAGCAAAAGAAGCTTGCCTGAGATCTTTGGATATAGGGCAGGAAGTAAATGTTTTATTAAAAAATTAAATACTGTGATTAAAAGAGAAATATACTAGTTGTAGTGTGGCTGCTCTTCTACTTATTCTTTACTCACAAGTAGATGTGTAGGGCTCTATTCTGGATTGCTATTTTTCTCTTTTTTAAAACCCCTTTCTAGAGAGATACTACATAGAGGAAAAGGCTTCAATTAACTTTTCCTACAAACAGTGTATTTGATCCAACATTAGGGCTCTGTATATTTACATGAGAAAAGAAAATATAAACTTGAAGTTTGTCTATAACTGTCTGGAAACAGCAGCACAAAATGAGAAGTGATGTTACATATCATCACCTCTCACTATTTTTAAATTCACTTTAAAACAGAGCACAGGGGTGATTTTGATTGGGACTACAGCACAGGCAGAAAACAGAGCGCAAGGGGTCCCAGTTCATATAGAATTCTATGTTTATATTCTCCATGGTAATCTTCAACATTATAAATGAGGTGTTAGCTGCATAATTTTACTTCTATGGTATGTTTTTTCAAATGAGATACAAAGTAAGATTGCACTGAATGTTCTGAAAACCTACCCAGTTCAGTGTAAGGGCTTGTATCATTTCCTTCTTCTATGGTCCATACAATAATCTGAGGTATTTGTGACAGTTATTCATAACTTCAGTGTATGAATAGAATCGTACATATGCATGACAAACTTCCTTAAACACTGATAAAAAGACAGTGCAGCCAAGACATTTATCCCTATTGTTATAGAAAATCAGCAGACATCTGGAAAAAAAATATTGATTGGTATTTAAGCTGCAGGCGACCCCATCAAGATCAAACCTGAGTCATCTTAAAGATCTTCCCAGTGAGAAATATGTTGCTTTAATTCCCCCCCCCCAGTAAAGGGACCTGGGCAGAATCATGCCTTTTTTTAACTGCCTTAAAACTTTGAACACTATCGAAGGAAATTCCACCTATAAGAAACATCTTATTTGTATTATATGGGCAGCAGCTTTGGAACCCTGTGATACCTACTACTGTGAAAACAAAAAATAACTGATTTTCTCTCATTTACGCTTTCTCATTATGAGGAAACACGTCTTGCTTTTATTGATTTGGGTTGTTCCTCTCTTCTGACTCTGAAAGAGATGCTACTTCACTAGTGCTTATTTAGAAGGGAAAAGAGTCAGAAAAAATGAGAATATGGTAGAAGAAGTATTCTTCATATAGATTTGGTAAATCTGATAAATTTGGGATGAGAATAAGGATTTAGACTCAATGGAAAAGCAAGAGAATTTCTGTTAATTCCTAAAGGAATTCAGGGGAAAATACGATAGTTTCAATACTTCTAACAACTATATTTCACCAAATGTAACATGGAATCACAATTTGGTGACTGACAGCTATTTTGGAATGGTTGACACCAAAATTTCTATCCATTATGAGGATTTGGAATCTATTCAAAATAAAGTCAGGTTTACCTTTGCTACATTTCAATCTTATATATGTCACATCAAAAAATTAGTTTTGATGTATCATTTAGCTCAGTGGTACTCACAGTACAGGCCTAGTATTAGGCCTGGATCTAATGTCACGCTAGTACTGTAGTAACCAGCAGAACAGAACTCTCTTGTCCTCCTCTTCCCTACTTCTTGCATCCCTTGACGTTTCCCCAAAAGCAGTTCTGGAGCATTTCTCAATGTTCTGGAGTACTTGTTTGGGGTGCACTGTAAGATTCATCAGGAGAAGATCTCCTGTTTCCACAGAAAGAACTAATTCCTTTAGCAGAAGGCCCAAACTAGATTGATGCCTACATGTACCTCTTGAAGAAAGATTTGTAATTGAAGACATCTGGAATGGGAATTCTGGAAAAGTTGAATTCCACATACAGTGGGTATATGGATCTCTATTCTTGCCAGCTTCCCCAGGAAACTAATTACAACATAGCCCATATTCACTCTGTGGTGCTAAAACTTAAGGCTAGGGATAGAAAACATGCCATGGGATGTTTGGTCACTATGGCAACTACAATACAAGTGTGAATAGAGGTTTCTTTCTCCTGTTGGCTGTTCTTTTGAGTTTCAACAGTCAGATCGTGTAAACAAAAATGCAGTTTTTTTTCCTCTACCCAGACTTTTAACTGAGTTGTAAACTCATAAATAAACCAGGTAACATTTTAATATGTATGTTTATTATTAGACTATGTCTTTAACTATCCCTTGAGCTCTTGGGCACAGACCACTTCTGGAGAGGCATCAGTGCTCAGCTCCTTGCAAAATAGGCCCCAAATGAAGGAAAACTGCTGATAGAGCAGGCATAGGATGACATGTTATCTTCAGTGCCAATTTCAAATTTTTATTAGAGCGGGTCGCTTATCTACCATTGGAATATAGTTGAAACTCAGGCACTTAAAAGCTCTAGGTTTAACAATGTTTAGATCTGTACTTTAATACTTAATTTCATATTTTTTCCTGAAGGGAAATTATTAATAATTGTATCCAGTGAAGCATACATTTTGAAAGATTGACCCTGCAAGCTGTTTGGATCATAAGCAGGGAAGGAGAATTTTTAAAAAGGCAAGAGAAGATTAGAAAAAAAAATTATCTGGGTTTCAGTGGAAACTCACCACTCATGTGATGCCACTTTTAATCCACCAAGTTTCGAAGTGTATCATGACCCACTTTCTAAGGTAACTAATTATTAGCTATTGCTTAGCAATTATCAGTTAGGCTATTGAGTATTACATAAGAAGACAGTGGGAAGAATACATACACAGAGAGAAAAATACAGCATTTATTTCAGGTTCACTGAGGACAGTAGTATCTTAGAAAAGGATTATGAAACAGCATTCACAGTTAAGTTCATATTTCAGGTTTATTTTTTGAAAAGCAAAAGAAATACCACCCAGAAATAGTGATTTGTTTGTTTTTAATTAATCAATTAAAATCAACAACTTCTCTCTCTTATCATTCAGCAGTTTTTGCCTCAGTTTTTAAGTGTCCCTCTCCCTGATGTGGATATCTACAGTTTTTGCCATCAACACAGAATTATTTATTTAGCTTCCCTGTGATCTTCTCTTCTTCCTTTAGTACTACTTTATCTCCATTATCATCAAGGTTCAATTGCCTCCATAAGCTTCTTTCCTGCTCCATAGGTATTTGAAGAATTCTGTGTTGTGGTCTTGTTGCTATTAGTGATACACCCTTCAGAATCTTTCTTGTGCACCTTTTTCTCTGCTTGCTTTCCTCTGTGCAAGTTTATGTTCCATTTTGTTCTCCTCCAGGTTCTGAAAAAAAGCCTTCTTCTTTTCTCTAACAGTTTCCTTCATGCTTCTTGTTAGTCATGCTTGTGACCTCTTGAGCTTCACACTTTCTTTTATGGCCTGTAGTATACCTTCTGCTTCAGCCTCTACTATTATGGTTTTGAGAAATCTAAAGCATTTTGGAAAGGTTGGATTTTTTTCCTTTCAATTTCCTTTACATCAGTTCCCTCATTTTAGAGAAGCTTCCTCTTTTGAAATCAAATGTGAGTGTGTTGGAATCCCATTGCACTTTTCCAATTACCTATAAATTTGACAGTACTGTGGCCACTGCTTCCAATTGGTTCTGATTACTGACAGCTTGCAACAAGTGCTGGACAGAATCACTTATGATTAAATTCATAGTCAGCTCCCCTCACTTTGGTTCTCTGTCACTTAGTTATCAACTTTCTCTTGGACACTGAATAAGTGAGACAGATGTTAGAGAAGGTACCAGGTTCCTGAATGCCACAGCACATGCACATCATTATAGTCTGGTGAGATCAGAAAAACGAAAGTTATTAGAAGAAGCTTTCAGTTAATCATCAATAAGCTAAAAAAAACCCAACCAAATTCATTTGCATTTATGTTACAGGAAAGAAAAATTAAGCTAATGCTTACATTAAATAGCTATTTATTTTTAAGTTAAATACCTGTATGAAAAATTTTACCAGAATGAAGCTTACCTCTCCCCCAACACCTAACAACTTGTACCAATCTTGGGCTGGGGACAGAAAGAAAGAGCTGCATAAATTTTTGAAAATCCCCTTCCTCATTCACCCCACAAAAACTTTTTTCTTGATTTTTTTCTTCTTCTTCCATTACAACCTCATTTTGTCTCCACACCTATTTTTTAGCTTAATGATTCCACCATGATTCCAAACAAAAACATAAAGTTAAGAGATTCAGAATTCAATTTTCTGGGATGCACGAGGAGTCTCTCTCTATAGTTTCCGGTGTAGAACACGTGAGGACTATTTGGGAGCAAAGAAGGCCACTCCTTTCCAAGCTGCTCTTACATGCTGATTTAAAATATTTTACCTTTTGAAGTAACTAAACCAGAGCTTTCCAAACTGTGTGTCGTGACACATTAGTGTGTTGGCTGCATTGTGTAGGTGTGTTGCTGCCACCACCCTGGGCTGAGAAAGACCCTGTGGGCCAGGCTCAGGTGGAGGAGTTCTCTTTCCCACCACTGCTGCCGCTGCCCTGGGCCAAGAAAGACCCCAGTGAGGGTGGCGGTTAATTAGTTTAACCTTCAGTTTGCTAGTAACTAACCCCTTATAAGAGATATCAGAGATACAGACACATACATAAATTGTAATAACAAAATGTATGGAGATTCAACATATCTCATGAAAACTTTTCATTTATATTTTTAGAATATATTATTAATGCTTATTTATTATTTATTTATTTATAATACATAAAACTGAATTACTGTGTCATGAAATTATGCATGTCTAAAAAGTACGTCACCAACATGAAAAGTTTGGAAAGCTCTGAGCTAAATCATCATACTTCAGTTATGAATTAAAAATACTTGGCTTGGATCTTGTGATCTGAACAATGCTTTGGCCAGTTTTGGTTGGATGAGAGGAGGAAGGTAAGGAAGAGAGCTGTAACAGTTCAGGGAAAGATCAGGAGGGCAAACAGTTGTAACTAAGTGAACTAGAAGGAGAGACACTTGGCAATTTTATGTTCTTGAACAGCAACCTCAAAAGACAGAGTGTCCTCGCTCCCAATTTTTTTGCTGCTTCATTCCTTAAGCCTGTTTCATGTAGGGACAAATTGAATTTCAGCACATACCTACAGAGACATGAGGAGACATATGCCAGTGTATTTGTAGTCAACTTAGTTGCCTCAAAATAAGGCAGTATGAGGTTGTAAGTAAGGCTTAAGGTAGAGCAAAGGCTTAAAGGTAATAGAAATTTAAGAGCTTAAAAAATTTTTTCAGAGCAGTATATCCTCTACCATAGAATTTCATATACCCAGATTTTCATGTACATTGGACATGCTTCTGTTACACCACTGGATTATTCCTTGTTGCATTGTAACTAGGCTCAAGAGTATATTAATATGAAAAAACAAATGATTGCGCTCAGATGAAATAAGTAGTGTCTTAAATAAATGAGTGGAAGAAAATTATAAGTGTTCTTCAAATGAGCTGCAACAGGTGTTGAGCACTGAGAAAATTCCACTTACAGCACAAGAGTGAAATGCAATTGATTTTGTATATTAGCCTCTCAATCTGTCATTTGCAAGCACTGGACAAAAATAACCAATTGTGACAACAGCCTTTGAACAACTATGGAAGAAAATCAAGGCAGAAAGTGCAAAGGCAGGTTTACAGTTGAACATTAAGAAAAAAATAATAATGACCACAGATAATTTACATAACCTTAAAGTAGATGATGAAAACATTAAAATAGTTCAAGATTTTCCATACCTTGGCTCAGTCAGAAGAAGACTAGGACTTGGAAGGGCAACTATGAAGGAATTAGACAAGATCCTCAAGTGTCAAGATATATCATTGAATACTAAAGTTAGCATTACCAATAATGTTTGGTAAGGTAGGAAAAGAGGAAGACTACATTCCAGACAGATAGATTCAATCAAGGAAGACCCTGAATCTGCAAGACCTGAGCAGGGTGGTTGATAATAGGGTGAGTTGGAGGTCTGTCATCCTTAGGCTCTCCTTAAATCAAGATCGACTTGAGATTGTCAGCAGTTAACAACAACAATCATAGCAAGCAATGAAGTTTTTAGTTTGCAGATATATAACTGTATTTTTTGAAATAGATTATTTATAAATAAATTTTATTTATACTGATGTTCACTCCTAAGAAGGGCACCAATGGCAATTTAAAAAAGGAATATTTCATAAGACATCATTAAAGCCCCAAGTAGGATCATTATTTTTTAAAAAATAGTAGCAATAGCAATAGCGTGTGTATTTCTATACCACTTATCAGCTAAGTGCTCTCTAAGTAGTTTACAATGTGTTACCTAATTGCCCCCAACAAGCTAGGTACTCATTTTACCGACCTATGGAAGGATGGAAGGCTGAGTCAACCTGGAGCCCAGCAGGATTGAACTCACAACCTTGTGACTGCAGTGCTGGCATTTAACCACTGCAAAATTAAATAACATTAAATACATAAGGTAAGATTAAATATATAAGAAAAGCCTCACAGAAGAAAAACATTTTGATCACTCGTCTAAAATTCAACAAGGAATAGTCAATTCTCACTTTTTTTTTCTTTTTTAAAAAAAGAAAGAGTTCCACAATTGGGCATCTGCCACTGCAAAAAGCCGGCCCTACCTCCAACCAATCACTGCAGCATTTGCAGGGAAGCTGAAAGAGGGGCTCTGACGGGTAGAGATGATAAAAATGTTACTACAGGAGGTGTTGGTCCTTCTAAAGGAAATCATGAAGTTACCATATATTTGCATTCTCAGGGGCTGCAGAACTAAGCAACCTCTACTTCTGGAAAGTTTCTCCCTCTTTTAGCAAACAGAGCCTTCAGTAGAAATTACATCAAGAGTGTGCCCTCAGTTCCTAAAGTAGTTCTGCCCTGGTCGTTGCTTTCCTACTATACATGTTAAAGATAAAAACCAAGCTCAGTAAGCTGGACAGGAAGATCATGTTTCCTCAAGAACATTATTTTCTTCAAGCTGTGAGCCCAAGATGCAACAAGTTATGCCCAAAGTTTCTGCTGTGCTTGAAAGGCTGCTTCTCTCCCACAAATAAATAAACTGCTTGTGTTGTAACAGACCATTAGCTAAGTCAAACATTTAGCAGACAAGGGTAGTTAAGAGCTGAGGGAAACCTGCTCTCCTTGGTGTCATTGTCATCTGTCAGTCTGAGGTGGAGCTTTCCAAAAATATATACTTTTTCATCCCACTTTGGAACAATATCCTGGTACAAGTGCATTCAGTGCTATATAACCACTCCCTTGAATTGTAAACGTATGCATACTTATGTCCTGTCCCCTGTTTTTAGACAGCACTCTTAAAGGAGACATACAAAAACTCATGCTTTATTAAATGTGATAGTTCGTAAAGTTCTACAAGGTTCTTCATTTTTTTAACATGGCTCCCTCACTGGTATTTAAAAACAGATGTCACTAACCTTATTTATATCATTATACTCTGCCTATATTTTATTTTTATTTTCAGCAGAGGTGGCAAAAATTAAACTGCAACAATAGAGTTACTGTTTTCCCTGTACAGCAATATCACTGCCACAGCACTGGCACCAATGCATAAAATTTCCTAATGTATTACTGGAAATGATGGCAAAGCCATCTGTAACTGCTAGAAAGTTAGATGTCCCGAGGCCGAAGAAGATTCAAAAGCATCAAGGAAGAGCGGGGAATGAGAGAAAATTAAAGCATTTAAATTAGCAATTTTATCAAAAAAATTTAAGTGTACCAAAGCTCCTCTTGGGGCTAGTTAAAGCTTAATAAGAATATTTTTGAATATTAAAAAGCATATCTTATTCATTTTAAACTGCCAACCTGATAATCACAGTCAAACATTCTTGTTAGTGTTGCTTATTAATACATACCTGGGGAGCATTTGGGGCCCTCTTCTTTGCCTTTGCTTTACTTTACATCTTTAGGGTTAGCATTAATTAATCTGCACTTACACATAGTTTGTCATTGCTTAATCATAATCCTCTCTCCTGTGGGTTATAGCTCTGTGCTCATCAATATTCCCATTAAAGCATATTCTCTTGAATGTTAAGTAATTAGTAAAATGCACAGTTAAAAAAACACACCTCCCTGAGTAGCTTAAACTGATTAATTCTTCTAACTTATGTAGGTATGTAAAAGCCAGCATGGTGTTGAGTTTTGGGAGACCAGGATTCAAATTGCCACTCAGCCATAGAGATCTACTGGGTGACCTGGGAAGTCATACCATCTCAATGAAGGCAATGTCAAACTTCCTATCAGTAAATCTTGCGAAACAAACAAACAAACAAAGTGGAATAGTCACAAGCTGGAGTTGACCTGAAGGTGTAACAAAAACAACATGCTTATAGTCAGTTAACAGCTTAGGCTTGTCCACGAGCTTCCTAATTTTTATGGTGAATCCAGAGTGTTATATGCAGATTTTTTTCAATGCTGAAATTCTCACCTGCCAGAGAAGGAAAAGTGGAAAGAGAAGCAAGACAGTCTTCTACTACGCACTATCCTGAAGCAATATCAGCAGAATGTGAACTTTAAAAACAGGGAAAAGGCCTAGATTTTGAATGTGAACAGGCTGTACCATTTATTTATGTTCACAGTTCCCATCCAGCTGAATATATGAAGCTGCTTTACTTGAAGAACTGCTTTCTTCAAATCCATCCCTACCATGCATTTAAGATTAGCCAGGGAGGCTGCTTATGTTGTCCTGTATTGTGGTAGCTAGGGCTACCATCTATGGCAGTGGTTTCCTGGTGGTGACACCTTGGTTATGGAACTCTCTTCCACTACAAATATGATTGTCAATCCACATGCCAGCTGCAATTTTTTACATCAGAATAAGCAAGCATCTGATCTATAATTTTTTATACCACTGTTGTTTTCATTTTATCTTAGGCCCTTACTGCACTATGGCCCAATAATGCTTCATCCTGGTAGAATCTTGGCAATGCCATTCCTGGGATGGGATCGGGACCTGAACACTCCTCACCGAACCCAGTCGGCCGCTGGTGGATGGGTGGCGTTAGGGACATTCTTCTTCCTTCTGCAGTATAGAATGAATGGCAGGTCCCTTTCCCACCTCTTCCTGCACCTACTGCAGAAGGAACCTCTATTGAGCACTCTGGCCCTTACCATATGCCTGCAGCTGTGGGGATCATGGTAGGAAAGGGGGCCTTTACTGGATTTTTTCCAGTAATGGTATATGGCACATTTACGATAGACAGGGACACAACAGCACCTGTCAGCAATGATGCCATGCTATAGCATGCTTCCCAGACCAGGAGCAACATGTTGCCATGTTGTGATTGTGATGTGGTGTGGTAAGGGTCTTAGTGAGCCTTTGCAATTTATTATTTTTAACAGTACAGTCTGTGATTGTAGACATTTGTAATTTATCATTTTAATAACATGTTTTCATGTAAATTCTCACGTAGGTAAGAATTCTTATGAGGAAGGATCATGTAGAAACTGAATTAAGAAGAAGGAGGAGGAGGAAGAGGAACTGGTCAATCTAGCTCAGCATTATTCTACACTTTCGAGCAAAGGCTCTGCAAAGCTTCAAGTAGGTTTCTTTCCTGGGTCAAGGAATTCAATCCAGAACATTCTGCATGTGAAACTTATGCAGTTTTGCTGACCTACAACTATTAGACTACAAGTGGTAGGAATACAGTCATGTAAGCCTGCTTCTGAACATGTACAACCCATAGGAATAATTGAGTGAATAAAAGAGAACATGATTCATGTGATGATGAAATGAAGAATGAATGAAGAAAAAAATCAACTCAGTTTCAGATGGAGCACAGGAAATTTTGTAGATACATATTCTGCACAGCAGAAACAGAACAATTACATTTGAAAAGCAATTTAGCATACTGTCATTAACATTTACTTATTACTGAATGATTAATTAGAAGCATATGTCACAGCTATACATTTTCTTTTAATTGGCTTTTGCTAATTACAATATTTATATCCTAAGGTCCCGATCATATAATAAGTTCCATATAAAAAACTTGCAGGATCCCACAATAAGTTACAGGAGTCTGCCAAGATGTAGGTTCTAATCTGGCAATGAACTAAAAGCCTTATTCTTAAAATGCTCTGCCAACACCTCAATTATTTTAATGGGATTAGTGCAGGAATTGATGTGTAAATCACCTTGATAAAAAGGCTGAAATACTGCACACCCTTCCTCTAGTGCATCCCAGTTTGACTTCTTCCAGAGAAGTCTGTGGAGCATTGTAGTCAAAGACAATAAGAAAGAAATAACAGGAAAAGAAAGTAAAACTCAGGAATAATAACCTGACTTTTTAATATATGAAATAAAGAGTGTTTATTTATAAAAATCTTTTTCTGCCATTATCACTTCTACTTTGCTTAAAGAATATAAAGCCATAAGAAAAGTGCTAGTGGATCACCAAATCATAAGAAAACCTCAACTGGGGCACTAATATAGTAAGAGCATGAAAAAGTTATTTTTTTAAAGAAAAGCTACAAGTCCCAGAATGCTTAGTAGTAAATCCCAGAGAGTTAAATCGTACTTATTCCCAGGCAAACATGGATAAGATTGAAACTTTCACCACATTCTTATGCACACTTAATTTTAAGTAAGTCCTACTGAAATCAGTGGAATTAACTTCTGAGTAAATATGCATAGGGTTAAACTGATATGTCATTCATACTTGCTTGGTTCACATATTGAAATATTGAAAGAGCAATCCTAGTTGATCGCTGCAACCGCATGGAACAATCTCTAGAGTGATAAAGTATTAACATGAACATCTACTATTAAAATAGCATTTTGTTGTGAAAAGTTAACTCCATTTATTTTTTGGGAATATATCTGTTACACACTGATACAAGAGGTATATATACATCATTTTTACAACAATACCATTGGCAGTGAACAGTATCTCACAGGAGACAGCAATAATTAAAATCCAATTAAAAATAAGCATTGTTAATCCAGCTTGAATGAAATAATTGATCAATCACACCGATTAGCTGATTATTATTTGTTGCAGATTAACTGGCTTCTAAACATAGCATTAACATTTTCAGCAATGAAACTGGCTGCTGTTTGTGTTTGAATCACTCTTATTCACTGATTTCCCCCCCTTTTTCATGCCTACTAAGTCTTCATCATTATTTTCTCAAACAAGAAAAATTTAAAATTATGATAATTAGGTATGTTTAAAACAAACTGCCTCCTTAACTTCCAAAAGGGCAAAAAATAAAGCAAATCAATGGATAAATTTTCTCAGTCATGAAAGGATTCCTTTTGACAGCTACCTTATAGATAGGAGTTGCAAAGTGCTGTAGGGAGGAATCCAGTGTATAAATTCTGAATGCCACCTCTGACATTTAGTAAGTAACTAATAATAGCTCAAAGCCAGAAAAACAATAGAACATGAATAAAATGAGCAGTTGTATGAAGATGAAACAGTCCTTTTGAAGCAGAAGAAGGTAAATTTTTGACTTGCCTGCTAATTCAGGAACCAACAGGGCCTGCAACAGCTGGAATTGATGTGATTTATAGTTATGAGATAATGGGGAAAATTCCAGGGGTTAGGGGGAATAGTCTTTACTTATGGCAACTACAAAAGACAAATGCTGCCAGTAGTGTAATGTTTGGTATAGTTTAGCAGTTCTCACTCCTCCACACTTCTAAGTGTGTTCTTCCTGCCAGACTGCCACAACCTGGGACAACAATAAGGAGAGCAGGCAGAAAGGTTCCACACGTTAATGTATAAGCAGCAGTGTGTGCAAAAATAAGGAGAACATTGGTAACATCAGGGTTAGAAACATAAATGAATAAGACATCTCTGACTCCTGTGAAATTTACACAAAGACAAGAAGAACCATGTGGGATCAGAACAAGGACCTATCTAATCTAGTATTCTATTCAGACTGAGACCTACAAGTTGTTTGCGGAGCAGGAATATAACATTAGTCTCTTGTTTATCTTGTTCTTATCCCAAGCTTTTAAAAATTGATGTGTTCCTTGTTTTAATGTTGTTTTGTCCTCTCTTAAACTTGTGTAGACTTTAAATAAAATACAAACAAATTCAAGTGCATATTTTCTTGGTGCACATAAAGGTAGCCAATTGATATCCACACTTGAGAAAATAAAGACACTTGTATTGTCATTTACTCATTATGGGAAAGGAAGGAACACAGATTTTCTAAGAAAGGTAAGGTAACACATAGGATGGTTCTACTGTTTTGGCTTAAATCCAATTGCTATTCCCAACCCACTGAATCAATGGGACTTATTAACTTGCTTCTGGGCAACTGATTCAATGGATTTCTTCCAGTTGTGTCCAGCAACTAGATTTGGACATTTTTGTTTGTTTCCATACACTTTTGTCTCTTCCAGTCCTTTCATTGTATATTCAAGCCACACTTCTCTGTGCAAAGTCTGGAGAAAAAGTTACTTTTGTTATAAAACATGTACTAAGCTAGAGCTCAAAGATGAAAAGTAGCATAAAATGATTGTTTCATGAATGTGTAGTTTCAATAAGAAAGCTTCTTTTTCCTCAGTTTATAAGCTCAGGCAACAGAAAAAGGACTACACAGGGAACCATGAAATAAAACAAAGGAAAAGACTTTAGTAGTTACTGATTTAGCAATAAGACTTTCAGTTGCTTAGGGACATAGGGGTGGGGTGGGGCGATTCACCCCGGGCGGCAATGTTTCTGGGGTGTCCCGGCCTGCAGCACACACCCGCGTGCCCTGGCCACGTCCCCACACACCACAGCCACGCCCCCATGCACAGTGGCCACGCTCCTCATGCCATAGCCCTGCCCCCTCCTGCCCCCCCTCCACACACTCCAAGCTCTGCCACTGAAGACTTTAAAATAGCTAGTAGGTACCCATACTTAGTAAAAAATGCATATTCAAGTGTATCTGTAAACTACGGCTATCATCACATTAATAAGCATCAAATGCACATACACACTCATCTTGCCTTCACTAGTTCTCAACTAATTTTCAGCTAGAGCCTGGAAAAGTTTCAAGTAATGGCATCAAGATGTAACAGGTCACCTTTTGGAGCACTGAGAAGACAGTATGGCTACTTCTATCAAGCACGGTAAGAACTGCTAGCAGCATTAGCTCTTAGTTTACTTGTTGCTTTGATACTGAGGTTTTTCAGGGTATCACATATAGTGCATTACAGCAAAGTAATTCTATCTGTTGTTTGCAATTTTGTGTAATGTTGCAGAGAAATCACATGTAGCTGTTGAGAAACTTTATTTTTGTGTGTGAAATTCTCACAATTGTTATTCTCTCCCCCCCCCGCCCTAAAAAAACCTGTGTATTTCTTTGGAGAATAATTTCCCCAAACAATTCAGGAAGTGTTTATACTGGGTAAGAACTATGCAGAAATATTCATTTTCTCCTTGGTGGGCAGAAAAGTGTGGAAATCATTCATCCTCACTTGTAAGGATGACATAGTCGAATACTTAAGCTTGGGCTACTCACTCAAATGCAAAGGCTGGCAGCCTCAGTTTGCTTGCTGTAATTCAAGGGCAGTGGCTTTCAAAGGAATGTACTCAGCACAGAAAGATTCAAGAATCAGTCCTGTCCAAATTCCTGCTATTGTATGTTAGTACCTCAGGGGAAAAAAAGTGTGTTAACATTTGAATTAACTATATTCCCAAAATAAAAAATTATAGATTTTGTTAAAGAAAATTAAAAGCAAGAGGTTACACTTAAGGCAAAACCATTCATAAAGTGGCCTGGATCCAAAGCTGCTCCTTCATTCATATCAAGGGAAGCCCCCCCCCCGCATCATAACCCACACTGCTTCCTAACAGTAGGACAGAGCCTAAAAGGGGTGTTGCTGGTGTTTTTTAATGATTATTAATTGTTTTTTTCATTATTTGCTCCCAAATATTAATTACTGCATGTTATAAGAAGTAAAATTTGTGTCCTTTTTGAGGGGAAGGAGGATTTCCATGGGTATCATTGTAAAAAAAATGCAAGGGAGGATTCCACCCTCCCCCCAGCTCCTTATTCACTGCCAAAGGAATTTCACCAACAACAGTTATAACATTCTATAGTCACGAAATAGCATGTCAGTGAAGAATCTTGGATATCCATGTTCTGATATGTTGAATCCTGCTAGATACATTTTATGGGTTATTGTTATCCATATTTAGCAGAAGAAAGTAAGAATTATGTTGTTGTGTGACTCTTAAAGCCATTTCCGCCCTACACTGTTATAGTGCTATTATTCCACTTTCAACTTCCTGTGGAATCCTGGAGCTTGCAGTTTAGGCAGGGGCATTTAGAATTCTCAGCCAGAGAGCTCTTTTACCTCAGTAAACTACAAACCCCAGAATTCCATAGGATGTTGAAAATGGAATAATAGCACTATAACAATGTAGAGCGGAAATGGCCTTAGTCGTGTATGCATCTTATTCTTTCTATTCATGTCTCTACAACATTTTTATTACAATGGTTTTATAACTGTGAGCGAAATTTGATTTCCAAAATATACTTTGAATTTCATTTTTTTGGGGGGGGGGTTCTATTGTTCTATAACAAATGGTTCTATAACAATAACAAATCATTGTTATTGTCAAAAACTAATAGCCAGCTATCCTAGTGCAGATAAGCTAGCTGAGTGGTAGACAAGCAGCACAGAACAGGGATAAGTTATTATATTTTTAGTAATGACCGAACAGTAATCTCCTTGTTTAGTGGCTTCTCCTAGGCTGATTTTCGTAAGGTAAAAACATTACATGGGATCTGAACAATAATTTAACAGCAGCTGTTAGACAAAAGAAGCTATATTTTTCTCAGCATAATTAGGTTCTCTCATATTGTTTGTTTATTGACCCTTTCCCATTGAATCATAATATTCTATGAGGCATGTGCTTACTGACTTAAATATGGTCTTATTCTCTCACTGATGCTTTATTCAGATGACCCCCCCCCTCCTTTTAGCTAAAGCCTGGTTAAATATAAAATTACCAGGAATGACACAAATACCTGATGTGCAGTTCAAAACAAATCAGAAAAAACAGACTATACCTCCTACTCAGAACTACATCAGGCAGGAAGGAAGAGATAAAAACATATCCTTCTGTTGAGAACACAGCTGTTCGAGCATTCATGTAGGGTGCAGAAGACACTATCAACAAAAATATTTCTACATGAACAGAGTGTCACTACTTTTCTTTAAAGTCTTTTTTAAAAAAAATGCCACTTTTGAAAATTAAAAAAAGTTAAAGGTGTGCAAAACTGCTATTTCTTCCCCAGGATGTATATATTAGGTGCTATAAGGCTGAAAAAGAAACTCACAAATACAGATTATATACACATAATGATTTTTTCCAATGTGAGGTCTGTAAGTCTATAAATTATTATTCGTTAATGAGGTGGCATGCCTGTCTTTCACTTTCCCACCATTGGAAGGAAACCATATACATCAGGATTTTTTTCCCCTTCTTTCCCATCCTTTTTTTTAAAAAAAAAAACAGAAGCAATTGTGCTCAACTTAAAATGTGTGCACTTGAACAACACACACAAACACTGGCCAATGGTTAAAAGGCATAGGGATAAATTACATGTTTCCTATACTTAGAATAGACCTATTGAAATGAATAGTATTGGGTACTTCTAACTAACTTGACTTATTGGTTTCAGTGGGTCTTGCATAATAGGGGATCATTCTGGTAAAACCGATAGAAGGCTAGTTCAGATTCTTCCATATCCATGCAAGATAGTTATTTCTGGAAATATAGGCCCATGGGGAACTGATGGTATTTTCATCTACTGCCACTAAATTTTTGGATATAATTTGCGTGAATTCATGTGTGTGTTGTCAAGCTCAGGAGGATCACTAATATATCCAGTGCGAGATACAAACTAAAATCCAAGTAGAGGAAAATTATTGAACACTTATTTAAGTTCCACTGATTCAATGGGTTTACTCTGATTCTGACTAATTTAATTCATTATTTCCTTTTCACAGGGAATAACTGGACCATTCATTTGGATTAAAGAATCTCTTGCTCCTAAAACTAAATAACATCCCACTAAAAATAAAAACATTTAATGAAACTTGTATTTGTATTGTCTTTCTTTCCATTTAGTTTATGCCAAGTCACAGGCATGGATAAATCAGAACGATGAGGCACCTAATAACCTAATAGCTGTATCCAGTTGTAAAATTGCAGAGATTTATTACAACTGAAGGAACACATGGCTTTGTACAGCTACAAATTTTCTACAAAATGTCCACTGGTACGGGCAATAGGTTAGTCCATATCCCTGGTTTGGAACAAAAAGCTGTTGATAACTTATCACATGCTCCAGAGTTTATGGAATCTAAAAGGACTGACCTGTGCAGGAAGCAACAAGACCTCATGGTTACTTCAAAGCACATGAACAACAAAAAATAGTGATGGGGACAATTGGACAACAGTAAATATTGGAACAGCCACAGTTTATTTTGAATACTTTAGGACTTTCCTTACCTATTTTATTGATTTTTTTAAAAAATTTTGTCGTGGTGTCATATTTTTACAGAATACTTATATGAAGTGATAGCTTCTGAAATGTGAAACTGTAAATTTCTTACAGAAACTTGTGGTCGTCATGATATAGCAGATGACGATGTGAGGTTGATTATTCTACTTCAAAACCAACAGGAAGCAGCGAGAAGCACAAGGCCTGGCTTAGCCAGCAGCAGACAAGAATATGGTTTCTAGCAAGCTGGCAATTAACAGCGTGCACCTGTTACTGAGATGCTCAGATAGTCAGTCAACTGTCATGCATTTGTATAGTACTCAATGACAATATCCTGCCAGTTCCTAGTAATGACAAGAATCAACACATCTCTCCACCCACTGTAGGAACAGTTATGTTTCGTTAAAACTATTTAATTGCTTGCTTCTGCTGCAGATGGAAATATGAAGAAGCACTCTGCAAAATCCTTTAAGGAAGGGTTGGAAAAATATAGCCCTCCACATGATGTTGACTGAAACTCCAGTCATCCTTTACCATTGGCTACGCTGGTTATGGCTGCTTGAAATTGTAGTTCAGCAACATCTGCAGGGCCTATGCTCCCTACTCTTCCTTTAAAAGTTAAAATGAAGAGCAAAGAAAAGAAACATCTTATGTTACTTTCCTATTACTTCCTCCTATTGACCAAATTTAGCTGTGCGATCACTCCATCTTAACTAGGTGATTTAATTTTTTTCCATTGATTTTAACTCTCTTCACCTCAGATAAATAGAACTGCTTCTGGAATGACTGAAAATCATTACAGATTATCAGAAACTTGAAAGAATAGAAATAGCTACGTTTTCAGTTATGAGATAAGACAAAAGTTGATTTTTTCGAGAAATGGACTATTCATTCTTTCCTACTTTAAAACAAAATGGACCTAGTGCTTTAAAATAAAACTATTAAATGTTTTACTATAGAGAAGGAAAAAGGTTCCTTTTAAATAACAAAGGTATGAAAAGAAAAGGCTGCTGTTCTATCTAAAATACTTACTCTGTAGGAAAACTAGTACTATTCTGTAGGCAAAACTCCTAGCTTGACTATCAAGAGAAAAAAAAATTATAGTAAATACACTCAGTAAAATAGTTACTATTTTGCACTTCACTGAATGTATTTATTCATCCAGCATTCATTGCATGTAATTATAAAAGATCACTCACTACCTTAAATCCTGTGCTGGGAGAAAACTGGAATATAAATTATTTAAATAAATAAAATGATACAGCCCCACAAAATTGCTGTCAAGGTGCTCTACGTGATAAACAACTGGATTTCTTATACTGTATATTAATCACACATCACAAATTCTGTAATACTATTCAAAATTGCTTAAGCATGAGTGGAAAACCCGAACTTATGCCTACACAATCTGAGGAGGCAAAGGAATTTGGGAACAGTGTGCTTAATAGAAAACTCTTAAGACCATTTGGGTTCCTGGCCCTTTCCACACTCTACCTTTTCATGCAGATGTCTGGTGGTGATCCTGGGATTGGCTCTGCCAGAAGGGGAGTGTGATGGGAGCACTCCCCTCCATACTGGCTGGCTCCGTGGTGAAGGAAACACGATGGCTATGCATCTTCCTTCCTTCTGCAGCGCAGCCAGGTACTTTTCCAGGCTGCATTGATAGGGAAAAGCCACCAATGATTTAATCTGTGATTGTACCACCTGGGGACGGGGGAAGGACAGGGATGCAATGAAGTCATGCAGAACCATCATCGTGGTCCCGTCCTTCTCCCATCCCTATGGCCTGTTGGGAGGGTGGTGCAGAAAGGGCCTCAGCTGGACTACTGTAATGCACTGTATATGGGCTGCCTTTGAAAACTGTTCAGAAATTTCAGCAGGTTCAAAACATGGCAGCCAGAATGCTGACTGGGGTCAGTTATAGGGATCACATAACTCCCTTGTTAAAACATCTTAACTGGCTTCCTATTCATTTCCAGGCAAAATTCAAAGTGCTGGTCATGATCTACAAAGCCCTATACAGCTTAGGTCCAGACTATTTGAAAAACCATCTCTCTCTATATGAACCCGCCAGGTCTTTAAGATCTGCAGGGGAAGGCTTTCTCTCGGTCCTGCTACTGTCCCAGGCTCACCTGGTGAGGAGAAAAGAGAGAGATTTCTCAGTGGCTACTCCCACCTTCTGGAACTCCCTTCCTTGGAAAGCTAAACTTGCCCCCTCTTGGCTTTTCTTTTGCTGGAAGGCAAAGACACTCTTATTTAAGCAGGCTTTTAATATGTAAGCAGGTGGACTTTTAATTTAAGAAGCTGTTTTTAAAATTTTTGTAGGCTTTTATAATTTTAAATATATATTTAATGTTTTTAATCATTTTTAAATGTTTTATTTGTGTCTCATGCTGGCAGGAAGGTGGAATATAAATATAATAAATAAAATAAAGGAATATACACATCCAATTGTTGGCCTAGGGAAAATTACCCGATGGGTATTGGCACAGGAGGACTTGACCCAGGCTTCTGAAGTGACTGCACTGACCACTTAAGGATGCATATAAATACTGACTGTATGTATGATATGAAATAGGATATATACAATATACAATTTGCCCTGTGTACTCAGGTCCTCTGGGGACCGTTTACTTAAACCAAGTAGGACTAGACTGGCAATAGTAACCCAGAGGACCTTTTTGTTGGCTGTCCCTAGACTGTGGAATGACCTGCTAGAAGAATTTGACAGCAGAATATGCTATCTGAATTTTAAATAGTACTAAAGACCCATTTCTTCCAGAAGGCCTATCCAGTCAATTTTTAACTATAAATTTTAAACTGACATATTTTAAATGTTTTTATGTGTTTTTAGTATATTTTAATCTATGATGTTTTTAGTCATATTTTAATTCATTTTGTACCCTGTCTTGAGCCTTGGGCAGAGGTGGGTAAGTAATATATTTATATTTATTATTAAAAATAATGTGTTACTATTATTTAAAATAATGTAGTTATCAATTCAAAACAAAGGCTCAAGTCTTCAAGTTTGAGATTCACATTTTGTTTTGTGTTTAGTCAGTGTTACCTACAGTAAAAGTAATTTTTGTTAAGTAACAAGGAAGCATTATTATATTTTGAATTGCTCTGATTCTGTTATTACATTTATACAAAACTTTGTAAGATATCTTGATGGTAGATCTTTCTACAAGACATATCATTTAAGAGGATAAATGATGCTACTTTTCAGTGCTATGACTGGACTCTACTCCTGTACTTTGAAAATTATACCAGCATGTCTTCTTCTCTATGCATTCTAAGTTACATTAAGACGTCACATAAATTTTTAGCCTATACATTTATTCCTGGGTCTAATTAATCACAATTTTCCCCCCACATAGTTATGTAATACATATTAAACATACTTTATTCTTTGGACAATATTCAATTCTTTTCATATCTCAGCTGAAGCTAAGGCACTAGTTCACTGCATCCAGAAGAGTTAAATGGAAATGTTATATTTATATTTGGATAGTAACAAGAATCTGCAAAGAGGGAAGGAGAATCTGTGTAGGAAGACCTGTCTAAACAGACAACAAACGCAAATAATGCCCTGCTGAGTCAACCCAGAGGAGGGAATCACCAGACGCACGCCCCTCCCTGGGCCGACATCAATGGCAGTGTTGGATCACTTCCCATGTCACTTACATCTCATGCCCCAGAACTTTAAACTGAGTGAAGAAAGTTGGTATCAAAAATGATCCCTCACTTGTGTACAGGTCCAAAAGCCCGAAGAAGCAAGATTTTGTAACCACCAATCCAGTTAAAAGTCCCTGTAGATGTTTAAGAACCCTGAAACCTGCAAAATGCCTGCATATCTCTGCCAAGCAAATGTGACTGAGGCAATTTGATGTAAATGAGCATTTAGATAAAATATAAACTAGGTAACACTTAAATGAACTGACATTAATATTTAAGCATAGAGTAAATCTAATTAGACCTGTTGAACCTAATAGAGAAGCAACTTCACTCCCAAATTTGAAGACCAAACATTTCCATTTGGTCCTAAAGTGACCTGGAACAAGCCCATACCGAACAAAGGGAAGCTGGGCAGGTGACCAATCATAGAAATCATAGAAATGTAGAGTTGGAAGAGACCACACGGGCCATCCAGTCCAACCCCCTACCATGCAGGAATACCCTCAAAGTACTCCCGACAGATGGCCATCCAGCCTCTGCTTAAAAACCTCCAAGGAAGGAGACTCCGCTACACTCCGAGGCAGCATATTCCACTGCCGGACAGCCCTGACTGTCAGGAAGTTCTTCCTGAGGTTCAGGTGGAATCTCCTTTCCTGCAGCTTGAATCCATTGCTCCTTGCCCTGGTCTCTGGAGCGGCAGAAAACAAGCCCTCTCCCTCCTCTACATGGCATCCCTTCAAATATTTAACCATGGCTATCATGTCCCCTCTTAACCTTCTCTTCTGCAGACTGAACATACCCAGCTCTCTAAGTCTATCCTCATAGGGCTTGGCTTCCAGGCCCCTCACCATTTTGGTCGCCCTCCTCTGGACCTGCTCCAGCTTGACCATGTCCTTCTTGAATTGGGGTGCCCAGAACTGGACACAGTATTCCAGATGAGGTCTAACCAAAGCAGAGTAGAGTGGTACCAGTACCTCCCTTGATCTAGACACCATACTCCTATTGATGCAGCCGAGAATTGCATTGGCTTTCTTGGCTGCCGCATCACACTGCTGACTCATGTTCAGCTTGTGGTCTATTAAGACTCCTAGATCCCTTTCACACGTATTGCCATCCAGCCACGTGTCCCCCATCCTATATTTCTGCATTCCATTTTTTCTACCTAAGTGTAGGACCTTACACTTCTCTCTGTTGAATTTCATTTTGTTAGCCTTGGCCAAGAGGGACAAAAGGTGAGAGAAGGGAGGATATAAAGTTTCAGTTACCCTACCCATCACTGTCTTGTGAACATATGCTTGCGTATGTTGTGCAGCCACGTTACATCTTCCTCTGGTTTTCTAAATTCTCTCAGATCAGTGATGAGTCACATATTTCCTGGATTCTTCTACCCACCATTTCAGAAAGAGCTTCCAATGGTTGTTGGTGGCATAAGTGGGACCACTAGATTAGTTTGCATTCCCTTGAGATAATTCAAGAGAAATGGGCAAATATACTAAGAAGCTATTTCTCCAACTGGAATCTGAATTACTACCTATCTGCTGGAAAAATCCTTTTATAAAAAGTACAAAGCCAGAGATGTGAGCAGAGCCAGCATGGTGTATGGTTTGGGCACTGGGCTAGAAATCTGGAGACTCCATTCAGCAATGGAAATCCGCTGGGTGAACTTGGATAAGCCACACTCTCCCAGCCTCAGTGGAAAGCAAAAGTAAAGCCTTTCTGAAAAACCTTGCAAGAAAACCCCACAATAGGTTCACCTTAGGGTCACCATAAACTGAAAACAACTTGAAGGCACAGAACAATAAGCAACAAGTTGCTATTCCTTAGGAATTGCACTTTCATATACTCTATTCATTGTTACTGAGGAACTACTGCCACATGGCCTAGACTGTGACACAGAATGACTGGGGGATTAAATAATTTTAAAAAAATTACAAAAACACCTAACCGCTGTATAAATGTGGTCCTGCTGCTTCCTTAATTGTTTATGATGTTATTTTTAGTTATGATAGAAGAGACTTGGAGTGTATGTGTATTAATAGAATATATTTTCAGATCAGCTTGATTCTTAATTGAATTAAACCTCTTCAAATATTTAGACAGTCATAGGGGATATTTTAATTGGGTAATTTTAAAAGCATATTGTTGAGGATATGAAATAACCTCCCCTTAAAACAAAATATAATTAATATAAAATTAGCAACAAAAAATCTCTTTCAGCAACATTTCTCACTACCTTATTGACCTTACTAGTGCCCTCTTACAAAGGCACTACAAATTTTTATTTCCGAAGTATGTCCTCTCCATACCTTGAAGGCAGATTTCATAAGATCCCTGTAGAATGGGGTCAAGTGAAAGATATTAAACATTATGTTTTACTTTGTTCTTTTTATAATAATTTAAGAGGGAAATTTCTGAGCCAGATTATTGTAAGACTCTTAGGATCCAAAGAGGAATTTATCAACTATTTACAGGTCTTACCCCTTGGCAGACCCCGTCCTGGGGGGATATAAAATTAATATCAAATATATCTACTATGCCAGAGAGGTTGCCCGGGTGGGTGCGTAGACAAACAGGTCAAGCAACCGAACAGAGGTCAAGGCCAGGAAAATCCCCAGTCACATTTCCCAAGGACACCTCAGGCAAGGCACGTCCACACCAACAAAAAGGTCCTGAGCCACAATGCCAACTTGAGGGGATTACCAGGTTTTCTCCAGGTTGAGCACCACTTCCTTCAACAAATCCTGCAAGGGCGAGGTCAATGTACATGAACCAGTCATGCAAGCCATCAAGTTGCTATTGTGCAGTATTTTTCCTTCTATTTTGGCCATTGTTCTTCCAGGGAAAGGGCCTGCCCCAAGGTACGTTCAGCCCTATAAGTTGTTCCTGTTTTCGAGACTTTCTTTGGAGAACTCCCCGCCATGGTTGCAGACCGGCACTCTGTTAGTCAAGTGCTCCCCTCAGCTGCCTCTCTTCGCTGAGATTCTTCCTTCTCACCACTTCCCAGACTGAAGACTTCCGGACAGGTTCAATATTACCACCTTCACTCTCCTCTCCACTTTATCCCCTATAATTTTTCACCTCTTTCCCTTCTCGATAGGCCTTGTGTGTGTGAGTGAGTGACTGCATTTGTGTGTGAGGACATATTTGTTAATAAAATCCATTCATTAGTATGACTGTCTGGCTTTTTGCTTGGTCTGACCCCATAAAAATTGAAGGTCTTGCTGGGTTACCCTGCCCCTCATTCGACCATACTAGTGCTCTGCTAATTTCCCCAGTTTTTGCATTTTTGGAGCAAATCAAGGTGTCCCCCAGGGGACCCCTAGAAGTCAGGGTAACACTGGCAGATACATTCCTTTATGTTACTTGTCAAGTTTTTACTTTTTATATCTCTTAAAATCAGAAAGAGAGTTGTACCTGCTATATCTTTGGTCAAACTGTAGCTAGCATTTTAGATTTTAAATGTGGGTGTTTTGTTTGGTCAGATGCTTTAATAATGGTTTGTAACCACTGCTTTGCATTTGTTTACCCCCCCCACACACACACACATATTTGAATTCGCTGTTTTAACAGCTGTGTATTCCTAATGTTTTATGTTATGACTTGAAATTACAGCATTAAAATTGTTTACTTACTTACACTATCATGCTGGTTTTTAATTTATCATACCTGCACTTTTCATCTGAATTTTTATGTTTTTAATTTAGGGTACCTCCACTTAAATGCATTGGTGACTCCGATGCCTTTGGGGTGGTTAATCTGCTCTTGATTTTAGGTGGAACTTTAAATCCAAGGTGCTAAATCTGTTCTGAGACCAGGATTGAGTACTTCGGATAACTCTTTTAAACTTTAGACTCAAACATTTAAGAATATCACTACCCTGTTGACATCAGAGACACTAACTCCAATGTAAAGTTGAAGGCTTTCATGGCCAGAATCCGTAAGTTGTTGCGGTTTTCCGGGCTTTGAGGATGTATTCTATTAGCATTTGCTCCTGATGTTTTGCCTGCATCTGTGGCTGGCATCTTCAGAAGATCTAGGGGCATGGAAGTGAGACAGAGTATATATACTTGTGTAGTCCCTGAGTGGGAGGAAGCACTTTGCATATGTCACAGTTGGCCTGTGTGATAGCCTATTGTTAAATGGGATATCCCCCAGGGTTGTATTGTTAGTCAAGGGATATGCATAACAGTGCATTAAGTACATTAGCAATCCATCGTATTGTTTCCTGTAGAGGGACCTCCAGAGTCTGGGTGGTGTTCATTGGCATATTTTTGAGTCTTGATTTTAGTGTTCTTCAGTACTGGTAGCCAAATTTTGTTTACTTTCCAAGTTTCTTCTTTCCTGTTGAAATTGTCCATGCGTTTATGGATTTCAATGGTCTCTCTATGTAGACTGACATAGTAGTTGTCAGAAGGGTCCAGAATTTCTGTGCTTTCAAAAGGCATTCTGTGTCCAGGTTGGTTTATAACATGTTCTGCTACTGCTGATTTTTCTGGCTGGATCAGTCTGCAGTGTCTTTTGTGTTCTTTGATTTGTGTTTGGATGCTGTGTTTTGTAGTCCCTATGTAGACCTGCCCACAGCTGCAAGGTATGCAGTAGATTCCAGCTTCAGTGTTTGAGTGGCTGCCAGGTTTTCAATATGTTTAGTTCTTTTGCAGAAATCACATTTAAATCTCATAACTGTACCTAAATTTTTTTCCTGACTTTCTGCCAAAAATGGTGCTCAAAGTGAATAACAGTAATAAACAGTAACAATAATATTTATTTTCCACTTCTGTCCTGACGCAACCATAAATCTGACTACTGGTTATCAAAACATTTACCAATTCTCCACTTCTTTTTTTAGTTCAATGGCCATTGATACACCCTAATATTCTACTGTAATAAATAGATTCCTGCGATGTAGATTAGAAGCTGCAGGATTAAACACTGGCCTTTTCCGCACCGGGCTATTAAAACGGTGCAGAGTGACCTCCAACGGAGGTCTTCTGCACCATAGAGTGGACTGGGGCAGACTACTTTTTGTAGTTCCATACCTCAGTCCACTCCGGAGCAACCGGAACTGGTCGCGCGGCATGTTTTTTAAAAACCTCTTTTTAGAGGTTTTTAAAAAGCATGGAGCGCACAACCCCGTGCCACTCCGTCGCCCAGCTCCGGAGCAGATTTGCAGGCACGCACAAGTGCGTGCCTGCAGATCTGCTGGGGGCGGGCTTCCGGCTGGTGAGCTTTTCCGGTTGGTGGAGAGCCTCCACCAACTGGAAGCCGCCATTTAGGATGCCAGAGGAGTGCGGAGCGACGAGCTCGCACTCCTCCTCATCGCGACGGACTCGCCCAGACGAAGTTAAAATCCGGTGAGTAGCGTGTTCTGTCGCCCCCCCCCCCATGTCTGGAAAGGGCCACTGCTAGTTCAGCATCAGGAACTTCATCACTAAGTGGTTTGCAGCAAGTGGTGAAGGCTTGCATCGGCCATCAATATGCAGACATAGCTGCACAAAGACAATCACTATATGCACTACATGCCAAAGTGAGCATTTTATGCCTTCAGTATTTTGTGGCTTCAGCATTATCAGCCTTGGATGTTTTATCTGCCTTTCTCTCAATGTAGGTCCATTGTCTGCTGAACTTCTACTGCTTCATGAACTTTTGATATGAGGTGATTCACAATTCTCTTTTAATGATCAGCTCTCACATTGTGCAGCTGTCATAGTACCATTTTTGAGTACTCTCCTTCATCTATCTATTTTTGACTCAAACCTACAGGTAGCATACACACATCTTCCCATTTGTTGTAGCAGCATCAAATGACTGTAATTCTGAAAATCCTTTTACCAGACACAATGTATCAAACTTTATTTCACACCCTTTTCCATGGTTGTTGGTTCTTTTCTACTTTGTTGATTCTTTGGTGTGCCTTTCGACATTTTAGGAAAATCTGATTATTGTTTACAGATTGATTAGTCATCTTATACAACAGTATACGATGTGGTTCCAACAGTAGCCAGTGACAACTGCTTGACACACATTCTTGTCAGCTTAATGCATTTTGCAGCAGACTGTTGAAAATTTTCATGATTTTGCTTTGCTTGTCTTTCAGCATTTGACATTGTATACCTCACCAAAATGCTAACATCAGAACAAGTACAGCAACACCCTGCTTTGAATTCCTCCCCGCCCTGACCTGCACTACATTCTGTACTGCAGATAGCATTTGGATACATCTGATGTGATCTTTAATTATTCAATTAATTAATGTGACCCTCATAATATTAATAGAGTGTTACCTCTAACTTTTGGGACACTAGTCACTTAGGCTTGGCCTTCACAAACAATAACAAGCCTACTTCAGTGCAGGCTTTTAAAACTCTAATTCTAAAGAGAACAATGGACGAGTAGGGCCAGGTGTTCTAGAATTTCTTAAGCTTCCTGTGTCTCCAAATTGCTGGGGAAAAGGAGGAAGAAGAAGAAGAAGGAGAAGAAGAAGAAGCAGGAGGAGAAGGAGGAGGAGGAGGAGGAGAGGAAGAAGAGTTGTTGTTGTTCTTGATGATGTTTTTGTTGTTGTTCCAGCAGGGCAGTTGGATGGGGAAAAAATTCCTGATTTACGGTTCTGTTCTGTTCTGTTCTGTTCTGTTCTGGAATCAAATATCAGTTAAAAACACTTACAAATTCATTTTCAGTATATTCCTCTTGACATATGGGTCAGAGAGACCTCAAGATGTCAATAACTGGACACGTATAGCACATCCAGTAAAATAAACGAGATAGGCTGAACCTCCCTGAATTCTGTGTCTGTAGCTAAATGCCTTCCAAAGTTTGGGAAGCCTTTTTTAACCTCCAGTGAGTCATATTCGCTCACCTCTGGCCAGGCCTTGAATCTCCTGAAAATAAGACATCTAATTAATCCATATGAGTTACATAACCACAGTTTTTACTTAAAATAGGGTGGCAAATCATAAATTACTGAGTCAAGAGAATCACAGAATCATAGAATTGGAAAGAAGCATGAGGGCCACTGAGTCCTATCATGTAGGAATATATGACTAAAATACTTCTGAGAGATAACCATACAACCTCTGCTTTAAAAACCTCCAAAGACAGAGGCCATTTCTGCACCACACTGTTATAGTGCTATTATTCCACTTTCAACACCCAATGGAATTCTGGGGTTTGCAGTTTAGGGAGGCACATTTAGAATTCTCAGCCAGAAAGCTCTTTGGCCTCAGAAAACTACAAACCACAGAATTCCACAGGATGTTGAAAGTGGAATGATAACACTATAACAGTGTACAACGGATATCGCCAGAAGGCCCACCACCCTCCTAGGAGTCTATTGCACTGCCAAACATCTATAATTTGAATCCAGAGGTTCATGTTCTAGTCTTTGGGGCAGCAGAAGATAAGCTGTTGCCATCTTCTACACAACATCCTTTGAGATCCTCAAAGAAGCTACTAAATAGTTCCACTTGCTCTCCATTGCCTATCATAATTTCAGCATCTTAACAGTAGCCTTCCCATTTCCTGGTTCCATTCCCATCTCCCCCAGAACTCATCATTTTGTTATAATAATGACTCCTCATGGACATTTAGTGCTGTTTAGAGGGTGGGGAAGACTGGAGAAGTGCCTGGCTATGTCCCCATAGCTAAACACAGACTGATGACATCATTGGCTGAAATGAAATGCACCTTAATTTTATACCTCATGTTTTTACACCTTTTAGCCAATTTGTTGGGGCTATTATATTGGATTAAACTTGTATATAAACCTTAAGTTTATTTTTAATCAGATCACAGTAGTTGTAGTAGTTGTTAAAATGGTTCAAATGGATAAATGGTTTTAAAGTTATACGTATCTTTCAATAACCCATTTTTGATTGTATCATAGAATCACTGAATCATAGAAATGTAGAGTTGGAAGAGACCACATGGGCCATCCAGTACAACCCCCTACCATGCAGGAATACCCTCAAAGCACTCCCGACAGATGGCCATCCAGCCTCTGCTTAAAAACCTCCAAGGAAGGAGACTCCGCTACACTCCGAGGCAGCATATTCCACTGCCGGACAGCCCTGACTGTCAGGAAGTTCTTCCTGAGGTTCAGGTGGAATTTCCTTTCCTGCAGCTTGAATCCATTGCTCCTTGCCCTGGTCTCTGGAGCGGCAGAAAACAAGCCCTCTCCCTCCTCTACATGGCATCCCTTCAAATATTTAAACATAGCTATCATGTCCCCTCTTAACCTTCTCTTCTGCAGACTGAACATACCCAGCTCTCTAAGTCTATCCTCATAGGGCTTGGCTTCCAGGCCCTTCACCATTTTGGTCGCCCTCCTCTGGACCTGCTCCAGCTTGACCATGTCCTTCTTGAATTGGGGTGCCCAGAACTGGACACAGTATTCCAGATGAGGTCTAACCAAAGCAGAGTAGAGTGGTACCAGTACCTCCTTCGATCTAGACACCATACTCCTATTGATGCAGCCGAGAATTGCATTGGCTTTCTTGGCTGCCACATCACACTGCTGACTCATGTTCAGCTTGTGGTCTATTAAGACTCCTAGATCCCTTTTACACGTACTGCCATCCAGCCACGTGTCCCCCATCCTATATTTCTGCATTCCATTTTTTCTACCTAAGTGTAGGACCTTACACTTCTCTCTGTTGAATTTCATTTTGTTAGCCTTGGCCTAGCTCTCCAATTTGACCAGGTCATTTTGAATTTTGATCATGTCCTCTGGCGTATTAGCAACCCCTCCCTATTTGGTGTCATCTGCAAATTTGATGAGCATGCCCTCTATTCCTTCATCCAAGTCATTGATGAAAATATTGAACAGCACTGGGCCCAGGACAGAACCCTGTGGCACCCCGCTAGTCACTTCTCTCCAGGATGAAAAGCAGCCATTGGTGAGCAGCCTTTGGGAACGGTCAGTCAACCAGTTACAGATCCACCTGACAGTAGCTCTGTCCAGCCCACATTTTACTAGCTTCTTTGCAAGAATGTCATGTGGAACTTTGTCAAAGGCCTTACTGAGATCGAGATATGCTACATCCACAGCATTCCCTTCATCTATCAAGCTAGTAACTCTATCATAAAAAGAGATAAGATTAGTCTGGCATGACTTATTTTTGAGAAATCCATGTTGACTTCTCGTGATTACCGCATTGCTTTCTAAGTGATTAGAAACTGACTGCTTAATGATCTGCTGCAGAATCTTTCCAGGTACTGACGTCAGGCTGACTGGGCGATAATTATTTGGGTCCTCTTTTTTTCCCTTCTTGAAGATGGGGACGACATTTGCCCTCTTCCAGTCTGCTGAAACTTCTCCCGTCCTCCAAGATTTCTCAGAGATTATAACAAGCGGTTCTGAAATGACCTCTGCCAGTTCTTTGAATATCCTAGGATGCAATTCATCTGGCCCTGGAGACCTGAATTCATCCAGTGTGGTCAGGTATTCTTGTACCACCTCTCTACCTATTATGTGCCGCATTTCCCCTGGCTTCCTCCCCTGCTCCCCAACCGCCAGGTTGAGTGCTTGTATCCTTCTGGGAAAAAACTGAGGCAAAGAAGGTGTTAAGTAGTTCTGCCTTTTCTCTTCCCCTGTTAGTAATTCGCCATCTTCTCTGTGCAGTGACCCTATCGCCTCTTTCTTTTTCCTTTTGCTGCAGACATATTTAAAAAAGCCCTTTTTATTGTTTTTAATATCTCTGGCCAGCCTAAGTTCGTTCTGTGCTTTAGCCTTTCTGACCTTCTCCCTACATCTCCTGGCTACTTGCTTAAATTCTTCTTTGGTGTTTTCCCCCCTCTTCCATTTCCTGTACACGTTTTTCTTAATGCTTAGCTCAGCTGAGAGTTCTTTAGTCAACCATTCTGGTTTCTTCAGATGCCTTCCATTTTTCCTCCTTATTGGCACAGTTTTAGACTGTGCCTTCAGTATCTCCCTTTTAAGGAACTCCCATGCCTCCTGAACTCCTTTCTCTTTCACTATTCTTGACCACGGAATTTCAGCCAGCAGCTCCTTAAGTTTACAGAAGTCCGCTTTTTTAAAATCTAAGATGAATGTCTGGCTACACTTATCTTCTCCTTCTCACTGAATGCCAAATTCAAATAGGGCATGGTCACTCCCCCCTAAAGATCCAACCACTTCTACCTCATTAACAAGGTCATCCCTATTGGTCAGGATCAGATCTAGAATATTTCATCCCCTTGTGGCCTCTTCCACCTTCTGGACCATGAAATTTTCTGCAAGACAAGCAAGAAACTTGCTGGACCTTGCTGTCTTGGCAGAGTTTGACTGCCAACATATATCCGGGTAATTGAAATCTCCTATTATTACTGTATCTCTCCTTTTTGAATGCGCGGTCATTTGGTTGAGGAAGGCGTCATCAAGGTCCTCAGTCTGGCTTGGAGGTCTGTAGTAAACCCCCACCAGAATATCCCTATTGTTTCTCGCTCCCTTAATTCTTACCCAGATGCTCTCGACCTGGTTTTCTGGGTTTAAGTCATGGATCTCTTCACAGGTGAAAGCATCCTTGACATACAAGGCTACTCCTCCTCCTTTCTTGTTTGGTCTATTTCTACAAAATAGGCTATACCCCTCTATTCCTACATTCCAGTCCTGAGACTCATCCCACCAGGTCTCAGTGATGCCTATCAAATCGTATTTATTTTGTTGTACTAGGAGTTCAAGTTCATCTTGCTTGTTTCCCATACTCTGCGCGTTAGTGTAGAGACACTTAAATCCCTGGGCCCTTCCTGCAAGTCCTGTACTATAGTTTCTACTCCTCCCACCATTGGACGCTTGTACTACTTGGTCAATCTATTTTAATTTTAGTTTTAGTCACGTTTTATTCTAAGCATTGTAAAGGCCATTGGCTATATACAATAGAACTACTACAACACCAGCAAGAAATCCACTGGGCTCTGGAGGTCTTGGTGGCTTATGTAATTGTTCTGTATCTGGTTATGGGAGCATAGTCAGATGCTGCTCCAATCCCCTTCTTACCACTATGCACTGAATGGACATGGGGAAGGGACTATTTCAGTGAAACAGTGAGGCCTGGGGGAAGGGCTTTGGTCATTGAAAAGGTAGGAAGAGAATAACTACCTCTTCAGTGACCCAAAAAAGGCATGCACATGTGTAAATTGGATTTATGCTTTCATACGTCAGTAACAGGATTCCAACTCTTATATGTTTAAAAAAAATCTGTAGTTAAGACCTTCCCTTACATTTTCAAAAATTCAGTGTAGAAATTTAGTTGGTGTTCTAAGCTGCAAGGTACCTCTATTACTCCATAACTTTTTCATATTTCTCACTAAAAAATAGATGCATAAAAATAATGTAGCCAGTGATAAACCCATTTATATCTTTGGTTATTCTTAGTTAGCATGAGAAGGATACAGCCTTAATTGCATCTGCTTGTTCCTTCTAGATTAAAACTGCAAAGGGGAAAAGAACAAAATGAACTTCTTACACCTAGTGGGCCAATCAAACAGGAACTCATTAGTTCCTGGCAGCCGGGCTAATATCTGACACCTAATTTTCAGGCACCAAGCCCAGGCAAGAAAGAGGTAGGCAAGGTCCTGAATAATGCAGAATCTTTTACGGAAATGTGTTGGGAAAATTTCAAATGTAGCAAGGATATTTAAACATTCATTGTATGTTTTATTTCAAACAATGCAGGAAGTGGCATTACAGAAAAGAAGTAATCAAGTAGATTTCCATGTTGCGCTTTCAAAGTCTGAGTACAGCCTTATTTAATCAATATGCACATTTATGTGCAATATTTCAGTGTGTTTCCAACTTCTTTTAGTCCACAGTGACTTAGGCCATTTCTGCCCTATGCTGTTATAGTGCTATTATTCCACTTTCAACATCTTGCAGAATTCTGGGGTTTCTAGTTTACTGAGACCAAAGACTCTCTGGCTGAGAATTCTAAATGTCCCTCCCTAAACTCCAAAGTCCAGGATTCCACAGGATGTTGAAAGTAGAATAATGGCACTATAATAATGTAGTGTGGAAATGGCCTAAGAGACAATTTGCTGTGGTAAGAGCTAGATCCAGAAACAAAGGCCCTTTCCTCAGCCTATCTTGTCCCGTAGTCTTCTGGTCATGCACTGCTGGGAAGGGAGCGCAACAGCAATGCTCCCCTCTGCACTGGATCAGCTCCCTGCAGAAGGAAGTGCGAGAGGCATGCCTCTTCCTTCCTCAGGGCAGCTGGGCTCTTTCCCATGCTGTGCTGGGGCAGGAAGCATCTCCATTGTGCTTCTGGACCTTCTGCAGGGCAGGTAAGTATGTGAGAGTCATGTGATCACGGGTCATTGTTGAGGAAATCCCATCAATGATTTACCGCACAATCACGCCAGCTGGCAACGGGAGAAGGATGGGCCCACCATGATATCTTGCAGAAGCATTGTCACAGTCCTGTTCTTCTCTCAACCCCATGCTGGGATGCAGATACAAAGGACCCAGAAATATATTTCTGTTTTATTACAAAAAGCTGCATTCCCACCTAAACTCTTCAAGAAAGGTATTTCCCTGTCTAGAATCTTACCTCCACCCTCCCTAGTAGTCTGTGAATGAGAAGAGGGTGATTGCAGGGGTGGGGTGGGAGCAAGGGGGTGGGAACAAAATTAAAGCATTGTGTTTCTCCAAAAAGAGGTCTGTCTCCTCCAGTCCCCAAATTTCTAGCCTTGCAGAATCCAAAGAAAAGGGCCAGGCACAGTTACCAAGGGAATGCAGAATTACATAATAGATAAGATTTCTGGGTGTGAACGATTTTTAGTCTCTCACTCCTTGCAGTGAGAGCAATTTGGAGACTAAAGGTGGCAGCATTCTTATTTAGATGGGAAATGCCCTCAGTGTGTTCCTCCAAGTAGCTACACCTCTGAGACTGCACAATAAAACCTTGTCTAGAACCACTCTACTATTTGAAAAGATCCTTCTTGCAGAGCTGGCAAGGTTATATTAAAGAAGAATGAATATATTTAAATACTGGGGCCATCCACAACTGAGCAATGCTAAGATGATGCTCTGATTTTCAGAACATTATCCTACCAATGCTCAGTTATGGACGGCTTGCTATTATATTTCTTCTTAAAGATAACTTTGCAAGCTGTGTTCTGCTTTGAGTCTTCAGGTTCAAAGTAGCCCCTATAATACCAAATATATAAGAACATGAACAATTCTTGTTGGCCTGTGAAGTTGTGAATAATAAATATAGAGTGTAAAACTCATATTTCCATTACAGAAGCATAAGAATGTTTCCAGCAAACAAACAAACAAACAAGCAAACAAGTAGCTGGGAAAAAAATTATGACACCATCCATTATATTTCTATTTTATGTAGATATGAAACATCACACAAAATTTGCTTCATCCAAGGTACTGAGATGTGATTCTACTGTGTTGGAAATTCAGCTCAAGCATGTGTGTGTGTGTGTGTGTGTGTGTGTGTGTATTCTCTCTTACACAAACACACACGCACAAACACACACACACACTCTAAATCTATGCTGGTTCCAAGAAAATAAATCACTAGTAATGACAGCTGCAGCAGCAACAAGAAAGAATGGAAAACATCAGATTTGTTCATACTCTGGTGAATATATGAGAAGCAATCTAAAGTGTCTGCTTTTCCTGAAATCAATTTCCATAGCAAAGGATCCTGTGGTTTGCAAGGCCCTGAAGTTCCATTATCACATTCTCTCCAGCAGGTCAGGCACAGAACCAAATTCTTCTCCTGCTGAATTCTATAAAGTATTGCCATTGACATCACTGGGATTAAGAACTGGACAATTGTCACCTCCCTTTGCATAAATCCAGCTACAGGTCTGCACTGCCTAAAACAGACTCATGGATCATTTTGCTGTTTACTATACATGAACATATTTCTTATAAGAACCATGCACGCCAGGTTTAATACAGAGTCTTGCAAATCTAAGAAAACAAGAGAAGAAAACAGCAGAACTGTTATTATTTGACTTTTAATTATCAAGATTTCCTCATATTTAAATTCATTTAAATTCATTTAAAATTTATTAAAATTTAAATTTAAAATTTAAATTCATGTTGTAACTCTCACACTATGATATAATGCTACACCTAGTAAGATTACATTTAAGGTGCTGACACCTTTCTTGGCTAATTTCTTGGCTAATTGAGGGTGTATTACATACAATTCATATATACAATAGATGAAGAATAGCTACAATTAAAGATATATTGTGACCAAATCAATATTTATAGGTTTCAAGATTAAATATGACTGGTTGTTTGGATTACACTTAAAAATTCTCCTATACTTTTTATGGTGTTATTGCTATTACTACTACAACTATAATTCTTATTATTTATATTCTTTTTGGACAAAAGCCTCATTCTCTGGAAGACTAAACTGCATGTGATTTCATGTGCACTGTTTAAAAAGAAAAATGTGCTTAGAATGACCACTTTCTCCCTTTCTTTCTCATGGTGGTGGCAGAATCAGCTATGGCACGTGAGAAGAGAAGCCTATCTACCCCCCGGCCATATCAGTTTACTTGCCCAAATTCATGCCTATCAATTATTTAATTGCCCTTTCAATTGAAAGTAAACCATATATAGTAAATATAGTACAACTATTTAAAAAATGGCACTCTTAGGTTGTTTACATTTAGTGCACACCCTGCTTTCATTGTCTTTTGTCTCTGGCCCATGTTTATTAACACCACCAGTGGGATGGGCAAATGTACTGTTCAGTGGCATCAGTACCAAAGCATGTGGTACTTTGCCAAGGTAACCAGGAAAATGGAAAAGGCTAATACTTTTGGTGGCAACTTTTAGTATAACGTTTGGTCCCATCCTTTGCCAATATCCCCGTAAGAATCTCAAATAATATACAACAGTTCTGCTTGATTCATACTTTAGGAGAAAGAACATCCTACTCAACTTGGTGGAATATTTTGTAGCAATAATGTTTTACATAATAACTAATTTATATGTTTAAATACTGAAACCACTTACAAAGTCATTTCTATCAAAGCCTGGATGACAGAATGGATAATAAATTCTAAGTAATTTTTTTTTCTTTCATTCTATGCTATCATTACTTTTCAACTCAGCTTCATATGTGTATTTGATTTTTTTTTTTTTAAAAAAGAGCACTGTTTGGATATAGACTCTTACTTGGATGATATAATTCATTCAGCCAACCAAAAAATAACTTTTCACTTCTGTCTTAGAAAGCAAGTTATTAGGGATAATATAACTGCCAGATCTAATCATAGCCAAGGAATGCATTGCCCTCTTTTTATATCAACCTTGATTCAAAATAGAATTTCTTATTCAACCTCTCTTCTCAATTTCTTAGTTCATTTTAGTAACCTTTATTATGTGCCCACAGAACTGACTATTCCACACAGAAATAATTCATTATATGTAAAGACTGCAGTACAAGCTGTGCTCTGGCCAAAGCAGTTTTACCAGAGAATACTTAAAAAAAAAAAAAAAAGCCCTCTCCTTTCTGCCTCTCCTGTCTAAAGATTAAAACATGAATCTGTTTTTGCACCATAGCCACTAAATTATAAATGCAAGAATATTCATCATGCTATTTAACATCTACTTTATGCATTTCTTCATTCCCTTTGTGTCTATTTTGATCTTGATATTTAAATATTCAAAATCCTCAACAATTCTAAATGGATTTTTTCCCCTTTAATGCAGCAGATATATGCAGTTTAGCTTTATAAATTACTGGTTGAATGCATGTACAGAAATACAATAGCATCTAATGAAATAAGTGAACATTTACATTGCTAATGGTGATGACAGAAAATGGCAGTGGGTGATCTTTGGGTTGCTGTCTTCACTGTGATCAAAAAGGACCTGTTTAATATTCACAAGTATCTGAAGAAGGCTGGATATGTTACAATTGTCCCTCCACATTTGCTAGGATTAGGCATTCAGAACTTTCACAAAAGTGATAGGACTGCAAATACCAACGTGTGTGTGTGTGTGTGTGTCTGTGGGAAGGGGACTGAGGCATGGTGGGGAGAATGGACATCCAAGGTCCAAACCAGGTCAGGGCAAGGAGAGGGAAAAGGGACGGGTGGGCATAGTGGCCCTTTACTACTTCTCTCTTGCCCATCTCCTTCCTTGGGTGTGTGTGTGGCACATTGAGAGCGGGTGCTGAGAAATTGGGCTGTTAGCCATCCTTAGCTGTCCAGGCAGCGGCTGGCAGAGGAGGAAGAAGATCTGATCACAGCTGCCAAGAAGGAAACTTCCCCCAGAAATGAAGCACCTGAGGTGGGGAGACAGGGGTTGGAGAAACTCACAAATAATCAAATCTGTGACAGTCAAAGCCACAAATGTTGAGGGCCAACTGTATTTCACCATATTTCAAACCAACCAACTTCACTGAGGACAGTACAGGAGTGAACTACTGTGTGAAGAATCATGGGGGGGGACAATGCTTGCCATCCCTCTTTAGCCTATCCTCACATTTCAGTAGCGCAGAATAGAGGAACAGAACAGTGGAATAGAAGAACCACTAGTCTTGAAAATATCTCCTTATTAGAATAAAACCTGTTTCCAGATGGAGATGGCTAATCCTTGTATGATGTGTCAAGAGACAATATGTTTTAAGCAAACAAGATATTATAATATCTAATTATGTCTACTCAAACTGGAATCTAATTGCTTCTGGGTAATTATAAAAAAAATAAAATAAAATGACCTTTAGGGAAAGCTTAAGTAACTATACCTATCAATGGTATTAAGGCTACATTGCGATGTCATGGCAACACTAGTGGAAAAGATCTTTCTCCCCCATCGCTGACCCTGCAGTGTGGGGCACTGGCCAACAGCTTGTTCTAGAGGTTTTCCTGGTCCTACAGAACAGTTTTTGAGAGGGTACTCAAAAAACTACAATGTAGAGTGCTATCATCCCCTCTCAATTCTGCTGATAGTAGCTGGTGCATTAGTAGATATATCTCCTGAATCTTGGTCCACATCTATGTACATCTATTTTGATTTATTAAAATGAAGAAATAATTTGATTTATTAGAATGAACATTTTATTGCTGCTTTTCTGAATATTGTCTCTTGCCACTGTAAAATATTTCTTCTACAGTTTATTCCTAACATGAAGGCTTTAGTTTTCCTTGTAACCTGCTTTAAGATATAATCTCCACTGTTCTTCCCAAGTATGTCTGAAATAGGGCCCTTTTCGCACTGCATATGCCATGCGAAAGGGCCCCTTGAGCATCACATGAATGTGAGGAGTGGTCCACACGATGCACTCACAATCGCACAACGCTCCAGGGTCTGGCAGGTGCCACTCGCGCACTTTTTCATTTTCGGCTTTGAGCCAAAAATGGTGCGTGATTGCACATCGCTCCGGAGCCCTGTGCGCACTTGCCGTGCGTGCGGAGCTCCGGAACCGTGGTGCTCATGCTTCCTGCCCCAGCCCAGCCTGGGAAATTCCAAGGCTGCAATGTGGAAGGAAGAGGTGGGGCTCTTGTGCAAGTGGGTGGCAGCTGCAGAGCTGAAGGAACCAGGATGTGAGAGCCTCTCGCTGGAGGCTGCTTGCGCGATCCCCGCACCCCAGCTCCATGAAAAGGTGCGTTGCAGAAAGGGCCCAGGTTATGAATATTTCACCTCCTAGATTTCAGTTAATGACCCCAAAATCTAAATCTAAATCAGCTCGAATTTGTCCACTAAAGATTAAAGAAAGAATTAGTTTATCCCTACCTAAAAGCTGGGTTCTTTTTATTTAATGATAAATTGAAGAAAAACGCTCCATTTTTCAAGAGGCCTGGCTACTTTAAATTATTATTTTTTTCCCTACTCTGGATGGGTGGAGGTACACAGAGCATCTGTGTTAGAACAATAAGATTGTTGAAGCTTTAAATAAAGAAGCCATGACCATCCACATCTCCAGAGCCAAGTGAGCAAAGACACAGAACAGATCCTTCATTGGCCAGTTGTCTAGCATTTTTACAATTGGGATGTGTATTGACTAAATTGCCTGCCCAGCTTCATTCATCCTTCTTCCACACTCCAGCTGAGAGGTCCATGTGGCCTAACAATTCTTTTCTAGGAGATCCATGTGGGTGAGAAATGAGGCAAGGTATCTTATGATTTTTAAATATCTTGTAGTGAGATATCTTAGAGGAGGGATTAAATAGTTTGAACATTGCCACAGTTTCAGTATGTCAATGTATCAAATAATCTATGTTAGAGCAAACTATCATGCAATGAAAACAGCATTTTTGAAGGATGTGTTTTAGCTGTTTTAAGGTAATTTCAATTAACATATCTCACTGAAAGCCAATAAAAATTACACCATGCCCTCTGCATACTTCAAACCTTACAAAGCTTGGACCAGTCCTTGCATTAATGAAGCCTACTAACGGGCACATAAAAGATATATTCTTTGGCTTACTGTGGTGCAGAAATGTTACCAGAGAGAAACAATATATGATATTCACATGTGGAAATTCAAAATATTTTATCTGTAAGTTTCTGTATTGGAAGATCACCAGTTTTCAACTTATATTAAAGCCTAGTATTTCTTACTAGTAAATTAGGAAGCATTCCAAAGGTAGGTTGCAGTTCATAAAATATGAGATATCTTGAAACTAGAGACTCCAAATCCTTCTTCAACTTTCTGAGCTATCGGGCATGACTGAACCTAAACTTAAATTTCAGGAAAATTCTGCACAAATTTTGAATTAAACCCAGAACAACTCAAATCCCAAATTACATCTGTCTGAAAACACCACCTAGTTACATGCTGTAAGGAATGAAGATAAGCATAATGCACAGATGTCAATTATAAAATCCTATTTTAAAATCACAGACAAGGTTCTGAAAAATACGAGATTTGAGATTTTACTTATATTGTTTCTTTTCTTTGTCTAATTAAATCAACCATTATGTCTGCTAGTCATCAAATTTTGTGTAGCTTATACTCTTCTGTATCTATGTCAAAAAAAAAAAGCTAGATTCCTGTGATTAAACGCAGAATACAAGTGATTAACCAAACTCATGCTTCAGAGGGATTTTATATGGACAATATTTCAGTCTGTCTAATTTCCTGCATACCATAATATTAGGACACATTTTCTAATCAGAGTTAGCATAGTTGACTTGACTAGTATTGAATCCTCAGTTAGATGGATCTTGCTCTGACCCAGCTAAAGCTCCTATATGCTCATGCAGTTTATTGCACAAAAACCTTAGAAACACGATAGATTTGACAATAAATGAAGAAACTTGGATCTTATCTAACTCTACTAGGTAACTAGGACAAAGCTACGCTGAACTTCAAGTGCTTACGATTTTCCATACTTTTCTTTCCGAGTAAACCACAGTTCTATGTTATGTCTAAACAGAGAACACTCTGGTTTGTTCTAATCTAAAAGCTGGTATGGAGGCATAGGCCCTTTCTGTGCCACCCTCCCAACCCACCATAGGGATGGGAGAAGGACAGGACAGCAACGAAGCTTAGGTACGATGTCATCATGGTCCCATCCTTCCCCTGTCCTTAGGCAGTGTGATCATGCAGCAAATAATTGACAGGTTTTCCCTGTGAATGACTGGTAAGCTTTTGATGGTCTCCATGGAGTGAGACCAGAGTGTTGTGTTTGATTGGTGCTAAGTCCCAAATCAAGAGACGTGATAGGGGACAAGGAGACAGTGAATCAGTTCACCCCCTATACGTGTCATTCGGTGCTTGATGCTGAAAGGGAAAAGTCGTTGTCCTTGGATCATCAATCAGCCTCAGTGATTTGTGGTTTAAGAGGTTCGGCTGGTATCTTGCTAAGTTGTTTTTTGGATAAGTGTGTTTGTGTGTGTGTGTGGTCCACATGTGCATTTTGAACGGGTGTCTGGTTGTTAGTTTAGGCTACCCAGGGTGGTCCTGGCTACAGGAACATTAACATTCCTTCCCCTATCCCTCCTTTGAATTTTGAGGTTACCCTCCCCTGCAGCAACATTTGTCACCTGAGTAGGTAAGTATTCATTTCAGAACAAATCCAGGCTTTACCCAAATTTGGTATTGTACAAAATGCATCAAATGAAACATAAGTTGTACTTTCTTTTTCTTTTTTAAAAAGATCACATTTAATATTCAGCATTCAGTTGTTAGACTTTAAATAGCTTTGGAAATTACGTAGTAGCTAATGTGGAGCTGCCTGAGACAGAGTGATATGGCTGGCTGTAGCAGCCAGATGGCTATCATTTCTGTTGATATTTAATGTGAATCCATACACAATACCCAGAATACTCCAACTGTTAAATGGGATTTATTCTCAGGTGAGCCTTGGATATTGTTCATATCTACAGGCACAGCAATTACTGGCTAGAAGAGGTAGAGACACGTTGAAATGTAAATCCCTCCAAGTCCTTTCTAGTTATTCAGTGAAGTTTAACTATGGAACTCAGCCTAGATGTTCTGGACAAACTGTTTATACACTCTGCATCTAACTTCATGAAAGTCCTCCATTCACTGTGTTTAAGAGTCCTGATAATGTTAAAAATTCCTGGCATGAAAATATCTCAACTATTTGCAGAGTCCCAGTTCTTAGTCTAACTTCCTAGACTCTTCCAGGTCTAGGAAGGAACACTCCAGTATAATAACTAACCAGTTATACTGGTTCTACTGCATTTTATTCTATTACATGTTATTCTGTATTTTTATGTCATTGTGTTTTTGCATTGTATTTTAATCTTTTTTTAAAAAAAAGTATTCCTGAACTTTTTAACTAAAGTGTGACATGAATTTTAAGATTATTTTAAAGACATACATACACACTTAAATACATTTAGAGAGCCACTGTGGTGTAGTGGACTGAGCACTGGACTACAACCCTGGATACCAGGGTTTGATTGCCTTAGGACCACCATAAGTTGGAAAGAACTTGAAGGCATATAACAACAACAGCAACATTTTTACTTGCACATACAAATATTACACTTTCAATTCTCTCTATGAAACGATAATATTTCTGAGAATGCTTTGGTTTTTTTCCTCAGATGTTTAGATTCAGAAGGTCTCTTCTTTACATAAAGCCAATTCACACACCAGTCAAAACAAAATCCCCTTGGTATGGTGGGATGCTGGAGCTCATAGATAAGAATCCATTTGCTATAATTCAAACTTACATTTTGCATGTCTCTTAAAATATATATCCAATTAAATGTTATTAAATTGTTTGTTACAATGAGACACGATGCACGCGTTCTGATAATAACTGAACATTTCTATAATGAATGAATCACTAAATGGAGCACATTTCATGCTGGAATTTATATTGGCTTAATACAGTCCCCATATTCAGAATCAAGTTGGATTTTATTTCAAGATTTGCCAGTAACTATAGAAAAAGGCAGTGTCTCAAGTGTGTTAGAATTAGCGACTTGAAATATCTTTGACTCTTTCTCAATAATATACTTTAAATCATGGGTTTTACACATGCATAATTAAGTTAGAATGAGTGGAGTTTTAAAGAGAATAAAATCTGTAAACTTGGTATTCAGGCAGCCACTTCTGTAACAGAGAGGTAACTGATATGTGAACAATTTACAGATATCAAATGTATAATTCCTTACCGCAACCATGTAACGCAGTGGACTGTATGTTTTAAAGCCTTTTTAGATAGGAACATTACTTTGGCTTCAAAATAAAACACAAGACAGATTAAGCATGACAACAGTCTGTGCTCACAGAAAAGCTTGGACAGCATAACATTTATAAATCAAGTCAAGTGATACACATAAATTTTATTATCAGATGCTATAAAATTAATTACAATGTTTGTGCTTAGCAAGACTATGTCATAAGAGCTTATTTCAGAAGAGCCAAAGAGAAACCCAGTGATGTAGATAATTTTAAATTCAAAGGAAGCTTCTTCTCTGGTCCTTAGCATTATAAATATGATCTCTTATGGTTTATAAAGGACCACCTCTTCGTACTGACTAAGGCAACAACAAAAAAACCCCATTAAATTAATTAGAACTGAAACTGTAAATTGAGTCTGTAAATCTCTGTTGATGGGTGCTAAAGATGATGCTAGTAGAATTCATATTCATTTGACCATAGTGATTCACTTTTTGGTCCCTCTTAGTTGAATGAAGCAAGTTATACTATAAGAGCAGCCAAACTCTTGGGGGAAAATACTGTTAGTCAAAAGCTCACCAAATTAAAGAAAAATGATTCCAATGCTGATATGCAACAAATAAGGTGCACAACAGGAATAACAGAAAGAAACTTGTATTATGCACTGGTTTATTTCTGAACCAACACCAAAATCTATATGGGCTGTATACCATTTGTTCTTTTTAAAGTTTTGTCCAAATTACTTTTCTGTCACGGAGCACATTTTTATAGATGGTAGTGGTTCCATTTTGCAAAGATATAACCAGCATTTTAAAATAATGCAATCCCAATACAAAGTTCCATGAGCTTGCACAGTCCATGCAATGTCAAAAACAATTGTCAATGCACAGCGAAAATCTGCAACTTTCCCAAATATGGCACTGCTTTGAAATTGCATTTCATTACTTTGGGTAGAAATATTATAAGGGTTTAAAGCACAGCTTTGCAGCTTTGGTAGGTTGGGGCAAGTTTCTGCTTATGGGAAAAAAACTGCCAAAAAAATCCTATTAAAATCCTCAAACCAGATGTGACAGGAATTCTATTTCTGGTTTTAAAAAAAATTGTGGGGGTATTCTACATGGAATGGTGTAGGAGCCTAGGACCTATTTAATAGTGAATCGCCACTTCTGCAAGATTCCAGGAGAAGCAACCCACCTCTTCTTAAAGCACTTGAGGGGCGGGATGGGGGGCAGAAAATCTATCTTGGAGATATGTACTTTGCTCATTTCTGGTTTAAAGAAATATTTAACCATAGTATGGAATGGAGAGGTATGTTAATGTCCCTTAATGGAAACTGGTGGCCGAGACATAGTCAGACCACTTAGTATTCTGTGTGGGAAAAAACCACTAGAGGCAGAAAAGGTGAGCCAGCACCATAGCTTTGAAACATTATTTTCTAGACTACAATTCCCATGAACAGTGAGTTGGCATGGTCTTTGAAAATGATGGATTCAAATAGAAGTCTGTTTCATGGGCACATAAAAGTTGTGGAAAATTGGAGGACAATTTTTTGTACAGCATTAGCTCTTCCACATTTTTGGAGATGGACTCAATACTGCCTTTCCTCATACCTCTTACAGAACTTCAAGGGGAAGAGAGGAACAGCAAGAGGGGAAAATATCAGATATTTGAGTCCCGGCCTCAGGAGGCCTGCAAAGCGGAAAAATACACACTATGCACAAACTTTGGTTTCTCAGCAGATCAATGTGTGCTATAATTGTCTGTTATTAAATCTCAGCCTATACAAGTCTGCTATAAACACCTGCATTTATTCATATAATTTAGACTTTTCCAAGTTAAACAGATACCTTGAGAACAGAATTACTAGGCTCCATTTCACACTTGCAAATAGGATAGACAATCTGGGAAAACTATTTGCAAGTAGCTACACTTCTGGTTACCTATACTGCTGCTGCTGCTGCTCCTATGATTGTCATTGTTGTTGCTGCTGCTACTGTTTTTACTTGATTTATATCCTGCATTTTTCCCCACAAGTGAGACTCAAATTAGCTTACAATTTAAAACAAGTACAATACATGCAAAAGGTGAACATTAATATAGAATTAAACTTTCTACTATATTAAAGCAATTTTTAAAAATACACTTTAAAATAGATGAAGCAATAAATATAGTTCCACTTAAAGCAACACAGTACCCTCTTTAAATCCTGTTCTTTAAAAACCTTCTTTTTAAAAAGCCTGTTGGAATAAAAAAGTGAAGAAGGATAGTAAGGATAGTAAGGCCACCTTGGGAAGGGAGTTTACACCTCTGAGATAACAGTGCATTGCATACTACTGTCTAAGGCTATTTTCGCCCTACACTGTTACGATGCTATTATTCCACTTTCAACATCCTGTGGAATTCTGGAATTTGTAGTTTGCTGAGGCCAAAGAGCAATCTGGTTGAGAATTCTAAATGGCTGTCCCAAAACTGCAAACCCCAGGATTCCATAGGAAGTTGAAAGTCAAATAACAGCACTATAACACTGTAAGGCAGAGATGGCCTCACTCTTTGAAATATCCTACTGGTTATAAGTGTACATTTTCAAGAGAGCAATGTTGCCCATAGTCATTATTCAGTGATATCTTAAATGTAAATCTCAACTATATTATGTAACGAAGCAGCAAAAATACCGGCAGATGCTATGAATCAGTGAGAGGAAACAAGAAGTATAATTCTTTGTTCATTTTCTTCTTGAAAGAAAAAAAAAAGTAATTTTAGCAATTTACTTCTCACAGCAATTTACTCCTCCTTATGTGGTGTTCCAAAATTATTCACAATTTGAGACTTCTTTTGCACAAAATTCACATGTTTGTTTTGCTCAGGAAACAGTATTTTATCTTCTGAACATAACAATTATTGTGAATTTTGCACAGAATATGTCCCAAACTGAAAAGATTGTCATCAGTCCAGGATTCTGCTTGTCAGAGTATCTTGACACTTAAGAAACAAGTTCTTTGAACATAATTTGAATGTCTTTGAATATTCTTCCCATCTCTGGAGAAAGTGAGTGGAAGGAGGGGGGATATCCAGCTAAAACTCCTTAGATTGGATTGAGACCCCAAAACAACAATTTGAACTGGTTCAAATATTCTTATGTTGCAAAATGGGTAACATCATAAACGAGTGCAAAATGGGTAACACCATAAAACAGGTAACTTTTATCTATACATTCTTTACTATTTCAATAGATCAATAAATGAATAATGAATAATCGGCAGAAAAGAGAACCCAGCCCCAGGTGAAAATATATTTGTTTGTTTTACATGTAGTTGTTAAAATGGAACAGACACCATAAAACACTAAACTCTACAAGCTTTTAGCTTTGCTGTCACATCTCAGTGCACTTAATATCCTTCTGTCATAGTATTTATGACTTCAGAAAGAAACGGGTTATTTCCTATTATCTCTTTAATAAATAGGTAAATCAGCACATATTGCAGAACTACAATTTGTTAATGAGACAGCCTAAAAATTGTCATGGTCTCTAGCTTCAGATGCTTGCACAGCATCTAACCCTTAGAGCGCAATACTGAAGAGTAATTGCATTTTCTGAAATGAATTATACAAACCAGCTGAAAAATTCTCTGACAAGAATAACAAATAATGTGTTTTCCATGTGGGCTCTGAATAGGAAATTGTTGATTCTGCTTGCCTGCTATAATTACTCAAGGGTAGCCTTCTAGATATTGCACTATGACGCCCATCACTCCAAGCCAGTATGACCAAAAACTAGGTTTGACTGGGATTGCAGTCCAACAGGTTTCTCACCCCTGCTACAGGGGCTTTTGATATTTTTGTGTTTTATTTCCCATTATATGATTTTATTTGTTCTGGGCTTGGTTTTGGAGAGGAAAACAGTGCCCTGTCTATCATAATTAATGTATATCTATCATAATTAATATCTATCATAATGTCAATCTATCATAATTAATGTCATCATAACAACAAAAGGGGTGATGCAAGGGTGGGGAACCTACCCAGATGTTGTTGAATTATAGCTCCCACCATCCTCAACCATTTGGTATGCTGGAATTGAAGTCCAAGAGCCTCTGGAAAGTCACAGATGTTTTCCAGTCCTGGTATAATGTTTTCTGCTATAGAATTTCTACATTTACAATTCTGGATCTTAGGTGTAACACAGATAAAATACAGCTGAATTAACTCATTTAATTGCCACATTATAGTGCAAAACACAGCTAGAAGGTTTGATCAGAAAGTTGTATACTAATATCCTACAAATGCATGAGACCAGAAATTACAAGTCACAAATAAATAATTATTTGTATCTTACCCAATAACTATGTCACTGTAATGTGAAAAAGTCTTCCTGCTGTTATGTGTCTTCAAGTCGATTCTGATCCTATTCAGAAGAGGTTTGCTATTGCCTTTTTCAGAGAAGGTATGACTTGCCCAGGGTTGTCCAGTGGGTTTTCATGGCTGTTTTCTACAACAGGCCAGAAGCAAGTAGCAATCAGATTCTGGCATAGCATGTCCTGGTTGCTGCCCTCTCTGAGATCAAAGGGATTCCTATGAATCACATTTTTCTTGGCATATTCAAATTACTCTAGAGTGCTATCCTATTTAGTCACATTAAGGAAATAAATCGTATGCAATAAATAGAGAAGCCATAGGAAACTTAAACAAGTGCCATTAGGGGTCAATTAACAATGGATATAATTTCTGGGTTAGTCTTTTTAAAGTGAGATTTCATTATGCAGGTATATTTCTACCGTGTAGTACAACAGTTTTGTTCCAGACTGTAGAACATGTTCTACAACATGTTCTAGACTGGAAAAAATATAATTCACTCCACTCACCCTAAAACTATTTCAATTCACAGCATAACATACTTTAGTTTCAGGCTTCGTGTTCTATGGCATGTATCTTGAATTATTATTAAGAATGTAAAATAATTTTTCTCTACTATTAAATAAGATGTTATTTCCCAAATGTAAGCAGATGACAGAAGGCTTAATACATAATGTTCTCTGAACTTTTACTAGTACACTGCTGCTATTATTTCAGCTATGGTTTCCTCCTCAGCAGATGCTGCCTTGTTTTCAGTGTTCGTTCTGTAGGATTTCTTTATCAGAAAGAACAGCTTTTCAAAAAGACTTTCATCATACTGTAAAACGGTCAAAACAAAAATTCTAATGTTAGCTTATTGGATGCAGAAGAGTATGCTAAATTTTAAAGTAATAACCCAGTTTACAATTACTTAATGTTCTTGGACAAAGGAAGATCCCCGACCCATGTAAAATTGCTTGTCTTTCATCATGTGGGTCCAATGACGGTTAAGCTTTGTAGTTGAAGATAAATAGAGAATCAGTAAATCATGAACAATACATGTTTTGGTACTGTATGAATGTCTGGTTAGCAGCTGCTCCATCTGTGAAATAATTCTCTTAAAAGTAAGTGCCTAGGAGAAAATACATATCATTTCTAAATCAATCATAAGAACCAAAACAAAGATGATTATGAGTCAGATATTGTTGCCTCGAAATATACTGTTCTTTTATAAATATGCATTTTTTTCAGCTACTCAACAACAACAACAGCAACATACAAATAGATCTATAGCCTAGTGGCAGACTACAAAGGTTCAAGGTTTAATCCTAAGGCAAAGCTAGGGAAGACTCCTGCTTGAAACCTTGGAGAACTGCCTCCCATCTTTGCGGACTAAAGTCACATAAATGAATAAATATCCTGACCTATCATGAGGTAACTTCTTATTGTTACACATGTGTCTGTCTTAATATTGAAGTTTGGGCTTCAAAATGTACTCAGTGTTCTGTTTCCTTAGAAAAAAAGGTGGCCAACAGTTGTAGGTTAGGGGGTTACAAGACTCCCAAAGGGCCTTTTAGGGCCACACCACCGCTGTACCTCAGTCCCCTCAGTCACCACCTCAAATGCTCCTAGCACAGTTTCATCACATTTTTGCTCTCTCAAGGCCCTTCTGCCCTCCTTGGAAGTGGGTATCATTCATTGAAACACCTCAGACAGCAAAATGCCTTGGAACTGTCAAATTGCGTCCTAATACAAAAGAAGCATAGGGTGGGAAGCTGCCTCATATTTCAAGATAACTTGTTTGGCTTTAATACTACAGATTTGGCCTTGAAGGAGTACGTTTTTCCACTACAGGCAGAAAATGGTTGGGCTGCCTCATTTAGAATTTTGTCTAAATTGCCTTCTAACACAGCAGCCTTAAGTAGGAACAATTCTGGAGTTGACCAGTATCCTGCCAATATTAATAGAAAGTCTGCTAGCCACTAAAAATCATGAGAATTTCACCAGTTGTGGTTGATCCAGTAACTGTTATTTCTATGAGCAGAGATGTATATCTCACCATGAAAGAGAGAGCCTTCATCTGCTTTCTAATTTGTGAAGCTTCCTGTTTAATAAAGAAAGTATAAAAATACCATCCATTATATGTTATCAGGCTCACTCAATTCTCTTCAGAAGTTGTTTTTAAAAAGACAATTATATTAATGCCGCTGATTACAGTGTATCTAATACTGTAACATTAAAACATAATGAGTCTGTTTTTATGATTTGAATTATTGACTTGCCCAAACATTTCTGTCTACCATCTGGTGTTGCACCTTTGTCTTCATATTTGTTCATGTTCATCATCACCATTGTTATCTTCGTCTTATATAGATTTAGTTTATTGATTGATATAAAGAAAAATTCTCAGCTGAATTCTGAAAAGCATCAAGCAAGTTCAAAATCTTCTTTAACTCTCAAAATCACAGAGCGTCTCAAAGTGAATATGTTTTGTTTTAACTAAAAATTCCATAGATAGATTGTTCCATAGATAGCAAGCAATCAACTGATAGTTCACATTTGCCCAATTTGACAGCAAAGAAATGTCAGGGTGGTTTTTGATAGCATGCTATACCCTTAGGTGTTTGAATGAGAAAGCAGACAGACAATGCCAGAAAGGCTTAGGGGACGGGTGGGAGTGCGTTGTCAGAATTATGAATAAATTACTTGTGCAAGCAAGCTGTTTTTGACTTGTCTCAAATATTAGCACAAAATATGAAGCTAGTATGGAAGATCTAGTAAAACCTGTGATCCTGGAACAAAATGTGTATGCCACAGCCAATTCAAATGGCTTCAGACTTTCTCCCTTATAAACTGAGGATGTCTTAATTTTGCAACTGTTATGCCAGAAGACACAACATAGTTGTGCCCCCAAATGAACAAAGTTTTGTTAATCTATCTAAATGAAACTGAAATCCATGGTTAAATTAATTTATTATATATTAAAAATAGAATATAAATCAACCAACTTATCCATCTAGGACGATATACATACAGCATCAGAGATTTCATATCCATATCTGATCTGGAAAAGGAATTACTTATTTCCTGAACAGAAAATCCCAATGCAGAATCTGGACAAGGTATACACTTCCTCTTTGATCAAATTGCTGGTTTAAAGAGAGTGAAGTAAATCTAGCCTTTTTATCATTCTTCTGCATCCTGAACTGACTGGGATGATGACAAACAGCACCTTAAAGGCACCAGATCTTGTCTGGTCTTAGAAGTTTAGTGGGGTCAATCCTGGTTAGTATTTTGATGGGAGACCACCAATAAATACCAGCTGCTGTAGGCTACACTTTGGGAGAAGAAATTGGCCAAACCACTCCTAAGTATTCCTTGCCTAAGAAAACTCTATGAAATTAATAGGGTCCCCATGGTTGACAGGTGACTTGAAGGTGCGCACACACACACACACACACACACACACGCACAAAGTCCTGGCTCTTAAACTTGGCTTTTCAGTCCAAGGATATGTGAATGCAACCCAATTTATTATAGAAAATTCTGTGGTAAGGAAAAAAGCCAAGAACAGAGATCAGTTTCTAGATGAAAGAAAAAAATACCATTTACTTTAACTACTATGAATCACCTCCTTTATTAAAATGTTTACAACTTGAGTCCTGCAGTATATTAATGGGGAGAATCACAAACCCATTACAGTTGCATTTTCACAAGAATGATGCTCCTGTTTAAATGTTTTGGTTCACATCAGTGAGCAGATAAAATTCTTTTCTTAAAGCCAATGTAAGTGCTTTCTTCTCATTTTGTGATGGGCAACGTATCTCCCATTTCTCAGTATAAAAGCCATGATGCAGTTGCAATACACCATAGCAAAATGCATCAACTTTATTCCTAAACCATTTTAGTGCAAACTTGTGGTGCCTGTCCGCAACTGATAAAGGCAGCTCAAGGAAATGTTAGCTAGCTGGTTGCAGACTGTATAGACTGAGATTACAAAAATTGATTGTCCCATCTCTGTGTCACTCTTAGTACAGAGATCAGATCAAAATAATAAAATGCAACATAAATGAACACCTTTTCCCCTTTAAAGTCAAACCTGCAGACATGGAGTAATTAATTGCTGTTGGCTAAAAGAAGTAAATTCACTTGGTACAAATTCATAAATCAGCAGCAGAATACAGAAATTCTTTAGCGGGTAAGCTCTTATATGGCTAGTAATGAATAATTTTCATTTACAAAATTATTTGTAGGACGAAAACCACTAGCTATAAATAGTGCTGAGCCAAAATTCCTTGCCTTTGGTTGTTCATGTTTGGCCTATAAAGATGGAGACAATTGGAAGGAGGTGACATTTTCATAATTGGTGAAATCTGGGTTGAACCTACCAGTTGGCAATGAGGCAGCAGAGGGTTTTTAACAGTTTCCTGAATCAAAATTAGTTTTGCCACCACTTTGAGCAGTGGTTTTTTTCCCATTATGACCCTTAATGGCCCTACACAGATGGTCCTGGATTATAATATTCCCACAGGGGACTATGGGGTTTCTTTTAAAAGATGTCTGCCCACACTAACACACAGTTATTGTATGCCTTCAAGTCATTTCTAACTTACGACAACCCTAAGGTAAACGTATCACAGGGTTTTCTGGGGCTGAGAGTGTTTGATACACCCAATGGGTTTCCACACCCTTGCAGGGAATCTAACCCTTGTCTTCAGGGTCATAGTCCAACACTCAAATCAAACCATGCTGGTTTTCTACACCATGTAAAAGCTATTATAAACCAGTAAGAATAAGAAATGAACGAACATAAATACAACAGGCTTTACTCAATCAAACACTTGGTCCACATTGCCAGGCTATTACAAAAACTGAAATCCATCCATGAGAAAAAGACCAAATAGTAAACTGGATCTCCCAGTCGCTTAAAGTGGAAGTGGTGTCATTAACTCGGAGCGGGTGCAAGCAATATTGTCCAGAAAGTACTTAGATAACATTGGGCTATAGGGAAGTCATAAGTTATTGCCTACTATTCCCATTCTAACACAATAATAGCTCCTCTCCATCATTTGTAGAACTCACTCTCGACAAAAGCCATACCCAGTGTTTGGCTGTTACATTCACACCTGCACATCCCAGAGATGCCAAAAATAGAGGTCAAATAATTTGGCCAAACATAGGTTTACACGGTTTCTGAAAATGATACAACAAACATATAAGCAGGGCTAGTGTAGTTAGCCTTATGTTGCAGACAGAGAGCTTTTATGACATCACTGGCAAATTGCACATAAAATAGATATTGGTGGTGAACTGAGAATTCTAACCACATGGCAGAAATTTAAAGTGGTTGCTTTTTGATTCTCTTTGAAATCTGGCCTGTATTATGGGACACAGCATCTTTTCTCTGTCTTAATGTCTATTAGAGTCAAGCACATGTGCTCTTGAGATGCTATCACTCTCTTTGACGCAGTCTCTGCCTCCATGTTTACTCTTCATTCAACATATAGTAGTTTAAATGGAACAAACAACCAAGGTTGTTTTTACATTTTAATACAAGAAAAATAAATTTTGAAAGGTTTATGGTTAAACACAATGTCTGCTGCACTCTTGCCAGAATGTATATTTTCCCCATCACAAGAGTGTAGCAGGAAAATGAATTGCTGTCTCTTCAGCCAAAGGATTATTAAAATCCCACTATTAATTTTAAAATGTAACTCCTGCTTGACTACTTCAGTCTTGTGTTCTGCAGCCTTTAGCAGATCTCATCATGCATCCTTCTATTCAAACTGAGAGGTAACAGCTATTCTCTTGGGTAATTGCTTCAATAATATCACCCTTCCACCCTATCTTTTCTACCATATGTAATATAAAATTCACATTCAAGGCTTCTCACAAGGTTATTCTCAACCTACCTATCATCTTTAGACAGTATTAAGATGCCAGCTCTTGTCTTAGCTCTGCCAATGATACCAGTTTTACATCACTCATGTGTAACAAGTTTTTATGAACTCTTGTCTACCTCACATCACAGCGTGAAATGAGACAACCATATATCATGTAGTGGTGACTGTAAATGTTCCTATGATCGGTTTAACCACGTGAGGAACCACATATGAGTAGACACTTGCCAAGGGCTGGGATACATGGAGTGTTACCATCCCGCTTACTTTTCTGTGCTTGGCTTCCTGCATTGCTAATAAATAATGGGCTTGTGTTTGAATGGGAAAAACTTTCATGTTGTATCTCCTATTTTCTTTTCTTTTTTTTCAAAAAATCACATTCACTATGATACCTTTAAAAGAAGAACAGCTTAGGCAGGTAGTGTAATATTACAACGGACCAGCAATGGATTGAAACCACTTTTGCCTGCATGAGTCAAGACTGGAGACACTTTCAGCTATAAAAGAATTCTGAACTTCCACAGAATGTTCTGAGCACATCTAATACTATATATAGAAATGCAGAAACTAGGCTACATAACATATCCCTAGATCTGGAACAAGTTACCAAAACCTATATACACATGGCCTTCGTTCTGCCATATAACAGTTGAGCCCTGGTTGGATTATTTCACAGGGTAAAAGGAAATCTGCATAAATAAAGTATACAACCATTTTTGAAAGTGTTAAAATCAAGGCAATAGAGAGATAGGGAGAATTTTTAGTATTGTGCTTATAGCTGTTAAAAGGTTGTTTTCTTCCCCCCTAATTATAACTGAATATTTTGTGTTCCAATTTTGGGAAAAGATGAAGTATAAATGAATTGATGGTGGTGGTGATGGTGGTGGTGATGACGATGTGTTGCTGGTGTTTTGTTTGTTTGTTTTTAGTTTACAGGAATCTGCACATAGTCTTTGGGAAGTCAGGGTAGATTACTAAAAAAGTGTATCTTTCATAATGGCCATATTATTTCAGCAAACATTGTCATAGCAATATTTTCAAAGTATGCAATAGAAAACACTATCAGCTTCCCCAAAGCATTTGTCTTTTCACATCTAGCCATGTCTGTTTAAAACTAGGTCTGTCAAGTCCAGTCCCAGGTAAACTAGAACATATGTTTTTGGTTTATTTGTTCAAGGCAAGTGTGCATATTTCTTAACCATATTCCTTAATTTGGTTTGGATTAGGCTATCTAAATTGTACAGTTTGCATTAGTGCTATTCAGAGTCTCACTCATGATGCATTCATAATTATGCGAGGGGCAGAGTGAAACTATTCTCATTGGCTGTGCCCTATCAATCATATCTCCATTGTTCAACTCCATCACCTACCATGCCTTAGAAAGGTAACTTTTTCATATTACAGGAATTTGAATAGGGCCTATGCGTATAGCTGACAGCACTTCATTTTATGGCCTTACAAACTGTCTGTACTGTGGTGCGAGAAGCTCAGACCACATCTAGAAGATACCCATCTAGAAACTTATTCTATAATATGTTCCTCATACACAAAATGCTTTGATGCCTGTGTAACAAACCAAATGTCTAATACAACATTTTTAATCACATTCCACTTTTAAGAGGAGTTCAAATCAAGTATTAAAAATCCAGGGGTTTTAGTGGGTGAGACAGTTAAATGTTCTCAGGACAAGCTACACAAGCCTGATGAAATATTGAGATCCTGTATAAGTGCATCATGCATGAAGGAAAAGTATATAGAGACCATTTTTATGATTATGGCCACATCTTTTCCCCATCAGTTTCTTTTTTAAAAAAAATTGAAATATTTTCTGTCTCAGAAGGAAAATAATAATCCCATATTTGTAGGCAACTGTTTATACCAACATCAATTACACATCAATTAGTAATGCTTGCAATGTGGATGAGCTTCCCCTTTCAGATGACCATTTGTACGTTCATTGGCAGTACACACAGAAGGCAGACAAACACATGTATATCTCATAGCTGGCAAGAGGCAAGATTTTAGCTAACTAAGTTTAACACAGTCTTGTGGCACCTTAAAGACTAACAAGTTTTATGGGATAAGTTTTTGTGGATGGTAACCCACTTCATTAGTTGCTTCATCAGCTGCATCTGATGAAGCAGTCAACAGCCAATTAAAGGTTTTCACAACAAAACATATAAGGTATTTAAGATTCTACAATACAATGCAATACTGTTTGTTATTTTTATTGCAACAGATTAACATGGCTAAACTCTTGCTAATATTTGTTACAAAAAATTACAGCATATTTAATCATTCACATATGTTCAATAAAGGTCTTTCTACTGTAGGTAAATAGTTGAGTCAATAATCTGCCTACTAAAAGCAACCAAACAAACTATATTGTTATTCTGTCTAAGGAGCTGCAGATACAGAAAACTCAACATATTTTCCAGGGCTGTCTCAGGGAAACAGTCACCTAATTGTGAAACCTGTTGAGGTTGCATCTATAACTGTATCATTGGAGTTTTCATTTGTAGGCAGATTGGTTCAAAACAATACATATAGATTTTGATCATCTTGTCACTTGGCTGGGTATAAATTAGGCATTACTCTGCATAGATTAAGGCATTTACGGGAATACTCTCCTAGATAAGAAAAAAAAAAAGGTAATAAGGCAAGAAAGTTTGCTGTTAAATTATAAATAAGATGAGCATTTTTGCTTATGCTTGTGAAATGCTGCACATGTCAACAAGATATCAGATAAATATTGGATTTGTAGAGGTTATTTTATATTTCACTGTGATGCATAATACACTTCACTTTTCCAGCCAAATGTATATCCAGTAAGAATATTTCAGCCTCTGATTATTATGGTTTTTCAGGATTTTTGTTACACTTCCTCCCATTTCTAACCCCAAGCAATGTGATACCAAATTCATTTCAGATTCTTGGATTTTTTTTCTTGTCATTAAGTCTAAGTTTAACCTTCATTCCATTTAATCCCACTACAAAAAAAAAATCACCCTTAAAATAATAGGCATAAAATAATACGCTAGCTGTCATTATTGTACTTGACGACTTATACTGTTAGCGCTATGGTATAATATTTTGATGGCCCTTTCCGCACCAGGCAATTAGAACGGGGCGGTGCGTCCTCTCACAGAGGTCGTCTGCAACTTGGAGCAGACTAGGAGCGGACTACTTACCGGAGATCTGCACCTCAGTCCACTCCAAAATGACCCCAAGTGGTCCTCCAGCATATTTTCGAAAGACTGCAAAAAACAGGTCTTTATTTTCCTGGAATGCGCCATTGCGTTCCTGCTCCCTTGTGCAGATTTGCAGGCTCACACCAATGCGAGCCTGCGATCTGCAGAGGGCGGGCTTTAGGTGTGGTGAGTTTCAGCAGTTGGTTGGGACCCATGACCAACTGGAAGCCACCATTTTGGAAGCCAGAACCGCCATTTTGGAAGCCAGAAGCCGCCATTTTGGAAGCCCGAGCAGTGAGGATCTACAGACCTCGCACTGCTCCGATTCGTCCTGGACCAAGGAGAAGCCCTGCGGAAGGGCTTCAGGGACAATCCGCGTTGCTTCAGACCCCAGAAGAAGTGGTAGGTAACGGCACAGAGTGATTCCCTCACCTCGTGCGGAAAGGGCCAATGTCTTCAGCATCATTTATTTTTATTCATAACGATGCAACTTCCAGAACACCAGATTCCATCTATTTCTAATAAAAAAGGAGGAAAAATGAGATATCTACTATCAAAATGCAGGTGTATATAAGAAAATGATTGTTCAGGAGGCAGTTACACTCTACACTCCAGGTTATTTCTGTTTTCCTTCTGCAGACAGCACAAACTCTTTGCCTTTACCTTTGAAGTTCTCCATTGACATATTCTGCCCAGTCTTTTTCTCAATATTATTACTGTATTTTTGTCGTCAGCTTTTGATCTTCCACCCATACCTACCTGAGTTGATCAAAAATTTCCTGACTTTTAAAATTACTTCTGTCTATTCTCTCTTGTCACTCACTGTGTCTAGGGCTCTGTCCAGGTATACCTATATTATGCCATTTCTCTTTTTCACTTCATATCTCTCCTCCCCCATCTTTTTTTTTTTAAAGCCTCCTTATTTCTCATATCCAGCTTAAAGTATACCTTGGTATTATTTCCTCCTATGGAAGCCTGATTTTCCTTACATCATATTTGCCTTCCTCCTCCTTTCTTTCTTGACATGTAGAGTGGAAACTTCTTGAAGCATACACACATCTTACACTTTGCTTTGCACTTGGTGATATGCCGTATATATTGATTGTCCTATAAATAATAATTTATTAAAATGGTTGGATTCAAATTCAGGTGTTTGCAGCTAGGTTAGCTGAAGTGGATTTTCCTAAACCCTCCTTCCCATGGCAGACCATTCAGGCCCCTAAGAATACTACACAGAAGGTCAGAAGACCCTGCTGTAAAATATGGTGTTGAAGGGAAGGATATGACAAAGAGGGACATTTCACGACTGGATGTACTACACTAACAGAAGTCAGATCATGGATCAAATCACTTTCTCTAGATTAAGACATTTTTACTTAACTTTTGTTTTGCTTATTTTTCAGGATGATTACAGACTTGCAAGCAGAATGTGTAGAAAGGTTCAGAGACCTATTTATGCACTAAAAGACAACACATTGCAATCCCATGAATGTCTATTCACAAACAAGTTTCACTGAGTTCCTAAAGGCTTACTTCCAGGTAAGCATGTATATATTTGCAGCCTAAATGCATTTCAAGACACAACTGCCCTTCATCAGGGGAACTGTATATACTGAAGCTATGTTCTTCAGTTAAGAAAGGTTTATAAAAGCACAAAGTTTTCCACTGTTAAAGTGTCAGTTATGGCTAAACATGCATGAGGAGGGACTGTTTATATAGAATACATTCTGTTTTTCTGTTCTCTATCTTCTGTGTGTTGTTGTATTACTAAATAATCACTTTTATCTACATTCTGCAAAGTTCACAGCATCCACATGTACATAATGATTTTATCATAAATACACTGCAAACTAGATGACTATAGCTAATCACCTACTTTAAAAAAATATTCCAGTAAAAATGAATCAGATGCTGGTACAGATGCTTTAGTCAGTGATTGGCAACATCTAGCCTTCTTTTTGTCATAGTATAAAGGTGAAGTATGTCACTGGATACCATTCTAGAGCAGAACTTGAACAAGACACTTTTTGGATCACAATCTCCAGAATTCCTAATCAGGGGAAGGTTACTTTTCCACACTGCTCCGAGGATGCAGAGACTTTAGACAATCACTCATTTACTGTTGGAAGGGTTATCTGCAAGATGAAAAGTGGCATGAGTCTCCCTTGGACTGTTTTTCACATTTTGTTCACCCTGTCTACTATGTAAACCCCAAGGGATCCATTTGTTAGACTCTTTCCTAGTCAAGTCATAATGACATCGTGAAACCATAATGATTCTCATCATCTCACTGTGGTTTGACTGCAGATGAGTTTACAAATTAACTCCTCAAGCTTTACAGAATTGGAGAGATACTTGGCCTCTGAGGTGTTCATTTAGAGAAAATATTTGCCTACTCTAAACTCCAAAAATTGTCCAGCTCCAGTGCACATCAGTGATATTATGTGCACTGCCATCACTGACTATCTGCAAACTCTATATAGCAGTACACTCTTCTGCAGTCTTTGGATTTATAGAGAAAGTAGACGTCCTAATAAGAGACTATCCTGTGAGTGAGGATGTGGAGCCTGGAAGAATTTATTTGGGGAAAGGGAAGTTTTGATGAGATAAAGAGTCTGGGGTTGAGAACTGCAGAAGCCTGATGAGCACTTCTAGTTCAAGACCTGTGTATGTTTAGCATGAAATATACAGGAAAAAAATAAGGTTATTATAATATTGGGGGCATAATTAATATTGAAAGTGGGACCTACACCATAATGTTGTATCTACTAAGACAGGCATTCTAGTTCATGCCTCTAGATAGCTTAAATCACATGCTTTATAGATACAAAACTAATCCACCCACCATATAGGGCCTCTATTGTAGCAATATATAGTGATACAGTGCTACAAGGCTGCTCGCAGATACAAGAATATTCCATAACTTTGCGTAAAATGTAGTTCTGGAGACCCAGACAGCACATCCTTCCCCAAACTGCATCTCCTTTTTCTAGGAAACAGTTTAGCCCATTGGAAATGGAGCTTGGGAATTCTTTGTTTCAGATCCTCACTGAGCTAAGAAAATTACCAAGTGACGGCCTCAGTCTCCTTCTCTTTTTCTATCTAGAAAATTTGTTCTGAGGACAGAAGCAGGGAGCAGGAGAGGCATACATAATATCTTGAGTTCACTGGAGGAAAGACAGGATGTACATGTAAAAATAAGTACTATAAGGCTGAACAGCATGGTGAAGGGAAGTATCTCCCTCCCACAAGAGAAAGAGAGAGACAGACGACATATGTTCAGTTGATTTCAACTTGATCCACAAGCATCCTCCAACTGTCTCAAAGTTTACTTCTCAATGTGTCTCATATGGATTTTAGGCATAAATGGATTTTAGGCATAAATGATTCCTTTGGCTTCTAGGATCTCTTTCTTAATTCAGAGCATTGCAAACTGAATTATTCTTGGATGTAAAAATATGACAGTATTTAACATGAGTATCTATAAAGGCACTAGCAAATTCTTGAATTTCAGAAAATTGTTTAATTGCCTAGCAGTTACACAGGACTAAGACATATAGCTTTGTTTCCAGTGTTATAACTTCTCATGTAAGGATGGTTGCCATTCAATATCCTTGCTGTCTCATGGAAAATTAGGAATCACATCTATTCTCTATGACATAATAAAGTTAGTTGTTTACTTACTATCAATGCTCATAGGGTTTTATAGCATGCTAGATGATTTGCTGAGCAGTTGTGTAACTATGCTCCAAATTAAAGCATTCTGCTTTTGTTTTAAGGCTGTCTTGCTGTTTTAGAGGAAAAAATTAAAATCCTTATTTAGGCTTTAAGTCTGCTATATATATTGAAAGTAATGCTGTCTGTGGAAGAGTGAACAACTGAATACTGATTTCAAAAAATTTACCCGTATGGAAGAAACTTTGTCTCTTAACTTAATTCCTTCCTGCCCTTCACCTTCCCTGGCCTTGTCCTAATAGAACGTAATACCAGAAATAAACAGGTAGGTACTGTGCCAGGATTATTCTTTATTATTGTACTACAATTTCAGTCACATGCTTTATAAAGGTAACAGAACTTATATAAAAAGATGAATTGAATCCGTTAATCTGCTGACATGTATAATAAAATATCATAGGAAAACTCATTACTTGCAGTGTTTTAAGTGCTTCTTTGTCAGCACCTTCAAGTCAGGTTTAACATTAATATACATTCTTGGTACTAGCAATTCTCCTTCTTACTAAGAGCATTAATAAGTCCATAGTGTATCTGGGAAATGGAAGGGGGCACATAGAAGACAGGAAAAACTTGCTAAAGGTACTGCATGCACAGTGTTAACATTTTGTCACAGAGTGCAACATGATCTGCCCATTTAAGAGTTAAATCTGACATACTTCTGTTTGTCTCTCTACCTGAGAAAAAGTTTGGTGCCATAATTCAAGCAAACAAGAAGAGGAGGAGGAGGAGGAGCAGGAGGAGGAGGAATTATCATTATTATTATTAATATTAATATTGTTTCCTTTCAGCTTGGAGGAACAAACTCCAAAGTAATGAGATGAAAATTCAGTGCCCTTTTCAGTACCATGGACAAGGCCAACCAGATAGTCTTGCAGTCTTAATATTTCTTAAATACCCTGTGAACCCTGATAACTACTAACTAGACACTTTGCTTTCAGGAACTGTTGTAAACATTAGATCAGTATTGTATGTTTTCTTATATATAAACTTTTCTCTAACTCTACCATTAATAGTGTAATTAGTGCCAAGCCAGATGTTTTTCATTTTAACATCTGAGTTCCAAACCTCCAATACAATTTCATTACAGTACTGTTGCAGCACATTCAAGATATGATTCTCCAGTTTTAATATAGATATGTCCCTGAACTACCCCAAAGGAGAGTGTAACGGGTTCTAATTTTAAGAGAAACCAGGGATGAAAAGGAATTGGCTGTTGGCTTCCTCCTTCAAGCTATCTGCAGACATACCTTTGCCAGTTTCCAACACTAGAAATATACCTGAGTGATAGAGACTGGTCTGAAGGGAGATTACTACTTCCTACCAATGCTCCTCACCAATACATTCCTTTTGCTTTTAAAATCACCCTTATGACAGACCCACACTAGCTTTATCATGACTGGTACTTTTTAAAGAAGTGGTTCTGCCACCATTACTTCTATTTTCAGACTACTTTATGGTCTTGATCAGGGCGCAGTTACATATTTTTCCATCCCATTGATTTCAATGATACTGTTAAGTGCATTCTTAAATCTCTCCTACAGAAAGTGATCAGGCTTAATTGGCTGTATTCTGTCCTGTGTCTAAAACTGCATTAGAATGGTTAGTAATAGTGTAACATAGAGAAGACAATGACCTCTTTCCAGTTGCCCCATTTACTGCTCAGACACAAAGTCTTCTCCAGAAGGACTGTGGTTTTTCTAAGTTATTGAGAATTTATTCCCATAATGACTTCCCTTATTTTCACCCAATAAATCAATAATTTGGTGGCAAAATCTCTTTCTATCTTCTTTGAATGTTTTTCTCGTGTTTTCTGTATAGAGATGTGCTGTTCATGTTCATGTGATGGTTTCTGCATAATGTGTCACTTCTCTTAATTGTATTTTGATACAGAGTGAGATTATCTTCAAAGATGTTTAATAAATAAGATGAATTGTTAGCTTTGTTGATCACTGATTTTACTTTAAGCTCATCACTTTCCATGAATATTAATACACAGTGAATATTCAGAATATTTCAATATCAGTGAGTATTTTGAAATGAAAACAGCTTTTTTAAGTATTTTTGAATAAGTTATTGCAAAGGCTTTGAACAAAATGACAAATATGCTTCTAAAATTAACTTACCTGCCCAGGCCAAATCAAAGAAATGTTAAACTTCTTGGAGCATCACTTATTTCAAGAGAAGATTTAAATTTAGGCATAACTCCTTTCCATTTAAACTTACAAGTACTTCTCTTGTGCTGCATCATGTTGCCTCTCAAACAAATAAAGTTACACAACTCTGTCTATAGAAACACATCACTATACCAGCTATTCATCCTGTTGAAAAATGTTATGCTATTTCTAAATTAGTAACCTTTCCACGTAAATTTCAACATGTGAGAACATTTAAAGATTAATTGTGATATTTTCAAACTCATCAGGAGTTTGTATTTATAATTAGAATGATAGTTGATAAATATTTTGAAAAGTAGCATTTGATATCATACTATTTCATTTTGATATACCAGCAATGACAGAAATGATGGGAATCATTCCAGTTGTGATGTGGCTGGCATACACCACTGCCACTTCCTGAAGTTGATAAAAGTTTGTAAAAATATTCTTTCCTTCCATATTTCTCTTAAAATAGAACCATTATCTTGATATAAGGAGCAAAGGAAAACAAAATCATCATCTCTTGATTAGTTTTCAAATCATAGAACTCATGTCACCCCCTCTTTTTATTCTAACAATAAAAACAGGTACTGCTTTGAAACTTCAATACTATATTTTTGTATGTGAACAAATGAAAGTGTGAAAATAAAAGCAATCTTAGAATCATAAGGATCTCCCATTCTTGACATAATACAATACTTCTGATCAATTCAGAGGTGGTGTACTTCTGTGTATCAACATCACAGATTGTGAGCACTTCTTCAATCAAGAGATAAGTGGGCATCACCACTTTCCACACAAGACTTTTCAAACACACACACACACACACATATATATATACACACACACATACAATTGAGCTGTTTATGTATTGCCCAGTCCAAAATAAAACATCATACACACTTACCCTAAAGTAGTCATAGTGACAATGGTATACCAGAAAGCAGCAGGAATGCTGGTGAATTTGCTGGATGTTGAGCCTTTTTCAGCATAGAACATGACTGTAGCAAAGATTATGATGGCCATAGTGAGAGAAAAGAGGAGAAAGCCAAGCTCTGATGCACAGCTTTTCAGAGTGTAGCCCAGGATGCGCAAACCCTGTGAGTGGCGGGAAAACTTAAAGATCCGGAAGACCCGGAAGACACGCAGTGTTACAAAGGCTCCACTGACATCCTCATTGTTGGTCATCACAAGACCAATGTAATAGGGCATAATGGCCACCACATCAATGATGCTCATGACACTACGCACAAACTTGTAACGACTGGGGGCAGCCACCAGGCGCAACAGATACTCAACTGTGAAGATCATGACACAGGCCGTATCCAGGCAGAAGAAAGCTACATCATAGCGCTCTCCACAGGACAGCTCCTTGATGGCACCAGGACTTACCCCACAGGGTACTGTCTCCACCACATTGGCAATGACTGAAACTGCAATGAAGAAGCCCGTAACATAGTAAAAGACCAGGGCCAGTGTGCTGGTGTGTGGATTCTCAAAGGCCCGCCACATCCTTTCCCGCGCTGTCATGGAGGGCAGATTGCATTCATCAGCATTATCCTGATCAGCATCATCCTGAAGACGTTCAGCGTTTTCCCGTCGCCGATCCTTGTATTCCTCATAACAGCAATCACCAATAATCTCAGGGATAATACCAAAGAAGGCTAGCTCCTCATCATAGGCTGAGATGCATTCTTGACGGGGGTAATGCAGCTTCCCTGTTCGATAGAAATTGAGGATATGTCGGAAGATGTCAGGGTCCCGGTCAAAAAAATATTGCTGTGTCTCTGGGTGGTAAAAGAAATCCCTCTCTGAACTGCCCAGCAGTGTATCAGGATAGCGTTCCAGGGTGTCCAGCCAGGTCTGGAACTGGGTGCCGCTCACATTGAGTACAATGAGGGAGTCTTGGCTCCGCTTTCTCTCTTGTCGGGGAGCACTCGGCATAGGGTTTGTGGCCACTGGCATCCATCCTATAGCTGCTGCTCGGGCAAAAGGCAACCATGCCGCCACTCCCGCTGCCATTGTCTCAGCTGCTTAGTGGTATTGCTCTCACTTCTCTTTAGTCAAGTCTACTAAAAGGAAAAACAAATGCACCACGAGGTTAGGATGTCTATTGTTTCAAAACAATATAACCTTCTTCATTTTTTCTTTCACCTCATGTCACCTTCCTCAACCTGTCACTGCTCTCTTCATTATTGAAGTTACTTTAAAATATTTGATTTAATACCTTAACAGGCTATGATACATGAGGAGTTGTCATATACTCATCTCCAGAGCTGAAGTACATCTTTTTCCAATAAGTTGGTGGAGATCAGAAAAAATCCACATGTAGCAAACAGAGCAAGAAGATGAGTCTGCAACAGTTAAACAGCAGCCTGGCAGGTCCAGTCAGCAGTATGAAGCTAATCTGGCAGTCAAAAGGTACAGATTCCTGGCTAGGAAGTTTCCTGTTCTAGTCTGATTCTAGGAACTATGTTCGAAGTAGCAACCCAGATCCTCCTACCTACTCCTACAATAGCCGGCCAGGAAATGAGGGAAAGAGGCAAGACAAGAGTCCAAGTTGTCTTGAGCAAATCCTTCAGCTAGTACTGATGAAGGAATACTTGCTGATTTTTTCCATCTCTGTCTATTAATAGACAGCAAGTTTAGAAAGGAGTTGTATAGAATTTATCTCCTCTGAATGCACAGCTGATTCCCTTTATCCCAGTTGATGATCTCTCATCATAACAACCACTTATCTTTTTCAGACTCTAAGAAACAGGGCAGATAGATAAACAGTACCCTCAAACTTTGGGGGAAAAAATAAAATGTTAACACTCCTTCCCAGGAAATGGTACTGAGAAACAGCTTCCCTATGACAAACAGGTGGATAGTTCAGTAAGTAAGACATTTTGAAAAAAAAAAATCAAATGTACTTATGGAAGGTAAAGAAAATAAAAACACATCAAATATATATATATATATATATATATATATTTAAAAAAGAATACAATTCATTTGCAAGAGAGAAGCCAAAATAGAAAGAACAGGGGGTCAACATTCGATTTGATGTAATTCTGATTCAAAATTCTGGAAACAAAAATCATTGGATGAAGAGACCTAAACAGGAGTGGGAATAAAAGAAGGAAATGTTGAAAGGTGGGGCGATAGGATAGGAGGTATGATGGTGGTTGCTGGTCTCCTCCTCCTCTTTTCATTCATTCATGTCCAAGCTTTCCTCCACTACTGGAACTCATGGTCATACCAAAGAGACAAGCTTTAATGAGAAATAATGAGAGAGAAGCTAACAGCAGCTTCAAGGATCAGGGAGAAGGAAAACTCAGAACTGAAGTTTTAGGAGCTAAAAGACTGATAGAGATGGAAAGAGAATGGTGTCTTGTTAGTTTGATCCCTAGGAAACAAAACTACAGTCTAACAGTACTTTGGAGGTTCTGTGCTGAGGGAGGGGGAAGCGAATAGGTCTGAGAAAAAGGGGTGTGGGGAGTCTAAGATTAGGGCAGAAAAGCCAGTAGTGAGAGAGTGAAAGGGGAGTCCCCCCAGCTTGACTCAGGGCAAAGGTCAGGGAAGGTAAGAGCGGTGCTCCAGTTCCACAGTGCAAGAGGAGGGCAAATGGAGTGTGAGAGAATAGGGGACTTTCAGGGCCACTCAGCCTGTGGAATCCCAAGGAGCGTGGAGGGGGAGACACCGTTTACGCAGTGCAAAAGGGATAAAGAAAAGGCAATTCGATGGAGGAGATTATGAGCAAATGTGAAGCTGAGGGCACGCAGAGGAGAGCTTAGGGGAGAAGTTAGTTCAGGAGTCAGCTCGAGGACACAGGGAGGCTTTTTCGGTCCGTGACAGAAATACGACGGGGGGTGGGGATGGCACGTTCTCGTGAAAAAAAAATTGCGGGAGGGGGTGGCGAGGTCGACGAAGTCTCAAGGCGTGCATGCCACACGCTCGTTGCCTCAGTCTTCCCTCAGGCTTTCCCGGAGACGCTTCTCTTCGCTCTTCCCCGTTCGCCCCCGCCCCCCCAGCGCTGGCAAGTGGGGTCTTGCCCGGGCGTCTGGCGAGCCCTCTCAAACTCTCCCCGCCACTTGATGCTGCAGACCAGGTGGCCCGGCGCCCGAACCTCTCTGGTCGCGGACCGTCGAGCTTTATAAACTTGGGGGCACCTACCATAATAAACTGAGGCTGCGGGGGGGGGGGGACGGCATTGCGGGGATGGTGTCTGCGGGGAGCAACTCTAGGGTTTTTCTTCTCTAAGGAGAGCGGGAATGGCGTCGGAGGGGGGAGGTCAGGGGGTTTTCTGGCGCGAAAGGGGGCTTCGACGAGCTAAAGAGAGGTTCCCCCCAACCACTCCCCCCCTCCACTTTGGCCATCCTCTTCAAACCCCCCTCCCACCTTCCCCTCAGCCTCCTCACCTGGCAAAGTCTGGAGAGCTCAGTTGGCATCGGGAGGACTTGGGAGGGGGACGGACTCCGCCGTGGTGGGCGCCGTTGGGAGAGGCAGCCGAGGTGGCTTCTTCGTCTTCTTTTTCTCTTCCTCTTCTTCTTCTTCTTCTCCTTTCTGGTCAGCCCGCCCTTCTTTTGCTTCTCCCTTCAGCAACAAGTTCAACGGCAGACGCGGGGGACGGGCGGGCGGGCGAGCAGGGCGGGGGGGAGGCAGGGAAGGGAGCGCGCGACGCAATCCCGCCTGGTGGCGGCAATTCAATGCAGCCCCTGTTCGCCGCCGTCGTCGCCTTCTTCCTCCCCTCTTCCTCGCAGGCAGCAGCAACAGCAGCCCAGCTCCACGGCGGCGGCGGCGGCGGCTCTAGTCAGGCAGGCGGGCTGCCGCTGTCCACGCCGCGGGCTGGCCGCCTCGGGCAGGGCTGGTGGCGGGGTCGGGGCTCCTCCTTGCTCCTGCTCCTCCTGCCTTTCCAGCGGGTGGCCCATGCCTCTCAAAGCTGGGCGGGGGGTCGCCTGCGGCCGGCGAGGCGGGCGCCGCTGCTCTTGGTGCCGGTGGCGGGGCTGCGGAGGAGGAAGGCAAATCCCACCCTACCGCGGCAGGTTAGGATTTCACGGGCGGCTCCTTCGCCTCCCTTTCCCCGCGACTGTCACTGGAAGGAGAGGGAGAAGGCGGCGGCGGGAGCCGTGGCGGGAGCAAGGAGGAGGGCATCGATCCGGAGAGGAACAAAGAGAATTACAAATCGGAGCACACTCCGGCTGGGTAGTACAGGCGAAGGGACGGCGTGTGGGTGTGCGCGCGGGTGTAGACGCGCGCGGGTGTCGCTGTGCCTCCTCCTCAGCAGCATCCCTCTCGCCCTCTGTCTTTCTCTCTCTCGCACACACATACAGTTGCACACTTACACGATCACTCTCTCTCACACACACACACGCACACATACCCGGTTTAGGACATGGAGGGCTTTATTTTCTGCAGGATCACAAAAGATTTATAGAAGGTTTTTAAAAATTTTAAAAAAAAACATAAAAACGATGCTTTGTACTGATCAAATGCATAGTTTCTGAAACTTTGTAGGCTCCCCCCGCCTTTTTTTTTTTTTAAAAAAAAATGCTCATTTGCAACGGAAAGCTAAGTAACCTGAAATTACACAACGCGCCCCGCCCTCTCGCCCCCAGAGTACCCCTCCATTTTACAGCTTGTGTCCAAATCGCCTTCAGCCAGCTTTCTAAAATGACCGTCATGCCTGGGACGCCGCCTGGGAGTCCCCCCTCCCTTCTCTCTCTCTCTCTCTCTCCCCCAAATCTACTTACCTTTTCCCATCCGTCGGATTTTTCAAGCCAAAATTGTCATTCTTTTTGACCACTAGATGGCGCGTGAAGGACGAGTAGTCTCAGCCTTCACGGCTCAAAAAAAGTGCTCCCGGCTAGAAGTGATGTGAGCTCCCACCTGTTCGCTAAAGTGGAACCAGAATTCCCCAGGCAGCCATGCTGTTTGGAGGGCACTAAAAGATGCGGTCCAGAAACGATAACATTTTCAGGTGGGTGGTCAACTGGTTCCATGTCATCTGTGAATCCATCCTGGATTTTAGTCAGAACTTGGAGGGAGCTATCCGAGGTGCTGAGTTCTTCACCAAAATAGGTACAGCAAATTGGATAGCTCCTTTAAAGTTCAGACTAAAATCCAGAGTGGATTCACCGACCCACTGACATGGAAGCCATCAGTTGTCACTGTTTTATTTTACCAACTAGCCATCGCTTCTCACCCTGAAATTAGGTTGGGCCTTTCTGAACAAAATTTCCCAAAGATGCTCGGGATGGAGATAACTGCCAAGCAGCTTCACAGTAATTATTAAAGGCACAGATATATACCACACAGCAGTTAGAGAAGTGATTTATGATGGCCAAGAAAAAAACAGTCTTTGTTGGCAGTTCAATCTTGCATTACATTTACATAATGTTTCACTAAATGTGCTTGATAGAAAAAGAGAAGTTTTTCATTTGAAACAACAAATCTCTTACTTTCTCTCACTTTTTGTAAATAGGTGTCTGTTGGATCCTTCAGTACCTTTAAACTGGGTATATATATATTTTTTTTAAAAAATCTAATTTTGTTGAAGGTTCTGCTGTATGTGTGATGTTTGTAGGGACCTGGGTACAAACACTGATCATTCCAGAACTGGAATATTATGAGTTCTATAACACATGATGAAAAACAGTGCGGAAGGTTTACTTAGATGGTAAAAACTGGGAGTATTTGGGCAAAACAGTCATTAGGATTTGGCTACAAATAGCCTGACTTTCTGAAAAGTCATGTTATATTGAATCTGTGCAAGACAAAATTTAACACCCGGGATGCTGCAAAGCTTTTTGACAATAATTATATTATTAAAAGGCCCAGCTCTCCAATTTCCTGTAAGCTAGTCAGGACAAGGAGAATAAATGTCAGTGTTACCATTTTCCAATTCTGAGTAAAAGTGCAGGGCCTCTGATCTAATAATGTTGGATGATAATGTTTTGACTGCTATCAAAGCAGCTGATAGATGCCTCTACTTCAGCAGCACAGCAACAAGTTGCATATTACAAATAGACTCATTAAACGTCTCTTTTCCCGCTGACTAATATTTTCCAATGCATGTTTTTATTTTTATTTTATATTTATTTTTATTTTATTTAATAAATATTTTTATTTAAAAAAATTCTGTAGAATTGCAGGTTAGTTCAGTCCAGCTGAATTCTGTGGGACTTACTCCATAGTATGTTGTGTTAAGGAATACACGGCTCTTAACATTAATGCAGTTATGTTGCTGTGTAAGATTGAGAGCAGTGTGCAATCCTAAGAGGCATTTTTGTTGCTATTGTGTAAAGAATTCTGCACCAATATGTTTGGCTCTGTCTGGTGGAAAGAATTAGAAGACATCTTGGTAGAAAAGACTTTAATACTGGGTTCCAAGGAAGAGAGCTGTGTTGATTCATGTTTAACGTTTGTTCAGGTGTTGCTTTGTCACTAGTTTTTACCAGGGAAAAGATTCATGCCAAAAGAATCTTCGTATCTATTGTGCCTTTAGTATTACAAAACTGTATGGATTATGTACTTCATAATCCATGTATATAGATTACTGACTGTTTATGTGAATTTACCAAGAGTTATTCTTTTTAGAACACACATACATTTTACTTATTTATTTTCTGACTCTGTTGATTTGTTAACTATCAGTTCTGTGAATCAGATCCTATATTTCTTTTTTTCTTGCCTGACAGTTAAAAAATTACACATCTATGAGAGTCATCTAGGTGTTTGAAACAGATGTTGAAAACTACATATTACAAATAACTGTCCTAGTATTAACCCCTAGTACCTATCTCTTGATGGTAGCTCAGTTTAGGAGGCAGTCTCAGAGCAGGCTGTCTAAATTGAGCCTTACATGGGCAACATCAAGATCAGCTGCATTGGCTTGGATCAGATGATCCCAGACTGTAGTAATGATTTTATAACTATTGAACATCAGTTCACCAAGGTATATAATAATTCAGCCCTATATTTTCAGGCTGAACTTTTGACAGTAGCTTTGTGGTTTATACACCAGTCACGTCTGATGTTATGCCACTGTTGTATTGATGATCCTAACAGCACATTCGTATGTTAATGGTGAGTTGGACTAAACATGGTCTCATCCCTTTTCAACGAATAAAGCACAAGATTCACTATATGTGTATGTGCATAGATGTGTTGAGTCAAGCAATGCCAACATGCTCTGAGTGGCCAAGCAAATAGAGAGGAAATCACGATTGCACTTATCTAAGACACACCTGCCTTTCACTGGCAAACTTTGCCAACAGCTGAGTCAGTTCCTCCTGCCTCAACACAGTGAGAGTGCATTGTGAATTTATCTGATTTATGCTGTCAAAGTTTGTTGGGAGAGTAACTCCAGTATGATCTGCTGAAGTTGCTTTGGCTGGTTAGGCATCACAACCAGTGGTACAGTTTTTTGAATGCTGGGTTGTGAAAAACATGAATCGTCTCAACCTTGATAGAAAGATTGTCTCGACACACTGAGACATCCCATCAGGAAAAAAAAAATGATGGCTGCAGGTTTCTTTGAAGTGAGTAGATTTAATTTACATTCTCTTTTGCACAAAGAAAGCAAGAAACATTGAGAGTGTTTTCTTCCTTGCATCTAATACTTTGTGCAGAAAAAAATTGTCTTTTGTGCCAGATAAATGTTTTTATGCAAAAACAAAAAAGTCATAATTCTTTTAAAACAAACAAACAAAAGAGCAACCTCCCCCAACAACATCAAAATGGGCAAAACCTCTTGAAAATACATCAGCAAAGAAAGAATTTTTGCATCTGAGTGTGTGCAAATACAATGCACAAATATTTATAACCCCACTTGAACACTGTTGAACATGTTGAAGCATCAGTGTGATGAAGGGAGACCTACCTAAACTGACCTTCCAAATTTAATACCGTAGGCCAGAGGAAATTTAAAGGGGACAATCTCTTAGAGAAGGGCAATACATACCAGTTGGGAGGTGGCTGATAATACCAGGCCATCTTTGACACACTTTCAGTGGCGTGTATGCATGGAAGGCCAAATATGATACGTGTTGCTCTTAGTCATTGATCCAGCAAAGGATGACTAACAGCAGCAGGAAAGGGCAGTTTCTAGAATTTTCGAAATTATACATGCATTAACCCATTGAAAACTTGGGACATAGGGACTCAGGTTACAGATCAGCTAATGTATTGAAGTTATGGCCTTAGCTTCCCATCATCAGAATACTGGCCACCAGTGACAAACTGGCCACAGCTACTGTGAACACAGTGATATGAAGCAGTTGCAAACTGCATCAGTGAAAGAACTGCCAGCTCTGAAAAAATTATGGATCTTTAAGGTATGGCTTTAGCTTCAGCCACTGATGCTATTTCATGTCTTTATTCTAAGAGAGCACATAATAAGAATGAAATATATTTCTCCATAATGTCTTTAATTGACAAACCTGTAATTTGTACTTTATACTTTCTTTTGTGGACCACCAATGTAGCAGGGCCAAACAAAATTGCTGTGTAAAGTATGGACTCTTAGCTATATTTTGAGCCATGCTAGGCCTTTTCTCCATAAAATTCTTTCTGTAAACAAATGAGACTCTCCTCAGTTTCCCAAAAATTGAACCAGGAAGTATGCCTTTTGTATATTCATTATCTGGGTAGAAATTTTTCTTTTTTACTTTTCAGCATCATTGTGCTAGCACCTCATTAATTTTTAAGTTATAAAGCCTAATTTTATGTAAATTAAAAGTGCTTCATAATCAATTAATCCCTTAAAGTCATAATCCTCTTTCTGTGACATCACAATCATTTACTAGGAAATTGTCATGATGTGATAAAACGGATTATGACTTCAAGTAAGAATTAAGCAGCAGGAACTATAGAGAGAGAGGAAAAATCCTGTTTTCATGCGAGTAATCCTAGCCAAATGCAATGGTGACAGTGAGGGTGTTAGCAAGTGCAACGGAAAAATGAATTGCTTAGGAGCTTTCTTGAAGAGATCACTGTCAAATAGTGCTCAGTCAAGGTACAATAGTGGATTACATTTAATCATTAAATGCAGAAAAATATTTGTTGTTGATTTGAAATTCATTTTATATGTCTGGGGTGCATTGGAAGATAATGGCACTATGTATCCATATATCTATATCTATATATCTATATCGTCTAGGCTCCATTTTGTTACTTTCTAAAGCATCATAAAGTTGATAGGCAATAAGGCATGTATCTCTCACAGTTTCCCTATTTGAATGGGAAAAGAATAAGGAATACTGTGCATTGAAATGATGGAAGAAGACTTCCCTAATCTGAGTTCACTGGCCAAAGGGGACCTAGATAGAGGGAATTCTTTAGGACAGGGGAACCACAATTACCTATAACACTTACAAGTTTGGAGATGGCTGATGATTTGCCTTCAGACAAACCCACTTTCACAGGGATCAGCTTGTACAAACAACAACATATAATCTGTGAGTCTGCATCTGGCATGTGTTTTATTCTGCAAACCAATCTGTATTTTTTTTACATCCTTCCGAAGGGACAAATGCATACACTGACTGACCTGTGTTTCACCCCTGCTCAATATCCTGAAGCAGATCACACGGCCAATGCATCAGTCTCAGAGGCAAATCCCTACTGATATGAAACCTGAGCCTTGTTTCAGTGTTACCTCCTGGGTTTGAGTCAACACATGAAAAAGAGCCTGTAACCTCCCTCCGTTGTTGCTTTCCTCACATGGAATGTGACAGATCTGAAGAGAAGTTCCTGTGAATGTGGAGATTCTGTGTGTGAGCAAGAATGCTGGAAAATGAGGATCCTTGCTCTCCATATGAACAAGAACTTCTCTTGAGACTTGTCATGTCAGAAAAGCAACAGTGGAGCTAGCTGCTTCCCTCAGCACATACTCATTCAAACCTGTGAATAAAGATCTAGTCTTTTGGAGCTGGTTAGCTCCAGTCCTTGGAGTCTGTGCTGTGTCATCTGCCAGAAGACTAAAGGAGTTTTCATTGCCACATTAGCCATTGTCTTTTAAAATGGATCTCTTGCTGTGTGTAGGAGATGAACTATCTGTCTATTAAACCGAACAGAGAAAATTTAGAAGTCAGAACCAACATTTACTCTGTTTACTTAACTGACTGAAATTCCAAGTTATGCATATTTTGTGGATAGATTTAATTCCTCTTTTAGTTACAACTGGTGCATTCACATCTGAATCATTTTTGTCATCTCACATTCCAAATCATTCATTCATTCATTCACTTGTTCTGCTAATATCACAAGACCTTGGGATGATATGCAAACAAGATCAATCTAAAAGCATTTTAGATAGGGAGAAATAATTTAATAATTTCAATAGTCTAGAAAGATATGCAGCAGTTTAAACATTTTAAGTCTGTTTAAAAACATATACCTCTATAGAATGGGTAAAGACTGCCAGAGCCCTAAAGCTTGGGTGAAAATCTATGTTTTACCTTGGCTCTGGAATGAAACTGTCATCATTGGTCCTCCAAGAGGAGAGCATTCTGCAGTCAGCATTCTGACAATGCAGTCAGTGTATTGTCCCACTGCTAGGACTCAGAGGAAATCTCCTCAGGCAGATGCTAGTGCTTAGGCAGGTGTATATAGGGAGAGTATTGATCTCCAAGTATTGAGTATTGATCTCCAAGGCTGTTGAGGAATTGAAATGTCATATTCAGATGGGAAGCATATTGGCAGCCACCCCATGTTCTTGCCTTGATCATTACAGCCAAGCTGCTGACCTGAAACTTCTTGTGGAGGGTTGGGAAACTTTTCTGTGAGCACTGTCACCCCACCTACCCCACAGCAGCAGACTCACTCTGGCAGAGACAGAGGTGTTTGAAAGAGGGAGGAGAAGGAAGTTGTTTTATTGACACCTTTATTTTTTGCTACTTGTACCAGACAGTACGTCACTGCTTTTTCTGTCATCTCATATGTGATACCGTGACATAAATCTCAGGACATACCAGTGGGAAGCACCATATCATGGGAGGACATGAGGGAGGGTCTTCTCTGTGTGGCACCTCAATGATTGTATATCCCCCACTTGAGTCCCAATTGCCACCAATACTGCTATCATCCTGACATCCAGTCAAAATATGACTTTTTATTGAACTCTTTGAGGCCTGATTGATTTTATCCAATTTGCACATACCATTGTGCCTTAAAGCTTTTACAACCAGAATAGTCAATAAAGAAAATAACTTCATTATGAAATTGAAAAAAAAAAGACTTAAAATTAATCATTGTAGAGATGTATATGTGTGACGAACCTGATGGGAAGGGGTCTTGACAACAGAGCCTCCTTGGCAACTGAGAGTGTTTAAGCTGATTGGCTGGTGAAATGGAACCTTGGGTAGCCCAGGGGAGAGGCTGGTGGAAAAAGGAAAAAAATAACTCATTTTTACTGTCTGGAGTGTGTTTGAAGAGGAGTGTGATTTGTGGTGTGTTTGGAGAGGTTGGAGATCTGAAGAGCTCTGTGGGAGAGAGAACTGAGAAATTGGGTGTATGAGAGATAGTGAATGAATTGAAAGAGAGAGAGAGAGAGAAGAATGGTGTGCTGTTTATAACCATTTAGATACAAAACACTTTTAAAGCAACAGTGTTACAGTAAATGTTTGAAGTTCTGTATTCCTTAAAACAGTGTCACAGAGTCTTATTTTGAATCCTGGAATACACACGCTACCAATAATATCATCTTGACTTTAGTGCCAACAGTACCACAGTCTTGGAAAATATAAATCACTGCTGATCCTTACATCTGGGAGAAGGGCAGATTTAGGGAAGGCAGTAAAGGGGGAGAGTCCTGCAAGGAAGAAGCCAAGGGGGGACAAGAGTGAGGAAGGGACTGCGTTCTCAGAGAGGGAGAACTGAGGCAGACCCGTTTGCCCTGGCCCTGGCTTGATTCAGAGACCTCCCTGGCTGTTCAGTTCTGATCACAAAGAGGTGCCAGGCTGGGCAGGCCTTGAGTGCGAGGCTTGGGTGCTTCGCGTTCACGCGTGTTTCTTCACAATATGATTTCAAAAAAAACCCATTTTGTTATATTCAGGCATACCTCAGTTAATGAAGTAGATGTGTTTCTGGGCATAACTTCTTTGACAGAAAATTTGGTATCAGAGGCAGAAATAACATGGAAAGAGCAGGGATAGAATACTATACCATAAAAAAGAATAGTACTTCAGCATGTTTTCAGCAACTTTTCATTCAAAACTAACAATATACATATGTGAAATTTAACAACCAGGTCATATAAGCTTTGGATAAATAAATAAAAACATTTTGAATCTTCTAGAGTCCATTTGAAGACTTCTTCCAAAATGCATCCAGTAACAACTTTTTCTTTCATCAGCCTCCATTCCTCTTATGATTTCCATTTTGGTGGCCATACTTACAGATCTATGTTTTTTTTTAAAAAATGTTGTTTTTCCATTCACGCATGCTCTGTATGTGAATCTGGAGGCAGCTATGATTGACTATTGTGTATGTCTGTTGTAGGCAAGCATACACAACTATGATAGTATTAGCTAGAGTAGAATTTCATTCTTTCCCAGCTCAAGCTTTACTGTAGACATGCTGCTGCAGCCTCATGTGAAATGTCTGTTTCTCCACCCTCCTTCACTATCCTCCAAATGCCAATCTTACTAAAACAAACAAACAAACAAACAAAAAACCCAAAACCTTCTACCTAGACTGAGAATGAGAGAAGGAGGGGTTGGATAGCTGTAAAAAGACGTTGTAAATTGGAGCTTCTTTGTCAGAGGCTTTGTTAACTGAGGTATGCTTGTATTATTATTGCTAATTTAAATAACTACCTGACCTATCTGCCCACCCAGAACTCTCCCTTCTAAATCCATCCTCACCATAAATTACAATGAATTACTGTCTCTAAGCTCCATACCTTATGAAAATCCATACACAAACTCCCATTGCAATGCCCAACTTTTGCCCACTGCAAGGGTTAAACATTCAGGAGGAGCAGGACTTGGGTCATGCTATTAGTGATGTCAATTGTAGTAGTTTATGGAAGATGAAATACTCCAAATCAATTGTTGCACAATCTAGGGATACCATATATAATTTACTGATGGTATTTGATGTCAGTGATAGTATTACAGATTTTCCATCATGCTTCTCTAGAATGTTGGAGAAGTTTTAATTTATCAGGCAATTATTTTCATATGTGGTGGAACTGTGATAGAGTTTCCCTGTTCTGGAAAGAAATCTTAGCGGGAATAGGTGATGTTACGAATAAATACGTTCATTCCATCCCTAGTTTGACATTGTTGAACAGAGTTAGCAGAGTTGTGATTCAATATTTCATTGAGATCTCTCCATGCTGAATACTTAAGTCTTTTTGTTCTGTTAACTCAGAAGATGGTGACAGCTGTGGAGATTCACTGGGATATTTTAGGGTGCATCAATCTCCAGTGTTAAAAATGGAGCAATTAGACAGCCACTTAATTTGGTTTTGTGATTTCCTGGCAGGGAGGAAGCTGAAGAAAGGACTTTCTGATGAATAATCCAAGGATATCAAACCCACATAATAGGATTTGTTAATTGCTACAGAAACCAAGCAACCCATTGCTTAGCACTCAGATTGTGGTCTTTTCCTTACTATGACTCCTCTTGACTGCAGTTACCCCTGGCAATTATTTAGGTAACAGAAGAGGAAAAGGAGAGAAACAAAATTTGAGTTTGCCAAGCACCAAAGAGTTGATCTGAAATAAATAAATAAATAAATATTAACTCATATCTAAGAGAAGTAGTTTATAATTCAACTGCAAACACACAGAGGAATGTCAGTCCGGGGACACTGATTATTTTCATCAAACAGTTATGGTAACTTTAGCCACCTTTTCATTTCAAATCATAGAACTAAGAACATAGTATTTGATATATTAATAGATTTTAGAATGGATCCAAACACAAAGAGGTGAAGAAAAATGCATGCTTGGGTTCCTAGACTTCAAGCTGTTACAGTGGGTAGGTCCTGCTATCACCCTCATGCTCCATTTGTGCAACATAGTTATCATTAGTATTCAAACTGAGGGATGTTTTGATTTAGTTTCACTTGTCTCACGCAACTGTCTTGTGTGTAAAATAAGACTTTCTGGGATAGGAAGATGCCGTTCACATGTGGGAAGCCCCAGAGCTTGGAAAGGTACTTTAAATGAAATTAGTAGAAATAATCATTCCAAGCCTATCTGAATTTTTTTTTTTTATTATACACAGCTATAAAATCAGATTATAGATATTAAAGCTGTCTCTCAAAATGAAACTGAGCTACTCCTCAGAAAGTACTAAACATTATTTTTCTTTACTATTATGAAAAATAACTGGATGTTATAAACCCCTTGTCTAATGACACATTCTTCTGTCAACTTCAACATTGACTATAGAATGCCAGGCATTGTAACAAAGCATGGCCATTTCCACACTAGGCTGTTATAGCGCGATGATTCCACTGGCCCCTCCTGAAACTGCAAACCCCAGGATTCCATAGGATGTTGAAAGTGGAATCATCGCATTATAACAGCCTAGTGCGGAAATGGCCCATAACATGAATCTATGCCTGAACCATGGTCCCTTTCATTCTACACAGTTTTAGTGCTGTGATTTCACTTTAACTGCCATGATGGAATCCTGTGGAATCTTGGGTTTTGTAGTCTAGTGAGGCAGGAGAGCCCTCTGACTGAAAATTTTATTTTATCCCTCCTTAAACAGCAAATCCCAAAATTCCACAGTATGTAGCATGGCAATTAAAATGGAATTATAGTGATATAGTGATGTAGCGTGAACAGGCCCCATGAAACACTCCTTCTCTATGATATATGACACCTTTATGAACAAAGGAAAACTTACACTGACAAAGTAATGATGTTTTCCTCATTAAACTACAGTCATGAAATAATATAATTATAGCTTGTTATTTTTTAAAAAATGATCATTAAACAAAATTAGGAGCAAATTATTCTAAAATTTAAACTAATAAACAATAAAGGCCATTTCCGCACGGGCTTAAAGAAATGGTGCAGAGCGTCCTCCAGGGAGGACGTCTGCACCTGGGAGCGGACTGGGTTGGACCTATTTAGTGTAGTTCCGCACCTCAGCCCGCTCCGGAATGACCCAAAGTGGTCATCCAGCGTGCTTTTGAAAGACCGCTTGAAACAGGTCTTTCAAAAGCACGGAGCGCGCCACTCCGTGCCCGCACTCCAGTGCAGATTTGCAGGCTAGCACCAGTGCGAGCCTGCAATCTGCTGGGGGCAGGCTTTAGGCTGACGAGCTTTAGCGGTTGGTGGAGAGCCTCGACCAACCGGAAGCCGCCATTTTTGTCCCCGGAGCAGTGTGGAGCAGTGGCCACGCGCTGCTCCGGACCAGCCTGGACCCAAGAATTCCGGTAAGTACCAGCACGGGGCGATTCCCTCGCCCCGTGTGGAAATGGCCAAAGATGGGTGAGATTTTCACTTCAGTTCTTCCTGTATAAACTTTTACCAGTGTTACGTGGTTGAACAAACCACATTTTGAAAGACTAATATAACATTTTTAAAACTCCAGATAATTACAAAATGAAAGGAATACAGACTCTTTAACAATCTAGTCAATAAAAAACATAGGAACCAGTTCAAAAAAATTCAGATTTCAGAATACCAAGGAGACAAGATAACTTTTAATTTGCAAAGAGTAAGAAGAACTGTCCTTTGGAGGAAGTGATCAAGAAAAATCCCCCATTGTTTCAAGGAAAAGTTTTAATGATGTATACAACTCTTCTTACAAATGTTCATCTTTGGCTGAGTACTTGGTGGTGTATTTCATTCTTTACCAATTCTAATGGGAACTTCTTTAACTTGTACAGATGTATGCTATTTTTGGAATATAGAATCTTCTGAATTGTACAAAATACACAATATTGTACAGCCAAAAGCCACTTGACCTACTTTCATACTTACAGCAAAATATATTTTTAAAGCCCTTCCAAAACGTTACTCTTATCAACTATTTGAACTCTAGGGTAAAATATATATGAGACTGTATTGAATTTAAAAAGAAAACCTGCTCATGGAAACCAAATGGAATTTATATGTATTAGAGTAGACAGGCAGCACCTGTAGAATCCTTAATGTATCATTTTTAGCCAAATCAATGTGTGTTCCTTTATAATTATTTTTTTCTCTTTTCCTGGCGCAAGCTGAAACCATTAGTGCTCTGAGGGTTAACAGCTATCTTTTTGCTCTGTGAGCAAGAATGAGATGTGGGAAACCAATTTGTTTTAATTAAAGGCTTTTATGCTAGGTAGCATAGAACAAGATAATGCAGCAGGGAATTATGGAATCAAAGGATCAGTAAATGAGGCACTGAACTAGGCATGAGAATAATGGCAGGGAGGAAGTTTTGTGGAAGTGGTGTGCTAGTAAAAATGAACCATTCCATGAGTTGAGGTTCAGGAGAGGCAAAAGGAATTGAATGGATGACTGTGACCAGATAGACCAGTAAGAAATCTTTAAAGAGGAAGTTTGGGCCATTTCCGCACTAGCCTGTTATAGCACTATGATTCCACTTTCAACATCCTATGGAATCCTGGGGTTTGCAGTTTCGGGAGGGGCCATGTGGCCCCTCCCTAAACCGCACACCCCAGGATTCCATAGGATGTTGAAAGTGGAATCATAGTGCTATAACAGGCTAGTGTGGAAATGGCCTTGTTGCTGTTGTTGTGTGCCTTCAAGTCTTTTCTGGCTTAGGGCAACCCTAAGGTGGACCTATCACAGGGTTTTGTGGAGCTGTGTGTGTGTGAGATTCACCCAAGGACACCCAGTGTCTTTCCATGGCTGAGCAGGGAATTGAATGCTCGTGTTCAGGGTCATAGCCCAACACTCAAACCACTGCTGGCTCTCAAAGAGGAAGTTACAGGTGTGAAATGTATGGTAGTGTAGTTACATATATCTACATAAAGGGTTGAGAAGTTAACACTCAGCTTCTGACATAGATTTTTGATCTGGAAGTGAGTAAGAAGAAGAGAGTTGTTCAAACTGACATCACATTTGGCAACATGATAAAAAAAAATGACCAGTTTAATGGGTACTTACATGTACAGACAGTAAATATCTTACCTGTTTTTATCTATGTTCAGATTCAGAAGTATGTAGCTAATGAGTTACCCAGTAGTTACATACACATTATTATTTATTCATGTACTTCATATATTTTAGCCCTCTTTTCAGAGTATCTACACTCAGAAGATAGCTCACAACATCCTCAAATAAGAATGTCCCAAACTGAGAGGTGGGTTGGGGATCCAGCAGTGTCAGTTTAAAGCAAACATTATTGTCAAAGCTGTATGCCTCAAAGCAAAGGAATTCAGCACATAGATCATGCCCCCCGCAAGTGTTAATAGAAAACAGAAGCATATTGATGCAGCCTTCTTTTACCTTTATTTCCAACCAAGGTAAATGTTGCAACATCATCCCACTAACTACAATACTTACTCTATACCACGTTATTAGGTGCATGGAAGAACTGAAATGAAGTGCAGGCTTTGATAGTGTCAACATCTGTAAACAGCACATTTTCAGCACATTTCTATGCATCTTTACAAACTTTACAAATGCAGTCCAGTTGATCCACATTTGGGGAAGGAAGACTGAGACCATTTCTGCCCTACACTGTTATAGTACTATTATTTCATTTCTAACATTCTATGGAAGGTTTGTCTGGGATTTGCTGTTTAGGGAGAGGCATTTCGAATTCTCAGCCAGACAGCCCTTTGTCCTCAGTAAACTACAAACCCCAGAATTCCACAGGACATTGAAAGTGGAATAATAGCACTATAAAAGTATAGTGTGGAAATGGCCTCAGTTCGAGGGCAGTCAAATAAAGGATTCCACTTGTAAAAAAGATTCCACTTTTACAATTTGGGATGTTTTAAAAGCACCAAATGTTAAGAAAACACTCAAAACAAGAACTAAATATGACAGATTTACAACCCTTGCCCCTCCATCTACAAAACATCCCAAAAAGCAAAGGAGGGAGAGGTGAAAATCAACTAAAAACAAAACCAGAACTAGTATCACATCACTTTTGTTTTTGTTTTGATATGGTAGTACAGCCCACTCAGTGGTGGAGATTAAATATGACCCCTAAGCTGGTGCAGATGACCAGTCCACTACCAAAAAAACCTGATCAACCAACCAACCAACCAAACAAACAAAAATGAACCACAACCTCCTGCTCCCTATTCCATCCGTTTCTCACTTCACATAATCTCCCTCCTCCATCAAAGCTCTTGAAAAGGAAGCTCCCTGTTATATTCAGCAAGAAGTCTGTCCTAAAGGTTATGCTACCCATCCATAAGCACCCCACTCTGGAAAATAAATCATTACATTTCTAATTCTGAAACAATAGCAGCAGAGGTATATCTAGGGTGGGGCAATGCTAGGGGGAGCGCAAAAAAAGTGGAACTCCCCACCCTCCTGCCCTGGCCTGGCCCATCACTGCCCCCCATGCCTGCCAGGGTCCTTCCTGGTTGGAGGGATGGCGACAGCAGCAGTACTCATAGAATCATAGAGTTGGAAGAGACCCCAGGGACCATCGAGTCCAACCCCCTGCTATGCAGGAACACCCATCAAAGCATTACCAACAGATGGCCATCCAGCCTCTGCTTAAAAACCTCCAAAGAAGGAGACTTGACCATGCTCTGAGGCAGCATATTCCACTGCCGGACAGCTCTGACTGTCAGGAAGTTCTTCCTGAGGTTCAAGTGGAATATCCTTTCCTTCAGCTTGAATCCATTGCTCCTTGTCCTAGTCTCTGGAGTGGTAAAGAACAAGCCTGCTCCCTCCTCAACATGACATCCCTCCTGCCTGCTGCCACTCACAGCCCCTGCCCCACCTACTCCTGTCCCCGCAGCCCCACCCCCTGCCTGGTGCTGCCTCAGCCTTGCCCCACTGCAGCCCCGCCCTCCGCCTGGGTCCTTCCTGGCCCGATGTGGGGGCAGTGCGGCAGACCTAGGGGTGCAATTTCCAGGCTTGCCCTAGGTGCTGGTGACTCTTGATACGACACTGACTAGCAGTTATTTGACATCAAGCATTAATTGTCCACAAGGCTGGAGACTAGGGTACACTTCTTATTGGGTGGTGACTAAGGAGAAGGATTCTTAATGGCAAGCAGGAATTCTAAATGCATCTAGGTTTATTAGTTGCTCTGTTTTTACTTTTTTTACATTTTACCTTTTTTGTATGTTTTTATATTTCACTGAGTTTTGACTGTTTTCAAATTTTATGATGGTCTAAATGCTTTTTAACTTTCATAAGCTGCAGATTTTTTTACTTTGTTTGTTTTAATTGTTTTGAGTCCCAAACAGGGGAAATGATGGCAAACAACAACAACAACTATTATTTGCTGGAGTATGGGACAAATGCTCCAAATTTTGTTGCTTTGGGCCCATAACGCTCTACCAAGTTATCTTTAGACAAAAGCAGAGTTTTCTTTTTTCTCTTTAATGAGTCTAAGGGCCTTTCCACTCTATACTGTTACAGTGCTATTACTCCATTTCCAACATCCTATGAAATTCTGGGGTTTGTAGTTTACTGAGGCCAAAGAGCTTCTGGCTGAGAATTGTAATTGTCCCTCCCTAAAATGCAAACCCCAAGATTCCATAGGATGTTGAACGTGGAATAATAGCACAATAACAGTGTAATGCAGAAATGCCCCTAGACTGGAACACATTTCTTGTAACAAAAGAGATAATAATGCACCTGTGTTTTGAAGTTAGCACATATGTATTGATCTATGGTCCTAATTTCTTTGCCTTTAGGTAGGGAAAGTGTGGTTTGTAAGCTTCATGCAGCCCCCTTTTTTGCAGTTCTCCAGGCACACACACAAAAAAATACTGGTGCACTTTTTAGCAATGTAATCTCTCACCTATACAGTTTGCAGCCAAATTTGATATAATGTAAAACTTTCTGCCATTGAACCAAAGTTCCCTCCTAACATTGCTAGATGTCAAGCAAACCCTCCCCACAAGCCCCTGGGCAAGCTCCATGCCCATTTGAAAGAATAAATTATACCAACAAAAGTCAGAATTTTGTGGCAGCAGAGCAGCCAGTAGTATAGAACATGTAAATACCGGTACCTCTGGTCTTTATTTAATTTAATTTAAAGAGGGAGAAAATGTGAGCATGACATAAGGAATTGTGACTGCAAAGGAGATTCCCTCATGGGAATCAATTCATCACAGAGGGGAAAAAAAACAAAGAAACAATTAATTATGAATTAATTATCCTGAGTCTCTCTTATGGAACAAGTGTTCTTGAAGCGTTTCTTCCTGAAACAGGGTAATAGTTTTTCAAACTATTTTATAGCACTTCCTGGCTAGGCAGCCTCAGGTCTCAGTGCGAGGGACTCAATTTGGATCTTTTAAATCGTGGGTGGTGAAAGCTTAAAATGTAATTTTACAATAAGAAGCCTCATGCTAATTAAAGTTAATCAGAATGGGTTTTTTAGTCAGTGGCTATTAATTTATTTTAGAACACATTTGTATTTACTCTAATGGGTTTAACCCTCAGTAGTACGCATAAATTTAATGAAATAGATGAATAACAATTCATGACTTATTAATTATTTCTAGATCACTCAAGCACTTGAATGACCTGGAAACTGGACCCTGGACCTGATGCAATTACCCACAAGACATTTTTTTTCTGCTCATTATCCAGATCCTCTTTTCTCAATGAGAATTTATGACTTTTTTGAAGTGTGCAAGAAAAAAAAGAGTATAAGATGACTATGTTGGGGAATAGAGAGATTTTGGTGATGAGACTCTCAATCAGCAGAGTATCTTAGTAACTGCACAAAAACGGAAGTTGAACAGATTACCAGTCCCACTTCTATCACTCCACCCCAAACACACTTAACCTAGCTCAAAATAAACACAAGAAACAATTTGGTTAAAAATATAAAAGAATTTACTCACAAAATCTTGTGCATAGTCTACACAGGTTCGATTCTTGAAGAAGGTAGGAAGAAAATTAAGCACTCACATGCTTGCTGAAAATAATCCCTGTTAGGAGATCTCAAGGCATGCTTTCAGGACAAAAGGCAAAGACAAAAGGAAGGAGTAAATGGCAAGAGAACCTTTTTAAGACCAAAGAATGTGTACGGGCTGGAGGAAGAGGTGTTGACCAAAACAAACAGGAAGTTTTCTCTAGGCTATCTCTCTATGCCTACAATAAACATGCAAACAAACTAGCCAGTTAATTAAGCATGCAAAGGTTGCCACTCCCAACAGGCTAGAGCCTCCTTGAGTCTCGTTATTGAAAGAAAAGGAGGATATAAATGAATAAAATAATAATAAATAATAAAATAATAAGAACCATAACCAAAAACAAAGCAAACAATCAATACGAAAATGTAAGCTTAGACTTACTTATAACGCCCAACTGACTTTTCCCAGCCATTTCTAGCAAGTGCTTTGAGAAATTCATCTTCATTCACAAAGGAGAGGAAGCTGCTATTTAAACCTGTTTCTGAATGAGACAGGACCTGTATACTACAAGGAATTACTGATAAATGAGCCTTCCACAGGTTCTTGAATTTTCCCTTGAGAAGCACATTCCAGGATTAGAAATGTTTCACATGGCAGTTCTGTGGCAGTAGACGTGAGAAAACCAAAGTTTTCATCCCACAATTTTCACTCAGCTTCAGCGTTGTGAACATACTTTGGGTTGGCAGGCCAATTTCAGCCCTACAAGATCCTTGCTAGACTATACCACTACACCTTGTAGTTGAATGGAAGTAACTTCTGGCTAACCAGAAATCATCTTGAGTCATATTCCAACTGTTCCTGGGTCTCCTTTTGAGGTGTTTCAGAGTCCTTCTCCAAAAAAAAGTAGGCCTTAGAGCCAGAACTACACCCTACAGAAGGTACTTTGGATGAAAAAGTGATTTTTTTTCACACACACACAAAAATATCCATTACTAATCATGGTTCAGGGACCATCCAGAGATTCCTTGAAGGCTACATGAGGTCCACAGTTCTACTTCCTGGTCTACATTGTCTACTGGGGTAAAAGGCACAAGTTAAGACACACACACACACACACACACACACACACAGAACTTTTCTGCTTTTAGAATGTGCCAGGATTGAAATCAAATCTGCAGGTACATAATTTCAGAAGAATACAGTTATGGGGCTAGTCAAGATCATCTCTCTCCCTTTAAAAACAAACAAACAAACAAATAAACAAACTTCCCTCCAAAAAAACCTTCCAATGTGCTTTGAGGTAGGGTGTCTCACCCCCTCTTAACAGTATCCTGTTTCTAGGTGCCACAAGTGGTGGGAAAAACAGACTTAATTAAAGTAAGGCAGTAAGTGCTGAGGAAATCAGAATCAGGGTAAGGCACTCACAGGACAGTCAGGTCAGTTCTGGTCATACATATATAGTCTAGAAGGTTATCCAAAACTGAGAGGAAGCATAGTAACAATGTCTCAAATATTTCAAAGTCAGGCACTGTAAGCAAGCTGTCATGATGAACATGTCAGGAAAGGTTGGACAAAACCTGTAGTCCAAAGAAAATACTTTGTGATGTAAATTGTCAAGTGCACCTGTGAAAAGTCATGTGACTCTAGCTGAGTCATGCTGAGTCAGGCTGATGGGCAATCAGGGGAGAAAGTTGCATCAAATGTGGGGAGAATGCAATGGTAGGTCAGGATTGCATCAGCTATGTGTCTGTATAAATGTAGCCAAGTACTAGTCAACACTGCGCACACGGTGCTTGAAAGTGTATGCCGGAGGCTCTGACAGAAAGAGCAAGCTGCGGAATGTGGGAATGCCTTCTGGACATTCTTGTAAATATGTATATATTGTAACTCAAGAATAAACTGCCTCCTTGATGGAAGATAACAAGTTGTGTGGGTGAGTTTTTCCTGGCTACAGTGCATTGCTGCTAAGATAATCTCTGCTGGGCACGCTTGCGTAGCTGTGCAGCCAATCTCTGCTATATTTTGGGCATTTTGTACACTTTACTCTGGTACAGCCTTTTGCCAGAACTCAGTGGTCGGGAGGGAAGTGCTATAGCGGTTTTGCGTAGCTCCCAGCGTCCCCAGGACTCCCGGTGACAGAACAAAGCTGAAGAAGTAAAAAATGTATGTACAACTCACAGACAGTGCTGGGGGTGCCTTGAGTCTCAGCCTGGGAGGAAGGTGATATGTGAATAAAGTGACTGATGGATGGATGGATGGTTGGGAATTCCAGGTAATCCACAAACACATGAAAACATATACCATATACTAGCCCACTGTGTCCATATAAGCAACATGGTTGACTTTTGGATTCATGTATATCCAAATATCTGTTAGTATTCCATTATAAATTATAAACCCATGTATTGCAAACCCTTTATAATTTTCAAGCTTGGATTTCTTTTTTAAAAAATGAATTGGTTCTATTTACAAGGTATATATGGATCCTACTACCATTGCTTCAAATAGATGTCCTTTGGGGACAATATGCGCCACCATTATGTGTACTGCAGACGTTCTTTTGTAATAACATTTATTTTTTTTGCTAGAAATATTGCAATAGCTCTAGATTTAGAAGTCTTTGGAGCTGTATAGGTGTCTTTTATTTGACTTTCATTTTTTAAAAAAATTTTTAATGCTGGGGTCTATTGTAATATAATATCAAGACTTTCCTTTTTCATTATGACCTACTTTCTTTGTCTTTTAACTGATGCCCTGAAACCATATCCATTAAATGAACATTATTGTAACATTACTTATCTCTCAAATTAACAGCATTACTCAGAGTTTTCTCATTCTGGTCCTCATTATTATTAATTTTCACTTATTTTTATTCTACACACTTTTATTCTCCACCATTGTGGTTAATTAATTTTTTCTTCTGATCTATGAACCATTTTAACAAAACAAAAAAGGGAGGAATTTTATAAAAAAAAATTTCAGGGGGGCTTGTACATAGGCTAAAATGTCCATTGATAACAGCTAGGGCCTCCTTATCCATTAGTAAATTGCCTTATTGCAATTTAAGCACAGTGCCTAGGGCCAACAAAAACTTTAGGGCAGATGAAAACAGGATTTTATGGCCTAGGATAACATCCTTGGTGGTACATTGAGAAAAGATCAGGAGTCAAATATGAGAGGGCCTAGGGCTATGAAAACCTTAATGTGGCCCTGATAACAGCATAATCCTAGAGTCATACAGCTGGAAGGGACCCTAATGATCCTGTAGCCCAATGTCTTGACAGTTCAGGAATATAGATATTCCTAGAATTTTTTTTAAAAAAACTTCCTTGCTATTTGATGGAACATTTACGTTATCAAATTGTAAAAGGAACATATTTCTTTCTTAAAGAATACCTTAATTTTCAAAAGTGATTATTTTCAAAATTGCATTCAAAGAATTTTAACATATGTATTAAAGATTTACTCATGGTTATTACTTGTCTTTAAAAACCTGAAATCTAAGATATGTTCACCATAACTTCTATTGACCTCCTATCTTATGAAACTCCTGAGTTTAATCTGACATCTCCTAGCTGTGCTTTTTGGAGAATTAGACTCTTTCAGTCATTGTCTACCCCTAGACAGAGCTTTAGGGGTGTCAAAATCTTCCTGTTCTCTCGATGAGTAGTTTTTACATTGGCCGTCACATCTTCTTGCCCTATGATTTTAAAGGAAGAGTCAGACCAGAACTTGATTTCTGTTTCTTTAATTCAGTCTATTTTATATTTTAATGAAAATTGTCTTTGCAAAATCTAGCCTCACAAATCCAGGTGAAGTTGAATTTGTTCACCATTCTATGACATTGGGTCCATCCATTTTGATAGTTCTGGAATGGCCGGCTGACCTGCTTCCTTCCCCTTCCTCTTCCCCTCCTCCTCCTCCTCTGTTTCTACAAAAGATCTGGGTCCATCAGAAAGCTTTTCATATAAGGACAGTGAGATTCTTCCATTCCTCTTCCATGCCAGTTCAGAGGTCTGTTGTGGTTTTCATGCTGTTCCATGCATTGCCTGAAGTTTCTATTTGATTTTAGGAGGTTGTGGATGTGAATGTAAATTATGCTTGCACATTTTCTCATACTTCAAAGTATGAGAGTATGAGTACAGCATCCTTGTGTGTCAGAATACTCCCACCACAAAATTGCAAGGGTTCTGTTTGTTTATGTGTGGGAAGTCTTTTGGGAAAAACAAACAAACCAACAAAAACCTTTGCACAAAACCTTTTTTCTTTTTTACACAAGAATACTTTTCTGTAAAACCAACATTTTTCAGAAATAATTTTTTTGTTAAACAATCCAAACTATGAAAAAAAATCTTTGGAGAAAATTGTAATATAAATGATCAGAACTTTGTACCATTGTGAGGAGGGCTTTGCTTTTTTCTGTGTGAATTTTTTCCCCTGTTTTTCCTGAATGAAACAAATAAAGATCCATAGTGCTGGACAACCTTTTCTTCCTTCTGCCTTGTCTTAAGTGCCCTGTTCCAAGCATGGTTTTCAGTCATATTTTCAGAAAACAAATATGGCACTTATCATACCATTGTTTAAATATCTTCTTTTAAGAGGGATTTTATTTTGACATTTGACTTTATTTTGATTTTTTTCCTGACTAAATTGCCACATTCTTTTTGTGACATCACTGTCTCCTTGCCCAGTAATTCTGTACTGAAACAGAATTAATGCATGAGCAATAACACATGCAGGATTATGTCTGTGAAACAAAATGGATAATTTGTGTGACATTTGAGAAAGAAGGAATATTATATGGAAATCTGTACAGACACCAAATCACAATTGCCCTTATTTTTTTAAAAAATAGATTAATGGTGTCATAATGGCTGCATTTCTTGAGACCCTATAGGAATTGGAGATCAGTATGTAGAAGACTCTCAGGACCATGTAAATTGATGACTTCTTTAGAGTCATTAATTCTGAGAACTGGAAGTACTTGGAACAAACTGAAGAGATTTCCTTTATTATGCCTACTGATGTATGGAAGTGAGGAGATTACCACACAAATTCAGTACTGAATGAAGGAGATATTTAGATTCCCCTTGCTTCCATTTATCTTGTGAGGAGTGCTGCACACTCAGTTTACTGGTTTGGGGAAAAACTCGCAGGCACTAACTTTCTCTCTCTTATTCTCTCTGCAGAACCTTACAGGCTATAGATTTTCAAAATGGACAATTAACCAGAGTAGCTCCAAAAACAAGGAAAGAACAAGAAATCAGGTTGACGACAAGCTGATTTTGAAACATAAACAATTATTTCTTTATTAAAAGATAGAAATGGGACTTCCCAACATCTCTGGACAATGCATATTACCTTATAATGGGAGTTATACCAGTCTGAACCAGTTTTGCAAGGGCTTCCATTCAGTGGAAATGAACGAGTTAGTTGTCATCCCAAACACATTAGGGAACCATTTCCTTATAAGCAAGACGGAGGTATTTTTTGCAGGAAAAGTTCCAGCTTGTATTTTAAAATGAGGTCTGACTTCTCTAAGATGGCCATGGGGTCCAGACAACTAATTGCCCTATCCTGCATGTGTGCAGACTATGGCAAGATGAAATTCCCATTTGATGCATCAAAATCTACTTGCAATTAGTATTTACCAAGCATAACTCATAACAATTCAGCTGCAGTACCTAGTAAAATCTGACACAAGAAGTAAAAGAAGAAAAAATATAGCTAAGGATATCACTATAGTTACTTTTAGTACTGGGAAAAGATATGAGGATATGGTTATTTTTAGTATTGGAAGAAGACACAAGAATATGAAAAGAGATATGTCAGATCAGGCCAAAGGTCCATCTTGTCCTGCAACCAGCTTCTCACAATAGCCACTCAGATGCTAGCATAAGCAAATGCTATGAATCTGTCATTCTTTCATTGTGCTGTTGGGATTTTTTTTTTGAAATTAATGTCATAGCATTGTAATATGAACATGTGAAATGTACTGCTTTTTAGAATATTTGCATCACTGTTTACAATATAGTGTAGAGTCTTTGTGAATAGCAGTGTACATTATAGATATAATTATTGGGGTTTTTGTTGTTGGTGTTCATCTCTTCTATCTTTCTTCCTAGTCATTGTTATAAAGCCAACATTGGTCAAGAGAATGTATGCCTGGAGAATTCCATTCATTTTTACCCCAGTTGTGCAAGCGGCCCATTCATTACTGTTGCTCTGTGGCATGCTCTTGGCTATCCCACTGTAGCTATCAGCTCTCCTACCCCTTGGGCAAACAGTTCATATGCCAAAGTAGTGGAAATTGTATGGCCCTTTAGGGGCCCTTTCACACTATATAACTATTATGGTTATGGTTAAAGCACTATGATTCCACTTTTAATAGAGATGGTTCCATCTTATGGAATCCAGGGATTTGCAGTTTAGAGAGGGGCACTTGGAATTCTTAGCAAGAGAGCTCTAGTTCCTCACCAGACTATAAACCTCAGGGTTCCCTAGGGTGTTGACATGGCAGCTAAAGTAGAATCATACAGCTACAATGGTGTAGAGCAAAAAGGTCCCAGATGTTCTTGAACTCCTGACAATCTTAGACGGTGAATGGTCAGGAATGCTGGGAGTTACAATTGAATCACAACTGTTAGATCACATCATTTCCATTCCTGCTCTACCACATGAACAGCCAGTGTGTAACTAGAGATTGCAATGGAACCCAACCTATGTCTATTCAGACATGCTTGTTGTTGCTGCTGCTGCTGCTGCTGCTGCTGTGTGCTTTCAAGTTGTTTCCAACTTATGGTAACCCAGAGGTGAACCTATCATGAGGTTTTCTGAGGCTGAGAGTATGTGACACACGCAAGGTCAACCAGTGGGTTTCCGTGGCTGAGTGGGGTACAGAACCCTGGTCTTCAAGGTCATAGTCCAATGCTCACACCACTACACCACATTGGCCCTTCAGTGGGACTTGCTTCCAGTTAAATGTGGATAGAAACACAGCCTATAAGTAACATTGCTTCCAAATCAAGAAGTATTGTTCTAGGACTGATTCTTGTCCAGAGTTTCCTCCATTTTCCTTTCCAATGTTCTTAGGTTCCTTTTGTAACACACTTGCCAGCTTATTCCATCTTGAGCCTATCCCACTATGACTTGTCTCAATTCTTAAGACTGCCCTTTTCTTTGGTATCATATTGCCATAATATCTTGGCTTAGACCTGTCTTGTTTGTTTGTTTGTTTGCTTACTCTTCCCGTAACCTCCTTCCATCACTAACTCTTGAGAAGCACAGGGTATTTGGTGCCTCCTAAAATGCTGTCCTTCAGCTATAAATTTCAGTGTAAGGCAGGTAGAATGGTTAATGACTCACACTCTTGCCATTCAGAGAGAAAGCACATTTGTTTTTGGATAGCAGATGTGAGGGAATTAAAATGACATCTGGAAGTCCTTACAGCTGTTGGGTATAATCCAAGGCAGTTAACTCTTGGGGCTACTGGAAAAAAATTAAAGTGAAAAAGTGGGGAAGGAGTTTGGGGCAAAATACTCTTACGTGGACAGAGAAAACTACCAGGCTCATAGTCTCCACAGCACTCACCTGATCAAAAAAATATTTCTATCTTATTCCAAGACTACAAGGCAGGCTACAACCACAATAAATCTGATTTAAGCCTTGCTGTATTGGCGCTGATGTACCAAAACTGCACCATCCATGCAAAGGGGGAGAGAAGTAGCTACAGAATACTGGTGTTTATATTGCCAAGAAAACCCTGTGCTTGGTTTGCTTTAGGGTCACTGTAATACAGCAACAACAAATATTTAACTGTTTTCTTCTCATCACAAGCAAGGATGCATAATTGGCATGGTTTTCTTCCTTTTACAGAGAAAAGAAATACTTCTGCACAATTCTTACTTGGTACTCACACATTCTAAAGTGTTTTGGAAATTATTATGTGTTTGCAGGAGAATTGCGTGTGCATGCACACACACACACACACACACACTGTTTCAAGTGACCACATTTTTAAGTGTGCAAGATTGAATTTATAATACAACTTCTAAACAATCTTACACAACAAAACTGTATGCCTAGTTTTTTTTTCCCCATAAGATGGGGTTTTTTTGTCCAAGACTTTTTGTTTAATTTTTTATTGTGCAAGATTTCTGCTTTTTCCACAAGATTTTTTTTGGTAAATTTTTTGTTGTACAAGATTCTGTTTTGCATAGAAAACAAAACCACATGTGGTTGTCTGGAAACAGTGCTTTTTGTGCCATCTCCCACAATTCTCATGCAAAAATCTATATGTGACAGGGTATAAACTTTGGCCACATTTTATTAGAAATGTTTATAATCCCCTAACTGACAAGAGGATCTTCCCTAGCGTGGACTATGGCAAAGGGTGGAGGTCCATCTTGACCTCCCCTTCCTCATGATGGGGCAAAGCACGTGAGTCTCACTGTACTTTGTTTCTTAAGAGACCACCAGTACCTAGACTTATCCTGTGGGGAGACAAACCTACCAATTGTCACCCTCACACCCTGAGCTTTAAAGGGAAAAATGCCTAGAACTGGTCCTAGAAGCCAATTCTCTAGACACCTGGCATTAACATCTGGGCTGCATATAACCCTGGAGGCAAGTTCAGAGGCCAACGTTCACACTAAATGTAACAATACATGCTCACATATCCACTGATACTTTTTTCTTCTCCACATTTTCTACCAAGGATGTGGGGTGAGAACCTTACACAGCTGTATGTCCCTTCTCAATAAGTCCTGAGACTGCTCTGGATGTCCTTCAAAAAGATGTCATATTTCTCATCATATAAATGGACCCTGTCACTCCAGAATAGGTGAAGACATTTTAAAAAATGTCAGGATGGAAAAGAGACGTTCTTTGCCAGTCCTTTTGTCAGCTCTTTGTCAATCCTGTGTCTGGCCCTACTGAAGCACCACAGCTCTCTCCCCACCTGCCAAACCTGTCTGAGCATACATGCAGGCCACCCTTGATCACTTGTTCTGAATTTCTTTTAAATCAGAAATAGCTTTCAAAATCAGGCAAGCCTAAATCATTTGGACCTAGGTGGACCACCAGCATATTAAGTGGCAGGCCCACCTGCCTGGAAAAGAGGATGGCCATCAAGCTGTGATGATGCTCACTGCCAGGCCCATCTGACTGCTTATAACAGTTCATCTCACCCAACAAGACCCCCCCCCCCCAAAATGCAGTTGTCATCACAGATGAGAATAAGTGCCTGTCCAGGCCACATTGGTCTTGAGAAAGAGATAATAATTAACAACAGAACTAAATTGGCCCAGGTGTGTCTTGGCATGGCAATAGGTGAACATCACACTTGGCACTGGTAGGTCATCATATACCAGTCTTCTCAGATGGCAAGCCCATCATGGCTGCAGTGGATACAGCACCAAACCTAAAGGAATGAGGAGGGAAACAATAACTTCCAACCCCAAATACTGTAAATCATGGCGGATTATTGTCCAGAATTGGCACTAAGTAAGGGTGGTGCTTTGCTGTACTAAAAGAAAATGCCATCATGAGTACCCTGCTTTTTGAGAAAGACTTTTAGTGCAAGAACGGGGCAGAATGCAGTCTCAGTACACCTAAGGAGCTCGTAGACTTCCCTTTCCACCTTTGATGGTCTTGCGGGATTAAAACTTAATGATAAGCCAGCTTTAGTGAATGTACTAGCCTTCAGAGCTTATTTCTAGCTGATGCTACTAATTCACTAATTCTGAAGGCTCTGAAATGGGCAACCAGAGAGGTGGCATGAAATAAGCTAGCTTTGAATTTGGAATGACACAAAGAACCCCACACCATGCCCAAATATGGAGGTTGTGTCATTCAGAGGGGAATCCTGGAATCCATTGTTATGCTTTCTTCCTTGGACCGGCTCTTCAACAAGCATCAAAATTGTTGTTGAGCTCATCAACTGCATCTGGGTGCCAGTGGTGCCTTAGATCTTGGGCAAGGATCAATCAGGTATCAGTTTTTCCTGATATCAAAAGGATACAGACACCCGGACTATCCTGTCATAGCTGGTCCTCATTTTAGATGCCAAAGTCATACATATTGTTCTCACAACCTGCCTCCTCCAAGCCCAGAGCCCTACTGGCATGGCCTTGCCCATTTCCCAAGCTCCCTATGCCAACTGTTGAAACTGCTATATCTATTTACAAGACAAGGTATAGGCAATGCTATTTACTGTTCCAGGCACATGATGAGCGAAGAAGAAGATTTTAAGTTTCAGGCAGTACAGTGCAACCACTGGACCACAAACATATGCCTAGCTGATTTGGATAACAGAGAATTTATCACCTGGATTATAACTCAGTTGTCACACCAAATGTGGATTGAGGAGTTATTGAACTCTTCTACACGTAGCCATACAGCCACTAGGATGTGGAAGAATTCAAGGAGGATGAAATCTCTTCTTATCCCTTTCTCCACCTCTTCCTAAGGTTACTTGGCCATGCACAACCTTCCTCTGAAAAACATACCAAACCTAAGGGATCATGCTGTATCAGGATGGAATTGCAACTTGGCACCAAGGAGCATATTCATCTTCCAGAAAGAGACTCCATTATAGGATATACTGCAACACTGACCAAGTTTGCAAAGGCTGGTGTCTAACTAAGGCCATTTCCGCACTACACTATTATAGTGCTATTATTCTGATTTCAACATCCTGTGGAACTCTGGGGTTTGTAGTTTACTGAAGCCAAAAACTCTCTGGCTGAGAATTCTAAATGTCCCTCCCTAAACTGCAAACCGCAGGATTCCATAGGATGTTGAAAGTGGAATAATAGCACTATAACAGTCTAGTGCAGAAATGGCCTATATCTCTCATGTCATATCAACTTTCTTCTTATGCGCCCTCTCCTCTTTATCATCATCCTCGTTTTTATCCTTAGAATTCTGTCTGTCTGTACAAGAGCTTTAAAATCTCCATGTATTCCTCCCCCACTTCCAAATCTTTTCCAAAGCAGCTGGGAGCAGATGATCCCTATGGGGGAAGGGCTGGTGCCTGTAATGCAGCACATGAATGGGCACTGAATTGTACCCAAGGGTGGCACTATGGGGTAAGGCCATCATAACTCAAACCTGGTGAACATACCAACAGTACTGACCCAGCCCAGCACCCACAAGAGACCTGAAACTGCAAAAAGAAAAGTCCTCTCAAAGATGCTGTTGCACTAGGACTGCTGGCAATCACTGCTAGAGAAGAAGGCATGTGGGGGAGGAATGATCTCTGGCTGGCTCCAGGAGCATTCTATGCTTACAGCATCTTCTTTGGTGGCTGGAAACTTACCTTTCCCTGCTTACTTTCCAGAACCTCCACTACTTGGGCCTCTTTAGCCTCCACACACTTCCCATACTTGAAACAAGAGCTGATTCCCTTTTCTTTCACCTTTCCCCTTCTTGGGAAATAATTTGGCCCTCCTGGCCAAACTGCAAATTTGCCCAGCTGGAACACTGTCACCAAACCATTGTGGCAGTGAAAAGTACTACTACCATTGCCACACCACTGTGCTCCAGCCCCTTGCAGTACCCCACCACTTATCTTTCATTCCCTGACTTGTCTGCCAGAGATCTGAAAGCCTGGGGCACAGTCAAACCCGTGGGCACTTGATTCCCATGCAGACAAATGAAGAAGAGGCTTATGTGAATTGGGGATGGAGCCAGGGTATACAGAATATGTGGAGGCAGGAGCTCTGTCCTTGCACTAGTTGTGTCATGGTGCTAGTGTCATGGTGCATGATGTCTTTCTCCATCCATGGGGTGTGCAAAGGCAGCCCCACCTTCTTCCGCAACACATAGAGCTATGAAAGGGGACACATGGAGGTGGAAAATTATGCACCTGGAATCCTGAACTGAAGCATTCTGTGCTGTGGCATTTTGTCACAGGGCCCCACTTGTGTGTCCTCTGTTTTACTCCAAAGATGCTTCAGCTTAGATTAATGTTCATAATAATGTCTTTTGCCTAGGTGCTGTGTCAAATATAACCCTTGTGGCTTTTCTCGATTAAGGGCTGTATCCTCAAGGAATCCTTTGACTTAACTAATTTATAATTTTATGCTGTTTCTTTCTAGTCCATGGGACATAACTGGTATGTCCATTGGTTTATGCCTTAACCTCAAGCTGTGAAATGATTAAAATTTATGATTAGATATTTTATATTGCAAGACTTATGACCATGTCAAACACAGTCTGTGACTTATATCTGGTAGCTGAATTTGGTGCCTGCTATGATGCTATCAAGGAGTGCTGCTTAAGCATCTGGTAGACCACAGTGCACAGTCATGGACTGTATTTGGTTGGGTATGTAATGGGTTCTGATTTAACTTGCACAAGTAAACTGAAGGCAGAAAATATTACAGATGGAAAAGATGATCTAATATAAATTCATTGATGTGTATGGAAGCAACTACTGTTTGTTTCCAGTAAATAAATTTACACAATTGAGATAACTGCAAACTACATGTTGAAGACTGATGTAGATAGGTTCTTGCAGAACAAACAATTATGGGTGTATGAGAGGTGTAGCAAGAAAAATCCCTTCAGTTTCAATTCAAGTCTGTTGTTACAAAAAATAAAATCTAGGCAAGAACCATAGCTCAGCTTCTTTCTGGATGAAGATGAACCAGTACCTTCTGAGCTAGATGACACAGAACAATGATTGTACATGATTGTGGACTGCTGGGAGAACGGGTTGAGAATCCCCACTCTCAGAAGTGATCAACTCTGTCCCCAAATCGGACTGCCAACAAGGTGTTGCTGTTTCAAGATAGGGATAAGTTTGGTGGTCTCTTTTAGGAGTGCCTGCCTCTGAAGAAAAACTGCTCATGAGTAAATTACTCCTTGTAAGCAGAGGCCCTCCCCATGAGGAAGACTTCTCTCTAAATATCTGCACCTGAGCACTGGGCAGGGCTTTGGAAGCTCAGGCTTATAAACCTCAGTTCTGCTCAAGGAAAGCTTCTAGAAGCAATGATGCTTCCATGCTAGCACTAGGCTTTCCTATTCCCCTTCTTGGCTCTCTAGCTATTGCTATTTTAGATTCCCCAGCTTATCTTCATCTGAATTCACTGCTATCTGTTCAGACTCTGGCAGGCTAGATTTGGTGCACCTACATTTTTCTCTTGGGGCACACCTAAATTTGGGCTCTGGTGGTTATGTAATAGGGATAGATGCATCTGTCAGCTTTCCCCATTCAGCTAATCATTTTACATTGTTATACTTTCTCTATCCTAATTCAATATGAGGGTGCAAACTCTTTTTTGTTACATAGGATTTGTACATATTTTGTTTTCATTCTTTGAAATGTGCACTTTTCTGTGAAACTTTTTAAAAAAAATATTCATTTTTGTTTGTATTTTTAATTGACTAAAGTCAACAGTTGACTTGAAGACCCACATACACATAAAGTGAGTTTATTCACATTTTGTCCAATGTATACCTTTTTCCATGAGCGTTTTTCAAATATATGTGTTTGAATGCTTTTTTAAAAAAATTTTTTTAAAAAAACTTAGAACTTTATGAATTACTGATCTCAAGTAGCATCCAGGTCTTGCCTTAAAATTTGATCCCAGTAAGTATTTTACCCCTCTGTAGGTAGTTTCTATACTCTGCATCCCAGCTATCTTCTGTTTAAAAGACGACAGCTTAGAATACTTACTTTTCTGGGTATCAATTGCCTTGGTTTGGGGGAGGGGTTCTGAGAGTTGCAGTCCCAAAGATGACATTTCCAAGCTACAGAAAACAACTGATAGCAGATGGTGTGTAAATCTATCAGGGCCCTGAAGAGTCACTGCTAGTCAGAGGTGATAGTGAGTTAGAAGGACAAATGGTATGACCTGACACAAAGCGGTTTCTTGTTGTTCGTGAGTGTTATTGAAAAGTTTTTTAAAAAGTATGCTACAATTTCTCCTGTCCTATGATATTTTGTCAACAATTCAAATGCTGATTCCAGCATAGCTCTAACAAGTTTTATGTGTTCGCTATTCAGTTCAATATAGTATGTCATGACATATTAAAACCAGATTTGGATGTGTACAAACTAGGTAGCAGAAAACCATTTCCTACATTTTCCTCCCTGTAGCAGATTTCCCTTCCCCTGAAAATGCTACAGAGAGAGTTAGAGCACTGTGATGAAGGGAGCAAGCTATGGAGTTGTGATCCCCAGAAATCAAGTTGTGGTACCATGTTTGAACAGAGTCTGTTGATAAAGAGAAGGCAGATCCTCAATCCAACTAAAAGATTCTGATTTTCCAAGTAATTTAGTCAAACACCGGGCATGCAAGGGATCTCTGAAAGGTCTGTCATTTATTATTATAATGCAAGTGGCTTGGTCACAGATTTGGAATCCGAGGCACCAATTGGGCCAGCAGAGGAGACACAATGCCAAAATACTACTGGCGGCCCTCGAGCCTAAAAAGTCAAAACTCACTAAGTCTGAAATACTTGAGACCACTGCACACTCTCTTTCAAGTACTCCACAGTCCCTGGAGCCAACTTGCAGATCCTGGAGAGATAAGAGAGTGTTGGGCTTCAAGCATGGTACTCCTTCTCAAAACTGGGTGCTTATGAACTAGATGATGATCAAAACTCAGATGCAAGCAGTCTACAAGTAAATACCAACTCATGTTTAAAACTGAAGCAGAAAAAGTACAGAACTGCTTCTTGATAACCACTCATCACATTTTTAAAAATTTCACCCATTTATTAATTATATTCAGAAGAGCTGACCCATCACTAAATTCATGTGGGATGAGGTGGATTCATGCTAGTATTGACCATGTGATACTACATTCCTGTACAGAAATGGGACACATTCCTATGTAAACAAGCATAGGAATTACAGCTTTTTTTGTTGTTGATATTCTCTAATTTATATCATTATAGGGTTAAAAGGATTGTCTAATTCATCTAGCTCCATCAATGAATAAATTTTATTCACTGTTGACCCAATGAAAGTATCAATGTCTGAAGCAATCAATATCTTGAAATTGTCCAGAGTATGTTTGTCAGTTCTACAATATATTGGTAATTTCTTAACAGTTATTTAGATGACAGAAATGGTTCTGTGTTGTAGACTGCAACAAGCAATAATCCATTCACAGCTGATTTAAAGAAAAATTATCAACCAGTGGAATTCTATTTCCAGCTTACATAACTTATAACTCAATTTGAATTCAGCCACCTACTCATGTGGGGTGTTCTGTCAGGGCTCAATAAAACTACTTTTGCTTCCTGCTTGAAACAGCAAAAAAGAGGACTGTTGAATGCTTGCTGGACTATAACATATGACTGGTGGAGCACATTTAACCTAATGAGTTACGTATTTTACATACTCAATTTCATAAATAGTACATTTATTTGAACATGTCATGCCCACATCCTTCACCAGAGAATATACTTTTATGTGCCTTGCTAGTATAGACCTGTCTTTCATGTACAGCAGTTTCCCACTTATTTGACAGTTAAGGGACCGGAGTACCGTCAAAGAGAGGAAACTGTTGAAAAATGCAACTTAAAAAATGTTCACTGAACAAAGGGAGGGGCAGTGAAACAGTGGCAGTTGAAGCAGACTTGTAGCGCCATAATCATGTAGGGTGACAGAGCCCTCAGGTTGCCAATACAGGAGCCAAAGTTGCCTCTCAAATCGCTTCCAACTGTGCTGGACTTTGTTGTGCATGAGACACTATCTCAAGCAGCCCAGTGGGGCCATGGAATTGGCAGAGGCCAATTGGCAGAGGCTGGGCCTTTCTGACAGCTCTCATCTCCTTTGTGCTGCGGCTAGTAGCTGACATTTTTCTGGTGCACAAGCTACCCAGGCCGCTCATAGCGCCACCAGCCAGTGAGAGGTGGGAAGGGAGCCAGCCAGCTAGGCATGAGTGTGCATGTCCAGGTGGGCTGCTGCACTCCACTGGCACCAGTGGCTCAGAGAAGCCAGACACATTTGCAACAGTAACTATTTGTTCAGCAATCAGATGAGGTTATTATCTAATATTTATTAGAGTGCTTATATACAATACATATAACACATATAATAATTCATGTATTCAATAAAATAAAATGATATAATAACCATGTATTAGGTTCTTATATTATGTTCATGTAACAGTGTCATTATAGAAAGAGTTACAATAAGTCACAATATATAAATCCTTTTTGAACACCTGGATGGTCCTTCAGATGGTTGAATGAATCCAATATTAACAAAACATGATGGAAACAATATAAGTGTTAAACATGTTTAGTACATGACATTATAAACCATCTGTGCCCATTGTTTTCATAGTATCATAGAAATGTAGAGTTGGAAGAGACCACAGGGGCCATCCCGTCCAACCCCCTGCCATGCAGGAACACCCTCAAAGCACTCCCGACAGATGGCCATCCAGCCTTTGCTTAAAAACCTCCAAGGAAGGAGACTTCACTACACTCCGAGGCAGCATATTCCACTGCCAGACAGCCCTGACTGTCAGGAAGTTCTTCCTGAGGTTCAGGTGGAATCTCCTTTCCTGCAGCTTGAATCCATTGCTCCTTGTCCTGGTCTCTGGAGCAGCAGAAAACAAGCCCACTCCCTCCTCTACATGACATCCCTTCAAATATTTAAACATGGCTATCATGTCCCCTCTTAACCTTCTCTTTTGCAGACTAAACATACATTACATATACATATACATAAACATACATTGTATGTGTAAAGATCCAAGGTAGCCAAAGTGTACATATAAGCAACTCTTTCTCTGTGGAAGTTGCAAAAAAGCAAAAGTGAGGAAGCAGCTCTTTCTCTTTAAAGGTTGAAAAGAGGCTAGAACGAGAAGAGAAGGACAGTTCTCCCTGGGTGCTGTGGAACTGTTTTGTCGTCTTGTGCAACTTCTTCAGCTTCTCAAGCCTCTGTTTAGAGACGATGATGCAACCTTGTAAACGCAAAGTTAGTAAACATGGTGTAGATAACTTTTTGAGCTGGTTATTACTTACTGTGAACAAATTGCTTTCTTCCTCGTTCCAAACATGACAAATGTATTCTACCTCCCTCAATAGTAGCTAGTAAAGTTGTTAATTCTGCGATTGTCAAAAGAGTAATCTACCTGTGACCTGATTGCTTCAGGGTTCCCAGCTGTGGGCTAATCATGAGTTGTACTGAGTGTCTCTCCTTGATGGTTTCTCTTTAAAGTGGTGTTTTCATGGAAATTGTTGATAAGGAAATTATGTCCTAGGACTGTTCCTATTTAGCGTAATGTCATTATAAAAAACTTTGATGACAATGCAGCAATTTTTTAAAAAAACACACATGCTTAAAACAGTTTAAAATAGTTAAAATATAATTAGCAATAACATTTTAAAAACACAGCATATTGCTTCACATACATAGTGAGTCTGTGTGCGTTCCTTCAGGTTGCCTGTCAAGCCATGGCGACCCCATGAATTTCCAAGGGCTTTCTTAGACCAGGGCCATTTCCGCAGTAGATTATTATAGTGCCATTATTCCACTTTCTTTCTGTATTACAATTTTTTTATTGAAAGTTTGTCTTGAAAATAACCCCCCCACACTTCCATGCTTAAATCTTCAAGTTGCAATTTCTTATTTCCATTCCATTACAAGCATAATTTCCGTCTTACAGAGAGAAGAACAATTACATTGCTGTATTGTCATTTAACTCTTGTAAAAACAAACAAACATTGATACTGGATGTTTGTATTTAAGTCAAAAGGTGGGTAAGTTTTTAAGTAATATATCCAAAAAGCTTCTCGATAAAGCAGTTATAATGAATTATCAGGGTGTGTATATTGTGATACTACTTCTATAACAAAAAATCTGAGAGAATCTGGAGGATGATTAAAAGTATGGCAATGTTCCCCTAAAAGAGAATCCAAGGTGTTGTTTCGAATTCTACTTCGAATTCTCCCCTTGCCTTACCAGCTTGGAAAACCCATTTCCTCCACCACCTTCTCCTCTGGAGATGAACCTTCCTGGATTATGAGCATGTGGTCTCATTTCAACAATCTGCTCTTTCGACCCTTTTCCCATTAGTATGTGTGGTCGAAAAAGCAGACCACACATTGCATGTATGAACGCTGGTTGCATTTGAAAAAAGTTGAAAGAGCAGGGGACACCTGTACCCACTTTAGCCTGGGTATTTCTGGAAAAATGTATTTCCTCAAATCCATGTTGCTGAGCTATCCCACTGCCTACCACAAACTAGAAACTGAAGTGCAATTTAAGTTTCAGTTTAAAGTCCTTGAAAACATTATTTTTGCACTAGAAATCTATATAATCCTTTGGGCTGCCAGTCAGAGATTAATATAAAGGTGGGGAAAAAAGAAAGAAAGAGAAGGAAAGAAACCATGCTGCTCTTTCTTTAAACATTGTGATTTCAGAACAAAAGTATATTTTTCTTTGTTGAAACATATAATCTCATACTGTTTGTACTCTTCAGTGTGAAAATGCTGCATTAGTCAGAATCCATGCAGTGGCACTCAAGCAATTTAGGAAATGATGTAAAATGCAAAAGTTTATCCTCAGTAATATGGTTGAGGCAATGTACTCCTCCAGACCTTCCTTGTGGCATCCATCTTGATTTTTTCACATGTCTATCTTTTTTGGAACACTTCCCTTGTTCTGATTCATAGAGGTTTCTGATTCATCAAGAAACAGGGCAAACTCAAATGGCAGCATAGTGTATCTCTCTTGTCTGGTACTGTAGCTAGGGATATAAATCTTCACTTAAGCCATTCTCATGTGAGAGAGAGGAAATCTTTTGAAACTTTTCTTCCCATTGAGTGAGATTATAAGTTTGTACCCACTTTTTGGGTGTTTGCATTTTAGGACAATGTCTATTTGCACAATATCTCATATTGGTGCTGATGATAAAAAAAAAACATGTTTGGCTTTTTGCTCTCATGCAAAGATGAAAAATCTTGTGGCCACTGACATTTTTGATAGGGGTTCTTGATCTCTTGAGACACCCTTTCTTTACTAGGATAAGAAAATTATTCATATTGTTTACATTACTAGCTGCAGCCTGTCATCAGTTTAGAAAGAACACTGTTTCGAAGCATAAATGAAAGAGCCTGTCATGTATACCGAAGACAATCCTTCTCTAAATAGTATGTTACTTAATGGTAAAACCCAGTGGGTTTCCATGGCCAAGTGGGGTCTCCAGGATTGTAGTGCAATGCCCAAACCACTACACCACACTGGCTCTCTGCCCAACCATAATTGTGTGGAGGTAGGAAACAGGATAATCCCAGAGTCCATCGGCCTTGCATTAAAAGGGAGCAAATCACTTAGCAAACACTGTTTTAGATGTGCATGCTCACATCATAACACACAACCATGAGGGTAGTCTTATGTACACAAAGAAAACTTCTCTGACTATATGCCCCATTTGTGTGGTCAACAGCAGGGATGGTTCCACACTTTCCTTCCACTCAATCACAGACAAGAGAAATATAGGCCATTTGTACATGGGGTATTTGAAACGGTGCAGTCTGTCCTCCAGGGAGGACATCTGCACCTGGGAGCGGACTGGGTCCGGACTATTTAACATAGATCTGCAACTCAGCCCGCTCTGGAACGATCCCAAGTGGTCGTCCAGCGTGCTTTTGAAAAACCTGTTTCTTTCGGTCTTTCAAAAGCACGGAGCGTGCCAGTGCGAGCCTGCTCCCTTGTGCAGATTTGCAGGCTCGCACCAATGTGAGCCTGCGATCTGCCAGGGTGGGCTTTAGGCTGGCGAGCTTCAGCGACCCTCGACCAACTGGAAGCCACCATTTTTGATGCCAGAGCAGTGCAGAGCGATGAGCACGCACTGCTCTGGAGCAGTCTGGACCAGACCGGGGAACCATAAGACCCAGTAAGTAGCGGCACGGGGCAATTCCCTCGCCCTGTGCGGAAATGGCCATAGTTAGTGGAGTGAGATAGGTATGTGAGTCATACCTATCCCACTCCAGTAATGATTGTCAGTAATGACTGATACTTTGTTGTCAGCTGACCTCTTATTCAACAGTAGAAAAGTGAAGTTTAAAACTACCTCTGTTCTGTAGTGATATTCAATTATATTCTTCTCCCCCTCCCCTGTATGTTCTGTAGTGATATTCAATTATATTCTTCTCCCCCTCCCCTGTATGTGAGTGAATATGAATGCAGAAGCACCATGACGTTCCCCAAATGGTTTTAATATGATCTCCCTTGCTAATCTTTCACTTTCTAGTCCCAACATAAAAGTTTGTCAACTCACCTGTCCACCACCATGACTGATCAAGGTATAGTTCCCAGGAATGAATGAACGGCTCCACAATCCACTAGTAGAATGTAGCAAAGGATATGTGGAGGTCTGAGATGTGGAAGGCCTGGATAGATATTTCAAATGCAGCTCCTTTGGGACCAATATTATTTGGACTGTGACTATTGAAAAGGGATTTTGTGCTTCAGCCAGTAACTCCAATTCTTAAATGGGGTATCTAGCCATTCCCTTCTGTCCAGAATGGAACACTCCTTCTCTCTCACACCTACATCTTTCACCATCAAAATGAAACTCTAACAAATTCTTTTTTGAATCTCTGTGGTTTTCTTGGCAGACTTATCAACTTTCCAGGCACATTGTTTTTGTAGAGTCTTAATGCCTGAGACATTGGTGGCCTTTATTTTGTTTTGGAAATATGTCTGAATCTTTGGAAGATGAAAATATGATACAGTTTATCATCCAGTGTCCCACTGAGCTTTGTCTCAACTTATCTCTGACATCTAATGATACTGAGCATGTGCTCAGTTCTATTACGTGCTGAGCTCCAAACCATTAAAATCAGAGAAAACAGAGCATATTGTTCCTAAATTCATTTACTTCACAAAAAAGTCTCAAGTCCTGACCATTTGAAGCAAATTATGTCCATTTGAACTAAATGAACCCAAGATCCAAACTTTCCAAGATGTAGCACCAGAAACTTTGATGAGAATCATAGAGTTGGAAGAGACCAAAGGGCCATCTAGCCCAACCCCCTGCCATGCACACATCAAAGCACTCCCAACAGATGGCCATCCAGCCTCTGCTTAAAAACCTCCAAAGAAGGAGAATCCACCACACTCCATGGCAGCATATTCCACTGCCGGACAGCTCCAACTGTCAGGAAGTTCTTCCTGAGGTTCAGGTGGAATCTCCTTTCCTGCAGCTTGAATCCAGTCTCTGGTCTAGTCTCTGGTGCAGCAGAAAAGAAGAAAATAGCTTAACACATACATAACTGTCTGAAGAGCCACCAAGATTTGATACTGCTGGGGCTATGCATTCAAGCTTACAAAGACAAAATATTAATAGCCACTACTGCCAACAAAGCAGTAGAAATTTGTGAAGCTTTTGAGGTACCTGTAGTACAAGTGGTCACATCAGTTGAAAAACCCCAGGCAGTACAAAACAAGAGAATTGGGTTTGTTTCTATCTCCATTCCACTTACACACACACAGAAAGAACTACAATACAGAATAATACACTGACTCTAAATACATTATCCAGCTAGACGAGACCTGTATGTTTCCCTTGGTCCTCTCTCTATTTGTATTTATTTAAATTTATTTAAATAGTTACATTATTTGAAATTTGACACCCCATATTAGAAGACATCAATGATAGATGTTGTGTGAGCTATCAAATTTGATACATAACAGAATCTGAATTGGAACTTATAGCCTGAGTTTACTTCATACGTGGGGTACTTAAAGTGTTTGTCATTTGTTTTTGACTTATTGATCTATTGACTGCAGTTTCAGTTTTTTCCCCTCTTTGTTGGGCAGATATCTTTTGCTATTTTTCATATTTTTTCTCCTCTCTTTTTCTTTTTTTATTATCTTTTTTTAATTGCAAAAATAAATAAATAAATAAATAATAAAAATAAAAAAGGAGGGAAAGAAAGAGGGCTTTTAAAAGCCTAACAGACAGGAACCTAACAGAAAGTTTGTTGTGTCTAGAGCTTATCAGTTAATTGGCTAAGGACAAACTATACTATAAATATAGAACTATCTGAGACTACAGCAACATTAGGTGGAAGAAATTGTGACTACACAAATGATTGAAAGAAGTGAAAGAAACAAAGAGGTAGGAGAGGGAGAGAAGGAAGAAAGAGAAAGAAAGAGAAGAAGAGAAGGAAAAAGTAAGTATTAAAGGAAGGAGAAGGGAGGAGGAGGAGGAGGAAGAGGAGAGAGGGAGGGGGAAAAAATACAGAAGGAAATATTCAAGAAGAAAGATTAAAAATACATAAAGAAATACATTTATAAAATAAAAGCAAAAAGAAAGGGAAGAATCTAAAAAGACACACCAACAATTTTTACACATATCATTTTTAAAATTATTTTATTTTACTTCTTTTTCCAAACTTTTCAATTTTATAAATTTGAGGAAAAAAATAATTCACACCTTTAATTTTTCAAAATTTAAATGTTAAAATTTTCAATTTTTTTTAAACAATGCAAACTTTATTTTTTAAAGTTTTTTCTCTTTTTTCTCTTTGTCTTTCATTTTTTGTCTTTGATCTTTTTCCACTATTTAGTTCATTTAATTTTTGTATAGCAAGAGTAAACATAATAATAGAAGATTAAATTTGATTTTGCTTTTTTCCCTTTGTCAGCTTGTCTTCTGAAAAGATTTTTTCTTTACTTTTTTACTCCATTTTTCTTTTTTCTTTTTTGGATTTTTGAATAACTGATTTTTGAATAACCAATATTCAGTGCAATCATTTTTACTATTCTACCTTAATTTTTAATTCTTGATCCTCCTTTCCCTCCCTTTCTTCACCTTTTTCCCTTGAAATAGCTTTAATAAGATTAACTTTATTAACAAACATGGATCATGGCAAATAGGAGAAAAAATTAAAGTAGTGAAGATGTATATCAGAGAGAAAGAGAGACAGAAAGAGAGAGGAAGAAAAGTAACAACACAAGATGCCTAGACAAGAAAAAAAGAGGAATTGTAATATACATAAGAGCCACTTGGATACCAGAACTGAAGTTTACAGATTCTCCTGGAAGATTTATTGAAGTACAAATTCAGTTACAGACAGAGAAAATTCTACTGGTGGGCATTTATGATCTGAAAGAAAATGAGGCACATTAAAAAAAAACTAGAGAAGCAAATTTTGGATTACCCTTATGAAAATTATATTTTCATGGGGGATTGGAATGGAGTGATATCACCAAGTATAGATAGCCAGAAAAATTAATAAAATCATCACAAGAAAAATTACCTATACCTTTCTTTAACATGATAGAAAAATTTAGGTTGATTGATATTTGGAGATTCCAACATGGAAGCACAGCAGAATTTACATATTTTTCTGAGTGTCATAAATCTTCAAAAGAAATTGATATATTCTTGATCTCAAATTCTCTTGCTCAACATATTTTAAAAAATGGAAAACCTACTGAGAATATGATCAAATCACAACCCAGTACCATTAATTCTGAAAGAGAAGAAGAGTGTCCACAGCTTTGGATTGGATGAAACATTATTGAATATAACTTCAATAGTTAAGGCAAAGAAAGAAATTAAGGACTATTTTGAAAATTGAAAAGGTGAGGTTGAAATTAATACAGTACAGGATGCAGCTAAAGCAGTTTTAAGAGGATTTTTTCATTCAACAGAAAGATTTGATTAAAAAAAAGAAATTAGAATAGTAATGACAGATTATTGAGGAAATCTCAACAAAAGAAGAAGAATTAAAAGTTACACTATCATACAAAAACAAATTTCTATACTGTGTCTAGAAGAAATAGGGGGGAAAATTGAAATTGATAAAACACAGACACTTTGAATTAACAAATAGGCCAGGCAAGTGGCTGCATACAATTTAAAGAAAGAAAAAGACAAATCCTAAAGATTTAGGTTGGAGAACAACTGATAATGGAAAATGACAAGATTCTCAGAGTATTACATAACTATTTTACAGATATTGTTAACAAATAAAATGTTCCAAAATACCAAACTGATTTGTATTTAAATAATCAAGACCTACCATGAATCTCAGAAGTTTAACAAAAAAAAAAGCTAAACACCTTAATTGCCTTGGAAGAAGTATCTGTGTCATTTAAAAGATGTAAAATAAATAAAACACCAGGACCCAATGCAAGCTACTACAAACTTTTCAAGGAAGAGTTCCCAATTTGAAACAAAACTATGCATAGATTAAGTCAATTTAGTCACTAAAATGTATAAAATGTTGCTCAATCTAGAAATGGAACCAGAAGTGATTAAAAGCAATATGATTAGATGGGTTCAAGATATCGAACACTCAATAGAATTAGAGAAATAGGAAAGGTTATGGACTAAAGGGCTAAAAGATGTTTTCTGTTATGATCTGAAAGAAAAGGTGTATAAAATGATCTTTAAATGGTACCAAACACCAACAAAAATATCTAAAATTTACAAAAATCCCAAAAAACATGTTGGAAATGGTGAAAACAGGAAGGAACCCTATTTCACATGTAGTGGTCCTGTACCTGTGCAAACAAAAAATTTGGAGTGAATTTCAAAAATGGTTGCAAGAAGTCTAATAAATTAAGATTCAACTAACTCCTGAATTAGTACCACTGGGAATACATAGCAAAGAAATGAAATCTTGCAATTATAAAATGTTACATTACGTGATCATTACAACAAGAACCATTTGTGCCCCAAAATCCAGGAGTCTGGAAATACCTACTAAAGAAATATGGATTTCCAAAGTATTAGAAATCGCAGAAATGGATAAACTTTCAATGATGTTGAAAGGGAAAATGACTGAAAAATTTCAAGAAGATTGGGAACCTTTCTTAAATTTTTTGAAGGAAAAAAGAAGAAATTACTGTATTGAGAGGATTCTTGATTTAAAGTCAAAATGACTACAAATATACAAAAGTGGAAATTATCAGTGTTATTGACTGATTTATATAATGTATATTGTCTACTGTATACTATATTTATATGGTCATAGTTGGGATAGGAGGGAGAAGGAAGGAAAAGAGGATAATAAGAATATGTACACATATATTTACACATAGTTAAGTAGTAAGTACTGAGACCCAAAGTAGAAGAAGTCAAGAGGAGTTATTAATTTGATAAGATATCAGGAATAAGAGAGTTTAAAGATTGGTGGATATAAGTGACATTGGATTAAATGTGACATTGGTTGTATGAAGTAGAGAATAATATGTAAAATCAATAAAATTATGAAAAAAAGAAACGATGATCAGAACAAATTAGACTACACTCTTAAATAGGTGGAGTCCATACACAGAATGCCAAACAGGTGATCAATTGTTTTGCAGGTGACATCCTGCTTTATGTTGTCAATCCCATAAAACTGATCCCTGTTCTTAAATCCAGGAATTCCAGGAATATTCTGCATTCAAAATAGATTACAACAGATGTTATTTTCTGTGTCTAAATACGGCTTTAAGGTCCCAAGATTTAACCTCAAATTCTCAGGGGCCATTCTGTACTTATCAGTTTTTGAAACAGCTGGGAATACAATTAATCAAAGATCTCGATAAGCTGAGACACAGACATTTTAAACCAGTGGAAAAACAAACCTTAAGCAGATTATTTTTTTTAAAAAAAATGGAACAGAATACATTTAATGGCTAGAATCCTGTCAATTAGTCCACTATAGAATAGACCCATTGAGTTAGTTGCTGAATGGTGAGTCAACACATAGGTAAATCCAACTGATTCAGTGAGTCTACTCTAGTCAGGGCTATCAATAGGACATAGGCCACCTTCTTTAGATAATGTTGCACTAATCAAAATGTTTATTTATTCAGATCTCTTTACTTATTCCAGACTCTGTCCATTTCAGTTGATAAAATATGGTTTACTAAACTAGGTGGGGAAGAGAAAGAAAAGGAAAAAAAATCTTTGGCCCATGCAGACCTATTTTTTCTAGAACAATTATGTATTCCTGAAATAATGCAGGAGGCCTTGGACTCCCTAATCTATTCCTGTATTACCAAGTTTTTAATCTTAAGCAAGTGACCTGCATAATTTACATGGACAATTCTGTTCCATGGATAGCTACAAAAAAAGGTAGCACTCTTCAGTGCAACTCTACTTCTTCCCTACTCCAAGCAAATAAATTCAAATTTATTTCTAACTGCCTACCTACAAACAATAGAACAACTGGGAATAACAGCCTCATCTCCTTTTCCATGCCACTCAACTGGAAAGTACCTACAATCCCTTGCTAAACAGGGGAAAAGCTAGCAAACATGTGGAAAGATTATGGTTTCACTATACATGACAGCCATTTCATAGTGGAACTACTGCTACCCTACAAGAAGATAACTTTTTTTCTTGATACAAATTTTGGTTGGCCAGATAAGTTCTGAATATGCCCTTTTATGAAAGAGTTCATCAGAAAATAGCATCAAGCTAGGTATTTGGGTCCCATGCCAAGAGAAAGGCAGCATATAAATATAATAAATAAATAATAATAAATGAATAAATTTGTGCTATTACTCCAATAGATTAAGTGAATGGATAGGCCTCTGGTATTTATAAACATCTAGCAGATATGAAATACTTTCCAGCAACAGGTCTTAGATTCAAGATTCATAAAAGATTCAGACTGGAATGCAGTGTGCTTACATTTACCATTTAAATGTATTTCAACACATCAAAGAATCAGCAACTATAATTATCCATGTGTGGCACCAGACACCAGCTAGAGTGCATAAGATCTGCCATAGTCTCTCCCCTATATATTGAAGAGAAAGTGGCAAATATGTTTTATTCCCACATCTGTTGCTGGAGTGTCCCAAGATGTCTCTTCTTTAGTCAGAGGTTTTGAAAATACTAGAAGATGTTACAAACAGTTGACTTCATACTGCGACCAGCTCTTTTATTCTCTTTCTTTCTGTGCATGTTAGGTAATTAGAAAGCAAAAATCTCATCTATGTACTTTCGATGGCAGCTAAACTAGAAATCCCCAAATATTGGAAAATACCATCCAGTTTAAGTATCTGGGCTTGGTTCAAACATGCATAGACTGTAGCCCTTTATGGAAAAAAGAAAACTCTCTAGCAAATAAAAAGGTCCACAGACCTACATAGGTTCAATCAATGTATGGAAACATGGCTCATTTTTATTCATTTATTCATTTTTTTTGAATGCATAAAAGCCACAACTTTTGATTTACATCCACTCTTGTAGTGTCTGAGATTCTGGAGACACTTGAGATAGTTAATTTGCCACATTGATGTTTTTAAAGGCATTATCATCCTAGTCCGAAACTGGCAAGAAAATGTCTTATATTTTCCATAAACAGGCCTATGAATCATGCTGTAGTGAAGATACACACACACTCTGCTGGGGTATACGAAATAAGAACAATTTTGAGCCCATCTCACTTGTTCAGTTAAGTTTGTCTTTACCTTGAATCGGAAGATGTGAATCAATATTTTGTTCCCTTGTCTATTTTTCAGCTTAACTTAGAGCTACTAGTCTGAAAACTTGTGCTTCTGTAAAGCTTGACTGCTGTATTACTTCTTCATAATCAGCCTGCTATAATATAAACTAACACATGCAATTTTGTGTGACCTTTATTGTATAACATTGTTCTCTCAGAAAATATATGGGGACCTAATTGGTTCTGGCACTCATCCATGCAAGAAATGAGGATAACACTTTGCCCATCTCTGATGCTTTGCATGATGATGTCTCATTTTAACATCTTATCGTTAATTTTCTTTACGTTAATACGAGTTTTAAGAGCAGTTAAATATTCCCAATATAGAAGATCATAATTTTTTAAAATGGACTTCTTTAGAGGTTAATAATATTAGATAGTATCACAATATGATACCCAGTATGCAAACAGCAGGAACATGCAGGAAGAAGCGAATTGCCTGCAGCTATATTAAATGAATCCTGCGCCATGAGTATTTCCATGCGATATTCAAAAAGGCCAAAAACCATGGACACATGGGTAACTCATGATGTTCAAGGATGGGAAAATCTGTCAATTCAGTTTTTTCTACATTCATTTTTTAATTTTTTTTAATAAAACAAACCTCAAGTTCGTTCCACCCTAAAATAAAGAAACGTGCAATTTTTTGTAACCCTTCCTCAAATAAACTAAAATGAAATTCTCTCCCATTTGCAGCAGCTGTCTTTAATAAGTAAAAGTATTCTCAGTATGGATAGCACCAGGTTAGAATTGCTGCCTGGTGGTAACAATAAATTGATTCTCAGGAAAGGGCTTGAAAATCCAGAGCTGACTTGGGGTCCTCGGGAACCTGCAAGCCCTCAAAAGATCCTGCGAGGGTGACTCTGGCACCAGCAGCTAGGTCTACAGGCAATGCTGTACTCAATGGCATTGTGCAGTCTCTAGAGAGGCTGGTGGAGAGGATGGAGCACCTGGAATCCAGATCAGTCACAGCTCTCCCAGCCCCAGCTGCAAATTCTCTGCAGCAACCACCAGATGGAGGCCCCAGTTGCAGCCGCCAGTCATCCTTCTCGTCCAGTAACAGCAGCTGTTCTGCATCATATGCCAGCACCGTTAGCCATAGAAGGCAAAAAGGAAGAAAAGGCAGAGGCAAGAGGCACAGAAGGTCGAGTAGGAGCAAGTCAGACAGCGCTGGATATGCGGGTGAGTCCGGGGCTGCTAAAAAACATGCTAAAGATGATTGGCAGTCAGCTGCCCACGTTCCTGGGCTCCCAGGGTGGGCCATCAGAAGATGGCACAGGGTGGAGTCTGATGCCCCTGCTTCTTGCCCTGCATGGGCAGGTCAGGCGCAACCCAAGGAGTTGTCCATTCAGGCCACTTTTGGGGACCACGAGGACCTGCCTGGCCTCCATTTAAGCAAAAAGATCAGGGAGCGCATCCTTGATGGGTACTTTGTAGACATTTTTTCATTGCTCAAGCCAGAGAATAAGGAAGGGCACACCCCCCAAAAATGCAGGAGGGAGGATGGTGTGGCCTCTGTTGAGAGGTTGCTTGATAACTGGTTGGCGGGCTACACAGTTTTCATGGGGGTGGTCCAGGTAGCTTATCCTGACAGGGAGTGGCACCTTTCCAACCACTGGGCAACATCCTCAAGGCATGTGCCTTGGCGGGTGATGCTGCCGCCATCAAATATGATTCTGCCTTCAGAAAGAGGGCATCCCAGAGTGCTCATGCCAGGTGGGATCTCATCAATGACAAACTCCAGTTGGTCATTGTGGGACCTCACATAAAGGGCAGACCTGAGGGCCCAGGCTTTTTCACTGATCAGGGAAAAAAAGATGCCAGAAAGCTGGTTTTTGGGGAATTTAACCAAGGGAAGTGCCAAAGGGTGCACTACAGGTTTGACCACTTATGCAAGTCATGCCTCGGCCCCCATCCCAGGCCCTCCTGCCCCCGTCCAGGGGGAGGCCAGTTGGGACCCTGATCTGGCAGGACCTCCTTGCCTGCGGGAGTCAGAAGGGATGGGGGTGCGAGGAGTGACTCTGGAACCTACAAGCAGTAGATGGCAGCAGGCCTACACTCGCATGTGGCTAGTGGTACTCTTCCCTCTCTCGGATGCTTACCCTGATCAGGAGGCTTCTAACTTCATCCAGCAGGGTTTCACCAAGAGTTTTTGGATTCCGGCACTGGGCTCTTGCCTGGCATCAGATTCTGGCAACCTCAAGTCAGCCTGGGAACTCCCTCACATGGTGGCATCCAAGATTGAGAAGGAGCACCTGGCAGGGAGGGTGGCAGGCCCCTTCTCCACACACACCCTTCCACAACCTGAGAGTCTCCCCGCTCGAAGTGGTTCAAAAAAAGACCCCCGGTGAGTTCCTGCTGATTCACCATCTGTCCTACTCATGGGGAAAGTCAGTCAACAATGCCATCCCACCAGAATTTTCCTCGATGTGGTATGCTTTCTTTGGATGCTGGGAGCCCTGCATGGTATGCTTCCTTTGACCAGGCTATCTGGCTGATCAGGGCCTGCAGCAAAATGGGCAAAATGTGACATCCAATCTGCCTTCCGGCTTCCCCCTGTCCACCTAGAGGATCACTGCTTACTCAGGTTTAACTTTGCCACAAGCAACGGAAAGCTTGCGGGCAGGCAGTTATATAGCCCAGACACAGGTGTGGCCGGTCACCGCTTCTTGAACTTAATCAAGGAAGCCTCCCTTTGCTCAGCTCTTTTGAGTCTCCGCCTTGTTTATGGGCTGATTGATGCAGGCTGCAGGGCATCCCCGGGATCACAGTTGGATCCCTGTTGCCCTAAAGGAGCAGGCAGAGGAACGCCTGAGCGTGCTTGGTCCATGGCAGCAGGGTGAGCTCTTGAGCTGCAGGACTCATCTCCAGTCAGAGCCACAGGGACCAACAGCTGCTGCTCGTCATCAGCAGCTCTGACAGGGGCTTCAGTTATCACAGCAGCCTTTGAGGCTTTCAGCACTTTCATCGAGTGGGCAGTCAGTTACAGGTCAGAGTCCCTCTTTATCACCCACTACCTTGATGACTTTGTCATGATGGGCAGGGCTCACCAGGATGATTGCGGCAGGTTGTTGGGGCATTTCCAAGCTTTGGCAGCTGAATTAGGCATCCCTTTCGTGCATGACAAGACTGAGGTGCCCAACAGCTTGTTGGTCTACCTGGGTATTCTGTTAGACTCTGTTTGAGGGGTGCCTTGCTTGCCTCAAGACAAGCTGGATGCATTGTGACAGCATCTAAAGGGGATGCTGGGTGGGAAAAAGGCTATGCTCAAGGAGGTCCAATCCTTATTGGGGCATCTCAATTTTGCATGTAAAGTGGTGTCACCAGGCAGGGCATTCTGTGTGTGCCTGACTAGGGTCACTGCCAGAGTCCATGTCCCTCACCACATCCGCATCAGACAGGGTGTAAGAGAAGACCTTGAAGTCTGGCTTTGTTTTCTGGACAAGTTTAATGGCATCTCAGTGTGGCAGGGGGTATTGGAGCTGGGCTTGGACCTCCAGGTTCAGTCAGATGCAGCAGGTAGCTTGGGATTCTGGTTTACTTTCAAGGTCATTGGTGTGAGGCCATGTGGCCACCACATTGGAACCACCACGGGTTACTACGGGATCTTACTTTCTTGGAGTTTTTTCCCATTTTGGTTGCTGTGTGTATATGGGCCGACCAGTTTTGCAACAAAAGTCTGTTTTTGGTGCGACAACCAGGCAGTAGTGGCTGTCATTAACAGACAGTCCTCCAAGTCTAGTCGGATCATGGGACTTGTCAGGCATTTTGTACTGGAGTGCTTGGCTGTTAACATCACCTTCTCAGCCTGTTATGTTCCAAGCTTAGACAACAGAATTGCAGATTCTCTGTCTCACTTCCAGGAAGACAGGTTTTGGGCACTGGCACCAGATGCAGACCCACTGCCTGCGCCATTTCCAGAGAACTTTTGGCAGCTTGGGAATGTTCTATAATCCAGAGAGTTCTGCACTCCATAGCCCCAGCAACCTTCAAGGCATACTCCAAGGCAGTGGACAATTTCTGGAACTTCCATGCTGTGATGGGCTACGCTGATGACTAGCCAGGCCCGGAGCCCCAGCTTCTACATTTCCTGGCTCACCTGAAGGACACCAGCTTGGCCTCTCACTCCATGTCTGTTCAGCTGGCTGGCATCTCCTTTTTCAGCAAGGCCAATAGGCTTCCAGACCCGTGTGCCAGATTAGTGGTTCAGAAGGCAGTTGAAGGCTGGAGCCTTCAGCCATGGGAAAAAGACAGTAGGAAGCCCTTGTCTTTCCAACTGCTAAAGCTCCTTTATCACCAGCTCCCTTTTATCTGCATTTTGCAATATGAGGCCAGGCTTTTCAGGACTGCCTAGGTAGTGGCCTTCTTCAGTGATATCCAGATTGGGGAGCTAGTGGCTAGTTCCAAGCAGGACAAGTCATCCAGGCCATTATGAGTAGATGACATTTCCTTCCCGGGAGAAGCAGTGGTCATCTGGGTCCGGCGGTGCAAGTGTGACCAGCGTGCGAAGGACATCTCCATTTGGCTTCACCCTCTCGCCGGGGAGGATCTATGCTCTGTCAAGGTCATGCGGAGGTTCCTTAGGAAGCAGCCTTCTGGCCTCAGCTTGCTTTTTCTCCACCAAGACCGCTCCCCGCTGACCACGTTCCAGTTCATCACTGTCTTGCAGGTGGCTCTCCACCGTGCAGGGCTCCCAGCATCCGAGTTTGGCAGTCACTCCTCCCGCACTGGGGCGGCCATGGAGGCGGCTGCTTGTGGATTCCCAGTGACAGCCATCAAGAGAATTGGGAGGTGGAAATCAGGAGCATATGCGGGCTATGTCAGGCCTGAGCTGGAGCTCCGGGACCTCTCAGTCCAGCAGTGAGCCAAGCAGCTGCCAGCGTGCTGGCGGCAGTGCTCCTTGGTTCGGCATCCAGCTTGGCAGCACTAGGAGGTGTTATTGGTGACAGGAATGGAGGTTGGCAGTAGGCAGGCAGAATGTCCTGCCTGCCTATTTTGGTGGTCGTGTGGCTTGGGATCCAGGACAGCAAGTACCTTTGCCACATATTAGAGGACAGTAGGGTCCCCACTGGGGTCAGGGGGTGCGGTGAGTTGCCCAGCTTGGGAGTGCACGCAGCAGGCACCCTCTGGTGGCAGTAGGTCCTACATTGGTGGCAAACCATTTGGCTTCGGGCCAGATGGTTGGGTTCATCGATCAACAGGCAGGTTGATAGATGCCCGGATCCAGATCCATGCGTACGCCAACCCCCCTTTTCCTGTTTGTAGCCAATAAAGTTGTGGCCATTCTTCCTCCAATGCGGCTGTGTTGTGTTGTTTTTATGGGGTGGCAGTTGCCCCTGATCACGCAATTAAGGCGTACCTTGGATCACTCTGTTTGTTTCAGTTTTGTCAGATCCGAAACTTCTTTAGCCTCACATTCTTTCTATCCCAAATGGGGAGAAATTTGCAAGCTGTGACAAATCTTTATTAAAAAAACAAAGAAAACTCTTTCATTGCTACTCATCACGAATCCTATATGCATTTGTTTGTCAGCTTATGCAAAGAGAGAACACATACTTGTCCCTTTTGGGGAATAAATAAGTCCATAAGCACTATATTTTGTGGAATTCAAGTGGTAAGAGAGCTACTCCTCTTTAAACAATGGGTTAACAAAGAAAACAACACAACGAGTTGAATGATTTCAATCAGTGTGAGTGGCAGTGACCTCATGGTCCAAACTAATGACTTAGTTATCCCATTTCTAACACTGGATTCATATTGAATTCAGTTTTCATCCTAACATTCCGAACACTGATAAAATCACAGCAGAAATACTACTACTACTACTACTAAATTATTATTTCACCTTTTCCAGAGTCCATAAAATTAAAACTGGTTAAAAGCATAATTATTTAAAACAACAAATGCAAAAAACACAGACAGTACAGCACAGTTCTGCAATACTAGGGATGGGCCAACTGAATCCTCAAATCCTTGAATCCTCAAATCCTGGGTAAGGATTTGAGATTCCCAAATCCGAATCCCTGTGCCAAAATAGGCAAACTGAATCTTTCAAATCCACCAACTAAATAGATTGTTGGAGACCAGGACACCTGAAAACCAGGGAGACCAGGATGCCTGAAAACCAGGGAGACCATACATACAAGTGAAGATAGTAAGTAGGTGAGGTTTACTCTTGGAGTAATAATGGTCTTTGCTAACAATTTCAGAAATTACATCTGGGCTTATAGTCTAAGATACTTAAATTGAACATTTCATGTTGAAGTTCAGTACTTGGAAGCTACAGGCTTGAGATTTCAAGGACAGCTGAAACATTCCTTTGCATAGCTCCCTTGCAAATCTCTTTCAGACACAATTCTGGGGTTTGGAGTTTTACAAGGGGTCACAGCCTTCTCTGCCAAAACATACTGGTGCACCATCAAACAACAAACCCCAGGATGCCAGAAGGAGCTTTGCAAAGAAAAGCCAGTTTTGACCTGGATTATCTCTCTACTGTAGTATGTGGCCCTGTTTACACAAGCAGGAAAATGTGGATCCACATTTTCCTGCCTGTGTAGAAAAGACCTTCATGTCATTTTCAATCTGGGAAGATCCTGAGGCAAAACTAGGACAATTGTCTTGGCCAGATTTCTCCAGAGGGAGGTTTGCGCTTGCCTAGGCTTTTGCTAAGGCTGAGAGAGTGTGTCTTGCCCAAGATTATCCTTCTTTCCCTTGCTTTTTAAACTCTTTTTAAAAAAAGGATTTGAAAGATTCAAGATTTGTGAGATTTGTGAATTCCCAGAACCTTCCAGAGATTCAGATTCGGAAAATTCTGGATTTGTCCCATCCCTGTGCAACACCCAGTCCCTTTAGCAGTCAGACTTCAAAGGCCTGCAGATTTTTTTTTTTTTTTTACATAACCAACTTTGGAAAGATAGCAAGGAAGGTGCCAGTTAGGATGGAAAGAATATTCAAAAATATTTGAAAAAAAAAATTTGAAAGCTCTGTGTTCGTGTGTGTGTGTGTGTGTGTGTGTGTGTGTGTTGAGAAACTGTGACAAGAAGAATCCTGGACTGATGGGAATCTTTGCAGGAGGGGACTTATTTTGCACAGAATTCAAATTCAAATTCAAAATTCAATTGTTTTGAGTAGCACTTCTACTCAGCACTTCTTTGTAAAAGATATCATTATCATCATCATCATCATCATCATCATCATCATCATCATCATCATCTTTATTTATACTCCACCTTTCTCCTTGAAAGGACTCAAAGCAGCTTACAAGAACTTAAAAGAGAACATCGTTAAAACCATAGCATACAAAAATTAAAACACATATTAAACAATAGTAATTAAAACAATATTAAAATTCATTATTAAAAACAACATACAAATGATAATTAAAATAACCAACACCTTTCTTCATACTAATTACATATTAAATGCCTGCTCAAATAAGAATGTCTTTAGTTGTCTCTGGAAAGCAGGCAGGAAGGGTGCCGGTCACACCTCTCTGGGAAGGGAGTTCCAGAGCCTGGGAGCAGCCACTGAAAAGGCCCTCTCCCGTGTTCCCACCAAATGACCTGAGAAAGTGGTGGGACAGAGAGGAAAGCCTCTCCAACAGAGCCTGGGCTGGTTCATGGGGGAGTATATGGTCTTTCAAATAAGCTGGACCTGAGCCGTGAAGGGCTTTAAAGGTCATCATCTGCACTTTGAATTGTGTCCAGAAAGAGACCACTTTTTGTTTATGGAAAATAATATTTCAACACAGAAATCATAACTCCTGTGCAGCAAATGCTGCTTTCTGCACAGGGTGTGCTTTTTTCCTATGCAAATCAACTGTGTTCAAGGTTTACGCAGAATAAATCCCCAATGACACAACTTTTTGTATGATTTTTATGGTATCACCATATTCTATTTAATATGGCAGAAATGACTGGTGAAATGTCATCCCTTTTCTCACAGATTAAAAATCAGTATCAACTGAAGTCTGGGCTATGCAGAAAATAAGACTAGTTTTGTATTGAAGGGAATGATTCCCCTTAAATGTGATGTAACAGGACCCTTTAAAATGACTGTCCCTCATGCATAAGAGATGGACAGGTTTAATTCTAGGTTGCTATTCAATGAAATGTAACTAGTGCCTCTTTTGTTTCTTTTCCCAAACTTATTTTTAAAGAAAGTTTTTACTTGCAATTTCAAATAGGTTACGCTGGTATCTACAGGGATTATTACACTTCCATTGTGTGAGGGGACATGAAAAATCTCTTATGACAGAAAACACTTCAGAAATGTGTTATTTGATTTTTCAGAGATAAGTGAAGCCTTGAGTGGGTCTAATGAAGTTCAATGGACTTAAAAGAATGTCTTCAGCTTGCTGTCTATTTGACAAGACACTGTTCCATTTTGCACAAACACTGTTTGTAGGAAAGACAAGGATGAAGTTTGAATTACAAGTGAACAAAATCACAGACCAACCAAGGGGTTATCAAAGGTTGGGAAGTATGTTCCTTAGGGATAAATGATAACATGTATGAAATATGAACATTTATTAGTTTTTTTTCTTTTGAAGATCTATATCTCAGTCCAGGGAACTTTGGGAGAACAGTAAGCTACACACACATTGCTCTGCTCTTAGGGAGAGAGAATAAAGACTTCAAAAAGCCACTTCGAATATTCACACATTTTTTTCCGATATGCTGATGGTATTTAAGCAGGAAAAGAATCATATATTATCCCTGCTGATAGGTTTCGTGGAGAGTTTGGAGAAGTTACTTCTTTGGACTACAGTTCCCATAATCCTCCACTCAGTATGGTCACTGTCTGGCTAGATAAAAGTGAAGTTTCAAAGAATATTTTCAGATTTTCTCAACGATAGTGAGAAAAGGAATTTTAGCATATTGAGATACCGCAATGAAAAAATCATTAAGTGTTGCAAGATGTTAATACAGTTTGATTTTTTTTCTTTTTTCTTTTTTTCTTTTTTGTCACAAAACTTCTGTTAAAGAGTTTTGGCATAAAAATGCTTTTAGTTTAAACTCAGTGTTTTGTGTTTTCCATAATTTTTTTGCCAGAATATCTCCTGGAAATGTAAAAAAATAACTCTCAAAATTGCACAGAAGTTCTCTTTATTGTACCTTGCATCTAGAAAGCTTGCCAAATTTTCATTTCTTGCATGCAGAAATTAAATAAGCAAAGATATCCATTCCCAGATGAAAGGCAATAGAGTTGTGATTGATCACCAGCCTTCAATAAGGTGCATGCTACTCATCACAGCCCCCTTCACATTCATGCATTCAATGCAGATTTCTAACGAAGGGGTGGTTAATATTGCTGAACACACATTGGTACTGCACTTGTTTGGAATCCTTATCACATAAGGATTCCAAACATATCTATCAGTGTTTGCGAAATGTACATAGTCATAACTTTTCGTATACTTGAACTAAACATGTAGAAGCTGAGGGAACAGGGTTAGAGGTGTGCACAGGTGAGGCCAGAGGTATTGTCCACTTCCCCTCCATACATATCTTGTACAAGCAGTTTGTTTATGAACACAGCTATTGCCATTTGTGAGAATGATCTGTCAAAGGTGCAACTGGAAGTCTTTCAAGGATCACAACCTGGACTGCATGCCCATTAATTATAGAGATTAACTGTAACACTTGCACAGTTTCAAAGTACTCATCATTCAGCTGTAGGGATGGAGAGGGAATCTATTTTCTGAACTTTCAGACAAAGATACCGAATTCATGCATCACAAAACAGAACACCATTTTGCACTGAAATCTGCCCTTTTCAGCATTTTGAGATCTAGTTCACAACTTTTAAAAAAGTGCACCAAAAAGTGTACACAAGAAGGAAAGTATTCACAATTAATATATCAGGAAAATGTATGCTCAAGAAAACATTACATCAACGGGAATTGCTTACAAATAGGGCACACCTTTGGAAAAAACGCATACCAAGTTTCACCTGCAAAACAATGTGCACAAAATGCACTCAGTTTTCCATGTGGACATTTTCAACCTGATGGAGAATGGAACAGAACAAAAGTTAGGTTCTAAAAAGAAAAAAAGAAACTCCATGTAGGTGAAAGTGGCAGACAAAAACGAACCAACAAAAACAAGCAAACGCCATACTAGTAGTCTTGTTGGCCATAAGAATAAACCATAATTCATATGCTGATTTGGTAATACCTTTATTGGACCGACAAAATAGTCATAAAAATGTGCAAAGATATCAAGGACTTCAGATCTTTTTTTCCAGGCAGAATGTTTCAAAAGGCAGAAGGAAGGGAGGGAACATCGAAGGGATTAATGCACAGCAGAAGAGTACCAGTGGGGGGGAGGGCAAAATAACGGTGTTGCTTCCAGATTAAAATTCTACCCTCCAAAAATATTTTTCCTCTATTCTTCAAATTTCTAGCATTGCAGGAAACTAAAACTACAGCTAAGCATCTAGATACACAGATAGGCATCCAAAGAATGACAGCCAGTATTGGACCATGACACTGGAGACCACTAAGCCACAGAAACCCACACACATTCAGTCCGAGAAGACCCTGTGATAGGTTAACTGTAGAGTTGCCATAAGTTGGAAATGACTTGAAGGCACACAAGAACAACAACAACACAAAGAAAAGGGGCAGGCAAAGTTACAAGCGCAGCATATATAAGAATTGATCTTTACCATTTACCAAGGGCTATATCACACCAGCTTGTTGTCTCAGAGCAATCATGTTATTTAAACAAATGGAAAGATACTGGTATGGATACAATCATTGTCACACCTTCTCGGTAATGGTGCTGTGGTGCTACTTTGGTGATGCACATTCCCACAATGAATCTTCTGCACTGTCTTGCTGACCCCACCTTCCCACCCCATGTCTGTCTTAAGTAGTACATGAGCACTGTTTTTTTTTTATTTTATTCTGCGATTGTGCAATCCGGTCCTCACATAAGATTATTTACTATCACTATTTCATTTGCTGTTGCCATTTTGTTTTTGCAGTTGTTTGGCATAGTGATCTTTTGTTCAGGTGCTGGCAATACACATAGGTTTTATTTTTGTACTACTGCTCACATTTCACATTCACTATGTGACAGTTGATTCTCTGTATTGGTTTGGCACATCAAGGTAATGGTACTCAGTAATCTGGGGCAGCTGATGGAGCATTTCTTTGAGAAGGAGTGGCAGCAAAGGCGTAAGCTGTGATGCTGACCCCTTTATATTTCTCAATATTCACAATGACTGAAAGTTTTATTTGCAATTCTTTCCAGGTTCCAAGGATGCTCTACTTGCTTGATTTGGCAGCTGCCCTGCACCAAGACATTGGTGGATGAGACCTGGTGTGAGGTGGCAGTGGTGGAGAACAGAGGTGCTCACCCTGTAGGATGATAACATGTGGCTGCACAATTTCAGAATGACCAGGGCCACATTGTTTAAGACTGCAAATATTCTGCAACCTCACCACAAGATAATGAGTATGAGGGAGGCCATTTCCACCGAAGAAAGAGTCAGTATTGCAATTTGATGGCCCTCCAACCCTTTCTTATGCCTCCAGATAGCTGCTTTCTTTGTAGTCGGCTGATCACCTGTCTCAGTGATTGCCATAGATGTCTTTCTCAGAATTGAACATGTGCTGCTGGGGAAAAAAAAATCCAGCTGGGTAATTATTGCAAGTTATACTGTCCTTCCCTCCTTTTGCCATGTTGCTCTTTCATTATCTCTTTGTATCCTTTACTGTTGTAGGTGCTAGAAGGGGGTTATGGTCTCTCCCACTCATTGCTTTGCTTCTATGGATCTGGGAAAATTTTGTCATGTACCCGAAGATGTTTGATAGTAGCCTGGGCCATGTGGCACCCTTCTGACGTTGGCCTGCTGCCATACCTTGGTTCTATATTTATGGCATGGAACACACTGTGGTGCCGGATTGGGGGGCTGGTCTGTTAGAGAATATCCAATGTGTACTAAACATAAGTCAGCAAGTGACTGAGTCTGCAGGTTGTTGATGTGAGAAGTGGTTCAGTAGTCAGTCCAGTCTGAGTCAGTCATGGGTTATCTGAGGAAGATGAAGGGAAGCACAACAGTGGTCCAGAAGTTATGTCAGCAGATCAGAAGTCCATGTACATGAACCAGCAATGAGTAAATAGGATAGTCCAAATGTAGTTAGTCCAGGGTCAAGACAAACAGGAACTCAAGAGAGTACTGTCAATCAACCAGATAAGACAGTTGGCAGTGCTAAGGCTGAGACAGAACTGCTAGGGTATTTATCAGCAGTTCCTTCAAGGTTACAGTTGCCTCATTAGTGCCTAACTGGGTCCGCATTTGTTATTTAGCAAGCACTGGGTACAGCATTTCTCTCTCCAGCTCTCAACAAAGGATGGAGGCATGTTGTCTTCAGTGTCACCAGCCTCTGGCAAGTTCTGCTGGTGAGCAGTACCCCCTATTGCCCCAGCATCTATCTCCTCAAACTCAGAGACAGCTGCAGCTTGTTGGCACTTTGCCTCCTCCTCCTCCTTGTGGGCTGAGTCTTTCAGAGGGTGAGTTATGAAACAACGGCTGCATCATGCCTGCAGAAACTGGTGAGGGATGTTGGAGAAGCACCACAATCCACTGAAGCACTGTAATTGGAAACCTGAACAGGTGGCCCATAGGGTGATTTGGAGGTGCAGTTGCTTCTGACACTGTACTTTCATTAGTTTTCTGATGAATATTCTTTTGCTTTCCTCTCCTTCCCCAGGCAATGCAATTCCCTCAGTGTGTGGCGGTCATGGATGGGACATATGGATGTGCCCTCCTGGCTATGGATGAGGACTTTCTGAATCACAAAGACTCCTCCTCCCTCTTCCAGGGGACTACTGATGACACTCACAGGTTTATTGACATTGAGCTTGGCTTCACAGGTGAGAACCACAATCCCTTTTTTTAAATGGCTCTGTTTTGTGACAGGCCATAGATGCAGGTTTGTACATAGAAATCCAACCACAACCATCAACGGTGTTCTAATTCCTTTGCTCATCCTCACAGATGGTGCCTATCCTATGTGTTGATGGCTGATGAAGCCTTACATTGGATGCCTGGACAACAGGAAGCAGGTCTAACATTGTCTTCAATCATGTGCAAAATGTTGTTGAACATGCTTTTGAACTTCTAAAGTCTAGATGGTAGTGCGTTGGAGCATGGCTCACTGCAGCTGAGGAAGACTCTATTGTGGCTATTGTGCAAGATGTGAGTGACAAGCATTCCATGAAAAGAAGGATTGCACATGCTGTAGTTTCCTTGTTCTTTCCCCAGTTTTACAACAATGGCTGTGGGACAATTTGCTGAGCTGGAAATGCTGTGAGACCCCCTCCATGCTACTTTCAATCATGTCTGGGTGCCATTTTTGTCAATGCTAAAAGGTTTACACAAGGGACCTTTCACTTTAAATAGTTATAGTGCTATAATTCTGCTGTAACTGACATGTTAATGTCTTTTGGAACCCTGGAGTTTAAAGCCTATTGAGGCACTTGGGCTCTACGGCTGCTAATTCTTAAAGCCCCTCAAATCCCAGCATTTCTCAAGAGGGGAAAATGGCAGTGCTAATGGAATTATAGCACTGTTATAGCTTAGTGTGATTGTGCTTGAATTACAATGGGCACTGCAGAGGGTTAGTATAGGCTGGTGGATTTTCCAGTGCAATAGATCTGTAGACTTTGCTGACTTACAGATTTGGGGGGAATTCCATAGTAGCACCTTGCTTTGCACTGGTTCCACCTCACTTGCTATGGTTGCACCCCGTGGACTTCAGTTAACAGTTTAAATAGCAAGATACTCCATAGGATGCAGCCATTATGCAGAAATTGTAGTCTAGGTTTTTGGGCAATGGGGTCAATGGAGATGACTGAACTCTGATCTACAGCATATGTCTCCCAACAATGATTCAATTGAAATCACACATATACTCGATGCAGCTCATAATCTGCCCACCTTGTTGACATCTCTGTGTAATGTGCCTATCCATTCTTTTCTTCACTCTGGTATTCCCTCCTCTTTCACACTACAGTTATTTCACTGTGATTCCACTTTAACTTCCATGGTCCCATTCTATAGAATCTTGGAATCTGGAGTTTTGTTGTTGCTGTGTGCCTTCAAGTTGTTTCTGACTTCTGGTAACCCTAAGGTGAACCTATCACAGGGCTTTCTGGATCAGAGATTGTGTGATGTGCCCAAGTTCGCCCAGTGGGTTTCCATGGCTGAGCGGAGAAATGAACCCTGGTCTCCAGAGCTGTAGTCCAATGCCTAAACCACTATAACACACTGGTTCTCATTTGGAATTTAGGGAGGAGTAGTTTGAACTCTCAGCCAAGCAGGTGCAGTGCTTCACTAAACTATAAACTCTAGGGATCCTCAGAATGTAGTCATGGCTGTGGAATCATGAGCCCTGTGGTGCAGTGGTTAAATGCTGGTACTGCAGCCATAACACTGTGAGTTCAGTCCTGCAGGACTACAGGTTGACTAAGCCTTCCATCCTTCAATAGGTCAGTAAAATGAGTACCCACCTTTTTGGGGACAATTAGTTAAACACATTGTAAACCGCTTAGGGAGTGCTTTGTACTGACAAGCTGTATAGAAATGTAACTGCTAACTGCTATCATAGTGCTGGAACTATGTATCTAGAAAGGACCCACCCCTTATAAATCTGTGACTTTTCCCTTCGCTCCCCTTTTGTATTTCTCTTAGTCATACACATATCTTCCCATCCTTCACCACTCACACTCACTTGTCTCTCACAGTTTTCCTCACTTACACACCGCTTCTACTCCCATGCACCTTGGACTTTCTATCCCCCCCACACAAGCCATTACCTCTCTCTCCCTTGCAGCCCTAGGCACCCACTCTTGCTCACACCTTAGTCTTTGTCTTTCTCACAGGCCCTCCTTCACTATGTGAATCTGCCTCTGCCTCTCTTTCCTTTCTCTCCCACTTCCCTTTCCTCTCATTGTGTATCTTCCACCTCTCCACAAAACTGGAAACCAAATGGACACATGGCTCTTTCTGTTCAAATTGATTGGCTGTGGGATTTTCTCAAGTAAGCTTGAAGATGTCTAGAGTTCAGAGTACACTGCTGCTGACAATGAATATATCAATCTTTGAACTACAGATCTGATTGAAAAGTATCGGTACTCTGGGGTGTTGCCCCTAACCTTCAGTGGGATCACTGCATAGGACTTTGACAAACAGAGCAGATTTGTGCCATGTACACATAATTCCTGTGTAATTCATGTGCAAACAAAACAGCCATTTCACAATTCCCAATTACAACACTAGGTTTTTGCTGTTTCTTCTATGGCTCCGTCCAATTGACTTTTGGAGTTTTAGAACAGGAAAAAAAAAATCCCAGGATTCAATGAGAGGATTCAATGAGAGGTGGCCACAGTACTGTAACGTGGAGATCATTGTGAAATGACTGTGTGGTATGGAAAGACCTTCTGGTTCTGTGTTCCTATGGCAGTGACCCAACACAATATGTTCCATACTGTAGATGTGTATGGTGCCAAGAGGTTTGCCTTAACAACTTCCTGTTGCTGCCAACACATTGCTGTCATTTTGCTTAAAGAACATCTTTATTGCATCCAACAGATACTTACTATGAAAAAATTGCAACTAACCCAAAAATTGCTTAAAAAAAACCAGTGCAACAAACACAAACTCTGACATAACCTGGGCTGTGTGGCCAGTCTGAGTAACAGGCAGCCTTGGCAACAGTTTGCCATGTATCCCAAGTGGCTCTGGGAAACCCAGCCTGTTGGTGCATGAGAGGAGGCTGAGCTTTCTGAGGAGGAGCTCTATATAGAACAATGGGCTTTTCTGCACTACACTGTTATAGTGCTATTCTTCCACTTTCAGAATCCTCGGGTTAGCAGTTTAGGGGGCGGCATTTAGAATTCTCAACCAGAGAGTTCTTTGGCCTCAGTAAACTACAAACTGCAGAATTCCACAGGATGTTGAAAGTGGAAAAATAGCACTATAACAATGTAGTGTGGAAAGGCCCAATGACTTGCATTTTTGGAGCTTCCTTCAGAGAGATTTCCAGACAGAGTTTTGAATGAGAGTTTTTCAGTCAGCAAAGGGAGGTTGTTTCAATAAGTGGTATTATCTTCTCAGGGGTCTAGTAAGAGACAGAGAAGAAACCAAGCTACTTTGAGTAGGGGTCAGAAGGGGTGACCTAAACTTGGGAATTTAGCCTTTGAGCAGAAAAGGAAGCCAAAGGCCTGAGTATGTAGGAAAGCTCTGAACCTGAATACTGTGTTAAGCTGAAGAAACTGGTTTAATATTTTTGGAAGTTCTGATTTGACTAAAGATACCTGTAGCACCCAATACCTTTTCCTTCTTTGATGTTATTTTAATAAAGATTACATTCCATTTTTATAATTTCTGACTTAGCAAATTACTTTTTCATCAGTTTTAATTTTACAGAAACACACTACCACAGATTATTAAATCTTTTTGAATAAGACCGCTTTTCTCACTCAGGTGGTAGATTTAAGAGGGGAAAGCCAGGGTTGTATAAGGAAGGTGGCAGGGTTCTGTAGCAGACTTGGAAGGTAGCTGCCATCTCCACTCTAAGAGGGGGAAAAGCAGGCCTGGCCCACTCCACACAAACATTTCAAATACTGTGGAAAAAAATGTTACTTCAGCAGGTGGAAAAACAGTTGAGTATCAAACTGTAGCTGGATTATGTGGGGCCACTATAGAATTGCAATCAGTTCAAGGACCACTTTCTTCTTCTGCTAAAGACATCCTATGCATACTACGTCATCCATTTCTGAGGCTTTTGATAGTCACCTGGTTCAAGACTCTTGCGCTTGCTAAGATGCTCTCTTTTGACAGCAAGGATGGACTATTGTCCTTCTGCTTCTTCTACACAATGTCTAATATGACTCCTTTATGAGGCCACAGGCAGGTGGTATTTAATATTGCCTCATGCTGGTACTTGCCAATGCTTCACACTGTGTCTTGCTGGCCCAATGAGGTGCTGTAGTATGGTTCAGATGCTGTTGGCCAGTCCTGTTAGGGTCACAGTGGGTGCACACATGCAGTCCAGCAATTCTCTCCTGTTTTCCTAGTCAGACCTTGCATCTTCTTACAAAATTGTAATTGTAGCTTTCCCTGGGTAACACAAGAGTCAGCAGTGTGATAAGGCAGCTAAGAAAATCCAATGGTTATGGGCTGCATCAATAGTAGTATAGTGTCTAGACTGAAGGAAGTGATAGTACCACTCTATTCTGCTTTGGTTAGACCCCACCTGGAATACTGTATCCAGTTCTGGACACTACAGTTCAGGAAGGAAATTGACGACCTGGAAAGTATCCAAAGGAGGGTGACCATATGTGCCGTTTTCATTCAAAGCCTGGCTGTGGCTCCTGTGGACATGCAGAAGAATGTTGCAGCTTTCACAATCAATCCCACCACTGAACTTCCCCACTTACGGTGATGTATATGGGATAGTTCTCAGTCAGTTACAGAGACCTTATTAATGCAATTGAGAAATCCAACAGCGCAGCAGTGTAACTATGGACTACATGCCTCATTTCAAACATCAAGACTCTTTGGGTACTTGGCCTACATATGCATTATTTATTTACTTATTACATTTGTATGCTGCCTTTTTCCCTGAGTCACACTCAAGGCGGCTTCCAGAAACAATAAATTAAAAAACATTCAGAATAAAATTGAATAACAATTAAAATCACCATATAAAAACAGTATAAAAGTGTTTTTTAAAAAAAATACAAAAGTTTAAAAAATTCCCAGTCAGAAGCTCTCCTGCTTAGATATTAAAAGCTTCTTTAAACAAAATGCCTTTGCCTACTGGCGAAAGGAAAGCAGGGAAAGGAGCAGCCTAGCCTCCCATGGAAGGGAGTTCCAGAGGGTAGGAGCAGCCGTTGGGATGGCTCTCTCCTGTGTCCTCACCAAGTAAGCCTGTGATGGTAGTACGACCAAGAGAAAGCCTTCCCTGCAGATCTTAAAAGTTGGGCAGGTTCATATGGGGAGATGTGGTCTTTCAGATAGTCTGGATCTAAGCTGTATAGGGCTTTATGGGTCATGACTTTGAATTGTGTCCAGAAATGAATCAGTAACCACTGAAGCTGTTTTAACAAGGGAGTTACATGCTCTCTATGGTCTGAGTCAGCATTCTGGCTGCAGAATTTTGAACCCACTGAAGTTTCCAAATAGTTTCTAAAGGCAGCCTCATGTATAGCACATTATAGTAGTTCAACTGAGATGTACTCAAAGCATGTGTCCCTGTAGCCAGATCTGATGTCTCAACAAATGGGCACAGCTGGTGCACAAGTTTTTGGGCATTCAGGTTCAGAGGTGTATCCAGGAGAACAACCAAGCTGGAAGCCTGAGATTTTAGGGGGAGTATAACCCCATCCAACAAAGGCAGAGTCCCTATTCTCTGATCTGCCTTTTGACCGACCAGGAGGACTTCTGTCTCACCTGAATAAAGCTTCAGTTTGTTTGCCCCCATCCAGTCCATTACTGACAACAAACATTTGTTCAGTACTGAGACAGGTTCCTTGGAATCAAATTGAAAGGAGAAGTAGAATTAGGTGTCATCAGCATAAAACTTCAGATGATCTCTCCCAGTAGCTTCATGTAAATGTTAAACAGCATGAGGAACAAAACTGAACCCTGAATCCACCAGCACTACCTTCTGAGTTTGCCCCCCAAGAAAGACCAGAGCCACTGCATAACAGTACCACCAAGTCCCATCCCAGACAGTCAGGCCAGAAGGATACCATGGTCAATGGTATGGATGGTGACCAAAGCTATGTCTGTGCCACAACCAATCCCAAAGCCCAACTGAAATATATGTAGACAATCCGTCTCATCCAGAAACCCCTGGAGCTGGAAGGCTACCATATGTTCCAGAACTTTGCCTCAAAGTGGAATGTTAGAGATCAGCTGATAATTATTCAGAATGGTGGTATTCAGGAAGACCTTTTTTACTAATGATCTCAGCACAGCTTCTTTTAGGCTGGATGGAAACTTTGCTTGCTGCAGTGAAGCATTCACCATTCTTTTTACCCACTTAGCCAGTTCTCTCCTAGCTGTTCTCAGAAGCCAAGATAGGCAAAGATCCAACATATACATGGCTTTTGTCTCTCCAAGAATCCTGTCCATATTCTCCAGTCTGCACAAATCATAACATTTCCAATAATACAGGACAAACAGGTGCCAAGATTACCTCTGCTGGACCTGTCCTAACTATAATATCCAAGTCAGAGCACATCTGAGTGATGTTGTCTACAAAGCATCTTGCAAATTCACCACAGTGGATTGTTGGGTAGCTTTTGTTTCCTTTTTGTAGACCGGAGTCCAAAGGTCCTTGACTACTCAAGACAGCTCTGCAGGACAACACTGTGCCACATTTTCCACAGCATAGGCCTTCCCATGTGCTATAGGCCATATTTGGTCAGACTCGCTCCAAGTCCTCTACCATCATTGGCCATTTCTGCACTATAGTGTTATAGTGCTACTATTCCACCTTCAATATCCTGTGGAATCCTGGGGTTTGCAGTTATGGGAGAGCATTTTGAATTATCAGTCAGAAAGCTCTTTGGCCTCAGTAAACTAAAAACCCCAGAATTCCACAGGATGTTGAAAGTTGAATAATAGCACTATAACTGTGTAGTGCAGAAATGGCCATTGTCTAGTCTCTGACCCACTCATTTCATCAGCACCAGCTCCCCAGTAAACCAGGGGAGTCTGCTTGTTTCCACTTCATGGGAGGGGACACTCAGGGCAATTGTGACTACCACCCTGACTATTTCCCTATTCCAGAGATCAGCCAGGGTTTTGATAGGATCATGTGGCAGGACAACAGGAAACTCCCCAAGAGTCACCAAGAATCCAACTGGATCCATAAGCCTTCTGGGGTGAACCATCTTAATTGCTCCCCCACCCCTGCACAGGCTCTGAATCTCAAATAGTGATCAGCCCTGACAACAGAACTACAGATCACTGTCATCCTTCCCAGAACAGAAAATCAGGTCCAGAGTGTCCTGCAGCATGGGTGGCACCAGATAGTACTTGGGACAGATCCATGACAGATATGAAATTGTGAGCTGCTCCTAACAGAGAGGTCTCTGCATGGTTCCTGAAGTCCCACAGTACAACAAGGTGAGGGGACTCCAACACACCCACTGAGACCAACTCAGCCAGCTCAGCAGCAAGGCGGGTGGTACATGAAAAAGAATCTCTATTCTGTCCTGGCCATTGTTACCTTGATTTCTGGGGTCCCATGGGGGACACCTCAATGTGCTCCAAATAATGGGGAATGGGAATTAGCCAGAACACAAGCTGTAGCACTACAAGAGGTGAGATCTTTTACCCAATGTTTACGGGGTCAGGCCGAGTCAAGACCACGACACAATAAAGTTCTAATTTTGTTCTTTTATTTGTAAAGTCACAGCGCACTTGCGTGCTCACTCACATGGAACTAAGAAATACTGCGCACATGTGTACTCACACACACAGACCTAAGAAAATAAAGGGAGGAAAGTAGATAGGGGATTTTAAGGAGGATTTTTGGGGAAATACAACACCTGATCCTGTAGCCCGGGTAGTCTGAAGAAAGTCTGTTGGAGCGGAGGTTCTCAGCACGTGGAAGCTGAGGGGAAGGCTCAGCGAACAGAGCGGCAGCAAGGCGGTATGGAAGCCAAGAGCAATCTGAAGAAGCGCTCAAAATCAGAGGTTCTTATAGGGGAAAATGTGCCTGTAGGCTAGTCCGTTCCCAGGGAAAATAATGGGTTTTGGGTTGGAGACAAAGCCTCCGAAAGGTCAGTATTTAGCATGATTGGATTTTGACGGCGCTGTCAATAGCGCAGACAGTATGCAAATAGAGAGTGCTTGACATCTGAGTAGTCAAAAGCGCTAATCTCGTCAAGCTGCCTGTTCGGGGCAGAGAATCCTTTGTATGCCTCGTGCATACTTAATGTAGGTTTAAAGTGTACTTGCCTGGAGGTCTCCTGAAGCTGCTTGCCAGAAAATTACTGGCCTGCCTGGATTTGTTTTGTATTTTTCAGCTTGTTCCGCCGTGTCCGTGTGGGTGCTTGTCTGGGGGCCCTGCAAGCACGTGGAGGGGAGCAGTTTGGAATGGCCAATTCTTTGATATAAAATTATATTTAGTAGACCTCGGGCTTGGACTATACACCACAGTAACACCATCCACCTTTAAAAACACACAATCAAACCCAGCAGACTGTGGAACTTGGCACCTGATGAAGGAGATGGATTGCCAACAGATCGCTGCTACTCTGCCTTCCTGCTCCCCACCCCCGGGCTCACTTGCTATTGTGAAGAGAATCCAGGTGGACAAAGCTGGGAGAAATTACAACATCCCCACCATAAATCCAAAATTGTGGAAACCACCACAGATGGTGGTTTCTGTTGTAATTGTGGCATGCTTGTGAATGACCACAGCAGTACAATTGTGCAATTACAGAAAAACTTAAGTTTTTAAAAAAATTAAAAATCCTTACTTGGGGAATGGAGCAAATGGAGTAAAAACATCATTGTTTCTGGGCACCATGATGTCCTCTCTGTCCAAACAATGGAAGGGAGTGACTTCACCCTCATTGAGGATAGGGAGGGGAAGAAAAGGAGAGCTACCCCCACTCAGGCCACATGACTGCTGGAATATTGGAACTCCAGTGGAATGAAATGTTCACACCAGAAACAATATTTGAACATCAGTGATATTGGAGTTATTAACAGGTTTTTGCAATCTGAAAGATCTGGTCCAATAATGATGGAAATGCAGCACATCAATGTAACCACATCCTGTGATAAGGAAAGATCAAACACGGAACTAAGCCAGTGGAGTCGTGTGATAAACCTATCATGTGATAAAACCCTAAACATTCAAAAGAATCAGAGTGGTCTTTCATGTTAATGGGATCCTCTGCTCTACTATGCTTTTCTTACTTAACAGCTTGAGCTACCAATGAATAGAGCTTACTGTATGAAAACGTTTAATATCATTGCCAAATGATAGGTCCTAGATACACATCACATAGCTACAAGATGAAAACATCAACATTCATTATTGTTTATTCTCCTTCAAGACATTTAATTTTGATATCATTTCTGTGAATAAATAATTGGTATAAGAAATTTTTAAAAGACATATCATTATATAGGTGTTCAATGAAAGTTAAGACTCTAGGGGTGACTGAAGAGCAACAAATGATTCTTACATGTATGTACATACAAAAACAAACATATATACACCTGGATCCAGATCTGGTCTTACTTAGAGTAGACCTTTTGCAATAAATGGGATTTATTTTAGTCAGTAACTCAAATTGCATTGATTCCAATAGTTCTACAGTGAGGATGATTACATCTGGAATAACTTGCACAGTACATGCTATGTTTTATGTTTAGATATTGTCAAGGTGGGTTGTAATGACATGTTAAAAATGAGATAAAAATGTCTGCAGAACTTAAAATACAATAAAAATCAAATACTGCTTAGGTTTAGGCTATTGGATACACTATATTATCCCATATAAGCCTACCTGAGCCTGAAATGTTCAAGCTCTTGTCTCAGTCCTGTCATCTTCACAGGCATATTTGGTGAGACTGCAAGACAGAGCACCTAGGCTCTGGAACTCCCCTCCTAGGAAAGCTAAAATTGCAGCCTTCTTTCTGTTCATTTTCGCCCCATTGATACTATATAGTTATAGCATCAATATTCCACTTTAACTATCATGTTTCTGTCCTGTGGAACCTGGGATTGGCAGTTTAGGGAGGAACATTTAGAATTCTTAGCTAGAACACTCCAATGGCTCACCAAACTCACCCGAGGTGAGATATGTATAAGGATAAGGAGGGTGATAGCAGAAGTTACAACCATAAAAAATAACGAAGTATTTTTTAAAAAAGAAATCCAGGATATTAAAATCCTAAACAAGCTTGAACTCCTGGAGCTTAAACCTTATTCAGTTAGGCACCAGATGAGCAACACTAAAACTGTGTTCATGAGTTGTAACCTCACTACCACTGAGAAATCCTTCTTCCTAGTTGTCATCTGCCTGATTCCTAAAGGTGGTCTTAACTGGCATATTTTAGATTTGTTCCCTATTTACATTGGTGGGTGAGTTGGTTGGTTGGTTGTAGCAAAATAGGAAGTATAGAAATATTAATGAAAAGTATATATGTAATATGGTATATGAACAGTAGCATGAACAACTAATGTCTATTCAGTGAAGCCATCAGCAGAGAATAACCATGCTTTCCACTGTTCAGGCTTTAGACTTAATAAGATGACAGGCGTTTCATAAATGTGTTATGTTTTCATCTTTACTGTGCTTCACATCAGAGATCTAATATTAGTACTAAAGCATAGTAGCAGCTAACCAGTTAGTGGGGTGGTGAATTTACTTTTGATTTTAGTTCAAAATAGCTATCCACAATGAGTAGTTCAAAATAGCTATCCACAATGAGTAGGAATAGGATGCAGCACCTTGGATTAGCTCCTTTACATTCTCTACTAGAGCCCAGAGTGGATTCACTGCCACATTGACAATTGGCACCACCAGCTGCCAATGACATTAACATTTCCACTCTCACCATATGATATTTCATCTTTTAGTTCTAAACTCACAGGGCTATCTTTCCTTTATCACAAATAACAGCTTTATCACAAATAACAGCATTAACTTTATGATGTGCTTCATCTGTGAAATCACTGGGATCATATATCAGGTTTACTGTTCTAGCTTTAATCTTTCATAAGTTGTAGAACAACTACAGCCAAGTCCAATACATTAGTATATAGGTACTTCTGTATTGTTCACCTTAAAAATGTGGTGGTAGTGGTGCTCTCTTTGCCTCCTCTTTCTTATTATCTTTATTTATACTGTGCCTTTTCCCCGAAACTAGGACTCAAGGCAGCTTATGAAGATAACAGTAAAACAGTTAATAAAGCTATAAGTGACACTTGAGTGCATGGCTGTGGCTGTCCATTGTCCATTGCATTGCATTTTTTTTCCTGTATCAGGCATGGGGAACCAATGGCCTTCCAGATGTTATTGGACTCCAAGGCCATTTCCTCACTACACTGCTATAGTGCTATTATTCCACTTTCAACATCCTATGGAAACCTGGGGTTTGCAGTTTAGGGAGGGGCATTTAAAATTCTCAGCCAGAGAGCTCTTTGGCCTCAGTAAATTATAAACACTAGAATTCCACAGGATGTTGAAAGTGGAATAATAGCACTATAACAGTGTAGTGTGGAAATGGCCCAAGTCTCACTTGGCCAGCTGGCATGATCAAGCCTCACGGCCAACGAAGAGAATCTCAGTCCAACATACATAGACTAAATAGGGCTCCATGAGGGAAACACACTAGCCACACCTGTTATAGACACTCATAAACAGACAGAAGACACACATTAAACATGCATATGGGGCACATTCAGACTACTTAATTATAATGCTATATATATATATATATATATATATATATATATAGCATATTATATATATTTTTTATTAAAGTTTTACAGAAAATAGCCCCCCCCACTTCCGAACATCATTTTTCCGGTTGAGTTTGTGTTTACATCCCATTTACACATTTTTCTATTCTACATTATTAATTTTGACCTTATTATATTCAACTTATACTTATTGTACAACATCTTTAATTTTCATTTCCATCATTACCAACACTCTTTTTTTATTTCTTTTCCTCATTCCTTTATCCAATTCAAAACTTCTTGTCATTCTCTTTCAAAGTTCTGGATTGGTTTATTTTTAAGTGAAAAAGCCAACCTTTCTATCTCTACCATATCCAGAACTTTTAATTTCCATTCTTTTATATCAATATAATTTCCTTCTTTCCAATGTTGCGCATATGTCATTTTTGCTGCAGTTATAACATATAACAATGTTTTCTGGTGAAATCTTATTTTTCTTTGTTGGCCTAACATATTCAACAAATAAAATTCTGGTTTCATTTCAAAGTTTAAATTATACAATCTCTGAATTTCATCATGTATTTCCTTCCAAAATTTCTTTGTAACCTTACAAGTCCACCACATATGAAAAAAGGACCCCTCTTTTTCATCACACTTCCAACATTCTCCATTCCCATTTTTGTTATTTTTTATTATTATTATTATTATTATTATTATTATTATTATTATTATTACTACTACTACTACTACTACTACTACTACATTTTAACTGTCATGACTCTAGCTTGGGATTAGCAGTTAAGGGAATCATTGTGTGCCTTCATTTTTGACTTATGGTGATCCTAAGCTGAACTTATCACAGGGTTTTCTGGGGCTGAGAGTATGTGACTTACCCAAGGTTACCTACTGGGTTTCCATGGTGAAGCAGGAAGTTGAACTCTTGTCTACAGGGTCATAGTTCAGTGCTCAAACCACTACACCATGCTGGAGAGAGGCATTCAGAAAGCTCAGCCAGAGTGCTCTAGTCCCTCAGTAAACTATAAAAACCAGGATTCCATAGGATGGAAACATGGTAATTGAAGTAAAATAATAGCATTACAATAATGCAGTGAGAATGGGCACATGACCAGGAGTGCAGCAACACAGAAGGGGCTCACCACATAACATTTTGCCAGGGACTACCTCAACCTTGGGCCCAGACTTACATTGCTGTCTTATTTAGTACTAACACAAAGGAAAAGATTTATAGGGTAAAGGAAATCTCACTAAAGCTGTTTATATCAACCATGCACAGATGCTACATCTAAAAGTGTTTTCAAATTATTCCCTTTAGGTAAATAATCTGCAACGAACAACTGTAAACAATGGAATATTGATTCCCGCTGCAATCCAGTGTGGAAGATGATACCTAATCAGATCCGTCTCCATGTGTGTGTAGGAAATTACTAGAATTCAAATTCTAAGTGATGTTTTTCTTTCCATGTGCTAAAGTGAGCAGAACTCTTTGTATTTTTTTCCTCATCTGTGAACTTGGACAGTATGTAGCACAAAATAATTTTTAAGAGTTTCTATTTTCATGGCCTCTTCCTATCCTGGGAAAACAGGTGGATCACACTTTGGGGTAGAAAAATGAGGCTGGAGAAAAAAAATTTTTTTAATGCTTTAGGAACCCTAAAGGAATAAGTAGTTGCAATGGTAGTGGCATTGTAGTGGCTCTCCTGAGGTGGAGCTATCATAATCAGTCGAAGTGTCCAAGTGGGCCACATTTCTCCTTTGCTAGTCTCCTGTTCAGAACTATTGCATCAGGATACAGCATTGTTGCACGAGCTTTGAGGGAAAGGGGAAGCAGACTTCACCTAACGGTGAGACATTCCATGTCTCTGGAGTGATGCTACTTCTCTGTGGCAAATGATAGATCCCATGGTCAAAAGAGGAGTGAATCTCTTCTGCATTTTAGACTGAACTTTAAAAAGGAGCTATCCAAGATAATTAACCTGTTTGTACCACAGTTCAGACTAAGACTGGAATAGAGTTGGCTTCCACGTCACTCACTGTGCTACCATGGTGTCATTCAACAGAGACCTTGCAGAGAGGTACAGTTGTCCTCTAGATTGCATCTTCATCACTACCAATAATGGTGGATCAGTTTATGGCAGAAAGATGCCTACCATGGGAAGAAAAAGAGGCTGCTGCTGCCACCAAGTGTGGCATTAAAAAAACCAAAAACTTTGCATAATATTTTTCTCTGTAGTTTCTCACTTCATTTCTACACACAAAGGGGTAAGAGAAAAACTTCATAGCTGAGAAACTGAGAAAATGGATGGTTTCCAGTTTTCATCCTCTCCTCCTAACTCTGTCTCTCTTCTCTTCCATTCACATCCACCTTTTTCTTCTCATGCTTCCACTTCACATATTCAGTGGAGGAAAGTGGGTTTACATTGGTGGGCCCAAACATAGGTTTCATTACCCTCACAATCTGGAACCCTACATGACCATGGTTTCCAAATACTATGTGACAGAGTTTACAATCACTTGATAAGTACAAAGTCTGTGTGTGAAGAACAAAGTAAGTTCACCTGATAGATCAAGCAGTTAGCCCATCCCAAAAAGGTTCAGATAAATAATCATGATATTTCACATTTCAAAATAAAATTATTAGGGGAGGCAGGCCTGAAGGGATATAACATTTTTATGTTTTTATAATTGTATACTTAAGGTTTGGCAGGGGCCTAGTGTACACAAAGTCCAGATATCTGAAGTAAATTACTTTCATTAACTGGGTTTTAGATAGCCTGTCTTTGCAAGAACCATAAATACACTTAATCTGCATCATCAGAATTAAGCCTTAATCTGTCCTAAGAGATGAGCGTCAAGTATCGTCATTTCTTAAATAAACCAGAACACTTTTCGTATAATGCTAACTTGGGGTGCAAAAGGAAAATAAAACAGGCAAGAGATGGCAAAGGAATGAGCTTGTGTCTTAGAAAACTAAGATTGTAGGCTGGAATAATTGTAGAGGTAGAGTACCAGGGAGTCGGGGTGTCATTATAACCCTTCTTTATGATAGATACAGGAAAGAGCAGAATAAAATTACAGATGAGTTTTGGAATGGACCCCTTAAATTACATGAAGAAAAGGCCTTTGAAGTATTCTGTGCAATGTGTTTAATTTGTGACTGTCATATCATGTCAAATGTTGAGAAAACTTTACATGCCACACTAAATATCAACGTTGCCTTCTATGTCATCTTCTGCCTCCCTATAAGAGTATTCTCAGGTTCTTAAACTACTACAGCATTTTGGTTTCTTAGCTAACAATTACCAACTGACACTAAAGCTATTCATTTCTTTAAATTTTTAATTGTTTGAAAACACTACCAGGAAGGTTTAATAAACCCATGTGCTTATCTCTGAATGCAGTCATCTGAAAGGCAATTTCTCTTCAGAAGTTTATGAAATTGTAGTTAATTGCTGAAATTACTCTTCAGCCAGCCACCTCCATGCTGCAATCATATGCTCAGTACTGTTTTGACCATAATTTTCATAAGAAAGAAAATAAACAAAATATCACCCTGCTGTGATATGGAACCTGCTCCAGTAAGGCAATTATTTTTGTATTAGCGGTGTTCTAATGTGTTTCTTAATCAGTGGGATGTTGTAATTACACAGTCTGATAGATTAGACTTTGCTTTACAATATATCAAGAACTATTGAAGTATGGCACCTTTGCATATTTATTACATTATTTTAACATACAAGTCTGTCATATTTTATGGTGCACAGGTTCTTTAGTGAAGTAAAATGTACCGGGCTAGATAGAGTTGCCATTCATGCTACAAACACCTTTTCAAGACAATTGATTATTTATTAACAATTATGAATTTGTTATGATTTTTTATTATAATGTCCATAGTGTGTAAAGATTCTTCTGTGTGCAATCTAGATAGCTTTCTATTGGTAGTTTATTTAAAATGTCTCAGTTTCTTCACTTTCTGTTATTTTCCATCACGTTATTGATTCTTTCAAATGAAGTTATTATTGTTTAGTCTGTTCTATACTTGTGGGTCCCATTTTAGTTTTTAGGGAGGAACCTAAGTCCCTATGTATTTAAGAATGCCATGGAGATGTAAGGTTTGGGGGAAAATGTTTTGTTCACATTTTGGTGTGAACTTGACAAATTTGCAATTCTGAAATCCAAATAAGTACTAGGCACAGTTTGTGATGGACCCCCCCCCCTTCACTCACATATTCTGGACAGAATGAATACATTACAAAAATGCATACAAATCTTTTATTTTTGATAAATGTGTAGAAAAATGCTTCATCCATCAGGAAACACTTTGGAAAAAGCAGATTTGGAAAAAAAACGTTTACACAAAATTTGTATATTTTAAAAAATGCATTGAAATTCCAGACTTTTAAAACTAATGCAGGCAGAAATATATTTACAATTGTAAAAGATTACAAAGAAAGAAAGAGAAAAAAGAGTAATGTAATTCAGAATCAAGATGCTTTGGATTTACTTTTTTTTTTTTAAATGAGAGGCTGAGTAAAACTGAGCTGAGCAGAATTATTCACTCTGAGGCTGCAAGCATCAGTTATGTTCTGGGCTCCCATTTATATTGTATTGATAGATTTTCAATGTATTGGTTGCAACTGATACTGACATTTCAGTGGACAAGGTTTTTCTTACTTTTGTATTATTGCTATGATTGTTTAGCTAGAAATGAATACACTAGGATCATTAAACATAGAGGAATTATACTTCACTTTTGATTTGCACTGCTCCTCTTCTCTAGTCATATAACAAATACGATCCATTTAAACCATCACATTTTGCATTCCTAAGGCTTATAATTCCCTAGAAAATCTAACAGGAGAATAACCCTGAGTTGAAATCTGGCCTATTTTAAGCACTGTAGTGCTGTGTTGGTGTATTGTGCTGTACTGTACACCGGAAACCTCCAGTCAGTAGCCAAGGCTATATACTTCTGCTATCTTACTGATGTCCCACCAGGAATAACAAAATCAAACGCAGACAGTAGGGGTAAACAAAGGTCATGTGACCTATAACCTATTGAGGTTGAGTTTTACTTGAAAAGGAAAAAGAGGAGACCTGATGCAGATCCAGGTGAGGCCAGGTGTCAACACTTGTCTACATCCTCAGTCTTCTCATGGAAGAAAAACGTGAGCCCTGAGGGCAATCCAGCATTTGAGTTGCTCTCTGGTCAGTCATTTACTGCAAGGGAAATCCACAGCACTTCCTCCCAAATGCCAGGACTTTAAAAATGAGAGCAAGCCTCCTGATCAGCCTCAAGAGTATACTCCTTCCCCACCCGCTGGATCCCAGAACTTAAAAAGGCGGTTTCAGAGTGCTACCCTTAACCAAAAAGATGCCAAGGTATACACCAAACACTTATCTTCTCCACTTACTACCTGCCATGAACAAGGGACAATGGTCAACTTCCCTATTTACACTTCTATGGGCAAGATCAAGGGTACTGGGGATCCACTATGCCATTCCACACTTGGATTGGCAAAACAGCAGATCAAAAAAATAAAAAATAAAAATAAAAATGTTAAACCTGGCCATCTGCTCAGAATGACCAAAACTCCATGCAGAACCTGCAAAATGAGGGCACTGCCTTCAGCAGGCCCAAGTCATTCCCTCCAAAGGTAAATGACTAAAACACGAGGAGGAGGCTTTGTTCATTTCTGCACTACATTGCTATAGTGCTATTCTTCCACTTTCAACATCCTATGGAATTCTGGGGTTTGCAGTTTAGGGAGGGGCATTTAGAATTCTCAGCCAGAGAGCTCTTTGGCCTCAGTCAACTACAAACCCCAGAATTCCACAGGATGTTGAAAGTGGAATACTAGCACTATAACAGTGTAGTGCAGAAATGGCCTCTGTATACTCCTCAAACAAAAGAGGAAGCAAACTGTTCCACTGGAGGCCTCTTCTCCCTACCCACTCCACAGTGGTTAAAGCACTCAACCCCAGCTGAGCTTCGAAGCGGCAACTCAAACCCCCACCTGAGGCCCAATGAGACCTAATAATAAAGGTAGTTTGCTGGATGGCCCAATGGGACTTAGCAATCAATGCAGGCCCAATGGGCCTAACTGAAGAGAAGCACATTGCATTGAATGCCCAGTACGGCCTGCAATAAATCAACTTGCTGCACAATCCAATCTGCCCTAAAATAAACCAAATAAATAAAAAATCTAAAATAAACCGTCAGACAAGCCCAATGGGGGGAAAGAAGAAAACCACATTTCCTCCCCTGGAACTCACTAAGACCCCATTAAAAAAAAACTCTTCAAGTAAAAAAGTACAACAGTAAATATTTGATCCCTTCCCCAACTTACAGAAGGAAGATGAAAGGAGGCAGAGTGAAGTGTGATGCCTTCCTCTCAACTACCACCAATCTCCTCCTGTCAATCAAACCACAAGGAAGCAATCAACAATCCACATGTGGAGTAACACAGTTGATCTGTTTCCAACTCCGCAAAGATGCAGAGAGACAAGTGAAAGGGTCACCAGGCCTTAAGTAGCCTCTTGCTCCACTCCAACCATGTGCAGCATCCTAGTGTGCTGCACTACATGCATCAACCCCTGGCCTCTGTCTTGATGTACCCCTGCAGGTCTAGGGGAGTCCTAGTTAATCAGACTTGATGCGACTTTCCCTGACTTAATGTCCCTGACTTAATTGCCCTTCTCCTACGAGCAGCCCCTCCCTGCTTGTACACAAGTATTCATAAAGCACTCAAGTATTCATTTTTCGTCCCACCTGTCACAATGATAAGTATACCATAAGCATCCTAAGGTCAATGGGTCCTCTTTATCTCAGTCTGCTGATCATCCAGAAGACGTCAGAGTCAGGGCAGGATATACTGCCTTCATTCTAATTTGGTTTCATAAAAATACAGTATAGCCAATGAGACTGGGGCAATATGATGATGTCCAAAGCCTGAGCAGAGTGATGGCTTTCTTTTCTTATTCTGGGAGGGAACCCCTCAAAATGGGGTGCCCCTTTTGCAGAGAAGCAAAAGTTACTGCCCTACCTATCAAAAGGTGACAAAAATGGATAAAAATGCAGACAAACAGTTTCACAAACCTTTTCAACCTCTCCTCCCCCCCAAAAAACACCCCCACTCTTTCAAGACAAAAGCTACACTCTACACCAATTTTATTTCTGGGAGCCAAATTACAGCATTTATGTATAAATAAAATGCAGACTAGAAATACTGCACAATTCTGTTACCTGGATTATCTTCATTCTGTGGTTAATTGAGCTGCTGGTACAATGTTTTAGTATCAATCAAGATAAATCTTATTAAATATTTTTGTAGAGGTTCCTCTCTGTGTGTGTATGCTTCTTTTTATGCTTTTACTGCATTATTGATGCTAATCAAATATGAACATTGTCTACACAAGTGTCCTGGGAAAATCACTGTTCAGTTGGGGAATGTGTTAAATGTGCTATTAGAAGAGATGTCTACTAACTGTGGGCTTAGACTAGAGAAAAGTAAACAAACAGGACTGTTTAAAGGAGTTAAAGGAGTTATTTTTCAGCAGTACAGACCTAAGAAAAAAGTAGTTTTGATTTTTCCAATTACTATTATAGCTTTGCAACGAATAATGTGACTTTTTGTTTTGGTGGTGTCTACTTTTATAGTTACAGGTGTGTGACCTTACTGGATGGAATAGAAGGAATATCATATGGTTCAAGTGCAGGCTCATGTTGTGACTTTTGCTACTGTAAGAGTATGAGTATGAGGTAACAATGAAGTGGTCAAGAGAGTATTTTGTGGCTTGTAGCATTCAGGTACTTTTTAAAAAAGTTTTTGTTACAGAGAAAAGAAACTCACCAATGTGACAGGATGACAATTTACTAATTACACACAGATGACAAATAGATGCAGGAATAAGAAATGCAAAGAAAGTTCTCACATATTCCTTCAGATGATTGAATCAAGTGTAGCTGTGATCTGATCCCTGGGTTATAACAGGACACAATGTGCTCCAAAGGTCTCGAGGTACTCAGAACAGAAGACAGTTTTTCTCTCTTGCAGGCTGAGATGAAAAATTTATCTTTGATATATATAGCTGCTCATGTCCCATTTTCCAGATGTTTCTAGCAAATGAAGAGGCTGGGAGGACCCTGATGCCATTTTCCAGAGCCAATACTGCTACAGGCACCAAAAAGAAAGAAATATGGCCATCTAACCTAATTTTAGTTATAAAGCAGAAGTTACAAATGGTTATATGTGGGCTGCTCTTGCTTGGTATGCTTATCTGTCTCCTGTGAGGCCCACTGGGTTTCTAAAGGCTAGGAACAGCTTGCCATGCTAACTAAGACAAAACTGTATGTGCTCTGATGGCTGCAGAAAATGGTTATAAGAGTTCAGTTGACCCTGGTGCCATTTTGCAGTGCCAATATCACACAGGCAAGAAAATGAAAGAAATATAACCATCTAACAGCTGGTCTAGTTCTAGTTCTAATGCAGAGGTATAATCAAAGTCCAGTAAAGATTAAAGATTTTGCATTTTGAAACATTTGAACATGCTCATGTATATCTTCAGAGAAGGCATGGTAAGCTACCATCAGATTTCCAGTTCATCATCAATTGCTAGCACTAAGGATAAACTTCCTTTTGATCTACAAAGACACAAAGGCATTCATTCCTCTGTACTTTTTTAATGGCAACCTCCTTTTCTAGATCCCATAATATTTTGTGAAATGTACCACTAGGACCTCCTCAATAAAACCACCTCTGTTTTGTGTTTGGATAGACAAGGCATGAGGAGAAGCATGTGCACGTATTCTCCCACAATTTGGAAACTAAACATGCTGAAGTTTAGCATCTTTAATGGGTATTGTATAGCTTTCTAACAATTTTCTATATTTTAAAACTACCTGTGCTTTTTGTGGACAGGACTCAGTAAACTGTGGATTGAAATGTTCGGTACTTACTGACTGTTAAATTTTACAGAAAGATCCACTGATATAGGACATAGTTCCATTTCTTTCAGTTTTTACTATTTGGAAACAGGGAGTGAATTGTGTCCATCATTATTCTTTTCCTGCTAATATTTATGTTCATAAGATGTCAGTCCTCCAGGAGTCTGAGTGTTGTAGATTATTCCTTCCTTTGTTCTTGGCTAGATACCCTGGCCAAGGGCCAATGAGTGCAGAGACTGGAAACTGAGCTCTTATTAAAAGGGGATTAGAGAGACTCATGGAGGTGGATAGGTCTATCAATGGCTATTCATCATGATGGCCATATGGAACCTCTCTGATCATCAGAGGCAGTGTGCCACTGAATACCAATTGCTAAGGAACAAAGGCAAGAAAGAGTTGTTACCTTCAAGCCTCGCTTGTGGGCCACCAGTAGGCATCTGGCAGGTGTCTGTGGGAAGCCAGATTTTGAACTAGAAGGTGGATCTTTGATTTGATCCAGTAGAGCTCTTCTCCTGTTACTAGACTTGATTCTTTGTTCCTTACCTAGGCTTTCACCGAATGTAAACAGAAGGGTAAAAGCTGAGGAACTAGGATGAGAACTTTGGTTCCTTTTAGCTTGAAACACAGCCTGAACAGTTCCATTTACACACAGAAAAAGATGGGATGCACATCCAGAATTTCACATGTGGTGTTTGACAAAGCATTTCTCATTGCTGAAGCATCTGGCTTACGTTCATGTTAAAAAGAAGCATGATTATTTCCCCCCACTTCCCCACAACCTTGATCAGTGGAAACTGCTTTGGCAGAAAGAGCAAATTTAGTTCTGGATGTGTGCTGTTCTGCCTCACTCAGCCACTGCAGCCTTGGAGAGAAATAAAGATGGCTCTTGTGAAAATTATTGATCCATACAAAGTACTGGCTCATTAACTAAAAGTGATGCTGGCATAATTAAAGTTCAAGATCTTTTTCTCCTCAAAACAGAAATCTGTTATTACTTCTTCTAAACATATGTTAACACTTTGAACCCCAGCTCAATTTCTTCTTTGTCACTTGGTCCATAGAAATGATGGTGTAAATTTCATGCCTCATTTCTAATCGTGTTGTGTATGCAATTCCTCTCGGGTGTTCTTAACAACCCAATCCTCAAGCTGATTAAGTCAAAATAGTGCAAGTCAATGGGACTAAATCTACATAAATCTTAATACTGTATCTTAACTGGATGATTTATTAGGCTGATTGTGTGCAAACACTAAAGATGTCTACAAATGTTTCTTAGCTCTTATCAGTCTCTTACACTTTCTAAAGCTGGAAATTATATGACGATCTACAGAGAAACATATGAATGCAAAATAGATTTTTGCAGATTTAGCCATTTTCGTTGTTAACAGAGGAACTGAAGGCAGCAGTGAGGATCAACATTACAAAGGTCATGTTGCCCAGCCATTAAATTGGAGCCATTCATCAACATTTAAACTGGACGAACCACTTGTAACTCTATACAGTTATACCTCAGTTAAAGAAGTAACTGTGTTCCTGGACATTACCTCTCTAACAGAAAATTGAGTACTAGAGGCAGAAATAGAGATAGGTTCCCACATTACAAGAAAGAACAGCAGTTTAAGATGTTTCAGAAAAGGTTTTTGTTGAAAACTACCAATATGCACATGTGAAATGAAACAACTAGGTCAGACAATCCTTGCATCAGTAAACAAAAACATTTTGTACCCACTAGAGACTACTTAAAGCCTTCTTCCAAAAGAAATCCAGAGATAACTTTTTATCAGCTTCTACTTTTATTATGAACTAGCATGTTTACCTGGCATTGCCTGGGATTTTATTTTCTCATAGATAGCACTTAGAAATACCTTACCTTACTTTAGGAAATAGATACAGTTGAAATACACAAGTTTGAGATCCTGTGTCTCTAATTCCCCAAACTGCATTGTCCGGTACCTGTAACCTTTCCCCGTGTTTCCCAATCCAATTTGTATTCAGAGTTGTCAGTATACAGAGGTTCAGTTTCTGAGGGAATACACTGTCCTCCTCTTTCTTGCTGCTTGGCCTCATTTCCATAGTAACTGGCCTGAGGGCCAAGAGCTCTCTGGCTGAGATCTAAAGGCCCCTCCCTAAATTGCCAACCCCAGGATTCCATAGAATCTTCACAGGTCTTCTCGCCTCACGCAGCCAATCATACGAGGTCTGCACCTGCCAGACACAGACAAACAGACAAGATCACTTACAAACTTGAACCTTATTTTCACTGTTATTCAAGTTCAAGTCCTTCTTTATGCTATACTAGGTACAATACATTGTTCATCTCAGTTCTTTTCTTATCAATTTGGAAAGCACAATTTAAATTTTGCAAAACATGATAAGAAAGGTTGGAGAAACTGCAGAAGTTTTTCAGTCCAAAATAGGCAAACACCTTCTAAAATTTTCTTCTGCTAATTAAGGGAAATCAGTTCATACCAAATGAGATGGAAGGCAAAAGACGTATTTCCAAAACCTTAGTACTGACTTGTGACAGGTCCTTATAGGTAATACTTGTTAGAAATACCTTACGAATTACCTTACCTTACCCTAGGAGTTAGATGCGGTTGAAATACACAGATTTCAGATCCTGTGTGTCCAGTACGTGTAACTTTTCCCCATATTCCCCAATCCAATCTGTATTCAGAGCTGCTAGGCCTTGTCTCCATAGCAGCCAGCCTGAGCTTTCTGGCTAACCATTCTAAACACCCCTCCCTGAACTGCCAACTCCAGGATTCCATAGAATCTTCACAGCCAGCCAATCATATGAGGTCTTCTCTCCTGACACAGCCAATCATATGAGGTCTTTGCCTGCCCGACATGGATAAACAGACAAGATCACTCACAAACTTCGACTTTTATATAGTAGACTAGCGACATTGTCCAGGATTTTATTTTCTTCTTAATAAGAACTCATCAAACTGTCTTCTCCAGTACCTGTGACTTTTCCTGATATTCCCCAATGTAATCTGTATTCAGAGTTGTTAACATACAGCGATTGGGTACCTGAGGGAATACACTGTCTTCCTCCTTGCTCCTAGGCCTCATCTCCATAGCAACTGTGTTGTCAAGTACCTGTAGCTTTTCCCCATATTCCACAATCCAATCTGTATTCAGAATTGTTAACATAACAGAGGTTTGGTTTCTGAGGGAATACACTGCCCTTCTTCTTACTACTAGGCCTCGTCTCTACAGCAACCGGCTTGAGGCCCAGGAGCTCTCTGCCTGAGAATTCTAAAGGTCCCTCCCTAAACGGCCAACCCTGGGATTCCATAGAATCTTCACAGCCAGCCAATCCTATGAGGTCTTCTCGCCTCACGCAGCCAATCGTGTGAAGTCTTTGCCTGCCTGACGCAGACAAACAGACAAACTCAGAAACTTTGACTTTTATATAGTAGATTTGGTTGCCAAACATCTATGCTTTTTAACATATTGTGACAGGCCAGCGAGGTAGATATATCTGATCTCTCTTTTTTTCTCTGTCTTGCTGTTCACACATGCTCAGTAAGGAATTTGGAAGGAAGTTGCTGCTTACCTTGCCTGCTGTTGGCAAGGAAACACAGCTATGGTAGAATTGGCCTGAGTACAGTCCCACCCTCTCCCAGGTCAAGCTTTACGGCGTTGTTTGCAGCAGGTATGCTGCTATAGCACCCACTAATACTGTGATTCTTCAGTTTTCCTTCACTATCTTCCTAGTGTCTATGCCGTTAAAAAGCTTCTAGCTAGACAGAGGATAAGGAGGAAAATGAGGATGGAGCTTCACTGTCAGAAGCTTATGTTTGTACTTCGTAACATCCAATGGAAGTACTTAGTTAATGTGTACTGTTATGCAGCATTTTGGTATCAAGCAGGCATAATCAAACTTTCTTTGTTTTGTACATTAAGTGTATATTAAGTAAATACTGCAGTGTGGATGTTCGGTTGTATAGCATTACAATCAATGAAACTTTTATTTGTTGGGCATGTACTATTTGTTCTTTACATAGACAGTTTCAAGTAGCCTTTATCCAAATTTAGATGGTACTTCTGTAAATTCGGTAAGAACCTATGAAAACATGGCCCATACGGACTTAGATGAGGTCTGATTGAGGCTGCATGATACATTGTAAGGTGACAAGTTCTCAGACCATGAACTCTTTTAAGATCAGGATCCAGGCACCAGGTCAAGACAAGGGCTTGCCAGAAGAGGGAGCTGCTGAGGTACTTTCTGCTCTGCTTCTCCACTGCTTTGGTGTGGCTGAAGATTTTGTTTCAATTAATATCTTACAAGATTTTTTTTTTTTAAAAAAATTACAAATATTTTTACTCTCAGGATGGAAAGAACTTGAGTTAAAAAAAATAAGTATGAAAGCAAGCGGTCCATCTAGGTTCAGGTCTCTGCATGCTTGACAGTGTGTTTTTGACTGAATGAAAGCATAGCAATTCAATAAAAAAAAATTATTTATACTCCACCTTTCCTCCAAGACTGAGATTAACAGCAAAAACTTCAGCCATGTCAGGCATGTTTCTTTCCCTGAAGAAACAGTTTGTTTTTTTTTTACACTTCTGGTGTGTAGGGAAAACATGTTCTGCACCATATCAAATTATCTGTATCTGGCTGCTGGGCTATTTCCAGGTACAGCCCAAAGTGGTGATTCTGACCTATGAAGCCCTATACAGTTCACTTCCAAGTTCTTTAAAGGACTGTATTTTGTCTTATGAACCTGACAGTGTTTTAAGATCTGCTGGGAAAGCCTTTCTATTTTCCCTATTACTCTCATAGGTATATCAGGTGGAATCACAGGACAGGGTGTTTTTATTGCCTGCCCCCAGTCTCTGGAGCATTCGTCCCAGAGAGGTTAGAGTAGTATATTTCCACAGACAGTTTGAAGACCTTTCTATTTTGACAGGTCTTGGGGCACTGATTGTACAAAGACCATCTGCCCTAACATGTGTGCTAGATTTTCTATTTGTTATCTTTGCTATGCTTTGTTAAAATGGATTATCTTTATAACTAGTTTTAGTTTTTGCATAATTTAATACTTTTTTAACTAAATTGTTTTTTTTAAAAGAAAAACTGTTGTAAGCTGCTTTGATTTTCAAATTGGTAAAATAAAAATAAAATAAAAACTGTTAAATGTGCTCAGCACAAATAGAGAGGTAGTTAGTTTCAATTTGTTTTTGAAGAGTTCACCAAACTTTGTTGTTTTCTTTAAAAAAAAAAATTCTAGATGTTATTTATGTCTTCTGAGTAAGGAAGAAAAGAAGAATGACCTATTTACCCACAACTAGTGACATTTCAACTTAGAACTGCGTTTGCCAGCCTGTCTCAGGCCATTTCCACACTACACTGTTATAGTGGCATTATTCCACTTTCAACATCCTGTGGAATCCTGGGGTTTGCAGTTTAGGGAGGGGCATTTAGAACTCTCAGCCAGAGAGTTCTTTGACCTTAATAAACTATAAACCCCAGAATTCCACAGGATGTTGAAAATGGAATAATAGTACCATGACAGCGTAGTGTGGAAATGGCTCCAGTGAGTACTGAGAAACTTCATTAGAGATAACAGTAAATAATATTTATATCATATTATTCCATCTGACCATACGTAATCTTATTTAAATTATTTTAAAATGACAGGTACAATGAACATATCACAAGGGACAAGAAGAGGTTTATTCCATAATTATTCTATTCCAGTTTAGTTCTAGTCAGAAATTCTAGTTCCAGTTTCAGCAGAATTTGGGATGTGTCCTATTTTTCTAAAATAAGGATAAAAATATACAGACATACAATAGTGGTTTAAAGGGCAGTGGTGAATCTGTCTCTGTCATTTGGGTTCTGGGCATTTGGGGTTTGCTGTATCTGCTGAGGTAAGGTGGACAGCCAATTAGTTTCCAGGCAAAGTACAAAGTATTACCTTTAAAGCACTACGAGGTTTGGGTCCAAGTTACCTACAGGATTGCCTCCTGCTGCATATTGCCTAATCTGCCGCATACACTCAGGTCTTCTGGGGGCCATTTACTTAAACCAGCCAGGACTACACTGACAATGGTCACACAAAGGACTTTTTTGTTGTTTGTCCCTAGATTGTGGAATGACCTGCCAGAAGAGATTGGACAGCAAAATATGCTGGCTATATTTTAAAAAGTACTAAAGACCCTTCACTTCTGGTGCGGCTGTCGACTCAATTTAAACTGGTGTATTTTAAATTGTTTTGTGTGTCTTTAGGTGTATTTTAATGTATTATGAACCCTGTGCCAAGTCTTGGGAAAAGGCAGGAAATAAAGAAATAAATGGTGTGGATATGGCTTTTTATTGAAGGAAATTTTGAAATACCACCTACTTGTATTCTACTATCTCTTATTTTCAGCTGTAGTGATGGAAGTGTACCATCACACCTTTTACTACGGTACCATTTTCCAAATTAAAAAAATGGGGGAAAGAATTGGGAAATAATCTAAGTGGAGAAAATTGTTGTGTGCCTTCAAGTAGTTTCTGACTTACAGTGACCCTAAGGTGAACCTATCACAGGTTTGTTTGTTTTTGGGTTTTTTTTTTTTTTTTTTTTTTGCAAGATTTGTTCAGAGGGGAGTTGCTTTTGCCTTCCTCTGAGGTTGAGAGAGTATGAGTTGCCCAAGGTCACTCACTTGGTTTCCATGACTAAGTCAGGATTTGAACTCTGGTCTCCAGCAGTGCTCCAATCCAGCACTCAAACCACCACGCCATGTTGGCATAAATGGGGAATGGGAGTAGTCCTATTCTTTATATTCTCTTGATCTCGATCTCGATATAGATAGACGAGAGAGAGAGAGAGAGAGAGAGAGATCCACACACACATGAGCAAAACTACTCTTGAATCCAAGCAGGTTACATCCAACTAAATTCTGATCTGGAAACCATTCTGGACATACATAACTGAATTTTATTTCCAGCTTAACAGTTATATACAAGTTACATATAAAATATTATACATAAATCTAATGCATTGGATTTATGTAATTTATTCATAAGTCCCATTACAGTTGATGAAACTTTATCTCTTGAGGCCGGGATTGTTTGTTCTTTATACAGATGTTTGCATGCAGCCAGTATTCCAACTTGGAATAACAATTCTGTAGATTCAGTACAAACCTAAGAAAGTACAACCTATGTGGACTTGGATGAAGCTGATTAAAGCTGCATCATTTGCATCATTTAATGGTCTAAATCTGGAGTTGAAGAAAAGAAGAAGGATTCTCCCCCCCTCCCTTGTTCTAACAGAAGCAGATTCCGCAACCACATTGCTCATTGTTGTCGTTGTGTGCCTTCAAGTCATTCCTGACTTATGGTGATGCTAGGTGACTCAAAGCTATCATGGGGTTTTTCTGGGACTGAGAGTGTGTGATGTGCCCAAGGTCACCAAGTGGGTTTCCTTGGCTGAGCTGGGAATTAAACCCTGGTCTACAGGGTTCCTATGCAATGTCGAAACTGCTCCATCATGCTGGCTCTCCACATTATTCATCATTAACAGTGTATTTCCAGCAGTATTCCTCTTGGCAGATGCATGGCTATCTCTAGTTTGTTTATTTCTTTGCAAGTATTTGTATACCCCTTGTATTAAAAAAAATACAGTCTGGGCTGCTTTTTAGTTTTACTTTGCTTCATTTAAGCTTTTGGAGCTGAAGAGATGTATTACAGAGTACCATGTTATGACCTGTTTGCTGTGGGAAGAGAGCCAGCTTTAGTATAAACAAATATAAGATGAAGGTAATAGCTGACTTATAATAGCAACAATCTCCACAGTACAAGGTTACCGGCCCAGTGCCAGCAAAACATCGTTGTACCTCTACACAAGAAAAGGAGACACAAGTAGGTTGGTAGAGAAAATAAACCTTAATATGTATACTGGCTGAAACAGTAATGATGCCTACCTTACCTCAGATCCCTTTTTTAAGAGAGAGAGAGCAGGAGAGGAGTGACTGAAAAAGGGCTTGAAGAGGGTATAAAACCTTTTCAACAGGAAAGCATTAGATTTTTCTCTCCTCAATTGGTCCACCTTAACACTGCGGCTGCCAAGCAATTGCTGATAACCTGACCTCCTATGTATGGTAAGATATTCTTTTCATCATATTTGTTATTTAATACACAGCCAAATACTGGTGTACCGATAAGATGAAACGGACATGCTAGGACATTTTGCTATATAACTCTAATACAGGCCTAAGATTATGCTTAGACTGATTCAAAGTCTGTGTAAGCTGTGCCACTGAAGGCACAGCATTTGTTTGTGCTATTTGTGTTACTAGAATAAAGCTTAGTGTTAAAGCTGCAATTTATTCTCCTGTTAATTTCCTGAGTTTAAGAATACTTAAGGGGAATACTGATGGTGATCTGACTATTGGATACAACTGGGATTTGTAACCTTTGGAGCTTACGTGACCAACACAGCAAATCACAGAAAATCTGAATAGATTCAGACCAACAGGTATAAGGTAAAGAACCATCAATCTTCTACAAAATATGAGGTGGAGGAACCACACTTGTGTCACAGCAATGCAATTTAAAATATACATAGTATAAAATAAGTTATATGACATTATGCTTCTTGTGTAGGACTACAACAGGGGATTTCTATTCTGTCCTCCAAAATGCTCATTTACTAGTTTTCATGACCTCTGCCCATTGGTTCTTCTCTTCTTTCAGGTCTCTGTCAATCACCAGTACCTCTGAATACAACAAAAGGAGAAGTGGAGAGAAAGAGAAAAGACCTTTTCTGATGGCCGGCTTGGCTTAATTAACATCTGACCTAATTAATGTGGGTCCTCTCATGTCCAAAATGACACTTAACATTTGCTGCATAATTCTGGTCTGGAGTATAGGTCCCCCATTCCAATTGCTAGGTTGGGACCATAGTCAAAGGCTGCTGAAGCCAAGTTACAGATAAAAGCTCCTTGTCTGCAAATCTGCATTAACAAAAATCAGTTGGAACTAATGCAGAATCCATATTTATAAGACAGATCTGAATTGACTAAGAGGTATTTTGCATTATTTTACAGTGGCTCCCTTCCTTCTTGGAGGGATGATTTCAGAATCATTGCAGGGGGACTCATCTTCTGCAACCTGGGCATTTGTTCACACGGATGAGGTGATCCCTGAGAATGTGTGATTTGCCCAAGGTGACTCAGTGGGTTTCTGTGGCTTAGCAGGGAATCAAGCTCTGGTCTCCAGGGTTGTAGTCCAGTGCTGAAACCACTACACTACAGTATATAATGGGGTTGTACTCTCCCTGAAAATACATGTTCACAGTTTGGGTATGCTTCTGGATTCAGCCTTGAGCATGGAATCTTAGGTTTCTGAGTGGCCAGTAGTGCATTTGCACAGTTAAAGCTAGTATGCCAGCTGCGTCTTTGCCTGGATATGGGAGTTACGGTCCTAGTAACAATTACTTCCGGTTTAGATTATTATAACACTCTTAATGTAAAGCTGTCTTTGAAGGGGAACTTCAAACAGACTGTTGACCAGGGCTAATACACAACTCATTTGTTATAGCAGCTCTGCTGCCTATCAGTCATTTTCTGGCACCGTTCAAAATGATAGCTATAACCCATAGTGTCCTATATAGCTGGGGTTCATGTCATCTGAAGGACTGTATTCTCCCATACAAGCCTGCCCAGGTTCTGATATCATTTCTGATATCATCAGGGGAAGCTATTCTCTGGCTCTGCCACCTTCCCAAGCACATTTAGTGGAAAAGAAGGAGAGGACCTTCTTGGTGGCTACTCCAAGGCTTCAGAACTCCCTTGGAGAGGCTAGACTGGGTTCCTCTGTAGTGTTCTTCCATCGGCAGGTGAATACATTTTTTAAACATTTCAACAGACCTTTAGGAACTCTCTGTTTATAAGGAAAGGGCTTTTAATAGCGTGCTGTAATGTCTTTGAAGTAGGCTGTGGCTGTGTAGCTACTGAGCCAATGGATGGAGGTTATAACAGGGGCCAATAGACCTAATCCCAATACAACAGAATGTCGGGGATTGTCAATTCTTAAATTTGGGAATGTGACTTGCCCTAGATGTGGCTGCATTCATCCCAAGGGAGCAGGCATGAAGCTTGGGAGTACTCTTAGGTCCATGGAGGGTTATGGGCTGCATGGCTTGGAGCACTTCGGGTCAGCTTTGACTGGTCTACAAGCTATGGCCTTTCCTGGACAAGGGTAATACAGTTAGTCAATACACATACAACTTCCAGTTAGACTACTGCAGTGCATTCTCTATGTGGGGATGTCTTTGAAAATGATGTGAGAACTATTGCTATTGCAAAATGGCTTGGGGCCTTGACACTTGAAGGAATGTCCCTCCCTATATTTGCCTGAAGACTGAGTTCTGATGTAAAGGCCCTCCTCTGTGCCCCACCAGTGGGACCAATAAGTGTTTGGGAAGTTGTTCAAGATAGCCTTCTCTTCTGTGGTACCCTGGCAGTGGTCCATTATGTGCCAATGGTTTTATTCTTACCACCAAATCGAAACATGACTTTTTGTGAAAGGGTTTGTGGCAATTTGATTTGATCTAAACCTGCATATGTGTATGGTTTTAAATTGTCTTAACCTCTTTCTTTAATCTCTTCTAACGTATCAGAAAAAACAACAACACATATGTAGTTCCCTTTGTGTTTCTTATTTGGGATTTTCCCTGGTTGATTATCTTCCCTTTCTTCCATAACGTAACTTACCTTTCTATTTAAAATGTAAGGGAGAAGGGAAGGCCCTTTTTTTCTTTCTAGTTTTTGTACATCCCCTAGATATTTTATGTGTATTATAAATACTAGAGTCAAGTTGAGTCACCTGTTTCTTAAAGCACAGCACTCCTTATGTGCAGCACACTTAACATCTTAATGCACAATACCATGTATGGATATGGAGAAGCATTAATTGGCTGTGTTTATAAATGCCATGAACTGTGTTTCAAGGACGATTTTAAATTAAAGCCTATTTAAATTATGGCATCCATTTTTAACTGTTTAGTTATTCCTTGATAATAAGAAAGACCAAGATGGATACTTATAACGCATGTTAAACATAGGACACAAATCAAAATATGTAGCTTAGACATCTGTATGGAAATTCTCATGCAAATTCCATTTAATGCAATGACTATAATAGAAAAATACAATCTTGCTGTGAGAAGGTGCTAGCATCCAGCAGGAAGCATACAGCATAATTGTGTTCAAAATTTTACAGCTATGTTGCTTTTCTAAATGAAAGCAAAGCATAAAAGCCCAAAGAACCTGGATAAATACCACTGGTTTGTTTCACATCAGCACTGAATGTCCACTTTATGTGAAATATCAATGCTCCTAACCATTTATTTCACTCAAATAAAGACAAGCAACATCAGCTGGAAAGAATGTACAATAATTTCTTTTTTTCTTTTATGGTATCTCAGATTGATGTTGTTCTTTGTGCAGAAAATACTGGGAGAGAAAACACCATCGGTTTTAAGTAAGTAATATCAACTAGCAATTGAATGCCTTAAAGTGAAAGAATAGAAAGAAGTAGATTTTCTTTTATTGTTGGAAAAGAATGCTAATATTATTACTAAATATAGCCATACTTAGGTCCATGATGTGCACACACACACACACACACACACACACACACACTCTTAATTCACACAAACCACAGCAGCACAGGATAAATCCATCATTCTGCTAGTGGCTGCAGTGTAAAATTCTTCCCTTTCTCCTCCCTTCAGTCTTCTGCACCCCCTGAAAATCAGCTCTGGAGGTTTTACCAACCTATTTGGAGGTTGCATGGGCAGGTTGATGTAGGGAGAAGGAGAGTGCAGCCCCCTGGTTTTTGCTGGATTGTGTTGTTTTGCCAGGTTAGGGCTACCATTCAATGCTGTCCTTTAAAAAAAAAAATCAAATATACAACACTTCAGAGCCTGCTGCAGACAAGCTGTTCCAATGCCCATAGGACCATCTACTGTCATCTCTCTTGTGGTTTGATGAAGCAGGGCTCCCTCTCTTATATTATCGTGCCTCTGAACATTTCAGAAGGATGCTCAGAGAAGCTTGCAACTTTCCTATGTAGAAAATGTCACCAAAGTGAAGTCAGACACTTTAGCTTCCATTTTGTAAGCTGTTTTGGTTCGGGAATAAATTGGTCGGTGCCTTTGCTCTTCAGCTGACGGCTTTGTTTGAAGAGAGATATTGGTATTTCTGTTAAACAATATGCCTCATTAGGCATTTGAAACAAAAGATTCTGACTTAATGCGTTCAGGCAAATACTTTATTTTGATATATTTATAGTTAATGTCCAAGAATTGTTTTGTCAGCTGAGTAATATAAGGAAATCTTCTGGCTGGAGTACCCAAAGTGATGTGTTCAGTTGAGTGACTTTTCTGAGATCATTGGATATCACTGCATTTTCCAGGAAAACCTTCAGGCAAAAGTGGAATTCTGCACCTGTGCTGTTAGAGTAGAGGCTAAGCCTGCCAGTTAAAGCTAGAGTTTTCTCCACAATATGGATGGAAGCCTGTTAGGGCCCCAAGGGTCCTTCTGAAGAGTAGACTAGCAATCCTAAACATGAATTAGAGAGAGGAGAGGGAGAGGGAGAGTTAATTAAACACATTCAGTTGGACAAGTTGTCTAGAAGTATTAGCTAGTAAAATAGCAGACTGTGAATCCATCAGGCTTGCTTTCTTCTGAGACTTAGACTACTTCCAAGAGAGACAGCATAAGACTTCATAGTACTCCAAATTGTGCTGTAGTAAAATAGTAAGCTTCCTGCACTGGTTTCCATGGCAACTGCCAGGTTGCAGAAACTAGTTTCTTACAGCGCTGTGTATGTAATGGCTGGATGATGTACTTTTACCAGCAGGGTAATAAAACAACGCTAACTTTCAATGGTTTAAAATATTTATTATCTTAATGCTGAAACCATGAGAATATTCCAAGAAAAAAAATGCATAACACATACTGAAGAAGGATGAATCAGGGTCATTATATTATCTGGTGAGATGCAATATTGTCTTTATGGAAATGCTTTTTATAAGACTGACAACAACATTTTGCCCAAAGACTTTTCACACTCAGGGGAAAAGAAAAAAAAAGAAAAAGAAAAAAGAATTCCATAATACTGTCATCTCTGAACTTTTCCTAGGATTCTACTAATAATTCAGAAACTGAAGGCAATCCCAGGCAAGAAATAATAGTTAAATATTAAAATATTCCTTCTTTTGCTTCTAGAAACAAAATTTGCTTTAAGGTTGCATCACCAAATACTGCTTTAAGGTTGAATTTTTATCATTGTTTCACTCCAAAACTTCACAAAGTTACCAGAATATGCTAAAAGAATAATCATCCCTTACACATATCATTAAATTCTACACAAAGAGTGGTTCTACAGAAGAATATCACTTTTTCAGTTGTGTTCATACTGTCTAGAAAACAAATGCCTTTTAAGTTATAATCAAAATAAAAGAGAAAATAAGCACTCTGAAAGAGTGGCTATTAGGATTCTGCAAGCATAAGGAAAATTATATGAACCTACCTCTGGTATTCTGTTTTTTAAAAAATTATTATTACTCTGGAAGGACAGCCTCATTGAACTAAAAATGTATTAAAGCATTCAGGCATACAAACAGTAAACAACATAGCACATATCCATATCCTGAGACTGTATTACCAACATTTAATTTCGGAAACATAAATATTGTGAGTAAGTGAGTAATTTAGAAAGTTTGAAGACACTGCATTCAATTCCTATTGAACTAAGAGAGACAGGGAGTGGAAGAAGAAAGACTTCACAATTCTTCCTTTATAAAAATCAGACTTCAAAACTTCTGAAGATTCTGGAAGGGATTTTGCCATGTTCTCACAACATGGAGTGGGATAGGGCTGTGTGCTTAACAATGGGTTGGGAAAGCATGTTGCCCATTCCTGTTCCAGATACTGAAACATCATAATAGAAAGTACTGATAGAGACAATATCACCAGCCAACTTGGAGAGCCGGAAAAAGGAGAGATGGAGGCAGCAAAAAGTGGAAAAGAGATGGCAAGGAGGAGAGAAGTGATAAGAAATCAACCTAGAAAAATCCAGAAAAAGAGAAAGCAGAAGCAAAAAGAAGCAAACCAAAATTACTTGGAAACAAACCAGTGTGCACTTGGGAAATGGCATCAACATTGTGCAGCTCAAGTAAAGGAACAGAGGTATCAAACAAGAAAGCAAGCAAAGGACAATCAGGATGAAGAGGCAAGGAGAGGGAGAATCAATTGCCACAGAAAAATCCTCATCAGGAAATAAGGCAGAAAAGAAGAGAAGGGAAACAGAGGAGATATCTGAGAAGAAAAAAGGTCAAGATCAATCAGATCAAAATACCCAGAGGAGTAGACAAGAGCAACATTTAAAAACCCAAGGAAGACCAAAACCTTCTTCTACTCATTTGGCATTGACACTCATACCCATCAGCAGCCACAGACGCATCCTTTCTGTTGTATCCCTTATTGCCCCAGAATATCTAGTACAATTTTTCTAAAGTGATTTTTCTTTTAAAAAACAATCAAAACTGGAAATGAATGGATATTCCCTTTGACTTTTGATTTTGGGGAGTCGGAATTAGGGAGGACCGCAACATCATGCTAATCTGGAGATTGTTATTCAGTCGCGTAGGGACGAGGGTCAATGGGGGCTGTTCATCCCAAGTGGCAATGTTTTGGGGGTCTCCTGACCTGTAGCCACGCCCCTGCACCCTGTGTACCATGGTCCTGCCCCTGCGCACCACGGCCACACCCCCTCTCAACCCCCTTCATGTAGTCCAAGCTCCACTGGTATTGTTGTTTGGCCAAAGGAGAAGGACTTAGAGGTAGAGGGAATCAATTCTGCCACTCCCTACACTTGCTGTGATGATGCAGGGGCTACAAGTCATCAAATGATGCGATCATATCTGGTCGCCATATTTCTAATCTCTCTTGTTCTGTCTAAAGATATTCATGTTCTCTTGGAAGATCCTATAATGCAAAGGTCTCTTCTCTTATTCAGTGATAGAAGCACAGGAGTCGAATGTTCTGAAATTCACCATCTCCAAACCATTTAATTGCTTTTTATTTGCTTAAGTTATACTGTGTGTGTGTGTGTGAGAGAGAGAGAGCGTCTATGTGCCATCTTCTCAAATAATTCCACACAGAAATACCTCTTTGTATGTCAAACAAGCCTGTGTCTTGTACAATTCCACTCAGTCTGCCCACCCAATATGTTTTTCAGCTGACTTTCAGGATTCCAATCACGATGGTCTGCAATTGCTACATGCCCAAAGTCCCGGGCAACCACTGTGCAACTGGAGTCATTGTAACAGAGCTACAGCTACTAGCAGCAACTAGATGAGGGAAAATTGGAGCATGGGGACATGAGTCAAAGCTTTGGGGCCTGTCCAGTTAATAGGCTTCTCTGGTAGTGTGGGGTTGAGAAGTGAGAACAGAAGCAGAGCTGAGACACCCATATAGCTATACTCACAAGAGCAGTACCCAGTGTGCAGGTTCGGATGTGCATCTGGAATAACCTTTTAAATCAGTTCATTTCTCCCTAGATACTGGGACTCTTCCATAGGTTCCTAGGAAGCCAGTGAAAATGCTCTAGGGCAGAGCCCAGAAGGTATCTGGACTACTCTAACTTACGCTTACCATACCTACTTGGGAACAGCGGACTGTCTCTGAAAGGAGAACTCTTGGTTCTTATCACCTGAGATGGTGAGACCTCGCTAAAGCTGTGTCCTGTAAAGAAGGAGCCAGAGTACTTTCTCCTTCTCGAAGGGATAGATCGAGTCAAGTCATGATGCCCACAACAGTCTGGAGGACCAAGGCATGTTGTCATGGCCAGAGATTCTTCAGGGATTTGAATTCTTTGAATTCAGATACAGTCTGATCTGATCTGCAATTCCTGGACCAATGTGCAGAGCTAAACTTAACTATCCACAAGGTTTCCTACTTCCTGCGAAGGATCTAATTCAGCTCTTGGCAATAAATAAATAAATTAAATAAATAAATAATATTAACAACATACTTTTAAAACTGACTATCATTTATACTGAGAGATGAAGTGGTTAAAATTATATGAGTAAAATTGAATTTTTGTCTGGGTATTTTTTTGAAAAAAATCAAATGGGTGAACATAAGCAAAAAATGAACTGGAAGTCAACTAATTAGTCATCCCTTTTGGAACTGACTTTTGGATTTGAGCAACTGATTCTGTCATGTGCTGTATTACTGAATACTGAGACATGCAAAGTATCTGAAAAGCAGACAGTTAATAAAGCCAAAGAGTGCCATGGGTGCGATGCAGCACTGAAAGAAAGAAAGCACGAAAAAAGCAAACAACCAGTTGTAAGAAAGAGAATCACATGCTATTCGGAAATGCAGAAACTAAAAGTGTGCAGTATTTAGTTTGGGATGTTCCTTGCAAGTTCAGATTCAGGGTATTTGTCTCTTGGGAGCAGAGAAAGAGCCTAGGAAGGTTAATGAAGGGGAAAGGCTGAAAGGAAAGAGTACTTTTTCCAGTGACTTAGAGAGTGAAAATGCACAGTTAAAGGTGGGCCTGATAAAGCATGTTGTGACAAAGACTTACCTTTTTCTGGTTTAGAAAGAGCCCTGGTATCTTAGCTCTTCATCACTTTCTCTGTAGTAGGATTTAGAAGAGATTTAAGAGCATTCTGCTTTGGCATCTATAGCAACAGCAGCAGGAAAAGAAAGGATAAGAAATTGCAAGAGAAGAGCTTGCTGGGTTATATTTTTATATCTGGCATCAGTTGGATTTGTCTTCCTACATTTTTACAGGGTGGACCTTATTTTCACTGCAGTATATTCCGGCATACCTGTTTTTTTATATGAGTGACTGCACTATGAGAAGGAAGGGGTTGACAAAATTAAGGATGGAGAATTTCATTTCAGGTTAGAAGTTTAAAAGTTCTTCATATGTGGAATGGAAAGATCTTGAGAATTAAGAAGTAAATGTGACCAAAATTGAACCATTTGATTTATTGATTCAGTTCTGGGCTTGGAGTAATTGACTCTTCAAAGCCTGTGCTTCATTCGCTAGGTATTCAGCTGTGTTAGTGCTTTATATCATGTCTGGCTATAGTGACACCTGTCTTATTTCATCCTATTAGGATTATTGAAGCTGCTTTTTGAAATTGTTTGAAAATACCAGTAGGTCCAAAATTCTGGGGCCAGATTGGTCACTGAGGCTGGTTATGTATAACCCCCTTCTTGCAATTGCTTCACGGGCTACCTATCACAACTAAAAGTTCTGGTTATGACTCAGAAAGCTCTATGTCACTTGGCTCCAGACTGTCTAAAAGATGGTATCTCTCAATATAATCCTGCTAGAGGTTTGAGATCTTCATTGGAGGGCTTTCATTTGGTCCCACCATTGTCAGAGGCACATTTGGTGAGGAGACATGAGAGGGGTTTTTTGGTGGCTGTGCCCAGGCTTTGGAACTTCTACCCACAGGAGGCAATATGGCTCCCTCTCTGCTCTCTTTTCACTAGCAGGGAAATAACTTTGTATTTAGACCAGATTTGGCCTGTTCACACATTGTTGCAGAAGGCCCTTTTAATGAGAGGTGCTGTTCTTCCATTCTCATTGCTATTGTTTAAATATTTTCAAACTGTTTTGAATTAGTGCTGTTTTCAACAGACTAGCTTATTTAATTGGTTAACTTTTAAAATAATTTTTAGCTATAATTTGTTTTCATATGTACTCATAGTGATCTCATATCCCATACTGGGTAAACGGGAGGATATAAATGAAATGAAATAAAATACAATAGGATTACCACTTTTTTTGCTGAGTAGCTCCTTATCATTAACACTTAGATACAGCAGCCAGGTACAAAACTTTATTCTGGTAATATCTGCCCTATTGAATTTGGCCAATGCAGATGGTAGCTTTATCAAGATTTGCAAATCACACATCTAGGATGGAAAGGAATAGAAGATTAAAAGCTGAATGAAAGAGAGTAAAACTGACTGGATTATGAGTCAAAATTTTCCCTACATGAGATGGAACTTAAGTAGTATGGTAGAGCCAGAGTTGTCAGGGCTGAAGTTTCAGTCTATCTGGACGCACAATGTACTACAATCTTCAAAGTAGCTAGAGTATTTGTGATTTTTGCTGTATCCATATAAGGCTATGAACTGTTCCTGTTGTGATGCAAAGTAATGTGGCATGGCTGGGTCTTGAAAGGAAAGTTGATTCTCTAGCTTTCCAAAAGACCTTTTCCTGGGCAGAGATGAAAACTGCTGGAACTGGTTGATTATAGGAGTCCACACAGTTCCCTATATTTTTGGACTGTCTGGGGCTAGGGCAGGAGGGCTGGCTGGCTAGAGAGATTATCATAACAAGTGCACTTCCAAATTCATCCACCTCGAGTCTCAAACTCAGGATGTAAATCTAATGAAATAAAAATTTGCCTGTGCACCACTGCCCTTCATGTTGGTGGAGGAAGATCTACTTTTAGACACATCTATGGTACGTCCACATAGTTTTCTGGTCACAGCGAACTAACAAAATATTTCTACATTTAGGACAGGATCCTGATTCTCCAGTGAACTAGGGAGGAAGGTTAAGAACAAATTGTGGAACTTTAAGGATACTACTGCTGAAATTTCAATCACTGGTACCTAAAGAAATGATGTGGAAGTTGCTTAGGAACAGAGGACTCTTCCGGCTCAAATGCGTAAACTGTTTTAGATTAGCTACATCTACAAAATTAGAAAAGTGTTTGCTTTCTCCCTCGACCCTCAAACCAATCTGATGAAAGGAAGATCCTATCTTATCTGTGACTGTGGACACAATAGAGACCAAACCCCATCCTGACCTGTAAGCCTCCAAACATCTCACTCTTTATGTCTCCTTCCTTTCTCTCCAATACACTCATTATCCAAATCAATCCCTTTACTTTCCACCTGATGAGTCTGCCTATTCCCACTGTCTACCTGGCTTGTGACTCTGCTAGGAGCAATGGGGTATTTGCCTTCTCACTGGTCATACAAAGGCACTACTTGTGTGAATCATGACACAGGCCTGACAGTGTCCTGGTCCAGGGTGGAGAAGCTTCAGAGCATTTTACACACACACACACACACACACACGCACGCACACACACACACACGCTTTGTAAAGGATTTTTTTTTAAAAAAGAAGTTTTTTAAAAAGCAAAACAATCATTGAAAAAATGTGCAAGAAAAGTTGAGTCAACACGAAAAAAGTTATTTATTCATTTAGTAATTTATTTTTGCACTTGTAAGTATGATATGTCACCCACTTCAGGCCCCTATTTGGGTTACTTGTTCTTTGTTTTTCCTGAAGAATTGCTAACTGTGCTTCTGAATCCAAGCCAGTAATCTCTGATCCAGTATCTGCAGCTTTATCAAGGGCCTTGAACTCGCTCTGTTCAGTTGCACCTGATGTCTTCCATGTTAGCAGGCAACGCATTCACTCCAGGTTTTAGTGTGAACTTATAGGAGCTACCCAAGGTGCTGAACACTAATAGGCTGAACATAATGAATAGCTCCTTAACTCCTTAACATGTGGACTCAGATCCAGAGTATATGGCATGTAAACTTACCCCACTATCTAAAATGTACCCCACTGTTTAAAATGGCATGGGAGCTACCAGGTGATGCTAGCTGCACTCTAGATTTATGCCAGTCAGTCTCCTGGGGCCCTTTCACACTAGACAATTATAACACTATGATTCTACTCTTTAACTGCCATGGTTCCATCCTATGGAAAGTGAATTCTCTTTCCCAGTAACTCCAGGAGAGATTAGAAGGCCATGCTGGTGAATCATGGATCCAGCTTTATTGAAAGAAATGCATTCCTCTTCCACACTCTGTCAGACAAGAACCTGAACAGAATGAGGGCCTGAGCTCAGCATTTGTACATTTTAAGATGGAAGGTGCAAGGTCACATTACATTACACATGTATCGGGGCAACTTCCCATATAACTATCATTCCTGATATTTACATTATCTTCCCAGACTAGCCATCAAAACTGACCTTCTGCAAACTCCTTCCAGATGCCTTCCTATTTGAAAAGCCTTTTATGTGTCAAGGAAGAAGAGACATGCTGGGTGTAACTCTAGTTATATCAGCTTCTTTTTTTCTGGAAGGAATCGCTAACACTAAGGCACACAATTCTAAAACGATGCAAGCATTTTTCTACGTGAGCCTAAGCAAAACCTCATTTGTATCTCCTTCTTCTTCATTTATCTTCAAACTGTAATTTGCAGTTCAGGGAAGGGTATTTAGAATTCTCAAGCAGAGAGCTCCAGTATTCCGCATGGATGCAGCCATGGCTGCTAAAGCAGAATCATATTTCTGTACCTGTAATATAAAAGGGCTTCTTTGTCTTCTTTGCAGCTTCCATTCACAAGTGCAGAGGCTTCAAACAGAAGTCACTGGATCATGAGAACAAACAACCAAACAAAAAGCGTCATGGACACTGTGGTTAAACTTTCACGCACATATGACAGCCATATGTGACACTGATTCACTGGATCTCAGAACTCCAGTGAATATCTTTGCCTCTCTGGCAACTAATTCTATCAATTTTCAAAAATAAAATAAAATAAAATAAAATAAAAAAATCTAAATGTCCCTGTGTGCCTCGAAGTTCATATATCTTAAACTTGCAAGATTGACAGGGAAGAACAAAGTTCCCTTTGATAAGGAGATTTAAGCCTACCTAACTAAAGTATTTGAGTGTTATTTGACGTTCTAATGATATTTACATGCTGAAGGACTTAACAATCTTCTTTTTCCTCATAAATAACCTTTTTCTTCAACAGTATGTAAAATGTAAAAGTTGGATTTGCATCTTACGTTTCTCAGATATGTCAGAGAGAAGGAAAGAAACTGACCTGATCCTGGTGTATTAGGTTAATGGTCTGTATTTACCATTTTCCATTTCTTAGAGTGCAAAGCATATTCTTCATAGAAATTTAAGAGCTCTGTTTCTGGCTGATTAGCCTATTTTACTTATTTAGTGAATATATATGTTTCGCCATGATGATACCTAATACTTTCTCTCTCTCAGGCTCTCTCCGTGTGTGTGTGTGTGTGTGTGTGTGTGTGTGATTTTTATTCTTTTGTATGTGAAATTAAATGGATTCAGAATAAGTATGTCTCAGTGTGAAGCTAGAAATACTATTTTTGAACATTTGGATATGTCACAGGTATCCACATGGAGAGGCTATGGTTGTTTAAGAATGTGGAGATGGAGCTGTCATTTACAAAAAGAGAAGGCGTATGACAGAACTCTAATGGAAGGTATACTCAGTTTGAAAACATGGCTGACAATGAGAGTAACCTTGAGAAGTGACACTGCAGTGTGACATGGAGCACCAAGAAGTGTCAGAGTAACTGAAAAATACGGTCAAAAGAAGTTAAATGACACAGTTGGAGGAGCGATAAACTTCTCAGAAGGAGCAGTTAGAGAATTTAATGGACAATTAAAGAGACAGAGGGAAAGACAGAGGAGATGGCAAAGAAAAGCCTAGAGAAGAAAAGACAGTGTACTTTTGTTTTAAAATTTTACCAAGTGTGAAGGCTAAAAATTGAGTTATATAACCCCATGTGAAACATTCATTTAGAAGAAGTTTTACTTTAAGAAAAGGAAAACTATACATAGGGCTGTCCTGAGATTATCTGGAATATTGTCATGCAAATACTCAAAAATAAAAGAAATAAATTTAATCAAGCCAATCTTGCAGCACTTATTAAAGTATAAATCAAACAAAATGAGTCCTCCAGGAACTTCAGAATCAAGTCTCCTGATCATGAGGAGAATGTGCATTATCTCATTAGCTTACTCCTGTAATAACAACAAACTAAATTAGTTCTGATTTTTTTATTTACTTCTCACATTTGCCATAAAAGCATGTAGTTAACATGTCTAAATTCATTCTTTTTATTATGTCAGATGATAGACTTATTCTTCATTGTCTGTTAATTATGAAAGTTTCATAAAGAAGAAAAGCAGTACAGATGCAAATCTAATTTTGTTGGATGCATATTCCTTGGTCATTTATTATATACCTATAAAAACACATTGTTAGGAAATAGATTGTTATTTCTTACTTAAAGTAATGGTGTTCCAGTTAAACGTGTCCATAAAAAAGAACTCTATTAAATAGGTACTCACCTGATTGAAGCTGCAGTCGTAAACATACGGATCTGCATGGAGACTGTTGCTTACTCCTAAAATCAATCAGGAATCTTGATGGCATTTTGCTTAAAAACCTCTCAGGTCGAAAGCAAAGAGCAGGAGGATGGAAAATACAACCCTTGTCCCAGCATTCTTCAGAATCCTACTAGCTGTCTTGCCCTAAGTTTGTTGCCAAGTAGCCTGACTGAATGCCCCATTCTCACATCCAACATGGTAATTTCTGCATATTTTGATGCACATCTTTCCAAATGTACAGCTTTTTGTACACATTTTCTTAATCCATGATTTTACACATTTTCCCCACAGGTGAAAATATGATTTTGTGAGTTTTTCAAATACAGGAAATTTTAGTCATGCACATTTTCCAGGTATATGCATTGTGACAACTTTCTTTGCTGAAAAGCACATATTTCTTTAATTTTCTTTTTATTGTGTACATACAAATAATAAAGTTCGTGTTAGAAAGTTATACATTTCTGATTCAACTGTTCATATATACAATACTGTACAGATATGCTATATAAATATACATCTTTTCTTGGCAATATAAAAATATCCTACTTATACTTTTACATTACCTTAACTTCCTATCATCTACCGAGAGTCGCTAATCAAGCCATTTTAAGTATAAAGAAACTCCCCAATTCAAAATTTCTATGTATTTTTTGTTATCATGTCTTCTACAATGTATTCATATAGACTCACAAATAAAAAAAAAACACTGTATGACTTTACTTTTTTCACGTTATTTTTCAATTTTCCTGTCATTGTTATGTTATTGGATATATCACCATATTTAATTACCCTTCCGACTGAATTTCTGCCATTCTCGCTATCATTTTTTTCCCTCCTTTTTCTTTAAAGCCAATACCCATATTTCCTCATAAACTTTGTCACTGGATTCCAATCATTTTCTACCTGTTCCATTTGTTTCCCTTTTAACGTCATAGAAAACACATCAAATTGTTTATATTCAGCTATTTTCTGAGCCCATTGCTCTATGTCTGGAATTGCTGTTGTTTTCCATAATCTTGCGAACACCATTCTTGCAGCTGTTATCAAGTACAGTAAAACTCTCTTATTCTTCAATTGAAAAGTTTTATCAAACATAAATATCATATTTAATAAAAACAATTCAGGCATCATGGGAAATGTCACACTGAATATTTCTTTCATAGTTTCATATATTTTCAACCAGAATTGTCTTGTGCATGGGCATGTCCACCAAATGTGGTAAAATGTACCAGGATTATCTTTACATTTCCAGCACTTATTTTCACCAGTATGGTACATCTTATCAATTTTTTCAGGTGTTAAATAAGTTCTGTACATCATTTTGATATAATTTTCTTTTAAGTCTTGCGAACTAGTAAATTCTGCAGTGTTTTTCCATGATGCTTCCCAGTTTTCTAATAATATGTCGTGCTGTACGTTTCTTGCCCATTTAATCATGACATCTTTTATGGGTTCATCCTCCAGTTTACGCGCATTAAGATATTTATAAAAAAACGAAATTTTTGGCTTAGACTTCAAGAATATTATTGTTTCCAACTCATTGATATTCCTTCTAATTTAGAGTCCATTGTAAATCTCTCTTTAAGCTGTAGATAGGGGAACCAGTTTAATTTTTTGCCGTCTCTTTCTAATTCTTCACGTGTCTTTATTCTGTTCTTCTCAGGGTTGACTTGTTTTATTAAATCTTCATATCTAAGCCAATCTTGAGTCTTATCAGTCCACTGACCATAGAAAGCTTCCTGGGGTGAAATCCAAAGCGGTATTCTACTATATGTATTCTTTTTTTATCTTTTTCCAGATTTTAATCAATGATTTTCTTACATAATGACTCGTGAAGTCTTTGTCGATCTTATCCTTCTCATACCACAGATAGGCATGGAACCCGAATCTCATGTTAGCTCCTTCTATTGTTAATATTCCTGTATCTTTTAAAGTTATCCAGTCCTGGATCCATGTCATCGCATTTGCGTAATAATACAATTTGAGATCGGGTACTCCACATCCTCCTTTTACCATCTGCTCGGTCATCAGTTTCCACCTTATTTTTGGCTTTTTACCTGCCCAAATAAATTTAGATATTTCTTTTTCCCATAATTTAAAGGGTTTGTCGTTTGTTATAATTGGCAAATTTTGAAATAAAAAATTAAATTTAGGTAAAACGTTCATTTTGATAGTCGCTGTTCTTCCAAATAAAGATAAATTTAGGTTTTTCCATCTTCTTAAATCGCTAGTAATTTCTTTCCATGTTGTCTCGTAGTTGTTGTCAAATAAGTCTTTATTGGTCTCCATGAACCAGATTCCCAAATATTTTATTTTCTTCACTGTCTTGAATCCAGTCAATTTTATCATTTCTTCTTTTTCTCTTGCAGACAAGTTTTTTATCATAAGATATGACTTATTCTTGTTAATTTTTAACCCAGCTGCTTCTCCAAAATTTTTAATCTCTTTCATGATTTCTATAACTCCAGATGCTGGTTCTTCTGTAAAAATTATAAGATCATCTGCAAAAGCTCGTAATTTATATTCTTGATCTTTTATTCTAATTCCTTTTATTGCTGGATTCTGTCTTATACTGATGTTTAGTATTTCTAGTGTTGCTATGAAGAGCAGCGGAGATATCGGGCAACCTTGTCGTGTTCCTTTTCCTATTTGTATTTCTTCCGTTAATTCTCCATTTACAATCAATTTTGCTTTTTGTTCTGTATAGACAGCTTGTAACCATCTGACAAAGTTATTACCACAGTTCATTTTCTTTAACGCTTCTAACATGAATTGCCATCTAACTTTGTCAAATACCTTCTCAGCGTCTAAGAACAGTATAGCCAATTGTTTCTCATTTCTTTTTTCATAGTACTCTATTGCGTTTAATAGAATTCTGGTATTATTTCTTAGATGTCGATTGGTGAGGAAGCCATTTTGATCAGAATGAATCGTTTCATTTAGAACCTTTTTGAATCTAGATGCCAATATTGTAGTGAAGATTTTATAATCGGTGTTAAGTAAGGATATGGGTCTGTAATTTTCTGGCACTGTATGATCCTTTCCTTCCCTCGGTATCAATGTAATATTTGCATTTTCCCAAGAATCTGGAATAACATTTATCCTAATCTCATTTAGAGTTCTTGTTAAAGGAGGTGTCACTTCCACCTCGAAGGTTTTATAAAAAAGAGCTGTATAGCCATCTGGCCCAGGCGCTTTTGGGTTTTTGAGTTTTCGAATTGCTTCTTTCACTTCCATCATTGTAATGTCCTGGTTTAAGGCTTTCTTTTGTTCATCCAATATTTTTAATGTTTCGTGTCTCTCTAAATATTTCTTTGCTTTCTCTTCTTCTGCTTGGTGTGTCGTATCTTTTTCATAAAGATATGTGTAGAATCTTTGGAAAATCTTTTAACTTGATCCTGGTCTGTAGTTTCTTTTTGGCCCTTTTTCATTTTAAAAATTCTTCTTTTCTCTCTCTCCTGACATAGTTTATATATCAGCCATTTTCCCGGTTTATTTGCACACTCAATTTGGTTTAGTCGACTATAGTTCATATTTTTCTCGATATCGGCCATATTTTTTGCAGCAATTTGACCCTGTATTGACCTAATTTCCAATTTTAATTTATGACTCACGCTATATTACTAATATTAAATTACTAAGGCAAATTGGTTGTCTTGCCAAAGGCAAGGGGTTCATTCTATTGGATTCAGTGGCAACAACAGACTCTAGTTGTCGTTGAAAAAAAGCCTTAAAATGTATCGAACAGCAAGCAATTTAAACAACATAAGCATACAAACAATATTAGTGTACAGATGAAACCCATTTAAATCTATGATGCCCAATAACATAAAGATAGATTTCTCACCGAACAAGAATCCTCCATTCAGCTGCGTAGGAGCCCAAGATGAAGCAGTAAAGGGGACTCCTCTGTGTAGCCAGCAATAGCAGCACAACATACCTTCTGTAAGTCCCTGCCGGAGCTCTCACTGTGGGCCCATTCTAGGGGTTTCTTATATCCCTTGGTCTGGGAGGTCTTAGCCAGCTTTCATAGAAACTTTGGAATTGTTTACATACCTGAGATGAGCTACATACTCACTATAACTGGCAAGGTAATAAATTAAGTGGTTATCTTTGGATTCCTCTCAGAACTGTTATTTGATACCAATTAGTTAAGCTGGCAGGCATACAGAGTACATGATTTTGCAGAATCAAAGCAAAATACAGTGTGCTTAAGAAACCAGAGGGCCTTCCTTAGCAGCAGCATGGAGAAACAAACTGGGAACAGACCATACCTTACATTTTCTTGAGATTACAAAGCCTCACACATGCCTCCTATTATTTCTACCAAAGACCACCAGAAGAAGTGCTTTTTTTCTGGTCCTCAAAGCTTGTACTTGCTTATAACTCAGTGCTTTTTTTCTTAAAAAAAAAAAGGTCATAAGGGAGTTATATTTCAAAAGTAATGTAACAAACTCTGTCATGCAATTTTAAAAATATGATGAGTAATGTTTTCTGGCTAGTGTTCATTATTTTTAAAAGTTATTTGTAGACATTTAGAGAGATATTTTCCACAGAATATTTTATGCTATTTTCTTATGGATTCTCTGGCCATTTCCGCACTACACTGTTCTAGTGCTATTATTCCACTTTCAACATCCTGTGGAATTCTGGCATTTGTAGTTTACTGAGATCAAAGAGCTCTCTGGCTGAAAATTCTAAATGCCCCTCCTTAAACTACAAACCCCAGGATTCTGTAGGATGTTGAAAGTGGAATAGTAGCACTATAATAGTATAGTATGGAAATGGCCTTTATTTAAAAAGTAAGGAGAAAACGACAAAAAATGAAGGAGAAACCTAACAAGTAAGGGAAAGCTTCTAAAACCTTTTTTTTACAGTATTAGTAGTAAAAAAATTCTCTGGGGGCATTTGTTATAAAGTCAAGTAATTAATTACCTTGAGAGTATGTATATGGTCAGTACAAGTGCCAAGCCTCTCTTAACTCCTCTTTGTGTGATGAAAGATTATATCATCAGTGACAGTGGTAGCTGTTCATTCTGATGTTAGTGGGGCAATGAATCTAAATCTGACTCTTAGGTGCTGAACGTTATCCCCAAGAGAGACTGAGCACCTTGAGTAGCTTCTTTAATATTTGGACTAAAGCCTAGACCTGGGTCTGCACTCCATTGGCATGAAAGTCACCAGCCATTCCTGATTGGTGCAAGTGAAATCAGTTGGAAGGAAAGTAAAAAAAAAAATGAGTTGAATTGCAGCATGAGTCATTTGGTACTATTTAGAGCAAAAGGCAAGGGGAAAACAAACACAAAAAGTAGCCAAAACCACTTTTTTTATCAGGAATTAAGTAATAATTTATTTAATAAGTAATCCAGCTGTTTTGGAATTATCGTTTTCCATTGAAGAGAATGTTTTCTCATTACAAAAGCAATATAATTTGAAAGTGAGTTAATGTAAAAAAACCAGTAAACAAACAAAAACAACTCTCAACTCCAAAAGTAATTAGCCCTCCCTAACAACCCAAAGAAACAAATATTTGCTTGAAGGCACAGATTTCAATTTCTCTAACTCATGACCCATTGTAGGTTCAGTAATATGCATGCTGGCTGTTTCCCATGACTCTTGTTATACATTGCTTGCAAATATCTCTCTGCAATTTTGTGTAGACAGAAAAATCTCCAAATTTAATAAAATTAAGAATGTGGTTTTTTATGAGCTAGAGACCATATTAATAAAAGAAAGTACCCTAGATTTGAGATAAGGGAAAATAATGTATTTTGATTTTTGAATTGGGACTGGGTTGCTTATAATTCATAACTACTTTCTCCCTTGCCCAAAATTTATATTTCATAACATTATTAACAATAACAGTACCCTTACTAACAACAAAAAATTAGGTTAGTCCTATCATTGAAACTGTACTGACTTTTAGTGATTGTCTTGCACAGCTGCCCTAAGTTTTTGAAAACTGATGTGCTGTTTCTGTCTTCTATATTTTTCTCAACACCTCATTTTGATCCTGTCTTGCACTAAGAATTCTGCTGTTCCTAAGAGAATGGCTTTTTTTAAATGGAAGATTCACTCAAGGTGTCCTGAGAGACAATAAAACTGCTATAGCCTGGTACAAATGGAATAATCAAGTAAAAATGTTCCAGACATTTTTTCACTTCTGGATATTTATGTCATTTGCGTGGCTATGGTTAGAGTAGCTTATACGTTTTTGATAATCTGCCATTTTTTTTTAAAAAAAAAGCCCTACAGTTCTTTCTCCCAGAACTACTTCTATCACTGAAAGTTAAAACAAGGAAGAGAAATTAATATGATCTTAATTTATTAGACATTATTACCATTATTCCTGCTCAACTCACATTCTAATCTGAAAGTGGGGAATGCATAGCCTGTCAGATGTTGTTGTATTGCAACTCCCATCACCTTTGGCTATGTTGGCTAGAGTTGATCTGAACATCTGGGAGGCCCCACCTTCCCCTATAGTTGTTCTGAATCATCAGTTCTGCACAGCTAGCATAGAAATATCGCTGCACGATCCTCTAAACATGTCCCCAAGGTATAGGATGGGGCAGCACTCACAAACAGCTTGTGGGATCTCATCTGTCCAACACATACACAGTGTCACCATGATGGTGAGATGTTTGGGGTCAATTCCTACTCTGAGGTGCCCTTGTACAAAGCAGCTCCTGTTGGCCCTTCCTCTGTCATTGCACCAACTTTGCGAACCTGTCTGAACAACAATGTTCCAGGCACTGCTGGGTGTAACTTCCCTCTCTGTTTTCCACAATGCTCCAGAGTCAGATTAAGTTCACCAAAACAGGAAATGAAAAAGCTAGATCCAGCTACTTGGTGCTCTTTGGACTGCCAGCTCAGAAGAAAAATAACATAGAGAAAACCCAGGGCAGATGTCAGCTGTGGACTCTGTCAAGGCACTGAGGTCTTGGCAGTTGTTGAAGCATGCTAGGTGCTGATATTAGCCCTAAGTCTACCTGTGTTTGTTGTGGAATGGGGATACAGTTGCTCTGTAGCAGCATCACTATATTCTCAAAGCTTGATTTGTGCCATAATAGGAGTAAGAGCATATTTCTTTTAAAGAACATGGTTCTTTTTAAAAGACAGTATAATAGGACATGTCTAGCTGTTTGCACTTCATTCAAACAATGTTGAATACCTGCTGTAGGTAGGGTATTCTCCCGTATCTTGTTCAATACCTGCTGTAGGTAAGGTATTCTTCCATATCTATCCTACAGTAATGCTGATGGCAGAACATTAAATGTAGCAAAGGTGATGGATTTCCTGAATTTTGGAATATCCAGCATGGACAGATGCCTTGCTTGTGTAAATATCCTCCCATTATCTTTAATTTAAGGGTACCTAGCTATTCCATTCAGGTGATATTGCAACTGCACATCACAGATACATTGTTTAATCGTGAAGTTAACATTCTCATATGGAAGAGTTATTAAAGCTTGAGGCATGTAGCCCAAGTTCCTTAGCTTCTCTAGCAGCATAGATTTACATCTTGTATATCACTTAGTGGTAGAAGAGCCAGGTCCACTGAAGATAAAAAAGAATCAGTTCTAACCATTAATGCCCTGGCCTGAATCATAATTTAGCCAACTTCCAATTTGACTGATGTACTAGATACATATGATGGGACTCCTAGCAATGTGTCAAGGAATTTAGTTTCCAAAATGTCATAAGGAGCAAATTTTTTATACATACACACTTGGGAGCCATATAAAAGCTGAGAAATAACCTTTGTCTTTAACCAAAACCTGGGTTGTCACATCATGTTTACATCATTGCCCTTTCAACATGAACCAAATGTTAGAAGTTTTTGAGGTGGCATGGTAAAACATGGGCATGGTTTGGGAAAGTTTGGTTCTGGCTGCAACTGTAAAAGTAATCAAGAAATTGCTTCATCAGTGTCCTTAAAACTGGATTTATTCACCATATACATCAGCAGCAGACTAGCTAGCCCTTATTTCACATCCTTCATTATTTGTTTCCACATTTTTTGTAGCTATTATCAAACAGTTCTGAATTCTTTTTTGTTATATTCACTCCTCAATATTTTCTTTTCTTTTCAATTTGAAAACCTGACATTTCTCTTAGATGACTTTATTTCATTTTTTCATATATTCATAGTTAAAATTGATATTTTTCTTTATTTTAAAGCATGATACTTGTCCATATTCATCAAAAATTTCCAGCAATCTCATAGCAGAATTTTGGGGCTCTTCTAAGAAGGTTACTATATTATCTGCGAATGCCTGTAGTTTGTATTTGATTCCTGTAATGTTAATCCCTTTAATCTGGTGGTCTTGTCTAATCTTCTAAGTTAGATTTTCTAAAACTATAACAAAAAATAATGGTGATAGTGGGCAGCCTTGCAAATTCCGTTTGACACTTCACATCTAGTTTTTCACTGTTAATCAATATTTGGGAATTTTGTTTTGATAAACAAATTTAATCCATCAAATATTTTTTTTCTCCATCTTCTCCAATAATTTAAACATGAATTGCCAATTTATATTATCAAAGGCCTTTTCTGCATTGATGAAGACCATTGCTAGTTTTTTTCTGAGGAGTTTTTCCATAATATTCAATGCAGTCCAATACAGTTCTTACATTATATGTCGTATTTCTTCTAAGTAAAAAAAAAAAAGTCTGATCTTCATGTATCTACTCTTTTAGGACCTTCTGCTAAAATTGAAGTAAAAAATGTATAATCTAAATTCAGTAATTATGTAGGTCTATATTTTGGGAGGTCTTTCAAATCTTTATCTTCAAGGAATTACCCCAGGTAAATGGGTCTTGCTTTTTCTATCAATTCATTCATTGATACATTTAGTGGATTAATTATTCTTTTTCTATTTTTTTTTAAATAACATAAAGCTGTAAATCCATCAGGACCTGGCAATTTACCTGGTTTAATTTTTCTTATTGCTCCTGTTATCTCTTTTATAGTTTAGGGTAATTTTATAATTTCCTTTATTCTTCTGTTATTTACTGGATATCTTATGTTTCCAAATATTTGATCACCTTTTCTGCGAAGTTTTCTGCATCTTTCTGTTCCTTAAAGAACTTAGAATAGTTCTTCAAACTCTTTTTTTATGATCCCTTGTTCTGTATGTATTACCTTTTGTTCTTTTATTTCTGTACTTTGTTTCTTTCCCTTTACTTTCTTATCTTGTATGCCAGCCATTTGCCATATTTATTCACATATTCAAGGTGTCTTTGTTTGGCATATTTTAATTTTTATTCTTTATTTCGTCCACTGATATAAGAGATAGCTGCTTCTGTAATATCTTTGTTTGCTTATTTCTTTTTTATTTAGGATTTTTTCCAATTCTTCTTCCTTTTTTTTTTTTTGAATTTCCTCTAATAATTTTTGTGTTTTTTCTTTTTGTTTTATAAGTTGTTCATGCTGTTGTATGAAGAAACTGCACATTACTGTTTTGCTGGTATCCCATATCATATTCATGTTGGTTTCTCCATTTATATTATCTTGAAAAAATAATTCCAGGGTCTTTTTTCTTTTTTTTGGCCTTGTTCAATATTTCTTCGCCCTTTAGTAAATTATCGTTAAAATTCTCTTTTTGGGGGACCTCAACTTTCATGACATTGGACTATGGCCTGATAAAATTTTTGTTAATATTTCAGTCTTCATAGTTTTGGGCACTAGTTATTTTGAGATTAGAACATATCAATCCTAGACAATGTTTTGAGACTTTCAGAGTAAAAAGTATATCCTTTCTGCTTTCCATGTGCTGACCTCCATGGATCTATTAATGTGAAATTTTCCAACATTTCATAGAATGTTTTTGAGAATTTGCCTTGATTCTTTTTCTTCTTCATTCTTTCATCACTTTTATAAAACTCAGTATCTAGGACCCCATTGCAATCTTGCATCATGATTATATTGTCATATTCATATTTTAAAAGTTTATCTTGCAATTTTCTAAAGAAGGATTCTTTATTTTCACAGGGTGCATAAAAACAATCAACAAAATAGTCAATCCTTGTATTGAGGTTTTTAATCCAGGTACATGACCATCTTCTTTAGTTGAGTTTCTACTTGATATAAATAGAGTTTTCTGTCTATATAGAAATAAGATACAGAAAACAAGAGCTTTTCAGCTCCATAAAGTAGAAAAATGTTTATTTTTGGCACAAGATTTCATGGAGAAGAAACAACTTCTTCAGATGCATGAAATATTATCCTAATCTAACATGCACCAGTAGATTCTTTGTTGTTTTTACATTAACTAGTCAACTGAGCAAGCTTCCTCTGTGTGACCAATATCAGCTGCCTTTTTAACCCCTGATTGCCATGAAGGATTTGCATATGTTAGGCTTGATGTAATTTCTCCACCTTATTTGCTATATCATTTAATCTCTGCAAAATTAGGATCAATGTTTCTGCAAGCAATAGGCAGACCTCATGGAAGGGCTGAGCAAAATTAATGTGGTGTATTCTGCCAACAAGTTCCGGCAGTTTGTTTCTGTTATCTCTGTTGTTTCCCTGTTCTGGAGAGTAGTTTATATTTAAACTTTGAAGGATTGGGGAGGCTGTTTTACTTAATTCAGATTTCTGCGGTGAATTAGGGAGTGAAAAAGCAACTTTAGGTGTATATTGGTTACTCATGAATTGTGTTGTCTCAGCTGCCAGAAAAAGTGAGTCAATTCTTACCTGTTTCTCTGCTTTGAGGGATTCCTGGGTCTGGATTCTTTTCGTGCCTTTTGGTGGCATTTGAATGTGTATGGAGGTGATAAGGCCACATTACATTGGGAGGTTATTTCAGTAGTTGTTAGTTCATTGCCATCTTGCCTCCTTCCCTGGTCAACTGGAAAATTTCTCTCTTCTCACAACTGTTCACTTCAGTGGTGCATTTGCACCAATTTTAATGTTAGTTGTCCTTCTGTTAGCTATCTCTCTTCACCAATAACTTGTTAGAATCTAAGAGGAATCAGCCTCAGCCAACTTGGCTAATGATCAGGTATGATGGAAGCTGTAGTCCCACCTCTGGCAAGCCTTACGTTTACCTTCTCATGACCTACAAGAGTAGAGAAAGATTTTCCTGAAGGAAGGTGTTGAATTGAAAGGAAGCAGATGGCTTGCTATGCAATTCCCTTGGTCTAAGAATCTTTCTCCATATAGGGGCCTGCTTTCTCTTGCACATGGATATGAAACAGCCACTGACAACTGAATCAAAACATCTCTGTAAAAGGTGAGCAGTCACTATGCAAGCCCTAAAGAAGTTTTGTCCATTTGTCTGACTTAGGCTGCTTCTTGTTACCATCCCTGTCCAGGCAAACAGGCACAGCAGGGTTCCTGGCTTCAGCAGGATTAATTTCCCATAGATTTCTATAGGATTAAGAAACTAACTGCAAAGATTCACCTTTCTGAATGATGTAACAGTACTGACTGATATCTTGCAATGAAATTTAAGTTAGATTATTTTTGTACACAAAGCACAGTGGCACCTTCTTGGAAATGTGAAGAGGTGAAAAGAAAAGAAAGAAAAGAAAGACTCCCTTCCCTTTCTTCCACACCTATGACAAATTCTCATGACCCCCCATTAGTTCCTAATAGATATAACTGAGAATTTCATATTGTTTCATGTTTGGAGAAATGTTGCAAATTTCTTCATAAATCTGATGGGGAGATTTATTTTAGCTCTTCAAAGTCTGGCTTTCAATGTTATGATTTTTTTTTCCTGGAAGGCTTCTCTTCTTCCATAGCTACATGGCAGGAAGGTGTACCCTGGTCCTTTCCATGGAGGTAAGAGCCGTACCAATTAAAATTCACCAGTGCAGGCAGTTGAGAATCTCATTTGGTTCATTTTTGATATGCAGTTCCCAAAATTCACACATTTTGTCCTAAATATGATTGGAAAAGTGTAAGATCAGGAAAAAAATAAGTGTGCAAGAAAGCCAAACTGACAGATTCATCTCTCTGAAGTTCATAATTATATTTTCAGTGGCTTCTCTCTGCACCGTTGTATGTTACTGCTATCTCCCACTTCATTGCTCTACCCATTTGATGCTATTGCTGCCTAAGTGGTATGAATACAGCTGGATATACCAATCATGTGCATTGCAGGAATATGATGAGTCATTACCCTATACATGCTACATCTGTTCAGATTATACAGAACAGATTTGCTTGTAGGAAAAAAATCACCCTAAATTGCTACTGATACACACAGACTGATTTTAACAGACCCAATCTAGTTCTAAGCATTATTCATTAATGTAGTGCTGATTACCCTCTCTTGCAGATCACTAGTGAGAATGGCAAACAATGCAGGAGCTGACCCAGATGCACAGTAAAGTAAGCTCTTGAATATTTGATGCTGATGACCTCCTGTAGCAGCAAAGAAGGCACTAAGCATTTGAACTAACATCACAGATCAGTGTGTGCTCTGGGCCAAATGATCTTCTAATTATTTGTTAAGGCACAAACATTCAGTGGTCGCAATAAATGATTCAAACTAAACATATTGTTTATACAAATTTCTGAGATGAATTACATCTCCAGGTTGGTAGGGCAACTGTGATACATACCCCTTCCCTATTTCATAGGTAGTTCTTCAACAGTAATACATAACTAAATATTCCAAAGGTATACTTGGTTACGTTACTGCCATTGCTACCTTTTTTGCTGTATTTTTCTGGCTGAGTTGGGATTTTCCTTTATCTTTATAATCCAGTCACAGTAAACAAGAACAAATATAAGGCATCATGAGGGAAGCCCAAGAGGAACCAATCCTAAAATCACACTGTGAATATTCACAGTGGGGCTGAATAGCAGTGAAAGAAAATACACCAAAAGTAGTTCATAGATGACATCTTTCATTGTCACATTTCAACAGCAATTTGTCCCCAACTTGCTGAAGAGGATAGAAAGATAAAGGAACATCTTTACACATGTAGCTTTCATGCTCAAAGGTCAAAACCTTTTGGACATGAGTTCTGGATTCTCTTTCTCAAATGTTCAATCAGACAGTTCATTTTTGCAAAGTAAGTATTTGTTGTCACTGTCCATAGTCTGCAGCAAGAAAAAGGATGTAAAAGGGAGGGGGGAGAACCCTCGATATCGATCCCAGTTGCAGCAGCAAAGATAGAAATTGCTCACCATTGGAGACACTCAAATAAACTATCATGCTGCAAATGTCTAGACAGAGTATGGCGAATAGCCTTATCTGAAAAACTGACCTGCAATTTGAAAATGTTATCCAATAATGTCAGAAACAATGTTATTGAAACATGGTATTCTTTTACTCTCTTTGCTAACAATTTGCTATTCAAACAACCATTGCACATGGCCAAATTTTGACTCAATGCTTTTTGACCAATATAGCTAGACAACTGAGTTAAACAACCATCAGAACATACCACCCAATTGATTTAAGTGATGGCCTTGAATTCTGTTGCCCCTCAGTGTACCAACCATGATTTGTGTTGTTATTGTTGTTGTTGCTCATGCTTTCTTTCATATTTTTTTCTGTCAGAGATAACTAATTAAAAATGCAGAGTTTACACAATATGTAGTCTTCTTTGGCTTAGATCAGATTAGGCCCAGTTTGCTTTAACCCAAAACTCAGATTTAGAAATCTGAATGCTCATTCCTCCCATTGACTTTAATTATGAGTCTAAAACAATTTCCCTCCACCTCTTTTTCACAATTAGATGGAATTTGCAATCATACTGTTTACTCAGAGGAGGGCTGTGCCTGCTGGATTATAAACACATAGGTGCAAGGGTTCTTCTGCTTTAAAAGTTAAATTTTTAAGACAAAATCAACTATCTTATCCAAGTTAGAATAATGAAAATGAAACTTCAGTAATTAAATCATGGAAAGTCCCAACTCCCTATTCCCTTTTTTTTTCTCCTCCCTACTTCCTAACATAATTTCTCTGGGTATCTGTTAAAAATGTGTTTGGTTTTGGATGAAGCCTGAAATCTGAACTGAACTGTAGCTCATTGGTGTAGGAAGATTTCGTATCTGTATTAAACAGAGTGCAGCAGTGCTAGTGTTATATGAGCTTGTGGTAGAATGACTCTGGAAGTTCTTGTAAGATAAAAATGAAGAACTTATATTTATTCTCTCAGGAAATCCATCTTATGATAATAAAGGACATAGGCAAAAGAAGTTGACTGAAAGTTGGTTAGAAGTGTGAGTGTAAGATAGCATCCATTATTGGGATTGGAGCCCCATGGATGCTCCTTCCAAGAACAAAAGGAACTGAGAGACTAACTAAATTCTTGAGAAAAGGGAGAAGTGGTGGGTGCAGAGAAGTAGGAAGCAAAAGGGTAGACATTATCTAGACTCCGTTCTCTCACTAGTGCAAATGTTGGTACCTCTTTGCTTCCCTCAGTTGGGACCATCTCCAGTACTTCTGAAGGTGAATAGAACTTTCCTGCAAACCTACAGGAACCAAAGTTTGATGCTAGGTGAAGTCGTATACATTGATCTCTGACCTTTGGAAATGCAGAGAGAAAAGCAAACAAAAAGTGTCTTTTGGGTTTCATTTCTGTGAAAATGTCCAGTGGGGGAGGAGAAGGAAGGAATGGGTTTGAATGATTGAGAGGTCTGTCTTCTAATCCTAGGGCACACTTTATGAAGGTTTCTCCAGTCTATACTTTTCATGGAGGATTGCAAGTTTGATAAAAATTTATGATTTCAGTTTTCTTTTTCTTTGTTGGAGAGAGGAAAAAAACTAGAACTTTTGAGATGGGATTTAGGAGTATTAAAAAGCTGTGCTCTGTTGCATGCAGCTTGCTTTAATCATCTTTAGGATATGATGGGGTAAGCAAAGATGGCTATTCCTATCATACCATTCTTACAAGCCTTAAACTGCTTTTTAAGCAACATTACTCCCTAGTTCCTATGCTTATCCTTCTGAAACTTACAGCCTTCCTGTTTGAGGACACTTCTATGATGTTTACGACTTTGATACAAATTGCCCCAAAATCCACAATAGGAGGGAAATTGAAACAGACACCCACAGCCACTTTTTATCAGTTCCTTCTGCATAAATTGTTTTACCCTACTCTCCTACAATTCTGGATGCCTAGTACTTAGGGAAATCTCTACCACCGACATAAGTGAAACAAGAAAAAAAAAGTGATATTAAATTGCATGGAATTGCTTGCTGCAGGAACAGCCATTACAATGATGGCTGCAGGTAATTTTGACACAATCACAGATTAAAAACAGCAGGTTTTTGATCATAGACTCGGAGATTTGTGGACAGCAAATGTGGCTGAAAATTTAGGGAATACTTTTTCAGTGTTTTAACGTATACACTGTATTTATGCACATTCAGCTTTTATCAGTCTCAACACACTGTAAAGTAGCAGTTTGTTGGTACAGTTCTGTATAAACTGATGAAAAGCTCACTTAAGTGCACTTAAGACAATTGGAGTCTAAGAGCCACTTTAAAAGATGAATTACCTATACTACTGCAGGAAATTTGTATTTATTTTTCATATTTATATCCCACTGCACCTCTGAAGAGCTGATGGGAATAAACATATGGTGCAGAGGCAAGCTGTATTTTACTATGTGTCCCCACAGCAGGAAGTCCTAATCCCTTCAGTACGTACGAATACGTAGGTATGAATTTGCATCCTGCGGAGATGGCTAAACCCTACTCCTAGTTATCTGATCTGAATATCAATCTAGAATATAAAGTGATTTTCTGGCATCTGGAATGTTAACCTGGACAAAGAATCAGAAACATTAAAAGTTCCTACTGCTAAGTTAGACATTTTCTTTCGGAAGAACCCAGGAAGTATAGTCTGGGGACAACAAACTTGTTACCCTGTGTACTGGGGGTCCCAGGAGGGACACCAAAATGTGCTCAATTAAAGGTGGGGAAAATTAGCTCAGAGCACTGCTTAGCGTTACGAGAGGCGGGGTAACGTAGCAAGATCTTGAACCCTATGTCTACGGGGTCAGGTCGAGTCAAGGAGCACACAGAAGTTGAAGCAATAAATGATGTTTTATTACAAACACAAGCAAAACAGTGTATGCGACACACTCACACAAGATAACTAAAGAAATAAAGGTTGGAGTGATATAGAGGGATTTTTAGAAGAGTTACTGGTTTGGGTGATACTTCATCTGTCCTGAAGCCCAGAAAAATGGAGAGCGAGGCTGGGGTGCGATGTAGCTCAGCATGTGGAGCTGAGGGGAGGCTCGCCAAGCAAAGCGGCAGGAAGGCGGGATGAAACTCGGGAGTGATCCGCGGAAGGTCTTGGAATCAAGGGTTTTTATAAGGAGAATGTGACTGCAGGCTATGCCGTACTTGGGGGAAAACAATAGATTTGGAGTTGGAGACAAAGCCTCCAAAAGGTCAGAATCTGAATGATTGAGTTATCGCAGAGGTTCTCAATAGAGTAGCCAGTATGCAAATACAGAGTACTTGGGTATTGCATAGTTTACTCATCAAGTTGCCAGTGCGGGGCAGAGGCTCTTTTGTAGGTTGCGTGCATACCTAATTAGAGTACTTGCCTGGAGGTCTCCTAAACCGGCGAGTCGGCTGTTTTCTGGCCTGCCTGTATTGTCTAGGAATATTACGGCGATAATCGGCCGAGCCTGTATGCGTGCTTGACCGGGGGCCTTGCAAGCATGTGGAAGGGAATAGATAAGTGAAGCCGAATTATGATATCAAAAGGATATCTTTTAATATCCCCAAAGCTCGGACTAGCCAGGGCAGTAACAAACTGAAGTAACAACATTGTAGGGCCATTTCTGAGTCTTCTCCTTAAAACATCCAACCACTTATTCCAAACCTTTTAAAGAGTTTTAATTCATCATTTTCAGCCTCTTGGTCTGATATGCATTGCACATACAGGCTTCTGTGCACAGGGCCCATATGGAGATTTCCTCACTGCTGAAGCTACTCTGTGGATTAGCTCATGCCTCTGTAGAAGTTCCGGATGGAATAAAGGGGGTATACAAAGCATCCAGTGCTGCTCAGTGGGGACAGAGAAGTAACATCATTGGGATATGGATGTCTTTCATTCTAGTCATGTTTTTCAACTATTGTGCAAAGTCATTGTCTGCTCAAAGAAAGAGGCCCTCTTCCATCACATAGCTCTGAGTTTTGGACATTTTTTGATTCAAGTGTACTCTTGGAAGTAGTTATCTGAAGTTTGTGTAAAAGAAATAACTCAATGGTTGAGGAGCCGACTATATACTATATTCATTAAACACATTATTTTCTGGTTAAACTATGACCCCTTTTGCTTTCCCACTATGACAGAAACAATAGAAAATGCCATTTTACACTTAAAGTCCCTTGGACTTGCTTTCATTATGAATTGTGACTTTGATTCATTTCTCTGCAGCTACCTATTTGTTTAATACTGCTTTGGTGTGGCTTTGCTTTCCAAAGTGACAAGGGCTTTGCTCACATGCTCTCAAATTTTGCAGCTCTATGCCAAAAATATATCAAAGCATCAGTTCCTTTATCTCACGGAGGAGAAAACGCTGCTTCTTCAAGGCCCATTTAAATTAGTTTTTGCGGTCCAATTTTGTATACTTTGGATAAGATACTGTATCAAAAGCAGCATTATCTATGGCATTTTCTACAGCTTTAGGGACAAAAGATTAAGGGAAGCTTTGTTTAAAGGGAAAAAGTAGTATATAGCAGAATATTCAATAATGTTTGAAAACTGATCCTTTTTCTTCTGCAGGAATTCTCGAATAAGCTAAAAAAAACAAAAACCCTGTTCATAAGAGGCATTCAAAACTTCAGAATAAAAACTAGAAAGTCAGAACATTTTGTTACAGGAGACAAATGCTATGTTCATATGGAAGTTAGTACTGTTGATTTCAGTGGGATGTATTTACTACAGATGTGGAGACTGTAGTTCTCCAGATATTGTAAGACTGCAACTCTAAGGCCATTTCTGCAATACACTCTTGTAGTGCTATTTTTCCACTTTCAACATCCTATGGAAATCTGGAGTTTAGGAAGGGGTATGTAGAATTCTCAGCCAGAGAGCTCTTTGACCTCAGTAAACTACAAACCTCAGAATTCCACAGGATGTTGCAAGCAGAATAACAGCACTATAACAATTTAATATGGAAATGGCCTAAGTGTGGTCAATGGAGAATAATTCTAGGAATTGCCGAGCAATAACAGGAATGGAAGAAATGTGGACTCTGGGCTCCGTGTAGCCTTAGATCCTACTTTTGTGGCCCTCCAACACTCAACCATTTATTTTATTTTATTTTATTTATTTATTTATGGATGGGACTCAAGGTGGCTTCCAGAAACATTAAAAACAGTGACAATCTAATTTAAAACAATTAAAACAACCATACAAAAACAGTGCAAAATATTATATAAACATGCAAAAGTTTTTAAGAATAAATAACCCATCCCAATAAAATAAAAACTTGCCTGTCCACACATTAAAAGGCTGCTTGAATAAGAATGTTTTTGTCTGCTGATTGAAAGATAACCAGAGAGGGGGCCAGCTTAGCCTGCCATGGTAGAGAGTTCCAGAGGGTGAGAGCAGCCACTGAGAAAGCTTACTTCTGTTTGATCACCAAACAAGCTTGGGACAGTAGTGGGGCCAAGAGAAAGCCTTCCTGTGCAGATTTTAAAACTCTGGCAGGTTTGTATAAGGAAATATACAAAGGTCCCCAAACTCTCCTAAATTTATTTTGTTCAACATGATTTTTGGATCATTTTTGCATCAAATCAGACCAATCATAGACCCCAGAATGGGAAGAGAGGGGCCAAATCCCCTAAAGACTAGGTGGGGGGTTAAGTTCCCCCTGAAATGGTGAATCAATATTGTACCATCAAGACTCTTACGTGCTTGAGCCTACTTGGGAATTATCAGTCAGAAGTGTAGTAAATGATCATCATTTTGCTATCGATTTCATAGTGGTCAGATGGTTACCAGCTTCATTAAGATGATGATTATAATTTGCTTAAATACAACATATTTTACATTCTGATTGTTTTGTAGAAACAGAACTGGAAATAGTTAAAATTAATAACCTGCTTGACAAGGCTGGGGTGCCCCCACCTTAAATACAGCTCTGGGGCCAGCTATCTGCCAGATGAGGGCTAATGTGCAAGAAACTGTTTTTAATCTCCTCTTCTGGAATCCCCAGCACCTTCAAACACATCCATTTCCCTCTATTTTGCCTCCAAAATGGTGACAGGAACCGAGAAAAAGTGGAATGTGAAAAATGCAAAAGAAAGGAAAGAAATTGAGATAATTTAGCATACTGAGGGGGTGCAGTCCACAGTGGAAGGAAAATACCCCTCCATACCTCTAGACTACATAGTTCTCACATCTGCTGTAAATATGTCTCACTGAAATCAACAGTACTTAAATTTGTGTAAATTTACTTCCATGTCAGCTCCCAAGATTGTTCACCATTGGCTATACTGGCTATGGTTTTCTGGGAGATGGTTCTACAGAATCAGAAAGGCAGTATGATTCACATCTTTGAGTTATGAGGACTCTGTTTAAGAGTTAAGACTACAGGAGCCCCTCCATATTTGCGAGGGTTAAGGGCACAGAACCCTTGGGAAAATAGAAAAACTGTGAATAGCGCCCCTCGATTCCCCTCCCATTCCCCTCTGGAGCTTCTCTCTCCCATTTCTTTGCCCCTTGCCCCAGCATTGGGTGAGGGAAGAAAAAAAGACAAGCTAAAAAGCTTACCAGTACTTTCCTCTCAGACAGAGAAAAGGGGAATTCTGGAGTTCTAATTACTTCCGGCAGCAATCTTGTGAAAAGAGCACCTGACCAATCAGCAGCCAATGCACAGCAGAATGTGCAACCATATGGCAGAGAAGCCACACCTTCAGCAGTGGAAGGGGGCTTTGCTCACCCAAAAGGAAAAAAAAGCCCATTTTAAACACAAGCCTCGCATGCCTGGGGTGAGGAATGCAAGGGATGGGAGGAGGCAAGCACGTGCTTCACGAATAATCAAATTTGTAAAGTTCAAACGCACGAATGCGGAAGGAGGATTTTAAGCTATGCTTAGACTACCAGCAATTTTGGGAACAAACATAGAGTGAAAGTAGTCCTGCATTTTGAAGACAGTTTACATTCAGTCATGAGACCTATCAATACCAAAGAGGGCTTAACCCTACAACAATTTACAGTAAGAACAATTCCTAAGGTGATCAACCACATAATGGAGTCTTAGGGATTTTTCCAGAAATGTGTCTACCAGCTGAGTATTGAAATGAATGGGACTTGTGAAGGGCAACATTGTGGAAGATTGTGAGATGCAAGGAGACTGTGACTGAGTGATGTCAATGAGATTACAGATTGGATAACTTTTCAAAAAAATCACTTTTGTTAAGGAATGCTGTCAGATTGTAAATTTTTATTTTTTTCTGTAGAATTCTGTGAAGTCATATTACCTCCAAAAACAGTTTTGAAAAAAGACAGAGGTATAAAAGCATGGAAATCTGTGTCTACATTCATCCTTGTCTTGTCATATATTCAAACTATCTCCAAGCAATTCAATGACATCTGGAGTGGCCAAGGTCTGAGGAATGTGTTGGGACCCTCAATCTGAAATGGCAGAAAGTTGCCCTCCCTCCAATTCAGACCACAAGCCATCTGTTCCTGGTGATCTATTTCTCCAAAGTGCTTTAAGTGCAACTTTTACTTCACTTTCTAAAATTGGTAGTTCATCTTCATATGATTCTTGCTTGAATGAATGGGTAGGGCTTATCTTTCAGTCGAAGGAACATGTTTAGTTTAATGCTTTGATCACAAGAATGTTTTGTGAGCAGTTGTGTGGCTTTGATTGTGGATTGTCTGGTCACACATTTTGTTCTCCAACAAGTTCTTCAAGTGCACTTTGTAAACACAATATGAATACCTGAATTGTTCTTATGTCTAAACCTATTCTGAACCATTTGTAAAAGTTCAAAAATATGCATTTAGCTCAGCCTTGAAGAACAAAACGCCAGAATGCTCAGAATAATGACATAAGTGCTTATCTGTTGGAGGCAAATTATAACAGAATCATAGAATAATAAGTTGTAGCCTGCAAAATTAGAGAGAGTGATTTGGGATCGAGGAAGATCATACGGTTCATAAAAAAGGCTACAATTTTAAATTCTTATCAGAAAAGAATGGGTTATTTCATCTGCTTGTGCAGAGAGTTGTTATTGTTGGACATAACCAAATGAAAGCAGGGCACTCTGAAGAGTGTGACATGTTGAAAAGGCAGATTTTATGACTATATAAGACTACAATGCTGTTTTCCTTCACTGTTCCTCATGCACTCAAAGGTCCAGAACAATGTCTCATTGTAGGTTGTGTTTTCATTCTTCACAGACAGACAAACACAAAGACTTCAGACTTATTAGCATAAAGGCAGAAGCATCAAATAGTCTAATGCCCTAATCCAAGAGAACAGAAAATGTAGACTGAAGCAAATATTGACTCTTGTTAGCCCATCCTCTGCCCAAATAGTACCCATATTGAACAGTTTTGTTCTTTGAGAGGGCATACTTCACTCACACACACACACACTCGCACAGTGTCAGCCCAAGCCTTTTTTTAAAAAAAGATGTTTGCAGATTGTGCAGGCTTTCCTGTGTATATAGAACCTTTTGAGATGTCACCATACTAAAGGTTGCAGCTCCAAGAATTTCCTAGCCAATATGTGATCATGTTGGCTGGCAGATTCTAGGGGCTATAGTCCACTACTTTCCACTACTTTACTATGAAGGTGGAACTGTATGCTCCTGTGAGGCATGAGACTAAGCTGATGGTAGCAATGCTGCTAATAGGGTCTCTCATGTCACAGAGGCTTTTGCTGAGAAGCCAGTCTCAATGTGCCAAACAGTTACTGGGTAGCAGCAGTACTGTTGGAGGACCTTTCAGAGACAACAGCAGCAGTGTAGCTAATGCTCATTGGTACTGTGCAGAAGATAACAATGGTAAATTACTCCGGAAGACTTTAATCTTGAAAACCCTATGATGAGATAATTCCAAAGAGTTAGTGCCAGAAGATGAAGCTCCCAGGTTGGGAGGCACTTGAGTAGCTACTGGGGTATAGCAGAGGACAACTATAAGTAGCTCTGTGGCTAATGGTGTGATTTGACTCAAACCGAAAAGACGTTCAGCTTTTATTATGCCCAGTAAAAGGAAAGTCTGAAGCTGCACAACACATATTATAGGAACATGGAATTTGAGAAGCATGAATCAGGGGAAGCTACACATGGTGAAACAAGAAAACATTAAAATACTTGGGTAAGTGAGATAAAGTGGACAGGAATGGGACATTTTGAGTCAGATATGAGAAATGAAAGGGAAATTTAAACCAAAAGTGCATGCTATATGACCAGTAGGGGAACATTAAATGACCAAGTATAAACAAAAAGATAATGGAAAAAATACATTGAATAACTATGTAAAAGTTATTGAAAGATGACTGATTCATTCAAGATAGGACCACTTGAAGATGAAACCACGATTTTAGAAGGTGAAGTTGAAGAAGTACTCAGAGCATTTGGGAGAAATAAATCATCTGGAACAGATGGCATATCAATTCTATGTAAAGCAAGAGTAGCTACTTCAAGCTACAGAGACAGAATCTATTCTATTTCTCATTAAAATCTGTCAACCAATATGGAAAACAAAACAATGGTCCACAGATTGGAAATGCTCAATAGCCATTTCAATCCCCAAGGAGGGTGACGCTATGGATTGCAGTAACCACAGGATCATTGATTTTCCATGCAAGCAAAGTCTTACTGAAAGTTCTACAACAAAGACTTCTACCATATATATGGAGCAAGAAATGCCAGATGTCCAAGCTGAGTTCAGAAAAGGAAGAGGCACTAGGGATAATATTATAAAAATATTTTATATAATGGAGCACACTCAAGAATTTCAGCCTGTGCTTTATGGATTATGGCAAAGCCTTTGATTGTGTTGATCATGAAAAACTATGGCTTGGTCTTAAAGAAAAGTGTCACATAACTGATGTGTGACCTGTATGTTGGAGAAGAGGCTACCAACAGGACAGAATACAGAGAAAAGGAGGGTTTTTTTTTTTCTCTTCATTTGGCAAGAGGGTGAAACAAGGCTACATTTTATCACCCTATGTGTTTAACTTGTATGCTGAACATATCATATGTAAAGCAGGATTAGACTTGGAAGAAGGAGGCATGAAAACTAGAGGAAGGAACATTAAGAATGTAAGATATGCAGATGACACCATACTTCTAGCAGAGAACAGTGAAGACTCCGAATAATTACTTAAGAAAGTCAAGGCAGAAAGTACGAAGGAAGGTTTACAGCTGAACATTAAGAAAACAAACATAACGACCACAGATGATTCACATAATTTTAAAGCAGATGTGGAAGTCATTGAAATAGTTCAAGATTTGCCATACCTTGGCTCAGTCATTAATCAGAAGGAAAACTGCTGTCAAGAAATCAGAAGAAGACTAGGACTTAGAAGGACAGCTATGAAGAAACTAGGCAAGATCCTCCAGTGTAAGGATAGGATTGTTAGGATTGTTTATGCCATTGTGCTTCTAAGTTCTATGTATGGTTGCGAAAGCTGGACAGTGAAGAAAGTTGATAGGAAGAAACTCAACTCCTCTGAAATGTGGTGCTGGAGAAGAGTTCTACATATACTGTGGATTGCTAAAGAGACAAATAAATGGGTCCTTAGAGAGACTGAAATCTAAATACAGTGCCTAAGACTGCTTGGCTACTCCAAGCAGGATTCAAATCCATGCTTGGCCATGGAATCCCACAGGGTGGTCTTGGGCAACCAAAACCCTCTAAACCTCAGAGGAAGGCCAAGGCAAACCTCATCTGGCCAAATGTTGCCAAGAAAATCCCATGACAGATTTGCCATAGGGTTGCCATAAGTTGGAAACAACTTAAAGGCACATAACAACAGCAAGAATGATAACGTAGACAAGAAAATGAAAAGAAGATGACTGCATTACTAATGGATAGACTCAATCAAGAAAGCTATGGTCCTGAGTTTCCAAGATCTGAGCAGGGCTGTGAATGATAGGGTGACTTGGAGAGCTCTTATTTATGGAGTTGCCATAAGTCAAAGTCAATTACAGCAGTTAACAACAAATAGTCCCTTAAGATAACTCTTCCAGACTTTGCAAACAAGACCATCCATGCACTTCATGGATGTCCTTCAGATGTTGCTCATGTGTGGCAACAGAGAAAAAGACATACCAGAGGAAAAGTCTAGGAACAGGTGAAGTTTTCTAATGCTGTCCATCTCCAATTGGTCTGTCTTGCCTGCTTTTACTAGCAGGGTCTCTCACATCACTCTTCCCAACTTTTGCCTCCTGAGATCTTCCAGTTAAGGGGTGGGAAACCTTTTTTCTGTCATGGTACGTAGTCTCTTTAGTGTAACCTACTAGAGAACAGTGGATAACAGGGATAAAGACAGTGATGGATGAAAACTACACCTCTCTGGATCTGCCTCTTTCTCTGGTGAGGAACAGATTTTCCCAAGAGCTGAACTGATAATTTGAATAGAGCCTTTGAAATCAGAAAAAGGGCCTGCATGCAATCTTACAACTACATACAGAAAAGTTATGCATACAGACTATACTCCCCAGAATTCCTCAGGCCCCAGCTAACATTTTCCTGCATATATCATGCCCGAAGGGTGCTTTTGGATATGATCACATTTGTCACATACATTCACTCTTTCAGGAAAAAATCAAATTCCCGTTGCTTTGCTATAACTCACAGTGTTGTCCCTCTGTCTGGTATCATACAAGGGACTTGATCACAGCGTCACCAAATCAGGTGTGTTGTTGATACTTTGCTTTGACCTGCTCCATCAACTAAAGTTGTATTAGGAATCAAACAAAAAGGAAAAGAAAAAGGAAAAAAGGAAAAAAGAAAAAAAGAAACCAAAAATTCTACTTTGGATTTCTTGATATTTTGCTCTAGAAAGAAGAGTCTAATTTTGTCTAAATTTCAGTGAAGATTTGAGCCTGCTCTTCTGGGGTTTTTGGCCATTTCCGCACGGGGCGAGGGAATCGCCCCGTGCTGCTACTTACCGGACTTCTTGGCTCCCCGGTCCGGTCTGCAATGCTCCGGAGCAGTGAGTGCTTGTCGCTCCGCACTGCTCCAGGGACGAAAATGGCGGCTTCTGGTTGGTCGAGGGTCTCGACCAACCGCTGAAGCTCGCCAGCCTAAAGCCTGCTCCCGGCAGATCGCAGGCTTGCACTGGTGCGAGCCTGCAAATCTGCACTGGAGAGCAGGCACGGAATGGCACGCTCCGTGCTTTTGAAAGACCTGTTTTAAGCGGTCTTTCAAATCATGCTTGACGACCACTTGGAGTCGTTCTGGAGCGGGCTGAGGTGAGGATCTACATTAAGTAGGTCCAACCCAGTCCGCTGTCAGGTGCAGACGTCCTCCCTGGAGGATGCTCTGTACCATTTCTATTAGCCCGTGTGGAAATGGCCTTTGTCTAACACTCAGACCTCAACACCACACTGGATCCATGTCTATAATATTCCATTCAGCCTCTTCTGTCCCCAGATCTCTCATATTTATGGCATACCATGAGTTCCTCAAGTAATGGATCTTATGGTACATTTCTTTGGCATACTGAATTAACACATCCATTACTTTAATGAACAGGGGAAAGCTTAGCTGTAATAACCCTTAATAAACTTCTTTTTTAAATTGATGGCTTTTTTCTTCCAACCTCATCTCAAGTTTCTTTCTGTTGAGACTAATTCTCATGTACAATATCCAGGATCCATGAAATGATATCCTTTGGTGTCACATGCTGACGGGCTTTTCAAGGTGAACAGAAGAAGAGATACCTTTTATTTTCCTCATTGCTCTTTTGTAGTATTATGTATTAAAAGATATTTTTCTTTAGCTCTATTATTCATTGAAGCCTGGATATTGAAAGTGTTGCTTGAGTGCCAAAACAATGGTGATTTTACACTCTCCCAGGGGAAAAAAATAGGTAGGAAGCATATATAGGATAAACAAGGTCCACAACTTTACCAATGAGCAGACAGGGAGCATAGTAAGACCTTCCTTTTCTGTAAGATTTATGGGTGACACCAACCCGGTCCCTAGGAAGGATCAGGCAAGGGAGGCCTTTACAGTTCATGGTCCTCTCAAACCCTACATATGCTCCAAACAAACCTCAAAGTGACTGTGATCTCCATCCTCAGACCCTAGATTCAAAGCTTGAAAAATTTCTTTCCAGCATCAAGGTGCCTAAGTGCTGGGATGCACTCTATGCTGTGCTGTCTACTTTGTCATTGTGACCATTGTGTTTAAAAACACTGCTATCTCATTTTTCCAATTCTTCCAACTGAGTTAGTGCAGATCAGAGGTGGGAATAATGTGGACCTCCAGACGCATGCTAGTCAGGGTCAGCGGGGTTTGGTTTCTGAAGGGCCAAATGATACCCATCACTGTTGAGAGTATCTGGAAAAACCTGTATTAATGCACCAACATGACAGCAGGGTTCTAAATCTGCTTTCCACTTCTAAAGTGATTGGTAACACCTACACTGACTCCCTACGATGGGTGTGTGGTTGGAAAGCAGAATTGTAAAGAGAGATGACTTAGGTATCCCATGCTTTATCCCACATCATCTGTTTAATGTTGCAGCAGGCATCGTGAGGCCAATAGCTGATCTACACCATTTCCTCGCTACACAGTTACAGTGCTATTATTCCATTTTCACCATCCTGCGGAATTCTGGGGTTTGCAGTTTAGGGAGGGGCATTTAGAATTCTCAGCCAGAGAGCTCTTTGACCTCAGTAAACTACAAAGCCTAGAATTCCACAAGATGTTGAAAGTGGAATAATAGCACTATTAACAGTGCAGTGCAGAAATGGACCTAGTTTCATTTGGAGATGAAGCCCTGATGATTCACGTATGTGGATTAACCTTGGGCCAGGAATACCTCTTCTAATTATTTGCTCAACATATATTAATACTTATCTCTAGAGTAAATATTTAGTAAAATGGGGGTTAATATTTAATTAAAAAGCAACATGGTAAACCCTACATACAGATGAAGATTTGAACCAAGCCTTTAAACTGTGGTCCTAAGAAGAGTTTATAAACCTGTTTAAAGGCTTATGAACTATACAAACCTGGCCAGTGATTGCTGTTATCTTTCATTTTGTTTTATAAGAGGCAGCTTCTCAGTCAAGAACTCATGCTTGTTGCTCTTTGTATTGGAAATTTGTAAGTGATTTTTAGAAACAAAAAGATAGGTTGAGTAAGGCATGTTTGATCTAGACTCTACTGAATCACTGTCTCTGCCAAGGGCAACACACTGCTCAAAATCATTCCAAAATCAATTCATGTTAATAATACCTTATTAAGAAAAAGACTGTGTATGGTGTTTAGACTCACAGGCTGGTTGCCTTGACTAAAGAACACTCTGTGTTGCATGATTGATTGTGCATGAGTTACTTGCTGTTTTTTGACATTTTGGTTCTTCTTAATAAGGATATTGTTCAACTGTCCAAAAGTGTACAAGACTTAATCCGTTTTCTTTAAGCTCCCTTCATCCTTGGCTTCTATGAGCACATCATAATCTTATGTTGGTTAGATGTTACACATAGTCACAGGTGTATTTTCATGTAGTCACAGGGATATTGTATTTTTTTATCTCCCATCTGTTCTTTTTCTCCTTCTTTTTATTTTGCTTGTATTCTAAAATATAAACTAACTAGCATATATATGCATGTGTTTCCTGGGATTTTATTTTCCTCTTAAAAACTCGCCCAGTTGTCTTCTCCAGTACCTGTACCTTGTCCCCATACTTCCCAATGCAATCTGTATTCAGAGTTATTTACATACACAGTTTGGGTTCCTGAGGGAATACACTATCCTTCTCCTTACTGCTAGGTCTCATCTCCATAGCAACCAGCCTATTCCAGTACCTGTAACTTTTCCTTATATTTCTCAATCCAATCTGTATTCAGAGTTATTAACATACAGAGCTTGGGTTGCTGAGGGAATACATTGTCCTCCTCCCTGCTGCTAGGCCTCATCTCTATAGCAACCAGCCTATTCCAGTACCTGTAACTTTTCTCCACATTCCCCAATCCAATCTGTATTCAGAGTTGTTTATATACAGAGTTTGGGTTCCTGAGGGAAATACAGTGTCCCCCTTCTTGCCTGCTAGGCCTCATCTCCATAGCAACTGGCCTGAGCTCTCTGCCTGAGAATTCTAAAGGCCCCTCCTTAAACTGCCAACCCCAGGATTCAGTGGAATCTTCACAGCCAGCCAATCATATGAGGTCTTCTCGCCTCACACAGCCAATGTATGAGGTTTTCGCCTGCCCGACAGAGACAAACTCACAGACGAACTTTGACGTTTATGTAGTAGGTAATGAGTTTTTCTGCATGCCAGGGAGACTTATTTGGAAGTAACAATACTGAGGATTGACTTTCTTCCAAAACCATTTTGTGCCACTGTCCAATACTTCTTAAGCCTCCTTGTGAGGTTTTTGGTGAAATAAGCCATGTGTCTCTGTATGTGTGTTCAGGAATAATTCTACAAAAGTGAAACAAATACAAAAAAGTTGTTTCCATGGAATATTCTTCTACCAGTTCTGCTGGAAGCACGATGTAGAATTCAGCAGTAAGAAATTATGAGGAATTGAGCATTTCAGAGAAGTACTGAACTGGCCAGAAACCAAAGTGCTTGGGAAATTGCATCTGAAGGTCAATTGGAAGAACCATTTGTGAATATTGGGCTGATAAAGATTGAAAAGATTTTTTACAACTATCCATTGAGAAGCGCTCATAAAATCTTAGCAGAAAAGGATAAAGATATGAATCCTCTACTTTGTTATACACACACACACACACAGAGCACAAAGTGCTGGAACAAAAGAAAATTCAGAACTTCTCTGGGGGCTGTGGTGAAAGCTGGTATCCAAACCCAGGGGACACTGATGTTTGCTGATAACAGAGAGATTTCAGGATGACAATGGAAACCTGAAGAATGCTTTCAATGAAAATTCTAAGCTTTACTTCTGCAAAATCAGTCAGGTGTTCTCACTAAATGAGCTCACTTCATTCTCATTTCCAGCTATTGCCAGTAAATGATGGCATTTAACATTGCAAAGAGACCTTAGAAATTATGAGCAGTATTGCTTTTTAAACATTTTTGTGTTTTCATTGTAAGTTTCTACTGTTACTCATATTATTATATGAAAAAAAGATGTCTTGGCATCCTATTTTCATGGGTGTTCTCAGTGGGCCAATGTTCCCCCAGTGAATTATAAACTTCAGATTCCCAGCTTTCTCTCTCTTTCTCTCTTTCTCTCTCTCTCTTTTTTTTTAAATGCAGGTTTCTATCCCTTAGAGAACTCAAGCTATAAAGCAAAATGTCAGCTACTGTTCTTCCCTTTTTGTCTTCTGAAAAGCTCATATGTGCTCATGGGATGTCAAAAGTAGGTGATAAGTATATGTTCTCATGGGAAAGTTGACACTACAGGGTTGCAACTCAAAAAATGAACTCCATGATGATGCCTCTATAATAGATACATTTCTATTTATTTCTGTTATTAATAGAAACAGAGAGAATCTTGATCCACCTGGTTTTTCTGTTGGTTTTTGGAATGATATCTTAACTTGAGGACTAGAAAAAGAAGCGTGTATATATATGCTTTCTTAAGGAATGTTGCCAGCCTGTACATTTTATTTTATTCTGTGGTTGTTCTTTTTTTCATTTTATTCAGTTGAATTTCCTTAAGTTATATTTCTTTCAGTGAGAAAGAGGGAGGGAGAGAGAGATTGAGAGAGACAAGTAGGTAAGGATGTGGGAAGGGGAGGGGCATTTATAATTCTCAGCCAGAGAGCTCTTTGGCCTCAGTAAACCACAAACTCCAGAATTCCACAGGATGTTGAAAGTGGAATAATAGCACAGTAATAGTGTAGTGCAGAAATAGCCATAGAACTGTAAATCCCAATCAAGGACATGCACTTCTCTTTCTTCTTCCAACAACACTTCCTGAAGATTTCATCTGTGTTTCCAAGATGAAGAAAAGAATTCTAGCACATTTTGGAAAAGGAATCCCTTTTCTGATAAGTGATGTTATCAGGCTGATGACAAAAGCAACGAATCCAGAAAATACCAGGTGTTCTTCAGACTATAGTACAGTATGCTTGTGTATCTGTGTGTCTCACTGTTTCTTTTCTTTTCTTTTTTTAAAAAACAGCCTCATTCCAGATATTGTTCTCTTAGGTGAAGCTTGTATCTAGCACTCTTTGCATTAGTGCTCTCAAATTCCTGGGATTTTCTGTCATTCTGAAGGGGCTTTAAGTGTTGTAGAAAATGATTAAGTAGTAAAGTGCACAGAGAGAGAGAGAGAGAGACAGAGAGAGAGAGGATGAATTCTGCTAGTACAACTTTGCCTGCCCCTGAAAAATTCTTCCAGATGCCATGCTTGTTTTGGACACTTTTACCACATCATGTGAATGACATCCATTTAAGAGTAAATGATGGGAACAAGCATGCAATGTGCCCACCTATCAAAGGCACTTTGGGAGCTGCGTTGTAGTTAGAGATGAGTTTTATCACTCTGTTTTCCATCTGTGTTATGTTCTCATGTGTTCACTCCTAACTTCATTCTGCCCCATATCTCCTTTAATTTCTCATTCCTCCTGCCACAAAGCTGTGTGAAAGCTCAGATTTAAATAAATACTTCTGCATATAGGCCATTTATGCACTATACTGTTACTGTGCTATTATTACACTTTGAACATTCCATGGTATCCTGGGGTTTGCAGTTTAGGGAGGGGCATTTAGAATTCTCAGCCAGAGAGCTCTTTGGCCTCAGGAAACTATAGGCTCCAAAATTCCATAGGAGGCTGAAAGTGGAATAATAGCACCATTAACTGTGTAGCGCAGACATGGCCATAAAAGTTTTTCTCAAAATATCCACTTCTATATTCTACTCAAACAGGTTTCTCTGTACAGGTTTCTCTCAAAATAAACATTTTCCACAAAGAACTGCATCAGAACATCCAGCATGTGAAAGCAGATGGATAAAACAGTTCTGATTTGCACATTAATCCAGGAGGTACAGGTTAGGCCAGTTTTATAACAGAATTCAGAAAGATCATATTCTGTGAGCATCCTGGTTTAAACTAAGCCAGGTCATTTTACCATCTAGCTCAGTATTTCCTGGCATTAATTGGCAGTGGTTCTCTAGAGGTTTTAACAAGAATCCTTCTCAGTATTTACCTGGAAACACTATGGAATAAACTGGCTGTCCTCTGTATGCCAAACTTGTGCTCTGCCATTGAGCTTCAGCCCTTCTTATTTACAAACTGGCAGTGAAAGTTAAGAGTTGTGGATGCAATAGCAACTCCAAATGGGAGATTATGTTTTGCATATATAAGGCCCCAACCTCCAACTCCTGCAACTTTAGCTAAAGTGTTTTTAACAAAAAAAAAAAAAAAGACTTTCAAAAGTCTTCTTCTCATTAGAAAAGACAATACTAGAGTATATGGATACTACCATTTGCCTAATGATGATGACAGGTCTCTAGGGTATTCCTGAACAATTATGCCTGCAGTTCACATGAAATGAGTAATGCAATCATTTTGACTTTAAGTATGCATCAGCTATGAACCATTGGCCCACTGGCATTAGTAATACCAACATTCCATTACTCACACTCATGCAAATGATTTTTAAAAGCTTCTTCATACTGGTGGTGTGACCCCAAGCAATATAGCTTACTTCTCATTTTTATGTGAAGTCTATTTGCAGATGGTTTGGGGTAACTGGCAAGTAATCCATACTAGTTGAAGAGTGGGTAGTATTGGCACAAGATGGGACCTTTGTCGTGGGGCAAGCCCAGGGTGATCACCTTGGTAGTGTTGGAAAAAAATAAAGTATCTTGTAAGGTGATGTAAATAGTATAAGGTTGCATATACCCGCACCCTGGGATCTAAAGGCCGCTGACCAAGACGTAGCTTCTGCCCTCCCTAAGGCTCATAGCATGGATGAAAAAAAAGTCATTGTTATAGATGCCACAATTTATAAACATATTGTACCAGTATTGCCCAGAATTCTGCAGTACTGCTCCCAGTATTAGTACTGATTCCTATGTATTAAACACCAACCCTGCCAGCTGCCGCCTCACATCCCTCCAATGCTTCTTCCAAGGCTCCATAAATTACTACAAATTTCCTTCCAGAGTATCTTCTTACTCCAGGAATGATGTTCCTGGAGTTGCATTCAAGGAGGAGGAATCATAGACCCCTCTATGAATGACCGCTAGGCTGTCTCCTAAGAAATGATCTGGCATCTTCTGCCAAAGGGATTCAAAGTTCTTTAGCTATGGCTACATTTTTTCTATGAATTTCTGGGAATATTTGTAGGTATCATAACATCTTTTTGATCCCCATGGCTACACTTCTGCATCCATCTCAACTGTTAATTTGGTGGGTAGTATAGCTGCTTCCCAATTCCCACACAGTGTTTTTACTTTAAATACAATTAAACCAGGAACAAAATGTAGGGGTAGTGCCTCATGGATAGAAATCTCATAATGTTGAAACCAACATAATTAATGTAGTCCTTCATTTGACTTGCAGTAAAGATAAATGGATATGTGTGTTTGTGTGCAAGTAAACACACACATGCATTCTTATTCACCCTCCTTTTCTGTAAACACACATTTGTGACCCCAGGGTCAAAAGGCTTGTACAGCTCCAACACAATGTAATTGAATATACTATACGCAAAATACACCAACTTTCAAATGTCTCGTGAGTGATTTTTGAAGGACAAATACATGCTAGGGAAGAAACAATGGGTGGCAGTAAGTATATTTTTTAAAAAAATCACGGCTAAGCTGAAGGCAGAGAAAAAGGTGATAATGGCAAACATTAATACCTGCATTATAAATAGACAGACTATTCACAAGGAGTAAAGAGAGATTTCTTTTTATCTTGAAACATCACGACAGGCAAAAAAGCACCTCGCTTAGTTGGCTGAGGGAGGCAGAGAATATGTATCACCCTAACTGATGATTGACACAAACATACATGAAAAGTGAATATGATTTAGTACCTTCCAGGATATGTCACACTATGCCATTATAATATTAGGTACATTGCCTGAAAATCAACAGAGCGATGCAATAGAGGAAAAATATATGCATTCGTCCAGTGAAAAGTTTCTTAAGTGAAGAGCACAAAAAGCAGTTTAAGAAGATCTATGCATTCACCTGCAAATTTTGCAGTTTTCACATGCTTTATAGCAGTAAGGCAACCTTTTAGTTGGGGGGATTTCTTTCCTCTTCAGGAGATTGCCTCTGACTAAGTCAGAGCATTAATCTGTCTAGCTCAGTATGGTCTGCTGCAGACTGACTGCAAGCAGATTTCCCATGTTTCAGGGAGGGATCAGTCCCAGCTCTAGCTCAAGATGCTAGGAATTAAACCTAGGACTTTCTGCAGATACAGCACGTGCTCTGCTCCTGAGCTATGGTCTTTGCTGTGTGGCTGCTCTGGGTGGGAGGACGTTATGTTAACATGGGGTAGAATGAGGAAAGTTCTCTCAAGGTTTTGTAAGACAGTAAGGGCCTTTCTGCACTGTTATAGTGCTATTATTCCACTTTCAACATCCTGTGGAATCCTGGGGTTTACAGTTTAGGGCAGGGGCATTTAGAATTCTCAGTCAGAGAGCAGTCTGGCCTCAGTAAAGTATAAACCCCAGAATTCCACAGATTGTTGAAAGTGGAATAATGGCACTATAACAGCGTAGCGCAGAAATGCCTTGAGAAACCAACACTTATATGGGGCTTCAGCATGAGAACAAACCAGCTTTAGGCACCTCTTTAGGCTTCAGTAAGGAGGCTAACAGTAGGTATGTTTGATTTGTATGATTTGTAAACTAGTTTCAAGCCCCAAACTAGCTCCTGATCCAGAAGAAGCATGCCTCAAGGAAGGAAGGTGAAAGGAGCTTTGTTCGGTACCGAATGGAGAATTCAAGCAATGGAAAGACCAATAACCAAGCATGGATACAGGGATAATTTAATGACAAGGAATATTGTGCTCTTTGGACTTAAGAAGAGCATGTTTGATCAGTCCCATAGTCCATCTCACAGGTGTGATCCTGTTTCTCAGTGGCATAATAGAGATTTAGATAATAAATAATAATACTAGATAATAAAAGCTTTTGGCAGAGAATTCCAATTACTTCACTAAATGACAAATCTCAGGGTTCTGCAGGATTAAGCCGCCAAACTGCTAAAACACTTTTGAGTACCAAGGCTGGGGAAAATGTGGGTGGGAGGGAGGAGGAGGAGGAAGAGGATTCATGATAAGTTACAAGGTAGCAGCAGAAGAAGACCACCTAAGCCAGGAAATAGACTTCAGTTAGGGGAGAAAAGAACTGGCAAAACCACTTCTGAATATTCCGTGCCTAAGAAAACCCTATCAAATTCATGGAGGTACCACACATCAACGGGCAACTTGAAGGCACACACACACACAAGTATCATGTAGTCTGGACATTCCATAAGCTTTGTTTAGTGTATCAGTTTGTGAACACTAGGAGACAACAGTGCATAAGGGAAAAAGAATTTAGAAGCCGGCAGACAAATAAATAACTAAATTAAAAGTCTAAAAAATAGTAAAATCGTTTGTAATATCCAAAAGTTACCACAATAAAAATATACGATCAGGAAATTTTCTCTAAAAAAAAACCTATTGAGATAGAAATATTGGATTTACAACTATACCATTCCTAACCTAGTTTCAAGTGTTTCTCAGGTGTACATTTTCAGAAGTATTCATGAGTGCGAGCGTGTAGGAATTATAGGATGAAAATCCCATTACCAGGCAACCACCTTCTCTTTTTTGTTCATCATTCTGAACATTTGTTTGGAACCATTTACAATTTCTGAATACAAGACCCTTTCCTTATGACAGTCAGAAAGTCAGTAAGTAGAATTCTTTTTTTTAAAAGATATTTTTATTATTACAAAACAATGAAAAAGAGAAAAATATAGCACAAGAAGAAGAAAACACAAAATTCGATATAACCAATAACATACATGATACAATAATATGCAACATCATAATACAAATAATACACATGATGCACAAGAAACATACTTCCACATAACACACATCAAGTTTACAATAAAATAACACTACAACAAACAATCACTAAACTTACTGGACTAACGTTCCCTAGACAATTTATGGTGCTACCTATTTATACAATTATACTCTGAAAACCAACTTAGCCTAGGAATCTGTACAAGTAACAGACAATTAACAATTAACATTAAAAGGATCTCCCCCTCTGCTGACAGAACAGCGTGTTGTTAATGTTCTTGTCAACCACCCTCCAAACAGAAATAAGACAAATATGATCCTTTAGAATTCTCAATGATATCAAGTAGATAAAAAAACAAAAGAAAAGCTTCCTCTCAATTTGAGCTAACAATATGTATTTGAAAGTATCACATTGCAATCCTAATAACTATGACCATCTATGATTCTAAATATAAATTTCTACAATATGATCACTCATTAGTCACTAAATATTATTCACTTTACAATCAATATATGTACAATTACTAATATATATATACAAAAAGTTATTTTGGTCTCATAGTCACCAGATAAGACCATTATCGTGGATAGCTAGCATGACTACCCTTACTGACTCCCAAACTCTAGATTTCCTGCTTATAGACTCTGATAAACCTAGCTTTCCATCAGTTCTCCCTCTCAGGTCATAGTCAAGCCCTGTTTTCATTTGTAAATATTCCAGTAACGGTTTCTCTATCTTGAGAAAGTTACTGTATGGTTTATTTTCTATCAAACAGGTGAGTTTGTCCATTTCAGCAACTTCTACCAAATTTTCCAACCATTCTGTCTCAGTTGTTATAGACTATTCTTTCCAATATCTAGCGAGAATTATTCTTGCTGCTGTCACCATATGCCAAATCAGTCTTTCTAGTTTTCCTTCCACATCCTTATCTAAATGGAAAATGCCTAACAGAAAGAATTCTGGATTTAAATCAATATTGATGTGCAATATTTTTTGCATTTTGGAAATATCAATCTCTGGAATCTTTTAACCTTCTGTCATCCCCACCACTGATGGAAGAAAGTACCCAACCCTTTGTCGCATTTACAACATCAATTCCTTACATTTTTGAACATTTTAGTGATTCTCACAGGAGGAAGGTACCACGTATAGAACATTTTTAATGAGTTCTCTTGCAAAATATATGATCTGGTAAATTTAGAATGATTTTTCCAGACCTTCTCCCAATCCTTGTAATTTATATTATGACTGATGTCTCAGGTCCATTTAATCATGTATTCCTTGGTGTTTCTTCCTCCAGCTCAAACCCTAATATTAATTTGTACATCTGTGAGATCAGATGGCTGTCCCTTCTCTGCATTAGTTTCTCCAAATGTGGTGTCTCTAAAATTATACCACCCATTTCCATATCTTTCTTAAATCTCTTGATTTGAAGGTAAGGAAACCATTGTGTGATAAACCCACCTTGTTTGAGCTTTTGTTGATCTTTTAATTTTATCTCTCCACCTTCTAAATGAACTAGGTCTTTGTAAGTAAACTATTCTCCCTCTCTCCTTAAACCTTTTGTCAGTAAAGCCTCTGCTTGGGAGACTGAGTGTGAGAGCTTAGAATATAAGAGGGGTTTATACTTAACACATATCCTATTCAAGGATTTCTGAATCACATGTTGGAGGAACATTTTCTGCATCTCTGCCTTGCCATACCATAAATAGGCATGCCAGCTGAAGTGTTCATCATGCCCCTCCAATGTCAAAAGCTGGTGATTATCTAAAAATGTCCACAGTCTGATCCAGACCAAACATGTGGCCATATAATATATTCTAAGGTCCGGCACAGAAGCCCTCCTCAATCCCATCAGTTTGAACCTTAGCTTTGGTTTCTTCACATTCCATGAAAAATTTACTATATCTTTTTTACGACTTTTGAACCATTTATAGGGAATGGCTATCAGGATCATTTGACAGAGGAATAGCCTGCACGGTAGGATGCTCATTTTAATCAGTGATATTTTGCCCATTAAGGACAAATCTAACCATTTCCATAACTGGAATTCTTGTTGTAGTTCCGTTCCCAGGCCTAGGTAAGCTGACATGTTGAATTTTAATTTGTCATGCACCTGTATGGTTGTCCCCTGCCTAACAAAAGTAAGCACTCTTAAATTTCCCATCATATCCAGTATTATCAATTATGTGTCCTTCTGGTTACCTTGCCAGGAAATATGGACATTGACACATTCCTGGAAAGTCTGTCTTAGAAGGGTATGCTAGGAGATCATTACTAGACCACACATCCTTAAATTATATGGAGTGAGCATTGTAATCAAAGCATCCACAGATCATCTTAATATCAGTCAAAAAGTTGAATTAAAGGGAAAAATGTCTATTTTACAATACTTCTAGATTGACCCAAATCCTGGAAGCATTGTAGAAGCAGACAGGTATGTTTATCACTTGTTCCCTGCAGTGCAAATAGAGTTATTAGCATATCATAATTTCAAGCTTGCTGTGATGCACCGTAGAGAAGCAGAGGTTTGTTTCCCACCACTCTCATGTATACCTTCATGTACTTCCTCCGGAAAGTCAAACCATGAAGAAGTAATCAGACCTGCCCCTTGCCAGGCGTTTTCCATTATGCTTCAGATTACAGTCTTCCCTCTCCAGTCGTGGATTTGACCTTTGCAAATTCAATTATTTTTGAGGCGCATGCTTGCCTCCCTCCGCCAATTTTTCTCCTCCCATTCCTTTGCATTCCTCATTCCAGGCTTGCCAGGCTTATGTTTAAAATGGATATTTTTTTTTCTTTTTGGGTGAACAAAGTCCCTCCCCCAGTGCTGGAGGTGTGTCCTCTCTCCTATGTGGCTGCACTTTCTGCTGTGCAGTGGTTGCTGATTGGTCAGGTGCCCTCTTTGCTCCTACCCCTCCCTTTTCAAGATGGCCACTGGAAGTTACTAGAAGAAAGAACTGTGCTTTTTTTCCCTTTGAGGGGAAAGTATCAGTAAGTCCTTTACCGTGTTCTTTTTTTCCCCCCACACCCCAACGTTAGGGACAGAAGCAAAAGAATGAGAGGGGGAGCTCTAGAGGGGAATCATGGGGGTGGGATTTATTCATGATTTTTCCACTTTCGTGAGAGTTCTGTGCCCCTAACCTTCACAAATGTGGAGAGGCTACTGTACATTTCATTACTTTTCAGATGTTTGGCCAAATCGTTTGGTTTATCCAAATTATAATTTTCACAACAACCATGAACACTTGAAATTAATATATGGGGAAATACAGAGATGCTAAGTACATGTACAGTAATGCAGATTTCACTGATTTGTGTAGACTATTGCACCTTTTAAAGAATGGGAAAGCACTATTTTTTACCTAAGGCACTACAATTTAGTGCCTGTCTCCATAAACTCTGGAGAATGTGGCCACTATCTGCCCATTTGTTCAATCAATGTGTGTTCTATTGACTCCTTAAGTTCTTCTTTGTTTCCCTTTCAGTTTTCTTTATACTCATGGCATTTCTCTGTCTCTTTATAATTTCCACTTCTCTGTTCAGCCTTGTCTAGGAGACTATCCAACTGAGACACACAACCAGTGAGTCAGTGACATGACTGAAGTGGTCATGTCAGAATCCAAAATTGAGGTCAAGCACTAGATTGAGGAACACATTTGTATTGTAGAATCTTTTTGTTTGTTACAACAATGGCTTGATATCAGATCTATTATTAGAAGTCAGGTCTTGCACAGGCTTTTATTTACTAGTCTTCCACACTGAATTTAAATTTGGGCCCTAACAGGGTGATTCAAAGGAGAGAACAGAAGATGAATCTCTGGTCTATTGCCTTCCTGTGTCCTAGAAAGAAAACAATATCTTCTATAATAAGGAATACAGAGTTCCTTTGATGTTTTGTTCAATATTATCTTAATATTAAAGCAGCATTTTCAATGCAACAAGGTTTTTAAATTGCCAGGGCATTCTTTTTTTCACATTACAACACCCTATTATAGACTGAACAGCACAGATTCAATAATATGATACAGTAATAAGGAGAAATGAAGTGACGTACGCTCGACAGATAGTTGCAATGAAGATTGTTCTCAGTGCCTCCAGATCTTTGTGAGTGTTAATTCATTTGGGAGGATTAAAAAAAAAGAAAAGAAAAGAAGTGGATACTCTGCAAAATACATTAGTAGATCTTTACTGGACATGCTAAGAGCTAACTTGATAAATGCAAATACATTTACATATATATGCATATAGTTTGCCTTTTAAGAGTAGTTACACTATTTGGTTAACCATTCATATTATTTTATATAGCTGGATTATGGTGTCTGTATATTCTCATATCCCTTAGCGTATGCAGGAATGGAAGGAAAAATAGAGGTTGCCGGACTTGCCTGACATATAAAAGGTGCATCTGTATATGTATTTATATTTCTGGTCTTTGCCTACAGAACTGTTATGGCTTACACAAATACTAAAACAGGAAAGATTGTGATAAGTGTTCTGTCTTGTTACAATGATGACATTAACCACATTTGTGAATACTCTTCTATTTCCCCTTTTCATTCTCACCTTTGTGTCTTTCACATGAGCATCTCTTTTCAAGAAACTCATTGATCAACCTCTTTCATAATAGATGGTATTGGTTATTCTGTCTCAGTTGGCTTTCATTCTGCAGCATTCTAGTTTTCTTCCCTATTTATTTTCCATAGGAATTGTGAATTTGTCCAAACAAACCTGGGACATAAATGTTTTAAAAAATAAATCTAGAAAATCACTTCTTAAGGTAAATCTAATGAAATGTTTATGTGTCTGAAGGGAAACATCATTTGCTGGTATAAAAAATTAGGAATCATGTGGCCCTCCAGGTGTTGCCGTACTGCAACTACTATCATTCTTCACTATTGGCTATGCTGGCAAAATGTGCTTAGAGTGGCATTCCATCAACATCTGTATAAGGAACTGCATGCTTCTTATACAACAATGGAGCTTTATACAGGTATGCTGGGTGTATAGCAGAACAAAACTAGGGGCCAATAGTGGGTAGTAGAAAGCAAAATGCTTTCAATAGGCAGATTTACCAACTGTAAACAGCTGGCTGTAATTCCAGCTCCTTTTGGCTCATGAGTAAAAAAGCAGGAGGAGCTCAATTACTATTTTTTGCAAACTCTTCCCATTATATACCATGTGTGATCTGGGGGGGGGGGGCCCCTCTGGAAACTGAAATCAAAAACATCTGAAGGGCTAAATATATTAGCCAAGAGCTGCCCACTGTTGATGGAAACATTACCTAAAATATTTGTATAACTTTGAATAGTGACAGTGAGTTGTCCTGACTTGAGTCCAGGATTCTTCTTGTCACAGTTTCTCAACACACACACACACACACACACACACACACAGAGAGAGAGAGTTTTAAAATTACTTTTTCAAATATTTTTGAATATTTTTTCCATCCTGACTGGCACCTTCCTTACTATCTTTCCAAAGTTGGTTATGTAAAAAAAAAAAATCAAAAAAAAAATCTGCAGGCCTTTGAAGTCTGACTGCTTAAGGGACTGGGTGTTGCATAGGAATGGGATGAATCCAGAATTTTCCAAATCTGAATCTCTGGAAGGTTCTGGGAATCCACGAATCTCACGAATCTTGAATCTTTTGAATTCTTTTTTTAAAAAGATTTTAAAAAGCAAGGGAAAGAAGGATAATCTTGGGCAAGAAACACTCTCTCAGCCTTAGCAAAAGCCTAGGCAAACGCAAACCTCCCTCTGAAGAAATCTGGTCAAGACAATTGTCCTAGTTTTGCCTCAGGATCTCTCCAGATTGAAAATGACATGAAGGTCTTTTCTACACAGGCAGGAAAATGTGGATCCACATTTTCCTGCTTGTGTAAACAGGGTCACATACTACAGTAGAGAGATAATCCAGGTCAAAACTGGCTTTTCTTTGCATAGCTCCTTCTGGCATCCTGGGGTTTATTGTTTGATGGTGCACCAGCACACTTTGGCAGAGAAGGCTGTGACCCCTTGTAAAACTACAAACTCCTGAATTGTGTATGAAAGAGCTTTGCAAGGGAGCTATGCAAAGGAATCTTTCAGCTGTCCCTGAAATCTCAAGAAGATTGTACCTTCCAGCCAATCAGGCCTTTGGCAGGCCTCGGAGGTACCCATTTTTTTTCTAAAAAAATCCTTTCTGCTACATGTGGTTTGTCATGTGGCTGATGAGAAACCATGACAGACATTTCACTTCTCATCCTATTCTAGCTATAGGTTTACAACCAAGCACTGGTCTTGTGGAAGGAGGTACACTGGCCTACATGTGGCAGTCACTGCATGAGATTGTGTGACCTTGCCCTCTGCCCTACTACTTCTGATAGGCATTAGACCCACTGACCCCAGCATTTATACATGCCATTGATTTTCAGCAGAGAAAATAGTGCTGAACTTAAATATGAAATGTTCAATTTAAATATATTAGAATACAACCCCAGATGTAATTTCTGAAATTGTTAGCAAAGGCCATTATTACTCCAAGGGAAAAACTCACCTTCTTGCCATCTCCCCTTGTGTGTCTGGTCTCACAGGTTTTCAGGCGTCCTGGTCTCCAACAAACTATTTGGTTGGTGGATTCGAAAGATTAGGTTTGCCTATTTTGGTGCAGGGATTTGGATTCACTAATCTCGAATCTCGAGGATTCGATTGGGCCATCCCTATTAGGAACCATAAAACTGCTCTCCAGTCCTCTCATCCTCTTGTTGGAGGAGGAGAGTCATAGATGCCATCTGAGACTCTTGAAGGAATGGGAAAATGAAAATGAAGTAAATGAATAACAATTTGCCTCCAAATGTCAAGTAGTGCAAACCTCCATGGTATTTTTGAAAGTATGAGCACGAAGCTGTACCTGAGGAACTCCAAGGCAATTAAACCATTTTGCAATTAAACCAAATGTTATATATAGATACGTAGAAATGTTTTCTCTCACTTCTTCAGCCCTCATGGTAGAATTTTTCTTAGTCTTATCAAAATTCTTTGGCCTTCCTTTTGAAATCTTCAGAGTTTTATCCTCCCTAGCCAGCAGATTCATCTTAAATTTAATTTTAGAGGAAACCAAGTGGCAATTTATACTACTAGCCTCTTGAGCTGACACTGCATTAATGGATTCATTAACGCTTCATGTTTGATTTTAGATGCATTTGAATCTTTTCATATCTTTTCATTTTTATACTTCATTTGGGGAACTGAAGGAGTATTTGTAAAGGAAAACATAAAAGTAGCCTTCTCTGACCTGTTGGATTAAAACTCCCATGGTGAATGGTGATGGTGATGATGGTAACACATAGACACATCCTACATCAGGGGTGTCCAACCTTTTGGCTTCCCTGGGCCACATTGGAAGAAGAATTGTCTTAGGCCACACATAAAATACACTAACACTAATGATAGCTGATGAGCTAAAAAAAAAAAGGTCAGTGCATAATTTTCATGATATCTGCCACCACAGATAAGCAAAGAATTCCTCACATAATAATCCTAATTATGCACCACCCCGTTAGGAGAGTCTTTTAAAATAGTCGAGCAGGTCCCAAGTTTGCTATTACTGATATAGAAAATGTACATATCTAAGTAATAAAACTTCGTTTTTTTGATATTTTTTATTATAAAAGTAAAAGGAAAGAGAGCAACATAAAACTAGTGGGAGATTTGATATTGTTTTTGAGAAACTAACACATCACTATCTGGTTCAATGGAAGTAGTTGCAATTCTCAATGAGTTCTCAAGGTCCTCATCAGATATTTTGGTTCTAATTTTACTCTTTGTGTCTTTCATCCTTGAAAATAGTTGCTCACAAATGTAGGTGCTGCCAGAAAGCGATGACATGAATAAGGTGTGATTGTGAAGTGAGGGATATTTGTCTCTGGGAAGATAGGTCTTATAGAAGTCCAATAAAGAGACATGATCAAATTTTTCTTTAAGTTGAATGTCAGATTGCACCTCTATGCATCCCATTTGAAAATTGGCAGGTAACATATTTATGTCAACTGAAAATGGAGTCGCAAATATATTAAAAAATTATTTTCCCAGAAATCTTGAAACCCGTTTTCAAGTTCCTGTATCAAGTTCCTGTATCAAGTTCCTGTATCAAATCGAAAAGCAAGGCTGTTCACAGCACCATGTTTAGCCAACATGTCAAAATGCATAAAATTGTTTGCCTTAATTTGAATTTACCATAATTTCAGTTTCATTTGGAATACTGTTATGATTTGAAATATTGTATTGATAGGTTGGTTTTCACCTGGAAGACACTTGTTTAACTTGGTCAAATCCACTAAAAATGCTAAATCTGCAAGCCAGTTTTCATTGTCAAGTTCTGGCATAAATTTTGTTTTTGATACCATAAACAACTTGATTTCATGTTACAAATCATAAAATCTTTTCAACATTTTGCCTTGACTTAACATCTTACTTCCAAAAAGTACATGATGTCACCATCATCAGCATCCACGCTTTTAAGGAATTCTTGGAACTGACAATAATTCAATCACTTGACCCTTATGAAATTCACAGCTTTGATGACAATTTGCATGATGTTATCCATTTTTAAAGCTTTTGCACATAAATTTTCTTGAGGTACTATGCAATGATACTTCAACAAACTTGAGTTTCAGGTGGAAATTGCATCGTCTTCTATTAATTTTAAAACTCCTTCTCTTTTACCAACCATTGCTGGGGCAACATCAGTAACTATGCCAGATGTTCACAATGGACAAAGAAAATTGCTTTTAACGTATTTTTTGCTGCTTTGTATAAATCTCTTGATTTAGATACGTCTTTTAATGGCACTAAAGAAGCCATTTGTTCAATGACTTTATATTCATCATCAATACCTCTAATGAAAGTGGCAACTTGTGCCATGTCTGTAGCATCAGTGCTTTCATCCGTCACCAAAGCATAAAATTTAAAATTTGCAGCTTTACTCTCCAAACCTCTTTCGGTAGATTTTCCAGGATCTTCAATTCACCTAATCTATAGTCTGGTGAGACAAACTGATTTAGAAATATCCCCCTTTTTATGAGGGCAAATTATATGTGCCACGCCTTCCATATGATGCTTAATAAACTGTCTGCACTTGGAAGATAACACACTGGAAGCTGCACACCACTGTAAAACTGAAGCTATGCATGCGTACAAATAACGAGAGCATACAGCGTATGGTGGCACTATGCCTAGTACAGAATACACACTTGAATTCTTGTCACAATTCATTTTACGTGAGTTCTCTTACTCTATAATTAGTTAATGTTAACAATTTTTCATTTCTTCTGGCCGAACTGCTTACAATTATAATGCATTACAGATAATACTCTGATATTTGTGGACGTAACATACTCTGATTCTATCATTCCATTCTGTTGTTGTCTACAATGTTTACACTCGAGAACCATGCAATTAAGTTACAAAAAAAATCACGAAATATCTCATAATATTTTAAGAAAGTTTAATATTTGTGTTGGGCCGCATTCAAAGCTGTCCTGGGCTACATGTGGCCCACGGGCCGTGGGTTGCACAAGCATGTCCTACATGACACAACAAGAGTTGGGAAGAGCTTTTACACACACACACACACACACAGACACACACACACAGACACACAAGCACGCATAGAGTCATTGTATCCCCTTTGTACTAGGGATGATGAGAGTTACCATCTAACACATCAGGAGACCGCCAAGTTAGTTAAGATATGGAGAGTCATTTATCCTGACAGCCACAGAGTGATGACAGCATGAATTGCAGGGAGGGGAAAAGGTAGGTTTGAATAACCACTGCTTAAACTTTCTTTTTTGAATAGGGTGGAAGCTTAATCCATTCTTCTTCTCTCTCTGCTTTGATTTTATAACGATTTGTTGTCTGTGAGTTTGAACAATAAATGGATGAAAACATCTCTCCATAACAGTGACTCATAATCTGAATACTTTCCCATTACAGCTGTCTTTAAAAAAAAAAAATGAATGAAAAGAAAGAAAAAGAAAGAACACTCTTTCAGTTGCAGCTTTGTGGAAGTGGTTCCTGTTAGCTATGCTTGATTTGGAGGATGTGCATGCATATAATCACATTAGCTGTCTGTTTTATGTATGGGACAGAAGACATCGAGCTGGAAAATTCATTAACAAGTGCCTCTAATCCTTCAAAGATGTTTTCTGCTGTGTGAAAGAATGATTGCTCTGACAGAGGAAGCTTTCAATGACCTGGCTGCTGTTCTTCATTTAGAAAAATGCTCCCTCTCCTCTGAGCTTTATTTATTTTGTGCTAAAAACACCATTGAGGAGAAGGATTAAATGATTCAATGCATTCCAGTTTCATTCTGATGCAGTAGAACAGGTCTGAATATCAGGGAGAAAAAGAAAGGGGGGAAAATGGAAATACCCAATACGATTCAGAGGGAGAAATGAATATTAGTTGCAGGAACATAGCATGCGGCAGATAGTTGCAATGTCTTGATGCCTTTCTTATTCAACAGATGGATAATTACTCACATCCCTCAGCCTATTTTTTCCCCAGCACTATTTTTTTGGAAAAACATCCTCAGGAGCCCTTGTTGAAAATATTAAGAGTGTTTATGGATTGAAAACTAGCATCTGTTTAGTGGAGTCATCAGACAGCATGTGAGGCAAGAGTCGGTCTGCTCTATACAAATGTAAAATAAAATTTTGGGGGCAGCCGGTACTTCCCTTATTAGTGGGATGGTGAATCTATCCTGGGATTTAGTCCAGGCTTTAAAGAGCTAACTCTAGTAGTGAATCCTCCAACCTGACAAAATGGATTCAGAACCTTGAACAGAACAGATTCAATCCCTGTCCCGTCAGGCATGGAAGCAACTGGATTCTACTGACCATACCTCAGACCATATCTCAGACCATATCTGAGATATATCTCAGACCATATCTCATCTTAAAATATTATGAGAGATAAACCTGAGACCATATCTCAGGTTTAGAGGAAACAGGGTTAACTTGGTCAGAGCACTGGGATGTAGCAAGGAAAATGACATCATCTGCCCTCTCCAGACCTGGTTTCCTGCTCCTTTTAATTTTAGCTGGAATCCTGACACAAACTGGGATGAAACTTGTTTCCTTACCACCACCACCACCACTACTAACAACATCTTTTCTTGAGATATTCCTGTTAACAATGCCAGACACTTAGAGGTAGCTAGATCATGAATGGATAATAAAAATGAATAAGCTTTGAAAAAGAAATGCTTCCAATGGGGATGAAAATTACTAGAGCTGATCTCTAAATATAGAACCTACTTGTGGACACCACTATAGGGAATATCCTGATGCCTGTCTCTGAACAGACTGGGACATTCAAAATAAAAGCCCCTTTGTATCCAAGACATGGAAATATTCAAAGAATAAAATAGCAGATGTACCAAAAGATGGGTTCCCAAACTTTTTAATTTATGGCACCCACGCAGCCCTCAGGAAAGAGTGAGGGACTTCCTTTACTGCCTTGAAACTGGATTCCTAAATATCAGGTGGAAGCATCTTCTGTATACTGAGGTGACTTTTCAGAGGCTGTCAGTGATAGCGGTTGATTCTGGCTGAAGGTGGAAGAAAGGGTCTGATTCCAACCTTCAATATATAAATATGAATTTTTTTTATCCATTTATTTATTTTACTATATATTCTATTCTTGAAGAAATGTAGAGTCTTTGGTTTAATTCTTATTGCTTTATCAAATGTAATAATTCTTATTTAATGATTTTTTTTTCAAAAAAGTAAAGTTTCCTCATTTGTAAGTTTGAAGCCAGTCTTGTGGTTTGGTTCAGTATACTCATGGATATGGTTCGACATTCTTTGGAGCAGCTGAGCAAATGTGCCTTTGACCCTGACACCTGAGGGTCGCGCTTCTAAAGAATAGAGCACACTGCAGTGCACAGGAGTGTATAAGGGAATAATAGACTAGGCCGCTGCATTCATTTTAATTGCCTTTCATGTTGAACCTTTGAATCCATTCTTTCTAGAGGTCATACATTGCCCACAATATTCAGTGCCAACTTCAGGTACATTTTCAAAAAAAAGAGTTCTGTCAATTTTGTGAGTCCCCAAACTTGCAAGGCCATAACCTCCCAACTCCAAGTCTGGCAAACTGCTCATTGCAAAGCACATTTCAAAAGGTAATTTCATAACCTGACAGTCTTTTTCCTCACAGGCTATGTATAAAGGTCTAGAGAAATAATGGCAGGCAGGAGCGGGGTGAGACAAGTCACAGAAGGTGAACCTGAATCTATAGCTCTTATTGTTTACAATATTACCTTTTATGAGAAAGGCAGAAAGTAATATTTGTCATAAAATGTTTGCTTATAACCACAGACCACTGATTCTGTTTGTCATGCTGTGATCCCATTTCCTTTTGACCAAAATGAAGACCTAAGAATATTTTAGTATCGCCTGGGATTCTTGCATAGCATATCTAGTTTGACTTCTCCTGCAACGTACAAGTCAGAGGGGCTTTTTTTGGGGCACCATAAGTGATATGACATCCTCTTTGAAGATATTTGAAACTCTCCATCTATTGAATTATTCAGAGTCATTCCTACATGTTCCATCAACCCCAGAAATGCACCCCTTTTTGGTGACTGCTCCTAGACTCTGACATCCAAGGGGAGCCTATTTCATTTCCTCTCTCCTGGCCTTTCATAAAGCCTTACCTTTTGGGAAAAGCCTTTGACCTGTTAAGCATCAGATTTACTAAATGGTGTTTTGTCTCTGGTTTTTGTAATAATTGTCTCTTTGGTTAGTATTTTTGTCTTTCCATTTTCTGTTGCTTTGTTAAAACAGCAGCAAAATATTAAGGACTATACGAAAACTGAGCCAACAACAAACTAACAATTTAAAAGAAATCTTAAAATATAACAGCTTGATGTCCAACCATGAAATAAGAAGGCCAGGCAACAGAGAACTGGGTTAAATAAGGGTCACTTTATTTGACCTAACCTATTTAAGTTGTGGTGGCCTGGAAAGGAGCAAGGTGGGAAGTAACCTGATGCAGGCCCAGCTGAGGCCACGTGTCACCCCATGACTACTTCCTTCCCATGGACAAAACAGCTCAGCTCTTAGGGCAATCCAAATACACGGGTTTCTCCCTGGCTAGCCATACTTGGAAAGTAACCCAGAGAACTCCCACCAAAGCTGTAGAAATCTACAAGTGAAAGTGGTAATTCCAGGTTAGCCTTAAGGGTAGCCTTCTTCCCCACCCCTGGGATGCAAACCCTAATGAGGGAGTTCCAGAGCCCTACCTTACACCATAAGGGTAGCCAAAGGTATACACCAAAGTCTGATATTATTTCCTCCCCAATACCTGTGAGGTGAAAGCCTATTTGTTGATACCACCCAAAGTCAGTTGTTCAGGTCCTGAAAAAAGATTATGGGGTAGGAAAAAAAGAAGAGGAAGAAGGAGAAATCATCATCGTCGTCATCATCTACCTGGCCCAAAAGTGACCAGACAAATCTCATACAACACTGAGGACAAGAGGGTAGGCACATGAAGGGGCAATCTGACACAAATCACCAGTCACCCTGGACTCTATCATGGAGAGTCAAATAGTTAACTCTCCTCTTGCAGCACCATTCACTGTATGGGTCTAGATAATCAAAATCACTACAGATAATATTTTGGAGATTGTGGTTAATGCTATTTATGTTTAATTTAAATTAGCCACTGCTAGTTTGAATAGTTAACAGTTAATTTACAGCATTATGCTTACAGTAGCTTCCTTGAGCCTTTGGGAGAAACAGAGGGGTACATATACTTTAAATAAGTAAATAAAAGAACCACCAATATGTTAAAAATCAGATAAAGTGAAGATAAACAACCTGCCCACAAATGTTCGTTCTTCTTAGATGGGCACATGTTGATTAATGCAAAGGGAGCATTATGTTCTCTGAGCAACAAAGAGGCTTTTAAGCTTGAAACAGCCAATAGCTGTTTTCAGAGAATGAAAAGCAGCATGGGGCCGTTGTCATTTCTTGTACTTACTTGCTAATATAATCTCTGGTCAAGCAGGTTTTGCTGTTGGTTCATGTTTTTTTTTTTTTTTTTTTTTAATAATGCTTCAAAACCACTGAAAACTTTTAATCAAAAATGGTGTTGGAGCAACTATAAACTATAAGCAACTATAAACGTATGAAAGAATGTCAATATTGAGAGCCTTATTGGGAACTTTAATGGCATGCACTGGGCTATACTTAATGTTGCATGAGAAGATAATGGAAGAGACTTTTCCCATTTCCTTCTCCTCCAATTATCAACAAATCTGTTCCAGGAGTTCCCTCAGCTTTTCAGAGTATATGACTTGATATTAGGAACTGGACGGGAGTCAGCTTTAGTGGAGTATGTTTTGCTATCCAAAGAAGGAAACAACTGAGTTATATCTATTGTGCTTAGTTTCCCTTCTGTTTCTGATTGTGCAACCTAAATTAAAATAATCATTAAGGATTATTTTATCCTACAGATGTAATTCCTTACTTGTCTTGTTCTCTCACACAAGAATGGGAAACAGCATAATTTTCCCTCTTTGCCTGTGAGATGCCAAGATATTTTCTCCCTTTTCTGACAAGAATTTTTAGATTTGTGAGAACAATTTTACCATAAGTTGTATGACTGTATATTGGTATAGTGTCACAAAACCTATATAAAATTATGCCTGTCATGTGGATATTTAAAAATGAGGGATGTGTTGTGCACATGCTTTTAATATATCACTCAGAATTTGTGAATTTACTGTTTGCACATGTGTTTGCTTCACAAAGGAATAAGAAAATAGTTTTGCTCAGATTTTTTTTCACAAAATTAATGAAATCTTGAACAGAAAAAAAAAAATTGATCCTTCTCTTGTTCTGGCAGTAGAAGTGAGAACTCTGACAGAGGCTAGTAATTTAAGGGCTGTTTTAGTGTGTTGAGAGAGCGTCTCATGTTGATAAGGGTAAATTCTGCGGATATTCTTCTTTTTTCTCCAGTCCTGAAATCTCAGTAAAGATACTCTAAGGCCCTACTGTATTAAAAAGATCAGATTATATTTTTCATTTCTACATTATCCACCTTCTATTTGCTTTGTAGTTTATACTTTGGACCTTGCATCTAATCTTTATTTGTTATTGTTGACATAGTCTTATGAACTCAACAAATCTATTTTTCCCTTCTTTTCTGGATGGAACCTGAATGAGGCAGGATTATTAACTATACTCAAAGGGCTATTGTCTAGTTCACAAAAGAAAGCAATTTTCTGTTTTCCATGCCTTGAACTTTCAGTAGTATCTGCAAAAACTGCTATGCCTTCCACGTACACACCCATCTTCCTTCTTTACTGCCAAACCAACATTTTTATAAATTAGTCCTTTGGTAGAGGGCAATAACAGGGAAAAGGAACAAAGCAGTCAGCTCACCCTTGAGCCCTTGCTCTTTGGCAAAAGCTGTCTGGGATTTATTTTAAATATTTGCTGTGGACCATCACTCTTTTCTTTGCTGAGTTTCTGTGGAATGCCAAAAGTTAGCAAATGTAGATATGCCTAACTGTAAAGGTAAGTTATTGAGAACAGTTGCTTCACTGCACTGTAGCAACATAAAAGAGCTAAAACAGCAAGGAACAACCCACAGGGTAAGTTTCCTTTATACATTTTTAAATGACTCTCCATGCTAACAGGCTTAAGGTCACCTTTCCTTGTTGTTGCTCTAAAGTGCATGCACACCTACTGCTCACAATGTTCAAAGAAGCAGCACTATATTTTACCAGTGTGCCGTTTCCCCTGGTTGATAATCCATGACAAGGAGAAACCAATACTTGTTTTCTGGACACACATTTTCTTTGTTTCTTTCTTCCCTTTCCTTTAAAATTCTATTTTGCATCAGATGGCCATAATCATGATAATAACAAATTTGTTACCCACTCAGGGATTGAAGCAAGGAATAGCAACTGATAACATAACACATAACGTTAGTTGAAAAAGCATATACAACTGATATATATTAGACTCAATCAATAAACAATCTAAAATGTATATTTTAAAAATAATCTTGATGGGCCTGCTGGAAGACACAGAACCTAACTGCTGCTTTAAATGCAAATTGCATGTTCAGCTGATGAATCTCTTCCAGCAAGTCATTGCACAGTCTGGGATGGCCAAGGAAAATGCCCTCTGGGTAACAGTCAACCTAAGTTGGGCTGGCTGAAGCATATGTCCTCTGTAGGACCTGAATATATGAGGAGATTATACAGAAGAAGGCAACTCTGTAGGTAACCTGGACCTGAACCATGTAGGGCTTTAATGGTAACAACCAGGACTTTGTACCTTGCCTGGAAACTAACCGGTAGCCAGGGATGTGATTTAATATAAGTGTTATATGATCATTCCTAACTAACTAATGTGGCTGCCATGTTTGGAACTATAATTCCAGTTTCTGAACTTGGTAAAGAGGTAGCACAGGACATTTCAGAAGTCCAACTTTGCACTGCCATCTTTTACATCCTCCAGTTCTAAGAAGGGGCACAGCTGACATAACAGCTGAAGCTGATAGTAAGCACACCTGACTGTTGCATCTCTCTGAGCTGTAATTGGAAATGTTGGATCCAGAACCATCCCCAAGCTGTGAACACTGTCTTTCAGAGGGAGTATTCAGGTCTGGTTGACACCTCTCCAAACTCAGGTTAGCATCCCCATCTTCCCTGGGATCAGCTACAATTGATTTTTCCTCATAAAACACATTACCTTCTCCAGGCATTCGTTCAGAGAAGACACACTATCTTTAGCTGATTCTATTTTTGAAGGAATGAGGAAGCATATTTGGGTGTCATCAGCATACTGATAACACCCCTTCCCATTCCTCTGGATTATTTCTCCCAGATAGCATTGGAGATAGAATAGCACTTTGTGGTAATTCTTCCATTGTGCACATCTCAGGATCTCTCTAGAATTTTCATTATGTGCCACCTTAACCTTGCTCTGAAATGGAAGAATATATTCAGCCCTTATTGCGTGAAAAATAACAGGTGGGCTCATTACCATTATAAAACAGTTCAGTTAGTTCTTGTACAAGTTTCTTCTTCTCTTTGCTGGGAGAAGCATGGAATGCTTCTCAGTGCTTTGTCAGCTAGATATCAGGAATGGGGGGAAAAAGTCTCATTTTCTCCCAGGTCAAGACATTTTAACCCTTAAGTTTTTTCCTTTCCAAGTACAAACAACTGCACAGCTTTAGCAAAATTTTGAAAACCAAACTGATACTGAAACTTTTAAACTGGCTAAATTCAGTAGATACAGCTGTTCCTACCATGCTTCCCTTACAAGTTAAGATGAGGATCCTCTCAGAATGGCAAAGCTGATTAAGCAGTAAAATGCTTGAATGGAAAGGGGATTGAAACACTGGAATTTAAGAGTCAAGCACGCAAAGTACTGGAGACTTCATAGGTGAATCTGTTATTTTCATTTTCTGCTACATTCTTGTTGCTTAAAATCCCAAGTTCCTTTTCTCTTGAATATGAAAAAAATTACAAAGTTTAGTAAATTTGTATCAGAAATGATCTGAAAGGAATTTTCATCTCTCTGTGTGCTAGAGAAATGGCTGCAAAATAGCTTCCTTGTAGCCACACCCTAACCGTGGAATTCAAGGGAAATCAGGCTGGTTCTGTCCTTTCCGAGTTTCCAGTGGGGAACTAAGAGTGAGTTGCTTCATATGACCTTTGGTCCTGTAAACAAAGGGTGGCTGCTCTTGATGTTTTAATTTTCAGTGGTTTTAAAACTTTTATTCAGTTTTAAATGCTTTTATTTGCATATTAAATGTTTTTATCCATTTTACCCATTGCTTCAGGGGGCATGTTGAGTTCAAAGGTGATATAAATGCTATAGATAAGTAGGTACATGCTATTAATAATTAAATAACCAATGTTGAAAACCCAGTTGGTACACAATTGTTTGTCTCTTTCTCAAAGTACTTATGAATACTTCCTTGAGTCTTGGGTAGCATTTTCGCATCTCCTGAAATTTGTGATGAGAAAATGAGCATCTCGCTTTGAGTCTTCCCCATTTACAAAGCTGATTGCATTTTTTGGGAAATAAAGGGTACACACAATGATATCCATATTTTAAAACATGAGTGCATATAACAAAAAAAATGTATAAGCATACTAAAGTAAGAGGAAAAGGTAGCATTAAATAGGAAAATTGAGAAAACTGTGAAAATCAGAATGTGAAAATCAGAAAAATGTTTTAAAAATTGCGCAGATTTCAATGTGGGAAGAACACACAAAGAAAAAGTTTCACAACCTGATACAAATCAACAACTGGGAAAACTGAAGTGGGATTCAGAGAAACTTTACAAAATTGATACTATGGCCATTTCTGCACTAGACTGTTATAGTTCTATTATTCCACTTTCAACATCCTGTGGAATTCTGGAGTTTGTAGTTTACTGAGGCCAAAGAGCAATCTGGCTGAGAATCCTAAATACCTCTCCCTAAACTGCAAAGCACAGAATTCCATAGGATGTTGAATGTGGCACAACAGCACTATAACATTCTAGTGAGGAAATGGCCAGTGATTCTACTAAAAGTCTGATAGTTTTGCCCACAGGGTCCACATACTTCAAAAATGCTATTTGCTGATGTAAGTATCTCATCTGGCAAGAATTAGTAGAAGATGTAGTAGAATGCTAGACTGTAGGCCAAATTTGCTTCCTCTGGAGAAATGGAAGTATGAGGGAGATACTCAGTTTGTAGAGTAAATACTGTCTGCTCAAAACTGTCTGACTGCTTCTGCCTTCCACTTGACATTCTGCCTTGATTGATTGACTATGACTGGACCAACACTTCCCTTCTCCTGTTCAGAATCTTATGCTTTCTGCCAGGACATTTAGTTAGATTGCCTAGAAGTAACCTCAGTCTCACCTAGCATAGACATGAAGCTGTGATTTTCTGGAAAAGAGACTGATTTTGCAAGCCAATTCAAGATGTTTCCTTCAGGAGAATTTCCACATAGTCATGCTTATTCAAATTAATTGTTACAAGGAGAAAACACAATCTAATTTCCCATACCTCTCTAGACAAGTCAGATCAGGAACTGTGAAATGGATTAATTAAAAGTGAATGACAGCCATTTAGTTAGGCAGTAGAAGGGGACAGATTTAGGGTGTTGTCTTTTACATTATAGACAACAAAATAAATATCTGAATAGGAGACCAGCTGAAATTGCTGACTACCCCAAATTGTGCCTTTTTCCTTTTCATACGTTTATTAGAGCATAATATAAACAAAAAAATTTCTAATATTCACATGTATAGACATTTACATAAAATAAATAAAAAGATAAAGAAATTGTGTAAGAAGGAAAATAATTTCAGTTCTACTTATTATAAATGGATATAAAGTCTTCTCCCTAAAAAAAAAATCCCATTACTATAAGGTATTGGTATAAATCTAACATTAATATACATAACTTCCATTTATAATTGACCTGTATAAGCATACTTCCAAAACTTCCCTTGATGGGTTTGCGTTCAAAGCTTAGAAAAAATAAGATACCTCTATTTTATCTCAATTTTAACTTTTTCTTCTATACTCAACAGTAATCTGCCAATATAGAAATAATTTTGTAGTACATTATAATACCATTCAAATTGTTCGCTATCGCTCAACAAAACATTATATCAATTGTCAAGTAGTGTGGCAGGTGTAAATGATTACTTAACCTTCAGTACACCATTTTAACGTTCAAGACAGATAATATTATTCTGAACAGAAAAGTCTGAATATTAAAAGCATACAAACATATGATATTAAAAGCATCTCTTAACTTATATTCTTTTGTAAATATAGCTGTACTGGAGTCCATTTAGCCTCACACTCGTCTTTATGTTGATCTCTCATAATCTGAGTTAAAATGTCACAGTTCTTCATATCAAGTAGTTTTATAGCCCTTTCCTCTATTTCAGGTACATTATCAGTCTTCCAGTACTTTGCAAATATTACCCTTGCCGAAGTTATCATATACAGAACAATACGCAAGGAATTCTTTATGAGAGTTTGTTCTGTTTCCAGCAATATATTTAACAAGAAAAGTTTAGGTGAAAGTGGAAGATTGATATTTAAGATTTCAGATATTGCTTTATGTATGCTTTTCCAATATTTCTTAACACATGGGCAGGTCCACCACATTTGAAAGAATGTTCCATCTGCATTATGACATTTCCAACATTTATTATCTGATGATTTATACATTTTCTGTAACTTGGAAGAGTTTAAGTGCCACCTATAAAACATTTTCAGATAATTTTCCTTCACATTTTGAGACAATGTAAATTTTTTAGTCCTTCACCAGCTCTTATTCCAGTCTTCCAGTTGAATTTCTTTTCCAATGTTTTGGACTCATTTTATCATCAAATCCTTGATGGTTTCTGATTCTAATTCACGATTCAAGATAAATTTGTAAATCTGTGAGGTTAAATGAATGGGCTTTTCAAATATTGTGATTTCAAACTGGTTTTTATCGTGGATACTCTGGAATCCTTCCAATTTAAGGTTCATTTTATATCTCTCTTTTAACTACATGTATAGAAACCATTGACAGGGGAATCTCACTTGCCCTAATGTCTCTTGTGATTTTAATTTGAAGTGTTCTTCTTCAATTAATATATTTTTGTAGTGGAGCCACTTTTCATGTTGGGATTTCCACCTACCAAAGAAGGCTTCATGGGGTGACACCCATTGTGGAATTCTTTTATAGATTTTACTTTTACATTTTAACCAAATATTCAATAAAGATCTTCTGTAATGATTAAGAAAATCTTTGTCCATCTTGACCTTCACATTCCAGAGGTAGAAGTGCCACCCAAACTTTAAGTTCGAACATTCAAACTTGAAATTCCTTTCATTTCTCAAAGTAAGCCAATCCGCAACCCATGTTAGCCTATTTGCATAATAATATATTTTAAAGTTGGATAGTCCACAGCTTCCTCTGTCTTTTCTATCTTATCCTGAATTTCTTTCCCATCCAAACAAAATTCAATAAATCTTTCTGCCATTCAGTAAAAACCTTGTCATTGTAAATAATTGGGATGTTTTGAAAAAGATAGTTTAAATTGGGGAGTATGTTCATTTTAATAGTGGCAATTCTTCCCAGTAAAGGCAAGTTTAATTTAGACCAATTTTGTAGATCTTTTTAAATCTCAGAACAGGTTTTTTGGTAATTATTTTTGAAAATTTCCTTATTCTGTTTGGTGATCCATATACCCAAATATTTAATTTTCATATCGAGATGAAATCCAGAAAGCTTAAGTACATCCTGGGTCTGATTATCTCTCATGTTTTCGGTGAGTATTTTGCTTTTGTCCTTATTGATCTTGAGCCCAGTGACCTCTCCAAAGTTATTCAGTTTACGGATCAAATTCTCAGTGCTGCATTTAGGAGCTTCTAGGGAGATCCCCAGGTCATCCACATATGCTTTAAGTTTATGTTTGTGACTTTTTATCTTTACTCCTTTTATTGATGAATCATTCTTAATATCAGAGGCCAGAACTTCAAGAATCGGTATAAATAGTAAAGGAGCGATAGGACAACCTTTTCACATTCTCTTTTCTATTTTGAAAGGTTTAGTCACTTCTCCATTAATAATAAGTTGAGCAGTCTGATCTTTATAAATCTCCTGAATCCAATTTAGAAAATTTTGGCTGCATTCTATTCTTCACAATACTTACAACATAAAGTCCTAATAAACATTTTCAAAGTCAATGAAGATCAGGAATTTCCATTCATTATTTTTTTCAAAATGTTCGATCATATTAATAACTGATCTGATGTTATTTCTTAACAGTCTCTTAGGCAAGAATCCATTCTGATCCTTGTGGATAACTGACTGTAGGACTTTTTTAAATCTCTCAGCCAAAATGGAAGTGGAAATTTTGTAATCAATATTAAGTGAAGCTATTGGCCTATAACTTCCCAGATCAGTAGGATGTTTCCCCTCCTAGGGGATTAGTGTAATATTATCTTGGTTCCAGGACTGTGGTTTCCCATGCTTAATTATTTCATTAAATGTAGCTTGAAGTAAGGTAATAGTAGTTCTTCGAAGATTTTATAATGTTTAACCAAGAATCCATTTGGTGCTGAAACTTTGTCTTCAGTTTTTTGATTGCTGCTGATACTTCCATCACAGTTATTGGAGCATATAAAATGGTACAGTGTTCTATAGTCTGTGTCTCTTCTAAGACCTTGGATTGTAAGGGCTTCAGTGGGCAATAAACTGAGTGGAAACTTTGGGCATAGAAATCTTTGGTATTTCATCCATATTTTATAGAGAGATCTTCAAATCACATGGTTGTTAAAGCTTTTCTGGACATTAGCTTTCTGATATCATAAATAAGAATGCCATCCAAAGTGTAATTCGTGACCTTCCAGAGTTAAAAGGTTTGGATTGTCCAGACTGAACCATGCTTTAAACCATGTTAAACAACTTGCTTCATAGTAAATTCTAATATTTGGCAGTGCAAATCCTCCATTTTTTCTCAAATCCATCATTGGTGTCAGGGTCAGAGACCCAGGCAGCAAGACAGCCCAGAGAAGGGAGTGGGAGAGCTAGCAGAGTCCTGCCGGGAGGAGTGAAGGAAGCACTTACTCAAGGGAAGTCCATTTACCTAAGCCAGAGCAACAAGCAAAAGCCATAGTCAGAGTTCCAAAAGCCAGGGGTCTGGAGCCAAGAGATCAATCCAAGGTATCAGGAGTCAGGTGCTGGAAGCAAGGAACAGGCAAGCAGAAGGCTTATAGAAAGTTTGCCACAAGCAATGGAAACCTACAGGCAGGCAGTTATATATAGCCCAAGACACAGGTGTGGCTAGTCACTGCTTCTTGAACTTAATCTAGGAAGCCTCCCTTTGCTCAGCTCTCTTGAGTCTCCGCCTTCTTTGTGGGCTGACTGGCACAGGCTCCAAAGCATCTTCAGAATCGGATCCCTGTTGCCCTAAAGGAGCAGGCAGAGGAAGGTCCGAGCCTGCTTGGTCCATGGCAGCAGGGGGAGCTCTTGAGCTGCAGGACTCATCTCCAGCCAGAGCCACAGGGACCAACAGCTGCTGCTCGTCATCAGCAGCTCTGACAGGGGCTTCAGTTATCACAATTGGTTTCATTTTTATTCTTGGCTTTTTCCCCATCCACAAAAAGTTTGTCAAATCTTTTATACATTCTTTAAACCATTTCTCAGGGGCAACAATCAGAAGCATTTGAAATAAGAAAAGATTTCTTTCTTGTGTATACTAAATGAGTTCTCTTTCAATGGCTTTGAAGAATTTGTCCTTTTTCTCAATTGGGGTGTATATACCAACCACTAATAATTTAAAGTCTAGAAAGTTAACTTCAATACCCATGTAGTGACCTTGTGGTATAAGAAAAATTTTCTCAAAAATTGTGCCTTTTTAATAATGGCAGTTGTTATGTCAAGCAGGCAGTTATGGAACATAGGATATTGAGTTGCTTCACCAATAACTGAACCTTCAGGTCTATAGGAAACGAAATGGAGGTTGTGCTGTTTCTTGTTTTTTGTCTCTCTCTCTTTCTCTCCCTCCTCCTCATAGTACTGGATCAGGGTCACACAGGGTACCAGATGTCAGGCACACACTCTTGACAATCCATGAGAGCTGAACATACAAGCAATATTAAAATTGGAATGATGCTGTTTTTGATCACACCTCACATTTGAAATGAGAAGTTTGCCAAAGAAATATGAAAAATTTACAGAAGCAACATTTCAATGACTATATGAATGTGAAGAATGCCACAGCTGTGGAAATGAACCTAGCCTTACGACGAGAAGAAACATCAAAGGCAAACTAAATTAAATGAAAGCCTGAGACCTTGAAACTGTGCAGTGATACAAAAGAGCACTGAAAAAAATGTCAACTTACATCAGGAATATTCTTCAAGAGGTTAGGATTCCACGTCAAAATCAGAAGGACTCTCTCCCCAAGACTTGCAGGGCTGAATAATCTCTAACATTAAAGGAAAGCAGTTTACAGAAATAATAGCTGTCAAAGTTTTCCTCAGCCAGGCTCAGTGAAAAACTTTGGCCGGTCAGAAAAGTACACATCAGATGATAGGTATCTGGGATTCTTTTAGCTGCTTTTTCAGCTCAGAACAAAACCTTAATCTGAGAAGAATTTCTAGATCTTTGCTCTTCACATCTCAGGGGCTAGTTCAAGACACATGCTGCTGGCTATGAAAGGAAAGATGAGGTTGTTTGGATAAGGAAGGTTTTGGGAATGAAGGGACTAGAGGGATAAGAGATGTAAATGGCTCAAATATTGAGTTGGTAGAAGAATTGAAGATCATTTTTCAATTATTCCAGGCAACTTGGGAAGATGTCTCTCATTTATATAGTATATACTATTAATGTTAAGGAGTTCCTTCTCTCTTTAAATTTCTGGCTTTTCTTGGTAGGCTTGATCATTGGACTAGTGTTCAATTTCAGAATGAGTTATATTTTTTGGGATTATTTCTGGTTTCAGACCCTGCTTAGTATATCCTGATGAACAATGCTAGGAAAGAGACAGGACACTACAATTCTGTTTCTTCTTCTGGACCACTGTCCAGCCCTTGATACTCTTATTGATGATGTCCTTTGGGCTGGGCTGCCTGGGTTACATTGGAAGCATGGTAGTTCAATGTGTCTGTTCATATCTAGAGGAGTCCTTACAGAAGGTGGCCCTGGGAAACATCCACATATGGTGGCATTATGCTATGGCATTTAATGTCCTTCCCTATATGAATGAAGCCCCTCAGTAAAGCTATTTAGAAAGTTTGGTCTTGTAAGATCCAAGGACCGTTTTCTACTTGTTTGTTGTCTCTTCCACATGTCTTTGAAGCTTTGAAATGGATTTGTTTATCTCTTTGGTCTTCATGATGCTATTCGTTTAGATAAGCTCTGTAACAATTTCTGGAGCTTTCTAGAAACAGGTTATTAAATTTGAGGTCATGTCACATTGGAGCGAAACAACAATGGACTTCATTCACTATTTAACTTACTTCAGCTTGTTACAGCAAGGAGGGATGAATATTTATGCAACTCACCTGTGCTTGTTTGCTTTTGATTATTTACCTTTTGCACCATTATAAAAATATTGTATATTATGTTACTTCAAGACATTATAATGCCAATTAAAGTCATGTCAATTCCGGTTGTAACACAAAAAAATTATGGAAAAGTTAGAGGGGTGAATATATCTGCAAGGCTCTCTAATGCTTTAGTCAGATCCAGGGAGGCTTTTCTTTTGTTCGTCTTCCCTATTTTCCTTCCTGAACAGCAAGCAACAGCTTTCCCAGTCTATGTGTAATACCCACATAAACCTGTCTTCTTAAAGTATGGCTGTTTTTAAAATGTTTTAGGTATATATAGACAGGAAGCATACTGTGAGATTCATCAAACAATAAACTTGAAGATAGCAAAAGAAGTCTTGGGATCATAGCTTACATTGCCTCACCTAAAAATAACTCCTTTATATTGTACATGACAGATGTACCTAAGATGCAGAGCATCTTAACTGTTCTGGTGCTGACATCTTGTTAGTACCTTCTTCTTTCACGATCTTGCTTCCCTCTAGACTTTTTGTTCCCAAACAGTCATAGGCCATATTTATAAAGTACAGCTTATCTATAAAGGTCTCCCTGTGGACACATACTTGCAGTTTAAGAACATAAGAGCCATGCTGGATCACTCCACTCACTCTTGTTCACACAATGGTCAACTGTATCCCTATTGGAAACCCCGAACAAGGCACCCTTCTATTCATGTTCCCCAATAACTAGTGTTAAGAAGATACTGCCTTTGATAATGAAGAACCTGTTGTGAACTTTAACTTCCACAGATTAGCCTGTTCCCCATCCATGGTGGCCATCACTGCATCTTCTGATAGCAGATTATAATTTGATCTAGTACTATGAGAGACAGAGAAAATCTTTTCTCCATTCATTTTGTCCATGCCATACATATTTACTACACTTCCTATCTCTTTCCTTCCTCATCTTTATTTCCTAAGCTAACCTCCCTCCTCGCAATATGTTCTTATAGAACAATTATTCCAGCCCCTGTTACTCTTTTCTGTACCATTTCCAGTTGTACAAAACTGGTGGTTTTATTTCCAATTGGTTGCAAA